>JAAXCT010000007.1:0-2400000 GCA_012490785.1 Eragrostis nindensis
TATCTGTTCAGTCATGTTGCTTTATTTTTGTTGAAACTTTGCTTGTGATTTGTGAAGAGACATATATGGTGGATGATTGTAATGCAGTTTTGTCTCTAGAATTTTTTGTAATGTCTGGTTGCTCAGAGCTGGAAGAGCTACTCCAAAACAAACCTGAAGTTAGTGTTATTTGTGTTTCTTTAAGCTCAGATAGTGATTTTCGGATTTAGAAGTTTTATGTTGTCAGATTTATATGTGTTTTTATTTTGCATTTTGCTTGGTCACGCGCCTTATCTTTTTTTTTGTGAGGATTCCAGCTCAAATCAACTGTAGCTGTTTCGGGAAAACAGGTTTAGGTTTGTAGAATGCTTTATACTGACTCATGCCGCTGCCGGTTGAATATGGGCAAGTTGAGTCAATGTCTATCATTGTCATTTTTGATACATGCTGTAGTAACTACCAACAGTTGCAACTTGTGCGTGACAAGCTATGCTATCACAACTAAAAAATGTCTAGTTAGGAATATGTGATCAAAAGTTGATGTTGTCCTGTTATATGTTTGGAGTTGGCATTATGTTTATCTACCTGCCATACACAAACCACAGATGGCATTTGCTGCCAAGCAGTGTTCACTTCTGTATTATGGGACCATGGAGTGTGCTGTGTAAGGCTTGTTCTGCTGTTTGGAACCGTGTATTCAACAGAAGTTTGATATTGATGCTGATTTTCTGTAGAGAAACTGTGGTGTCGTAATTTATATTTCTGCTTGGTTGTTTGTTTGATTGCTTAGCTATCTTGAACCAATTCAAGAAGTATTGTGGCTTTGTCTGTATATCGAATTAACCCACCCAGCCACCTTTTTTGGTGTGCTCTCCTTATGATATGTCGTATTTCAAGGTAAGGTTGAAAAGAAATCATAGCTGTATTTCAAGTATTTTTTTCTTGCTTTATCCTAGCAAGTGTACATTAGAGGGAGTCCTCAAGGAGGCAAGCAAAAGCACATTCCAGGTATCCGGTAGCCCTGGTAGGCACCAGTGACTGCAGTCACCGTATTTGATTGGTTGTTGACGTTGCTCCGTGCTCAGTGGTTTTCCTCTGTTAACCGTGTAAACTGATGGGTGCGCATCTATCGGAGCTCGGAGAGGTGGGTGATGTTCAAATATGTAACTTGCGTTCTCATGACTCTTATGTTCGTCTCAACTATGGTTACCAAGCTTTTTGGAAACCATGAAGCAACTGCCCCTTTGGAGATTGGAGATGTTTGGTTGTGGCACCAGTTTGTCCTGCATTGCAGAAAGGAGGTTGCTTGATGTAGGTTACATAGCATATGTAACTGTAGTGGTGTTTCAATAGTGCTGCAAAATATGTACCACTTATGTTCAGGGGAGACGCTCCGGAAGAAGACCCTCGTTCTGCTCTGGTCTACATTGTGGTCGACCCACCTAGCCCAGGTCCTCAGCGCTCTGTTGAAGGCTTCCTCTCCTGCCATCTCGACCTTCTTGCCATCCTTCTCGAGATGGTCCCATCTGAAACGAAATGCTGGATTAGTGGCGCGGGAAGAAACATAAAAGGTACACGCGGGAGATGGAAGGACTTACGCTTTGAGCTTGCCGGTGTGAGTCCACCAGTGGCCGGTGTTGAAGACGAGGGCATCAGCGCCCAGGATCCGCTGCAGTATGGGCGAGAGCTGGTCCAGTTGGAGCGCCCTGGTCCCGTTGCTCTTTGTTTCGAGCTTCACAAGGAAAGGGCTCCAGAAGAACTCGACAGAGCAATTGTAATCCTGTTTTAGCAGTATTTGCCTGATGTAAGAACTAATCGATACACTCAATAACAAAATTAATAGTTGTCCTTTGCAAATTGTTCATGTGCAACTGCTTTGGCATGTTGCTCAAGGACTACGTGATTAGGACAGTGATTTCAGGACGCTGTTTCATGTAGGACGACCCGGAATTGCGCGCTGCTCCTACGTGATTACTGGCTAGGTTACTAGTGCCCTACCTAAACGCCAACTCAGAATCACCGGAACTGCGTGGACCCAAACATCGGTCACGAATTTGAACTTTTCAAGGGCTATCCAGATGAATGAGGCGGCGTACCATGGCGTGGAAGATCTCGGCGCCGGCGTCCTCGATGATGCGCGTCCGTGACCGGTCCGGCACCGCCGTGTAGAGGATACAGGCGAGCGACTCCCACATGTTTCGGTTCAGCGAGTCGCCGACGAACACCAGCCGCTTGTCCCGGCACAGCTCCAGCGCCTCCGCGCCGCCCATCCTTCGCACGAGGAGATGGAGAAGAAGGATGTCAGAAATCAAGGTGCGTGTGACGAGTTCATTCGCGTTCGTGATGTACACTAACCTCGTGCGGCCGGCGCAGCCCTTGGGCCGCCACCGCCACTGCTCGTAGCCGGAGTCCGGCCGGCCGTTGCGCCGGCAGGCCACCTGGTCGCTCAGGAACGGGCACTCCGCCGCCTCGTACAGCGGGTACCACGCCTCGTCGTCGCGCACCCAGACGCCGTCGAACATGTCGCACTCTCCCTCACCCTCCTCCACCTCCTCCCCTGCCGGTGCCGGGGCCGGGGCCGGCGCAAGGCCGGGGTCCTCTACCACCTCGCCCAGATCACCGTCAAGATCCTCCGGCGCCGGCGGCGCGGCCACGGCATCTGGACGACCTGCAGCTGGTGCAACACGCGGCGCCGGGGCGGACTTCTGCACGGCGGAGAAGCGGTCCCACGGCGCCGCGAGCGGCTGGAACGGGCTGTAGCCGACGGCGGCGAGGAGGGCGGCGGAGAGGAGGAAGAGGCAGGCGAGGGTGCACAGCGAGGTGGCCAAGGTCCATTTCCTGGAGACGGCGGGCTTGGCGGCCTCCATCGATCGGTCGCTAGCGAGTGAAGTAATTGAACTTGTATTCGTATGTGTGGGGAGAGAGGTGTTGCTAAGTCCTTGGGCAGCCGTTGGGTTACATAACGAGCAGCGAACTTGACTGGATCGAGGGCGGACTGGTCAGTGGCCAGTGGCGGGGAAGCAGGCGAGCAAGGCGTGGATCCGCGGCGCTTGGTTGGTGTCCTCGCCCGGTTTTGGTGAGGAGGGGTTGGGGTTTTGGTTTGGGAACATGCCTGCACCTGGAGTGAGCCGTCCTTGCGATCTTGTTATAGGTGCACTGCACCCTCTCTCTGCATCTGTATGTACTACTCGTGTGACTGTGAATGATACCGGTTTCTCCTCCCCCCCCCCCCCCAAAAAAAAAAAACACTGTGATTGATAGTGGTTGGCGTCTCTTAATAGCCTAGTGCCCCTAATCAAGTGGCCTACTTGTGTCAGAAAGGTACTTTTAGCCCTCTGATCTGAATGGGCGCAAGAGTTGTTTTCCCAGCCACAGGAGTACAATGTCTCCAGTTCTCTACTCTCCCGGCCGGCACTTTTATTCTCACCACCATGCAGCCAGTGCAGCCAACGTGCAGTGTATTTAGGCATACCAGGAAAAGGCTTGGGTTACGAACTTGCGATGGATGTTTAAAAGTTTTGTTAAAGATGGTCCAGCACGTGCAGCACCATCGGATGCGCGCGTGATGATGCATGAGGGGAAGTGTAAAGCTGGATCATGGTCCATGGAGCCTGTGGCGAGTGAGGCCATCGCTTAAAGAATCGGTAACGTTTCAGTGGCAGTGCCCATGAGAGGCTTGCTCGAGTGCGCATCATGTAATCGCGTCTCGCAGGATCATGACAGATGACTTTTTCTCGATAACGTGGGATGATGATGTACGGTCCGATGCCGTTTTCTCATGGGCCGAGACCTGGTGATATAAGTAGCCCACAGTTTCACTCACCGCCTAACAAAGCCCATAAAGCGGACAACGTACGTCTTTGCAAGCCCATAAACCTCGGCCCAGCTCCGAATGAGTGGCGCTGATGCCACGCGAGCGCCTCGGCATGTGCGCCCGCCCAATCTCCGCAGCTGCCGGGGAGAGGGTCCGTGCCAGTGTGGGTGTGGGAGCACGAGGGACGCCGTTCGTTCGGTTCGGCGCGTCTGCTTCCCCCGCACGCTGCCCACCCCACCTCCACCTCACCCGATGGCGCTCGCCGCGTGCTACTGCCCGCGCTTCATAACCCCGCCCCCTGGCCCGGCTTCCGGAAGCCGCTTCGGCTGCGGCTGCTCCCCACGGCTCCGCGCGCAGAGATCTGCCGCCTCCAGGCCGCGAGCGCGTCTCCGCCGCGGCCACGCCATGGCCGCCCACGGAGCCGAGCACTCCGCGACCGCTGGCGCCGGCGCTTCCACCGCGCCCCCGTCGCTGCTCGTCTTCTCAGGTGACCACCTGTCTCTCAAGTGCGGGCCGGAAGGGATGATGCGGCTGCCCGGAGTGGGTGACGGGTCCGATGAGCCTGAGCACCGAGCGAGCATGCGGGTTCCGGAAATTGGCCAGTTGGGCCCTCGGGGGATGCGCCGCGGCGCGTGAGCTGGCGGGAATCGGATCGGTTAAGGTTATTGGCGCTTTGCGCATTAATCGCATATGATCTGACAACTGGAATGGATAATGCATATGCATGGCAGTCTGAGGGATCTGACATTATAATTGGTGCAGCTGATTATCGTTAATAATGTATCACTGATGTTTCTATCAGACGACCAGGCAGCATGACGATACTTAGCAACATGTAGACTAGTGCTCATATATGGGCTTTTGTAATACTATGTAGTCCTTTTTGGTGGATATTTATAGCTTGTATTTTTTACAAATGTTTTGGTACATATAAACATACATATAGTATGTATGTTTCTTCTTGTTCCCCTGCCACAGAAAGTTGACTCATTCCCAAATTGGCACTTTATAATCGCATCAAGGTAATACTATATAGACATTGTACTTGTAACTGAACTCGAACTGTTGCAGAAGTAAAACCTGAAGAACTGAAGAACTATTGCATAGACAGTGTTCTTTGGCATACCTGTCATCTAAGTGTTTCCTAATTTTATCATATTTTTCTGTTCCTTTTAAATAGGCCCTTTAAGATATTGCCATCCTTAATTTTAGAATTTGGTTCAGGTGGGACGGCATTTAACGGTGTTGTTGAAGAACTGAAGAAAGTCACTACTCGAGTTGCCCATGTTCTCCCTGTTTCTGATGATGGTGGAAGCACAGCTGAGATTGTGCGTGTGCTTGGTAGGTTGTTTCATATCATACCACAGCATACAATTGTCTATTACTTGCAACATTTTCTTTTTGAAAATCTGCACAAATCGAATCTGTTGTGATGGGCGGATGGTGAATGTTGGCATATGTGTCATACTCGCAGGTGGACCTGCTGTGGGAGACATAAGATCAAGATGTTTGAGATTGTCTGATGAAAGCACTTCAGAAGCTCTTTCTGTTCGGAGATTGCTTGGGCATCGCTTGCCTCTTGATCCTTCAGAAGCAAAGCTGGAGTGGTAGAAGCTGGTCCCTCTTTTGCAAATCAAATTAGCCATTTTTTTTCCGTTTCTGTAAAAGTTGCCAATTAATCTCGTCCTATGACAGCTGTTAAATTGTTGAATTGATAGGTACCAGATTGTAGAAGGTGACCACTCTCTATGGATGGAGTCTCTCGTCCATACAGAGAAACAATTCGGGCGTTTCTGGTTTATTTTCACAACGAGGTCGTTTCTGGTTTTCTCTTTATTTTTGGCCTGCCATTGTAAGCCATAGACTGGGGAGTTAACAATGTAACAGCTGTCATAATAATTCTAACTTCTGTTGTGCAGATCCTTCGACGATCAGCTGACATTTTTTGCTTCACCAACGGCAGGTGATTCTTCTAAGGTGAAATTTGCAATAGATCATATTCTTGCAAATTCCCATTGCTTTGACGTCAGACCATTTTTGGCATGCAATAACTCTTTGCTGCATCCAATCATTTTTGTACAGTGAATGACCCTGAGGCCGTGTCACTACTATTCCCACATTTCATGCTTTTCAGTTTACTTAACTACAGATTTATTTATTATTGCAGCATTGGGAATTTCTTTTTTGCTGGGGCACGAATATTCTTCCAGTCCTTGGACGCTACAATATTTTTGTTTTCACGCGTATCACAAATCCCCTCAGAAAGTCTTGTGCTTCCTGTTATATCTACAAATGACAGACTTACTCTGGGATGTGAACTATGGGTAACTCTGTTTACCAAGTTTTACTTATGCAATACGAGTTGCAATAGTATACTCTAGGTTGCTTCTTGTTACTTGCCCTTAGGCTGGTAAATTTTTAATGCCATAAATATGCATGCCCATTAACTGATTAAATACATTAGTTCCTTCATAAAATAAACACATATTCCTTTTCTTTTCCTTTATTTTCTGAGAGAAAAGCTTCTATTTTCAGGATGGCACTATCATTCGCGGCCAAAATGAAATATCACATCCAAGCAATGGACGTCCAGAAGTTGTAAACAAGGTACTCCAACATATGCTATTTTCAGTCTTGTATAGTAGCTGTTCTTCTGGTCCATGGGATACCTCTGATTAGTCCTAGGCATTTTTATCCTCTTCCATATATATTTAAATCATTCTTTATATCAGAAAAGGGTATATATCAGGTATATAAACTAATCTAGCCCTTAACAAATCGTGCAAAAATCAATTTTTTTCATGTTCTTGTCATACAGTTGCTATGTAGTGTAACAACATTGGTTGAGGTGATGCCTTGTAGAGACCATGTGGCAATGGTTATTGTCTAGACATAAATGTTTTTTTTAAGTAACCAGCTCAAATTCATACGTTAAAACATACACTACATGTCTAGGTCATTTAAAGTTAATCAAGAGAAATAGTTCAAAGGAAATCTACAGCAGTTCTGTTTATGATACTTTCGCAATTTAATGATGGGCACGATGAAGTCTCAGGTGGATACTCCATTTTAAAACATGGAGGGATAAGAGAAAGCACCTAAAAGTGGTTATGTTTCTTGAAAGTGGCTTCTCCATGTGTGCAAGAAGCTCAGCGCATGTTCAAAGATGAAGCTCATCTTTGGTGCCTTGTTGTTGCCAAGAGGTTTTAAGAGCTTTGTCATGGTCGGGTAGGGAGTGTAGCACAAGGCATAAGCTAGCTATGGTTCTGGTTGGGTTATGTTTTCTGTTTAACCAGTGATCATGTAACAGTATTGGCACAAGTTCCTCTAACTTCTTGACTGAGGTGATGAATTTTTCTTCTTAATATAATGAAGCGCAGCTCTCCTGCGTTTCCGAGAAAAAAGACTGAGGTGACGAATTTGTTGTACTCTGTCCCTTTCTCTATTAAATAATACACAACTCGTCTGCTTGTTCAGAAAAAAAGCGGCTTGATGCTTTATCTGGTCGTACATCTTTATCTTTCTACTTCTGTTAGTTTCTGTCTTAAATGAGTTTAACCATGGCACGCAAGTTTTGTGTTGTTGGGGACGCGTTCGTGGAATGCGTCTACCATCGTAAGTGGCTAAGGTTGCATTCAGTTTAGCTAATACGGGAGGAGATTTAGTTAGCTGGCCGCCTGAAGTATAAAGTCCGCTGTCATTCCCTTTGTAATTCATCGAAGAAGAAATAAACTCCCCCATTCTCGGCAAGAGTTGACTTTAATCGTGGCGGGGAATCCTTCCTCGCCCGACAAGAGCAATCTCTTGCCACGCCCACTTCGCTATGCTCTTCGCACTCTCCCTCAGTCCCATCTGCTGTTACATTCTCCTCTGCGTTCTCCAGGAAGGCTGCGCCATATCATGTATCATCTTCTTTTGATAGTTATCTGAGCTCAATGAGCGAGTAAGCAAACTATTCATAATTTGAATCAGTGAATCTGTTTGTGAGAAGTCTGAGACTGAGCTGTCACTATACCGTTGATTGCTGCTCTTTATTTCAGACCTACATATCTTTATATGATGGCATTCAATTTATGAAAGATACATTGTTGTGGATTTCAATGTTTGTTTTTAGTCTAACTGATTTTTATATTCAGTTTCTTTGCCAAATGGCATTCAATCTATGTAATATGCATCATTGGTGATTTTGAATCTGCGTTTCTTAATGTTGTAACTGATTCTTTTGTTCTTTTCCTCTTCTGATTTGAAAAGGATGGCAATTCATGTACCGCACTTCCTTCAAGGATCAAACGTGTGTTCTACATGTCAAGTGAAGGCAGCAACCTGTTGCACGAGGTTTGTACTTGCTATTCATTTTACTTTGACTTGTTAGACACTTCGATTTGCCCCTTCCATGCAAGTCTATTATGATTGCATCAGTATTTCTTTATGAAGGAATGGTTAAATACTTTTGATTTGTAAGTTTTACTAAATCTCATTTTTACATTAATAAAACACAACAAGACACTTAAATTAATGGGTTTCATGTTTTCATGATCCACATAGTTATGAAAACTTGATGTATGCATAATGCATCTGTTGCGTGCCAACCTCTGTATCTTGATGCTGTGGCTGTACACTGAACATTTATTCCATCAATATAATTGTATTTCATCAAATGAATTATGTCTCACCAATATCCAATCTTGATATATGCGAACTATTCATGAATCTGCTACCATTACTGACTTTGTTCCGCCACTTCTGATACACTTGTGTGGTAGGTTTTTCCTGCAGTTAACCATACAGTGCTGGAGCAATTAAGTAAGGTGGACTGCATTGTCTATGCTATGGGTTCTCTCTTTACATCACTATGTCCATCACTGGTAATTATACTGCTTTCAAGTTTGTTTATACAGAGCTATATCCTATATTTAATATTGTCAAAATACCATTAGAAATATATTATTTTTATGCTTGTCATGACTTCTTTGTATTCATAGCTATTGTTTGATCTGTGTGATAAAACATTAAACTATTTCTGATTCATAGGCATGGTGTGTTCTGGCTCATGATTGGGAGCTCTTCCATAATACAAATTGTAAAAAGAAAGTGAACTAATATATAGTTAAAAGAAAACAAGTTGTATTAGCATAACTTGCACTTTTTGTCAACCAACAAATCTTGCTAATATATAGTATTGTGTGGCTAGATAAAGTGTGTTAACTGGTTACAGTAGGAGAAGAGATGCTAAAAGTAGTAAGGGTCATCATTTTACTCCACGGAAGTGCCTTGACTATTATCCACCTCTTAACTCGAAGCCAAATAAGAATTGAAAGACTTACTCCAGGATGAACTCTCATTGCAGATTCAATTGAATTACATTAATTTTAAACTTCTCACTCTTACTTTTCGTTATTATGGCATCAGGCATCTGTTCTGACATTAAATCTTATGCAGGTATTGCGTGGCGTTGGTGAGACTATAGCATCAAGGGCCATTCCGAAGGTAATTATGCTAAGAAATCAGATCACACATCAACTGCCCATAGGCCATACATGTTATAGTGGTCTTTTGATTTCATTTGTCCTCAATTTAATATGTCCTTACACTATGCTTTATTCACATATCCAGTCTAGATTTTTCTTCTGTTTTGGGAGTGTGCAAAACTTGTTGTGTTGCTTGACTTCTTGTCATCCCTGCAATGCATCGTACTTTCGTCTCTCGATGCTTTTACTAAAAATATGTTTCTGGCTGAATTAGGTACTTCTTCTGAATGGATCACATGACAGAGAGACTGCTGGATTGTCTGCTTCTGGCTTTGTCACTGCAATTACTGATTCTCTAAACAGGACTTATGGCGATGCTCACAAAAGCCTAAAGAATCACGTAAGTTTGTTAGATATTCCTGCAAATAGTTTTCTAGAATAATGATGAATGCATCATTTGCTAATAGTCATTCAACGCATAGCTGTTGCTCGGTCCAATTTCACATGATAAATTGACAATTTGAGAACGTGGGTGTCTTATTTTCTGAAGCCTTTCCTTTTGATGGTTTCTTTCACATTGTGTACAGCCCAATGACTACGTAAATGCTATATTGGTTCCTGAAGGAGGCCAAATTCCTTTAGATGTTGAAAATTTAGCTTCTCAAGGAATCTTTCATGTGGTATGTATGTCTATTCTATTCGTGGTTCTTACTGATTTAAAATGATGAAGAAACGTTCATGGGTTTGCTACTATTTCTGTTGTGCCGGATCTTAATTCTTAACTACCTTCTGCACCAGCTTGTTATTTTCCCTAGTTTTGTTTATGCTGGGGTCATCCAATCTTTGAAGTTTTTGTTCCTATATGGGCCACATTATACAATCAAGTTACCCATCATTTCCATCAGATTATTGCTTGCCGGAGTTAAAATACATGTTGCGAGTTGTACACGCTGTGCGATCGCCAAGTCTGAGAATAGGGGTAGGGTTTGTGTATGTGCCTTCATAGGGGGTGAGTGTGCGTACGTTGTGAGTGTCTGAGTTGTACTGTGTACGCAAAAAAAAAAACCTAAGAAAATCCAGCTGAGCAAGCTTAACTTTAATACTTAGCCATTTATTGTTAATATTTTGTGGCAAACAACCTAAGTCTGGTTCAAGATACTCCCAGACGCCTTAGCTTATGTTGCCCCTGTTCTATTGCTTGTGCTGATACAATTTATTGTTTTGATATGACTGCATATTGCAGGTAACCGTGTCGTCTATACAGGACCCAAAGGTTGGTGTCGTATTTGATCCGCGATCGTTAATCCAAGCTCTGACCAGTCTGATATCTGAATACATGCATTTGCGTCTCTCCCATCAAAAAGAAAATGTAAACATAGTGAGTTGAGTTTTGGGGTTTAAATTGGTAGGATACACCCACCTATATTCTGTCGTTTTATATGCACCCGCTGATACCTATTCCAAAGCATTAGTGTTGCAATTTTGCATGACAGCTGATTGACATAAATTTAAAATGTGTTACAGTTTATTTTCCTTCTTGAATAATCATTTCTTTTCATTTCACATTCGAGTAGAAAATAATGAAGGCTCCATCCCCAACCTAGTTTCACTTTGTCTGCTGCTGAATGGGCGATGTGTGTATATCCCCATTGGTTCTGACATCACAAATGAGAACGATCAACATTTGCAAAGTACTCTCTCTGGTTTTAAATTGTTGACGTTTGACTATTTTTGAGTTACGTTTGACCATTCGTCTTATTCAAAATATTTTAAAAATTATCATAAATTTTGTTATGATTAGTTTCATCACTAAAAGAAATTGAAATGTAACTTATAATTTTGCATATTTAAGCTAATATTTTGAATAAGACGAACGGTCAAACGTAACTCAAAAATAGTCAAACGTCAACAATTTAAAACCAGATGGAGTATATAAAAAACACACTATCAATCAATCGCTGCAGTAATCAGGCATCAACAACATACGTCGGTCCTAGGGATGGCAATGGGTACATTACCCACCGGGGGGCGGTGGAATGTCCCCATCCCCGTCTAGAGTTTTATACCCCGTCCCCATACCCACATGGGGACTCAAATTTTCCCCATCCCCACACCCATATGGGTGCGGGTACCTGTCGGGTTACCCGTACACATTAATTGGCATCACAAAAATTAACATCCAATTGCATATAGTAACATATTGGAATGATTAAATTGTTCAAAGCTAAATATATTTAACAACTCAAACGCTAATAGTTCACACAATCAAACGCTAATAGTTCATGACATTTGACTTAGGTATATTTCACACAAGCAAACGCTAATACTTCACAATCACACAAACAAACGCTAATAGTTCACAAAATCAAACACGTGAGGTGTCTGGCTCTGACGGTGGCAGAACTTGGGAATTTTATTAGGATTCAACCTCTCCTCTTTATTTATATACCTCTTGATGCACTCGCGTGTCATAGATTTCGTGGGTCCTATGGGTAAATGGGTATGGTTGCAGGAGAATGGCTCCATACCCGTAGTACCCAATGGGTGACAAAAATGCCCATTAACGAACCTATGGGGCGAGAAATAGTTCCAAACTCACACCCTAATAGAGAAAAAACCTATCGGGTATCGGGTGATGGATACCCATTGCCATCTCTAGTCGGTCCCCAAGACCCCAACTAATGCGTCAACCAACAAGCTGTGAACGGTCAAACAAAAATGGCCGGCAGAGATATGCACAATCTAATATCCAAAACATTTTATGCTTATTGCATTATTGAGTTTACTACTATCTTCCAAGAGAGGAAAGTTCTTTCAGAACACCATTAGTAACCAACATAAACTGCAGCGTTGACAATATAGCAGTCGTCGTTTTTATCCCCCATTGCTTCCAGGCATACGCCGCTTGAACAAATCATGCCACCGTCGACAACCTCAAAGCTAATAATCTTCCCACTGTGAACAAGGAGATATCATTAGATGCTACATCATAAGCGTTACGTGAACAAAGATGCATAATAAGTATACTGCAGTGCATATTTAATTAGTACTACCTCCATTTCAAATTACTTACGTTTTTGACTTTTTGAGATCACGTTTGACCATTCGTCTTATTCAATTTTTTTGTGCAAATATAAAAACAAATAAATCATTCTTAAAGTATCTCTAATGATAAAACAAACCATAAACAAGATAAATGATATTTGCACAAAATTTTCGAATAAGACGAGTGGTCAAACGTGATCTACAAAAGTCAAAAACGTCAAGTAATTTGAAATAGAGGGAGTATCTCCGAATCATGAATTGCCCTAGCTTGGCCTTAACAGCAGCAAGGCTCCTCCATCGCTTTTGCAGAGTATAAAGAGGGATCTTTTATACTAAACAATGCTATTACAATCCAACCCTAATAACTCACTAAGTGCTTGTGCCCTCCAAACACAGACATCATTTGTATAGCTAAACACTAGCATCGGGACCACGACACTTGATTTTGGTCAGGAACTCGGGGTTTTACCTTTGTGACTCAAACATTACTGCAGGTCAAGATGCGACCATTAATATAACTCATGAAAACTGCATGACAGCATGAGGTCCCTCACTGTATTCAATTAGTGGAATGATTTAGGCAAATATAATTTCTTTTCAAGAAATCAATATGTATGTACCAGTATGAATTTTTACAGGCAACACTTTTATGTTGACAGACACTACTGAAACTCCATCACCCAATGTACAGTGTGGAGAACTGATTTGACATGATATTCGCTAAGCAAGACAATGTTTTTTTATCACTAGTTAGTATAAAATTTTGTAGTTTGGATTATGTGCAAGACAATCCCATGAACATACCAACTAGCAGTGTTGAACATACCAACACCCTTCCTTAATACAATTCTGACCATGCATTCCACTTGATGAAGCATTTGCCAGTCCTAGCCCAAGCACAGTGTAAGTGTGTGACAGGTCAAATGGAGGTTCACCAAATGATTATCGCTGCAAATATTGTAGGAGCTTGATTGAATCATAAGAATGTTTATAGCTACGCTCTGGTTGGTGTTTGGGTAAAATAAGAAAATAATATTGCCGGTCAGAAAGGTCAATAAGCTACTATGGGCAATCTGCGCTCCCTCCCTAAGACATTTTGGGCAATTTCAACTGAAGAGGACCACAAAACTAAATCTGCATGGTAGAACAGCATATACGAGCATCGACAGCATGAAATTTGTTTTGTACAGATCAATACGCATGCTTGATGATGACACATAAGTAACAGAAACGAACATCTTGGCCTAGGATCATACAGTTTGCGATTGCTCGTAATGTGATTCTCTATGCCAATGTCAAGCCAGCAAAATGCATCAGTGCAAATGAAGAGAATACTTCTTCCCCTAAGCGTCTATGTGATATGCATGCACATTAACTGGGAGCGTATGCTCAATTGGAATGATCAAATGAGCATCAACAGACAACAGTTGCCATGGAAAATTCAAGTTCATCATGAAATATATGGGCTTGGATTAAGCAATTCAATGACAAGTTCGAAGTTTAACAGGCACCAAAATGGAAGTGTGTAGAGAACGCTCACTAGGGAAAGACAGCCTTCACTCGCTCAGCGTCCAGCAGGTGTTGCGTCGACCTTGGCACACCAAGCTTGATCTGCAGCTTCATTTGGTCGCTGTTCACCCCAGGTATGGCCCCTGCACACGCAGTCGACACCCAAAAGCTCAGTCCACAAACAGTTGAAGAACAAAGTCGTGTTCAGCTCGGGGCGTCCGAAAGGTGTTCGACGGAATGGCCGAGAAACAGCAGACAGGGGAAAGTGTTCTTTATTTTTTTTGGCCCGTACCGCGGCGGAAGGCGGGGATGGAGTTGGAGGAGATGGCGTCCTTGCAGGCGCGCACGGCGGCGGCGGTGATGTCCTGACCGTGCTGGTCGTAGCCGACGCCCATCTCCACGAACAGCAGCGTCATGGCCGCGTCTGCCTTTGCCTCCTCCGCCCATCCCTGGCTGTCGCGCGTCTGGGACTGGGCCGCCTCCATGGAAGATGACCCCGCAGGTGCCGCGGCTGCGTTCTTGGGCTTGGGGGATCGGATTCGGAGGTGGAGTCGGGAGTGAGACGGCCGGGAGGAGGACAGGGGAGGTGGCGTTCTTGGTTTGGTCGACGGGCAGAGGAGGCTGCTGGGGAGTGCTGCTGCTGGTGATATCACCATTTGTCTGATCTGGTGGGGAAATGGGCGATGCAAGGTTCAGAGTTCAGACTCAGAGTTCGGCTTTCTTCATACTCCGTTTGGGTACTGTAGTTTATAAAAATCGGTATTATGAAACCACGTGTAGATGCCATCTAGTTTAGAAAAAAAAAACATGTATTATGGTCGTTGTCTTTCATGAGACATTAACCACAAAATCTGGAGTTATGTGACACAAGCCGAAATACCTTGGGTTTTATGAAATAAGGACTACAAAACCTGAAGTTTTATGAAATTTACTCCTTTTAAAACTCCAAAAGACTATAAGTTTGGCAATACTACAGTTTTTGTAATTGCAATTTTGTTCCATCCAAACACCTCATGCTTCTCTAAAACCAAAGTATTTGGTAATATCATTTTTTTTCTAAAACTTCAAAATACGCAAGCCACCAACTCGTGTTTTTACATGTAGTAAAGATATATAAATAGATTAAGATACTTCCTTCATTCTCAAATTGACGAGGCTAGGATTAATGTCATCAATGGAGAAAGCAATTGTTTGGATACATGATGATTAGACTCAGGATGTCAATCCCCTTCAGTTTGGTGAAGGAAATGAACTATAATTTCCACTCCAACCACACTGGAACTGATACATGATGACTGCCTGTTTCTTGCTAGATACTATATTCCTACCGGATCAAAATCCTTTAACTTTAGATTCCAAGCCGGTGGATGCATGATCAGGAATCCCAGATGGGCCCGAACGCCGGGATGCCGGCCTTGCTGCATCTCCTCACGACGTCCCTGCTTCCCTCCGGGTTGCTAGTCACCACCACCACCTCCGCGCCCCACCGCCGCGCCGCGTCCACGGCCACCGCTGCCACGTCAGGCCGTCCCATGACCGCCGTGTCGTGCACCACCACCCGCCTGCGCAGCCTCTCGCTGCAGGACACCGCCGCCTTCATCTCCTCGCCGTAGTTCGCCTCGACGCCCTTGGCCACCCACACCAGCGACAGCTCTGTGGTGCTGGGCTGCAGCAGGAGCGACATGAACACGCATATTCCGGAGCCCGTGGCCACCATGGTCGCGCTCCGGTACATGTTGAGGAGGTACGGCAGCCCGTCGAAGTGGACGCCGCGCACCCAGAGGCGCGTCGGTGGGTCGGCGATGAGGCCGCGGGTGAAGTCGCCGACGGCGCCGGCGAGCATCGCGTGCGTGTCCCCACCGTCTGAGATGATGCCGAACGCGTGCCACTCCGACAGCGGCGAGCGGCTGATGCGGCCAAGGAGGCCGGCCTCGACGCCCCCGCGGAAGGTGATGACGGACGCGTGGGTGGAGCGCGCTGTGACCGTGACCGGCACGCGGCGGACGGCGAGCCACGGGAGGAACGTGAAGACGGTGATGGCCGCCGCGAGCCAGACCTCCTGGTGCCTGGCGAGGGCGGCGATGTTCAGCCGCGCGTACGATTTGGTCGCCGGGTCGTAGCCGGCGGAGAGCACTACCAAGGCCCAGAGCAGCGCCAGCGCGGCCCAACCGGCGAATCGGTGGGTGCGCTCGAACACGTTGTGGCGGAGGTGTCGCACCAGCGGGAACGCGGCCACGCACGAGAGCGCGAGCAGGCCCAGGATGGCCGACGCGACGCCGACGACCTCGCGGGGCGTCACGTCATCGCGCTGCTCGAGCGCCCGCGGCAGCGCGTAGGCCAGCCACGCGGGCGAAGAGACGCCGCAGCGGCTGTGCGCGCCGCCGAGCGACTGCAGGATCGCCGTCGCGCCGGTCTTGACGACCACAGGCACCCACGGCCGGCCGAGGAGCTTCACGGGGAGCCAGAACACGACGCGGAGGACCGCCTCCGAGCGGCATAGCGTGAGCGCGAGGATGTTGCCCAAGGCGAAAACGGCAGCATTCCCCCTGGCATAAGGGAAGTGGCCCGTCGCAGCCAGCGCGAGCGCCGCCGCGTTCAGGTCAGGGCGACGCAGAGCGCGAAGAGGCGCTTGTACTGTTGTACACGGTGAACAAGCCCTGCTACAGCAGCATGACGCCGAGCCTTGACCGCCTGGGCTTTCCCAACGCGGATGTTTTGGAGGTACGGCCTATCCCAAACTGCGACACGTGCCACGAACGCCTTTACGAAGTGGCTGACGGCGTCGAAGGGACGATCGAGCAGCGAGCAGGCCGCACAGGACACCGCCACGACCAGGGCGCCGCCGCACGCCGACGAGTCCACCGCGGGCAGCGGAGCGACGACGCGTCCTCGGGGACGTGTGCAGATCATGGGGTGTGCTGATCATGGCAGAAGGAGGTCACTGTCCGGCCGTCTCTGCATGGGATGCCGCCGCTCGATCGCTGTTCGTTTTGCAGGGGGCGGATTGTTTTGGGGAAGTTGTCTCGCAGCTCAGCGCTGCTCGCCGGCTGCGGCGGCGGTGGCGGCAGCAGCGCGAGGAGGAAGACGAAAACGGAGAGCCTCGCGCTGTTAATTCCCCCGTTAGAACGGTTTGAATCTTGTTGGAACGGATCGTGCGGCTTAGGTGAGGGGCCGTACGTCCATGCGGTCGCAAAGGAAGATTTCTCGGCCTGTTGCCCGGCAAAGTCATCGGCTGCTCCAGGTATACCGTGGCGACGACCATTTTTTCCTCGTCGGCGCCGTCGATGACGACGCCATATAGCACTCATCGTCCCTGCAAGCGTCGCCGACTTCGACGACGTCGCAGAAGTGGATGCTTGCGTGTCGCTGCGACCTGACAAAAAGCGTGCCACGTCAGCGCCGCAGGAGATATATCCGGCAGACGAGCCGTTGCGGAAAGACCCCGTCCGCGTGACCCCCCGCCCGGAGCTCGGGGCGTCTGGCGGCGGTGTCTTGAGCTCGAAAGGAGACGCCGCGGCAGCTCGAGAACTTGGTGAGCGTGAGCCTGGCCGGATCTTGCTCATGAATCATGATCCATGGCGCCAACAAACTAGGGCTCCAGATCAGTGTGTGATAGTGCTGCAGCTAATTAGCTTCCACGACACGATGCTTGCAGTGGCATATGGCTACGTATTCATAAATAGGGCATGCACGTTTGGGAATGGCGACGACTATTAAATCTGGCTGGAGAATGATTTGCACGCAATCGCGAAGTTCAAACATCCATGATTTGCTTTCGCCAATTATAATAACAATACGATATGTCTTGTCATTGTTAACCAAAATTCCGTGATCATATAAGGTAGGCGGCAAACAAAGAACAAGATCAAAAGTCGGCCAATGATCATCTCAGTTTGCGCCGTATCAAACATTCACAACACACAGTACTACCCATGTTTCAGGTTTCGATGACGAGACAGTGCATCTCAATATTATTGGCGGCTAACAAGGAACAAGATCAAAAGTTCGAAACGTTACAAATTTTTTTCGATGATCCGACAACATTTTTTCTGGCTCCGTCTATACGTTGCCCGGGCATTCCAGCCCGGCGCAAATGCCTCAATTTCCAGTCGTTCATCCGGAGATCCAACGGTGGTTGTGTTTCTTCCTCCTCCAGATCCTCTCCCGATCGCTCCTTCCTCAACCCGCCGCCCATGCCTCGGCGGCCTAGGACTTCGCCGAGCTCCGCGCGCCCCGCCGCGCGCTCGGAGCTCCGGCGAGACCCTAGCCCGCCGAGGTAGCCGCCCTCCGCCGCCTCCCACCTCCGCTGTCGCCTTCCTCGCCCCCGCCCAAAACTGGAAACCGCCATCTCCCGCCGCCCGCTCCGGCGGCCTCCGCCTCCGCCGTCTCTCCCACCACCACCGCCGGGCCGGCCTGCCTCCCCGGCCCCCTCTTCTAGGTCCGGCAGACTCAGGTGAGCCCCCAAACCCCGAACCCAAACCCTAATCCTGAACACTAACCCATCAGAGAGCTCGCCAAAGTTGAAGGAGCTCGCTGGAGTTGGAGAAGAGGAGCCAAGGAGGAATCGCGCTACTAGCCAAAAAATCAGACATTCGGATGGCTCCATATTGCCCGGGCAAAATATAGCTTTCCCCTTTCATTTTCGATGATTTTTGATGATCCATCCGGCAACATTGGCTAACCGTTTATCCTCCTGTACCACCCCATCTATCAACACACAGACGGACACCCGGCGCCCTGCGTCCCGACCGGCACCACTTTGCTTCGATGAGACAGAGGAAGGAACAACGTGACTTGCTGGCTGCGGAAGGCCTGTGCGTGAAGACGAGGAACGAAGGATGCGCGAAGCGGAAGATCTTAGACTATCTCCAACGGATAACCCAAATTGAGAGTTAGACGTACGCCTCCGAGCATCTCCAACGGACTCGCCATCTGTATTTGGATCGGTAAAAAAAAAAAGAGAGAAAGAGCAAAAAACGGCATCCAACAGGCTCGCCATCTCCATCTACCTCCGCACCCAATCCCGCTCGGCATCGCACGCCTCCTGCTAGCTATTTTTCCTGAGCCTCTCCGCTTGCCCCGCGCGCTCCAGCGCCCTCCCCCTCCTCTTTCCCGTGCCCTCCCCCTACTCTGCTTCGTCGCGGCCACGCCGCTCCTCTGCTCCCTCGCGCCAGGTGGTGATACGGGCTGCGGGGGCCGGCGCCGAGAGGAGGGTGGTCGGGTGGCGGCGATTATTTCTGCTACGCACGGCCGGTGCTGACGTCGTCCTGGGAGGAGCTCTGACGGCGCAGTCGAGCGACTCGCCTTTGCCCACCTCCCGCCGCGTCAGCTTCACCATCGACTTGTCGTCTAGCCCGCCCACTGCCGCGGCGACGTCCGCCAGATTTCCTACTCCGCTGCCGCCCCAAAGCAGGAAGCGCAGCCACGTCGCGACGCCCGCGGCGCCCCACCGTGTAGAGTTTCTCACCTACTCCTCCCATAGCTTTTTCTCCCATCGGAACGAAACTGCAAAGGCAGAACCACCTCCAAACCCCGCTTCCTCCTCGCTTCTGGCTCTGACGCCAGCAAGCCACCGCAGTCCCCATGTCGCGCTTCGTCCGTGACGGTCCGCGCCCCTACTCCAGTCTCTTCCTCGCCTCCTCCTTCCCATTCGGCCCCGGCCATCTCGGCCTCGTCCGCTCTCGCCCGGCACTGCAACAGCATCGATTGGAGGCAGGAGGAGGGAGGAGGGCGGCGGAGGGAGCTCGATGGGAGGCGGGAGGTGGTCGCCGCCGCCAGCTCGATGGGAGGCAGGGGAGGGAGGTGCGCGGCGAAAGGAGCTACCGCGAATGGATAAAGGGAGCTATAGAAAAAATTTGAATAGTACTCCCTCCGTCCACAAATATGGGGATATTCTAGTTTTGTCCTAAGTCAATTTTTTTCTAACTTTGACTCCCATAGCAAGAAAATCATAAAGATTGACATCATGAAAATGTGTTTACTAGATTCATCATGAAATACACTTTCATACTATATAACTCTTTTAGTTTGAAACAACATATATTTATAAATATTGTTGGTCAACGTTAAGAAAGTTTGACGTAGGACAAATCTAGAATGTCCCCATATTTGTGGACAGAGGGAGTACGTCTATTTGGCTAACCTGTTGGAGTGTACCGAAATATATAGAGAGGGAATGTTAGCTAAATGAATAGCTAAATAAGAATACAGAGAGTGAGATTTGGCTAGGTTTTTGGAGTTACACAGTAATCTGATTTTTATTACCTTGATAAGTTGTTAATTGATTTGGATCGATGGGACACGCGTAAGCGTTGCCGGACTCTTAAAGAACTTTAATAGATTGTAGTCTTTTTGCGTGGCTAATATATGTACAAATCTTTTTTTTAGTTAAAGCTGCAAAATGTTTAGGCCAGTCCATTTTTCAAACAATAATATCAAAAGCTTTCAGGGGCAAAACTGAACGTAGCGGTTAGGTTACTGATGGTGGAACCAACCCATCCTGCTCAGGCCCGTCCCGCCGCATGTGCGGACGGTGCGACCGAACAGGGCCCTCAAAATGTTGGGCCCCCAAAATTCTACCATGTATATACGTATTTCCTGGCCCAAGGCAACGGAATATCATACGACATAGACACTTGATCGATCGATGCAGCCCTTGATCGTTGTTTCCTCACGTGGTCATGCCGCCATCTCCTGATTGATCGCTAGCTGAACCTGAAGAGACGACGCCCAGGCCCTGCTGAGACGACCTGTCTCCTCTCCTTTGGTGCAGCGTTGTGACTCCAGGCTCCAGCGAACGGCGCCGTCGCCGCCGGTAACACCCGGAAACTTCATCCGTTCGTCATCTCTTCAGCTAAGGCCCTAGTTGATTAAGGTTTATGATCTGCAGTCTGTATATCTCTCATTCCCAAGTCTTGTTTTAGTTTTCCCCGTCGATTATTAATAATTGATCAGTGCATAATCAATTTTAGTTGGCCCTAGGCTAGGGATGTTCTTCAAACCGGATCAGAAAGTATGCTTTAGGTTGTGAAAAGTGTAAGAAGAAACAAAAACAAGAAAATCTGGATAAATCTCTAAAAGAAGCTATGGATAAATTTGTTTTGAGGGATTCACAAGGTCCTTCCGATAATCATAGAATTGTTTATCATGACATTTTTTCAATTAAATTGGGGCCTCGGTAAATATTTTGCACCGGGCCTCCAAAATCCTCGGGACGGCCCTGTCCTGCTTGAAATCTAGACTTGACAGAGGTGTTGTATTTATAGTTAATTATATATTTTTTTATTACAGTACAACTCAAACACTCACAACGCACACACACCATGAACGCATATATGCAAACCCTACCCCTATGAGCATCTTCGAAGACTCAGTCGGCAATCCTCGAGATTGACGAAGTCATGGCGCCTCGCTGTTGACGGCCACGTCGCCTACCGCTGAAAGCACAACGCCGATAAATTCTAGAAAATTCGCACCCACGAGGAGTCAAACTCAGGACCTGAGATGCTACTGAGGCTCTTATAACCACTAGGCTACATGCCCATTCGCTTTTCAATGCTAGATGATGTTCCCCTCGACCATAAGACGATTTTGTTGACTTCTCGTATCTCAACATCAATCAGCTCAATCTCTCATTAACGCTCATGTCTACTCTTTCTTTATAAGTGCAACCAACTAAGAGTCATTAACTTCTATTTCTCTCTTCTGTGGTGCAGCCACATCATCACTATTGTTTTGGCCATCAGATTGTGCATGATCTCTTATTCCTCACCGTTAGATCATTTCTTCATTTTTGTACGCCTGCTGCAATCCTTAAATGCACATTTCAGCTTCCACTCAACATATCCACTGCCAATTAATATCATAATGAAGTTTAATACTGCAATAACCGAAATAAAACCATTACACTATTGCACCATTATGCAGCATGCATGCCCGTTGCTACCAAAGCACATTCATTTTAATAATTATTCAATGTCTTTTCCACTCCAGAAACCCATTACGTGAGTAGTGTGACTGTTTCATATATATACATCTTTCAACCAAGCAGTCGATTAGTTTTCTCATAATCTATATCATCGTCGTCTGAAGCATTCTGCAGTGGCCAAATGCCACGCCCCATCGCCTTCGATGTGCCATCCTCTTGCATGTTGGTTTCGGTTGTTTTTGCAAGTGGGTGTGCACAGCGTCGTGCTCCTATTTTAGCCCAGTTTTTGGTATGCTCATTCTTACTACCCGGTCAAATATATGTACAAATCTTCAGGCATTGATTTCTCTATGGCATTCGATTTTTTTTCTGCTCTGATTTAATTTAGTTGTGAATAGCTGGCATAATCACAGCTTCCTCTTTTCACTTTATGTATATTAGTAATAAAATGATCAAAGCATGTTTTGCTCCAACGTGCAGTTGCGATGGCTACATGGTATTATTGATATCTTTCGTTCTTCTTTGCAGTGCTAAATCCATCAACAATTTGTTTACTAGCTACTTTTGTCAACACAACTTGCTTGACAGAAATTACCTCCATTTGCTCACCGGTGCATTCGTGTAAAATAGAAGGCCAATGTTAAATTAGACAATCTGGATCAGCCCAGTCATGCTAGGTCCATTTGCCTCCTCCTCTGCCAAGTGGTAGCGCTATATGGCTTGCATGACCATGATGGCTCTGCGCTGCATAGCAGTTATTTTAACAGAAAATTTGAAATAAACGACCATGATGCATCCGCGAAATCATATATAGGATTGCTCTTTGTTCTTTAGCATAACAATTATGTTCCTTTTTTTTTATAAACGAAAGTGCCCATTCTAATATATGTTTCCTCTTCTTTTTCTTTGGTTTACCCATCAATCTTAACTCCCGGTATTGCTTTTGTTGTTTCACTCACAATCACTCATGTTTTTAATCGGCCTAAAGTAGGAGATCCAGCATGCTAAATAAAAAGTCTTCAGAAAATATATAAAATGCTCAACTCCATGGTCAGAATTGTGCTTCATTTCCTTGGCGCAGGTTTGCCAAACTTTTGCGACTTTGTTGATAATTATTTCACATGTATAGATGCCAATTTTGGTTCTATTGTAGTATCATGACAGCTCTATGTATCTTAAAAAATTATGAATCATTTCAATCATCTCTTTAATACCACTTTTGCAATTCCGGCAGCAACGCGCGGGGAATCACCTAGTATAGGGGTAATGTGTGCCTCTGTGTATTCATGAAAACTAGGAATGAGTGTGTGCGTCGTGTTTCTAAAATTAAAATACCTTTTAGGAAAACTACTCTAACTGCGTATAGGAGCAACAAATACATAGAACTAATAATAACTCCGTGGAATTAGTACATCGTGTATGGCTGCCAAATCAACATCGTGTTAAATGCATGTCAGTTCATGTGCATAATTTTTGAGAGTGGATGAATGTGGTCACGATCGAGCACCGTTGACAAAAAAGATTTCTTCCAGCCAATGGACACTGCATAGACTTTTCAGATGTGGATCCATCGTCACTGATTAATATTGTATCCACGTGGTGAATCATGTACAAATTTTATGCATAATTGCAGGTTAAAATAATTAGATATATAGTACAAGTTCTGTATTTCTTTTAGTAGACGGGTGAGGTATGGAAGCTGCCGACCTGACGCGGTGATAACTTTACTCATCAGTTGCATCTTGCATGCATGTAAACCTGGCATTCTCTTGATTGTAGTAAGTAATTCTTTTTTCATGCACATGCCAGGACGCCGGATGCTGATTCAAGGTCAAGGTCAAGTCTAAGCTTTCCCTGCCAAACTTTTGTTCGATTTATTTATATTTATTACAACTCGTCTAGCTAGAAGACGATGCATGCATATACGCAGCCGGATATTTAATACTCTTTGTTTTTAAATTTTGGTCGTCATTGATTTTTTGAGTTACGTTTAACGATTCTTTCATTCAATTTTTTAGAAAAAATTATCATATTTTTTGTTATGATTTGTTTTATTATAAAAAAATGAAACATAGTCAACGACGAACAGTAATTTGAACTAATATTTTGAATAACACGAACAATCGAACGTACTCAAAACGACGACAACGGTTTGAAAAGAAGGGAGTATGGTACTACGAGTACTACTAACGGCGGTTAGTGGTTTACACTAACGTTTTCAGCATGCAATGATCAACCATGCATGTGCCAAAATGACATCTGTATGGGCCGGTCAACGTCGAAATGTTATACTCCTATATATATACACTACTATGTATATGCTAAGCTATATGTATTTCCAGAGCTTTATTACCTTTCTTCAAGTCTCTCAAGAAGCAATACAAGTTCGACTTTTCTTCAAGTCGCTCAAGAAGCAATACAAGTTCGTGTGGAACGAAGAATCACAACATGCATTTGAAGACCTCAAGAAGTTCCTTAGCAAACCACCGAGTCTGGTTCCCCAAAACCAGAGGAGCCTTTGCTCTTATATGTTGCTGCAACTACTAATGTCGTCAGGGCAATGCTTGTGGTGGAACGGAAGGAAGGCAAGCTTGTTGATTAGAAGGTTTAACAGCCAGTTTATTTTGTCAGCAAGGTCATGTTCACTCAAATGTTAGGTACACCCATATTCAGAAGATGTTCTAAGGCTTCTTAATGTCGTCTTGTAAACTTATCCACTATTTTCAAGCACACCCGATTGTCATGGTTACTACTTCTTTTGGCATGAGAAATTCTTCCTAAACCCACAATCTACAGCCAAAAGATCTCTCGAAATTGGCATGTGTGTTGCATTTACGACTATTATTCTTTTAGTGGTAGGCCACATTCGCATCGACAACGAGACACCTATGGTGACTTCTCCATGCCTTATATCCGTTTGAATATGGGTGTACCTAACATTTGAGTTAACATACCTTATATGGGTTTGACTAAACACTCATAAAGACACACCACAACTAATTTCTCTTTAGACACTACAAGATTTCTAATCTTTCCCAACCGTTTTCTTGTAATAGCCAACAGTTTATAGTTATTTTGTTACATAACTTCTAAAACTGTTGGGAATGAGTTCGTTGGGAATGAGTTTGTTGGGAAATTACTAAAACTGTCGGGAAAGATACAATTTATACTAGGAAAACTGTCGGCCACTTGAGAAAAATACACTAGAGTGTTAGAACTGTCGGCCACTTCATAACAAACTGTCGGGAAAGATCGGATATCTTGTAGTGAGACGTACATAGCACTACACCAGTACATAGCACTACACCCTGACTAACCTATGGCAACACTCCTGATCGGTATGCTATGCCTATATTCATGTGGGCCTTGCCGCCTTGGTTGCAGGGGCGGGCCCAGGATTTAGACCATGGATATTCAAAAGAAAATTTAAGACTGACTCCAACAGTCCATAGGCAATTTTGAGAGGCAATCCTCATTTGCATTAGACAGAAGAGATATTCGGTGATGTCTCCAACAACGGATAGTCAGTCTCCAGAGCCAGTTCCCCGCAAGCCCCGCTGGTCGTCCTGCTCCTTCTCCCGGTGGTTTCCCGCGGCACGGTGCCCCGCAGCCTCGTCCGCGACGCGGCGACTCGCACAACCCGCCGCCCTCGCCCCGCCCTGCGCTCGACCTCGCCCCGTGCACAGCGATGCAGCCCTCGCCCTAGCCACGCTCCATCATGCTCGACTCGCCGCCGCGCCCCGCCCCACGTGCCTGCACACCGCTGAACACCGCAGCGCGCCGCGCCTCGAGGCCCGCGCACCACTTGCCCAGCACGCCGCGCCCCGCTCGCCCTGCACGTCGTCGAACGCTGCCGCGCACCACGCTCGGCCGCATCGTGGCACGCGTGTTCCGGCCACATCCGGGCCCGCCCTCATGAAGCGCGAGCGGCAACACGATGCACACGAGGTGGCGGACCGGTACCCGGGTGACGTGCTCGTTACCGGCGACCGAAGGTGGGGCGGCAGAGAGAGGCGGCAACGACGTCCATGGCGGATGGCGTTCCGGCTAAGGGGATGGACGAGAAGGGGAGGGAGCGGGAGCACAGGAATCAGCACAGCTAGGCGAAGCTCACCGTGGCACATAACGTCGATCGAGGAGGAGCGGCGGAATAAGGAGCTCGGCGGCGCAGCGGCTTGGTGTGGCGGTGGCGGCGGGGAAAACTCATTTTCCGGCGAGCTGGGCTGCTGAAGTTGATGAAGATATTGTCGAGGAGGTTTGAGAGAGGGCGGCGGACCTCCATGTGCGAGGAATCATAAATTGGTTCGCCGGGTGGGGAGAAATCGCCTCCGCGCCGCCGGCCGGCCTCCGCTTTCACGTCCCAGCATCGTTCCTGGAGAATGCATTGGAGGAGAGAGACAATGTATTTTTAGATCACCTCTCTGCAAAATGCATGTTCGTTTGCATTCTCTGTTGGAGGCAAGATTGGTCATGCATAGTGTCAAATTGATGCAAAAATGGCTTTGCATCACCTTGTTGAAGTCAGTCTAACAACTTAAGTTATGGATAGCCACAAAGGTGAATTGCTCCACACATAGTAGTACGAAACAATCAACATATCAAAGCATGTGTGCTTCTTTTTTATTAAATTGAGCCTGTTTAAGTGTTTATTTTTGTTTCTTCATGCATATACATAAGGTATAGTTTTTATACAAAATAAATTGTTCAAAATAATGGGTATTCATTTGAATACCCTTGGTACAAGGCAGGCCCGCCCTTGGTTGGATACATGCCCTACACAAACTCCATTCCTTGGAGTTGGCGGTGAAGGACATGAATTAATTTGGGCACTAAGCCGAAGGGATTGGATACAATATTTCTCTGTCGAAACAGCACACATTTAGTTTGTTACGATATTCAAACGGATCGAGCCGAGACCGTAAAACTTAGCTTAAAAAGTCAACATTTGTTATGGTTTATTTTATCATGAAACAAATTTAAAATGCAACTTATAAATTCACATATTTGAACTAATATTCTAAACAAAACAGACGGTCAAACATAATTTAAAAAGTCAATAATGATAACAATCTAAGAACAAAGAGAGAGTATTCAATTTGCTGCAACTTGGGAGATTCAAACGGAGCCCAGACCGTGTGAGTGATCAGGAATCCCAGATGGGCCCGAAGGCCGGGATTCCGGCCTTGCTGCACCCACTGACGACATCCCTGCTTCCCTCCGGGTTGCTCGTCACCACCACCACCTCGGCTCCCCACCGCCGCGCGGCGCTGACGGTGAGCTCGGCCACATTCGGCCGACCCATCACCGCCGTGTCGTGAACAACCACGCGCCCGCGCAGCCTCTCGCTGCCGGAAACCGCGGCCTTGATCTCGTCGCCGTAGTTGGCCTCGATGCCCTTGGCTACCCACACCAGGGACAGCTCCGCCGCGCCCGGCTGCATCAGGAAGGAGAGGAAGACGCAGATCCCGGAGCCCGTGGCCACCATGGTCGCGCTCCGGTACATGTTGAGGAGGTAGGGCAGCCCGGCGAAGCGGACGCCGCGCACCCACAGGTGGCTCGGCGGGTCGGAGATGAGGCCGCGGGTGAAGTCGCCCACCGCGCCGGCCAGCATCGCGTGCGTGTCCTCGTTGTCGGAGATGATGCCGAACGCGTGCCATTCGGACAGCGGCGACCGGCTGATGCGGCCGAGGAGGCCGGCCTTCACGCCGCCCTGGAAGGTTATGATGGACGCGTGGGTGGAGCGCGCGGTGACCGTGACCGGCACGCGGCGCACGGTGAGCCACGGGAGGAAGGTGAAGAAGGTGATGGCGGCGGCGAGCCAGAGCTCCTGGCGCTTCACGAGGACGGCGCCGGTGAGGTTGTCGTAGGAGCCCGTGGCGGGGACGTAGCCGGCGGTGAGGACGACGAACGCCCAGAGCAGGGCCAGCGCGGCCCAGCCGGCGAACCGGTGGGAGCGCTCGAACACGTTGTGGTGGAGGTGGCGCACGAGCGGGAACGCGGCCAGGCACGAGAGCGCGAGCAGGCCCAGGATGGCCGACGCGACGCCGACGATCTCGCTGGATGTTTGATCGCGGTGCGCGAGGACCTGCACCAGCGCGTACACCAGCCACGCCAGCGACGAGACGCCGCAGCCGCTGTGCACGCCGCCGAGGGACTGCAGGATCGCTGTCACGCCGGTCTTGGCCACGCGCGGCACCCACGGCCGCCCGAACAGCGCGACGGCAAGCCAGAACACGACGCGGAGCACCGCCTCCGAGCGGCACAGCGTCAGGGCCAGGATGTTACCCATGGCGAAGAGGGCGGCGTGGCCCCGGGCGTAAGGGAAGTGGCCGGTCGCGGCGACGGCGAGCGCCGCCGCGTTCAGGGCGACGCACAGCACGAAGAGGCGCTTGTACACCGTGAACAAGCCCTGGTCCAGCAGTATGACGCCGAGCCTGGAACGCGCGCCACGCCGGCGCTCGCGGCTTTTTGGCCACAACTTCAGCAACTGCCTCTTCTGGAACGGCGGCGACACCCATCTCCTCGTCGACGCCGTTGACGACGACGGGCTCATCGTCGTCCGTGTCCTCATCGTCGAGGTCGCAGAAGTGGCTGCTCGCGCGGCTCTGCGACCTGCCGAAAGCGTGGGACCCCGACCCGGCAGGAAATATCCTGGAGGATGCACGGCTGAAAGCCGCGGGGAGCCAGACCCACTGCCCGGCGCTCGTCGCGTCCGGCGAGGGCTGGGGACGACGAGCGGCGGCGGCGTCGAGAGCGAACGGGCTGCCCGGCGACGGCTTGGGCTCGAAGGAGACGCCGCGGCAGCTGGAGAACTTGGTGGGCGCCAGCGTGACTTGGTCTTGCCGGTCCATGTTGCCAAATATAGGTTCGAATCTGAGAAGCGAGCGAGCTATCGAGGGCAAGTGATGGTGGTACTTGCTCTGTATAGCTAGCCAGGCTTCGTCGATGCGTGTGGTGTGGTGTGGTACTAGTAGGAGCGCGTGTGTGCGTACTTATAGGCGAGTGGTGCATGCATGCTAGCTTGCCACTTGCACTGCATCGTTGATTACGTCTTGGATGCATTGTTTGGACTTTGAAGTTGTCAACATGTACTGTTCATGGCCATGGAGCGAATAGCATTGTGTAAACACTTGAACTTAAATTTGGAACCTCTTTCTTTCTTCCTTTTCGTGTAGACTATAAATGGACAAAAATGTCAATGAATCTCCAAGTAAATCCAATGGACGAACCATCCTTGAGTCGCGCTTCCGGTTTGCATGTGCTCTCCCGAGTCCCGACTAGCCTAAAAAGTGCCACATGAATGCGTATCTGGTTCTTAGCTCGAGCCTCGCACATGCGTATGGTAGCTGTGGGACTAGAGTTGTTGTTCTCTTGGAATGTAGTTGTAAGCGTTCAAGATTAAAGCAATGAGTTTTAGCGGTGGGACTACAACAGTCTCCGATTGGCGAAACCACAAAACTTGACTCGACCCAAATTAATCGACTCATGTAGCCAAGCATCCAAGGTGACAGTTTTTTGCCTAGTTGGGAGAGCACACGCAAATTAGGGAGCGATTTCAAACAACACTGGGTGGGATGTGGTGATTTTTGCATTAAAAAAACCCTTGTGAGAGGGAATTTCAAACTAGTGCTGAGTTATGGGGTAGGGTTTGCAATGAAGCCAATAATTAACTCTATTTTTAAACTAGCAGGGGTTAATCTACACCTTATTTTCGAAAAAAAATAATTATGTTGCAACTAGTATATATACATTGAGCCTCCAGCAAGCGTCTTTTTCACTTTGGCAGAGGTTGTACAAAGAGTACTGCCAGTATGGATGACATGGCACTACATGCATTGCTTTATGTTCCAAATTTTGACCCAAGGCACCATAAGACATTGTATTTCTTTGCTATCGTTCCCTAGCAAATTCTATGGAACCTTCTGAGAGCGGTACGTCTTGACCGATACGAGGAAGCATATGTATAGCAGTATAGGCCCTATTTAGTAGTTTATTTCTCAGCTTCTCCATAGATAGCAGAAGATGTGTCAAACACCAGAATTCAACAACAGCTTATTATCAGTTAAGTAGATTTTCAGAAATAAAAGATGTTTGTCCCTCGCTTTTTAGATAGGCGTCTTATTAACATGCAGAAGCTATGCCAAAACAGGGCCATAGTTGATTTCAGTGTGGCAATGTTTCACATTCAGATGTAATGTGCACTGAAAAGTAAATTATCTACCTTTCTTTTTAAAAACCTTTACGGTGTATTTTACACCACTAGGAAGCAAATAGTGATATAAAACAGATCTGACCGCTGATTGCTTAGCCTAGTTTCGTAATTAGCCAAATTGTCCAAAATATTATACGAGGGTAATCAGGTCTTTGTTAGATGAATCGTTATGAATTGATCTTACTAGTCTATCAACCCATGCACCTGCATGGGCTAGCAATCTTTTATGAAGATTGTATGACGAAGATTTATGAATTCATAAATAGATATATTTAATTTTTATATGAAAAATAAAAAGAGGACGTATCATGTGCACATGAATCACTTGTGAACTGTGCACAAAAATTTTGGACTGTAAGATCTAATCTTGATGGGCTGAAATATATGAAGTTTGGAAAGCCTCGCCCATGATTTTAACAACCATGAATCCAGGGGATGTTTCCAAAACATAATGTTTCATCAATAGAAATTCCCACCATGATTTTAATCGTTCCGATGCAATCCAATAGCTCTCAATGCGTTTGTGCAAATGTTCACCAAATACTTCATGTGCACATGATATTTTCCCAAATAAAAACTACACAATTATTTCTTCTATTTATCAATGGCTTCCATGTGTTTAGTTGTCCCCACCCCATAGCTAGTTTGTTATTGACTTATTGTTATAGGGAAGTATGAGCACAAAACAACAGCACAGTTCTCCTTTCAACTCTTGTAATTTGAAGTTGGACATGGAAACATCTATCCTCCTTGTAACTGTCGCCCTTGTTCCTAACTCCTATTTCCGGTAGAGCTAACATACTAACGGCAAATGAAAGGGAAACAGGGGGATCCCATCTTATTTCTTTCTGTTAAAAAAATATGTGTGTTCAAGCGAATACTGCAACACATTACATAATAATTGTGTAGTTACTTGCATAATATGTATGCTGGACTGCCGCACCCATGGAGTATTCTGCATTGCTAAGAAAGCTTGTTATCTCCATTCTCACTCTCAAACCTACGGAATCTAACACAAGCTAAGAAAGCATCTGAACTAAATTCTTAGACTTAATGAATGAACCATCAAAAAGTCGGCACCAGGGGAAAGACCCCAACACAGTATTGCCAAAGCTAAATCCTTATTAATTACAATGTTTTAAGCAAATGGATCTATTTGTATATGTTTCCTTTGTTCTTGCGAAAGAATTCCTAGAGTGATAATTTTATTTTCCTCAGCACATTCTTTTAATATTAATGGTACTCCATCAATCATGAGATGAGATACACCCACATAAAACATTGCATTGTGGAATATTTTTTTCATTGTGCCACAAAATTATTATTGTTTAGCACCTTTATTATTTCTGACTAATAATGGCAGGGTGGGTAATTTAGAAATAGGAATTATGGGTATTTTTTTATTTTTATAATTTCGAATTTAACTATTTTTGGCTCATAATGACATAGTGGGTAATTTAAAAATAGGAATTAGGGAGTATTTTAGCTTTTTTTTCTATTTTCGAATTTAATTATTATTAACTCATAATGGTATGGTGGGTAATTTAGAATTAGGAATTGGGAGTATTTTGGCTATTATTTATAATTCTAAATTTATCTATTTTTTTACTCATAATGGCAGGTGGTCAATTTGTAAATCGGTATTTGGGATCCTTTTGGCTAAGCTTTTTGTAATGGCATAGGTAGGTAATTTAGATCACGTTAGATCTAAAGGCTATTGTTTACCTTACTTTAATTTGGACGGCTAGATGTTTTGCTTTTTTTGTGTGAATTTCTAGTATTTTCTTCCGATTAACGTGGAGGCTGCAAAAAAAGTCTTCAATTAGTAAATACAGTATATAACATAGTCACTTGCTGATGGAGGTCCGTCGCCGAACCAGAGCAGCCGCCGAATCTCCTCGGCTGCCCCTGGTCCTTCCTACACCACCGGCACCCGCCGAACCCTCACCGATCCACGTCGACCCCTCGGCCGGCCAAACAACAACTAATGGATCAACACCGTGAGACCCTGACTTGACAACGGGCGACGGCCAGTGAAGCCGGACAAGCAGTAGGAGTTGTTAAAGAAGCAAAACTGATTTAATTAACCGATATGTATCACTGATTTGTTGTTACCGATTTCTAGTTATCGTCTCACTAAACAACCAGTGCCTTACATGCAAATTTGCAGTTAATCCCGGTTACTGCTAGCATTATTCATTCTCGGGGCAGTCCTTCAACGGTGTGGCAAGCCTGACGCCGGTAGTGGGGCGAGTTTGTTGACGAAGGTGAAGACAAATCGATCATCAATCGGAAATAAAAATTAATAATTATCCTATTGGGTCAAAAAATTACAGACGTGCCGCTGTTTTTCTTTTACCCATACTGCTCTTGTATTCCTTATACTACTCTCAAATACCACCGTACTACTTATACTACTCTCAAATACCACCGTACTACTAGGGGAACTTGATCGAAGTGGTATAAAGTGCATCTAAACAGTTGGATTGAAAAACTGAACAGCTTATGTTGATTTGAAGGCCCTTTTAAAAAGTATTGTGCGTGCACATAGTAATCCACAATCGCGAAAAAAAAAATCTCTCTACTTATGCGTGAAGTGGAAAGATAGAGCGTGCAGCTGGGGTACAACCAAATATGGTGCTCCGAGAACGAGATCGAGCCAAGGCAGCTGAACGTATCAAGTCTGTAATAAACGAAACGAGAAGGCGGGCTGCTTGCTATTGAAAATCCATAAGCGGCAGTACGTAGTGATTTGCCGGTTGGGTAATCTGGGCGGTTGGGTATGTTTTGGGCATCACAAAGTGGGCAGATATGAGATTCCTCAGGAAGTATGGTATTTGTCGCATCCAGGTGCTTGTCCTTGATCCAAACCTCATTCCGCAGTATGCGGATGTTGTTGTGGGTGAGGAGTTATGCGGTCTAGAATTCCGTGTAGAGGAAAATATGGATGACGATAATCCCGTGCCCATGGAGATGGATAACAATGATGATGACTACGATGATCTAGATGATCATGAAGATGGGACAGAGAATGATCGGAACGGGGATGAGGGAAACAAAGCTAGCAAAGTACTAAAAACAGGCACCAAGGCTGCTAACTTGGGATCGGGAAGTAAGACTACTTCTCGTACTGATGGATCACACAAGGTAAATAACCTGGCCATACCAAATGTTGGTGGTGCTTATAAAAAAAAATTAGTACAATCGGATGCTAGCATGATTTCTAATTTAAATTCACAGGTTGCTGCACCTTTGTTCATGTTTGAGACTACCCAGGGGGTGGTGCAGAATGAGGGCCAGCTAATGGCCGACGCTGGTAGCTTTGCTGGTGCTGTGGCGCCACAATTTCAATTGTCCAGCACACTGGCGGCAGCTGCGGATACGGCCGCGAGTGGTCCTGCTGCTGCGCCGAATTCTGTGCCCGGTGACCTGCAGGCCGGCGACTCGTTGCAGCCTGCGCCTGCTGCGCCTGACGTCGCCGAAATGACGAACGCGCCGGAAACAATGGTTTCTGATGATGAACTGTCGCCGAACACCCATGTCGAGCTCAAGGAATTTGAGACCAGGGTACTTGGCCATCCTGTTGGTAGGGCGCTAGGAGAAATCCCTGAAGCCACCATGGGAGAGTCTCTCCGGAGAAGCAGGCGTCGCGCTTCTAATGCGGACGACAACACCGATGAGAGAGCGGTGAAATTGAAAGCTGCACGCAACCTTGACAGTGATTTCACTAAAGGTACCTCACAGTCATCTTTCCTCCACTTTCCAGTTGAGTTTATTAATAATAGCTTTAATTCTATTGGCATAGTATTAGGATCAGATCATACTAGTGCTATAGAGTCTGTTAATAATTTGAAACTGGTAGAGAGGGATAGATTAATAAATGTTGAACCAATTGATGTCAAGACTTTAGTCCTAGATAATGAGGAAAAAGAATTCGCAGACGAAGAGGAATTGGACAGATTTATCCTTAATCATCTGTGTAGTGATATTACAGATGAGGTTATGGACTCTGGTAGTGAGCACATAGTTATGTCTCCTACTACCGGGTCTCATAACATTTGTAAGGATAAAAAAAAGAAAACAAAGGTCCAACGGGGCCGAAAAAATAGTGTTCAATGAAAGGGATTTTTTGGAACTCGGACGGGTTCAAAGACCCGAAAAAGCATAGATTTGTTTCCGATCTAACAAAGGAACATAATCTTAGTTTTATTGCTATATCAGAAACGGTCCGGAAAAGTTTTACCGACCCTTTTCTTAAAAACTTGTGCGGGGGTCGTAACTTTATCTGGCAGTGAAAGGAACCTAAGGGGCGCTCAGGAGGCATCCTTTTAGGCATTGACCTTGATGTTTTTGACATAGGGGCAATTGATGAGGGAGATTTCTACGTTAAATTTCATTTGTGTAATAAAAAGGATGATTTCAAATGGGCTCTGGTGACGGTCTATGGACCAGCACAGCAGGATTTGAAACAACAATTTCTAACAGAGTTGGTGCATATGTGTAGTCATGAAAGCCTTCCGATCTTGATTGGTGGCGACTATAACATAATGAGAAGCCCAAAAGAGAAAAATAAAGATACATTTAATCATCGTTGGCCTTTTCTTTTTAATGCTGTAATTGATGGTTTAAATTTAAAGGAAATCGAATTGTCTGGACGACAATTTACTTGGGCAAATACATTACAAAATCCGACTTATGAAAAATTGGATAGGGTACTGGTAAGTACGAAATGGGAACAGAAATTCCCGTTATCGACTGTCATGGCTCTATCTAGAGATATCTCGGATCATACACCTCTGTTACTCAATTCTGGTGATGCATCTATGTATAACCAACAACCTTCTTTCAAATTTGAATTAGGGTGGTTATTACGTGATGGCTTCACTGACATGGTTAAAGAAATATGGAACAAAGATACGCATGGTCACACCTCGATGGAGAATTGGCAGGCAAAAATTAGAAGCTTACGTCAATATCTTCGAGGATGGACTAAACACACGAGTGGAGTAAATAAAAAAGAGAAAAAGGATATTCTCGACAAATTAGACATGTTAGATAAAAAAGCAGAGTCTGTTATGCTAAATCAACATGAGCTTGATCTCAGACAATATCTAAAGGAGAGACTAGCTCATATGTTGAGAGAAGAGGAGATAAAATGGTATCAACGAGCTAAGGTTAAGGAGTTGCTCGAAGGTGACTCAAACACCAAATACTTTCAGCTCGTAGCAAATGGAAAACATAGGAAAACACGTATTTTTCATTTAAGGGATGGAGATCAACATATAAGTGGTGATGCTGAACTTAAAAAGTATATTACCTCTCATTATAAAGGTCTTTTCGGTCCTCCTACTGGCAGTAGCTTTAGTATGGATGAATCGAGAATAGATGATATTCCACAAGTCTCAGACTTAGAAAATGATGATTTAATACGTGAGTTTACTGAAGATGAAGTACGTGCTGCTATTTTTCAAATGGAACATAATAAAGCACTAGGCCCTGATGGTTTCCCAGCGGAATTTTATCAGGTGTTCTGGGATACAATCAAGAATGACCTCATGGCCTTATTCCAAGATTTCCATAGGGGTTCTTTGTCTCTGTACAGTCTTAACTTCGGTACAATAATTTTATTACCAGAGTCTAGAGATGCAGAGAAAATACAGCAGTACAGACCTATATGCCTCTTGAATGTGAGTTTTAAAATTTTCACAAAGACAGCTACAAATAGAATGACATCTGTAGCTCAGAAGGTCATAAGCCCTACTCAGACAGCTTTTGTTCCAGGAAGGAATATTATGGAAGGGTGATTGTTTTACATGAAACAATTCATGAATTGCACAGGAAAAAAAAGAGTGGGGTAATTTTCAAAATTGACTTTGAAAAGGCATATGATAAAGTCAAATGGTCATTTGTGCAACAAACCTTGAGAATGAAAGGATTTTCCAGTAAATGGATAGACTGGATTAATGCCTTCACTCAAAAAGGTCATGTTGGAATTAAGATTAATGATCAAATAGGGCAAAATTTCCAAACTTTCAAAGGATTAAGACAGGGGGACCCATTATCACCCATCCTATTCAATATTGTTGTAGATATGTTAGCCATCATTATAAACAGAGCAAAAGCAGAAGGTCAAGTGGAAGGACTTGTTCCTCATCTGATTGATGGTGGTCTTTCTATTCTACAATATGCGGATAATACTATTATTTTTATGGAGCATGATATGTTAAAAGCTACTAATATGAAATTACTATTATGTGCTTTTGAACAATTATCTGGTCTTAAAATAAACTTCCATAAGAGTGAGATATTTTGCTTTGGTGAGGCTAAAGACCATGAAGCTCAGTATTCTCAATTATTTGGATGCCAGGTGGGTTCATACCCTTTTAGATACTTGGGAATTCCAATGCATTATCGCAAATTAAGTAATGAGGATTGGAAAGTCATAGAGGAGAAATTCGAGAAAAAACTGAGCAGTTGGAAAGGCAAACTAATGTCTGTTGGTGGACGTTTGGTTCTAATTAATTCAGTTCTAACAAGTTTGGCTATGTTTATGTTATCCTTTTTTGAGGTCCCAAAGGGAGTCCTTGAAAAATTGGATTACTTTAGATCAAGATTTTTTTGGCAAGGTGAAGGCCATAAAAAGAAGTATAGACTTGCTAGATGGAGCATCCTATGTCAACCTAAGGAATTAGGGGGGTTAGGAATACAAAACATTGAGGTCCAGAATCAATGTTTACTAAGTAAATGGCTCTTCAAACTCATGAATGAGGATGGAGTTTGGCAAAGATATGCTTCGGAAGAAGTACTTGAAAAATCAAACTTTAACTGAAGTTGATAGGAAAGCGGGAGACTCACATTTTTGGTCAGGTTTAGAAGGCTAAAAATAGTTTCCTAAATCTTGGTACTTTTGGTCTACACAATGGCCAATCTATTACATTTTGGGAAGATAAATGGATAGGAAATGCTACCTTCAGGGAACAATACCCGTCTCTTTTTAATATTGTTCGGAAAAGGAATGCAACGGTTGCCTCTGTTTTTAGTACGATTCCTCTTAATATCTCTTTTCGAAGAGCTTTGATAGGTCATAATCTAATTCTTTGGCATAACCTTGTTTCGAGAATTGCACATGTACAGTTAGATGATAATAGAGACATCTTTAGGTGGAGTCTTACACCTAATGGGATGTTTAATGTGCGATCCATGTATAAGTCACTTCTGAATAATGGAAATGTCATACATAACAAAAAAATCTGGAAGATGAAGGCACCTCTGAAGATTAAAATCTTCTTGTGGTACTTACATAGAGGTGTAGTACTCACTAAAGATAATCTAGCTAGAAGGAATTGGCATGGAAATAAGAAATGTTGCTTTTGTTCAAAAAATGAAACTATTCAACATTTATTTAATTGTCATTATGCTAGATTTATCTGGAGATTGGTGCATTTTTGTTTTGATCTAAGACCACCACATAACATTGCTCATATGTGTTGACGGTAAAATGTGTGTTCTACCGCTCGCACACGCGGCCTGGGAGATTTGCTTCACTTCGTTCAGGACCAAAACTTGGAACACGGTGAATTCCGGAGCGTGCCAGTCGATTTTCCCTGCAAATCGACAAAGACAAGAAAAAGCGTGTAAAATTCCCGGACTATCGGCCCCGGACAGGCCGATGCGTAACCGCAGCCGATGTTAGTGAATAAAAGATGATAAAATAAACACTCGGCTGACGGCTATAAACGAATCGACATGTCGCAACATTAAATACTCGCGCGATAGATAAAGCAAGGCATGCATCAGAATCGGCAATCGGCAAAGCATGCGATCGGCAAAATCTATCGGCAAGCAACACAGTAAGGCAAATCGACAATCATCAAAAGGAGTTCAGGCTATACTTGAACAGGAGCAACAAAATATTTAAAGGCATGCAAGCATAAATCTAAACGTGGTAAGCAATCGGCTAAACACCCCGAAAGAACGATTAAACCAGTAACCACTAATTATACCCGTAATCTGACAACCGCTTCACCGAGAACACGTCAACTAAGTGAAGTAGAACAGGACACGTCAAACTACTCTACACGATCGACAGATACAAGTATAATCGGCAACTACCAGTCCCAGGTACTCAGTAAACTAGATCTAACCCTTAGCAACTGTTTCGCCGAGGACACGTCAACTAAGCGAAGCAGACAGGACAAGTCAAACTGCCTACCCAATCACCAAGAGCAGATCTAATCGACAAAATACCTTAACCGTGACTCGAGTAACCAAATCAATCAGAAATCGACATCAGCAATCGGCAACAAGGCTGCAGCGAGGACAAGTCAACTAACCGCAACAAAGAATTGGACCAGGTCTTAAACAATTCCATGCAGTCGACGCACGATGTAAACCCTAGATTGATCTAAATTACAGGATAACTAGCAGCCACATCAATCTTAATCATGGACAAGTCGACATAATCAGATCGATGCGCTTACCTGACGAGATCCAGTCAAGCCGGAGCCCCGATGGGCGCGGGTGACGAAGAACACGTCGAGAAATTGTGGCGATGCGCCGAAAGGTTGATTGTATTGGTTGTTTTTTTTTACAAGCACCTGGGTTTATATTTATACACCCGAGGCAAGAGTCCGATTTGGACTTAAACACGACTCCTACTTGACCACAACTCGGTCAATCCTTTCTAAAATCTAAAAAATGATTAAAAAAGGACACACCATCCCACACGGGCGCGTGCGGCTTCGGGATTTCTTTGGCTTCATGATAACCTGCGGGCCACCACTTCGACACATAATCTTTTCCCACCCGTCGCGCACTCCACCTTCCACTGACAGCGGGCCCTAGTCCAAATTTTGGTGTCAACACATGCCCCCCAAGCCGGGGTATGGAATCTCCATGCGCCGGGTTGTTCCACCATCCACCATGTCTGCAGGCCTCTAAATGACCCTTCACGTGAAAATTGTATATTTGACTTGATGAGCTGTACCTTTGTCTTCACATGGCGTGCACCTCTTCGGCAGACAATTCGTACCAATCGCTTTAATTTGCAATAGGTCTTGCACTATTCCACGACCTTATCTTCTTCCGCATCTTGGCCTATAAAAGGACCGGCTCCCTTCACCGAAATCATCAACACAATGGCCAGCAATAAAAATCCCTTTCACAAAGCCTGACCAATGCATCCTGAACAGCAAGAAAGCAACCATGAGCCCTTCTTCTCACAGATCTACGTTCTGACCTCTTGCCTTCCTTCTGCTTCTCTCCTATCTCTTTCATCCCGACGCTATCCCTCTTGAGCTAATCCTTGAAGATGGCGGCTCCTCTTCAGACTGCGAGGGAGAACTCATGCTCTTCGTCAGACAAGGTTCCTTCTCAGGGATAACATCTTCTTCGACGTGATGCGGTCCATGCATTTGCTCCTCTCCTCGTATGCTGGAGCAACGACCCATCCTATCCTGTGTCAGCACTTGGTTGACACTTGACAGCAGCCGCAGTGTGTATTCTTGGTGCAAGAACTTTGTACTCCCATGTATGATGTAATCCCTTGTAAACTATAAGAACTTCATTGTCTTCTTTTGTTTTTTCTGCATATTTTCCCTAAGGGCGATACCAATCGACTTCGGCCATCTCGAAGACGACGCTCTTAACGTCGGCTCAACTGGAATTTTATCCGAACACTTTTAAGAACCAATACTTCTTCAAATATTTTCCATTAAGCGCTCGGCCAAATTCTTCTCCATCCAGTTCTTTCAACAAATAAGCATTACCGGGCACGCATCGGCTAACTATATAAGGACCTTCCCAATTAGGTGACCACTTGCCGAAACGATTATCTCACACGCCAATCGGCAACTTGACTTTCCAAACGAGATCTCCTTCATCAAATTGCTTAGTCACCACCTTTTTATTATAATGCCGAGCTACCCGTGCCTTATTATCTTGAATTTTCTTCAACGCAATTAACCGCTGCTGATCAACATCTTCTAATTCATCCATCATGAGATCATGGTACTGTTCTGCCGTCAGTTGATTTTGCAGATCGACTCTTCTTGATCCGGCAGTAACTTCCCATGGCAAAACAGCTTCATGCCCATACACCAACTCATATGGTGTTACTTGTATTGACCCATGACGAGACATCCGATATGCCCATAATGAATCGGCTAACGAAGTATGCCATCTCCTTGGCTGATCACTAATATTGCGCTTAATCAACTTGATCAAGGATTTGTTCGAAGCTTCAGCTTGACCATTTGCTTGGGCATAATATGGCGATGAATTCAATAATTTAATACCCATATCATCAGCAAAATCTCTGAATTCTTCAGAAATAAAAATAGAACCTTGATCCGTAGTGATAGTCTGAGGGATACCAAACCTGAAGATTATGTGCTCTTTAACAAAAGCAATTACATCCCTTGATGCCACACTTCTGTAGGGCACTGCTTCAACCCACTTGGTGAAATAATCCGTACCTGCCAATATATACTTATGCCCCTTGCTGGAAGAAGGATTAATCTCACCAATCATGTCGATTCCCCATCCTCTGAATGGCCACGGCTTGACAATAGGGTTCATCGCTGATGCTGGAGCTCTTTGAATCGATCCGTACTTCTGACAATCCTGACAGCCCTTATAATATTCAAAACAATCCTCGAGCATGGTAGGCCAGAAATATCCACCTCTCCTGATCAACCATTTCATCTTGAATGCTGACTGATGAGTCCCACAAATCCCATCATGAACCTCCATCAGCATCTTCTTGGCTTCATCGGCATTCAGACATTTCAATAGAATCCCTTCCAATGTTCTATAATAAAGCTGATCATCAACTAGCACATATTTTATTGCCTTGTACCGCAGCTCTCTGGACGTTTTCTGGGTCGGATCCTTCAAGTAATTCACTATCTCAACCCTCCAGTCTTGCAACTCAACATCGGCTTCATTATCAACAGAACCTATAATAAGCCGATACCCAGATGCATGTTGAGCCAAGTCATTAGCTTCAGAATTCATTTGTCGAGGAATATGACTGAATGTGATATGCTTGAAGTTCTTCATTAGATCTTGACACTTCTGATAATAACCCCGAAGCACTTCATCTTTGCATTCATATTCACCATTCAATTGCCCCACAATCAGCAAAGAATCCCCAACAACTTCAACAAAATCGGCATTGGCGTCCTTCAACAGTTGTAGTCCTTTCAACACAGCCTCATATTCAACTTGATTGTTAGTATGAGCTTCTACTGTGAATGAGAATTCAAACCTGGATCCTTTTGGTGTGACAATGACAATGCCGATACCAGATCCATTTTTGCAAATTGATCCGTCAAATAAGCGCCATGGAACTGGCTCCACTATACTTTCGTCATGCCCCCTGTGCTGAACTATCAAATCAGCAAATACCTGAGCCTTCACAGCTTTAGCAGATTCATATTTAAGATCAAATTCTGCAATTGCTAGCATCCACTTCCCAAGTCTGCCTTTCAATATTGGAGCGGACAAGATATATTTGACGACATCGGATCGGCAAACAATAGTGCATTCTTCGGATAACAAATAATGTCTTAATTTAGTGCAAGAGAAATAAAGGCACAAGCATAACCTTTCAATCTCAGAATATCTTGTCTCTGCATCCAGTAATCTCCGACTGAGATAAAAGATAATCCTTTCATCGCCATCTTGTACTTGCGTCAATGCCGAACCAATACACTTGTCATCGGCAGACAAATATAACTTGAAAGGAATACCTGGCTTAGGTGCAATCAACACAGGTGGTGAGATTAAATATTTCTTGACATCATCAAGCGCCTTCTGATGTTGGGCTCCCCACCGGAATTCTTGATCTGCTTTTAACTTCAACAGAGGAGTAAAAGCATCAATCTTCCCAGAAAGATTAGAAATAAATCTTCTCACAAAATTGATTTTGCCCATCAGAGACTGCAATTCTTTTTTACTGGTAGGAGGTTGAATTTTCTTGATCGACTCTATGCTCTTGGGACCAATTTCAATTCCTCTTTCATGAACAATAAAGCCCAGAAATTGTCCTGCCGAAACACCAAAAGCACATTTATGCGGATTCATCTTCAAGCCATACTTTCTGGTCCTCTCCAGCACCTGCCGCAAATCAGCAATATGATCTTCAACTGTTTTGGACTTCACCATCACATCATCAATATAAATTTCCACTAATCGACCAATCAGATCATGATAGATGAAATTCATTGCTCTTTGATATGTGGCGCCAGCATTTTTCAGCCCAAAAGTCATCACAACCCATTCAAACAATCCCAAAGCTCCTGGACACCTGAATGCAGTCTTTATAATATCTTCTTCAGCCATAAAAATCTGATTGTATCCTGCATTTCCATCCATGAAGCTTAAAATCTTGTGTCCAGCAGCAGCATCGATTAGTACATCCGCTATCGGCATTGGATACTCGTCTTTGGGTGTAGCCTTATTCAAATCTCTGAAATCAATGCATACTCGCATCTTCCCATTTTTCTTGATTACTGGGACGATACTGGACACCCATTCTGCATATCGACAGGGTCGGATAAACTTGGCATCATATAACTTTGTAATTTCTTCTTTGACAGCATCATAAATCTTTGGATCGATCTTCCGATTATGTTGTTTAAACGGCCGATACCCAGGCTTAATAGGCAATCGGTGTTCAACAATATCTCGACTGAGACCAGGCATCTCGGAATAATCCCAAGCAAAACAATCTTTATATTCCTTCAATAATGCTATCAACTTTTCTCTGAAGTCTTTACAGATCTTCTTACTAATAAATGTCGGCCGAGGCTTGTCACCATTTCCAATATCAACTTCTTCTAATTCATCGGCCGATACGAAACCATGACCAAGCTTTCCTTCCTCCCTTTCATCGATCAGCTGATTGTCGATTGCTTCTTTCTTCTCAGCTTCCGTCGGCCGATCGATGTCCAGGTCCGGTAATTGCTATAACAACCGTGGAGTTGCCGATCCTTCTGTGATGCAAACACCTTCATCGGTAACATCCAATGCTTCACCTTCCCAGTAAGTTCCTGATATGCACGGCAAGTTTTCCACCATCATCGGCAAAAAGTCTGCAGTAGCCACACTTACCGATCTATCAGCTTGAATAGTCTCCACCTCGTCGCCGATCCACTGGATAAGGAGCTGATGCATCGTGGAAGGGATACAGCAATTAGCATGAATCCAATCCCTACCCAGCAGCACGGCGTACGAACCTTTGCCTTCGATTACGAAGAATGTCGTCGGCAAGGTCTTGCTTCCGATAGTGACCTCGACATTGGTGACTCCTTTGACTTCAGAGCTCCTGCCCCCATAATCCCTCAACGTCATGTTGGTCTTGGTCAGCTCTTCAGGCAGTTTGCCGATCTTCCTGTACGTTGCCATCGGCAAAACATTGACAGCAGCACCACCATCGACCATCATCTTGCTCATCGGCTTGCCATTGACGAAACCATTAAGGTACAGAGCCCTCAGATGTAGATGATCAACACCAGACGGCTTCTCGACCACTGCCTGCTGTGGACCCAATAACAACTCGGCAGAAGCTTCTTCTTCCGACTCATTAATGTCCAAAGAGCTAAATTCTCGTGGCAGCATAAATACCATATTGACAGGAGCTTCAACTTCATGTACCTGAGATTTGACTTTTGGTCTCCACACTTTCATAGACTTGGGCCCCTTGTCATGATCATCATTCTGGTTCACATCCTTGTTCAGCTCCCGGCAACGTGCCCTCTGTACTCCTCTCTTCTGAGTCTTGGTAAAAATACCACTTGGACACCATTGGCCTTCTTCTGTGAACTCACCCTGATCTTCTTCACAATCTTCAACTTGATTGACAGGACCAAGTCTTTCATGCACAGAAACCCTTGATGATGGTCTCTTCATAGGACCTCGGCTTGAAGAACCAACTTCCCTGTACAAATCTCCAGATCTTCTGCTACAGCCTGGGCAACCTTCAATTGGTGGCAGCTTCATACCCTGCTCCCAACAGTACTGGAAGAACGGACAGTTCCAGTGTGGATCGAAGTCATCATCACTCGTCCTCCTGTCTTCCCTCTCCCTTTTCCTTGAATACTTGCCGATCAAAGCAGCAGATCCACCGATCATGTTGACTGGAAAAGGATGCCCATCAATCTTCATCGGCTTCTGACCAGAGAATTTAATGCGATCACTCTCAATTGCCGATTGGATCTGTTGCCTGAACACTTTGCACTCATTGGTGTGATGAGAGGGAGTGTTATGCCACTTGCACCACTTGATTTTCTTCAACTCCTCAGCCGGAGGCAACGTGTGATTAGGTGGGAGTTGAATAAGCTTCTCTTGTAGCAGCAGATCAAATATCTTGTCGGCTTTGTTGATGTCAAAGTCATACTTCTTTTCTTCTGCCTTCTGCTTGACCCATGGACAGAGAACAGTCTTCTTATTTCTGGTCCACTCAGCAAGAGCAACTTCAGCTTCGTCATCAGAATCAGAAGAATAATCGGCATAAGCCGCTTGAAATTGTCTGCCACGTGTATTCTGGACACGTCCTTCATGAATTGACGCCTTCTGAAAGAGTTGTGCCAAGCCATCGACTTCTTGAGGCGCAAATTTGTCTCTAATCTGAGGCAGCAAACCTTGGTAAGCAATTTCAGCCATTTGCCGATCCGTCAGATTCAGGTTATAGCACCTGCCACGGATGACTCTGAACCTTTGGACAAAATCGGCAACTGACTCCCCAGCCTTCTGACGAACAGCTGTCAAATCTGATATGCTCAGCTCTGCCATGCCAGTGAAGAAATAAGAGTGGAATTTCTTTTCCAAATCGGCCCAATTCCGCACGGATCCCGCAGGGAGGGAGGTAAACCATGAGAATGCCGATCCAGATAATGACAGAGGAAACAATCGGACCTTCAATGCATCTTGTGCCGATGCCTCTCCCAACTGTGCCAAATATCGGCTGATGTGCTCCACTGTAGAGATATTATCTTGTCCAGAAAATTTGCCAAACTCTGGCAACTTGTATCGATGTGGCAAGGCAACTTGTTCCATCCACTCTGGATATGGACGTCGATACACGAAGCTCTGCTCCTTGGGCTTGAGATCAAACTGCTCCTTCATGACTTCAGCCAACCTGGCAACTATGTCTTCTGATGAATTCTGCACTTGCCCCCCAGCCATCTGAGACGATGGCTGCGGTTGTGACTGAACCTGAGCAGGTTGCTCCTTATTGTAGTGCTCGCTGTAATCTGCCACTCTGTGATAGCCTTGCGGTATCTCCTGGTTGAACAGTGCAGGATTGACATTTGGGGCCAAATGATACCTTGTCTGAGGTGTCTGACTAATCCTTGGCTCAGGAGTTGTACCACCTGCTTCTTTCTGCGTGGACAACGGCGCATCAATAAGACTTGGCGCCGATACCCGAGCAGCCCCTGCAGCCAGAGCTTGAGCACTTGTAGACCACCTCTGGTGGCATGCCATATGGTTGCCTTTGCTGACCAGCAGCGCTTGTCTCTTCTTGAGCTGTGGGTTGACCATCATGAGGTGCAGGACGTGCTGGTGTAGCAGTAGGTAAAGTAAATGATGGCCCCATAAATCCGGAATCAAACTGCAAGGTCCCATCAGCAAATGCCTTGAGCATGTTGTACAGAGTGTTAACAAGCACCCCTGACTGATTAATGAAAGCTTTGTGAACCGCAGTATTCACAACTTCATCCAACAGAGCTTGATCTGGCATCTTCGCAGCTTTGATTGTAGCCAATTCTTCTGCTCTCATCACCACTGGCGAAGCCAACACTGATGTAATCTTGCCACGTGTCATCTTGATGGTCTCAAAGTACTTCACTTGGCAATCATACAGATAACTCTGGTATGCCTTTTTCTGATCCAAAGACATCTTCTCCCAAGCATTGAGCTCATTGTTGCCAGTGACTTCAGAAGCATCTTTATCATCTCGAACAAATGGAGCAGGAATCATGATCTTGTTGCCCTTTGTATCAACGAGCAAAGTACCATCGTCAGCAACAGCTTGAACGAACGCCATCTGCTTCTAAGAACTTGATCTGTCCCACTGGGCGTGCCAAAAAGTGTGTTGACGGTAAAATGTGTGTTCTACCGCTCGCACACGCGGCCTGGGAGATTTGCTTCACTCCGTTCAGGACCAAAACTTGGAACGCGGTGAATTCCGGAGCGTGCCAGTCGATTTTCCCTGCAAATCGACAAAGACAAGAAAAAGCGTGTAAAATTCCCGAACTATCGGCCCCGGACAGGCCGATGCGTAACCGCAGCCGATGTTAGTGAATAAAAGATGATAAAATAAACACTCGGCTGACGGCTATAAACGAATCGACATGTCGCAACATTAAATACTCGCGCGATAGATAAAGCAAGGCATGCATCAGAATCGGCAATTGGCAAAGCATGCGATCGGCAAAATCTATCGGCAAGCAACACAGTAAGGCAAATCGACAATCATCAAAAGGAGTTCAGGCTATACTTGAACAGGAGCAACAAAATATTTAAAGGCATGCAAGCATAAATCTGAACGTGGTAAGCAATCGGCTAAACACCCCGAAAGAACGATTAAACCAGTAACCACTAATTATACCCGTAATCTGACAACCGCTTCACCGAGGACACGTCAACTAAGTGAAGTAGAACAGGACACGTCAAACTGCTCTACACGATCGACAGATACAAGTATAATCGGCAACTACCAGTCCCAGGTACTCAGTAAACTAGATCTAACCCTTAGCAACTGTTTCGCCGAGGACACGTCAACTAAGCGAAGCAGACAGGACAAGTCAAACTGCCTACCCAATCACCAAGAGCAGATCTAATCGACAAAATACCTTAACCGTGACTCGAGTAACCAAATCAATCAGAAATCGACATCAGCAATCGGCAACAAGGCTGCAGCGAGGACAAGTCAACTAACCGCAACAAAGAATTGGACCAGGTCTTAAACAATTCCATGCAGTCGACGCACGATGTAAACCCTAGATTGATCTAAATTACCGGATAACTAGCAGCCACATCAATCTTAATCATGGACAAGTCGACATAATCAGATCGATGCGCTTACCTGACGAGATCCAGTCAAGCCGGAGCCCCGATGGGCGCGGGTGACGAAGAACACGTCGAGAAATTGTGGCGATGCGCCGAAAGGTTGATTGTATTGGTTGTTTTTTTTACAAGCACCTGGGTTTATATTTATACACCCGAGGCAAGAGTCCGATTTGGACTTAAACACGACTCCTACTTGACCACAACTCGGTCAATCCTTTCTAAAATCTAAAAAATGATTAAAAAAGGACACACCATCCCACACGGGCGCGTGCGGCTTCGGGATTTCTTTAGCTTCATGATAACCTGCGGGCCACCACTTCGGCACATAATCTTTTCCCACCCGTCGCGCACTCCACCTTCCACTGACAGTGGGCCCTAGTCCAAATTTTGGTGTCAACAATATGTTTGGAGGATGGTTGAATGGTATAGGTGCTAAACTCAAAATACAACTACTTGTGGGTGCAGCGGCGTTATGCTGGGCTATCTGGTTAAGTAGAAATGATATTGTTTTTGATAAGTCACCTATGAAAACATATATGCAGGTTTTGTTCAGGGGGACACATTGGCTTCGGTTCTGGTCACAACTTCAAAGGAAGGATGAAGATAAGGAGACCATGAAGAAGGCATGCCGCAACCTAGAGGTGGTGGCCATGGAAGTTTTTGCACACTATGGATGGAGTTTTAGTAATAGACTTTGTTATTAATAATTCCGTACTTCGAATTTGTTTGCTCCATATGGTGTGCGTTATATTTCTATTCGGGCAGACGGAAGTGCTGCTATGATGTAATGAGACGGCTGTAACCTCATTGTGAGGCCAAGGCTGGGATTATTTCTTCCCATTATCTAAAAAAAACGTAGTGATTTGCCGCTGACAGTGGAAGCATGCACTGGACGCACCAACGTCGAAGTATACTAACGCATTGACCGGGTGCTGGGGACTCTATACGTAAGTCAACCAAATGCAATTGTGAGGTCGAGAGCTACTGCTTCCAAGCTAGTACACCACAAGAGGCATGGCCAATGGACAATTTGGTACTCTGAATTAAGCTCGCCGGTTCTTTTGGATCGGGAAGCAGCTTTGACATACCTTTTTTCCCCCCTCTCTCCCTGTCATATAGATTTTATATATAGTATCTCCAAACAAGTGGATCAAGTCGTACGTGGCTTGTCCGGTACAGGGTGCAGTCACTCAGTTCATCCGCAGTACAATATATCGTGCAATTAAAAGGAACCAGTGGCTCGCACGACGCGCTAGCTTAACAGCATCCAAGTGGTCCAGCAACCTCGCTCGCGAGCTGAAGAAGTCGCAGGGTTGCAGACGGCAAGATCATGGAAATGTCGATCCACGTCGCAGCCGCGCAGTGAGAGGGAGGCAGAGTCACGTGGCCAACAACCCACCAGCACCTCCATCCGGCCTCCACCGAGCTCGCCAGGTCAAAGCGGAGGACGGAGCGCGGACGACGGCGAGCAAAACGTGTAGGTCATCGCTAGGAAGGTAGGAGCGAGCAACATGTTCGTCGGGCGGGTGATTTGCATAGCCCTGTGCATGGATGAGTTCAGATGGGTTAAGTTGGGTTTACAACTCACATATGAAATGATCATTTAAGTAAGGTTGAGTTGGGTTGGATGAGTTTGATGGGTTACATGTAGGGTTGGACTACCGAGCCAGTTTGGCTCGGCTCGGTCCAGCTCGTTAGCATAACGGCCTAGCTCGGCTCGACTCATTATCTTAACAAGCTAAAATGTTGGCTCCGCTTGGCTCATTAAGCTCGCGAGCTGTGTACATTAATATGATTGATATAAAACTGTAGATATTGTGTCTAAATTTTTACAAGCTAATATACAAATCATGTTAAATAAGTTGTCAATAGAGATGAATGGCACACTTTAAAGCATAAGAGTTCAACATCGTAGTCTCGAGGGTAAGATTATTGAAAAAAAAATAATACATATCGCATGATTCCACTTGGCTCATTAGGCTCGCGAGCAGCTCGAGAACTCGCTCGAGCTAGCTCGTTAACGAAACGAGAGCTAAATCTTTATCTTGGCTCGTTAAAATTTACCATCAAGCCAGGAATAAAGCTGGGACTGCTCGCGAGCTTCGAGCTTTTCGTTCAACCCTAGTTACAAATTTGCTTCACATTTAGAACTAGGAAATAGCTAACAAATTTAAACGTAATAACGTCACATTTAGAACTAAAAATTTGGACAAAGTTGCTCTGGACTAATTAATTTAGGTGTGAACACGAGCTATAAAGTTTTAACTAAAGATCTTTTATGTTGGTCTCACCTATGCATATGAGTCCACAAACTTGCATAAAGTTTCTAGACAAAATAATTCATCCTAATTAAATAGTTTTAGGTGATCCCGTGACAATTTTATAGTGTGAACACATGTTAAAAAATAATAGTTAACTTTTGTGAAAAATTTTTAGTAGCCGTGTCTTATGAATTAATTGTACATGTTATACAACTCAACCCGTGCGCGTAGACATTCACACGGTTAGGTTGAGCTGGGGTGGGTGGGTTGTAGGGATGCAAATTGGTGATCTTTAAGGTCGCCTTCGACCCTCTTTACTTCAACCAAATAAACTAGCTTTTTCAAAATTGTTGTATGGGTGCAAATTGGGTGGGCTGTTAAATGCATGTCAGTTCATGTGCATAATATTTGGGAGTGGATGAATGGTCATGATCGAGCACCGTTGACAAAAGAGATTTCTCTTCGAGCCAACGGACAGTGAATAGACTTTGCAGATGTGGATCCATCGGCGCTGATTCATGTGATCCACGTAGTGAATCATGTACATTTAGTTTATTTTATGCGTATTTGCAAGTTAAAATAATTAGATATATAGTACAAGTTCTATATTTCTTCTAGTAGACGTACGGATGAGGTATGGAAGCTGCCGACCTGACGCGGTGATAACTTTAATCATCAGTTGCATCTTGCATGCATGTAAACCTGGCATTCTCTTGATTGTACTAACAAGTAACTTTTTTTTTTCATGCACATGCCAGAACGCCGGATGCTGATTCAAGGTCAAGGTCAAGGTCAAGTCTAAGATCTCCCTGCCAAACTTTTGTTCGATTTATTTATATTTATTACAACTCGTCTAGCCAGAAGTTTCAACGATGCATGCATATGCAGCCGATATTTAATACTCTTTTTTTAAATTTTTTGTCGTCATTGACTTTTTTATTTTCGTTTGACGAATCAGTTATTCAAATTTTTTTAAAAAATTATCATATTTTTTGTAACAATTTGTTTTATTACTAAAAAAAATTAAAACATAGCTCATAAGTTGGCACATTTGAACTAACGTTTTGAATAAGATGAACGGTCAAACGTAAATAAAAAAGTCAATGGTGACAACGGTTTAAAAAGAAAGGGGCTATAGTACTACGAGTATTACTAACTAATGGCGGTTAATGCTTTACATTAACGTTTTCAGCATGCAAAAATCAACTATGCATGGGCCAAATCGACATATGTACGGGCCGGTCAGCGTCGAAATGTTATACTCCTATATGGTACTACTACGTATATGCTAAGCTATATTTATTTTCAGAGCTTTATTACCTTTATTTAGGTTGTTCAAGAAGCAATACAAGTTCATGTGGAACGAAGAAGCACACCATGCATTTGAAGACCTCAATAAGTTCCTTAGCGAACCACCAAGTCTGGTTCCCCAAACCAGAGGAGCCTTTTGCTCTTATATGTCGCCGCAACTACTGATATTGTTTGTGGTGGAACGGAAGGAGAACAAGCTTGTTTAGAAGGTTCAATGGCCAGTTTATTTTGTCAGCAAGGTCCTGTTCGACTCAAACGCCTATATTTAGAAGATTTTCTAACGCTTGTTAATGTCGTCTTGGAAACTTATCCACTATTTTCAAGCACACCCGATTGTCATGGTTACTACTTATGTTGGCATGAGAAATTCTTCATAAACTGATAATCTCCCGCCAAAAGTTCTCTTGAAATTGGCATGTGTGTTGCATTTACGATTAATTATTCTTTCAATGGTAGGCCGCCCGCGTCGACAACGAAGCACCTGTGATGACTTCATGAATCTTAAGATCAGTCGACGTACTCTCTGGTAGACATTCACAGAGGTAAGGTGTGCATACATGTGTTATAAGAGTGACAGCACGTAGCTAATGTGTTTGTATTCGTATTATTCCCTAGACCATGCGCACTGACGAGCAAAATTCATGAATTGGTCATCTCGGCGATGTACATGGGTGCATAATGAGAATGCATCTATGAGATTTGAGTTGACCATGCATGTCTACAAGTCTTTAAGACAAGTTGCTAGGCCAACTTGTTGCTTCGTTGGCCATGTTCATTTCGCGAGCTTAGAAGGCTTTCCGGCAAATATATCTGTCATGATAATACATTATGCAGTGTAGAAATGACTTAGAAATGAGTAGTACATTGTGGTTCAACTCGTTAACTTCCAGACAAAGAAGCCACCCTTCATATCACATACACATCGCAATACGCATGATGTTTCCCATGCCCTATATGGGTTTGACCAATAACGCTCACAAAGACACACCACAACTAATTTCTCTTTACTCTTTAGACATCGGTATGCTGTGCCTATATTCATGTGGGCCTTGTCGCCTTTCAAACCGAGCCCAGGCTGGGTGATCAGGAATCCCAGATGGGCCCGAACGCCGGGATGCCAGCCTTGCTGCACCCACTGACGACATCCCTGCTTCCCTCCGGGTTGCTCGTCACCACCACCACCTCGGCTCCCCACCGCCGCGCGGCGCTGACGGTGAGCTCGGCCACATTCGGCCGGCCCATCACCGCCGTGTCGTGAACAACCACGCGCCCGCGCAGCCTCTCGCTGCCGGAAACCGCGGCCTTGATCTCGTCGCCGTAGTTGGCCTCGATGCCCTTGGCTACCCACACCAGGGACAGCTCCGCCGCGCCCGGCTGCATCAGGAAGGAGAGAAAGACGCAGATCCCGGAGCCCGTGGCCACCATGGTCGCGCTCCGGTACATGTTGAGGAGGTAGGGCAGTCCGGCGAAGCGGACGCCGCGCACCCACAGGTGGCTCGGAGGGTCGGAGATGAGGCCGCGGGTGAAGTCGCCAACCGCGCCGACCAGCATCGCGTGCGTATCCTCGTTGTCGGAGATGATGCCGAACGCGTGCCACTCCGACAGCGGCGACCGGCTGATGCGGCCGAGGAGGCCGGCCTTCACGCCGCCCTGGAACGTTATGATGGACGCGTGGGTGGACCGCGCGGTGACCGTGACCGGCACGCGGCGCACGGTGAGCCACGGGAGGAAGGTGAAGAAAGTGATGGCGGCCGCGAGCCAGAGCTCCTGGCGCCTCACGAGGACGGCGCCGGTGAGGTTGTCGTAGGAGCCCGTGGCGGGGACGTAGCCGGCGGTGAGGACGACGAAGGCCCAGAGCAGGGCCAGCGAGGCCCAGCCGGCGAACCGGTGCGTGCGCTCGAACACGTTGTGGTGGAGGTGGCGCACGAGCGGGAACGCGGCCAGGCACGAGAGCGCGAGCAGGCCCAGGATGGCCGACGCGACGCCGACGATCTCGCTGGATGTTTGATCGCGGTGTGCGAGCACCTGCACGAGCGCGTACACCAGCCACGCCAGCGACGAGACGCCGCAGCCGCTGTGCACGCCGCCGAGGGACTGCAGGATCGCCGTCACGCCGGTCTTGGCGATGCGCGGCACCCACGGCCGTCCGAACAGCGCGACGGCGAGCCAGAACACGACTCGGAGGACCGCCTCGGAGCGGCACAGCGTCAGCGCCAGGATGTTGCCCATGGTGAAGAGGGCGGCGTGGCCCCGGGCGTAAGGGAAGTGGCCCGTCGCGGCCAGCGCGAGCGCCGCCGCGTTCAGGGCGATGCAGAGCACGAAGAGGCGCTTGTACACCGTGAACAAGCCCTGGTCCAGCAGTATGACGCCGAGCCTCGAGCGCCCGCCGCCCGACGCTGGCGCTCGCGGCTTTTTGGCAACAACTTCAGCAACTGCCTCTTCTGGAACGACGGCGACACCCATCTCCTCGTCGACGACGACGGGCTCATCGTCTTCCGTGTCCTCATCGTCGTCGAGGTCGCAGAAGTGGCTGCTCGCGCGGCTCTGGGACCTGCCGTAAGCGTGGGACCCCGGTCCGGCAGGAAAGATCCTGGACGATGCACGGCTGAAAGCCGCGGGGAGCCAGACCCACTGCCCGGCGCTCGGCGCGTCCGGCGGCGGTGCCTGGGAAGGACGAGCAGCAGCCGCGTCGAGAGCGAACGGGCTGCCCGGCGACGGCTTGGGCTCGAAGGAGACGCCGCGGCAGCTGGAGAACTTGGAGTTCGTCAGCTTGACTTGGTCTTGCCGGTCCATGTTGCCAAATATATAGGCTCGAGTCTGAGAAGCTAGCGAGCTTAACTATCGAGGGCAAGTGATGGTGCTACTTGCTCTGTATATCTAGCCAGGCTTCGTCGATGCGTGTGGTGGTGGTGGTAGCAGCGCATGTGTGCGTACTTATAGGCGAGTGCTGCATGCATACTTGCCACTTGGGGCCACTGCATGGTTGATTACGTCTTGGATGCATTGTTTGGACTTTGACACTGTCAACACGTACTGTTCATGGGTATGGAGCCAACGGTACTGTGTGAACCCCTGAACTTAAATTTGGAACTTCGATATTCGTTCCTTTCTTTCGTGTAGACTGTGCATGCATACGGACAAAAATGTCAATGGGTCTCCAAGTAAATCCAATTAATGGACAACTCATATGCATGCGACTGCGAGAACCCCTCCTAGGATTTGGTGAAAGAAATCTAAAATTCGGACCACAAACTAAACTTCCAGATACATACTCCTAGTATGCTGATCGTGGTACTGGTTGAAACGAATGGAATCCATGAAAAATCACCATGGAAAGAAAACCGTGATGGCCGGAGGGTTTGCTTGTGGAAGGAAGGGAACATAGTGCGATCATTGGACTACCTGTATATTCATAATATTCATTATGTATGCTCTTCTCTAGTTTCATAAAAAAAAATCAAGTCAAATTTGAATCATCCATTCACCCAAATAATGTAATGCTTTTTGAAATGTTGCACATCTTTGATTGTTTTCTCCCTAAGACGTTTCTTCAACTAGCCAAGTAGTTGTTCATAATACATACGATGCTATAGGCGCTAAAACTATATTACAGAATGGTTCAGATAGCAATTACACTACGGGAAACCCCCAATTTGCCGAGTGCAAAGGAGTTTGCCGAGCGCTTTATTTCGAGCACTCGGCAAAAACGTACTTTGCCGAGTGTCACACTCGGCAAACCATAGGCACCCGGCAGACAAGGGTTTGCCGAGTGCCACGTGGAAGGCACACGGCAAATATCACACTTTGCCGTGTGCCACGTGGCCGACACACGGCAAAGGTGACGCCAAGCACTCGGCAAAAAATTACACTCGGCAAACTTTGACGCCCGTTAGAATTTTTTGACGGCCGTTGAGGGAGGTGGGCCCAGGCACTCGGCAAAATCGAACACACGGCAAAATTTTTATTTTTTTACCGAGTGCACCAGCGCGGCACTCGGCAAAGGGGATCTTTGCCGAGTGCCTCACATCAGCACATGGCAAAGAGGCTCCTTTGCCGAGTGTTTTCCCCACTACACTCGGCAAAGAATATTTCAATGAATTTTTTTGAGCCTCTAAATTAATTCAAATAAAAAAATTTTGAACTGTAAAGTTGTATATTTTGACAACATCTACACTTCTTATTTTGATATTTTTTCATTCGACAAAGCGCTAGTAAATTTGTTCACAAATCCTAGAGGTCCCGGATAGTTTCCCAAAACGCGAAGAGGGATATTTGGAATATGTAGACAACACGTCTATAATTATTTTTTAAAAAAAAGACCAAAATAAAAGTTGTACATCTGCATAAGTTAAACAACTTAGCTGTTGGTCACTTTTTTATCTGAATTCAAATTGTCAGCGAAAAAAATGTTTGAATTTCTCAAATTTGAAAATTAGAATTTTAAAATCAATTTCGGATGAAGAAATATTAAAAATAAAAGTCGTAGATCTCGAGAAGTTATGAAACTGTCATGGTGACAGCTTTTTTATTTGAAATCAAATTGTCAACGTAAAGTACGTTTGAAATTTCTCAAATTTTAAAATTTGAATTTTTTAAACAATCTCGTATGGGAAAATTATGAAAATAAAAGTTGTAAATCTCGAGAAGTTATGAAACTTTCATGTTGACAACTTTTTTATTTAAAATCATATTGTCAACCAAATAATTATCTAAAACCGAAAACTATGTGTTGTCAAAAAAAAAAATCAAATCTTTGCCGTGTGTCACGTGGCGGGCGCTCGGCAAAGATTTGAGTTTGCCGAGCGCCGGATCGCGGGCACTCGGCAAACCTTTTTTCCCTTTATCCTCGCGCGGCCATCTCTCCTTTCTTCCTCTCTCACTCGCCTTCATTTCTCTCTCACTCTCCTCCGCGCCGCCGCCGCCCAACATCACCGCGCCGCCGCCGCCCAACGCCACCGCGCCGCCTCCACCGCCGCGCCCGCCTGCCCGCGGCCCGCCTGCCCCCGCGCGCCGCGCCCCCGCCTCCGACCGCCCCGGCCCACGCCCGCCACCGTCGCACGAGGGCCACCCCGACCGCGAGCCCGCCGGCCGGCCGAGCTTCGCCGCCCCGACCTCGAGCACGCCGGCCGGCCGGCCGCCGTCCGCCGGCCCCCCACCGCGACGCCCGGCAGCCCTCCCCTCCACTGCGCGGCCCGGCGGCCCCCTCCTCCGCCGACGCCCGCTGCCCGGCCCCGAGAGCTCCCTCCACCGCGCTGCTGCTGGAAGGTGTGTTGCTCAGATATCATCCTCATCCGGAGCTCACGCAGTTCTCGTCGCCGGCGAGTCGTGCCGTCGAGCCGCTCGTCGCGCTGCTCTGCCGAATCGCCACCAGCCTTGCGCCGTAATTCATGTCACCTAGAGACACCACAAAATGGACTTCCCATGGCACTAGGATTCTATTGCTTGCTTCACCTGTAGCGGCGGCAGAGAAAAGTTGTGGGAGCTCTGCTCCCCGCCGCCGCCGGCAGCGAAGCCGTTGCCGTGCGTGCGAGCTCCTGTGTCCAGAAAGGAAGTCGTCTCCATCACTTTCAGCTGGGCCAGCTGCTACGCCACCAGGCCAAAGGCCCTTTAGCCTTTGATTTAATCAGAATTCCCTGGTACTAGTTAGCAAACGTGAACTAGTTTGAATTTTAAATAGAATAGTTTAAGTTGCTTTCATCTAGCAGTCCTGATAGTATATACCAAGCTCGCTCTGTTGTTGCTCCGAGTATCAGCATCTCTTGTATATAATACACCCATCCCTTGGAGCTAATGAAAATACTAGCTATGTTGCCACGCCAAACTGAACCATCTGTGTTCACCAATGCGAATAAGCCACCCTGATAGAATTCCCTAATGCCTTTATCCATCGAGCTTGCCAAGCATGACCAGCACATATCTTACATGAACAATCATAGTTCCTGAAACCCATCTAAGTTTAACGTCTGCTTCTATTTGGAGTTCTTCCTTCCTATTTACTTTATCTGATTTATTTATTGTGCTTGACATTTGAGTGCTTTAGCCTTATTGGCTATTTTCATTCATGTCACGGTAGAATATGAGGAAGTCACGCCATCTGGCAATGTGACACATTGTAAACATATGAAATCACACACACACAATGGACCTCCTCGAGAGAAAAAATGAACTTGAATATAGCTATTATATGCAAGTAATCATTCCTATGTCGAAATTTAGAATTGACTCTTTTATATATGTTCCGTTCTTTGCAGGAGAGACTTGTGCACACCGTCCTCCACCGGTCACTTTGCAGCACAGCAAGGTGAGACATAACCAACTCCTTTTTCCATTCATGTATGTAGGTCACGCGTAACCTAGTTTGGCGTCTCCCGTTCGAAAAAGATACAGTGGGAGATATGCAGATTTTTGCATATCTAAGGCTGTATCTGTTTCGAATTGTCCACGTTTTTTGGACAGCCCGAGGATGCGTAGATGGGGTTAGTTTCCATGGTCTACTCCGGTTCGAGACAGAGTTTCGGCATCATCTCCCTATTGTTCTCTGGATACACAATCTCCCTGACGGGACGTGTATTTGGAGAACAGCGGGGAGGTGCTGTCGAAATTCTGTCTCGAACAGGAGTTTACCTTAGAAACTAACCGCATCTACGCATCCTCGGGTGGGATTAGGACCTATCTTCACCTATTAGACAGTTGGAACATCGTGTAGATCGATGCAAATGAATTAATTTTATATTACTCGTTGATATATATTTGTTAGAGGATGGAAGACCGTGAGTGGATGTACACGGGCCGCTTAAGTCGGACTGAGTTTACCGACGAATGGATTGAGAAGTCAGAACCTTTCATGGAACTAGCATTTGCCAAGGCTAAAGGAGCGAGTGCCACTTGGTGTCCCTGCAGCCGTTGTAACAACACTTGGGAGTCCGAGGAGGAGGAGGAGCACCAGGGGGAGTCCGAGAAGGAGGAGGAGCACCAGGGACAGGAGGAGGAGGAGGAGCAGGAGTTACCTTCTGCTCACGGCTCTGAGGAGGACGAGGACGAGGAGGCGGAGGCAGGAGGGTCCGGTTCCGCTTCCGAGGACTTGCAGAGTGTGTGGTTGCGAGGTCCCTCACAGCTCCCGACTCGGCCGATTCCTCCTGAGAAACGGCCGATGGTTCGACCCATACCGCCTAGGTATGTAATTTTCTAATTTTTATCGCTAATTTCTCATTCATATGTTCAAAATCACAATAACATCTATTATTTTGTCTCATTCATTTGGGCAGGGGTTGGGACGTGATCGAGGCAGGTGATCACAAGCGCCTTCCCAATGGCATCCTGGGTCTTTTGTGCTCTACGCCGGCAAGCAGGAGCCGGCCTTCATGTGGGACCACTACAGAAACGCCGCCGATCTCCCAGATCGGGACAACAGGGTTTTCCAGCACAAGGCGGAGAGGGTGATGCAAGAGATGTGGGTAAGTCTTCGTTGCACTGCATTGGTCAATACATCGCACTCATTGGATATTATTCAAATAATGACAGTGTACATTGCGTTTTGATGCAGGATTTCTTCAGATGCGAGCCTGGGAAGGAGGCGATGGCGGTTCGTGTGACGAACAATGCATGTCGTAAACTCGTTAGAGACATGCATTACGAGTCGCGCGTCCAGGCCGTCGTAACCTACTACGTTAACGTCCATCACATGAAGGTGGAAAAAAAGGAGGCACGAACCATTGAGCTTACCCGAAAGCAATACCTGCAGGTAAACATGAATACTGAACTCTTGTGAGATTAAGTACGCTTAATTTGATCCTCTCATATTTCTATGCTTGATGACGTATAGGTGCCTCCGTGGTGGTGCACCTCCTATTGGACGGCTTGGTCCTATATTGTCAACAAATGATGCGACCCCCAGTGGCATGGCCGGTACTGGATTGGCGACAGCACAATCGACACGGCCTCTACTCCCACCCTCTCCCAGATCCGAGCAAGGAGCACGGGCTCAGCCCCGCCCATACGCCCACGGCCTAGCGCTACACCGATCCAGATTGAGCAAATCCAGATAATTTTGGTTTAATTCGTTGTTCATTGATTTGTACATGGTATTATCTTGCATTGTAACATTGGGATCGATGAAATATTAAAGGCCCAGATGGAGGCGAAGATGGAGCAAGAGCGGCAGAGGATGCAGGCCGAGATGGATGCGAAGCTGGAGGCAGAGCGGCAGAGGAATGACCAGCGAATGGCGCAGATGTTCGCTTACATGCAGACTCATAGTACGGTGCCACAGCCAGGGCAACTCCCTCTTCTATCACTACCTCCTTACGGCGGTCCTCCTCCCTTCGGCAGTCTTCCTCCCTTCGGCGGTCCTTCTCCCTTCGATGGTACTTCTCCTACCGGCACTCCTTTTGCAGGCACTCCGGTGAGTCACTTCAAATCTTTTGTACTTTAATTTCTTACCTTCAAGTATGATATAGTGAAGTAATTGAAGGGTTTTATGCTAGCTTGTAACCTACATTTTGTCTTACAAGTTTTATTACTATGAACCTCTATTAGTACAACTTAAATACTTCTATTACATTTTAGCTATATGCTTCTAACCTACACATTTTAGCTTATATGCTTCTAACTTACAACTTGAATACTTGTATTACTTTGCTCGTGCAGAATCAATCGGCGGGATCCAACAATCCGATCTCCCCGCCGAATGCTTGGTCGCCGTGGCCACCTCGTCAATAAACTTGTAATTGTATTTCAACTTCTATAACTATGTGTCGTGATCGTGTGGGAGTTTGTGATGACGGTTGGTGGACTATGTGTTTGTGATGATCGTGGACCTCTATGTGATGTGTTTTGTGATGATGGTGGAGCTTTTTATGTGATATGTTGAGTTTGTGATGATGGTGGAGCTTATCTATGTGATATGTTGAGTTTGTGATGATGTGAGCTCAAATATGTGATATGTGATGATATTTTGGCTGAAATATGTGATATATCGTGTTTTTTGTGATTGTGGTCCAGGTTGTAGTCGATTTAAAACGTTTATTGCAATCTGGAACAATATTTTGCCGAGTGTATACGTCTTTGCCGAGTGCCGTGACCTGACACTCGGCAAAGATGCCATTCTTTGCCGTGTGTGCCAGCGCGGCACTCGGCAAAGAGGCAAGGTTTTGCCGAGTGCCGTGACGTGGCACTCGGCAAATATGCCATTCTTTGCCGTGTGTGCCAGCTTGGCACTCGACAAAGAGGCAAGGGTTTGCCGAGTGCTTGGGTCCACGGCACTCGGCAAAGTGTAGGGTTGATGGCTGACGGCTGTCAACACATTTTTTTTGCCGAGCGCCGCTTTGGGCACTCGACAAAGTCTTTGCCGTGTGCCCGATAAACGGCACTCGGCAAAGTACTGTTTGCCGACAAGTGTTTGCCGTGTGCTCTTTACCGAGTGTAGCACTCGGCAAAGGCTTTGCCGAGTGCATCTGGCCCTTTGCCGTGTGCCCTAGGCACACGGCAAAAGAGAGGTTTTCCGTAGTGTTAGTCATATCTCTTTGGTAACTATTGACAGTGTGTCTCTCTCTCTCTCTATCTCTCTCTATCTCGCTCAACATCAGCGTTTTACATGCCCTTATATATGCATGTTGGCTTTCTGCCTTTTGTCACCACCAATTAATCTAAATTATCACAGCTATCTATCGCCAACCTCTCCGAATTTCATTCAACTCCATTTTACACTCTCTTTTTTGGCACTTCTTACGCTGCTGAGCGTTGGTGCTTCCGTGACCGTATCCTATACCTCCTACCCTTCTCTCTCTCTCTCTCTTTTTTTTTTTAAGGATCCTATAACCTTCTCTAGTCATCAAGCCAAGAATAACATTTAGAGCAGTGTAGAGGTCGCTACACTGCTCTAAATGTAATTGTAACTATAGCTGGGACTGGAAACAGTGATTCGGTGTACCACCCCTGCGGTATTTCGGCTTCCTTCGTTTCAAAATATATACAGTTCTAGCTTTGTACTAGGTTCATTGAACATTCTTTAAACCTGAACACACAGAAATATAGCCAGAACTGCATATATTTTGAAGCGGATAATATACTATTTATGTGTTCTGTAGCGCAAAATCTAATGCGTTCATTCTTGATCCCACGGTTCAAAACGGGACTAATTGCGGTCACTGTTTACTGTCTGCACTGAGAGCGGCGATTCAGAGGGACCCCGATCCGCTCATCCTGTGGCCAGAGCTGACAGCGGCCAGGCCGCCACTACGTTCTACTCGCTCCGTTTTTTAATATATGACGCCGTTGATTTTTTTTGTTACGTTTGACCGTTCGTCTTATTCAAAATATTTGTATAAATAGCTAAGTGTAAAAGTTAACCTTAAAGTGTTTTTGATGATGAATCCAATGATATTCATTTCACATTCGAAAGTAATTATTTAAATCTATATTGTTGGTCAAAGTTCAAAAAAAAAGTCAACGGCGTCATATAATTAAAAACGGAGGGAGTATGGTTAAAAGTGTATTCCTATCCTAAACTAGTAAACTGTGGGGGTGCTTAGCAAGGACGGTATGCCTCCGGTGAAGATCAAAGTTGTCTTACTCTCGTAAAGCACACAAGGCGACTCGATCCAAATGTGAAGAATTGTTTGGATGATTTTTCTAAAAAAGGGGCATCTTATTGACAATTCTTATCGGAACTCACCGTTACGAGAGCAACATATATGGACTTTCTTCGTGACTCTGAAATATTCATCGCTAATTTCAACACATTGCTTGCTCGGTTTTTACTCCTTGGTGCTGAATGCGTCGTGTATGAGAGCTTGACCCTGCTCAAAAAATGCATGACCGGGATCCTGTGCATAAATAATAATGTGTGCTTACGCGCGCGGTTAACCTCGAACCCTCAAATGCGTGTCTGTATGCATGTGTAAAGGCGGCTCTCTTTTGATTTCTTGTTTGAGTCTGACAGTGCAGCGATATTATAGTATCAGGTATATATAGCGTGACTTTTTGGCTGTCTTCCCCTGTGGCCTGCCTGTTTTCACAAATAAATTAATATGTATCTAAGAACTTGTCAAACTTGTATCAATAGGTTACTCAATTTGGCAAAATGAAGTTAAAAGTAGATTGTATGATCAAGAGAACTGCTCCGGTGGAACTCTTATCAAAACTTGAACGGATCCCAAAACGAATTTCTAATTATCTTCGTCCTAGCTAGCCCATTGTCACTGCATTAGCGCTAGCGGATGATGTGAGGCTAACGGGGCACTCGCGCTTTCTGCGATTGGTTTTGGTCCATGGATTGTCTGCAGTCTATATCCACTGCAACATGTAATTCCTTTTTGCTATATTGTTAAAACTTCGGAAACCAAGAGACAACATCCCCACTGAGCTTACAGCAAGACACATACTAACGTTATTACATGTATGCTGAGAGATTTTTTTTCTTTTTTTGCGGTTGAGTATGCTGAGAGAATTGGTTCGAAAAAAATTTATGCTGAGAGAGAGAGAGAGAGAGAGAGAGAGAGAGAGTATTCCGCTAACAGAGATGAATCTGACGCCAAGACAACGATAACTTTGAGCCAGTAATTTCAACAAGTAGTCCCTGGAACAAAAGGAAGCAAAGACTTGATCTCTTCTATGGTATAAAGACCACATTACGCAGGTCTTCAGATATTAACCCACAAGGACAAAGACTTTCTCGCATCAAAAGAAGATCAAAATTCTTTCAATCCTGAATGAGTTCACTAGTTTAGAATACAAACAAAAAGGTTACGGCTTAGTCTTAATGGCTCATAAATTATTCGTTTTTGAAGAAATGGTTCATGCATGACTCCATCTCCAAGTAGGCCGCCGTAATGTTTGAAGAGCAGAATTCAAGCCTTGACGTTGGGGAGTGTGACTTCCTAGTGTTTAATTTTTCCCAGGAAAAGTTGTTTGATTTGGTCTTAGAAAAATATTCTTAGTAGAATACCAGGTCGTACAGCATAATTATTACATCACCTCTTTTCCCATATTTTGATATATCCAGAAAATCTGAGACGTGGTTCGTCCACACTTGCACACATGGAAGAAATTCAGCTACAACTTTCACCATAGTGGCTATCTGAAACATGAAGCTTATTCATTCTGCTTACAATATCTAGGGTCTGCAAGTCCAAAGTCTCAATTATTAAATTCTCGGGGGAAAATAAGGAAACGAAGACTCGATCAGTCACTGTAATGAACGGCTAGCTTCTGATTTGCAAGTCATTTTCAACATGCAGTTTGTTGCTATATCTAGAATACAGATCTATGGATGCAAAGAGCTTTGTTGTATATAGAATATATAAAATTGCAAGCAAGTTGAGCAGGGTCCCTGGTGAAAGTCACGCTTCATTGACTATTTCCAAATTCTGACCAAACCAAATATTAGATCATCTTGTAATGTCAACAATCCGCTTACTCAGGAATCAGCGAGTGACACACAAATCATTTACCGTGAATATCAGTTATTGAAATATCATATATACTTACTTTAAAAATATAGATGTGACTGCCTTTTACATATATATTTTTAAAATAAAATTAAAAAAAGTTCTGGCTTGTGTGTAAACACACGTAGCCTTGTTTATTATTACAGTTTTCAGCTTCTTGGCTGAGTTCAAAGCAGTGGTGGAGCTAGAGCTCATGGAAGGGTGGTGCGGAACATCGTTGGGGCTGCTTAGGCTTATGTTTTTTTTTTCCATTGTGAGTGCATAGCTAGGTACTCAAAAGAGTGCATATGGTGGAAATTGGGCGAACACAATTAGAGTTTTGTTTTGCTATGGCCGCAGCCGCGCACGCTCTCACCAACGTAGATCCGCTCTTGGTTCAAAGAAACGATAGCTGAAGACAAAGTCTATTACTAAATTTCATCCAAAGATAAGCTTGCCGACCGGAGTTTCTGCCTTTTACGTTTATATGTAGATAGATTCACCTTCCAATCAACCCTTATCCGTAAGACACCGAAAGGAATATTTGAAACAGCTCCTTCCATCCGCATTCGACCATTTCTGCAGATGGTATGATCATCTGATCTCACACCTAGAACTAGTTTCTCGCCTGAGCAATCATCATGCTTTGACATGCCAGGGTCCAGGGATAAGTTTCTGAACTAGTCCACTGGCCGCACTTGACCAAGTAACATAGGAGGACTGATCTTCTTGGATGACTCACTTGCTGTTAAGGTACTTGCGTAGTTGGTAGTATGACATGCCTCAAGACGGATGGATGATGAAGTTTTGTATGTAGCAGATGGGTAAGAGATGCCGTCAGTTCAAGGGAATTTAATTGTAAATTCTACTCAAAGGTTGGAAACGTCCCAGAGATGGCAATGTTGAATATATATGATCATTGGAGGATGGTAATTTATCGCATCATGTAAACTGTTAATCAATCAAAGATAGTGTATATATGCTTGTATCTCAAAATCTAAATTACTAATGCATACACTGACCTCAGGAGCTGAAAAAAAAATCTAGCTACCTAATCCACATGCACGGACTGCATCATGAACTTGACATGTGCAAACGAGCATCACAAATTCTTCCATTGGCATTTAGTCAAATATTTTGGCAAGATATGTGTTCTGTTTGCAATGCTTACCTATAACATTTACTACTTAGCTGACTCTGTCAATTCCTGAGAATGCTATCAGTAGCCAGTAATATCCTCAACAAAATTTCCCTGCTTTTGATTAAGGTCGAGAGTACAGTTATAAAATCATTAAGCTAACTAATCGATGAAGGACTAAAAGATGACATGAACAACCAAGCAGGGCAACTGAAAATAACTAGGACTTCACCGATTTCCTGAAAGTGCTCTGCCAGCTTGATTCGTATAAGTCATTTCATGCTTTATAACCAAATTCGAATGGAACAGAGGTAAATGCAGATATTAGTCCCAGGAACCTGATTATAAATGCTGTCCATGTGTCCGGGGCATGTTAAGCCATTTGTTTCTCTTTGCAACGTCAGATTACAGGACGCTGTCTCTTTTTCTCTACCATTTGTTTTTTCTCCTCTCTTCCGATACTGCATGCAACTAGCATTGCCGGGTGGAACTGCACTACATTCCTTAATGTAAAACTTCCATGAGAAGATGATAGCACCTAACAAAATAACATTTTTCTTAATCGCTAACGATGCCCCAAACACATCCAAAAGAAATCGAAAGAAAAAACCAAGTGAAGGAATTGAACAGCATGTTCTAAGGTTCCCGGAGAGAGTTGAAACAGCATATTCTGAATAGCTGATGAAAGAAAATGCCTCAAGATACATACTTACACTGGGAACTAATAAGCTAAACAGCATGTTCTGAACATCAGAGGAAAGAGATTGCCTCGAACTACATACTTACACTGGGAACTAACAAGCCTCAAGACAAGAACATAAGCTAGCCTTCACATGAAGCTGCCTGCATATAAGATATTAAAGAGCGCACAGGCTTGGGCTGGGCTGACTCAGAGCCTACCCCGATGTATTGCATGAACTTCTGCACCTCTGTTTTCGCAAGCTCCCCATTATCAATAGTTTTCTTCAGAATATCAGAATATTTGATGGAATCTTGACGTGATGCTTCGCTTTCCTTCAAGAATTGTTCAATCTGTGTCTCTTGATTTTCTGTTTCTTTCAGGCCTTTTTCGGCAAGCTCGAGTGAGGCTTTTAGCCTGGCAATTTTCCTCTGTTGCTTTACTTTTAGAGCAGCCAAGGCTTCACGTTCCACATGAACAGTAGCTTCAACTTGGTCAATCTCTTTCAGGGCTTCTGGGATGGACTGTTGAAGAGCAGCAGCCTTCTGTAATGCCTCCTCAACACGGGCTTTGCGTTCAGTGACGCCTGATCCATCAAATGGAAGTGGTGATATAGCATCACTTGCCAGAAGTCCCTTGAGCTCGTTCAAGGCTTGTATCATCGCTGCCATTCCTCCGCTAATATGGCTGGAGAACAACTTTGTCCAATGCACAAGACTTTTATTTATCTGTCTTGAGAGGGCTGCCTTGTCAAGCGTTTCAGCATTGGCGAGACCTTGGAGTGTTTTCATATCCTCTTGGACATATGTGAATAAGTCTTGCTCTGACGAGTCAGTTATGTCCGAGGCTCTCAAAGTGACGCCGGGTACTCCATCGTACTTGTCCAGGGGAGGATCAAAAGATGGCACAATAAAAACATCTCCTATGTCCTTCTCAAACGCCTCAACACCGGATTTAATTCCCAAACCTAATTTTTCCAACATCTCTCTACGAGCAGTTGCCTCCAATTCCCATTTGTTGTTCACTGCACAAGAGACATGTGGTTTAGTAAGGTATGTATGTTGGTGCTTTCCATACAAAGAGAATACCAGCAGTAAAATCAAAATAAAGGGGTGATTAGTACTCATACACTTTGACATCATTGCACATGCTTTTTTAGGATTATTCTCCTCAATACGACCATTAATGCTTTTTCGCTTGCCTCGACTTGCCATATGCTCACTGGAATTCTTTCTGCCACAACCTTTAGCTTTCGCCATTTTTCCATCTCTCTCCCACAACATGCTTCTTTGCTCGGCAATACGATTTGGTTGGCCCTCCTTCTGAGGTTGCTCTCCATTCTCAGTTGGTGTGTTGTCACCGCCAAAATCAATAAGAGGCACTTCATCACAAATGCCGTCACTTAATCCAACTGGTATTGCAACCGGTATAATTTCACGAAAACCGCTCTCCCTCAAATAAACATAACTCTCTGGTGGACCTGAAAAGGTGGAATGCATTACATCTAATGAAGTAGTGACTGTTGCCGACTTATCTAACAAAAAAATGGGAGACATACCTTTCTTGTCAAGATAACAGGCACTGTTATTTCTGATTGTGTTGCTGCCATCACAAGTTGCCAGTGCAGATTTGTCACTATCATTGCATGCTGCTGCTGCCAGTGCCAAGATGACTGATTTCTGAAATGTAAATTGCATTGTAAAACACATCATTACGCCATAGAACTGGGAAACAGCAAGTCCAATATTTTGTTGGTATCTAATCTTCAAATAGGTTTGAGCAACCACGTTCTAAGATGTCTGATTGTAAATAAATAGGACAGCAAGGGAAAAAAAACTATACCCATAACTAGAACACTTTCAAGGACCAGGCATTCCTAATATGTGTTAAATGTGTTTACCCTCTATAACAATGAAGAGACATCACAATGTCATGTCCGTATGAATTGTGCCAATGAAATTGAAGCATTAGATACAAAGGTGTTATTGGTCACAAATAAACACGATTTGTTAATATTTCTTCTCCTTGACCAAACAAATACATTCATAGCATTGATGCTAATCTTAGTCAAATGATACTATATGGAACATGCCATGGCAATGTCAGGAGTAATTTTTTTATCACAAATAGGTTAAGCTATATATTGAATTACTGATATTATGCAGTGATTAGTGATTGCAGCCCTGTTTGTAGATAAAACACCTTGGAGATTAACTTAAAACCCCAAACTGCCAGAAAGCAAATGAAGCTGAACAATGAAGTGTCACAAGTCAAAGAAGCCCGAACTATGGTATGCCGCAGGATATGCGCACAAACAAGCTCAGCAACAAGATACGCCTTGCCAACCAAGCCAGTGGCTAGGATCTCATAATGGGCACCACCAATTAACAGATAGGCGCCCCGAAAAAGAACCCCGAACAGGGGAACCAAGATCCCTCGCCTCTGCCTGCCAGTAAGATGAAGAAGACATACTAAAGCGCACATTCGCTGGATAATGCTCAGAATTCCCATTGCCGCCGCCAACGAGGTGGAGGAAGCCAATGTGCCCAGCACAACATTCGCATGCGGGGGTGCGCATCTGTGGCGGCAAACCCTGTAACATCACTGGGAATGAAGACCCGGAGCCGCTGGTAGCCAAACGGTCCAATCGAATTGCATCACTACAATAGCAGGGAAACAACAAACATCGGTCGTTTGGATCCCCGGATCACGGCTCCGCTCCCCCACCGGATGGGGAGCGGAGCCGGTGGAACAGGCGCCGGATTGACTGGCTCAGTCAACTTAGTTAATTCATTGCAACCAAACCAAAAAGGCATCTATAATAAAAGAAACCTGAACTGAAAGCGACTCAGCCACCCATCCACAAGACGACATGGATCAAAAAAAAAATCCACAAGACGACATACATTTAGTTAGTCAAACCAAAAATGGATGAACATGCACAGATCGCAGCATGCAGCAGGAGAAAACACAGAAAAATAAAGAAATAAAGAAAAAAATAGTTACCCCATCTGAAGACAGGTCGCTCCGCAACAGCGAGCCTCGCGGCACACCCTGCCGCCACCGGCCCCGTCCTCTCTGGTGATGACCGAGGTGGAGTCGGCCACCGCCGCCGCGACCTCGACCGCGGCCACGACCGCTTCCGCGAGGCCGGCCACGGCCTCGACCTCGCGGATGGGGAGGCGGCTGGTTGAGGTCGATGTCTCGTAGGAAGACGCTGGGCTCGTCACCGCCGCACGCCTCCCCGTCGACCGGGTGGAGCGGCGGCTCCTCCGCCGGGCCAAGGGGGCCCTTCCACCTGGATTGGCGCCGGAGCGACACCATCCCTTCCCCTTCCTCCCGCGGGTGGAGACGGGGATGGAGAGAGCTCCGCCCCTTCCGACGGTTCAGTGCCGTGGCCTTGGGTGGGGCAAGCCAGGAGGCGGACTGCTGCCGTGGGCCCAACCGCCCAAGAGGTGCGGCTGGGCCATGCCGGAAGGAACCTTTCGGTCTAGCTGAACGCGTCTCGCGGGCACGAGCGTCGCTCGCCCGGCACAACATGGGAACCACATCACCGGCTCGGGCGCCCGTTGGAACAGGGGGCAATTTTGACGGATAACATTCGACTGAGTGACCGATAAAACCAACATGGCGGATTGCATAAATAATTATCCAATGCTAATTGTATCTGAATTTGAGTTTAAAATAATAACATGATACTCCCTCCGTCTAACAATATAGTGTACATCTAGAGATTTCTATTTGTTCAACAATATAGTATCTATTTGAGTGGGTCACATGACGCCACGGAGTACAATGAGTCTTTGTCATTAAAATTCTGTTTTGAAACCTGTGAATGGATTGATGAGTATTGGTGGGAGCAAAAAAAAGTTAATAAGTGGCCGACTTGGGTATTGTGTATGGATTAATGAGCATTCGGTGTTAATAGGGGCAACAAGGACTTTTGGCATCTCAACTAATTTGTCTTAAAATTCCTAGATATACACCTATATTGTTGGACCGGAGGGAGTAGAATATAGAACGAGTGAAATCCATCTCAAATCTGAATACCATGTGATTTGAGAAAATTTATAGTGTAATCAAAAAAAAGAGAAAGGTTATAATGATTATACATTAAAAAATATATGCAAAGTCAAAATTAACATTAATAAGAGACAAAATGCTTCTGATCATGTACTCCCTCCGTTCCACATTATATATAGTTTTAGGAACGAGGGAGAACCAAAAAGCCTGCCGACACAAGTGAAATAGACACTGCTACCCCTCGTTAACTTATTCGGTCAGGCAGAAAAAAAAGAAAGGAAGCGTCGAGTGGCCGCCGGCGGGCGTGCGAGAGGCCGTGATGGAGGATGGCTGGCGGCAACGGGCGTGCGGAAGGCCGCGACGGAGGCCGCCCGGCTGCGGCGCGATCTTATCCTGCCAGAGTGCTGCGGGGGCCGGAGCCTTAGATTTCTTCTTCTTGGAGGAGGGCTTCGTCTTCTTCTTGGATGGCGCCGGAGCGGGGACCTCGGCAAGGGCAGCGACCGGGGGCTCCGGGACTGGGACGGGGACCTCGGCGAGGGCGGCAACTGGGGACTTCGGGTGCGGTGGCGATGAGCGCCCCAGTCGGGAGGGAGAGCGTGGGAGGGGGGAGCGCGGCGGCGACAGGCGCCACGGCCGGGGGCTCCAGGACTGGGGCCGGAGGCGCAATGGCGACCGACTTGGTGGGCGCGGCGGCGACGAGTGCCTCGGCCGGGAGCTTCGAGACGGGGGCGTGGGGCGTTGCGGCCAGGAGCTTCGCGACGGGGACAGGGGCGGGGTTGCGACGGCGACGGTGCCTTGGCCGACGGAGGGCAGGCGGGAAGAGAGGCCTTGGCCGGCAGCAGGGGGCAGGAGGCGAGAGACCTCTGCCTTGGTGGCGCCGGGCGGGATCTGCGGGAGAGATTGAGGTGGGGAGACGAAGCATCGCTCGCCTGACTCCTTTATTAGGGTTGCAGTGGAAAGAAGATTGAAAACGTGTATCGATATTCGTGAGAACGACACCTAAATCGAAAAAGATCGTGGAGGCCAGAACGACACATAATGTGGAACGGAGAGAGTATATCAATGGTCTGTATGTCATTTCTCATTCTAACTGTGCCATTATCATTTAATTGTTCAACTTTGCAAACCTTATGATAATATCCGTATGACTTCGACTCCAAACAAAAAATATAGGATAGAGCTTTAGGGTGTGTTTGGCAGGGCTTCGGCTTATTCTAAAAACAGCTTATCCAGTGGTTTATATGTGAAAACAGCTTTTCTGGCTCATTTTGGCTTATATATGAAAACAGCTTATCCTGTCAGACTGTTTGGCAAAACAGCTTATCATGTCTTTCTTAAAACAGCTTATCCTATCAAAATGACTCTAATGCCCCTGTCCATTTTAGACATGACTATACACATGTAATATCTGTTGAATGAAAGAAATAATATTGGAAAACAAATTAAACCGAACTAATTATTTATAACAATAATGTTCCGAAACGATCATCACCACCGTATCATTTTGTGTCTTGTTCGAGAGGTGGTGAGTTTAACCATGTTTAGATGAAAATCAGGCATATTCAAATCATCAGTGAAAATAAATTGTGTTTTATACAATTGTAATTCAATAATTTCCCTATAAATATATAGCATAATTAATTAAAAAGAAAATGAGGTGTATTTGATGGGCTCGTTTCTTGTGATTCCACTAGGCCCAGCCCACCACCACGTCGGTCATCTTCTTCCTCGAGACGTAACAGATAGAATACAGGGCAGAGGCAGAAATAGAGAGAGGAATCGATTGGCGGTGCTCTGGTCACGGATCGATGGTGGAAAGTTGGGGAAAACAATCTGCAGACCTAAAGTAATCCATTTTTTAGGTTGGAGGCAGAGGAGAGGTCTTGCGCCAGCGCTCCATTGGGCTTGGCCTAACAATGCCTCGATTCGCATGGAGCTTGTGTTCCTGGATGGGCACGCCGTTGGCTGCCTCAGCCTGCTGCTTGCGGGGGATGGCGGGCGGCGGTGCGGGGCGCGCTGGGCGGCAGCGGCGCACGAGCACGCGGGGGCGCGCTGGGCAACGGCAGCCGCGGGGGCCTTCTGACGGCAACCAGGCGCGGCGACAGGCGACGCGGCGTGGGGGTGGCGCGAGGGCGACGCGCGAGGGGTGAATCGGAACAATGAAGGTGTGTGTCAGAAATAAGCCGAATGAGCCACAAATTTCGGCTTTGGACCCCCAGTTCATTCTACATAAGTGCTTATTCCTTCCCTTGATCATAAGCTCTTCTTCTCAAAAGTGTTTGGCAGGGGAAAAGCTCTTTTTTGGATAAGCCGGTGGTGAAGCTGTTTGAAAAGCAGCTGCCAAACATGCCCTTAGATGTGTTTGAATTGAAGACGATGCGGGAGGGTGTAGAGTTGTGTGCTTTCTGCTGGCCAGGGCCCAGGGGTGAAGCTACGTGATGCCATCGGTGTCAGTTGACACCAATGACTTTGGGCAAAATACAGTGAAGAATCACTGCCATCACCACTCTCTAACACAAGCTGACCCCGTCGCCAAAGCTGGCTGACATCGGTGACTCGGCAGGCTAGCTTCGCCCCTACTGCTGGCTCCTAAAAGCTACGCGTGCGGCGTGCCCATGTTCAACCCTGTGCGCACGCAAAAATTCTGTATCGTGCGTGAGTGCTAGCGGAGTGACTCGCGAATATCAAGCGTCCGTCGGCTCCAATAGCTGCCATGTGTGCGGGCCCACCTCATTTGGCTTGAACATCAGCAGCATGCATCATATTTTTATCAAACTTCTATTGAAGCTTTCTCAAATATACTAAAAAAACTTACTTCTTATACTTATGAAACAGGAGAACATGTATGTTATGTAAGGGATCAACCTGGTATGATGGAGCCTGCGTGCGACTCGACAGTTTTGGCAAGCAGGTTGTGATAAGGAAATTCACACCGATGCGGTGCGGGTGAGGGACTGGCTGTTTTTTGTTGTTTACTGCATGCGCATGAGGCCCGTGGTTGTTTGTTGGGGAGGTGCGCCCGTTCTGGTTCGCGCGGGCGTGCGCTGATTAGTATTTCCCCTCCGACAAATCAACCTTCTCGTAGGCTCTCGTCTAGGGATGACAACGGGTGGAAACCCGTCGGGTTTAGCCTCCTCAGACCCTCACCCGCTAGAAAAATTCTCTCCCGTTGGGTGACCCAATAAGTATCGCGGGTGAAGTTTTCAACCCATACCCACACCCGTCGGGTGAAATATACCCGTCGGATACCCATACCCACCAACCATCTCAATTGTTATGCAGAAAAGGAACACATACAGTGACACTTTTTAATGAAGGCCAAGTAAAACTAGTAAAACACACACACACACAAAAAAAAGCATCCACGATAGCATCCAGATTAATTGTTTAGATGCACAAATCATCAAAGATAAATTTTTAAATGGCAAGATCACTAATGGGCTGGACCTATGTAAATGGGCTGTTGGTCTATTTGGCCCGGGTCTCCACGGGTGGCGGGTTTGGGTTCTACTAAACCGTGTCCAGACCCGCCAACCTGATGGGTTAGTCTTTTTCCCCGTTAACATACCCATGGGTGCAATCTTTCACCCAAATCCGCCTCCTAATGGGAGAAAAACCCGTCGGGTCGCGGGTAACGGGCACCCATTGCCATCCCTACTCTCGTCCGAGAGCACGAACCGAGAGCACGAACTCTTTCCTCCTCCAATCTGACTAGCTTGAGGCTGCGTGGGCCGCGCGCAGGGGATGCGCGACACGCTCTCATGCCTTTTCGGTACGATGCCAAATGATATGGCGTCGTGTTGTCGTAGCACAACGCCAAATGACTCGACGTCGTGCTGTTGTAGAACGGCGCTGGGCAGTGACGAGCACGCGCCGTTGTTCCTCTGCTCATCCTCATCCTCCTCGCACTCCACTCCGCTCGTGCGCTTCTCGGACGCCGCAGAAGGCTCCACCTGCGTAGGCACCTCCTCCTCCGCCGCCGCCGTGAGGACTGGAACAGGATTTGCTTCGAACCGGGGGAACCATCAAATGCAGGTCGAACCACCACAGTGGCCTAACTGGCCTACTCGGATTCTTTGTCATCGAGAAGCTTCTATTGTTTGGTGTTGAAACTTGACAATTTGTTGAGTGATATTCCACCTGGTTAATTGCTCGTAACATAACGAACTGAAAATTAAAGGTGCACGACCAGTGTTCGTTCCCTCCGGAACGAAATCGTCTGCTGTTGTTACTATTACCGCACAGTCGTGCCTACATTCCACAAAATAGTGTGCTCGCCATAATGTACGCTTTAAGGTGCCTACACGAACCAAATTGAAGGAATCAATCAAGCTGAACCAGATTGAGCTCTAGAGGCCTAAGAGCAAAGGATCGATCGTTGTTGTCTAGTTGATTTAGCAGTTGAATCCATATGCTCATGGATTTAGCAGTTGAATTGATTGCTCAATCCAGGTGGAGGAGTTGAAGGACGACATAGATTTAGGAGTTGAATCGATTTCCCTCAATCTCGGCGCTGCTCATGGATTTAGGAGTTGAATCGATCGCTGCTGTCCCGCATGGTGAGAGAGCTGCATGTCGATCGGTCGTCGTGGGGAAGAACAGGGGGTTCGATGGTGATAACGATGGCTCTGCTTATTGGGCCTAAAATGGGTCATAGAAGGCCTGAAGAACAGGTACGGTGGACTGTTGTATTATAGAGATTAATCTCCATTGTCCAAACAGGAAGCAGCCGCTTGGATGAGGGACGGCACGCTGTGCCGTTATAATAGCTACAGCAGAGGATTTCGTTCCGTTCCCTCCCTCCAGACAAAGATTTATTAATTAGAAAGATTACATTGCCTTTTCATAGTTGTCGCACATCCATCCATACGTACTTGTCACTGACAGTTCTTTTTGTGACACATGCAACGAAATTTGTAGGGATCCATAACACAGTCGCCGTCATCGTACTTTTTCCGGATGCACATGCACTCGTCTTTGCATATGGGTATCTTGGTCCACCATGGAAAGCAAGACATTTGCTCTGCAAGAGTCCAACAAGCCTAATTTCTAGGTTTCTTCCATGCAGCAGTAGCCGCGCTTGTGTCAGGAAGAATACTTGATGCAAGAACGAACATTATAAGAAGCATGGAAGAGATTGCTTGCTTGTGGGTTGCCATCTGCTTGTTAGTCGGGAAACAAGGGGTCTGCCCTTTATAGTGTGGCGAGCGCAGCACTTGTTCTTTATTATATATTAGTTTGTACAAGAAAAAGGCGGCAAGGGCTATAGTCTTTTCTTGATTATATTAGTTTATACAATAAAAAGGCGGCAAGGGCTATAGTCTTTTCTTGATTATATTAGTTTATAAATAAAATAATGGCAAGAGCACTACTCTTTTTTTTTGACTAGTTTACAAGCTTTGTAAACATAATTTTAGATGATTGATTGGGGGATAGAACATTAATGATTCAGAATTGGACGCTTTTATATATTTATTATCTTTCATCGACTGATGGTTGATGCTACCAATGGCGTATTCATTAAGGGCAATATGTATCACATTCTCACTGGACAATGTCCAATATGTTACATTAGGTGGGCCGGCGCGCTTCGCCGCGTCCAGATGAGAATCGTGGATCCTATACGTAAAGGCGGGCTATGTTTAACCCTTGATAGGTTAGTATTTGGAATCCGTGCGAGACTAGATGAACGCGTAAGATTCAATCTGGTAAAGAGGGGAGAAACTAGAAACTGAACGTGTCGCTTTCCTATTGGGGCAGGTGGGAGGGAGGAGAAAGGAACCGGTTTTCAAATTTCAAACGTATTTTTCTCCCAAACCGTAAGTCCGTTTTCGAATCTGTTTGAACCATGATGTTGTTTAGAATTAATGCTACAAAATTAGATCCAACATGAATATTTTTTAAAATTTTTTGAAATTCGAATTTTTTGTCAACATTTTGAATGTACATGTCAACATTTTGTTTTCATTATGTCAACATTTTTATGTGCTATGTCAACATTTTTGGCAAAAATATTGACTCTGTTGTTTGAAAATGTTGACATAGGCTTACGAAAATGTTGAAACTATTGTTTGAAAATGTTGACGGTTAATCGGTAAACTAAGTTGCTTTAAGTGAGTCAAATTTGATGGGCTATTGGGATGACCTATAATTTGAATTTTGTAGGACGACCTATGCATGGGAGGTCCCGATGAGAATGGGCATTTGTAAACGCTGAGTCCAACGGGCCACCTCTCCCCCGATGAAACCAAAGGGACACTATAGACAGCTCAGAGGACACCAAAACTTTGGTCGGCACGGGTCGGGAGGGCTCGCGGCCTTTTAGGCAATATAAAACAGCCCACCGAGACAACATATTCGAGTTAGGCCTATAGAAAAGAGCTTACATAATCAAAAGGCATCTCAAAATCAGACAAAGCCCATCGAGACAGCCTAAAGAAAGAGGGGTGATGTGTCAACACGAGAAGCAGCCACATAGGCCAAAATGCTGTGAGGAGCCCAAAGCTTTGTGCTATCAGCATATAGTTATGTGTCGACACGAGAAGCAAAAGCTGCAAGTTTCAAGTCGGATTCAAAAAATTCCTAAGTTGATTCAAAGAAGTTTCAAATTCATTTCTAAGAGTTTCAAAAAATTCCTAAGTTGATTCAAAGATGTTTCAAGTTGAAATCAACGAATTTCAACTCGAATTCAACAAGTTTCAGCTCAAATTATACAAATTTCATGTCAAATTCAAAAAATTCCAACTAGCTTCTTCTCCGGCATTGCACTAGGATGCCTGCGGGGAGCCACCCGTCCTCTAGCAACAATGGGACAGCGTCTCCTGTGACGGAGGCAGAGGGGCTGCATCTCCTCTCTTGCTCTTTCTCCTCATGACCGGCTCCTCCGGCGCCGGCGGGGAGTCTCTATCCACATCAAGACAAGGAGGGAGAGGCAGATAGGGACCGGGGGCTGTATATATAACTCGCGCTCCCACCAATGCCGAGACCTCCCCACGCAGCCGAAACGACGGGACCGGGGGCTGTATATATAACTCGCCGAGTCGCCGACCTCCAATTCCGCCGCGGGAGGCGAGTTCGTGGGCGACTCCAACCGCGCGCGTGTATGGAAAGGACTCGACTCGAAACGGGTTCGAACACGAACCGATTAGCAGGAAAACGAAGAAGCCTAGCTAGTAGTTACCTGGCAACAATGAACTAGAAGAACATGCCAAACCTCGATCAGGGCGGCGCGGCGGCAAGAACTCGTTGGTTCCGGCGATCTCGGCCTCGGGGGAGGCTCGCCGGTGCGTTGGCGGTCGAAGAGGCGGCGGAGGCGAAAAGGCGGTTACGTTTGGAGCTGGGCTGGCGGCGCAGTTTCACGGGGCGGAGTCGGTTCCCAACTCCGAGATCTGAGGGACGGCGGATCGAACGGTTGGATCTGTATATCGTGGGCTCTAAAAATTTGCAACCGTTCGACGAGAGTAATACGGATCAGCAACGTGGGACCATGCCCTGGATTCACGGCTTGACGCCCGCACTCAGTCCTGCCAAATCATTGGGGTGTTTGATTCACGTCATCACTGGGCAAAGCTCGTGCTCGTATTCGCATCGAGGCCAGCGAAAGCGAAACCACCACAAACCATGAGGTGGCAAGGAAGAACGATCCGAATGTATGCCAAAATATTAGTCCGACTTACACAAGTTACAATTCTTCCAACCTGCGAGGGCAAGGAAACAACGGAACATGCCTCGACACGCAACACGTTTCGAATTACAAGCTATATTTGCGTACGTATGTGCTACCATAAACCCAATTGATCGCCGCTTCCCTTCAACGATGGAAAATTCAGAAAAATATAACACATACTTTTTTTTCAGGGAAATATAACACATAGTTGAAAAGCACTCTGACCTTTTGTAAGACGCCTACGATGTTACCTTCGTTTCTATGCCTATGACAAACTGTGGTAATCACAGATCAAGGCATACAAATAATGCAAAACTACAAATTATTAACTAGAAGTTCACAAGAGAGCAAAAATAGCATTTATTTTGAACGAAAAGTACTCATGTATTCAATAATATGGAAAATCCAAAAGCATTACAGGGATAATGTAACAATCAAACTCATGAAACAAACCTCACAAGTTCAGTACTAAATACCCATGCATGCACCTAAAACTCGACTGGATGGTTATAGAGACCACCTTTAGCTTCCTAGCAACGACAATCTAGTTTACTAAATTTATGGAGAACAACAAATTCAAATCATTAAAATTCTTGCACCAGCTAGTTCCATGGAAGGTTCATGCCACCAAGATTGTTTCCTGCACCAGCTCCAGATTGTCCTCCAATTGAAGAAGACTCAGATATCATCTCATCAATCCAGCCATCATCTTGTAGTGGACCAGAACAACCAAACATGTTACGACCATCATAAGTTTGGTCTCCATTTTCATTAGTTTTTCCCAACTCAATGTTTAGTCCATCAAAGGTGGCATAGTATGGCTTACTAGGAGGAGCTGAAGTTGAATCAGGATGCTTTTGGGGTTGGTCTATGGAGTTGTTATTCAGATCTTTAAAAGGAAGTTGACCATCTAGAGAAAGGGTTGGCGGCGAAAGATGATGTGATGATTCATTAAATTGTGGAATATGGGGTGATGAAGATGTTATAGGAGGCTGAAAGAATGGGCTGGAGTTGTTGTTGTTGATGTCAATTCCCCAGATACAATAGTTGGAAGGGATAGCTTCATTAGGTGTAGGTATGTTTTGGGTTTGCAATGGCACCATAGAAGGAGCTAGCGATCTTGGTGGAAGTTTTTGTGATGGAAGGATGAATGGGTTAGGGATTGAGGATTGTGACCTTGTTGGTGCTCGAATAGACAACTCTGGAAACTTGAGAGATGGTTGGATAAGAGTCCATGGCAAAGCCCTTGGTGGCGACATATGTGAAGGCAAAGAACGACGCCACCAAGAGGGTTGTAGAAGTAATGGATCTCTTAGACCACTAACCTCGTGTTGCTTGCCTTGGTGCACGACAAGCAAGAGACGATGTTGGACCACTTTGTGGACTCGTGAGAGCTCACGATACTTCTCACGAATCTCATCTTCATCAAGATCTTCTTCCTTACCAAAAACTAACTTGCCTGTCCTTGATCTTTCCTGGAGCTCCTTGGCCAAGGTGATTGACTGCTTCTTCCTCTTTTCCTCTACCGCCAAGTCCTTCTCCAGTTGGAAAAGTTCATTTTGTAGCTCGGTGATGGTCCCATTGGCATATGGCCCCGTTGGCGCATTCCCAGCAAGGAAAGCATCAACAATAGGGTCGGCAGCCGGGGTACCGAATGAGGAAAACTTTCCACTTTCGGACTCCAGCACGATAGCTACCCTTGCACCGGTGAGGGTGGAGAGGTCAGCAACAGCTTTGAAGAGCCCAGCACGACGCTTGAAAAATGTGAGGTTACGATCTCTATCATTCTCAATGAACCTCACTCCTGACCTCCTACCCCTCCTCACCATCCTCGAATAGAGGAATGAAAACTACTGCTGCTACTGATAGGAAATCTAAGAAAAGTATTTTTCGATAACAAGTGTGTTTTGATGAGAAAGAAGACATGTCTCCTCCTTTATATAGAGGAAAATGAGTCATACATGGAAACATATCTCTCAAGATTTGCATGACCATATTTTTACAAATCGTTATGGCATGTTGAGAATTCTTACCCCACGTCACTGGACAATGGGTCATTCTGCCATATGGGTCCAATTGTCAGTTATCATTATGAAGTACGGAAGAGAAAATTGTGTAGTTCTTTGAATGGCAAACTTTGTCTAGTATATATTGTCACTATTGGGGCCCTATCCGTTATATTATCATTTAAGCACTGATTAATTAGTATCCAATATTTTCTCCACTTAGGATCGTCCTGCCAATATAAATGTTGCAATACTTAACGGTGGTCAACTATATCTTAGGATAGATATAATTGACTACTAATCATTGGGACTATTATTGCTGATGTTATTTCTCAAATTTCTAGTTGGATTCATAATATACTAAAACTACTTCTATTTGGATAATTGGTGTGTTAAACGAAAAAAGACTGTTTGATTCATCTTTTTTTTAATACAAGAATGTTGCCGCAAGATATATGCAATATGTCGATTGTAATAAGTGCACCTTCATTTGCAATTGTTCTCCTTGAGTATATTCTAAAGTTATCGCATTGAAAATTTTTAATAATCAAATATCAATAATTTGATCAACACATATATTTGGATTATCCTATCATCACAGTTGTAATTGTAGACAACTGAAAGTCCCATCTCGATATTTTACCTAACTATCATAGTGAAGATGCTCAGATTATACTTTATGTTGCCCTAGTACTCAATACAAGAATCGTTATGGCATGATGTAAGCTTCGTGACGATTGGAGCATCGAAACCCTAAATGTATTAATTTTTTTTGAAAATATAGTGAAAACCATGAATACAAATAACATTTTTACGATCACATTTTTTAGTGGATGATTGAGTGCAAAAAACTATCTATTATTCACAAATCACCATTATGAAGTATGGAAGAGAAAATTGTGTACTTCATTTGAGTGGCAAACTTTGTCAAGTATTTATTGTGGTTATTGGGGCCCTGTATGCTATATTATCATTTAAGCACTGATTAATTAATTAGTATCCAATATTTTCGCCACCTAGGATCGTCCTACCAATATAAACGTTGCAATACTTAACGGTGGTCAACTATATCTTAGGATAGATAGAAGATTGACTACTCAATCATTTGAACTATTAGTGTGTGTATATGAATCATCAAATTGCCAATCAGATTCATAATAAGGTACCAAAAGTACTTCTACTAGGATAATTGGGTATTAATTATAAAACATATGTTGATTCATCTTTTTTTTTTTACAAAATGGTCGATGCAAGATTACACAATATGTCGACTGTAAGTTTAGAAATCTTATTGATAGCAAATACCAACCTTTTTAGAAACTTAAATATGAGTTAAACATGGGACTAGTTGATTTGTTGTGCCCTTTATGGGGCCAGCTTAATTTCAGCGAATAAAATTCAGGTGGGAGTCCTCCCCGTTGACATTCAATAAGTTTTATCTTCCTGGTTCCAAAGTTGAATAGTACTACTTGACATTTCAAAGGGCGTCTGTATAGGGTTAAAGTTTGAAACTAAGTTACAAAAAAAAAAAGATCACTATAGTTTCACAGCTGCGTGTGGCAGCTGGACATCCAACTCACTGCATGAGACTAAAAGAGCCTAAAGCTGCATGCATCTGTTAGTCTCGTATTTGGTGAAACTCCACATATAGAACTTCATTTTTATTTTTTACTAAATAAGTTTTACTTAAATTCTACGCACTGCTGACATGGCGAAACATGGTTGGTTGCATGATTTAGAATTGGCAATATAAATCAAGAATGCACTTGCTATAAATTCATTCATACGTCAGCAACACTTGCTATAAATTTAATGACACGTCAGCATTTTGTAGAAAATTTTGTAAAACTATAAGTAAACGTAGCATTACTGGTTCAATATGGGGTTCATTTGTTTCAGTCTATAGGGAGTGATGGACGTTGGCAAATCAAAAGCCAAAAGAAAAAAGGTACTTGTTCCACCTTGGAGTAACCGATTTTTGCCCCTCGACCACATTTGTCCCCTTTTTTCAACTCTCATTTCAGAGGGTGCGAATATAACACATTTCTTCTTTATCGGTCTAGTTTCATATCCATAGTCCATAAGAGAGAAAAACTGGAGTGTGCATGATATTACAAATACAAGGGTGGGGAGAAAGACCATACAAAGCCTAAAGAATTTGAACCTCTCATTGGATTGGACAATGCATGGTTGATCAGCTAGCTAACAATAGTAAGTCCACTTAGAAAGTAGTATCATGGATGAAAGACATATTTTTCGTCACATTTCACTTCTCAACTCTCTTCTTTTTATTCCCTTAGACTTGTCTGTTGCGGTCATCATGCTCGAGCCATTCCCCCAGGAACTGGATTCACTCTTATCCGTCATTAGCTTGACACGTGCCACCATCTTGTGGGCGCTCCCCTTGCCTACCAGGCCACCCACCTCTGTAATTGGCATGCATCGATCGATATATGTTAGACTTGTATTATCAAGTTTGATAAACAAAAAGATAAAGATCACATGTGGATTAAACAAAGTTTTATTTTGCAGCAACATTGACGCCAACGTAATCCTGAACCAGAAACAAAATTTTACTAGAAACGAATGGAGTAGGATTTGTCAATGTTGACGGTGTTTCTTTTTAAATATATTTAAAGAATGACTCCCTTCAGTTTCTAATATATAACTTATGGATCGATCTTGTGTTGGATGTGTCAAGTTGGAGGCTCGGAGCACTGAATCGCTTGTCTGAAGTTACAAATTAAGGTACTGAACTGATTTCTGCAAAGGTGTTTGTGCATTTCCAAGACGTACGAACGGCTTGAATGCTTGATTCAGAGGTTATATGCAAATTCTCGCCGATCTAAACTAACCGGCCGTGAGTTTTAATCCGTACCGGGGACATCGGTGGCGGAGAGTGACCAGAGGAGGAGGCCGCAGAGCAGCACGACGAGGGGGACGAGGTGGACGAGGGTGCGCGCGAGGTCGGCGCGCGACGCGTCCAGCGCCTCCTTCTTGGCCGCGTCCGACCGCGGGTCGTACGTCGGCAGCTGGTCCACGTCCAGCGCCGCCGCCCCCGGTGTCCCCGCTCGGCCCCGAGGACGAGGAGGGCCCTGCCGTCGCCGACGGCGGCAGCGACGACGACGACGACGTCGACGACAGGTAGTAGCTCGACGACCGGTGCATCTCTTCCTCTCTTTCTCTCTCTTTGTGATCGCGCCCGCGGCTAATCCTCTTTGCGCGTTGCGTCTGGCGGCGCGGCACGTTGCCGTTTTGGAAGCCGGTCAACCTCTCTTGTGCCGTTTGTCAATTCTTAGAGAGGTTGACATAAGCTCCAAGCATGAATCACAACACACCTTTTCTAGATCGGATGGGAGCATGCGACGTGTTCAGATAGGGCGCATTTGGCAACCCTTCCCCGCAGATAAACTGCACCCGCGGGTACAGCAGCCCAGCAGGGCCAGTCCGCGCTGCTGCACATGGCCTAGTTTGGTTGCCTGCGCTTTGAGAAGTTAGACGAGTAGAGTTTGTGTTTGTTGGGCTGGATGGGAGGTGGGCCATAGGTAACTGTCATGGAGAGAAGTAGTCCTGGGACTTGGGCCGGGCCAAATTCGTGTGGGCCGCGGCCCGGACATTTGGCACGGCCCATGGCACGGCCCGGCCCAAAGGAGTTTCGTGCCGGGCCGGCCCGGCACGGGCTGTCGTGCCGTGCCGGGCCTGGGTTTTGGGCACGACGGGCGGCACGGCACGGCACGGTCAACTGGGCCGTGCTCGGGCCGGCACGGCCCGACGGTGGCCCGGTGGCCCGGAGGCAGCCCGTTGGGTAGGGAAGCCGGACGCAGACGCCACCGGCGGTCCCCGGCGGCGCGAGAGAGAGGGAGGTGTGGGAGGGAGCAAGGCGCGGCGCGAGGAAGGCACGGCGGCGCGACGCGAGGGAAGGCGGCGCGGCGCGAGGGAGAGGGAGGAAAGGCGCGGCGGCGCAGCAAGAGGGAGGGCGGCGCGGCGCGAGGGAGAGGGAGGAAGGCGCGGCGGCGCGGCGCAATGGAGGGCGGCGCGGCGCGAGGGAGAGGGAGGGCGGCGCGGCGCGAGGGAGAGGGAGGAAGGCGCGGCGGCGCGGCGCGAGGGAGGGCGGCGCGGCGCGAGGGAGAGGGAGGGCGGCGCGGCGGCACGAGAGAGGGAGGGCGGCGCGGCGGCGTGAGTGAGGGAGGGCGGCGCGAGGGAGAGAGGCAGGCGTGGCGGCGCGGGCGAGGGATGGAGCGGCGCAGCGCTAGCGTTAGGCTGTAGTTATGCTTTGTGAAACTGACACACGGGCCCTACTATAGAGTTCATGAATCATGAAGTTCTTGTCCTACTGTTGGTTTTTTCTTTTGATTCCTATTTAAAACTTCAAACTTGTATAGATTTATCATATGTAATCTAAATGCGTTGATTTTTTTTCTAAATCTTTAAAAAATCCTCTTTATCAAGTGGATGCTTTTGTATCTTGCTGGTGTAGTTCAATTTTGTACTGATCAATCAATACAATAATGGTCACTATTCACCATTGTCTTCACTTTTTTGTTAATCTCCAACCAATTTGAATTTTTAGATCACTTTCTGTGTGCTTGTACAACTTATACATCTCTACACATAGAAATTTCTTATAAATTTTTTTGTGGCACTTATACTTATGTAAGTTCGAATAGCACCTCATTTGTCTCAAAAGCTCATAACTTCTATATTGCTTAGTAAATTTTGAATACACATTCATGCAAACATTGTTGAAAAAATTTCCTAAAAATTGTAGAGGTTGGTATTGACTTGGAACAACTCCACACCAAAATTTAGTTCAAAATTGAATATATTTTGGGAGATAAAAAAATGAAAAAACTCACTTTTCCTTTGTTTTTTTGTTACACTCAAAGTATGATGGTTTTGGAACTCAAATTTGATATACGCATGTAATATAGCTGTCCTAAGCTAGTGTAATTTTAGTGGAATTTTTGAATTTTTTTATCCATGTAACACTATTAAAAGAATCAATTTAACAACAAAAATGCGCTTTCTCTATACTGAAAACTCAATCGGGAAAGAGGCTTTCACTGAAACCGGGCCGTGCCCGGGCTTGGCACGGCCCGACAGCAGCCCGCCGTGCCGCGTGCCGTGCCCGGGCCGAGTTTTCGCCTTGTCGGGCCGACCGGCACGGCACGACGCGGCCCGACGGGCTGTCACGGCCCGGCACAGGACGGCCCGAAGCACGACGGGCCCGTGCCGTGCCAGCCCGGGCACGGCCCGAGTCCCAGCTCTAGAGAGAAGTAGTTTGGTAGCCTGGACATCAGCAGGATGTGGTCACCTTCCTTTGCTAGTGGTGATGGTTACCACCTCGCCCAGCAGAATTGCAACCCAACACAGGAAAGGAAAGCAGGACAAGTTTAAACACGGATTTAACCACTCAAATGTAACAGTTTATACATGAGAAATGAATTGAGAACAGCTAGGAGTAAAATTAAAAAACATTTACAATCAGGTCTAAATAATGACCGGTTAGAACATGATTTGCTCGGGGCCTCAAATTGAACTGATGATCCACTGGAATATAGCTTGAACGCCTCAATTTACGAAGAGGAGCAGAGGGATGAGGGGACCAGGAGGAAGCAGCGGGCGACGAGGTCGAAGAGGAGGAAGTAGCGAGCGACGAGGTCGAGGAGGAGGAAGCAGCGGGCGACGAGGTCGAGGAGGAGGAAGCAGCGGCGATGAGGTCGATGAGGACGAAGCAGCGGCCTCCGGTCGCAGCGGCGAGGATGAAGAAGCAGGTGCCCCGGCCAACGAGCCGACGACGACGAAGCAGAGGCGAGAGAGCGGGAGGTCAGTCGCCTCCTTCGTTCCTGATCTGCAGCGGCGGAGACGCGAGGAAGGCAAGCGGCACGAGTGGAGTGGGGAGGTGAGCGGTGGACACCGCCCTTTTATTGACAGGTAACCTAGGCCGTTTTCACTTCGCACCTTAGCCCGCCCAGTCCACCAAAATGCATGCGCGGCTGCAGCTGAAATACGCCGTGCGCTCCTGGCCCGCGGGGCACGCCCAAATTTTTCGCTCCCGCTCGTGCAACTTTTCCCCTCCCGCCCGCATCGGCTCGGCCTGGCCCAGGGGGCCGTCCAGGCTACCAAACTTGGTGGGCTGCAGCTGCGGGTGCTGGCCCAAGCCTACTGCAGGCTACCAAACACACCCATAGAGAAACCACTCTTCTTGAACCAAACTCATCTGCTAGTTACATGTGCGAATCTTGAACTGTAAATTTCTATTCAAGGGTTGAGAACCAAAGCAAAGATCCTAAGCTTTCAGTTTGAATGTGAACCATCTTTAGTATTGCGTACACATTTTCTCTGAGTTGAATCATAAATCGAGGTGTGTTTGGTTGACAGTTGCGTGTTTTCACGCCACACCATAGTCGGGCAACATATTCTTTGACATGTGTTTGGTTTCATGCTACAAGTGGGACTTGCTATACTTTGTTAGTCTTTACTCCACATGTCATAGATTAACTCAATTTCTTTATTATACTTTGATTAAAATTAAGTGTAATAAAGTGAGGCTAACAACCAAACATGTCAATTTCGGGTGTGTTTGGTTGGCCGTATGACATTGTTTGATGCAGCATCATATATCCTGCATGAGCGGATGCAAGATGAGAGAAGCCATATTTTTACAAGAGAAGATTGTTTGGTTGGTTGCATGAGTGGTTGTATGAGCGTGTTTGGTTTGTTGCATAAGCGGGTGCACAATGAATACCTGTGAGACTAACACGTAGGCAACTCTTCCATGCACCGCTCAGCCTGCATGGGCAGAGAAGCTCGATTTGAGCGTATGGGGGGATGCAGCACGGGACCAGTGTTTTTTGCATGAACCGATGCAGCGTGGATGAAGAATGCTGGCAACCAATCATGCATCTTTTACATGCTATACGGCTCCGCCGAGCCACGATGGCCTCATCCAGGCAAACAAACACTCCCGAATTCCTAATTAGAGTAATCACCCGAAAAGAAATATAGTTCGATGTTACAGCCGACGCAAAGTGCACGGTAGGCTTTAGTACCCATGTAATCAAACAATTCCTGACGAAAAAACTCCATTCCTCCATGTCTCTCAGCTTCATTACATTAAATATTTCATAGGGGCGCACCACCAGAGAATTCAACTTAACATCACTTGCTCCCCAATCTACAGAGACCCACCAACATTACTGGCGAGCAAGGCATGCACAATACAACACGAGCTACACTTGAGAGTTCGCATGAACGTGCAGGTGCATGCCATAACATCAAATAATCAACATAGCCATATTAGACCAACACTACAATTTACTGGTACAAATGAATTCGACACACTTCCTAAAATAACTACTTCTAGCTTATTTTATTTTCGCATAAGTAGCCTCACCACGGTGCTGCGACAATGCTGCTGAACTGCTGCTCAACAGACAGATATGATTGTTCCAGATCGCAGGCTTCCGTCTTGAGGCTTGAGATCTCCGAGGCATCAGTCTTCTGCTGTGAAACAGAAGACTTCCATATGCAGCGGAAGATATTAGCTTGGCGTTCGAGCTGACGGATGGCCGTATATAGCATGCCAATTTGAGCATCACGCTGTTGGCCATCATTTTGTTTGAGTGTAATCTTCTCCTCCAATTTTTTAATTGTATCCCCTAGTTCACAACGACTATTCTTCAGGTTCAGCAATGTTTCCAAGCGCGACCGTAGGTGCCTCACGTCAAAACCATGTTCTTCTAACAAAGAAAGGCCCTTCATTTTCTCCTTGAACAGTTCATTATCGTCCCGAATGTTCAGGCTCCTTATGTTTTCTGCTGTTTTGCCAAAGAAGACCATCAAACCTAATGCCATTGATTCACAGAGCTCTGGACCAAGCTTCTTGAATGGATGAAAATGCGGTCGCTGTGGTACTTTCTTGAATATCTCCATTTCCTCGATGTGTTCCCACAAAGGCAACGTCTTCAAGAATGGTTGACTCTCGATAGCAAAGGATTCTGAAGGCCGATCAGTTATTGTACTCTCATGGACAAGAGATCCCTGCAACAAGGGGCAGCAAGGGTCGTCTGGCCCACTTGCAACACACTTGGACAGTGTACCGTCAGTATCTTCTGGTGAAGTCAATCTATTACCATGTTCTGCTTCGGCAGAATTTGTCAAATAAGCGGAAAACAACTGACTTACTGCCGAGTGACCAATGGATTGACTACTTTCAGCTGTATATTCTATCATTGTTGAATCGTGATCCTCTAATGACACTCCCTGTTGATCTTCAGTTGCGAAGTTCTTGTTTGGACTCTGTGTATTAATTATGTCACCTTCGAGTGCTGGTAAAGATATAGCTGAGAACAGACTATCTGTGCTGGGTTGCTCGATTGCAGCCATAGCCAGTAGCCCTGCGTCACCTAGATGATCTATCTTCCCCGTATCAGAAGACACATTGGATGGTAACAGATTTGGCACGGCATCGTTGATCATAGCGAGAGGCATAACAGACATTCTCTCGGTAGCAACAACGTTACTCGTTTTGCACTCCACCATGGCTGCCACATTGTCTTCAGAGGGATGGTGATCGTTGCTAAGAGATTGGCAACTCTTTGCTGGAGGAAGCAAATCATCATTATCACCATCAGACCTAACCAAATATTGCTCAAAGGATTCTTCACTAATGTCTTGCTCCATGCTTGTTGCACACTTGTCAGTTTCGGTTGCATTGTTTCCATATTGAGATGGAAAATTAGAAAGGAACACATCAGCATCACCAGGATTATCCGATCTGAAAGTAAATTCAGATGCATGTTGCCGTGCCCCAAAATAATTCTCTTGGTGAAGATCAACTATTCCAACCGGTACATCTATGATCTCCGGAACACTACTTCCTTGCAAACCTGAAAAATTGAAATACATCACATTTAAACAATAGTAATATAGAGACGTTAGTACTTATATGTAACAGTGGTACACATACCTTTCCAGTACTTTAGTGGTGTTGAGTCAATGCAAGTCGTTGTATTTACTTCTGAAATTATTCCAGAATTAGTTGCATCATTATGCACTTCTTTTCCCTTATCATTCGCTGCGTTGGTCACTGTGCAATATTATTTGTAAGCCAATTGTGGAGTTTATTTGTGTAGCATGGAAAACGAGTGGTGCAAAACTTACACGCCTCAGAGGTGGCTACACTTTTTCTGCTTCCCTTGACACTTACATCAACTATATTTTTCCCATGCTTATAACACGCCATCTACAAAAGTAAGAGCAAGACGGTGAGTCTCAGTTTGAAAGAAGACTTAAATTCATTCAAAAGCAACATGAAGCTAAGTCAGGCAGGCTCTGTGTTTGGAAAAGAAAAGAGAACGCGCTCATTTTAATAATAACAAAAAGATTACAAATTACAGTGTTGATTCCTTTACCTTATCAGTAAATGCCTTTTTTGATCCTTCAGTGCTGTCAAAATCTGGGATAAGTGACTGTATTTCTAAAACTGGAACTTGTGGGTGAGGTCTTAGCTGTCCAAATGCTCCAGACAAGGAAGCCTGAAAATTTCCAGTTCGTGGCACAGAGGGAATGGCAGTCATCCAAGAAGATGATACTTCTAGTTGACTGCTTGGACAAAATTTAGGATCGTATTCGAAAGGGCCAAACCCCGCCAGAGATGGTTGTGAAAGAAGAGACAAGCTGGACTGTCCTAGCGATACTGCATTTTGTTCCCTCACCTTTTCTTCAGGAAAACATCTGTGATTACGCTGGATTTTGTCGTTTTCATTACATACTAATAAGTCAGGACAAGCTGATCCCAACAAAAGGTCATCATTCTTCATCCTCTCGTTAAGATAAGAACCAGATTTATCTCTGATTTCGTCGCTTTGATTGCCTGGTTCCATTGTAGCCATTTCTTCGATATTGTAATGTGCTGCCAATGCCAAGATGGCTGAATTTTCCTTCCCAGTAGTTAACTGAGGCCCTCTGTCCACGGGTTTCTGAAATGGGGAAGGCATCACGTTTTTAGGTGATTGTGCTCCTAGTAACAGAAGTAGTAACATTTCTGCTATTTTTCTGTGTGGGCATCAGAAACCAAACTGCACGTCTGGCAGGGTTTCTCCAGTATCTAAGGAGAAATTTATTCTGGCAGACGACTTGCCACATGGGGCCTTGGTTGCCTCAAACCTAAGTAGAACTAGGATTTAAACAGAGTACGATGTAGATGAGTGCTTACCCAAACTATCCGTAAAAGTGTAAAGCAAAAATACGGATTTGGGTGAAGAGATTTCAAGAATGCATCGGGCACCATCCTTGCAAGTTGACTGATTCCATCAGCTCATTGTGAGGGCAGAGAGATTTTATACTAGACAGTAAGCGTGGTCAGTCACAGCAGGACAGAACTAAAGCTCGACCATCGTACTTGAAAAAAGGGACATTTCATCAAAGCCTCTTAAGATTTGATTAAAGATATCGACCAGTGTCCCAGGCAAGTTAGCAGGGAGGAGTACGCAACTCAAATGAGAAGGAAAAAAAGAAGAAGAGGAAATTACCGCATCTGACGAAGACAGGTCGGCCAGGAATCGGTACACGCGCCGGGGCACCCTCTGGCGCCGGCGTCCCCTGATCTGGTGAGCCTGGGGCGCGCTAGAACGCGGCGTGGGAGGTGGCCGGTGACGTTCGCTGGACCGTAGAATGAAGCGGACGGGCTTGCCACCGCGCGCCTCCGCCTCCGCGGCTGCCGGTTGGCCGGACGGCTCCGCCTCCGACTTCCGCTTGCTGGAGCGGCGGATGGGCCCCATGGGAGCCGCCTCCCGCCTCCGAGATGCGGCGGCGGTTCTTGGGTGCGTGGTACGTGGCCTTGGGGCTTGGGGAGGGATTGCGGCGGCCCTGCTGGCCGGCTCTGGGAGCGGGTGTGTGTTGGCCACGCGGCGACCTGGGTGAGAATCCCTGCGCAGTGCGCAGACAGAGTGGGGTCGCGGCTCGAACGAAGCGCGGAGTTTGAATTTTGAAGCGGCGGCAACGGCTTGACGGTCACCCTGGGCTGGGCTGACGCTAGGACTATCTGCACGGGCCCAAAAGCTTCTGCTCTTTCGTATCTTGTTCCTTTCTATCAACAGGTCTATCGTTGCTCAAAAAAAAAAAAAAATCAACAGGTCTATCAAAATAAATTCTTGCCAGAGAAATCACTCCCCAGAAGAATCCACAAAAGAAATAAATAAATAACCCACTCCCCACGCCAATTCCTCCAATTTCAACCACTACCAGTTTAGAGAGTAACTCCAGCAGTCTCCTAATAATCTCCCTCCCAATATCCCTTTTGAGGAGGCTCCCAATAAAAATTTCAGGATATTGTGAGGTGCACCTCCAGCAGTCTCGCAATAACCTCTTCCCCAATAACCTGACATATAGGGTCTTTTTGTTCTCTTTCTCTCTTTCCTCTCACTTGCCAATGGGCCCCACCTTATCCTCTCCCTCGCCATCAGTCCACTCGCTCCCTCGCCATGGCCGCCGCCGCCGCGCCTCGCATGCGCGCTCGCTGCGCTAGGCCCACGCCCGCGCGCCGGGGCGCAGAGGGGCGAGGACGGCGGGGCTCCACCGCGGAGGACGGGCGCCACACCGCCGTGCCGTGGAGCCAGGGAGTGAGGCGGGCCGCGGAGGTGGAGCCTCGATGCGGATGGCGGGGCTCCACGGCGTGATTCGACGGCGGGAGCGGACGGCGGCGGCGTGCTTTGATGGCGGCGGTGCGGACGCCGGGGCGCCGACAGCGGATCGCCGGATCTGGCGGCAACCGGGTGGAAGAGCGGCGGCGGGGTGAGCGGGATGGGGAAGAAGAGGTTCACGCGTGACTGGTGAACGTGTGGGGCCCGCCTAAAACTGCTATTGGGAGGGGGAGAGAGTTGGAGCAAATGTTAGGAGGAGAGGGCTGGTTTTTGGGAGGAGAGGAAAAATAGGGAGGTTTTTGGGAGACTGCTGGAGCAAGTTTTTTCCTCCCAACCTCCCAATATGACAGGTTTTTTGGTATTGGAATAGGGATTGAGAGACTGCTAGAGTTGCTCTTACTATGCAAGAGGAGTTGGAGACTGCTGGAGTTGCTCTTAATATGCTAACCATTTCACAAAGCCACAGACAGAATGCTAACATAAACGTTCGCCGATAAGATCACTTGTGCCCATGTTATCGTTCACCTATGGATGAAAGCAAGAACTTCATACTCCGATAAAAAGTGATGTTAGGAGTTTGCAACTAACTTCCATGAACATTAACTTCCATGAACATTCAATCGCTTCAAGAGATAGTGTGGGGACGGTTCATCTATGGTTTGACCGGTTTTTGCGGTTTTCCCACCGGCTTTCGTGGTTTTTGCGAAAACCAACAAACCGCCGAGCAGCTTATTCTGCGGTTCGAACGGTTTTTTAAACCCTGCTTGATCCCGACTGAATTCTGTACACCGAGTCAATAGTACCTGAACAAATGTTATTATAGCATATAACATCATCTATTTAATGGAATATGAATAGTAAATTTCTACTATTCTGGTTGCAAACCAGAACACAGATACCAGACTGTCATTTTCCAACATGAACAGTCCATTATGAGCATGATACAGAACGTGCTTCAATCCAGCGACATGTCTACACGTCTGTATCAGTTAGTGTAAGGCAAAGAGGCGTGCTTACGGTAGTTATATTTGTAACTGGAATCTACTCTCTCGGTTTTTGAATATTACCTGAAGTCAAACTTTCAGGCTGTATCGAATCCACTCTTAGCCAACACACCCGGCACAACAGGGAAATGAAGTCCCGTAGTTGCCTGATCATTCATGCTACTACTGCTGCTGCTGCTGCTGCTGCTGCTGCTGCTACTACGATATTCAAACATGTCCAGGTTCCCTTTAAGGGAAGTTGGTTGCCTCAACTTTTTTTTCTTTGATAAATGAGGTCCTTAACATTAGGATTTGAACATGAACATTAAACGATCACATGATTCAGAATGTAGATCAGTCAAGCTACATGTATGTATGATTGTATCTGTTATAAACTAATCAAGTATGGCCATAAATTGCCCTCATGAGCTGAATCATAAATCTAGTATCCTAAATAGTATACCCACCTGCACAGGCTGAAAATGATCTGTATATTGTCCCTTCTGTTTGCCGCTTCAAAAATTAAAGCTGAGCAAAGCAATGCACTCAAAGGTTGTGAGTTTCTGCTCTAATATCCTTTTCCTATTCACGGCAGCAAGGATAGAAGAAATCTACGACTCCAGCTCACTAAGCCGCTTCTCGGCTTTGAAAGGTGCCCACAAGATGCTGGGTCCCGCAACATCTATACTGCCCATTTAAAATCTAAATGAACTTGAGCCCACCAGATCAAATAAAGGAGCTCAATGCATCGTATGTTACAGTGTTTGTCGGATTATCTGTACATTGGTGAAGTTGAGAGACTCTGTATTCCCCACCCTTGCAAGTTTCTGAAAGAGGAGGAGTGGCATAACCCCCGAGTACTCCTTGAATTATAACTTTATAGGCAGCCTCAGTGAAGTGTAGACCATCCCATGAGATGTACTTTGATGGATCAGGGCACACAGAAGATCCAGGGTTTCCGCACATTATTGACAGGGAACAATTATGTGGTGCATCACTTCCGCAGCACGCGTTCATGGGGACAGTAAAGCCTGCAATAGGCAATAGCATAAGCTTTTGTTTAGTTCAACACAAATGAATAACGAAAAATAGAATAGAACTGTTTCGCTTGCTAGTCGCGCTTCTCTATGTTTCTTCCTTCTGCTGTGTTACTAGCGTACTTCTCTAAACTGTCTTGTTCGATAAAATGAGTCGCAGTGGCATCATTCAGTTCTGAGCTATAATCAATGGTGCATGAAAGAGAAATAAAAATAAAGGTTGAAATATTAGTAAATGATTGGACTTCATTAGGATAGTGAAACCTATGTCTGTTTTACAGACTCGTGGTTCTCAAAATACAGGACAATTTCGAAGTACTTTATTCAAAGCTATGTGGCTCTGCCCGTAGGTTGCAGACTGGAACAGTACATTTGGACAATAAAGTACTATAGCAGAAAGAAATAGAGCAAACAGGAAACTAAACTTACAACCTTAGAATCTAGCACATGCAAAAGAGAATCAATCATAGTCATAATAATATCCTAGTTATAGATGGCCTTTAACTAAAATCCAGAAATAGTATGATTGGTCAGATTTAGTGATGCTTTGCATCTAATTAAGCACTGATACATGCTTGAGTTGACAAAATATGAAGGCTAGATCTAGCGTGTGCGTAATTATTCTCAAATTGAAGTTCAATGAAGTGAGCAGAACATATACCAGATTTGATTAAGGTTTGGAGGCCCATGTAAATCAACTAATGCCTGGCCTAAAATATTTAAAATTCTCCAACCACTTCAGTATATTTTTGGGTTTCCCTCGCAAAAAAAAAAGAAAAAGGAAAAAGAGAGTATATTTTTGGGTTTGGGGAAGAACAATTTCTACTTGAGGAGAGACTGCTACTGTTCTTGTTGAGACATATCGAATCTTCCAAAAACAGTCAAAGAAAAAAGTGAAAAACAAGGAATTTAGGACAATTCAAACATCCATATCAGTGAATTTCTGATAAATAGGTAAGACAAATGTTCTCTTTGTTATTTCAAAAAAGTGTGTGATCTTATGTATTGGAGGTATGTGGCATAACACCTCCCACATGTGAGTTTTTTTTTCCCAGAATTTTTGCGCAAGTGAGTGCAATACGAACAAAAACCTTAGGAGCAGAAAATCACAAACTCTGTTTTTTATTTATTTCTACAGGAAGAGGTACTCACCAAACTTTAGTGGGGCACGGAAAATGTCCAATGCCGCACCATAATAATCAGCATAGATGATGGTCACATCGGGGTAAAGATTCCTGAGCTTCTCCAATTCATCTTGAATCATCTTATTGTGGTGCTCGGCGAATTCATTTAGCCAGTTGATGCACCCTGTCTGCTCGTCGTAGTAATCCTCTTTTTCACTTGGAAATATTGCGAGGTACAATGGCACACAACCAATTGGGAAATTCCCTGGAACAACTAATTTCTTTGCTCCAAGATTTATAAGATCCTGAAAAACACATAAATTATTAATGCAAAAAAATATAGTTACTACTCTTATCTCTAAGAAAAGGGGGGGCATATATAAATACCGTGATGGCTGAGCTTATGGCACCAACAACATTAGGAACAAACTCATGCAGTTCATCAAGTGACTTCCCCCTGACAATAAGATGATTGTAATCGTTTCCACCAATCTCACCCACAAAGAAAAGAGATTTGGACATTACATCACTGTGCTCTGCACATGACAAAAGTTTAGAGGATTTGACAGTTTGCCTTTCCCAAATTTGACAAAAGAATGGTGTTAAATCCAAAATGAGCACAGTAATGCATAGGTCACAGCGAGAATGAATGACTCCAGGTAGGGAGCAATGCGGGCTTGCTTATAAACTCTTTGGGAAGTTTTACACACACTAATCAAGAATGCAACTTGTTGTTTCACTAAAACAGTCAAAACAGACGACAACCATCTGAAAACCTATTCAATACTTGGTAACATTTTCTAAAAAAATTGCTTGGTGATTAAAATTAACATAATTTTCACCATGTGCCTGTCGTAACTCAACAGCACGATCACCACGTGATCGCACTTAAAAGGCACAAATTTCACCTGATCACACGGGGAAGGTTCAAACAGTGTATCTTGCTGTACCATTAATATCTGGCGAGTTCTATCTACTGCAGGTCAACTGCAACGGACAACCGTTATCAACTTTTCTTTAACTATAAATCACTATCAATTGTACCAGAATCAAAACACATGCTTTATCGCAGCCGCAAAAATCAGCACACTGTGAACAGTCATGAAGCCATTGGTTGGCCAACTAGCCAGCACAGTTTTCAGCATGCCTGTCATTCTTTGGCCGCCTTAATTTGCATTCATTACTAAACATGTAAACATGTAATAGTTGCTCAAAGACACCAATCACATGTTTTCTAGTCATTTATTGCAAAACCTGTAAGCAGGTAATGGGTCCCAAAAACCGTAGAACTTTGTTCAACCAATGCTAAAAAACGGAGCGTAACGAACTCAGGAAGGTTCATACCTGGCTCTGATGGTGCAATGGATGGCAGCAGCTTCTTGAACCACTGCAGCTGCTCATCAAGGCTGTGTGGCGTCCATGTCGGCTCCACGCCGCGCTCCCGGAAGAACGACCAATTGAGAGCAGTAGCCCCGCCGACAGCAAAGTTTGCACCGTACCGGAAGTCCCCGCCACCAAGGTACGGCGGCACGTACGGCATCCCAAATGCTTCAGCTGACGATAACATGGCACCAAGCACAGGTCAAGAAATATAACAGATACCAGGACAATAAAGGAAATATAAGAGCTCTCCTGCGTGTTCGAGAAAAAAAAAAAAGGGGGGGGGGGGGGGGGGGGGGGGGGGGGGGGGGGTTGGGGGAAGAAGGCTGGTATGGAAGCGTTAACAACGTGAGATGTGAATGCCACCAGTTCACTGGTGGTTGGAACTACCAATTGTGAGCTAGTTGAAGAAGTGCGACGACTGTCTTGTGGTTGGGACAGAACTGGGGATGGCGACCAACTTGAGCTGATACACCCTGTATTTAATGGGTGAGCTGCATTTGGTCGTTTTTGAACCCTGTTCAACACTCCCAGTATCTTTTTATATGGACATAATCACGGGAAGATACTTGGTTGCAGAGATACTTAAAATTGATAAACTCTTGAGCCCAGGGCCAGCACGTTCTCTCATGTGCTCAGATACAATTCCTTGACCGATATGCGCGTTTCCAATTATGACGGGAGGCACAAGTTGCAGAGAACCTCAGTTGACAATTTCCCCAACCTCTCGCAGAAAAACAAGTTGGTGGTGGGAGGCCGGGCCGGCAGGCAACAAAAAAATAGTGTGCATACTATATTGTCGCCCACACCGCAAGTAGCGGATTCTAAAAGGGAAATTCGCCATCGCTTGAAGAAAAATCAAGCGCGCAGCGAGTTGCCGGTCATCATACCGTGGGCAAGTATGCGGCAAGGATACAAGCGCAACAGAAGTTAATAGATCAGTCCAGCTGCGCGGCGTCGCAAGCAAGGAACATTAAGTTTTGATTCGCATCGGAGCCGATAAATTTCTGCCCCCACTCCGTTCTTCAAACGTGGGGAGGAGATGGACCAGACAGCACCCGATAGCGATGGAAGGAAAGGATACGGGGGAGGGCAGAGAACCGAAAAGGAGCACGTCGCGTGAGGAGGAGCGAAGCGGAGAGGAGAGGCTCGGGTGGTTGATTACCGAAGAAGTCGAGCAGGTTCCGGCCGTCGGAGTATCGGCCGGAGGGGCGGCCGAAGAAGGTCTGGCCGTAGGGGAGGAACCGCGCGGGGTCCGGGAAGTCCTCGGGCACGGAGAGCAGGAAGTTGCCGGTATCCGTGAGCGAGTCCCCGAAGCAGAACACGCGGTCGAAGCACACGCTCCCTCCGCCCTCCGCCGCCGCGGCCGCCGCAGTTAGCAGGACCCCCACGACGAGCAGTAGCCCACGCGCGAATGCCATGGCCGGGAGGAGAGGCCGCGCCGATCCGGTGCAGAGGAGGCCTGTGCCTAGAGGAGGAGGAGGAGCACGGGGAGGGGGGAAGGGCAGGTTGGCCGTTGACATAGGGGAGGTGGGAGGAGGGGGAGGGAGCGAAGAAGACGAGGTGGGGGCAGAGGGCTCGCGGTTTTAAAGGGAGTGGACGGATCCACACGCACCCCTTTGCAGTTTCCTTTCCTCCCCCGATTTTTGGCAAAGAAAAAAACAGAAAAACATTTTCCGTTTATTTCGTTTTCGATTCTCGGGCCCACGGTGAAAGTCGTGTTGTGTGGCGGGCGGCGATTGGGTGGCTCGGCCTGCGGGCCCGGGTCCAGCCTCGGGCCGCGGCGGCCGCGCGTCCCGTCGCGTGCGCCAGCAGTCCGCCCGTCCAGCTGCAGCAGCCTCCGCCGCCTGCCGGCCTTTGGGACCCTCCGCCGCCCCTCCCTGTTCGGCGGCGTCCTCTTGTCCAGCAGGACGCGCGGATCGGATACGGGCGATCTGGCGCCGTTCCCAGACGAATGCGACCGTTTTCCGTTGGTTGGACTTGGTCCCGAGGGCTCCATCTTCCTCCAACACGGTGAGGGAGGGCCGGCAGCCAGACCCTGCGTGTCTTTGGTTTCGATTGGACTCTACAACACACCTTTCGATTTAGTGACGCCTCCAAGCTTCACGGAGAACAATACTTTCAACGAGGCAACGTCGCAGCGGTATGCATGACCCACACTCTTTCTCCTCTTTTTTTTTTATTACTACGGTATGGTCATATGTCAATTTACAACTGTCACGGTGACAAAATAGTGCATATTAATAACACCAGTCAAATCATGCACAATCTGTTAACCAAATATGCTATGGATGTAAAAACTCCTGGTGTCACTATCGCAATAATATGAATCGCGGTTTATTATGATCGATAATCTCTTGGGCCACCGGTCCCTTTCACCTCTCAAACGATGTCTTAGACGCCACCGGGAATTTTGACCCATAGATTAGCTCCTTTGGGCAAATCAAGCCACATATAGTAGATACTTAGAGCGAGCAATTTTGTAAGACCCTCTCTTATGTCTCGTGGAAAGATCCGTTAATTTGTGATTTTGTAAGACTAATCGCTCTCTATTTAATTTGAGTAGTGCAAAATTACATTAAACAACGTCAACAATTAAAATACGGACAAAGTAGTACTCCTTCCGTTCACAAATATAGTGTCGTTTTAGTTTTGCAATAAATCAAACTTTACGAAGAAACTATAGATATTGACAACACAAAAATAATGTCACTAGATTCACCGTGAACTAGACTATCATAATATGCAACTCATTTAGTTAATTTGTTGATCAAAGCTCAAAAGTTTGATTTAGGACAAAACTAAAAGTGTATTTTAGCGTAAAAGTCATGTGTATTTAAACATGTTTGTAGAAAAAAGATGTGGTAACATAAAAGCATAAGATATACAAGTCACATGTTTATCTTCCAATAGGAAACCAATAGATACACCATCTACTGTGATTTACAGAAATATTGTGGTTCTTTTTCTGCGACTTGGGAAATGATTGAAGCCTTAGCACAAGGTGCTTAATGTTTCTACACGGATGCTTAAGTTAAAAAAGATTTATTTGTAAAAAACTTATTAATCACCTTAAGCACCAGGTGTTTAGACATTTTTCAGTTAATTTCCCTAATATAAGCATCTAGTGTCGAGAATAAACTAGTCTTTTTTTGCTTAAGCACTTTTATTGTACCCGCTCTTATTTATGGTTGTAAAAAAATATGTGGTGTCGTCTCAAAGAAGAAAAAAAAAATGGGGGCTCTCACTTCCCACTGTCTTGGCGTCATCATTTGGACTCGTGCGCGGTTGATGCGTCGTGCTTTGGTTAATTCCTTCGTCAAAAGATTACGACGGCCAAAGGAGAAAAGCTGCATCAGGTTGTCCCGGTGATTGAACAAGGGGCGCGAGCCGTGGCATCATACGACGACTTAATAATATATATATGTATTCGCATGCTAAATGAGATCATTTTTCTATTAGGAGGTGATGATGCGCATGATCAGATCGCTTCATCAAAAAGATAAAGCACATGTAGATTCACATGCAAAACGAGATCCATTTTTCTATATTATTAGATAGAGGTGATGCGCACGACCGTATCACGCTGCAGAGGGATCGTACAAATTAGACTTGAACATGAATCCTAGTACCATTTTTGCGAGGCGTGTGAATTGGATGCATGGTAACTGTGGAGAGAGACGCGAATTAGAGGTGAAACTCTGAAATTTCTCGCCACAGTCCACTGCACTGTGGCTGGATACGTCGCCGAGACGAGAGCATGCGATGGATTGGGCAACTATATGTAAAGCGGGCGTGTATAGTGCCGAGGACCAGCGTCGCCGTCGTTGGATCTCGGGGCGACAGGTACAGGCCGGACAGGCACAATCTCAGCAACCGTGCGCTTAGCTTTCAGTGGAGGCGGAATTTGGCGTGCGGAATGACGCGACGGTATCCAGCGAGACAGGACGCCTCCGTTTGGTGAGATTGACAGACAGGATGCGATAGCGTGGACGACGACCTAAAACGCGGCAGCCTTTTGGAGACGACCAACACGGCAACACGGCGGCAACGCTTCTCCTCTCATCAAGCGCGTGCGAGCGAGGCAGCGAGCGACCATGCTGCTACTTACCGGATTCCGTTGCCCCCGCACACGCGGAGTAGCAAGGTCGCTGAGCTACCTGCCGGAAGCTACCAAGATTCTAGCTGTCCTTTCCCACCATTTCGACGCCCTACGAACAGGAAACCGCCGGCCCGTCCGTCCGTCCGTCGAGGAATCCCGTCACCCTCTCTCCATCAGCACCGCGTCTCGCACGCACCACACGTTCGAGGTCGGCGCCGGTTTTTCTTTTCTCGAAACAGTACGTGCGACGACCCAACCCTACACCTAGGCCCTGTTTCTTTCCGCTTATCTGGAACTCGCTTATCTGAGAAGCAGGCTTTTCTGATAAGCCGCTATCTAGAGAATCTGCTGTCGAAATAAGCTGGGTGTTTGGCAATCCTGATTATTTACATTCGATTGTCTGACTTGAGTGCTGAAATGACCTGAATGCCCCTGAAGCTGATTATAGCTCTTTTTTTGTTCTGGTTATGAGAAGAAGGCGATATTGGTAGTATTTTTTGAGTTTGTTAAATACTAATATTAAAATATGGTCTAGTAGACGTGAAGCTCACAAATTTCACAAAGTTCAAGCATTGTCCAGGACGATTGTGGGTAGCACTTCTTCCACGCAAATGTCATTGAAAATCTTGACAGCAAAAGTATCCCATTTTGCTACAACCTTTCCTGAGTTTGCCATCTAAAATATTGCAAGAACCTACTGCTATCAGACTATCTCCAACAAGCCGGACCCAAATCGGAGACCCAAAGGCGTCAATGGGTGCTCGTGGGATTGAAAGAGCACCACCCAAAAATACCTGTCTCCAACGGAAGTCCGAAAATCCGGTCCGCCTCCGCCGCTCGAGCTCTTCGTCCGCCCGGCGGACGACCGGTCCTGCCGCCGGCAAGGAGAACTCCGCATCCAAGCCGTCGAAGCCCACCTCGGCTGTGCGGTGGTCCACATCGTCGATCCCACGGGCAAGCAGGATCCCGAGCTCGGTGGAGCCATCCTCCTCGCGCTCCCGCTGCCGCCTCCTCGAGGTCGTCCGGCCAGAGCTGCAGATGCGGCGGCCAGCGGGCGGGTGTGCGGAGCTGCGGGGAGGGGAGAGGGGGCTCGGTAGAGGATACGGCGGCCTGCATCTCTTCCACCATCCGGGCGGGTAGAGCGTGGCGGGGAAGCTCGGGCGGGGAGCGCTGCGGGGGAGCTCGGGCAGGCGGATCGCTCGGTGGAGCCATCCTCCTCGCGGTGCCACGCGCAGCCGCCACCGCCTCGAGGTCGGCCGGGTGGAGATGTAGATACGGCGGCTGGCGGGTGGTCGGAGCTGCGGGGGGAGGGGCCCAGCGACAGATGCGGCGGGGGAGCACCGCGGGGGAGGTCGGGCGGGCGGATTGCGGCGAGCGCGGCGGGGGAGAGCCGCGGATGCGTTGGGTCACGCGGGCAGCTGCCCCATTTGTGGGTCGCGGACCGGACCGTGTCCAAAATGGGTCTTCGCTTTGAGTCGCCCGTTGGAGGATGATTTTCAGGGTTTCATGACCCATTTTGGGTATTAAGTGACAAATAGGACGTCCGTTGGAGACAGTCTCATGAGCACTAGTATAGGTGCACTCTGAGTTTGAACAGCAATCAGCAAGGAACGTTGGATCAGTACGTATAGTTAAACGGGGAGACGGCGTCGATCTGAGGAGGCGGAGCCGGGCGTCGATCTGGGAGGCGGAGCAGGGCCGGGCGTCGATCCAGCGAGGGCCGGCGCGTCGATCCGGGGAGGGAGGCAGGTTGGGGCAGCGCCGGCGCGTCGATCCGGCGAGGGCGCGTCGATCCGACGGGGCAGAGCAGTAGCTGGGGCGGCAGCAGGATGGAGCAGGGGCGGCGGCGTCGGGCGGCGGCGTCGGGTGAGCAGGGGCGGCGGCGGCGGGTGAGCAGAGGCGGGCAGGCATGGGAGCTGAGGGCAGGAGAGGGAAAAACGCTTCGCTTCTCTCGTACACGGCGTGGGAACGGTGGTGGGGAAAATCCAAGAGATCTCAAAATCCAATCGGTAGTGTGCGGGCTGCTGCTGTGAAATTCGGCTTTCGTGGTAAGCGGATTATAATCGAGGCGTTTGGGTGGGATTTTGGCTTTTTTTGACCGGTAATCGGCTTATAAGCGTATACAAACAGGCCCCTACACAACTCTCTCCCTCGGTCCAGTCCTGTCCGCCCGGCCGGCCGGATCGAGCCCCTCGACGAGCTTGGCGACGTATGCATCGGGCGGGCACAACTTTGGCCGGCGTACCATCGAGCGTCCTCCGATCCGAGCCATCCTCCTTGCGACGACGCGACGCGACGCGACGGCTCAGATCCTCCTTTTTCGCGCGACGTGGTGGCGGTGTTGATTTCGGTTAGTCTAGTCGACGCGAGGTGCAGGGAAGGCCACGACGGCCCGCGGCAGGAGAGCGGCGGCTCGACGCGAGCCAACGAACACAATGGCGCACGCGCGCGTGCGTTGACCAGCAACAACCAGAGATGATGCTCTCCAAATCTCCATCCAACTGGACCGCGAGATATCGATATATACTAGCCCAAGCACGACTGCAACGATGCTCACTCATCCACAGCACCAAGTGGCCAGGCCAGAGCGTACCCCGCCCGCCTGTGTGCGCTAGAAATGATCAAAAGCCAAGAAAAATGCCGTGTCGTTATGACTTGGCGAGATTTTCGTATCAAAGAAAAGAAAACATACTACTATGTAGTTATAACAGCTTACAATTATTCTACCGTTTAATCATCTTTCAACGTCTCCCAATCTTTTTTCATTCGGCCATTCGGGTCGTGTTCCCTCCCACCCATTGCATCTGAGCTTTCACAAACGTGACCCGTCTATATCCCGATGAAAAGATGACAAGATCGAGCATCACTCATCAATCATCGTGACGCCTCGATGGGTCTATTCACTGCTCGCGAAAGAATCTTGTGATCCAAACCTGATTGTCCCCATCCACCAATCCGGGATTCACTCCCGGCCGGCTCCCCTGATCCGTCTCTCAAAGGACTCTCACCCTTTTCATTTTTTTTTAACGACGCTAAAATCCCTTACAGTTCACAGAGCTCGTCTTGGGCGATCGACACATGACATTTCTCCTCTACGGGATGAGACAACGGGCCACCCGTAGTTAAATGGAAACGATGACATGACGAGTTGACGACACGGAAAGGGCACCGACCTAAACCTGTATACGATTTGAGATCACAGAGCATGGTGTGGCTTTTGTCACAATTATTGGGTTGTTTCGGTGTGGACTTGACCACCAGGAGCCGTCGCTCTTTTGTTCCGGTGAGTGGCGACATAAAGAAAAAAAAGAAAAAGAAAAAAAAATAGGCGACCTCATTTCGGTAACGCTTATCTTGGATCAAATAATACTTTTGTGTAACTATGTGTGTTCACGCATACTTTGAGCTTGCAGAATAATTTTATCCACATGTCGAATGCGTTGGAGCATAATATATGCAAATATAGAATATTTTTATCAAATATGGTTACATCTCGGTTCAAAGCACAGAAAAAGGAAGTGTCTTCCGCCAAAGAAAAAAAAAGCACAGAAAGATATACACTTCATGGATTAGAAAAGATGTGTACTTGTTTTCTTGGATATGCACAAGATGTATACAAACATTGGTCCACATTTAATTTTCCCGTATTTCTGGTTCTCTCTTATCCCTTGGCTCTTCCAAGGGCTAAGATGAAGCTAACCAATGTTCCAGGGGGCTTCAGTTTACGGGGTTCACAGGACAAGCAGACGATAAAAAGGAAACAAACAATAAAGGAGCTTCCTGCTGCAACTGCAAACCACATGACAAGCTTTTTGCTCCAGATAACGTGCACATATTTAAAAGGCATCATTTCTGGTTGCAACGTTGAATACATGAAGAACACATGACGCTTCAGGAGAAAGAAGATGCAGAGCTATATACACTCGGCAGACACCACGAGTGGTTGACTGACAAACTTGAATGATTACATCGATATGTCATTGCAGTTGGTTGCAAAATAAGACAAGTTTTTAATAAAGGTAAAATAAGCTAATTTGAATCAATGTCATACAAAAGATACCGCAGCAAAGGAGGTTACAATGAACAATTTGAGGAATATTATTTCCTGTCACTGATTGTGAAGTCAACAGCATATTCGCACATTCTCACTATACAGTACTACCCAGTTGTGCAACTGTAAAGTGAAGAATGCAAGCATGAGCAGAATTGTGTTGGAGGGCACACAGAAGCATACCTTATGTAATACTCCGTATGAAACACCCCCAAATGGAACGGAATGATGGCCACTACAGGCAAAAAGTTCTTATGTCATACTTTCACCAGATCAAACTATCAGAGCTATAAGCAGGTCGTCTAAAAGCCAGCAAATTGCAACCATATTGTAGTTTAACGGTGACTGTCTTTCCTGACCAGTAATCCCAGATTCCTGCCACAATAAAAGACTAGCACAGTAGCAGTTATATTAAAAACTCATGCCCACAATTCTTTAAGATTGCCGCCACAAAAACGATTTTTTAGTACTCTGTGGACATTAAACAGACCAATAGACCATCCTGGCATGGCAAATACCACAATACACTAGTGCCCATAACTTCAAGCACGAATCTGGAAACAATTCATAAGGTAACCATCAATGTTAGTTGGACAGAGGCAGCATCTTTCCTTGTCATTCACCACGTCAGCTTGTTCATCTCAGAAATCTCAACAAAAAGAAACTTATATACATCCAAATCCCCTCTGAGACAGAAACAAGCTGATTATTCTAGGACCTAGCCGCAAAAAATAAGTTGATCAAATTCGTAGCAATCTTCAGTTCTCATTCAAGCAAAAGTAACTATTGTTATGTGCTCTGGGTCAAGAAGATGAAATAACAACCTGTAAAACGTTCGGTCAAAAAAAAACAACCTGTAAAACACTAAGACATTCCATCCAACTTATACTGAATGCAAAAACACTAATGGAAACCCATATCGGTTCTCATGGCAACCACAGATACGAAGTTCATAAAACGAAGGGTACAACAAAGCAAGCCACTTCTATTTCCAGTGTTGATCTATTGTTTTGAGATGGAGCAGAATCTTTTCCATTCCATATATTCAAACCGAAACCATTCAATTTATTCATTGATCAACTACACAACAGCAGCAATAAGATCAGCTGTCATGGAGTTAACAGCTAACGCCTCAATGCTCATTTCTCATAAGTCATAACACACCTTTTAATCTCTATCACCAATAATAAGAACTAAACGATCGAATATGCAACTGATAAACACAAACGCATTGCCTCGTCAAGCATATCCTTTGCCCAGGCAGTTCAAGCAGCGCTGCACCCTGAGGAAACGAAGCAAATTAGCAAACTCGAAGGAATCCAGCAGCCATAAATTGCGACAAAGAACAGGAACTTGTGCAGAAGATGGTCAACCTCGTCCCGTCACAGGTAGGGCAGAGGCACGGGTTGACGAATACCGGGTCGTACATCGGGGACCACTCGATCGTGGTGTTGCCCCTGCAGAGCCTGCACGCGTAGCTTCCCTTCCCGGCGCAGGCACCGCACGGCGTTGCAAACTTCCTCTGGAAACAGGAGTGCAAGGCGTAGCGAGTCAGCCGAAGAGCTGGACGGGAGATGAAGCGAGGAAGGCTTGGTAAAATGGCGCCACGGAGGGGATGATTCTCGTACCTGATTAGCGTCGGAGAGGGCGCGGAGGGAGCGGACGGCTACGGAGGAGGCCGCGGAGAGGAGGAGGAATCCACCACCTAGGTACGCCGCCAGCCGGCCTACCGCCTGTAGCTGCCGCCGGGCGCGGTCGCCGGCGCTTCGTCCTCCGCCTCCCAGCTCCATTCGCGGCGAGTCGAGTGGTGGTGGAGTCCAGCTGGACTTCCTTAGCCGCGCGTGTTTGGGCTTTGTGCGTGGGTATGACTGTGGAGGCCCGTCAATAAATTCGGCCCGTAATCTGGTGATTCCCTCTGCTTCTCGTTCAGTGTAGCGACTTTTTCAGGTAGCCCAAGAGCAGCTCAACTTACTATTATAAGCTTCAAAAAACAAAACGAGAATCAGCTTAGGAAGAACAACTCGTGTTAACCTTTGCCACGCCGATGTGGCAGGCACCACATTTTGAAGAGGCCAAATTGGTCGCTAGAGAAAGCTTAGCATATTCCCTGCATTTTTGAAAGCGGCCGCGCCATACGACCGCTACTGAAACCAAGCACCATGCTTGTCCCCAGCAAACAGCGAACTATGCGAAGGATCATCTGAAACCGCCCTAATATCAACCATTTTAATCTTTTTTGAACCATTTTACTCTAACCTCTCCAGATCGAGGTTGAACTGTTCGCCATCATACATGCTACAGCTGTATCACCGCAGAATGCGTTTTGCTTCGCAGTTTGGATTCTGGGCAAACTATCTTCGAGACTAATTTTTCACATTTTTCATGCCCACAGTGAAGGCAGGCTGTGAAGCTATCCACAGGGCCACTCGAGACTCTGGCTTCACCCTCATCCAAACTGGAAGACATGCGAGACCTCCATGGCGGGTTAGGCCTGAGTCGCCTGACCTAGCTCTTGTGGGGGAGGAGGCGTTCCCTGTTCCATGGACATCCGAGGACGAACATTACGCTCCTGCCAAAAGGAAGTTGAAGAGATTATAATGCACTGATCCAAAAAAAAAGGTTTTACAGAAACAAATACCCCCCTTGTTTCAAAATAATTGCAATTCTAGGTTCGTTCAAAGTCAAACATTCCTATCAATGTTACTTGTTTCAAAGTAAAAGTAACAGTTTGACAGTGTTAATGACAAAACAAAAGCAGGTAAAATGTAACAAGCCATAGTTCACTTACTCCAATTTCAGTGACAAAGAGACAGGTGGAACATCTGACAGCAGGAGCTCCAAAAGGATACATCAACAATGTCTCACATTGTCCACAATACACCTTACCAACTTGATGTGCTGCAAGAGAATAAAAATAAAAATAATAAAGGAAATTAAAAAATTGAACACATAAAGATAAGAAAATGAATATGCAAATCCAGCATTCAAATCAGTAAATTGCAAGAAAGCTGTCATCCATGGAAACCTTAAAGACATCTATGTTACTATGTATGGACTTCTTAAAGATATATGAATTTTGAGAAGACAACAACGCAGAGCATGCAAAGCTGTTGTGCGAAAAAGTTCAGAGGATATGTACAATAACAGCTTATGGATCAGAACTCCACTAAGTGGGCCAATGTTGATATATACATGGCAAATTGAACTAGCAGTACTGTAAAACATAGACATTGATAGAGGAATGAAAATTTCATACTTTGAATTAAGAATAAGATGGTTCATACAGAAGCATTTTCAAAGACACGATAAAATGCATGACAAAGAAAGAAATAAGATGTCAAGGGAATAGGGAGAGAATATTTTATTTAGAAAAGGTACACACCTTCCAATACAAGGTTTATTGTCCAACAACCAAAACACTGAACATGAGTAGCACCCCTTGGATATGCAATAAGATCGCGACAGCATCCACATACCATTTGACCCATTTCTGTGCAAATCACCAACAAAGTTAAAAACAAAACAAAGAAACTTACAAGCCTCACCATGAGCAATTTTTTTAATAGAGCCATAAATACTTCTATAAACATATGGAACATTTTTATAGCACCCCATTTTCTTCATTAGTACACAAAGCAACATCTTTCCATATGGATACTCTAGTATATATAACAGCTCTTAGTACATTTGCACAGCGTTTAGGATAGTATCTGGATATAAATACAAAGATGAATGACACAAATCAGGATCAAACTCTTAAGGCAAGGTTTTGTGTATAGTACCGTTAATACAGATTTGTCTTCTATTACTGTAGTCAACAATTCACCAAGTAATAAAACAGCACAATTTACACCACTGTGCAATACAATCCTTTCCATCTTTCATCTGGCTTCCACTTTCTAAAAAAGGATGATCCATTGACATTTGAAGATAAAATATCAATGGATCAAATCAGAGGCCCCTCTCTTTCGACATTGCCTTAATTAGTATTAATATACTTCAAAATGGTTTGTATGTCTTCTTTGTATAAACTCAAAATCATAACTCCAACAGGGTCAACTTTTGAGATCTCCTAAGGAGCTGTGCAGCAGCCAGGTCTAGGACATTGAAGATACCTATTCGCCAGTCAGCTTTTTACAGAGGCGAGAGAAGTTCTCAGGATCATTGTCAACATTGGGCACAGGTAGCGATCACAATATATTACTTAATAAGACAATTAAAATTACATGGTAATATTACCCTGATGCACTTATATTTAGGCCATAAGCATTGCCAGGCCATAAACATGATAGATGACTAGAAAAAATAATTAAATCAACAGGAACAAAACTAATTTTGTAAAGAAATGTAAACAGATAAAAGTATACTGACCAAAGTTTGGGCAAAGAGGCGGTGGTGGCGGCAGCTCTTCCGAGGAGTCCAAATTTTCATACCCTGGGGGTGCAATGTCTGGTGAACAAGGCGCGTCCTTCCCAGAAGATGAAGGCTGATGCTGTGGCTGAGGCAATGACTTCTCTTCGTTCTTCAATGGTGACTGCAGTACAGTCGCACTTTCCATGTCTGTATCTGTTGCCTGTGATGGAGATAGCGGCTGAGCCGTTTTCTCAGGCCTCACAGTCAAAGACTTTGTGACAGGTACATGTGAGGGAGAATCTATTCTCTCAGCTAGGCGAGGAGAGGTTGGTTGCGAGGACTCCAAACTCTCAAAACCTGTATGTGTGACTTCCGGAGAACTAGGGGCTGCCTGTGCCACAGTAGACGACGCCTTTAGCTCTAGGCATGGCAATGGTCCCTCGCAACCATTCTCCAGCACTGGTGGCAGAACATGCCCTTTGGTCTCTACTGTTTCTTCAGCTACAGAGAGTGGATGACTCATGGACTCCACTGTCGCTGTTGTGATCCCTTCACCTGCCAAGGCGTCTGGGCCATCTGCCAAGGACTTCAAATCCTCAGAACCACAAGGCACCATCTCTAGCGAACAGGTTGTAACCTGCTCAGTAAAAGACGGCAGTCGTGACCGCTCCTGTTGTGTTGATTCATGTGCTCCACACTCCAATGATGCTGGCAGTTCAGGTGCGCAACCCATTTCCACATCCACTGCCTCCAATGCAGATGATGGTTGAGTAGTTTCCTCTGATATCAAACATACAGCCCCGGTGGCGGCTGAATCTTGAGATTTATGTGAGGTCTGAGCCAGAGGTGAAGGGAGCTGTAAATGTGGTAAGGTTAAATTCTCAAATCCTGGAGGCATATGCGGCGAACAGGGAGCGGTTTGCATCTTGGGAGAAGGTGAACTTGACAGAGGCCCTTGCAACAGACCTCCTGCTCCACTCACCAATGTTGGCAACAAGTTCCGAGCAGTGTCTGTCTCCATATCCGTTGTCTCCTGTGCCGGCATTGAGGAAACTTTTTCCACCAGCTCTTCCTTGGTGGTAGGCACATCTTGCAAGTATGTGGTTTCAGCTAACTGAGGAATAGTGGGTTGCGGTACCCATGATGGCTTAAAATTCTCAAAGCCCGGAGGTGGCATATCTGGCGAACATGGTGCAGCTTCGATTGGCAGAGATGATGACACCTCGAGTGGCTGGTGCAACAGCCCCTCTTCTGCACTCCTTGACGATGGCAGCTGGCCAGGTGATATTTCCATCTCCATGCCCATGGCCTCCATTGCAGGCAGTGACCCAGCCACAGTATCAGTTGCAGACGCTTCTACCGAATAGTGTGTGGATTCAACCGGCAGAGTAGGAGCCAGAGGTGAAGGGAGATGTAATTGCGGTAAGGTCACATTCTCAAATCCTGGAGGCATATGCGGCGAACAGGGGGCGCTTTGCATCTTGGGAGAAGGTGAAATCGGCAGCGGCACTTGCAACAGACCCTCTGCTCCACTCTCCAATGTTGGCAACAAATTCCGTGCTGTCTCTGTCTCCATGTCCATTGTCTCCTGTGCCGACATTGAGCAAGCTTTTTCCACAAGCTCTTCCTTGGTGGTAGGCACATCTGGCAAGCATGTGGTTTCAGTTGAGTGAGGAATAGTGGGTTGCGGTACCCATGATGGCTTAAAATTCTCAAAGCCCGGAGGAGGCATATCTGGTGAACATGGTGCAGCTTCGATTGGCAGAGATGATGAAACCCTTAGTGGCTGGTGCAACAGCCCCTCTTCTGCAATCTCACACGATGGCAGCTGGCCAGGTGATATTTCCATCTCCATGCCCATGGCCTCCAATGCAGGCAGTGACCCGGCTGCAGTATCAGTTGCAGACGTTTCTACCGAATAGTGTGTGGATTCAACCGGTAGAGTAGGAGCTGGTAGTGGCAGCCACATCGATTTAAAATTCTCGAACCCTGGAGGTGCCATGTCCGGTGAGCAGGGCTCAGCTTCCATCTTGGGAGATGATGATGTCTGCATTGGTTCTTGCAGTGGCCCCTCCGAGCAACTCTCTAATGCCACCTCCCCACCCGTTGCATCCAATGTGGGAGGTGAGCCAGCAGCTTCTTCTGAAGCCACTGCTGTTACTTCATTCACTGCTGCATCCAGAGAATAGTATGTGCTTTCGGCTAGAGCAAGCGGCATCTGTGACTCTGCAGGCTCTGAATTTTGACATAGAGGAGGCGCCATTTCTGGGTGAGGTGGTTGCAGCTGTTGCTGTTGCGACACCCATTCTGCCCCACTCTCCAAGGCTGGTGGCACACCAGGTACAATGTCCGTCTCCCCGTCCGTTGCCTCTAAAGCAGGCGGTGAACTAGCAGCTTCTGCTGAGGCCACGGCTACTGCATCATCCGCTGCTGTATCGGCCAACACGTCTGTGCTTCCAGCCTGTCGAGGTGGTGCCTGTGCGGGCTCCGAATTCTCACTTACCTGAAGCGCCATCTCCGGACCTGCTTGTCGCGGGTGTTGCTGTAGCGACAACCCTTCTGGGTCACTCTCCAATGGCGGCGTCAGGGGCGCCGGCACGCTGTGTGAGTCCGATTCGGACGCAGGGGGTGGCGCGGCGGCCTCCTGGGACGGCATTGCCACCGCCTCGGTCGTGGACGAGTCCAGCGCGGCACGCGGCAAGGTCGTGGCCGGAGGAGTAGGCGGGGGCGACAGCGGCGGTGCAGCATCCTCCGGTGGGTCCTCCCCAATTTGGGGAGAGGGAGGAGGTGAAGCGGCGGAGCCAGACACATCGGGGAATAACTCGACCGGCGCGTCCGGAGGACAAGACGGAGGCGAAGCGGGCTTCTCCGGGGACGCCGCGTCAAACGCAGGAGACGCGGAGGGCGCCGCGTCGGAGGGAGGGAGCGAAGGCGCAGGGTCCCCGCCATCTGTCGGCAGCGACGATTCGCCTAAATCGGAGGACTCCGCTGTATAATGTTCCGGAGGTGGCGGCGGGGTCGGGGTGGTGTGATCGAGATGGGCCTGCTCCGGTGGAGGGGAGGTGGTCGGGGAGTTCTTCTGGGCGGGAGGAAGGATAGGAGAAGAAGGTGGAGGTGGAGAAGAGTGCATATCCGCGCTCTGCAGCAGTGCATCCGTCTCCGGCGAAGCCGCCATAGGCGGCGGCGACGACCAGGGCAGGTTGCCGGAGAGATTTGCGGACCGAGAAGCTAGAGGGGGGTTACTGTTTGATGGCCATCTTTACTGGGGTTTAGCCCAGGGTCGTCCATGTGGCCCATGGGTAAATGACCTGTCACTACTCTCGCGCACGCAGTGGAAATGACGCCCACAAGGCCCACACACAATTTGCATCGGCTCAGCATGGCCCAACAAGTACATTGAGCTAAAATAATTTTTTTTGTGTTATTGTATGATTTTATTTCTCCATTGAAGACATTTTTGGAGAGAATGTTGAAAACAATCTTGATTCTAATTGGTACTCCCACTGTGCTAAAATAGTTTCTTATCTTGTTTTAAGCATTGTATTCATGTAGGAGTAACTTGTATGTCGAAGACATTTTGTTAAGATCTTAAACTTAATTGCAAGTTGACACTTCAAATCTAATGTGTCGCAAAAAAAAAAAGGCCAGCCCACCCCCAATTTGAACCCTGGCTCTGCCACTGAGTAAGAACACAACAAGAACTACTAGAAAACAGAATTTTGTCTTTGTAGGGAAAATCTCACTAATTTGTGAATATGAGTAGTGAGCAAATTAATAATAGGAAAATGCTATAAATCCGACCCGTGCAGCCGACTGTGTTCTGACTTTGATTGATTAACGGCTGGAAGTGCATGTGTTAGTTTGGTGCATGTTGTTAGCGTCGCTTGATGACACCAGTCCAGGGCCGGTCCTGTGATTTTGGAGGCCCGGGGCGACTCTAAAAGCCGGGGCCCCTTCTATGCAAACACTAAATATTTTTTTTTTGGCATATGTGAACACTATAATTTCACTTATATATAAATACATGTTTAATCATGATAATTGAAGACATATTCAAAAAATATTCACATAAAATGATTTCGACATGTTACCTTAAAAGTTTCTTCTAATATTTCTCGATGCGAAGTCGCTGATGATGGTATTGATATCAACCTCATCTAACAATTTCTTCTCAATGCATAAAATGGCCAAGCCATTCAACCTTTCTTGAGACATTGTGGACCTCAAATAGTTCTTCAACAATTTTAACTTTGAAAAGCTTCTTTCAGCTGATGCCACAGTGACAGGCACAGTAAATAAAATCCGATAGGCAATAGAAATATTAGGATAGCAATCCATCTTTGTGACATACTCAAAAATCTCCATGGCAGACATTGATTTTTCTGGCAAACTTAATTTCATAACCCTTAACTCGGAGATTAGATCATTTAACTCAACATTAGATGAACCTTTCGAAGAGAATGTATTTGCAAATTTAGCGCAACAGTCTTCTAGTTCAGTTCCAACCAATGACTTCAAGGATTCTGAGTTTAGTAAGAACCCAAATATACTTTTGAATGTCTGCAGTTCTTCAAATCTACTTTTCAATGAAGTGATTGCCATATCAACCATAACCAGAAAATAGTTAACTTCAAAAGCCTTCTCAGCCTGTAGGATTTCTTCACTGCAATCAATTTCATCAAACTGTTTCTTCCTTTGAGCTTGGCGCTTTATTGGAAATGACGCCTCAACACCCATTTCAGATGCAATAACTTTGGCAGTGGCCAAACTAGTTGCAAAGCCGACATTTCTATAATTGTCAAAGTAATTCATCATGGCTTCTATTTGCTCCAAGGTAGTGTCAATGCACATAGACGGTGCTTGTAACTTCTTGCTCACAGTATTAACAGCAAATAAAACGTCATGCCAAATAACCATACCAAGTATAAATTCAAAGTTGCCAAGTGCTTGAAATAAATTCTTTGCATCAGTCTTATCACTAGGTTGAGTATCAGTAGCTTCACGTAGCTTAGACAATGCTGACCTGATCTGAGGAGCTTGATATCTAATTGCTTGAACACTTTTGATTCGACTCTCCCAACGAGTATTGGATAATGACTTTACAGTTAAATTTGGAACATGCTCAAGGAGAACCTTCCATCTTTTGGTAGAGCCAGAAAATAATATATATATCCGTTGCACAATTCCAAAAAATGAAATTGCTTTACCACAAGATTTAGCCATATCACAGAGAGTAAGATTAAGACTATGGCAAGCACATGGCATATATAAAGCTCTTGGATTTTTTTCAAGCAACCGTCGCTGCACTCCATGGTGTTTCCCTTTCATATTGGAGCCATTGTCATAACCTTGACCCCTGATATCATCAGTGTCGAGAACAAAGGACTTCATGGAATCAATCAATACTTCAAAAAGTCCTTTACCAGATGTGTCATCAACCTTCAAGAAACCCAAAAAGTACTCCTGAACTTTTATGTTGCTATCAGACATATTAACACATCTAACCAACAAAGTCATTTGTTCTTGATGACTCACATCTGGGGTGCAATCAAGGATAACAGAGAAATACTTGGCCTCTTTTACAACCTTTATGATAGATTGTGTAATGTCAAAAGCCAAAAGAGAAATCAATTCATCCTGAATTTTATGACTAAGGTAGTAATACTGAGACTCTTTATTTTGAATACGCCTAATGTGGTCTTGCATTACCAAGTCAAATTCTGCAACCATCTCAACACAAGCATAGAAATTACCATTCTGATCATTGTAAAGCTGCTCATTAGATCCTCTAAAAGCCAAGCTACGTTTACCAAGAAATTTAATAATGGCAACTATTCTTAATAAAACTTGCCTCAGCCGTTCTTTCTCCTTTGACAATTGCTGTTGTATCTCTTTGTCAATTGTTTCCTCTTTTTTCATCCTAACTCTCAGCTCATTCCAAGAAATCATGTTGGTTAGATGCTCGATAGGACCTTCATGATCTTTCAATCTGTCGTGGATGTGCCTCCAATCTCCAAGCCCATCATGTGCCAATGAACTTTTGCAACTGTTAGGATTAAAAATCTTACAACAAAAGCAAAACACTTTGTCAATGTGTTTTGAATAAACAAGCCACTTCCTGTCACGTAACTCTCCATTTATCATCTTCCTGTAGTAAAGTGCATATGAAAAATGTCTTGAGTCGGCATCCTTAGGGAATACAAGATTTTCTTCTCTTATAGGCCCTTTCTCCACTAATATGTCTCTAGCTTTGTTATCAAGACTACCCCAATTTCTCGGATCATAAATATCCATGGTAAAAACATGCTGATCATCCATACTAGCAGATGCCAAGGAATCAAATATGTTCTCATGATCACTTACATTCCCATCTTCTACATCGATGTCAACATTGTCCTCTGTTGGGCCCTGGTCATCTAAATTGATATTAGGTTGTTCCTCCACAGCAACTATGGCCAACTCATTTGGGTCCCTTGACGAGCCTGTATCAATCTTAACAAATTTGTCCATGGATCCTCTTTGTGATTCTCTCAAATCATCTTGTCGTTGCCTCTTTTTCCTTTTTTCACAGCCAGATGCATACTTTCTACCTGTCATGATCGTGCTGAAAATTGGAAAAATATTCTGATCAAAATAAGTAATCGATCATGTAATTAACATGCTGTTAGGAACTTAGGGCATTGCCCAGCAATTAGCAGAGAGGCCGGAAGGAGTACATACCTTCTTTAGCAGACTGCGGAAGGCGGCGGCAAGAAGCAATGATTCGTTGATTGCAGGGAATTGAGAACGGTGACTCGATGTCGATTGCGATCCGGCAACGATCGGGATCGGCAAAAGCACGGCGACTTGGCGAGACCTGTACGTGTGCGGCGCTGGTTCCACAAGAGAATTGCCGTAATGCCTAATTGGTTTTGGAAATTGCAGTTGCAGACGCAAGGGCCTCCTTTCTCCTTCTGCCTCCCGTGCTCCAAACAGGCCCATTGAAGTGGCTTTGTTCTTGCTGGACCAGGAGCCATGGGCCTATACGAACATACATGTATACATACATGTCCTGGGGTGGGGCCCCTGGGATTTGGGGGCCCAGTGCGGCGGCACCGCTTGCCACCCTCCAGGGCCGGTGGATCCTATATGTAGAGCGGGCTATGGTTAAGCTTTGATAGAACATTGTTTGAGATTCGTGCAACGGCTCAGATTCGCGCAGGTGGAGAAGGAGATGGCTGAGAAGCTGCCACGTGTCGCTCGCTGATTGGGACGGGTGGGAGGTGGGAGAAAAAGAAACGAATTTCAAACTTTAAACTCATTTTTCTCCTAAACCGTAAGTCCGTTTTCGAATTCGTTTGAACCTACGTGTTTGTTACAATTAATTCTACAAAATGAGATCCAATATGAATATTTTTTGAATTTTTTAAAATTTAAATTTTCGTCAACATTTTAAATATACTATGTCAACATTTTTTTTGTTTGTGGTCAACATTTTTTATAAAAATGTTGATTTTATTTTAAAAATGTTGAAATAGAACTACAAAAATGTTGACTCTTCTGTTTCAAAATGTTGACGCTCTGACTTGGGCTGGGCTGTCAGATTTAGTGGGCTATTGGGCCAATCTATCGTATGTTAACCATAGGACGCCCTGCATATAGGAGGTCCCTCCAGGGCCGGCCCTGCACCAGTCGCACGCTGATCGTACAGTCCGGTCGGACGTATAGCAGGACTCTTAGTGATAAACGGCAATGGCGTCATTTGCCCCTATTCTTGTGCTCGTCTCCGGAGATTTAGAAAACTTAACATTCACAGCCATAGTTTTTGGTTAAAACACGGATGACAACATGTGGCACGAAACGTAATCACCGGTTAGTAGGTTTGTTTGCAAATAATTGTAGTTCGGTTTATGTGTTCTATACACATATTCTTGTCCAAATGAATGAACAGAACTCCATTTTTTTTAAAAAAAAAGTAGCATCGAATGCGATCAGCATGTAAGTTCCGGTTCAAAAATCAGGAAGGCCGCGATGAATTAACCCCATTGCCGTCGCTTGTGACTTTCGTGGCTTCAAGACTCGAGACTTTCGAATTTTGAATGCCAACCAAAAGTTCGAGGCAAGTACCGGCGGCAGCCTCGCAGCAGCACAAGGAACCGGGTGCGCCGAACGAGGGAGACGAGTTCAAACAAATGGGCCTCGAGTCCTCGGGCGTACTGTACGTACCCCCCGCATCCCTACGTGCCGCTCCTTTCCCCACGGGCCCCACCGGCATTATTCCCCGCCCACTCATTTCCAACGCGCATTCACCCACGGGTACACCGCCGCACCATCTCGAATCGAATCGCCCGCGCGTTTCGCGCACGGATGGGCCCGCGCGATCAATTTAGGTCCCACATGTCACTGACTAAAGTGCGTTTTTCACGGTCCCTGCGTTTGGGACGCGCAGCACGGGCTCTTGACCTCGCAGCTTTACCGTTCGCACCGCAGCAGGCGGAGGAGCAGGCAGGTCGCACTCACACCAAGGAGCTGATGTGGCGCCTCCCGTACCTCCTAGCCCCGTCGGTCGGTCACCTCACTACTCGTCCCTCCCCCTCACATGCTCCTCCGGGCCCACCTGTCATCGTTAGGTCGGCGCACGGGAGGCGGGCCCACGCAGCCGCTCCGAATGCCCCCTCGGGGACGCCGACGCGCGGGCCCGAGCGACCGGCGCACCGTGAGGTCGGTTCACGCGAGGCGGCGCGGCGGCCGACACGGACGCCGCGAGGCCGGGGGAAGCGGAACCCTAGCCAACCACGTCACCTGCCACGTCACGCCCACCTATATAGCGGAGCCAGCCATCACCCAACCTGACCCCTTCTCGCTGCCTCCTCCTTTCCTCTCCCTTTCTCCCCCACTGGCTTGGCGTCTCCTCGCCGCGACCGGGACCGGCCGAATCCTCGCCGGCGGCCCGACGCCGGCCGACCGCCCCCTCGACTTCGGCTCAAACCACGGTAAAAGACTTCCATCTCGTGCTCTCCCTGTCGCCGCCGCCGCTGCCGCCGCCGCGCGTTTTCGGGCGGGGTCTCGCTGGCAGCGCCGGAGCCGATCTGTGCGGCGGCGCCGGCGTTGACCCCGCCGATTCGACCCGTGCTCTCGCTGGGCCGCGCGGCCTGCGCCGACGTGCGCGTTACCTGAACACTTTGACGGCGTGGTCGTCTTCCAAGCGGATCAGTTGACATGGAGTTGTTCCTTTTTTTTCAATTTTTTTTTGAACTCGCGAAGAACAACATGAAAAAGGAACCGTAGAACTAGATCTTTCTTGTCCCAACTGTCTCCAGATGTGGAGTCCTCGAACTCTTTACCTTAACGGGTCTGCTGAGCGTGAGGAATCTCCTGATCCCGATTCTTGCTGGGATTTGGGGTTCTAAGCTGCTCTGCTCAGCTCCCAAAATAGTTTTTGTTTTGTTATTAATAACGTGACGCATCTGTTACCTTTCTGAGGGCAGGAGTTCATCTCCGGGTTATATACGTTCATCGTGTTTGGATCAGAATTTCCCTTCGTGACGAATAAGGAATGAATTCCCTGCCTCTTTATGTGGAGATAAAACCGTCTGCCTAACGCTTCCGTTCATATATTTATATGTCTGATTAGTCTTTTTTCCATGTTGTGATTTTTTCTTTCAGAGTTTGGAGTTGGAAATAAAGAATCAACCTTCCATCTGTTTCTCTGTGCCGCTTTGTTTTGGATTGCTGAACAAGAAAAAAAAATTCAAACAAGCCATTGCATCTCACTGACTTGAGGTAATTATGCCAAAGGACAGGAGCTCCCGCTTTGCCTCTTCCGAGAGCCGCCGGTCTCGTGCTTCGCCATACTTCTCATCGGATGGACGGAGCAGCGGTTCTCGCCGGTCGGAGGAGTCTTCTGCAGCCACAGCTGCGGCGAACATCTCGTCGCATGGTCGGAGCAAGGGTTCTCGCCGGTCAGAGGAGTCGTCTGCAGCTGCAGCCGCGGCCGTGGCGAAGGAGGCTGCTGAATGGGAGGAAGTTCGCTGCCCTGTGTGCATGGATCACCCGCATAACGCGGTCCTTCTGATCTGCTCGTCGCACGACAAGGGATGCCGCCCTTTCCTGTGCGACACAAGCTCTCGTCACTCCAATTGCCTCGATCAGTACCGCAAGGCCTCCAAGGATTCCTCTAAGGATTCAGGGGCAGCAGCAGCAGCGGCAGAGTGCAGTGAGTGCCAGCAGCAGGGGAATCTTTCGTGCCCGTTGTGCCGCGGGCCTGTCAGCCATTGGATCAAGGACTACGACGCGAGGAGGCACATGAACTGCAAGGTTCGATCGTGCACTATGGAATCATGTGAGTTCAAGGGCGCCTACAGTGAGCTGAGGGAGCATGCCAGGGCTGAACATCCTGCGGCGAGGCCGATGGAGGTGGACCCAGTGCGGCAGCGCGACTGGCGCAGGATGGAGCAGCAGCGTGATATTGGGGACCTGCTGAGCATGCTGCGATCCGGGTTCAGCAGCAGCCTCGATGATGCTGGGATTGGAGCCAGTGAAGAAGGGGAAGAGGGGATCACAGAGAGGACTGTGCACACCCACGGCCACGGCCACTCCATAACAATGATCTTCATTATGCGATCAACCAGTTCAATCCAGCAGTACCTATCAAGCCGCAGTAGGCTCTTTGTGGTCAGTCGGTCTGTTGACGAGTCTTTCCCAGCACGAGCAAGCAGCGATGCTGACGCCACCGGTCCTGACAGCGAGGGAGGTGATGACCCTGCGCCATCTACAGAGGCATCACAGCATGATGCTGAAGAAGAAGCAGAAGAGGCGGATGGTGACCCTGCCCAATGATGGATGGTGGCTGCTTGTAGGAGGTGCCATGGCGTCCTGCTGGCCGGAGGACACTGACCAGTATGGTGTGGTGTAGGTTATGCGCTCATCCCGTACTGCATGCTGGGGCAAGAAAACATGGACGGTCGAATCTCCAGTGCGTAGTCAGGACACTCTGTCTGTGCAGAAGAACTGAGAGGAAAAAATACCAATGCAGGGAATAGGTTCAAACTGTCGTGTGGGAGTTGGGGCGAGTCTCTAGGGTCACAGTGTGGGTTCTATGTATTTGCTGGAATCTGTAGCGAACAAGAAAAACAAATTGGGTGGTTGTATTTACATGTCTGGATGGGTTTTCTCTGCTCTGTACTTCTCGTATATGAATAGATTCGCTCTGCATTGAGGAATTTGGTTGTGTTAGCATTATGAAATTATCTGGCGTTTGTTGCTTCCCTGGACCGCAACTGTTACCCTTGTGGTCTGCCGTGCATTTTGCTTGCTTGTTTGGAACTTTTGCAATAGGGGTGAAGCTTTTTGTTTTACTCAAAGAGCATCTCCAACAATTTCCAATATCCCTTACGTGAAAATGAATTTTAGGAACGGCAAGGGGTGAAGTTTTTTGTTACTCAAAGAGCATCTCCAACAATTTCCAATATCCCTTACGTGAAAATGAATTTTAGGAACAGCAAAAATTCATGCATGCCCATGGCCATTCGATCCCACACCTCCAGTCCAATGCATGGCTGAATCTAACGGTTTTAAAACGAAGGGTCATACAAATGGGTGGGTCGGTTGTATAGCAATATACTTTTTATTTATTGATCGATTGATTTATATTTGGAACTGATTTTTGGAAGCTGCGGATGGAGAGGTATTTTTTAATTTTTCTTTGGTCCCAATTGTATTTTAGAAGATTTTAAACCAGATTATTATTGAGAGTTTTTTCTATGGAAAACTGTTAAAGAGTCCTCAAGAAGACGCATGGACTCTGCCTAGTCGGTAACCAGATTTCTTACAATTCATAACTCGTCGTATATATCAGTACTACCCATCCGTCAGGCCGGATGGTCGCTTCCTGCTTCTACGACAGCTCCAGTCATCGCCATGGACGACGATGAGGGGCCGCGCCCAATCTGCAGCTGCAGGGCCGCCCGCTGCATCCTGCGGTACTGCCATTGCTTCGGCAACCGGTGGTACTGCTCCGACGCCTGCAGATGCGAGGCCTGCTGGAACACGGAGGCCAGGGCGGCCTTCGTGGAGGAGCGCGCCGAGATGATCCTCAAGAACAAGCCTGGCGCTTTCCAGTCCAAGATCGCCAGCGACGGAGACCCCTCTGTCCCGGTAAGCAACCATCCTCCTTGAAACGTTGTTTTCTCTCGTTTCTCCTTGAGATCAAAGTGTTGATCGGTTTTGCTTTGAGAACGACGATAGGGGGAAGAGAAGAGGAGGCATGTCAAGGGCTGCACCTGCCGCAAGTCTGAGTGCAAGAAGAACTACTGCGAGTGCTTCAAGGTAAGGGGAAAACTATACCAGTCTCCGATGCTTTTCTCGTTTGATTCTCCTCCGATGCTTTTCTCCTTTGATTCTCCTGATGATTGTACGTGATGCTATTAAAAAAAATCCTGTTGCTGGGAATTGTGATTGTGAAGAACCGGGTTGCGTGCACCGAGAGATGCCGGTGCGAAGGGTGTGCCAACAGCCATGGAGCGAGGGGCGGTGTGTGCACCCGACATGTCCTGCATCTTTCTTTTGTTTATTTATTTCCCTCCTTGTTTGGGAGATGTTACTGCTTGTTTGGTTTGATCTTGGATGTTTGGTGGCTGAAATAGATGCCATACTGATTCACAACATTGGCGACTCCAGCGGAACATCCGGCGATTCTAGTGGAACATCTGACAGTTCTAATGGAACATCTAGTGGAACAGCAGTTATTATAGATGAGGACTCTCTTTCTCCAGCAGGAGGAGTGGCGGAAAATGTTCAGGCATTTGGCGAGGATTTTAACATGGGTCACAACGTTCATGCACCGGGGTAAGTTCTATGGACTTGAAATAGCTATAATTTGTCAGGTGCTAGTACTCAGATACTTCTCGTACAAAGAAATACTCCCTCTCCAGTTTGTATTTTTTCTAATTCATGTTTGAACTGGATGGCTTGAACCAATTTTGATCGGCTATTCCTCTTGGTGATCTTTTAAAAGAAATCCTCTTAGTTCAGGTTTCGGCATGTCATTTAGTTTGGACAAAATTAAAACAACATTCAGAAAGGGTTTTATATGTTTCAAAAATTTCACCCAGGTTTCTATGAGTTAGTATAAGATACTAAATGTCATCAGAAATACATGTTTGAAAATTCATATTTTTAACACCAATGGTTTGCTCCAGTAATCCACCTAAGCACACCTAAGTTTGCCCACTTGTATTGAGCACATTTTTGTATAAATCACAGCACATAATATATATCAGTATCTTGACGTTGTGATTCTTCATGCAGTGGTAGTGACCTTGATGCGTTCTTCAAGACTCTCCCAGATCACGACTGCTTCCCCCATAGTTTTCACACCCTGATGCATCAGGGCTCGGTGCAGGATTTGTGGCATGGTAGCGCAAACTCCACGCCACAGGATCTATTGAACCCTAATATCAACAATGGTAGGAAAGATGGTCCCAGTGGAAATTGATCTTTATGAAGAAGATCACCTTAAAACATAGGTATGTGTGCACTTTGCAGCTGACACTAGTACCCACCTTGCAGCGGTGACTTTTGCACGATATAGAGTTTTATTGTACAGCATAAGCAGTAATACCGGCCCGTTGTTAGTTATGATCTTTGTGAGTTGTGACCAGTGTTACACTCGAACAATGAAGCTGGATATGCTATGCTTACTTGCTGAATCTCTAGTGTTGTCGTTTTGAGATCTGATTATGTGATAAACTGGCATGCCATGAGATGAAATACAGTAACCTGATATGGATATGTATATATAGTATATCTGCAAGATTAATGGAACTCAACAGCATTATTGCTACTAATAAAATCAAACAAGCAATACAATACTACATTACAGGCGTCCTCTTTGGTGGTAACAAGGTAGCATGGCCAGTAAACTAATATGATATATAGCTGTGTGAGGAAAGCATGGTGTTACAAGCTATTGTGCCATGACAGTCACAATTCATAAAGCCTATCAACCTTCTCCTGTATAGGTGTCAATACCTCTTCTTAGATATCACTATCAAAGCCATTCCACTGCATGCAGATTTCCGAATCAGCCGCGAGATCTATCTAGCCCCAGCCTCGAGCTGAGCCACTTGCAGACGTCGTCCATTTCTTCAGGGATAGTATAGTGACCCAGTCTGCATTAATAAGAACATCTTATGAGTTGTTAACCTAAGAAATGAATGACAAATTATTTGGTGAGGAAATTGAGGAATGTCCATCAATACCCATTGTAGGCTTGGAAATTCACATATTGGAACCCTGAGGATCGCAGAAGCTCAAATGACCTCTCACCATTTCTGTAGGTGACAACCTCATCAGCTGCAAGAATAAATATCAACATATTTAGCACTATACATGACATGTATATTAACAAATCTGAACGCATTTACTTCAATAGCAATGCTAACCTCTTCCATGGCTGAGCAGGATTGGCAAGGAAGCAGCTTTTCTCGCAGCAAGCGGTGAGCTTTCAATCTTGCTCCTCAGTGTCCTATACAACACAAGTAGACATAGGAAACGATATAATTCACACAAGTAGACATAGGAAACGATATAATTCAGGACATCGATAAAAACTATTTACATCGAAAATAGAATTTCAAATCCAGACCTTGAGCAAGGAAGCCAGCCACTCAAACCGATGACGGCGCTAAGGTTGATTGGATAGACAATGCCATTTGTGAACCTCCCATGAGCATAGCACGCGGCAGAGTGGAGGGCAGTGGCAGCGCCCATGCTGAAACCTCCGATCCCAAGACTCACTGGCATTGAAATTTATCAACATTTGGTAGATGAATTAGCCCTTTTTTTGGCGAATGAAGGTAGATGATTAGCTACTACTTGGGCTATACTATTTATGTCATTTCCGTTGGTCTTGCTGTTGAGTCTATTATTTCTGAAATAAGTACCTTCAGATGGCTCAGAAGACAGTAGGTTTGCAACATGAGCAGCTGATGCATCGAGCCCTTCGATATCATCTCGGCCATCCAATGAAGTTTCTTCCACATCAAACCCTGTTTTAGTTTCAGAAAAGAAATAGGGAATAGTCAGTTCCTGCTCAAATGAAAAAAGAAGGATGTTATTTTAATTACTTATTTATTTGAGATTTTTTTGCCTCAGAATCTGTAGCCAAGTTGCAGAATAGAAACAGCCTAGAAGCTTAGGAAAGCAATGTTGCAAGCTTTGCAATCAAGTCATATATTATAGTTCAGAAACCCACATGCGGTGCAAGGGAATCCGCCGAAAGCTGCGACAGGACGTGTTGGTGCAGTAGGGCAAATCCATTTGATCTGCACATGAATGAGATGAATTTCAGAGTTAGTGGGCTAACCTACTGACTCGGATTAGTTTTTATTAATCTGAACTAACAGGAACATATGTATGCACATAGGGTGGTAGGGTAGATGAGTTGCTGTATGAAACTATTAAAATTCAATTTCAAAAGTGAAAGTGTATCATGGTTTCTTACATTAGGCAGTGGAAGATTATCCAGAAGCTGGGACCAGCTGCAGAACAAAAAGGAAGAAGATAGTTCAGTCAGTGCTTCAAGTAGCAGCGAGTGAGAAACTGGTAGTTTAGATATTTTAGCTTGAAATTATATGAAATGACATTAGAACTTTTACATGTTGAGGGAATAAAGAAGTAAATAGTTTGGAACCAATGGAACTTAACGTCGCACCTATTAGGGGCTCTAATAAGAACACATATTCATAACACCAGGTAGTAAAATAGTTAGCTTAGTCGTGAAACACGCCATTTAGTCGGTACTGATTAGAAAAGCAGACAAGTGGAGAAAGAACATTTAATTGAAGCTGACACTTTGACAGTTTGCACATGCATATTGAGGGAAATAAAGCAATTTCATGAAAAGCATATTCTTTGCTTTGCTCCCAAAACCCAGAGAGCAGGACAACACTAGAGAATTTTCAGTAATTTAATGCCTTAATCACAAAACCAAGGTGCTCCATGCATTCTTGTTGGCAGACAGAACCTTGCATGAGCTCACCCACAACTCTTCAATTTTTAATCTGTATTATTATTATCCCATTTAAAGACAGCACATGAATTTATACTATTTCAAGAAAAACCACACAAGCATTAATTCAACCATGAAAATTAAGTGGAAAGAAACCAGATTTAGATAATTTATTTCAGGAGATGTTCAATGTTCGTATTGGTAAAAGATCAGCGGAGCCACCTTCTTCAACGCGCCTTCTCTTTTCCCTTACTGCACACGAAAGCGAAATGGCACCCACTAGTAGCTAGCTAGATATATATCGTACATGGTTGTTTGTTGGTAGCGGGCAAAGGGAGATAACCAACTTTGGAGCAAAGCAAATCCTAGGAATATATGCATGCATGGACATAAATGGGGAGGCCCTATGAGCCATTTCTAGCAGGGAGAATAAAGGGACGGTGTGAACAACAGCAACATGTGGAGAACCGAGAACCTCGATCGGTTGCATTCAGACGACTAGCTTAATTCTGATCGTATCTAGAAGTGTGTACGTTCTGCGCAGCTTCTTGTGTACTTTTATGAAAAATATCATCTTGGAGTAGGAGTAGCACACATGTAGATAGATAGCAGCAATGAGCAATAGCAAGCATGGGACGCTGGTTACCTTGCACCATTGTCGCCGAGGCCATGGAGCCACACAATGGTGGCCAGGTGCCTCCCCTTGGGCCTCACCACGTAGGTCCTGCCGTACTCCACTCGGCGCCCGCCGCGCCCGCCTGCATTTGTTCATGGCCTCGTTCATCAGCAGGGTTAATTAACCACATCTCCTGGCAGCCACCATGGATGGCTCTGGATGCAACGGCCATGTATGGAGCAAGAAAGAGGAAGAAATGAAGTTAGCTAGACACAGACCAGAAGAGCCGCTGCCTCCATAGCTCATGATGTCTGAAACAAAAGGTTTGCTGCTTCTGCCTAGCTTTAGTTAGTTGGCAAAGAACAAGAACAGGCCGGTGAAAGATCTCGATCAATATGACACTGCAGGCTCAAGGAAAAAGCTCTTGTTGGCTTGTGTTGTTGCTGTTGCAAGTACGAAGTGCACAGGCCCAATTGACCTCTATTTATAGGGGAGGGCAAGGGAATAATATGAACAGGCTAGCCAGCCAGCTGCTGAATCCGCACACGGCAACAGCTGGCCGCCATGCGTCGACACAGGCCGCCGTGATGAGAAGCGAATCCGGGAGCAGCGGGGAAAGAGAAAGCCAAGATTGCAACACCTACAGCACTACGGCGCGCTACGGTAATCTACTAAGGCATTTGGGCGAGGAGAGGATAAAAAGATTGGGCTCTTTTGATCAAGAGGGGAGGGAGATGAGAGGAATCTCATTCACCTAGCGCAGACAGAGCCGCCATTGCTTGTGTCATTGTGTGTGTATGTGTGATGGCAGTGTGATAGAGAAAGGCCGGCCAGGATAAAAGGATTTTTGCATGTATATTAATTGTTTGCAGAGGCCGGCCAGGATCGTTATTCCATTATAATTTATATATCTGCTAAAAAGAAAAGCTAACGCGTATTGCGAGCTAGAGGGAGCAGGGTGGGCACAGCATGAACAGCATCACAGGTCACTGGGCCTATCCATATTCCTAGCTAAGCTACAAGCCATTTACATGCAGAGCCGATCGAGGAGAGGGGAAGGCGTGCATGCATTTGGGCAGGAGCACACAGGAGAATTGGAATAGATGCACCGTTTGGCAGTGGGCAGCGAACAAAGAAATATAGAAACATTACTTTCTTTTGAAAAAAAAATATATAAATAGTACTTAGGAACCCTTTCAGCCGTTCCTAGCTAACCACCCAATTTCTCCCTTCTATTTGATCTTGATAAGGAACTAATGCCCACTAATCCAGCACAAATCCTAAATTATGTATAACCTTAATCGAAATGACGCGGAATAAGCATAAGTGCGTATTGATTTTCCTATATCTGTCAAAACACAAAATGAAATATAATAAATAAACAACATAAAGGTGGTGAATGTCTCACTGTCTCAGTGCTGAGCAAAGGTTCTTGTGGACAAGAGTAATACCTATATTTAGCAGGAAAAGGCGGAATGTTTAGCACCTTTTCCCCCTGTGGGATGTCCCTGCAGGAGCCTTGTTTTTCATCCTTCTATCGTTAACATGATCCAAGGCTCCGACCTATGTAAATAGACAGCGGCAGAGGTAATACTTCTTTCAGGCAACATCAGTGTTTTCAGTCCAGCATTAGGCATACGGGTATGGTTTCATCTAATAGGACAATACAGTTAAGAACTCTGTAGCAAGAAAATTCCAGAAATATCTTGAAGGCGTCATCGACCCCGGCAACTAACAGATATTTAGGCCAACTTTGGTACAGTTGCAGGTCTAGCAACACTGCTAAGAACTGAAGTTTCATTGAGTAAAATAGGAATGTATTTCAAGAACATGTGTGTACCTAATGTATCGTGTCTACTTTGATGGTCCCTCTAGTGAAGTTTCACATTCAAGTGATAAACTGACAGTAACACTTCACTAGAGGGACCAGCATCGAAGAATTTTCGCGCACCTTCCTGCTCTTCTTTCGTACTCGTTACATGTCCGTTATAAATCCTGTCACGTTTGCATCGGCCAAATATTCCCGATGAGCGACATACATAACAAACTGCTGCTATTCTGAGGTTCTTGCCTGAAAAAAAGTGATATGCCTTTTGCAAATGCTGCGGAGCAGAGGTAGGCTCCGATCCCTTCTCGACGATGCAAATTTAAAACGGATTAAAAAAAATGCTCAAGTCAAATCTAAACTACTAGTGACCCCCCTAAGTGTATGTGATAACGAATAATGCAAAGGAGCACCTAGTATTTTTCATCTCAAAGTGTGACAGGTCCAGCAGGAAGAATCATATGCACTACACCTCTGCAATTTTCAATTCACTGAGGTTAGCAGTGTGGGGGCAATTTAAGCTAGATTATTTGAGCTATGCTTGGTTTTTGTCCCTATATGTTTGCTCGATAGAACAAAGACTGCAGAGGCAGAGGGTACTAGGTGAAGTTTCCCACGGGGACAAGGATATTAACTACCTAATCTCTGCTCCTTGCTAGAAGTTATAGGCTATGATTGTGTTCCGCCATAGGTTTGGAGGTTGCATATTCATACCTTTTCCTTACTTAGCATAGGTTTCTTCTAATTGCAGATGCTCCTATGAAATATAAAGCATCAGAAAAGTTTTTATAAAAAATATGTGTTCCGAAATGGCTGCACGAGTGGAATGTGAACAATTGTCGTTACTGGAAAGCTTACAGTTCGTCAGATACTCTTCTTTATTATTTATTTTTCAATTTATCTCTGGTTTAATACCTGACATTTAAGTAAACACTGTTAATTTGGTACACCTTCAGTTAAGGACATCAAAATTTTCCTTTTTTTTTTAACAAAGAGCATTAATAACCTCAAGCACCCTACAAGCATTTTATTTTTCTCAACTGATGATTAGCAAAGGTTGCGGAGACATCAAAAAAAAAAAATCCAGTCAAACCTAAACTTTGGAGGTGATATCCCTTTTGCTGAATGTTATCAGGTATTCTTATGATTTGATAAATGGAATTTGAATTGTTTAGTAGATGATATATCAATCAATAGATTTGGACCCTGTACGGCTCAATTGTAACTTTCCGAGCACACGAAATTCCAAGAAATTATTATATGTAATGCGTCAATAATTAATCTTTGAATTTTCCTAACTAGGATGGGAATGAAAACATGATGGAAATATATGATCTCACTTTAACGCGGTTTCATAGACAGATTTCTTTCTTCTCACAGAGGTCAGAGGATACTGCTGACTGTTGTATGTTTCAAGCATGCTTCTTCTTTCACATACCGTTAGGTATGGTACCCTTGTACCTCATCTCCCACTGAATAAAACAACAGAAAGATGAGTGTGTGCATGAATTGAGTCTACATCAAGGCCTAATGAGCAGAGGTCAACGACCAAATTGCAACAAAGAATGATGCAAAAATAAAGAGAGGTGTTTGAGGCCACCATTGTCTCAAAAAAGGAATAATGCCATCTAAAAAGTCTCCAAATTCTCCTGCCGGTTGTAATTGCAAGATCTCACCTGAAAATTCTTGAGAAAACCTGCTTCCGTACTTTCTTTTTCTTCTTAATTATGTAGTGTTTCTTTTGCTCATTTGATTATGTCCTTTTTATTCAGTGTTTACGCTTTGAGGCATTTGAAAAGCGTTTTGGTAAGGCAAAGGAAATTAAAGTCGATTTAGTGCTGAACATATACTCTGATCAACCTTGAATAATCCAGGATAAAAGTTATTCAGTTTACTGGCTTCTTCTGAGCTGTCTGATAAATGTTCTTGCATGTTGAAAGGAAAAAAGAACGCGGCATCAAAAGCTAAAATTATAATACTCCTACTTAGCTTAAAATCTAACTTTTCACATGAGCATACATTATATTATAAAGTTTCATATGTCGGATTTTATTCCACCCCTGGTGGAACCATTCTATGTGCTTCTTTGCTGCCAAATTTTGTCATTTTGTCAGCGTCCTATGAGGGTTTTTTTTTTTCTGCCCAGCATTCCATGAGTCTTAAGCCGCATAAACTGGCGGCTACAAGTTTCTTTCTGCTAGCAGTAACTCCATCTGGATGCACTGGATTAGTAAAAAAGAAAATTCCAACAGAATATGATGATGTGTATAAAGCTATTTTTAAACACATTCCTTCGCATGAAAGGAACAATGCATGGTACACATTTCCATTTAACTACTATACCGTCCAGATCAAAGAAGAAAGGAATTTACTTCGCAAAAAAAAGGAGAAAGGAGAAAGGAGAAAGGAATTTTATCTCATTTACCAAATAAGAAGAGGAATCATGAGCATAGAGTCACTGAAGTGACAAAGATGAAATTTCATGTCTCCGTGCAAACGAGAAACAACCAATAAAACTGTATATGTGCATACGTAATCCTCCCGCCACGAATTAATGCCTGAAAGTAACATGACATGAAATGAGAGATGAACTTGTCAACATAATCCGATTCAGCCGCGTCGCGGGAATTTATCCTGTGTTTTTGGCACCCTTCTTTTCGCGACTATTTGCCACTATTCTGAATCACTAGATAGAAGCTTGTCGAATAGGGGGGAATTGGGGCACAGCCTTTTTCTCATTTTTGCATTTCTTTTCTTTGCAAAGTCAGAGAGATGTCAATTCATGTATATCATAGGGAAGTTCAGTACATACAGCAGCTGAAAAGGGAAGGGGGTTAGGAAGAACATCAACAGCTAGACAGCACTAGACTTGCAAAGAACGAACTACAAAGCACTTCAGACATGAGAAGTCTCCTACCTAGTCAAGAATCTGATCTTTGTCATACTGCGGTGTCGTGTCGTCGTCGCCGCCTTAGTCGCTGATGATCTGCCACCAGCGGCGGAGCATGGGCGGAACATTGCTCCTCCACATCGCCCCATTCGCCTAGAGCATATTGTCTTTTAACGGCCAGCAACTACGTCTCTAGAGCCCCCAAATCAAGCGTCCTTGTCACACTAATGTCCAAGAACGCCACTTTCGCTAATATCACGATCACTTCATCACCAGCATGGAATCCTTTAGCCTTCTATCTGAGATTTCTGCAGCACAAAGGAATATCACGGCACAAAATTCGTCGTTAATGGAAGAATTAGATGTGTGTAGGTAGCACATGAGTGACAAGTAGCCCCACAGCTGACAGTGCCTGAGTTGATGTTTTTGCTGTTGAAAGAAGTTGGCAGATGTCCATCATCTCTTGAAGTATGAAATGCAGATAAGAGGCGTTCTTTGATCCCTTTGGAATGGCTGAGGGAGTTGTATCCGATTCGGCAGACAGACCAATTAGCAACTCAAATGGTCTACTGCGGCCACCAAAAGAGATCGTGTGACAGTTCACATTGCACACGATACAAGAGACCTTTTTGCAAGAATTGGAAAAGGCTATGAAAAGAACTGAACAAAGAGAAGCAGATTGCCACCCTTTTTTGCAAGGCTTCTCATTCGTCGAAAACCGAGTTTGTTATGCAGTTCATGTTCGCACGACAGGTAAGGGACGAGGAACAAATAGTGCTGTGGACAGTTGCCTTTTTGTTATGCTCAACAGTAGTGTCGCAACTTGCAGGTGCGCATCTTATACCCATCCAAGGGTTATGTTTTGTCGACCCTTTTGTGTCAGGTGAGCCTGCCTTTGGCTTATTTAGATATCTCCTGACAATTCAGTGGCGTGGCGATGCCACAAGTCTAATTTGTACGAAATCTGATATACATTGGAAGTCAGGTGGATTGTTCTGAAGTTAAACGGGCGTTTGGGCTGTTCTTGACTCAGGTCATGCAAAACCATTCTTCACTAGCTTAATACATTTACACATGAATCCGGATGCAAATATGTCAACACAAGATCAACCCATTCAAATGGTTGTTCAGCACAAATGATATATAAACAAGGGAAAATAGGCCCACTTAATAAGCAGCACAACACTTATCACTCCTACACACAACATAAACCAAACCAATACACAAGATGAGAGATTTAGAAGTATTTATAGCAGTACAGAACAAGCTGCACATGATACTCGTTAGCACAAGGAAAGTGGCCTCATGGACATTGTCACAAAAGACCAGAAATATTTAGACGTCAATAGGACGGAAATAAGTATATGCCGAAAACAGATAATTGGTACTCTTGAAGTAATAGCAAGATAGACCAACAAACTCAGGCTTGAAATTTGTCGAAGATTTAGCAGGCTGTTTGCAAACTGCCCGCCACACTAACAGAGAAAAGGTATGTTGCATGACTGAATATTACATTTCCATCATACCCGATGGCCAATAGGTAAAAATAGAAAACAATCCGATGCAGTCATCTTTTATTCGATGATGCTCTGAACGAAATGCACATGTCACGTCTGGAAAGTTTTGTTCCAACAAAAATCCCTAGGCGAAAACTACCACCTGCTTGATGGTGTAAGCTTCATGACCATTGGAGCTAGGGAAACCCCAAGGTATGAATGTTTTGGTGATAGGATGAGAACCATGAATGTGACTAACACTCTTTGTGAGATCTTATAGGTCACATATGAAGAAAGCTCCGTCCGTTGGTGGTGAACGCCAATACACCATGAACTTATTGACAAGGATGATTGGTTGCCTTCATCTACACAAGAACGGACTTGATGGAGTCGCGGAGAAGACATGGATCAAGGCTAAGGACATGCTAGATCCAAGCGGGTGTTGCTTGGTTAGATGTTAGCTTGAGTCCATAGGGAAAACCGGACTATCAAGAGGGTTCGAGGTGGTTCTCTTAGTACACACTAGTTATAGAGATCATTGGATGCATGGTGAGTCTCTCAGGGGCTAGGGTGGCAGAAGAGAGTTGAAGGAACCAAAAAGATCAAGTCTTGAAGAAGAAGATCAAGAAGAAGATCGAAGCTGCGAAGGCAGAAGGGACCGGACAGTACTGTCAAGGAGACCGTACAATACGGTCTACAGAGGAAATCCAGACAGAAGAGCTTAAGTTTCTGGAAGTGGAAGAATAGAGACCGGACAATTGACCGGACAGTACGGTCCTAGGGACCGGACAGTACGGTCTCTATTGGAAGATCCAGACAGAGAAGCTGAAGTTTCTGGAAGTTGAAGAATGAAGACCGGACAATTGAGAGGATGGTACGGTCATGGAGACCGTACAATACGGTCTTACAGGAGAAGAGCAACAGAAAAGGAGAAGTTTCTGTTGGCTGAAGAAGAAAAGGAGACCGAACAATACGGTCCTAGGGACCGTACAGTACGGTCTGGTCTGAGATGATGAACAGCACTCCCCGGACGCCAGTCTGGTAGAGACCGGACAATACGGTCAAATGGAGACCGGACAATACGGTCTATTGTACGGTCCCTACGCAGACTGGGTACTTTTGGACAACGGCTAGTTTGAGGTTGGAGGCCTATATATAGTCGGTTGTTTACCTCTTTGAGGTGCTCTTGGACCCAGGAAAGAGGGGAGGTGCTGCCAAGAAGCCAAGAGGAAGAAGTGTGAAGCACTTGAGAGGGATTTGGAGTGATCCTAGTGCTTGAGAGAGTAGCAAGTTGCATCCTTTGATCTCTAGGCTAGTGTGGGCTTGAGAGAGTCATCTAGGGCTGTTACTCTTGGTCTATGGCAAGGCCTAGACCGGTTAGGCGTCGGTGTTGAGCTGTCCAAGGAGAGTGTGGAAGCCGACACAAGTTTGTACACGGTCTTGGAGCTTCCCGTGCGAAAGAAGCATCACTAGTGGAGCGCCCTTTGGCACGCATCAAGTGCGGAGCCTTACCTCCGGAAGAGTACCCGGGATCGAGCCCGGCGGGACGTGCCCGCGACTTCACTCGGAGGGTGAAGTGTGCTCTAGGAGGGATCGCCATCGAGCGGAGGGACGGGGTCGAGACTCCGGCGGGAGTGACCCAACGTGGAGTAGGGGAAGGCGCCATCCTTCCGAGACCACGGGAAAACATCATGAGCATTCTCTATCCCTTCTCCTTTACTACTCGCATTTACTTATCGCACTTCATATGATTGCTTGTAGTACTTGAGTTGTGCTCTTATCTTGCTTGTGTGTTTACCTTGGTACCTACTAGCTTCACTAGGTTTGCTTGATCGCCTTGCTCGTGTGCTTACTTGTTATAGCCTATCTAATAGCTCTAAGGACTCTACTTAGTGTGCCTAGTATCTTGGTTGTCTTGTCTCTAGTTATCTTGTTCCTTTGCCTTGCCTAGCTTAAGTCTTCCGCTATCTATCTATCTTGTGCTAGGTTGCTAGTGTGGTGTGATTGTGTTATCTATATGCACTAGCTTAATAGGTTAAGGATACTCCTTAGTGTGCTTTACCTTGTTACTAGAACTACTCGCTAGGAGTTGCTTGGGTGCAAGTGTTTGGAAATAGATTCTAGAGTGCACCGATTCACCCCCCCCCTCTCGGTCACACGATCCTTACAAGTGGTATCAGAGCCAAGTGCTCATTATTAGGGCTTTACCGCCTTGAGTCGTGACCGGGATTGTGTGTGGGAAAATGGAGTCCACTCATGATGACGTTTCTAACACTTCCATCGCCTCTACCTTGATTGAGCCTTATGATTGTGTGCTTAATGATATTTCCTACTATCATGTGCGTGATGAGTATGATGAGCTTGTTTTGAATGATAATGAGGATATCACTAACTTCGCATCTCGCTTGTATGTTCTTGCTAGGAAACTCATGTCACGAGGCTATCCATCTATTATGCACAAGCATGTTGTGAAGAAGCTTATCCGATCTCTACCACTCTCGCGGTTTGGTATTCTTGCTTTTGCTCGAGTGGATGAGTTTGTGAACATGCCCTATGATGAGGTGGTTGCTATTCTCTCCTCTCTTGAGGAGGATATCAAGAAGGGCAAGGATATCTCTCATGCAAGTGAAGATCAACACATTGAAGCTCAACCTCTACCCCAAGCTCAATCATCATCTCGTGTTGGTGAAGGTTCTTCTTCTCGGGATCAAGAGGATGGATATCTCAAGCTATGTGATGAGTTGGATCACATCTCTATGGAGCCGAATGAAGATCTTGTTGAGTTTGCTCTTCGGATGGATTCTCTCATCAAGAGGATAAATGAGAACAAGCTTTGGATAGTCACTAAGGGTCAAGGTCTTAGAAGGTTTCTTGATGCTCTCCCGAAGGACAAGTATGGTGATCACATTGAGTTTGAGAGCTTTGAGCTTGAGTCATATTCAATTGAGCAAGTCATTGAGATCGTTACAAGAAGAAGGGCTCGCTCTTTGCTCTCTAACACATTCAAGACCCCAAGTGATGATGAGGAAGAAGAAGAAGATGATAGAGTTCCCGTCTTCTATTGTGATGATGACTATTCAAGTGCTAGTGATGATGAGCCGAAGCCTATCAAGGAATATCCCCCGGATGGAGATCTCTTACCTCCTTTCTATGAAGACTACTACAACATGTATGAACCGGGTCTTGCCGGTGGAGCTCACTACCTTCTCCTTGATATGTATGATGAGTTCTACAAGAGAAGAGAAGAGACTTGGCTTGAGTGTTGGAAGAGGCTCCTCATATTGTTTGCAAGAGTAAATTCTTTTGAAGGGAAGGAGAAGGTTAGTGATGAGAGTGCTATACGGATAATGTTGTCTCTCCTCCCTTATCATCGGAAGATCTATGTCCTAAATGATATTGGTGATGATATTGATCGGATGCCTCTCAAGGAAGCTATCTTGATTGCCTTATCCTATGAGCATCAAATGTACAACATCCTTGAGTACGCCAATGGAAGTGATGAAGTGGGAAGATTTCAAGCCTATCCTCTTGGGAACCATGTCCTACACTTAGGATATGATCGGAGTGAGTGGAGACACAATGGAGTCACCAAGGCAATGATTGACGCCTTGGATGCATTGGACTTGGATTTTCTAAATGGAGTTCCTATGGCCTACATCAAGAGCAAGCAAGAGGTAAATGATATGTCAATTGATTCTCATGATACTAACACTCCTCTTTGCTTGATGGCTACTTCCAAGGTGAACTACAAGATTGGTGGCAAACATTGGGTGTTGGATAGTGGGTGCACTCAACACATGACCGGTACTTCATCAATCTTCACCAACTTGGAAGAAAATGAAGATCATGACAAGGTCACATTTGGCGACAACTCCAAGCACAAGGTGAGAGGTCTTGGTAAGGTGGCTATCTCAAATGACCTCTCTATCTCTAATGTATTGCTTGTTGAGTCCCTAAACTTCAATCTTCTATCCGTTGCTCAAATATGTGATCTTGGCTTTTCTTGTAACTTTGATGCTAATGGGGTGGTTCTTCATAATGATGCTATGGGTCTCACTATCAAGGGCTTTCGTCATAATAATCTATATGTTGTTGATTTTGAGACTAACATTGTTGCCCCTAGCACTTGTCTCTTCACTAAGTCCGCTCTAGGTTGGCTATGGCATCGGAGGCTTGCTCACATTGGTATGGGTCAACTCAAGCGTGTGATGAAGAACAAGCTAGTGAGAGGAGTCAAGGATGTCACCTTTGAGAAGGACAAGCTATGTAGTGCATGCCAAGCCGGAAAGCAAGTGGCTTCACCTCATCCGTCCAAGAATTTCTTGTCAACTTCAAGACCTCTTGAGCTCCTACACATTGATCTCTTCGGGCCTACAACTTATGTGAGCATTGGTGGGAATCTCTATTGCTTGGTGGTAGTGGACGACTACTCAAGATATACTTGGGTATTCTTTCTTGAGAACAAGGCACAAGCAATTGGGATATTCAAGAAGTTTGCTAGAAGAGTACAAAATGAGTATGGGCATCGCATCAAGAAGATTCGGAGTGATAATGGGACGGAGTTCAAAAACTCTATCATTGAAGACTATTGTGATGAGATTGGCATCAAGCATGAGTTCTCGGCTACATACACTCCTCAACAAAATGGTGTTGTTGAGAGGAAGAACAAGACACTTATCACTCTTGCTCGTGCTATGCTTGATGAGTACAACACTCCGGAGAAGTTTTGGGCGGAAGCTATCAACACCGCATGCTATACCTCCAACCGGATTTATCATCACAAGTTGCTAAACAAGACTCCATATGAAGTAATTGTTGGGAGAAGACCGAATGTTGCCTACTTCCGAGTGTTTGGTTGCAAGTGCTACATCTACAAGAAGAGGGAAAGACTTGGCAAGTTCGAGAAGAGGACCGATGTGGGCATTTTTGTCGGTTACTCGGGCTCGGCTAAGGCTTATCGGGTTTACAACACCTCTACCGGCTTTGTTGAAGAAACCTATGATGTGCAATTTGATGAATCTCACGGGTCTCAAGAAGACCCTCCTTCTTCTCATATTGTAGGTGATGAACCCGTGGAGGAAGCTTTGGAGAACATGCCCATTGGTGAAGTTATTCCTCGTGAAGATGAACCTCCGACACCTCCTCCAACAACTTCATCAAGTGGACCTTCTACGAGCACATCTCAAGTGAATCCAAGCTCTCCCTCAAATGAACAACATCAAGCACCTTCAAGTGATCCGCAACAAGCATCTTCGAGTCAAGCTACTCCAAGCGAACCGCAACAAGCGCCATCAAGTCCACCTCATGCATCTACGAGCCAAGCTTCACCGAGCAATCAAGAACAAGCACAATCTACTTCAACTCAAGATGATGGCTCGGGTTCACCTCTTCGACAACAAGACACTCACATCTCAAGGGAGCAAGCCGCAAGAGATGCGCAAGACACTTCGCCGGCTCCTCCTCCTCCTCGACAAGAACCTTCAAGGAAGCACAAACCCATCGATCGGGATCATTCACGTGATCTCATCATTGGGAGTCCTTCTCAAGGGTTAAAGACTAGGAGAAGTCAATATAAACCTAATTATGTTGATGAAGCTAACATTGTTGAGAACTTCTCTTTTGTCTCTACCCTAGAGCCGAAGACGATCGAGGAAGCCTTGAAAGATCACAAGTGGGTGCTATCCATGCAAGAGGAGCTCAACAATTTCAAGAGGAATGATGTTTGGAAGTTGGTGAAGCGGCCCAAGCGATCCAATGTCATTGGCGCTAAGTGGGTCTTCAAGAACAAGCAAGATGAGAAGGGAGCAATCGTGAGGAACAAGGCAAGACTCGTGGCGAAGGGCTACTCTCAAGTTGAAGGCGTCGATTTTGACGAGACTTTCGCCCCCGTCGCTCGTCTTGAGGCTATAAGAACACTTCTTGCTTATGCTTCTCATTTTGATTTTAAACTTCACCAAATGGATGTGAAAAGTGCATTTCTCAATGGACTAATCAATGAAGAAGTTTATGTAGAGCAACCTCCCGGCTTCGAGGACCCCGAGCATCCGGACCATGTGTACAAGCTTAAGAAGGCTCTCTACGGACTCAAACAAGCACCAAGAGCATGGTATGAACGACTTCGAGATCATCTCATCACCAAGGGCTACAAGATCGGTAGTATCGACAACACTCTCTTTACTAAGCATATTGGTGATGATCTCTTTGTTTGTCAAATCTATGTTGATGATATCATCTATGGCTCCACTAACGAAATCTATAATGATGAGTTCCGTGCTCTTATGAAGAAAGAGTTTGAGATGTCCATGATAGGTGAACTTCATGTCTTCCTCGGTTTTCAAGTCAAGCAAATGAAGGAGGGCACGTTCATCTACCAAGAGAAGTACACTCGGGATCTTCTTAAGAGATTCGGCATGGAAGACTCCAAGCCCTATGACACACCTATGGCTACAAGTGTCCCTCTTGATGTGGATGTAAAAGGTATACCGGTGGATCCTAAACTCTATCGCTCTATGATTGGTTCACTTCTTTACCTTACCGCATCTAGACCGGATATCATGTTTAGTGTGTGTCTTTGTGCTCGCTATCAAGCTAACCCCAAGGAGTCCCATATGAGTGCTGTGAAAAGAATTCTTAGGTACATCAAGAGTACTCCTACAATGGGCCTATGGTATCCAAAAGGCTCGGACTTTGGACTTGTTGGCTATGCGGACTCGGACTTCGCCGGATGCAAAGTGAGTAGAAAGAGTACCTCCGGTGGATGCCAATTTCTTGGACAATCACTCATCTCATGGAGTTCCAAGAAACAAAATTGTGTGGCTATCTCTACGGCGGAGGCGGAATATTTGGCGGCCGGTGCTTGTTGTGCTCAACTCCTATACATGAAGCAAACCCTATTGGACTATGGATTATCTTATGGGCAAGTACCTCTCTATTGTGATAGCGAAAGTGCTATCAATATGGCTCTCAACAAGGGTGATCACGGCCATGCCAAGCACATTGAAGTCAAGCATCACTTCATTCGAGATCATGTGGCCAAGAAGGATATTGAATTGATTGGTGTTCGAACTCATGAACAATTGGCGGACATCTTCACCAAGCCACTTGACAAGAAGACCTTTTGTAAGCTCCGGGGAGAACTTAATGTTCTCGACCTCTCCGACTTCACTTGATATCCTTGAGCTTACATATGTATATATGTATATATACTTTGCTTGTTTTTGTTTGTGTTGTTGTTTTTGTGTGTTCTTCTTGTTTTGTAGGACCGACGACTAACCTTCTTGAGATAGCAATGAGCATGGGTTAAGCTTGGGATTGGTGGCACTTGGCTCCCGAGGCTTTGAAGAATGGCTCGTTGTGATCAAGCTCATGGAGGGTTCAAACTTGTTGTTGGTAACTTCGCTCTTAGCTTTCTCTTGTTTTACCCTTATAGCATCATGCATTGTACACTTATCATTCCTTGCATTCGCATCTTGCATCTTGCATAAGTGTCTCGGCGCCGAGCACCCATCTAGGGGGAGTTGCTTATTCACAATATGAGTATATGACCTCCTATGATGAACTTATAGCAATGCTATATGAGCTTCATGCCCATTGAACCAAGATTTTTGAGCTCCAAGGCTAAATCCACTTGCGCGGCTCAAAGTCTAAGGGTTCATACATTTCCATCATCATCAACTAACCCCTATGTACTTCAAGACAATATTCTTTTGAGAATGTGTGTAGGGATAATTGTTGGGAAATGGAGAATCACGGATCAAGGGGGAGCTTCACGCCAAATCAAGTAACTCATTTTCCCACTCGTCTCATACTTTTACACTAACCTTTTCTCCCTTGGAAGAATTTCTTTTTGGGTGATAGATGCCAAAGGGGGAGAAGAGTTGGGCTTAATGATCGAGCAAGAATACGGGGGGAGAAGAGTTCGAGCGGAGAAGAATACGGGAAGAAGAGTTCGGACTTACAATAAGTTGGAAGATGTCACCTCAAGGGGGAGTTTGTACAAGAGAAGATCAAGTGATCAAGACGATCGATCTTCGCACAATCTTGAGGTGATGAAGAAGAAGCAATGCCGTCTCAAGGGGGAGTGTGCGCGAATGAAGATCAAGTGATCAAGATGATTCACTTGTGATATGAGTTTTTGCTCTAACTTGTGACTTCTTTTGAGCTATGACTTGCCTCGACCTAATCAACAAGGTAACTACCTCTCTATCATATACTTGTTGTTTTAGTGTCTTGATCGAGTTGCGCTTTTATCTTGGCTTTTGTCATTACATTCTTTATCCTCTCGATCATTTTTATCATGGTTGTCATCCATCACCAAAAAGGGGGAGATTGTAAGCTTCATGACCATTGGAGCTAGGGAAACCCCAAGGTATGAATGTTTTGGTGATAGGATGAGAACCATGAATGTGACTAACACTCTTTGTGAGATCTTATAGGTCACATATGAAGAAAGCTCCGTCCGTTGGTGGTGAACGCCAATACACCATGAACTTATTGACAAGGATGATTGGTTGCCTTCATCTACACAAGAACGGACTTGATGGAGTCGCGGAGAAGACATGGATCAAGGCTAAGGACATGCTAGATCCAAGCGGGTGTTGCTTGGTTAGATGTTAGCTTGAGTCCATAGGGAAAACCGGACTATCAAGAGGGTTCGAGGTGGTTCTCTTAGTACACACTAGTTATAGAGATCATTGGATGCATGGTGAGTCTCTCAGGGGCTAGGGTGGCAGAAGAGAGTTGAAGGAACCAAAAAGATCAAGTCTTGAAGAAGAACACACTAGTTATAGAGATCATTGGATGCATGGTGAGTCTCTCAGGGGCTAGGGTGGCAGAAGAGAGTTGAAGGAACCAAAAAGATCAAGTCTTGAAGAAGAAGATCAAGAAGAAGATCGAAGCTGCGAAGGCAGAAGGGACCGGACAGTACTGTCAAGGAGACCGTACAATACGGTCTACAGAGGAAATCCAGACAGAAGAGCTTAAGTTTCTGGAAGTGGAAGAATAGAGACCGGACAATTGACCGGACAGTACGGTCCTAGGGACCGGACAGTACGGTCTCTATTGGAAGATCCAGACAGAGAAGCTGAAGTTTCTGGAAGTTGAAGAATGAAGACCGGACAATTGAGAGGATGGTACGGTCATGGAGACCGTACAATACGGTCTTACAGGAGAAGAGCAACAGAAAAGGAGAAGTTTCTGTTGGCTGAAGAAGAAAAGGAGACCGAACAATACGGTCCTAGGGACCGTACAGTACGGTCTGGTCTGAGATGATGAACAGCACTCCCCGGACGCCAGTCTGGTAGAGACCGGACAATACGGTCAAATGGAGACCGGACAATACGGTCTATTGTACGGTCCCTACGCAGACTGGGTACTTTTGGACAACGGCTAGTTTGAGGTTGGAGGCCTATATATAGTCGGTTGTTTACCTCTTTGAGGTGCTCTTGGACCCAGGAAAGAGGGGAGGTGCTGCCAAGAAGCCAAGAGGAAGAAGTGTGAAGCACTTGAGAGGGATTTGGAGTGATCCTAGTGCTTGAGAGAGTAGCAAGTTGCATCCTTTGATCTCTAGGCTAGTGTGGGCTTGAGAGAGTCATCTAGGGCTGTTACTCTTGGTCTATGGCAAGGCCTAGACCGGTTAGGCGTCGGTGTTGAGCTGTCCAAGGAGAGTGTGGAAGCCGACACAAGTTTGTACACGGTCTTGGAGCTTCCCGTGCGAAAGAAGCATCACTAGTGGAGCGCCCTTTGGCACGCATCAAGTGCGGAGCCTTACCTCCGGAAGAGTACCCGGGATCGAGCCCGGCGGGACGTGCCCGCGACTTCACTCGGAGGGTGAAGTGTGCTCTAGGAGGGATCGCCATCGAGCGGAGGGACGGGGTCGAGACTCCGGCGGGAGTGACCCAACGTGGAGTAGGGGAAGGCGCCATCCTTCCGAGACCACGGGAAAACATCATGAGCATTCTCTATCCCTTCTCCTTTACTACTCGCATTTACTTATCGCACTTCATATGATTGCTTGTAGTACTTGAGTTGTGCTCTTATCTTGCTTGTGTGTTTACCTTGGTACCTACTAGCTTCACTAGGTTTGCTTGATCGCCTTGCTCGTGTGCTTACTTGTTATAGCCTATCTAATAGCTCTAAGGACTCTACTTAGTGTGCCTAGTATCTTGGTTGTCTTGTCTCTAGTTATCTTGTTCCTTTGCCTTGCCTAGCTTAAGTCTTCCGCTATCTATCTATCTTGTGCTAGGTTGCTAGTGTGGTGTGATTGTGTTATCTATATGCACTAGCTTAATAGGTTAAGGATACTCCTTAGTGTGCTTTACCTTGTTACTAGAACTACTCGCTAGGAGTTGCTTGGGTGCAAGTGTTTGGAAATAGATTCTAGAGTGCACCGATTCACCCCCCCCCCTCTCGGTCACACGATCCTTACAGATGGCCAAATGTATATTCATAAACAAGGACGCCGTAGAGCAGTCTGGTACTCTGGTGCTAAAAAGAAAAAGTAAATGAAATCCTTGCCTCATCAATTCTTTTTCAAGAACCACGGGGCATCTTTAGTGGTGTGCATCATCATCATCATCATCATGCCCATCTGGATCTCCACCATCACCAATAACCTTAAGCTGCACAAAGCAACAAACCAACAGGCCTATTAGTGAACACTAACGGATCATATAACATGCCAGCATATGCTACTGGTATGTGCTGTAGAGAGGGCCAACAAATTCTACATGGCAATCAACAGGTGGTGATTTCAATTACCACAAAGTATTGCGAACAGACTGGGCACTCATGCGGCTCATCTTTTTTCAACCAGAACCATACAACATCATGTTCATCCTCTGCAAATAAAGTAGGGAAACAGGGAGATAAAAGTCAATCGTGTCAAACTTGCCTGTTAGTTGAAGCAGTAAAAGAAAAGCCAAGGGAACCACTGACTTACCTCCTTCACCACCAGGGCAACCAACTATCCTCTTGTTATAGTAGGACTCAATGACAGCTGGTTCCTCCTGCAATGCATCATCAAGTGAATTGATGAATAACGCAGCGCAGAGTCTTATGAGCTCAAGTTGAGCTAAGGAGGGTAGTACAATAAAACCCCAATGTTCAGATCCAACACAACTTTTACAGAATAAGAAAAATATCCAAACATTATAATTGATAATAGTCCAGTTCACCAGTAAATTGACCAACACGTGCACAACAAAAATTTTACTACATAATTTTATGTGGAGGGGGGGGGGGGGGGGGGGGGGGGGGGGGGGGAATAAAGGCATAGCAACACTGTGAAGTGCTAAAAGACCAGTATCTGGCTGGACAAACTAGAAAATTCTGTCATCTGAGACGATGAAATATGTTTGCACAAAGGCTAAAGCTTTTATCTCTGCCAAGTAATCATGATGCATGCCTATTGTTTTTGAGGCGTCGCCTAGGCACTGAGAGAGGGGGGGTGGGTGGGGGGGGGATCACCACAGGATGCCACAACGGCATAAAAACATGGTGCATGCCAATTGAGAGGACAACATAGAAGTTTGCATAAAGGCTAAACGTCCATCTCTTAAAAGTAACCTGAATTTTAAGTATAAACAATTTCCTGATCCGATGAACTATCAGATGATCAACATCACTAGTTTCCCATACACTGCACCTGCACTCAAGTAAATTTTGCACAAAAGTGCGCAACCCAGTGTTTAAAAAAGTGGCTGCCTGGAAAGCTTAAGCGCCACCGAGGCGCTAGGCGGAGCCTCACCGCTTCGCTTATAACTAGCTGTTAATTAATCACTAACCCCTATTTTCCACTAAATATGTGTTAATATGCTATGTTTTCATTATTTTCTCTATTTTTTTATGATTATTTGCAAAAAGTACAAACGCATGCACTAGGCAGTGCTTAACCGCTCGCTTAGTTCCCCCGCTTTTCAGACACTGGTGCAACCTACAATAATCCTAGAATTTTGGTGAGAAATGGACATTTTTTACAGGAAGAAAGACAAACAGCTTCCCAGACGATAGCACGCATGCCCATTCTTGGTGGACAATGACATAAAACACTTACAAAGAAATACAGCAATAAGACCAGAGCATTTACCCCCAACAAGATACTGACGTTGGCATTTCTTTTTACAATGTGATAGTAATATTAGCGTTACAGCTCAATTAACAGAAAAGCTGATTCAGTGAAGTTGGAAGTCATAGTTATACTTCTTTGCGTAGTGAACACAAATACTGCTATCCACTTTAGAAAAAAAAAGTAAAAATAATATATATGTAAATGCATAATGCAAAATCAAGAGAAGAAAATACAAATAGCTACATGAGGTACCTTGATAAACCACACAAAAGAAAGGTCCAGCAAATCCCTTACCCTCTTTGTATGACCTAAAGCTAATGGAAACCACCGCTACACTCCCTTCCCCCTTAATTCCATCAATCACTTCTCTTCCATTGCAACTAGATTGCATGAGCAGAATGACAATGAATGATGACCATGATAGCAAAAGCCCGATGCGATAGAGCCTGCTTGTCTATCCATTTCATATTCAACTTTTCTCTTCTTTTGTTTTCAGGATTCATCAATTGAGGGTTTGTCAACCAAAGCACATTAACAGCTAACCGGCAGCAATTCAGATCATGCACGATGCGTCGACACGCAATCTGATTCATGCAGTTCGCAGCACAATGCCGCTAATATGACAACTATGGTTCAGATAGGCAGTTACTCATGTTAGATATAATATGAAATCTGGGATGTGAACTGTATTGTAAGTCCAATATGTCATTGTGCAGGCTTTAACGTGTCACATTCAACCTCCTGTGTCTAACGTTTGGAAGTCCAAAAAAAAAAAAGATAAACCTTGAAAGTAATTTCCCATGAATCAGCCAGCAGCCTGACAGAACTAGTCATAAAATAAGGAAGGAACATGTGAATGATTTGCACAGCTGTGGTAGAAATTGAAGACGCAATACAAAGCAGATCGAAAATACGTGAGTCATAGCAATCCAATTATTTGTAGGACAACAATACACAACAAAACATTAGTTGCAAATGAGACGTTGCACATGTGATCGATTACCAAAATTATCACCAATTCAGAGCTCAACTACCAACAAATGGGGTACCACATTACTCTTATAAACCTAAATAGAGCAGCCTCGTACGATCCCGATTTCAGATTCATAAGGTAAAGAAAGAAGAATCAAATGTACTACGGCCATCTCACCTTGGTACCGAAGGGGCCGACGGTAGGATCCATGTCGAACCGCTTCTTCCCCTGCGAAACCCAGACCAGATCGAGGAATCAGAAACCCATTTCCCCGAACCGATTCAACCAGCAGCCCCAAACCGAACCCCCAAGCAAAAGTTCGGGCCGTCACCTGAAGCTCGGCCTCCAGCTCCTCACGCTCGAGCCCCGTGGCGATGGGCATGACGTCCTCCACCGTCACCGACTTGTCCCCTGCACAAGGCGAACCACCACCACCGTCACCGAACGGATCGTCAGCGCCCGATGCCGCCAGATGAAACGAGATCCGAGGAGGGGCCGTGGCCGGGCTCACCTGAGAGGAGCGGGCTGGTGCGGCGGAAGGCTGCCGCCGCCGAGGAGAGCGGGGCGGCGCGGGCTGCAGAGGAGGCGGCGGGCGCCGCGGGGCCGGCCGTGGCCACGGCCCGGCGCAGGGCGGGGGCGAGGGTCTGGAGGCGGCGCCACATGGCGGTGGGTGGCGGGGTCGGAGCTCTCTCGCTCGGGCGGCGGCGGCGGAAATGGAGATGGGCTCGATTCGATTTGACCCGGAGATGGGGACGGCGAGGTAGTGAGAGGGCAAATACAAGGGACGGGGGGGAGTGATCGTTCGGCGAGCCGGGGGAGGTGGGGTGCTGCGATGAGGTTCGTGCGCGTGGTGATAGACGGATATGATCGGGTCCGTGGCGAGTGTGGTACTGCAAATTTGGGGCCACCTGTAAAGCGGGAATCTTGTACCGATTCTATTTCCATCGCATACCCTACCCGCTGTTCTACGTTTTGGCAGCGTTCAAAACACCGCTACAGTAGCAATTTTCAAGACCGGTAAAAACCCAGCGGTAAACCGAAGAAGCCGAGCGATTTTCGTTTTGCTCCAGTAACTAGGGTCGGTTTTTAAAGAAACTACCCAACCGGATAGGTAAGGTCGGTAACCACGGTTTTCAAAACTGCTACAGTGGTTATTTTGTTTGAGTGTACAATGCTAGGGTTATAAATTATCATTCCTGAAACCTTGATGAATATATGCAAGAAAATATTGTCTAACTAGTTTCACAAACATCATAAAATCAGATAAAGCATAGGCAGATTTGGAGGCGGCTGTGGAGCGACTAGGTTTTGTCGGCCCCGATCGGCGGCGCCGCCGCTTTCCGTCGACGCCGGCCATGATGTGAGGCCAGTCGGCCTGTCTCATCCCTGTAAGGCTGCGGCCTGCCGGGAAAGGAAGTTCGGTACAGGGTTTCCGACCTGGCGGCGGCGACGATCACCACCGGCGGCGCGCGGATGATGTGACGACCCTGCCAGCGATGGCAGGCTTGCCGGAGTGACCTCTGGCCATGGATTGGTTCTGATTGGTTGGTGTCTCTCTGCATGATCTGGTTTCTGCTACGTCAAACTTAGTCGCCCTCATGGCTTGGTTCTAATTTGACGGGAGCAGCTGCAAGTTATACGACGAGGATCGTACTCGGTCGTAGTTTTCAGTCCGACTTTGTTCAGGCTGGAGTTTGTGTCTTTGTTCGTTTCAACCGCGACTTTTAGTCGGCGGCGCTAGGGTTTGCTCTTTGGGAAACCCGATTCTGTTTGCACTGGACCTTGCTAACGGGTGTCTCTCCTCGCTCTTGACCTTCACTTGAACGTGGGGGTGATCAGGGTGTTCTGGTACGGTGAGGAGCAATGAGTATCATCTGTTGGAATTGTCGGGGGCGGGGAATCCCCGAGCAGCTCAAGAGCTATTGTCCCTAAAACGGACGCATAACCCCAAGATGGTGTTTTTGTCTGAAACACGAGTTAAAGACACCAAAGTGGAAGGCTTGAGATGGAGATTAGGTCTAAAAGGCTGCTTTGCAGTGAGTAGCGATGGGCTCAGTGGTGGTTTGGCTTTATTTTGGCATGAAGCAATGGAGGTAGAGTTATTGTCTATATCGGATCGGCACATCGATGTTTCAATCCGGGAGGAGGCAGATGCCCCGCAGTGGAGAGCTACCTTTGTTTACGGTGAACCGCGTGTTGAGAACAGGCACCAGATGTGGGAGAAACTGATGACCTTGAAATCAAAGTCTAGCTTACCGTGGGTTGTCATGGGAGATTTCAACGAAGCCATGTGGCAGTATGAACACTTTTCAGCGTGCCTGAGACCGGAAAGACAAATGGCAGACTTCCGTGATGCTTTGTCAGTGTGTGAGTTACACGATTTGGGCTTTGAGGGGCTACCGTTCACGTATGACAACAAGCAGCCGGGCGATCGCAACGTCAAAGTGCGGCTTGACCGAGTGGTGGCTGATGATGGATGGAGAGACATGTTCACGGATGGAAGTGTTAAACACCTGGTCTCATGTCAGTCTGATCATTGTCCTCTGCTGCTCACACTGGGTGTTGAGGAACGTGTGCAACGGGAGGGGCGACACCTCATGTATGAAATCATGTGGGAGCGTGATAGTGAGCTGCCACAAATTATCGAGGAGGCCTGGAAGAACCGAAAGACTGTTGAAAACTTGGGAGATGTCGGTGATGCATTAAGGTCAGTGCTGATCTCCTTGAAGCAATGGAGTGCAAAGAATTTTGGTTCAGTCACTAAGCAAATTGCAGAACTGAGAGCAAAGTTGACTGAACTGCGCGGCCAGGGGAACATGGCTTCAGCTCATGAGTTGAGAACAACACTGGACACTATGAATAAACTTCTCTACAGGGAGGAGATGATGTGGCTACAAAGATCCCGTGTTGACTGGCTGAAATATGGGGACCGGAACACTCGTTTCTTTCACCAGAAGGCAAGGTGGCGAGCTAGGAAGAATAGAATTAAAAAGCTGCAAGGTGATGATGGTGAGTGGCGGACTAGTAAGAAGCACATGCAGGAGCTTGCACAACAATTTTTTGACAAGCTATATGACCGTGATCCAAATGTGGTGCCTGAACGTGTCATACATGTAGTGCCGGAGATGATTACAGAGGAGATAAATTCAGCTTTGTGTGCCCCATTTTCAGAAGTCGAAATCAGCAATGCTCTGTTTCAGATTGGGCCTCTGAAGGCACCAGGGCCGGATGGGCTTCCAGGGCGATTCTTCCAACGTAACTGGAGCCTCATGAAGGAGGATGTTATTCGTGGAGTTCAGGAATTTTTTAGAACTGCTAATATGCCCGAGGGAGTTAATGACACTGCTATCGTCCTAATCCCTAAGAAGCCTCAAGCTATGAAGCTGAAAGACTTTCGACCGATCAGTTTATGCAATGTACTGTATAAAGTTGTCTCCAAATGTTTGGTTAACAGACTGAGACCACATCTTGATAAGTTGATTTCAGAGAATCAAAGTGCCTTTGTACCTGGAAGATTGATCACGGATAATGCTCTGATAGCTTTCGAATGTCTTCATACAATGCAAAACTGTCACAATAGTGGGGATGGTTTTTGTGCATACAAGCTAGACCTCGCCAAGGCGTACGATAGGGTTGATTGGGGTTTTCTGCAGAAGGTGCTGGAGAAGTTGGGCTTTCAACAAACCTGGGTACAGTGGATCATGGCTTGCGTGACGACTGTACGCTACCGTATCAAGTTTAATGGCGAACTTCTGCAACCTTTCAAACCTTCTCGCGGCCTACGCCAAGGTGATCCATTATCGCCATATTTATTCCTACTAGTGGCTGATAGCTTGTCTAAATTATTATCTCGAGCAGAAAGTGAAGGAGTCATTGAGGGTTTGAAGGTGTGCCGTAAAGCGCCCCCAGTGTCTCACTTATTATTTGCAGATGACAGTCTCTTGTTCTTTAAAGCAAACACTGGTCAGGCGCATGGTATGAGTGAGGTGCTTGCTGATTTCCAAGCAGGGACAGGCCAGCTGCTAAGCCCGGAGAAATGTTCGATCATGTTCTCTAGTAATGTCTCTCAAACAACCAGGCAGGAGGTACGTGGTATTCTGCACGTTGAAAAGGAAGCCTTTGAAACATGTTACTTGGGGCTCCCTACTCCTGATGGTCGTATTAAAAGAGAGGCTTTCCAGTCGCTAGAGGAACGGTTCGGCAAGCGCATGTCGGACTACAGTGAAAAATTCATGTCAAGTGCTGCAAAGGAAACTTTAATTAAATCCGTGGGACAGGCCCTGCCTACATATTGTATGAGCGTGTTCAAGCTATCGGCTGGTTTATGTGATGAGCTAGAACGCACCATCAAGAGATTCTGGTGGGGAGCTGAGAAGGGTAAGAGGAAGACATACTGGTGTGCTTGGGAGAAGATGCTAAAATGCAAGAGTAAGGGGGGTTTGGGTTTTAGAGACCTGAGAACTTTCAACCAGGCTCTCCTCGCAAGACAAGCATGGAGGCTAGTTCATCAGCCGGATAGTCTCTGTGCTCGTATACTGAAGGCACGGTACTACCCTAATGGGAATATCATTGACACATCCTTTTCTAGGAACCCCTCACCGACGTGGCGAGCAATAGAACATGGCCTGGAATTATTGAAAAAAGGAATTATCTGGCGAGTTGGCAATGGGTCTAGTATCCGCATATGGCGTGACAAGTGGATTCCTAGAGAACCTGATCTTGCTGTGATGGGAAAGAAAGGCCGGGGCCGTGTTAAATGGGTATCTGAATTGATTGATCAGAGGACAAACTCTTGGTCTCTGGAGGCGTTGCAAGCACATTTCTACCCACCGGACATTGATGCTATCAGGAAGATTAAACTGCCAGTGAGAGGCCATGAGGATTTTGTTGCGTGGCATTTTGAAAAGACAGGATTGTTCTCTGTAAGAAGCGCTTATAGATTGGGGATGGACCTAGAGGAGATGGGCTTACAACAGTCTAGTAGCACAGCGCCAGATGGGCGTAGGAGCTTATGGAATGGTGTATGGAAGGCGGATGTACCCCCAAAGGTACGCATGTTTGGCTGGCGTGTCGCTACAGGGTGCTTGCCAACCAGCAAGAACAAATGTGCGAGGAAGCTGGAGGTCGTTGGAACCTGCAAGTTGTGTGGAGTTGAAGATGAGTCCGAATTTCATGCTTTAGTTCGGTGTCCACTTGCTCGGGGTCTCAGATTGGCCATGCGCGAGCATTGGGATCTCCCACCTGAAGAGAGATTTATCGAGTCAGGAACGGAATGGCTCCCGTTGTTGCTCGATGGGTGCGACGATGAGATGAAGGCTAGGACCCTGCTACTACTATGGCGTGCATGGTATGTCCGCAACCAGCTGAGGCATGAAGGAAAGCTGATGCCGATTGAGGGCTCTGTCAGGTTTCTTCAGAGTTTCCACGAATCACTGCTGCACGTCCGACAACCGTCAGTCCCAACAGGTTGTAAAGGGAAACAGCTCGTCCCAATTGCCGGACAGCGTACGTGGCCAGGTATGAATGTTAAACGCCATTGGGAGAGACCAAAGCCAGGAAGAGTAAAGATCAACGTTGACGCATGCTTCTTGAGCGAGTCGGGGCATGCTGCGGTGGGAATTATCGCTCGGGACGAACATGGTGAAGTCGTGCTTTCTTCTGGACGACGCCTCTTTGATTGCACGGATGCTGAGGAGGTGGAGCTATTAGCATGTAAGGAAGGTCTATCACTAGCCCTCCAATGGATCCCGCAGCCGATCAGCCTTGAAACTGATTGCCTCACTGTCGCTGCTGCTCTGAACTCACAAGCAGAGAACCGATCGCACCTGGAGCTACTGTTGAAGGAAGTTCGTACGCTCGCTGCTGAGCTTCGGGAAACTGAGATTTCACACTGTTATAGAGATCAGAATAGGGTTGCTCATTTGTTAGCAAATAAATCTTGTATTGAGTCGTTGACAGCAGTTTGGCTGCGACGGGCTCCGGACTTTGCTGCCGATGTAGTTGCAGCCGATTGTAACCCTACCCTGATTTAATGAAATCTCTCTTTTCCCCGCAAAAAAAAAAAATCAGATAAAGCATACATGCTTTATGTTCATAATAAGGTTCGTGTGTGTATATATGTCATACGTCACCATACATGGTGTGTGTCTACTCCTTCCGTTTTTAAATTGTTGACTCCATTGATTTTTTAAGTTACGTTCATCTTATAAAGTTATGCTTTAAATTTTTTAATAATAAAACAATTCATAACAAGATATAAGATAATTTTAAAAATATTTTAAATAAGACGAACGATCAAACGTAACTCAAAAGTCAACAACATCGACAATTTAAAAACGAAAGGAATAGTATGCCCTTCACCCATAGAGTATCTATAGTCTTAAAATGAGTCTTTCGAAAAAGGTCCTAAAATGCATCATTTCATAGTACGCGGGACGACTGAACGAGGAAAGTTTTTTTTTTTTTGAATGTGGACGAGCAAAGGTTTGATACAGCAGGAACGTGGAAAAGATTATTGCTGAACGTGGAGAAAATGCTTATAGCAAAGCACACCGAGTTTGGTTGGTTGCCTGAGAGGAATCTCAGGGAGCCGGCGTGGGTTCGAGCGCTGATAAACGCACCAAGGCACGGCTGGTCGCTGGCTCACCTCCCTACGGGCTGTCTCTCGGGCCCGGTCCAACAGGCTTCGGTGGGCTTCTTCTTAATAAAAATTCAGGAGGACGTCGGATCCTTGATCTTATTTTTTTTTCTTATAGCAAAGAAAAGCAAGAACGTTGCGACGGTTACTTAGGACTAGCGTACGACAAAGCTAACAAATGTTCTGGAACCTCAGGCTGGGACTAAGAATAGTCGACCGAGCATTTGGAAACTGGAAACACGAGAGCAACCTGACTGGCCAATAGGCGAAGGACTGAGAAGCACGGTGCACAGAGCAGGAAACATCACACCAGACATCACAGAATTTCCAGTGTCTAGCAACAAGCTGACAGGTATTCCGATATGATAGTGCAGGTCATACCCAGACTCGCAGCTTAAGAAACGTGCTTCAACTATCCAGGTTTCCACGTCAGTTAAACTTGCGGCGAGCAAACATATCAAATAATCTCCCGAGCCGTCTTACAGTTTATCAGCCACTTGAGAGAATGCTAGTGCATGCTAAATGGACCAGAATGTTTGATCCCTAACTAAGCGAGACCATTAGAGTTATCAAGGTGATTGCTACTCCGCTGCAACCAGCACATGCTGAAGTCAAACGGACAGGCTTCACTCCTGATCTTTACCAGGAGATACCTTCATTAATTCAATAGCCTTGCTGAAAAAAATGGTGAAAATGACTGTAATCGCAGAAACAGTGGTACAATGAAAAGGAAAGCATTGTCAAATTGCATCGACTCTTGTTGACAATCTGCGACTGTTTGTGATTATTATGACAGAAGTACTTCATCACTACCATTTTTAGAAAACAGATACTCAAAGGGATGCAAGTGGGTACCCAATGGGTATTTGTGGGTCAAGCCTCTAGTTCATTTGCTCTACTAGCTTCCTAAGGTGGTGGGAAATTCTAGTTCATTTTTAGAGAGTTTTGGGTCGACTCATAACCCATAACTTAGAAAATCTGCATCCTTAACTTACCTTAGTTCTCTTTCAATCTCATGATTTCCAGGATCCAGTTTTTGTGCATCCAGGAGAGCATCACAAGCTTGCTTGTACTCCTGGACGTAGCAAAAAAGGGCATATGAAACATAACAAAACATCAGCTTGATGTGAAGTCAATAAACTGATTGGCAAGTCAGATAGATTAAATCTCACCTTCAGTAGCATGTGAGCTGCAGCCTGACGATAGCAAGCTTTTGCCCAGTTAGGGCGCATCATCCTGCACTGATAAGCATCTGAGAGAGCACCTTCCCCATCACCCATTAGCAGTTTACAAAGGCTCCTGTTTGAATATACCGTTGCATCTGGTTTATGATCTATCACCTATATAGTCAAACATGACAGGTTAAGGCAGTTACATTTCCCAAGTTCAAATGGTAGCAAATGGCAACTTGATTTTAGCAATTAGCTGCAGACTATAGATTAGTACATGATACCATGAATCCTGTCTCCAAACTTCTTGGACTAACGTTCGAATCACTTTGTTTTTTTTTTTCTTTTGATATGATATTCAAAACACATTACTGCTTTTTAGAAGGACCAATAGATAGAAGTTTATGTTTCTTTACATCCGATTCTCCAAATCCAAAGGTTATCCGAGAGGAGAGAGTAATATGACAGTATGACACTCCCGAATGGCACTACAATCTACACTGCTTCAATCCTATTTCAAATAGTTAAAAGTGTGTCCTTTAGAGCATTCTCAATTAGATAAGAGCTTGAGACTACCGTTTTCCGGTTCCTTTTTAACAAAATAGACTACCTTTTTAAATCGTTATTGATAAGGTGCAAAGACTTACCAAGCTATACAATTTCGATGCCACTTTATAGTCCTTCCGCCTGAACGCCTGATCTGCATATGACTTGAACAAAGCTCTCCTTTCTTTAATCTGTGTTTCAGTCTAAACAATTAAAGAACAAGGTTAAATGCAGATCAAATATTTGAAGTCAACAACAAACATTCGACCAGGACAATTTTCAAGAGAAAAAAACTATTTTTAGTTAAGGTATTAAGACTAAGTCAGCAATAAGATCTTCGAACTAAAAGTTCAGATATTAGGTTCAAAATTGAGAAGTAAAATGCCTATCGTTGATTCAAAGGAGTCTGAATGCAACAGCCTATTAAGAGCAATCAAGCAATATTTTTATGATGAGAACATATCAGCTACATCCTACATATAGCATACCATTGGCTTTTCACTCTCCAATTTAGCATGAGAGATTACACCATCAACACTCCAGTTTCGTACACATGGAATTGGCGAAGTGAAGGGTAACAGCATTTCTACTTCTTCTCTGCAACCACGTGATGCAGCAAGCTCTATTGGCAACCGACCCAGCTGCAAAAACATATTAGCAGTTTCAACCAGGATTTGGCCTGACAGGCACATACTCTTTTTCAAAAAAAATAATAAAAAAATAAACAAGCTTATAATCCAAATTACTAAGACAATTCGTGGTGCTGCTAAAGATGCTATTATAACTAATTACTAATCAGCAGCGGGGAACAGCGCTTTTGTTAGAAAGGATTCAAGAACATGTATGATGTATCTAACCAAGAGTTTAGGCTCATGACACCACAAGAATTTATAGTGGCACCCCCATGATCTATCTCAACAGTACAATCATATTGAACTCAGCAAGTGTTGACACTTAGGACGCCACAAGAATTTCTAGTGGCGGTCGCTTGACCTGTATCCACTCTACAACTATACATGAACTAGTTACATCAACTGATCCATGATAACATTCAACACAAAAATACAGCTTCGCTTTTCATGGTCTCAAAAACTGAAGTTTGACCATAGTTGTTTTTGTGGTATATTTTTAATAATCACAAAAACTGTAAATAAGGTAATTTCAATAAAATTTGATGATGATACTTTGGTGTTAGTAAACATATACATTATCAGTAAAAAATATTTACAAAGTTTGGAACATGATACACGGGCACCTAAATAGAAATCGACAAAGGGAGGTACATGGTTAACTTTGAAGAACCACACACCTAAGCAAAAAAGGCAAAGTAATATCATTTCAGCATTTTATGTGCAAGTGCATAGCTGCGCTACTTTATTGTGACATGATGATATTGTAATAGCTTAAATTGCAGTCTAAACATGGCCACGACCTTGCTTCACAAACGACACCTGCAGACTAAAGGGTATCCTCAATCAACAACTTTTGAAAATCTCGTACAGCAATAACAAAGTTCCATATAAAACAACAGTATGTAGAACTCTAGATCTGGCAGTCAACAGAAAACAATAATATGCATATCTTGATATAAATAAGTAGAATGGAATGTAAAAAAAGGGCCCCCTAGATGTAAGTGAAACATTGGTAACTACCCGACATAGTTAGAGAAGTTGAACAATACTTGGTATCGCCAGAACGTCAAAGGTATACAGCGGAATAAATGGTACTACTAGAATCAGGAGGACATCTAGAAGATATAAAAATACATACATCATCTGGAAGATTAGGGTCTGCTCCAGCCTTTAATAGTAACGGAATGAATTTGGTGTATCCTCCCAGCCCTGTAGCAAACAGTAGAGGAGGCATAAGAGAACCTTTACCATTAACATCAGCACCAGCCTGTGAAAACAATTGTGCAATAAAACTATTTAATAAGACATCACATATTGTTTCAATAAATAAAACAACTAGGTGACGAAGAGAATCAACATAATACTGGCCTTTATGAGTAGCTTCATGCACTTGAATGAACGATACGTCAGAGCACCGTTCAGTGGAGTGCCGACGCCGCTGAAAATGGTGTTAGGCTGAAAGCAGGACATGAGAAATTCCCTTCAGTAGCATGATGAACGAGGAAATTTTAATTTACAGTCACAGTAACGCAGCATAATTGGGAGTAATGAGATAATACAATTATACATTCTACCTTCTAGCGTACATAACAGTGTCATCAGATGGTACATATAACAAGGGAAGTTTCAGTTATCAATTAGTGTGCATACAGCGATGAATGGTTGAAACATAACAAGCATATTTTTTTGCGGAGTAAAATATAACAACCATAGTTGATCACTTGATCCGTTCACTGGCTTGCCAAGTTTTGTTGGATCCGTACACAATAGAACATGATGACGGAAACAAGATATGCTCCAGTTGTAAGAAATACATTTCAGATGCAAAATATAAGGAAAAGGAGAAAAGTAATTCAATTTTGAGTGTAAAACTTCTTTATAAGGTCCATACTTTATAATAAAATACTTTCACAATGAATTTTCAATCAGATGCAACAGGCCAACCATTTTCCATGATGGCTATTTTGATTCGTTGGTATAATATGTAGCATTAGTGTATCCTAAACCTGAAGGGTTGCCAGAAGAGACTATCAAAAAGGTTGGATTTGTTACGTATAACAACTCAGCCAAGTAATATGCTAGAGATTATTTCTAAAATCTCTAAGATGGGATCATATATTGTGCGTTTCTGCTTATCTTTCAGAAGTCATACACAACAAGAAAGGATCAAGAACTACCATGCAAGGATAGGTTGATCGACGTAACCAAACTAGCCCCAGACAAACAAATATTTGTCTACATCATCTAACTAGTAGTTGAAGCAAAACAAATACTTATCCATCCATATAAACTCTAAAAAAGAAATGAAATTTAACAGGAGTGGGTCTACGTACATTTGCGTGGTGGTCCAATAAAATCTTCACAGTCTTATCCTGCTCATTGATAGAAGCGTGATAGAGTGGTGTGCCATATCCATAGTCTATGTCAACAGGTATTCCTTTTGAAAGCAGGAATTCTGTTACCTTGCAGCTACCTACAGCAAAGCAATTAAGCAAGATGAGTCCACAAGTCAAGCCCAACAGAATAAACAGATCACATAACAATAAAAACGTTGAATAGAAATATTAGCCACATAAAATGGAACCCATGTTGTTTCTAGTTGGAAGTACGGTCATAATAGTATGGTAGAGCAATTGTTTCCAGTTCAGAAAAAAAAAACTTGTGATACAAAACAGAAATGGAGCAACCTGTGGACACTGCATGGTGTAGAACTGTGCGTCCTTTTGCATCTGGTTTCATTAGATCACCACCATGCTCGACAAAATACTTTACAGTGGAAATATCACCAGACTGAGCAGAGGCCATAAATGCTGTGACGCCTATAATGTGCAAAAATGTAGTCATATACTAGTACATGACCGTGGTAGTTTTCCAAGAGATAAGGAGTTAGAGAAGGACCTTCAGTTGCACCTTCACCACCAGCAACCATATTCACATCAGCCCCAAGTTCCTCCACCAAGTACTTGCAGATCTCCAGATGGCCCATGCACGCCGCGGTTTGCAGCACCATCACCAATGACCTTAAGCAACAGTCTCAGTCAGCTAAGAAATGGAACAGCCAACAGATGCATCACATAATCTTAAACAACAGTCTCACTTTTTTTTTTTGATGCGATGAAACAATCTCACTAAAATAAAAGGAAGAACAGAAGCAAGATGCGCGGTAAGCATAGCATTTTGCACTGACACGCATTGCCTAAGACTTGAGAAAACAACTATTTTTCCCGTAAAAAAACAACTATTTAGAGTTAAAAAAAACAGAGAATAGCATTATTCTGCTTGTTATCCGGTCTAGGAACAAAGGGCACGATCTTCTGTCACTAGGTAACAGAATATTATGGGCATCTGCACAGATAATCGAAAGGCCAATGGTTAATTAAGGCAAGACGCAAGGCGTGATCCAATTAGGGCAGCCATATCCACCATTTCCAAAATAAAGGGGGGGAAAAGATGATTAATTTCCATAGACGGGGAGGAGCAGATACACGCAGCACGGCAGAACTCCCGCAGTCCACTGTAAAATAGTTTTTCTTTGGGGGATTTTAAGCATCGCTAGTCATATAACCAAATTAAGTTGGGGGATCCAGCACAGGATCATGAAAGACCCAAACTTTACACTACCAAATCAATCGATGTGGGGAAGATAATGGGGGTAGCTACCTTTGACGCGGTCGAGGTCGCCGTCCATGGCGGCCTTGAGAAGAGCGAGTTCACCTGCACACCCATACACACAACAACAAAGGCAGGGAGGAGATCAAATCAAACCATCAGAAAAAAAATGCAGTCTCGGTCAGCAGCAGGAGGAGGAACGGCTGGTGGTCGGGGAGGCGTACTGTTGCCGTCGATGTTGGTGCGGCGGTAGACGAAGGGCGCCGCCATGGCTCGCTCGCGTCGCCTCGGCGACCTCTCTCAACTCTCAAGTCTCTCGCTCCTCCCCTTGTCCCTCGGCCGTAAAGTTTCTAGCGGAAGAATCGGAACCCCTGTGCCGCGGCCGCGAGGGAGCTGGGGTTTTGCGTGTTGGTTTGTCCTTGCCTTGACTGCTTGCCTCAGAGCTCAGTGCCGCCTGCCGCGCCTCGCTTTGGTCCAGTGCCGGTGGACCGGGTGCTGGTGCGCGGTGCGCCGGACTCGACTGCTCCGGAGTGGAGCAGCAGAGGTTCGGTTCACTCGAGGTCGCTTGCTTATCAGCTTATGGTTCCTATGACACGCGTGGCCCACGGACGCTGAAGAGCTTTTGCAGCGAGAGGTTACGTACGCGGTGCGTAATAAGGTGAGAGAGAGAGCCGAGACGATTCCGAACGCGCCGGTGTATGGGCGACGCGTCGTGATGGAGGACGAGCAAAAAGCTGCAGCGTCGTCGCGTGCTCCGCTGCCGTCTCTTCCGTGCCGAGATGAAGCACGTCGTCGCCGTGTCTATCAACAACATGGCCTGCGAAAAGGCGCTACGGGCCTGAATTTCGGTTCTCTTCTCAACACTTTGGACCTTTGAAATGGTAAAAAAAATGGCTGATTAAACAACTTTCGCTAATGTGACATTTATGGTTTTTTTCTCTGGATCCAAATCAGCCTAATTAAAGCGTTGCACAATGTCGGTAAAATTTAAGTACACAAGCGTGAAACCTAAATGAGCAAGGATTCAGTTTTAAGAGGGTTTTTTATAGTTACGGCTATGTTTTGATTGATGCTCTCAATGAAACTCACAAGCCAAATCTTGCAAAAAGGTTTTGTTCGAACAAAATCCCCCTGGAGGTACCACCAGCTTGATGGCCAAATGCATATTCATAGCCAAGGACACCGTAGGGCCAAAAAAGGAGAAAAAAAGAAAGGTGAAAAAGAATCCATCTGCCTCAACAAGTTCTTATTTTCAGAACCCAGAGCCTCAGTGATGTTCATCATCTTCGTCGTCATGTCCATCTGGATCCCCACCATCACCAATGACCTTAAGCTGCAGGAGGAAAGAAACCCAACAGTCTTGTTAATAAACACTTTAAAAGATTCCACAACTCAGCAGGACCAGGCGCCACATACTGCCGAGAGTGGCAAATGAAAATGAACTCACAATATGCTGGGCAACAATTAGGCAATCTCAATTACCACAAAATATTGCGAGCAGACTGGACACTCATGTGGCTCGTCTTTCTTCAACCAGAACCAAACAACATCATGTTCATCCTCTGCAAACAATGCAGATGAAAAAATAAAAACCACCAAACCACCAGGTCATTCTTATATGCTTGTGTCATACCTTTCAGTTGCAGTCTAGATAACAAAAGAAAGGGCAAGAACAACAGTGACTTACCTCCTTCACCACCAGGGCAACCAACAATCCTCTTGTTATAGTAGGACTCAATGACAGCAGGCTCCTCCTGCAGGTACAGAATCAAAGTGAAATGGTGAGTGACATGAGGCGGAATACTTATGAGTAGAATCATTAACAAACAACCCCTTCATCAGAAAATAAAGAACATGTCCAAGCATTACTGCAGTAGAAACTGAAACTTACAACAACACGACACACGCTTCCAGGGGGATCAAAACAGAAAAACAATACGGCATACTACTTAAGGGCAAATAAACACACCAGGTGTGGCGGGAAGTGAGGGGGCACAAGAGTGATAGTGTACAATCGAATGGAGCGACCTAGAAAAAGGCAGCGTATCCATTTCTTGTATAAAAAAGGTGATACTACACTGGATGCATGCATTAAATGCAAAATTTAATGACATCTGAATTGACGAAACATGAAACTGAATAAAGCCTAAATTTTAAGAGCTTCATCTCCCCCAAGTGACTTGAACTACAAAGTATTCTCAATTTCATGATGCAATACAGTATAACTGTTAGAATCACATCACACGCTTTCAGTGACAAATGATCATTCCACCATAAAAGTTGCATCTGGATATTGGAGATAAAATGATGAATTCATCATCCAGAAAAGGGTGAAACACATCTAACTATGAGTGCCTTGGTACCCATATGGTCCACAAACCCCGTTCACCCATTTTTGTTTGCCATGCCACGTCGACAATTAATTATCTAACATTGGGCACTGGCAATACCATTCATAACCGTAAGACAGCAATATTAGTGGAACAGATAACAGAAAAGTTGATCCCTCGACTCGAAGTCAAGAATAACTATGTTACAAGTTCTATCTCAACCAAGATAACCATGATTTAAGTTACAAAGCAGATTAATAGCAACAATGGAAAAATAGAACGCCTGCAATTTCATATTCACCCTTTTTGTATTTCCCATACTAACATGACTAAATGCAGAGTACAACCCACTGCAATTAAAAAGAAAACAGCTTCAAGTACAAACAAAAGCACATCAACATCTACACATCAATTTTTTTAGTCAGTCCACCTATTCATGTATAGATATTATATGTTACTTAGAATACCAATTGTATTACTGGTTTTAACAAGGTTGGCTACAATGAATGGAGCACAATGCATGGTGTCAAAAGTCAGTAAGTTTGAAACAATTGTATCTGTCGTCGTCTAGGGAGTCAGTTACATGGTAGAATCGCGTGTTTTGATCGAAATATTAGCTGGGAGCCTGGGAACGTGCGAATGATTAGCGCATACAGTACTAACAAACGTTTATTACATAACCTGGAAGAGCCGTGATTCTTTGATACAAACAGAATGGAAACAGATGGATAACAAATAGCCCATTGTATGGAGCACACAATTAATAAAAAAGGTACAGTGATAAATAATCTTTATCATGACATCATAATTCAGAGCATAGAGCAGCCAGATAACAACACAGAGCAACTATTAATGAAGCACCACGAACAGCATAACATACATCATTTGTTTCCCCGGCAATAACATGAATAGATACAGCACAATGCAAAGTTGATAACTTATGATTAACAAACAAAAGTCCAAAATAGAATCACTTCCAAACTAGTCATTTCATGACCGTAAAAATAAGGGAAGAAGTAGCGAGGTAGTCTGATGAACATAGCCGGCGCGCTTGATCTCCAACTTCAGAGCCAGAAAGCTAACGGCAAAAGCAATCAATGGATTCCTCACCTTGGTACCGAAGGGGCCGACGGGGGGATCCATGTCGAACCGCTTCTTGCCCTGCAAAACCAACGCCAGATCGAGGAATCAGGACCCATTTGACAAAACTGAATCAATCAACAGACCCCTGACCCAACCGAACCCCCAACAAGAAAACCTGGGCCATCTCACCTGGAGTTCGGCTTCAAGCTCCTCGCGCTCGAGCCCCGTGGCAATGGGCATGACGTCCTCCACCCTCGCCGGCTTGTCCCCTGCACGACGCGAAAACCGGCCGCCACCACCACAAACAAACCGATCGTCAGCGCCCGACGGCGCCAGATGACGCAGTATCCGAGGAAGATCGATGGGCGGGCTCACCTGAGAGGAGCGGGCTGGTGAGGCGGAAGGCCGCGGCAGCCGAGGAGAGTGGCGCGGCGCGAGCGGCGGCGGAGGAGGAGGAGGCGGAAGCCGCCGCCGCGGCGCGCTGGAGGGCGGGGGCTAGGGTCCGGAGGCCGCGCCACATGGCGGTGGTTGGGGCCGGGGCTCTGTTCCTCAGGCGGCGGCGGCGGCGGCGGAGGTGGGTGGAAATGGAGTGTGGCGGCGAGTCGGGGAGCGAAAAAAACTTTTTGATGTGTGAAGGTTCGGTTCGTGCGGAGCCGATGGACGGGCGGGATCGGGTCTGTGAGTCGAGGGCGCGACCCCGATGGTGCGGAAGCGGCACGGAGCGCGGCGAGGCGTCGAACTCGCCCGAGGCCCTGAGGTGGCCTCCTGAGGCTAACTCCCAACAGGAGATGCAAAACGACATGCAAACCAGATTTACCTCCCAACGACGACTGTGCATCACAGAATCGTTCTCAAAGAGAAGAGGCAACAGGTGAAGCAATTTTAGCTACGAGGAGAGAGGAGATGCAATTTTGCACTCCCTCTCTCCTCCAATGCATCTATCGCAGGCGGCGGTACGCGGGGATAATTGCCAGAATGGCACTACTAAAAGAGGCCATCTCCAAAACGCCCTTAGTAAGTAGAGCAGCTCCAAAACGCCACTACTAAACCCGTTTCTCATTCCATAATGCCAAAACTAGGCTGAAATGACGACCCTGCCCTTCTTCCTCTCCTTCCTCCTGTTGCTACGGATGCTCTCCTGAGCCCCAACTTTCAGTCTGCCTCTTGCTATTCCCGCTCGACGTCGAGGTATCCCAAAGCCATGCCATGCTGCTCCGCCTCCAAGAAGATGACGCGCAGGATGCACGTCGCCGCCGCGTAGAATCGCGCCCGTTCCACGCACTGACAGGAGCCCCGACGTCGCGACGCCCGAACAGCAGCCCCTGCAGAGCCCCAGCCGAGCAAGCAGCTCGGCGCGCCGCCCCGCTCCGTCACGCCGCGCCCGCGTGCCGCGCGTCAACCGCGCCGTCCCGCGCCCGCGTGCCTTTGTGGCCCTGCCGCGCGTCTCCTCGCGCGGCCGCGCCGGCCCGCTCCGCCTCGCCGCGCGCTGCGCCCCGCTCCGCCACGCCAGGCAGCAGCTGAGGGAGGGCGCAACGAGGGACGAGCGCCATGGCCGAAGTAGTGGAGCAGCAGCAGATGGATTTTTCCATCACCATGGCCAGGAGCAGATGAATTTTTCTGATTGTTTCGATTTTGATGAATTTCTGGGCAGTTGTACGTGTTAAAATGACCCAGGGACAAAACGGTCAGCAAATTTGGATGTTTTAGAAGTTTTGGCATATTGGAATGAAGCATTGCACTTACAAGTGGCGTTTTGGGCGTTTTGGAGCTTCAGCGCTTACTAATGCTATTTTGGAGATGGCTGTACTTAGTAGTGCTATCCTGGCAATTGACCCGCGGTACGCGCGGGGAAGGCGAGATGGGGGGAAGGCGGCGGAGGCAGGACGGGGCGAAAGCAGGAAGCAGGACGGGGCGGAAGCGACGGAGGCAAGACGAGGCGCTTCGTCCCGACGCGCAGTGGTGGCGTGGACGCCGAGGAGGGACGGCCGCCTCCTCTCCCCGAGCAGGTGTGGACGCGCGCGCGGGGCGAACTGCGGCGCGCGTGGGGAGGCGGCGGCACGGCGTCCACAGCGGCGAAGAGGTGTGCGGGGAGGAGGTGAACGCCGCGGAGCTCGATGTGCACGGCGGCGTAGAGGTTGGACGCGGTCCTCGCCGGCCTTCCCCTGCGCCCATTGCAGCCCGGCTGAATCCCCACCGCAGGCGGCCACGGCGGCGGCGGGCGACCCAAGATCCGTCGAATATGGCCGGAGGTGGCGTCGCCATACTCCTCCTCTGCCTCCTCGACGAGCTCTTCGTCTTCGCCTTCCAACTGCAACGACTTCTGCGTGGCATCGTCGCCGGCGTTGGCGGCGAGCTCCGAGACGCTGGCGGAGTGGGGAGGCGTGCTGGCGCTGGGAGAGGGGCCGCCTCGACGCACTCTTCTCCGATGAGTCCGGCACACTGGCGGCGCTGGGAGAGTGTGGGGAGGGAAGGGGAGGCGAGGTGGCGCGGCCGGCGAGCACGCGTTGGTCGACCGCGACGGGAAGCCGTACGTGCGCGTGCAGGTGCGCGACGGCGACGTGCGCGAGTTCATCAGCCCCGAGGAGGTGAGCGCCATGGTGTTGTCGCAGATGAAGGAGACGGCGGGCATTCCTGGGGGAGAAGGTGACGCACGCCGTGGTGACGGTTCCGGCCTACTTCAACGACGCAGCGGCAGGCCACCAAGGACGCCAACGCCATAGCAGGGCTCAAGGTGCTCCATGTCGTGAACGAGCCCACGGCGGCCACCATCGCGTACGGCATCGACCGGCTGGGGGAGGGCCGAGGGCGCCGGCGGAGAGAAGAAGGTGCTAGTGTTCGATCTCGGCGGCGTGCTGGCCATCGACGGCTGGTGTTCGAGGTGCTCGCTACTAGCGGACGACACCACCTGGGCGGCGAGGACTTCGACCAGCGCGTCATGGACCACTTCATCGGCGCGACGATGGGCGTGGTTCAACCACGGAGCGAACCGAGTCCGGTCCACCGATCCAGCGATATGCGGAGGGGCACCGTATGAATCCATTTCGATTTTACTAGCGACCCCTTTGAACCAATGGATACTACGGATCGACCCATATGCTTGAGTGCGTCGCGCCGTCGGTGCGTGCTGCTGCTCAATTGCTAGTTCACATAAACGTCCACATGCAAACAGGTAAATTTCAGGCAATAGTGAATAGCAAAATTTCACCGTCTTCCTAACCTTGCATCTTCTTAAGTGATTCAGCATAGCACTTGTTCCACCCCTACGCTTTGCTGTGACGAGAGTTCCACAATGTTTGCATTGCCCTTTGACAACAACACCAGCGACACGGATCTTGATGAATTCATTCCAAGCTTTGGATCTGTATTTTCTGCCTTCGTCGCTATTTAAGAATCCATTAACCATCGCAGTATCATCTTCACCGTCTAGACAATCTTCCTCAACATAGTCATCACCATAATCCTCGTCCTCGTCACCATAATTCAAGTCATCACCATCATATTCCTCCTCCTCATTGTTCTCTTCATCAAGCATTCTAGTGGGATTGCTCCTATCTGAAAAAAATTAATTGATGCATGTGTCCACAGGGTAGTTATACAAACTTAAGATAGAAAAAAACCTGCATGTTGCATTGTTGCTGCAACAAGGATAGCTATACAAAATGGACAAATAACTCACCAGGGTAGGTGCTCACAAGTGTGACTGGTGTGCGCATTCCTGCTACTGCTAGAGACCTCATTGTGTTGGAGAATCCTACTGCAGGTGGCCAGGGTCTTGTCACTCTAACATCTTGAGCACGAAGTGCACGACCGGCTCCATGGCGCTCCACATCTTCAGCAGGATCAATTTCCATCTTCCAAAAAATACTTACCTAATGTTAATTGTGAGGCACTAAAAACAACAAACATGGCTAGCAGGATACCAATGTAACCACATTCGGTTCTTGGAAACCAAAACGGAATACCTGCCTACAGTGGTACGTTCTGTTAATACAAAAAGGATCTAAGAGTGTAGATAATAGAGGCATCATCAAGCAACAGTTAGCATGGACTCCACTACCACTGATAAAAATGTCTGATAGTGTAATACGAGTAGGAATAAACTATCTGGCACCAAACAATTTTGGAATAAACTATCTGGCAACAAAGATCTAGGAACCCTCTGTCGATCGATGCCGCCACATACATAAAAGGTGCAAGATTCCAAAGGACCAGTTGATTATTAAGCAAGCAGGCTCTGCACATGCTGACATGTGGATATACAATTCGATTTCAAGGAATTCAAGAATACGCAGGAAGCGCCGCGCGGAGGCGTCGATTTCAAGGAAGGAGAGAGGGGATTCAGGTCTTTCACCAACCTGCTGCAACCTTGAATCGTCCTCTGCCGTAGCTGCAGCTGCCGGCGCCACCGTCGCCCTGACGGCGACCACGTGCCCCGCGACGCCACGGGGCGACATCCTCGCCCTGCCGCGCGACGCCTCGGCACCTCCGCGGCGAGCGAATCTGAGGGTCGGCGGCCGAGTAGGAGGCGGTGGTCAAGGTGAGACCGCGAGAGGAGACACCTGACGCATGGATCGATCCGCTTGACCCTAGGGTTCGAGGGGACTCGAACCATTCGACCCTCGCCGGTATCCACGGGTACCCAGTGGAATCATTTCATGGGCCGATTCGCCGATCCACTGGGCCGATCCGAACCACGCCCATCGTGAGTCAAGCGCAAGCACGGTCGCGACGTCTCCGGCGACGCCCGCACGCTCGGGAAGCTGCGGCACGAGGGCGAGCGGCACAAGCGCGCGCTAAGCATGCAGCACCAGGTGCGCATCGAGGTGGAGGCCCGCTTCGACGGCGTCGACCTCTCGGAGCCGCTCACCTGGGCGCGGTTCGAGGAGCTCAACGCGACCCCACCGTGGCAACCTCTAGCTCGTTTGCCTCTTCAAAATGCAGCTCGCTTGTTGGAGACTTCACCAAATCTTGGATCCTCGGTTAACTGTTAATGCGAGGCAATCTGGGTTTTCCTCTTCAAAATGCACCTCACTTGTTGGAGTCAGTCTGGTTGGGCTTTTTTGCGCCTCTGTGCTTGTCAGGAAGCGGCAAAAATGCTGTTGCGCCTCTGTGCTTGTCAGGAAGCGGCAAAAATGCTGCAAGCCAAGCAATGCGTCGTGACTCGTGAGTGTCTATACAATAAAAATGCTAACTTTACATAAAACCGCAAACTGAAATGAAAAAATAACTACAATGCCTTAATCCATTTGTTGCTATCTTTTCTAGGGATACAATACTTCTTTTTTCTTTTCTTTGCAACATCCAATCCTCTAGGATGATCAGCATCATCTTGTCTTTGTATGGCATGCTCGTCATGCCATGTCAAGAACATAGCATGTTATTATTTTTATTACTCACAGTCATGATACTCATTGGATTTAGATTCTCTTATTTGCTTGTTATCTAGATAATTTGTTTTAAAGTCAATGTTCATGATTAACTCACGCATACAAACAAACATCGGGAAAAACAAAATTTTGACTTACTCAGAGCTTTGTCTACAAATTGTCAAACGAATTAACAACCGTGCGGAATTCGAAATTAAACTCTCTCTTTCTTTTACACAAGGAATTCGAAATTAAACTTGAGAAGAGAAATCTAGCGCTCAAGTTTCGAGGGCGTTGACTGTTGACTAAAGTCACTCCACGAGCCGCCGCCGCCGCCGCCGCCGCCTCGCTAGTTCCGGAGGCGATGGAGGCGCCGGAAGCACGGAGAGTGCTCGAGTTCTACAGCGGCATCGGCGGCATGGTACTATTCCGAAACCTTGCTCTCCCCTCCGCTTCGGCCCATCACCGATCTATTCTAACGGCGGCTAGGGTTTCTCCGCCCCCCGTCCTGTGCCCGCAGAGGTACTCGCTGATGGCGTCGGGCGTTCGGGCGGAGGTGGTGGAGGCCTTCGATATTAACGACATCGCCAACGACGTCTACGAGCTCAACTTTGGACACCGTCCCTGCCAGGTGCATCCCGCTCTGACACCAAATCTTCTGTCCCCCTGCAATCCTGAATCTGAGGCGAAATGATTTGTGCTTAGTCAGGTTCGGGGTGGCACTAATATAGACTTAACATTGCAATTATGGTGATCAGTGACGATTCATAAGCTTGAATGAATGCACCTTTTGCCACCAGAATTTCAGATAACGCAGTTGTGAAATTAAACTTCGTGCATGTTTGCTTGACGATGTGACCAGATTTTAGCTCATGTTCATGCTTAGCAACAATATAGCATTTTTCAGGGCTATGAGTTGTTGAGGGACAAGGATGCCCATCTTTGTCCTTAGCCAAATTATGTCAATCCTTTTCAGCTTGCAACCTAATTGAGCTCTTTCCCTGGAACGCTAAAAGAAATCTCCCCAACTTTGCAAGCAAAGAGTGTCCGTTTTGATCCTGTCTTGTATTCTCATGCTAGTTTTCAAGACATATGTTGGTTGGATTCGTGATTTGTTGGCTGGTGCTCTGATAATTTTATTTGAATAAACAGTATGTGTCATTCTGTAACTGCAGGGTAACATTCAAACACTCACCGCTGGCGAACTAGACAAATACAAGGCACACGCATGGCTTCTTTCTCCTCCATGTCAGCCATACACGCGGCAAGGTTTGCTTTGAATACCTTTGATACATCACTATCTGCTCCTATTTCAAGCTTGGTTTATGGACGGACCATCATGTAGGACTTCAGAAGCACTCAGCTGATGCTCGTGCATTTTCATTCATCAAGATTCTTAGCCTCATGCGAAACATGACTTATCCTCCACAAATGTTATTTGTGGAAAATGTTGTTGGATTTGAGGTTGGTGTAACTTTTCTTTTAAGATCAGTTTACTGTTTACCTTAAGATTTGAACACTGGATGAGTCTTAGACTTACTTGTTTATGTTAGGTTTCCGATACGCATGACCAGTTGCTGGAGGTCCTTTCAAGTCTAAATTTTAACACACAAGAATTCATCCTAAGCCCCTTACAGTTTGGTATCCCATATTCTAGACCTCGCTACTTTTGTTTGGTAAGAACTTTGAGTATCTTGGCAAGGCTGTGTTATGGCATCTTGACAGCTCTTGTTCTTCAATGCCATTTCATTTGCTCATCAATTCAAACCACTGGATTTTTCTGTAACTATGTGGCAATACTTGCATCTACAGGCCAAACGAGAACCTATGTGTTTTCAAAACCCATCAGTCAATAACAAATTGCTTAGGACACCTTTGGTGCTAAGTCTGACAGTGAACAGTAAACCACTGAGCAGTCACGACCAGGATGAAGAACAGCTGGAGCTAGATTGTAAGCCAATAAAGGAGTTTCTTGGTAAGTAGGACTGCTCACTGGCCAGCTTTGCTAGTAGCTTCAGGCCTATACATTATATTTATATCATTACAATGTAGTTTGAAGAAGTTGATTCATCAATTTAGTTTTAAATTCTAATGTGTAACAACACTGGTATTCATGTAGTTGAGGAGGCTGATGGAGGTGTTTCAAGAGAAACAATATTGCAAGATTACATAGTTCCATTAAACTTGATTGAAAGGTGGGGAAATGCTATGGGTATCCTCAATTCTTCCTTATACTGGACGCCCTTTCATAATATTTTTCTTTTTGTATCAGAATCCATGACTAGTTGCCTGTTAATTAGTTTCTGATACACGTGATCAACTACTTTTAAATTAGAAATCATAATATTTTGTGTAATTTATGATTTTTTTAATTAGTTCATTTTAACGATCACTGTGGTGTTGTGGTGAATCCTTGACTATTTGCAAGATATTGTACACTCTGAATCAAAGCGGTGCTGTTGTTTCACTAAAAGCTATTATCGCTATGTGAAGGGGACAGGCTCCTTGTTGGCTACATCTAAAGTAAAGCACACTATTCTCTTTTTGTTATGTTTCACTCATTTACATACCCTCTGGTGTTGCCTCCTAATCTTTATTCTCATGGTCATGACCTTCTATGATAATCTACCTAAAATACTAGAACCTAAAACAGGTTCCTGAACAGAAATTTGAAGTTTCTTCCCTTAAGGAGTTGGGTCTTCGATTTTTCACCCCTCGAGAGGTAGTTTCTTTTTCACACTTACATTGTTCCACTGGCTATCATTTACATGTGCTATTCTTATAATTTTTCAGGTTGCTAATTTGCATTCATTTCCTTCAAGTTTCCACTTCCCGGATCATATAAGTCTCAGGCAACAGTGAGTGTTAGTTCTACTTTACATTTCTAATTTAATACAATTAACATCAGGACCATTCGAACTGAAATCCATGTAAGATCTTGGATGAAGTATTTGTTCTATAGAAAATAAGAAATCGGTATCTGACTAATTTATCTCTGCTACTTGCCGGATAACCCGTGAAATCCTTATTTTGCAGGTACGCCATGTTGGGTAATAGTCTAAGTGTGGCAGTTGTTAGTCCCTTATTGCGTTATCTGTTTGCTGAGGCATAGGGAAGCTTGGTCAGCTAGCTGGATTAACCTGAAATAAACACTTTTGGCCTGCTTTCTGCTGCTGTTCAAATGTCACGCTTAACTTTAAGCAAAGTTTGTGTCAAAAGTATGATACGTTTCTCACTTCTTGTTGGGTTCAAATGTGTTCTCCACTTCTCAATCTTCTGACCCCAATTAGCCCGATACAACCCAGCAAAGGATGGCTGGCTCGTGCAGGAAGAACATGTCGATCAAGGCTCCATCCCTCAAATAATTGAGTGATTCTCACTTTGCAGGGTTGGAGAGTATTGTTGCGTCTACTGGTGAGAACACTCAAGAGGCAAAGGCACAACATGTATCAGTGAAAACGCTGTCAACGGTGATTCAAGAAAAGAAAAAAAAAACCGCTGTCAACGGATCTAACCTACCGTTGACTACACAAGCTTTTCTGTTGTCGGAGCCATCTGTGTGGTGTTGTTCTTTTGCGAGTTATGTGTTGTTATTTTGAATGGATGTCGAAATGGTAATCCAGTGATGGGTACCTGGACGAGGTTATTGTAATGATTGCGGATCTCAGTTTAAACAACTTCCCCTTCAATCCTGTAACACAGGCAGCTCGAGCATGTACTTTTCCTGAAATTTTCTGCAATCTTTTTTGCCTCTAGCCGAGCATCATCATTCATCAGTGGTCACCGCTGATGTACAACCAACCATCGAGCAATCCTGATTAATGTCGCAAAGCAATTGCATCTCTTTCTCTGCAGAATATCACCTACAACATCCTGCGAGTGTTGTGACGGAATGGTCCCGTCAGAGGTGGCTCGGCTGCAGAAATCTCAAAACGAAACAGTTCCATTCTGTTGAAATCAGAAACAAAACACTGGGAGCTACAACCCCCTCTTCTTCCGCAATTCCATATCGAACCGAATAAACCCGATTCGGCCACCATGCGGCCGCCAGGGCTCGCCGCCGCCGCCGCCGCCGCCGCCGCCTCTGCTCCGATCCGTCAGCGTCACATCTGCACCGCCGCCACCCCCGAGGTCTCCTCCGCTTCTACCCCGTCGCCCCAGCCTGATGAGCCCCTCTCCGCGCAGTTCGCCAACCTCCGCGCCGCCGGCGCCACCAGCACCGCCAGCGGCCTTGCCTCCTCCCTCCGCAAGCTCCTTGCCTCTTCGCCCACCCACCCGCGCGCCTTCTCGCTCCTCAGGTCCGCCGCCCTGGACGAGCGCCTCGAGCCCGACGCGCTCGTCGACGCCGTCCTCTCCGCCGCCGACGTGGGCTCCCCCGCGGATGCGTCTGCGCTCCTCAGCCGCCTTCTCACCTGCCTCTGTCGCGGCCGGCGTGACTGCTCGCCCGCCGCCGCGGTCTACGCCCGCATGGTCGCCCGCGGCGTCGTCCCGGACGCCAGGTCGCGCACCGACCTGCTCGTCTTCACGGCGCGGCACGCGTCGGCCGAGGACGCGCTGGCGCTGTTCGACGAGATGCGGGGCAATGGGCACGTCGCGGATGCGATGATGTACGACGTGGCGATGCGGGCATGCTTCAAGGAAGGGATGCATGGGGACGCAGTCAGGCTGTTCGACGAAATGGCAGCAGCCGGGATCAAGCCTGATGAGCGTGTGTATGCGCTCGCAATTGCGATCCTCTGCAAGCTGCGCGACGCGGACCGTGCTCTGCATGTGTTGCGGGAGGCGAAAGAGTCAGGATTCAGGCTGTGGGACGCCATGCACAACTACGTGGTGGATGTTCTAGTGAAGGTGGGGAGGATGGAGGAGGCGCTGCATGTGAAGAATGAGGTGCTGGCAGCTGGGGGGAAGATGAATGTGGCGCTTGCGACGTCATTGATGCATGGGTACTGCTTGCTTGGCAAAGTTGGGAAAGCACTGGATTTGTTTGATGAGGCTGTCAGAGATGGTGTGGTGCCGACAGACGTGACATATCTGGTGCTGATCCGAGGTTGTCGTGCAGAGGGAATGACAGATAAGGCGTATGAGCTATGCTGCCAGATGAGAGAGCGGGGATTGTTGCCGAGCGCATTTGAGTTTAACTTGGTGATCACTGGCCTTATGAAAGACAATCGGTGCGAGGACGCCATCAAATTGTTTGAGGAGATGATTGATACTGGGTTACCGAATCTTTTCACATACAATTCTCTAATTCTTTGGCTCTCTCAGAATCACAAACTCCGTAAGGCACTGGAACTATGGGAGAAGATGAAGGAAGCAGGACTTAAACCATCTATTGTAACATACCACAACTTGCTCCTGGGTTATTGTCTGAGGGGGTGCATGGATGAGGCAGTCAAGTTATACTCAGAGATGCTTGACAAAGGATTCACGCCTAATTCTGTCACTTACACAACTCTTATGAAAGGATATATCCATAAGAAGGATTTTGACAAGGCCTATGCACTTCTTGACGAAATGGCTCAGAATGGAGTTTCTTGTAATGAATATATATATAATATTCTAATAAATGGCCTTCGCTTGGTGGGCCGCATTTTTGAAGTTGATGAAATGTTGAAGAGATTTATAAGCGAGGGTTTTGTTCCAACCACAATGACATACAATAGTATCATCACTGGTCTTACGAAAGCTGGTGCGATGAGCTCAGCAGTTGCTTTGTATCAGCAAATGTGTGAGAAAGGTATACAGCCTAACTTAGCAACATATACCAGTTTTATTGATGGTTATTGCAGGACCAACTGCTGCGATCTGGCACTGAAGTTGCTAAATGATCTGAGACGTAAAGGCCTTCAACCTGACCTTGCTGCTTACAGTGCCATCATAAATGGGTTTTGCCAACAGGGGAATATGTCTCATGCACTCCAATTTCTTGTTCTTCTGCTGAAAGATGGTTTCAAACCAAATGTTGTTGTCTACAATAGTTTTATTACAGGGTACAAAAGCTTAAAAATGATGGAAGAAGCTTCCAAGTTTTATTATACCATGATCAAAGATGGAGTTGTCGCTGATACAGCAACCTACACAACATTAATTGATGGATTCTCTAAAGCTGGCAATATATCCTTTGCTTCAGAACTGTACTCAGAGTTGTTGGCGAACGGTAATATTCCTGATAATAGAACTTTCACAGCATTAACACATGGCTTCATCCGCAGTGGAGACATTGATGGTGCTAAGAAGTGGCTGGATGAGATGAGTAGATTAGATGTGCCCCCAAATGTTATAATTTATAACATGCTTATAAACGCATACATTCGTGATGGTAAGCTGCAAGAGGCATTCCAATTGCACGATGAAATGCTCGACAAGGGAATCACGCCAGATGATACTACAAACGAGTTTGTTAGCCACAATTTTTTGGAAGCTGACAGTCGCAGTCCAGCAGATACAGAAAATCCTATTTGAAGTCCATGCAGTCAAGAATGGAGCTCCTTAGGTTAAAGTTTATCTGTTTGGAATTGTTGAGACGGGAGACATTCAAACATGCACTGTGAACAGAGTGCAATTTTGACTAGGCCAGATGGAAGCAAAGGTAAAAATTGGGAGATGTTCATTACTCTATGTTTTTTTTTTTTGCGAGAACAATATGTGATGTTTCTGTGATGTGACTTACATTGTTGTTGATGCTTCATGAGAAAATGTCCATTGCGCACATTCCGTTTTGTTCTATATGTCATAGTTTCCCATTCCAGTTCAATTGTTATTTGAATTTAGGAAAACCAACAGGATCAGACCTTGATTTGTAACTGAAAATTTCGTGTAACATTTACCCATTCTTACACTCCCTTCAGTGATAACTTTTTGTTGTGTCTTACCTGAGTGGTCAATACTTCTCTAACAAGTATTACTCCCCACCAATCCATTTTGGTTGACGCTGAGCTAAGCAACGTCAAGAAAGAAAGATTTGAGGGGGGTACCAAGTTTTATTTTCGACTACTGCTATTTCTATCTTTTCGATATATGTATGAGATGTTTCCTATTGCTCTGGCTGATCTAAATACGGCTGCACTACTTATTAAACGTGCCAGTGCCAGTTTTGTGAGAACTCGTAGAGCAGTAGTAATTACTAATTAATATATGTTTTGGGCCGCTTTCTAAAAAAAATATATGTTTTGGGCCAACTAGATTAGAATTGAGGGGAACTCCAGTGTTTTGTATGGAATGAAGATGAACCTATTTCCAAAAGCATCTAGCTTAAAATCAGTGTTCCACTGTGCTTTATAACCATAGTAACGGAGAAAAAACTAGCTTAGACAGTTTGAATCCTTCCAACGGTGACGTTGACACATCTGTTCAATAGTGATCGTTTACAAAACAATCTTATAAGATAGGTTTTTGAGGATATTGTTTTTGCCATCTGGGGGATGAATAGGCTGTATATCGCGAAGTATTGTCACAAACTAGCTTGCAAGGCTGAAACTCTTCTTGTTAAAAGAACACATGTCTTATATTTCTCATCCTAAAATAGAAAGACTGCCTAGCTAGCATCTTGTTTATATATTTGATTTATGTGATGCAGAACTGTAATGGTGGCCTGTGTTCCTGTTTTATGGAAAGAATCCTGCATGCCAGTGACCAGTGTTCATAAGTAACGTGGAGGAGCAGTTTGGAACATGACATCCCTTTGCTTTGCTGCTGAAATGCATTCTGTTTTCGTCTCAAGTACATGGAAAGCTATTCAAATAGGAAAATCAGGGGCTGGCGAGGGAACTTCTGTCATCCTGCATGCTTGGTTTCCAGACATTGTTGGTGCCCATCTTGTGTATTCCCTTCGTCCTCAAATTGTTGTCGGCTTGTCGTTAGGAGACAGCAACTCCAGGTTCTTTTTGAACTAGAATTGTTGTCCTAACGAGAACAGTTTGAGGACGAGGGAGTATATCATTTAACAAAGAAACCCCTGGTGATCAGGACTTACTATTGGAACTTCAATTGCTTAGGAGCCGGTATTAGTATCTTTTCTCACTGATTTACTGTTACTTGAATTAACTAGCAGCTTACTATGTGAAATGTAATCAACTTCCTACTTTCATGCATAGCAATCCAAAGATGCATTGGAATGTTACGCGATTTCTGCGTGGTGATATAATTTCAGTCCATTTAGAAAAAGAAATGTTATTTCATCTCCCAACGGGAGTGTACCCGCGAACTATATATGTAACATTAAAGTTGTTAACATCTCAGCCTTTGTATATCATTTCATGGGTCACATATTTTTTACAAGGCACTTATGTGTGTGGCAATGCTTTAAGAAATGGGAACACGTTGCTCGATCCTCTCGCTTGAGGCCGCCTCTTTACTGAGCGGGCTTCTTCACTGCATTGGCGAAGATCTTACGGTTAAATAGTACAAAAGTTCATCCATGAAAAAATCAAGCCCGCGTTTGTAAGCGGAGAGATTTTACATCATGGGTGAACCTGTCGACCATGTAATCTCATTGCAAACTGCTGTTCAAATGTGAATTGCTTTCATATGATCAGTAAACCAAAACAATCTCCCCTTGTTAATCTGTTCTGTCTGTGTACAGATAAAACCTGCGCTGACATGTCGGACGGACATATGTGGTGTGCGGCGCAAATCGTGGGCGACACCAGCGGCAGCGCGCAGCCGATCGAAGAGCCCCCAGCTGCATGCGCGCGGCACAAGAGAGGTTGACCGGCTTCCAAAACGGCAACGTGCCGCGCCGCCAGACGCAACGCGCAAAGAGGATTAGCCGCGGGCGCGATCACAAAGAGAGAGAAAGAGAGGAAGAGATGCACCGGTCGTCGAGCTACTACCTGTCGTCGACGTCGTCGTCGTCGTCGCTGCCGCCGTCGGCGACGGCAGGGCCCTCCTCGTCCTCGGGGCCGAGCGGGACGCCGGGGGCGGCGGCGCTGGACGTGGACCAGCTGCCGACGTACGACCCGCGGTCGGACGCGGCCAAGAAGGAGGCGCTGGACGCGTCGCGCGCCGACCTCGCGCGCACCCTCGTCCACCTCGTCCCCCTCGTCGTGCTGCTCTGCGGCCTCCTCCTCTGGTCGCTCTCCGCCACCGATGTCCCCGGTACGGATTAAAACTCACGGCCGGTTAGTTTAGATCGGCGAGAATTTGCATATAACCTCTGAATCAAGCATTCAAGCCGTTCGTACGTCTTGGGAATGCACAAACACCTTTGCAGAAATCAGTTCAGTACCTTAATTTGTAACTTCAGACAAGCGATTCATTGTTGCCAGGTAACTACTAGCTAGGCTTCTTCGTTTTCCTACTAATCGGTTCGTGTTCGAACCCGTTTCAAGTCGAGTCCTTTCCATACACGCGCGCGGTTGGAGTCGCCCACGAACTCGCCTCCCGCGGCGGAATCGGAGGTCGGCGACTCGGCGAGTTATATATACAGCCCCCGGTCCCGTCGTTTCGGCCGCGTGGGGAGGTCTCGGCATTGGTGGGAGCGCGAGTCCAAGAACTTGATCCAAGAAACACAGGAGAGGGGAGAAAGGGGCGGCGGCGGCGCGCCATGAGGATCCGCAAGGGGAGCCAGGTGGAGGTGTGGACGCAGGAGGCGGGGTCGCCGGTGGGCGCGTGGCGCGGCGGCGAGGTGCAGTGGGGCAACGGCCACTCGTACATCCTGCGGTGGCACGACGGCGCCCCGGACTCGGGGCGCATCTCCAGGAAGAGCGTCCGCCCGCGCCCGCCGCCGGCGCCCGCCCCCCCCGACCTCGACGCCGGGGACATGGTAGAGGTGTTCGACGAGGAGGACTGCCTCTGGAAGTGCGCCGAGGTCCAGCGCGCCCAGGCCGACGGCGGCCGCCAGTTCCGCGTCAAGGTCGTCGGCGCGCCCAAGGTGCTCGAGGTGGCGCCCAACCGCGTCCGCGTCCGGCAGGTGCTCCGGGATGACGACGTCTGGGTCGTGCTCCGCAAGGTAAGCGCACGCGCTCCGTCGCCGCCGCCTTCGTCTCTCCCCTCTCACGCGCCTAGCAGATTCATCTGCGCCTGCGTAACTGTTCCCCTGACGCCTTGCCGTGGTTCTTTGCCCCAGGACAACAAGGTCGCCGGCGCGAGCGCGACGCCATTGCGCGCCAACGGCAATGGCAACGGCGGCCACCCTTACAAGCCGGTCACGCCGGGCTTCAACCCGTTGAAGCAGAAGAGGCCCCCCTCCATGTTCGATGCCCACGCCATCCCCAATAATGGTCAGAGGTTCGAGAATTCCACCAAGAAACTGTGCGTCAAGGAAGAGCCCAAACTCGAAGTAGAGGTGATCGAAGTACCACCAAACGTGTGCCTGAACAAGCAGGATGAGATTGGCAGCAGCAGCAGTAGCAGTAGCAGCGAAGATTCCGAAGCTGATAACAAGCAGCAGAAGCCGCAGCACCACGACAGCAACGACGACGACAGTGAGTCCGATTCATCCTCCGATGACACCAGCAACAGCGACAGCAGTAGTGGTAACAGCGACAGCAGAACCCGAAGCGACGACGCCGGCGATCGCGCGGCGGTGGCTCCGGCAAGCGCGCCTCGCGACGACGATCAGAAGGCCGGTCTGCTGCAACAGCTCCCCAAGAAAGAGCATCGTGATGATGACATAGTTGTATCCTTTGGGAGTTGGGGTCGGCCGCCGCTGAACGACGAGAAGGCGGTGGTGCAGGAAAAGATCCATCGCCAGGAGCTGGAGGCCTACACTGCTCTGACGAGGGCGTTCCATGCGGCCAGCGACGCGCTGAGCTGGGAGAAGGCGGAGCTGCTCACTGACCTCCGCACGCATCTCCACATCTCCAGCGACGAGCACCTGGATGTGATCAATGCGGTCACGAACCGCAAGGGTGGAAGATATGGAAGGCCTGGCAATTTCTGATTACTACACATTATAGGATCGCCATGCGTATTCGTTCAGGCATTGTATATATCACTGTTGATGTAGCTACACTTTGGTACTTCTCCAGATATCGAGCCGAATCTTGAACTACTGGAAATTACACTTTGGTATTTTGATTCTGTTTGGATCCCTTTCAGTTTCTTAAAAATTATTTGGTTTCTAGAAAAAAACTGGGTGGATTTGATTGGATCCTGGTTTCTTAAAATCAGAAACCAGTGTGTTGCAAGTTTAATGACCAGTTTGTCCATCATTTCTTTCTAATTATAAATTTCTTAAAACCAAGTATCTAGTTTCTAGAAACTGACATGTTTTGGGGGCCTCCGGTTTCTAAAAGCTGGTTTCTTTGCCATCTGAGGTTTTTATTGTCAACTAAAAAAAGAGTATGAAATCACTACGGGAAACCCCTCTTTTGCCGTGTGTCCTAGGCACACGGCAAAGGGCCATATGCACTCGGGAAACGCTTTGCCGTGTGTTACACTCGGCAAACAGCACACGGCAAAGTGGTACCGGCAAACAGTACTTTGCCGAGCGCCGTTTATCGGGCACACGGCAAATCCTTTGCCGAGTGCCTAACGCGACGCTCGGCAAAAAAAAGTGTCGACCGCCGTCAACCGTCAACCAGAACTTTGCCGAGTGCCGTGGGCCCCGGCACTCGGCAAAGTTTAACAGTTTGCCGAGTGCCGTGGGACCGAGCACTCGGCAAACCCTGGCCTCTTTGCCGAGTGCCACGATTGCACACACGGCAAACACTGGCCTATTTGCCGAGTCCCAGCTGGCACTCGGCAAAAAATGGTCTCTTTGCCGAGTGTCCCACCTGGCACTCGGCAAATGTTTTATACACTCGGCAAAATATTGTTCCAGTTTGCAATAATCGTTTTAAATCGACTACAACCTGGACCACAATCACAAAAAAACATCATATATCACATATATGAGCCAAAACATCATCGCATATCACATATTTGAGCCCACATCATCACAAACTCAACATATCACATAGATGAGCTCCACCATCATCACAAACTCAACATATCACATAAAAAGGTCCATCATCACAAACACATCACATAGAGGTCCACGATCATCACAAACACATAATCCACCAACCGTCATCACAAAGTCCCACACGATCACGAGACATAGTTATAGAAGTTTGAAATAATATTACAAGTTTATTGACGAGGTGGCCACGGCGACCAAGCATTCGGCGGGGAGGGGTTGTTGGATCCCGCCGATTGATTCTGCACGAGCAAAGTAATAGAAGTATTTAAGTTGTAGGTTAGAAGCATATAAGCTAAAATTGTAAGTTAGAAGCATATAAGCTAAAATGTAATAGAAGTGACAAAATGTAGGTTACAAGCTAGCATAGCTAAACCCTTCAATTACTTCACTATATCTTGAAGGTAAGAAATTAAAGTACAAAAGATTTGAAGTGACTCACCGGAGTGCCTGCAGAAGGAGTGCCGGTAGGAGAAGTACCATCGAAGGCAGGAGGACCGCCGAAGGGAGGGAAACCGCCGAAGGGAGGAGGACCGCCGAAGGGCGGAGGACCGCCGAAGGGAGATGGACCGCTGTAAGGAGGTACTGGTAGAAGAGGGAGTTGCCCTGGCTGTGGCACCGTACTATGAGTTTGCATGTAAAGGAACATCTGCGCCATCCGCTGGTCATTCCTCTGCCGCTCTGCCTCCAGCTTCGCATCCATCTCGGCCTATGTTGGCGGTTCTTATGCGATAAAATTAAATTCATTAATTCCGCAAGCGCACGGATCACCATTGTAGCATTTCACCTTGGAGTATTCCAGGGTTATCGTATTTATATTTCCGCAGGGAAGTAGAGCAAAAGGGAGCTGAATAATAGCAATGCATTGGATAATTTGGAGAAAGAATAATGTATCAAACTATACTTGAGACGGGGGTAAGATAGGCATGATAGATATGGGTGGCACACACATCCTCAAATCTAAGGTAATAAAAGAAATAAATCGTAGTATACATTTGGGAGAGCAACGAGATAGAGTTAAGGCTACCTGTATGTTCATCTATTATTTACTCTTCCTAGCAGTCAAGTCTACAAAGATTATCTACTCTAGCTAAGCTCATATACATACAAGTCATGTCGTTTTGGGGCACACACGTGCTAGGTTAACCGATGATGCTAGTTCAAACCTAGGGAACCGTATGCTATAATTAAGACCCTGCTGAGTCCAATCCGGACGTGGTGGATTACAGAGACCGGTGCAGCTGTCACATACACTCGCGGCTACCATCCTCCGTGGGGTTGGGTGCCAAACGTGCATAGGCCAAGTTCTAAGCGCTATGCTTACAACCCGCCTAGAGGAACTACTCTTGATCAACGGAGCAATCCTATCTAAGAATGAACAAGCACAGATTTCACACGACGTCATCTCTGACGAGGCACTATCTCGTCCTTGCTATTCCAACAATCACGAATCCCACAACAAGACTTCTACGAGCACTTACTTAACGAATAAATAAACTAAATATAAAAGAACTACTAAAAAAATAAATAAAGATAAAACTAATTATATATAAAATAATATCTCAAAAGAGTAAGGATACAAAGAACTATACCGAACTCCGAGAAGACTCCGGAAGCCCGAAAGAGCTCTCACTCTACTCTACTCTACTCTAACTCCCAAAGCTACTACTAAACTAAACTAATGAACACTTGGATGAAGTGTGATGGTGCGAGTTGCTTCTGAGGCCAGGGGGTCCAATTTATAGCTTGTGATGGCGGTGGGAGCCCGCTGGCCGAAGCTGGTGAGGCGGTGGCGCCAAAGTCGGCCGGCCGGCCTAGTGGGGTGGCCGGCCGGCCGTCCCCTGTGGCGGTTTGCCACCGTCTTAAGCGTGGACGCTCCAGATCACTCCCTGAAGGCGGTCTGAAGGTCGGCTCCTCTCTGGGGTCGGCAGAATTGCAGTGGGGGCCAAGTTAAGGCCCAAATGGCCCACCTTCTAGAATGGCGGTGCAAATCTGCTGGGCTGGCCTTGAATTATGCGTTGTGGATTAGTTTCCTGCCCACTAGAGGAAGTCTGAGGCCTGCGGCCACCAGGTGGGGCCGGCCGGCCAGGGAATTTCCCTGACTGGGCCCACTTTTCTCCATTATTCACTCCTGCATCCAAATATCCACCAAAACTTGTGGAGTGGCATTATTCCTATCTACTATGCACAAAATCTTGGTGTTATGCATTTATTTACCGGTAGGGTGGCGGTCAAATCATGGCTTAATGACCGCCAACAACCTCCCCAAGCTTAAACTTTGCTCGTCCCGAGCAAATTCAACTCAGAGTACCGGCGGATCAGGAGTTACAAAGAAGCGCCCCATGGGTAATAAAGATGCAACAACATACTCCCTAAACAGTGGTAAGTTTACGAGAGCACAGAATATTCATGAGTGTTACAAAAATCGTGGGGCTTATATGTCACACCTTGTCATGCATCATTGAAGACTAGAACGGCATTTTCGGACAAGTACACAATTCTAGCAGGTATGCATCCAGAGTTTTTATGTGCTGCAAGGTAAGGTGCAAGAATTCTCCTTTGTTTTGGGTGGCACTTCTCTTACCACTCCGATGTGAGTCTATTCCTACAAACTTCACTCATCCTACCTTCTACCAAATGAGGCTTTGTATGTGGAGCTTGGTAAGGAATGCATAAATGTCATGCATTTATTGTAAAGCTAAAGAATGAGTCTCAATCAACTTAGCAACTCTATTTATTTGGGTCATAGGAAATGATGTGCTGGAGAGGGAGAAAATGAACTCACACTTATGGAAGGGGGTTTTGAAAAACATTGGTCCTTTATTTTGCTCAAGATGTTTATGATAAGAACCATATAGCCATTGACTTTTGTCATGCAACCATGGAGTTTTTTTTTTTACTACTCCATGGTGCAAGGGGCCATAAATTTTGAATGGTTCAGGGAAACATTTTGAAATATTCCTGAGCATTTTGGATGGACCAAAAGTTTTGCAAACTCTGAAAAATGTTTGGTTGATTTATCCAAACATTCCCCTTTTTATTTGGTGGAGAGAAATTTTTCGAAAACACATGCGAAGGAATTATGACCAAAATTAGGAGTGCTTAGTTTCAAGAGTACATCAAACCTTAACAAAACTCAATACATAAACAAATGACTATGAGTGGGGCTGTTTCGAATATTATGATATGGCTCTGGTAGGTAAATAAATCCTCACACTAAGAGAAGTGTGCCAAAACAGAAGGGTTTTAGGTACTTGCAGCAATTCAAGAAAAACATCTCTGGATGAAACCATACTAAGAAATTGCAACAAGTCCTAATCATGCCATATCACAATCCACAATGCTCAGACTTGGTGTAACGAATGCAACCCACGGAAATAAGCAAGACTCATGATGTGCTAGGCCTAGCTAGGATAACGATTGGGATGGCCTCCCCAATCGGAGGGCTCTCATTTTTACGTCTTTGAGCTTGACGTTCTCCATGTCTTCAACTTGTTTGGACCTCGCTCGCTGGAGAATCTGGCGAGGTAGAGGTTCCTTTTTTCTTCCGCCACACCTTGGTTGTCTTCTTTGTGTTGGTGGCGGCGACCTTTTCTTTAATAGGCGCCTTTGTTGTACTCTCATCGGTCGATACCGTAGCTGCCTTCTTCTTTCGTGAGCGCTTTGCTCTTCTCTTCATAGGCGATTGTGACTCGCCTACCCCTTCTTGCAGGGGAGGAGTAAGAGGGGCTTGAGGTGTGTTTGGCGGCTGAGGCATCCTCCTTGGAGTCCTCCAATAATTTGCTGGCCTTCTTGCATTCTCTCTTGCCAGATAGTTTCTCATGTATGCAATGAGCTTGTCTGGCTGTGGCATGGGTGGAGTAATCTCAATCTTTTCCACTTCCCTTGGGTCCTTTCCATATATGACCCGTACTTGCTTGCATTGCTCAACCTTAGGCTTGAAGTTGAACGTCTCTTCCCTGCCGTTAAAGTCCAAGTGGATCTCTCCTGCCCCCACGTCGATGTTGGCGTTGGTGGTGCTCAAGAACGGCATCCCGAGGATGAGAGGAGTTTTGACATCCACCTCCATGTCAAGCACAACTAAGTCAACGGGGACGAAGAGATTTCTGACCTGCACGGGAACTTCTTCGACAATCTCCAAGGGCAGGCGTAGTGATCCATCTGCAAGCTGGAGCTTCATGGTCGTTGGAGATAATGGATAGTTTAACCCATCGTACATCGCCTTCGGCATGATGCTCGCCCCTAAGTCACATAATGCCCGAGCGAAACACCGGTCGTTGACCAAACACGGAATGGTTGGCCATCCGGGATCTTTTCTGATCACATCCTTGGGGAGTGCGGCATCCAAGTCGCTCTCTTCACACCTGATGGTTATTGCATTCACACTCTCCTTGGGATTAACTTCTGGTTGCCCAGGAAGTTTACCCGCACGAGGAGACTGCACAGCTGAAGCTATTTGCGCAATTTGCGTTTCTAGCATCTTGTTATGGCTTAGCTGATTTTGCAGAGCAGTGCTGAACGACTCTAGCTTGGCATCTATGCTCTCTAAACCCTTGTCCGTAGTAAGAAACTTCTTACTAACGCTGTCATTAATCTTGACCTGGCCGAGAACTAGATCCTTGATAGATGGCTCATAACGGGAAAGATTACCATTGTTACCTCCCTGATTCTTGTTGAAGGAGAGGTCGGGCCTGGAGTTCCAGCCGTAGTTGTTCTGGGAGCGGTACCCATTGCCATTGTTGAGGAAATTGCATTCCTCTCTCGCATTTGGGCAATTGATGCCCATATGCCCAACGTTGCCGCATTCCTCACATGTCATGCGGGAGTCCGCAACTTGCAGGTCCTGTGGAGACTCCACCTTGCGGAGTAGCTGATCGAGCTTGATGGCGAGCATGTCCATCGTCTCCACTTGGTGCACTCCACGGGTCTTGGTGGTCGCCGCTTGGCGTTCACCATGAGTCTGGTTGGCCGCCACCTTCTCAATCAACTTCTTAGCGTTCTTCACGCTAAGGGAGAAGAAGGAGCCGCCTGCTGCGGCGTCGAGGTGCTCTCGAGCGGACGGCCTCAAACCGTGGTAGAAACTCTGTATGAGGAGCCATTCCTCCATGCCATGGTGTGGGCACGAGAGAACGTACTCCTGCATCCTGTCCCAGGCTTCCGCGGTCGACTCATCTGCGAGCTGTTGGAAGCCCGATATCTTGTTCCACAGGGCAGTCGTCCTGCCCGGCGGGAAGAACTTGGCGAGGAAGGCATTGGAGCATGCCATCCACGTGTCGAGGGACTTTTGGTTCGCGTAGAACCACTGGAGAGCCTTCTCCAACAGAGAGAATGAGAAAAGCTGCAGTCGGATGGCGTCCTGAGGTGATAAGCCCATGGCTCCTCATATATTTTCAGCTGGTGGCAGTTTGCATTATTGGTGCAAGTATAAATTTAAAGGAGCTGAGCTATTAAGCAATAAGCATAATCAAGCACGGAGAAGGAAGAAATATTTTATTGTAGGTTCCATGGAGGTGGAGATCAAGGAAAATCCAACGTAACGTGCAGATGCATGTACGACTTCAAGGTATCACGTTAATTGGGTCAGATTCCTAATTACTAGTATTAGCCGGCTTGCCGTATTATTTTAATGCCTCTTATTAGCATGTTTGAGTCACGCTAGGCCTTGGGCCTTGTCTGGTTTGGCACTTCTGGTTTGAGTCGGACTCGTTCCCTCGGCTGGCCTGTGCGCCGCATATAGCCAGGGCAGTGCCCATGTAACAGATTAGGTTTTGATTATTCGTGTATTAGTTTTCTGTCGAGGTTTTCTCCAGAGAACTAGAGAGATGGCGATCCCATCCCCTTGGTGATTATCTGCTACTGCCGATCCTTGTGATTGTGAAGGAGAACGTGATCAGGTTGTTGTGACCTGGGCGCGCTTTTGATTTCTTAGGAGATCTCGTCTTCTGATCGTTCTCCTTGGAGACACGGGTGGAAGAGTTTTCAGGGTTTTGGATTGCAATCTGTTGTAAGCCAATCCCTTTATCTATCGTATTGATCTTGCTACTGCTGTTTTATTAATCGAAGGCCTATTTCCTTCCTGGTTGATTCTGCTGTGAGATCCAATTGTTGCTACTTGCTTGTCTGCCGTCAAGGGCCAGCTTGAGTCCATTGTATTGCAGATTAAGGATTTTTATCATTAAACATATATTGCGGCCGTGGTGAAATATTCTCTGCCAAGTTTGCTGCTATATGCTCACGAGATTACAGTGATTGAATTGCTTCTAGATTCTATTCTCGTTACATCTGTCCAAGAAGCAAAGAAAATATTTCTGCTGCTAGTGTGTGCTTGTTCATTGTACCGTGAAAGATCGGGATAAATTCCGGATACCGTAGTCGTGTCCTTATCATTTGGTATCAGATTCTAGGTTTATCACGGTACACCACTGGATTTGTTTTTCTAGCTCTGCATTATTACAGTTTTTGGTTACTGGTTTTGTGCAAGATACGATGAGATCGCTTGGAATTTCATTGGAAAGTTGTGAGAAGGATCCATTCAGGGAGCCAGCTTTTCATATGTGCTATACACGTGTTCAAATTGGTGCACATACATGTGCTACGATGGTGGATCAGTGTGCAACTATTAATGCTGCAAGTGAAAGACTTGTGAGAATTTTGGAGCTACCAACAAGACCTCATCCAAGACCGTATTTGTTGTTGTGGAACAATCAAGAAGTTAAGATTCAACATCAAGTGAAGGTAAAATTTACGATTGGTGGATATGTAGATGTTGTGATGTGCGATGTGGTTCCAATACAAATGAGTGTTTGCTCAATGGTGCTTGGAAGTCCTTGGACTTTGTTTCTGAATTGGAAGCGAGATCTTCCATGTTCTACAAATCGCTTCTCATTTTCTGCTGATGAACAACGCTGGTGTGTTACATGCTACACTCCCCAGCAATACTTTGATGATCGCCGGCGACGGGATGCTTATGTGCTGCAAGAGAAGATGCCTGTTGCTGCTGAGTGTTCTGAAATTTCTCCTACACTAGAGCCGCAAGTTTTCGAGTCTTCTAGTGATGTTCATGTGGAACCATTATCTGGAGCTGTCGATGATGTTGTGGGATTTTCTCTGATGTCTCAAGAGGTAAAGTGTGATGGCACAATTGCTAATTTTCAGGGGCAGCGCTCCTATATCTTTCAATCTGAGTGCAACATTAAAGAAAAGGTATGTCGATTAATTATTGATGGTGGTAGCTTTACTAATGCTATTAGTTCCGATATCGTACATACATTTTCTTTATCTACATGGAGACTTCCCAAGCCTCGTTACATGCAATGGATGAATCAAAGTGGCACGCTAAAAATTACTCACAGGACGAGAGTAAAATTCTCGGTGGGAGATTATGTTGACTCCGTGGACTGTGATGTGGCACCGATGAGTGCATGTCATTTGTTGTTGGGTCGACCATGGCAGTTTGATCTTGATGCCACGCATGGAGGTCGTTCCAACACATATTCCTTTATCCACAAAGGTGTTTCTCATGTGCTAAAACCAATGAAGGCCAATGATATTAAGGCTGAGGTGTTCGCTGCTGTAGTGAAAAAGAAAAAGCCTCCGAATGATGCCCCAAAGCCGAGGACGGCTTTGCTTCAAGAGGGGGAGAATGATGTGCGTATTCCAGGTCAAGTACAAGCTGTCAGTACTCTTAACAATGTTGCCAAAGCTGTCACTGTTGACAGTGAAATTACATGCAAGGAAAAAATTGATTCTTCCATGCAAAGTGTCCCTCCTGATCCTGATGGTAATTCTCCTATGGATATTCCAAGCAAAGGTACTTTAATTCTTCCATGTATGAAGGCTAGAAATATCACTACCTCTCCTGCATGCAAAGTCATTGAAATATTTCACAATCACTCAAAGCCGAGGACGGCTTTGTTTCAAGAGGGAGAGGATGATGTGGCAATGTCAGGTCAGAAAATTGTTGCTAGTAATGTGGCAATTGCAGGTCGGGAAATTCCTGCTGGTGGTTTTGAAATAGCTTTCCAGGATGCTAATGATTCTTCTATAAGAGTCGGTTCTATCACTATTCCTTTCAATGACAAGAATGACAGTATTCTATCTAATCATATGCCAAGAAAGCATAATTTTGTTGGTGGTGATTTGAAGGCTAGCTATGGTCACAAAGTTGCTGAAAATAAGAGCGACCTGACTGATATTACCTCAAAGCCGAGGACGGCTTTGATTCAAGGGAGAGAGGATGATAAGCCCATGGCTCCTCATATATTTTCAGCTGGTGGCAGTTTGCATTATTGGTGCAAGTATAAATTTAAAGGAGCTGAGCTATTAAGCAATAAGCATAATCAAGCACGGAGAAGGAAGAAATATTTTATTGTAGGTTCCATGGAGGTGGAGATCAAGGAAAATCCAACGTAACGTGCAGATGCATGTACGACTTCAAGGTATCACGTTAATTGGGTCAGATTCCTAATTACTAGTATTAGCCGGCTTGCCGTATTATTTTAATGCCTCTTATTAGCATGTTTGAGTCACGCTAGGCCTTGGGCCTTGTCTGGTTTGGCACTTCTGGTTTGAGTCGGACTCGTTCCCTCGGCTGGCCTGTGCGCCGCATATAGCCAGGGCAGTGCCCATGTAACAGATTAGGTTTTGATTATTCGTGTATTAGTTTTTTGTCGAGGTTTTCTCCAGAGAACTAGAGAGATGGCGATCCCATCCCCTTGGTGATTATCTGCTACTGCCGATCCTTGTGATTGTGAAGGAGAACGTGATCAGGTTGTTGTGACCTGGGCGCGCTTTTGATTTCTTAGGAGATCTCGTCTTCTGATCGTTCTCCTTGGAGACACGGGTGGAAGAGTTTTCAGGGTTTTGGATTGCAATCTGTTGTAAGCCAATCCCTTTATCTATCGTATTGATCTTGCTACTGCTGTTTTATTAATCGAAGGCCTATTTCCTTCCTGGTTGATTCTGCTGTGAGATCCAATTGTTGCTACTTGCTTGTCTGCCGTCAAGGGCCAGCTTGAGTCCATTGTATTGCAGATTAAGGATTTTTATCATTAAACATATATTGCGGCCGTGGTGAAATATTCTCTGCCAAGTTTGCTGCTATATGCTCACGAGATTACAGTGATTGAATTGCTTCTAGATTCTATTCTCGTTACATCTGTCCAAGAAGCAAAGAAAATATTTCTGCTGCTAGTGTGTGCTTGTTCATTGTACCGTGAAAGATCGGGATAAATTCCGGATACCGTAGTCGTGTCCTTATCATGAGGTGCATCCTTCATGGCGAAAGTGTTGCACGTCATCAAGAACCTTTGGAGGTGAGCATTTGCATCCTCCGACGGCTTCCCACAGAAAGGACTGGCCAAGATCATGTTGATCAAGGCTGGCTTGAGCTCGTAGTCCTTGTTGGTGATGCGCGGGTTGGGTCCCACGCGGATGTTCTCTGTAGTTGGCGCGGAGAAATCGTTGATCGTCTTCTCGACCGGATCACCCATGTTGTTGTTCGTTGATGAAGGTGGAGGGTGCTCGACAGTCGTCGGAAGGGATCCTTCAAGAGCCAGAACTTTCGATCGAGCATGGGTGGAAATTCCTTTGTAAAAAGTGTCAAGTGGCGGAATTCCGCCGCGTGGGCCATGTGCAATGGTGTGGTTACATGGGGCGGTCCTATTTAGATTCAAGGTGAGATTGATGGGTATGAGATGTTAGAGGTGAGTAGATGGGTCGCAGAAACTCGTACTTACTTTATTAGTTTAGATTAATACTCATATTAGAAGGCATTAATTTGGATCTAATCTTCCATATTTACCCCTCTCTGTTCGAATGGTTAGTGCAGTGGGATGTTGGGCTCGAGGCCGCAGGTTCAAATCATATAAATGCTGTGATGAGTCATTTTTATTTTTTGCGATTTTTGGATGGCGATGTGTCGCGTCCCAAATTCGTTTTTTGGCCTGCACGGCACTGTTTCGCCGCGCGTGATAGCGATTGATTTTCGTTGCCCTGCGCGTGCATGCGTCCGATTTTTTAGGGTGCATGATTCGTAAATATTAATTTGCGGGTGCACCCGCATCTCGAGGAAGTGACGCCATGCGTAAAGCTCCGTGTCGTCCTGCGCGAAGCATCTCAGCAAAGCGTCCCTCCGGGCCTGAATTGTGCGACCAGCAGCTTGGCGTTTAGCTCGACGCGTCGTGGGGTGTCGTGGCATATCCAGTTCCTGAAAAAAGTAACATTACTCGTGCGACCAACAATCCCTGTTTAATTTACTCGATAGGAATGTCTTGTATCGGCATGCTTACTTGTCCCCGGCCGCATTTAGAACTCACGAGCGGCCGCGCCGTCACGGCGCAGCTGGCCCCTTCGCCACCTGCCAGGGTGACTTTGCATACCTTCCGTGCTGTAGGCGGGCCTTAACGACCGGCGACGTGGGGAACTCCGTCTCTGTTAAGATCTACTACCTCGGTTGCTTTTTTTTTTGACTTTTGAGACATCACCTTTACCATTCGTTTTGTTCAAAATATTTATAAATATATAAAAATAATAATGTCATATTTTAAGTATATATACTAATGAAACAAATCATAACAAAATAAATATTATTTTCTTAAATTTTTCAAATAAGATGAATGGTCAAAGGAGGGACGGAGGGAGTATCTCTTCTTCGTCTATGGCGCGCTGTGCCCACAGGAATGAGCATTAAGGGGAAAAGAATGCAATGATCTTATTGGTTCAATTTTTTTGAAAGCATCATCTGTTTTTTTGACGAAACATTCAGTCATTTTATCAGCCAATGATTATTTCTACGTTTAATCTTCCAGAGATCACGATTTTGCAATAAGTCTCTTCAATTTGAAGCAAAAGAACGAACTGTTGGTGTGGAGCTCTTGCGGAAGTTTACAGGGAGATATTTTAGGGACCGGAGGACGTCGGCGATGATTCAATCGGAGGCAGCGCGCTGGTCGTCGGATGATATCTCCATCTTGTATACCGAGGACAGCAGCTTGGAGACGTGAGGATCTGAATTGGAGACAGGGGACTCCGGCCTTCCGACGACGCCGGCGAGGATACTCACGTGGCGGCGCCGGCCCTAAGCCACAGTTAACGAAATTGTAGCGCTCGACCTTTTCACCAGTGAAACGAAGGATTCGTTTTTTATTGACCTAATTACCCCTAAAGATTAGACTAATTAGAGTATTATCATTTTAAATGGACGGTTTAGATCGTACCATGATACTTTTTCCGCGCTGGTATCATAGTCTACCGTAAAGTCCTCGAGGGAGGATAGTCTGACGTACCTATGGTCTGATCAGATTGCATGCGTGGCGAGCAGGGGTACCCGTTGTGGGCGTAGGTGTGACTCGTCGGACTGGCGTAAATGGCGATGTAGCAACAGGAGACTGCATACCTGACAATTTCAGCCGTGCTATCGTTCGCTATCGTTTTCGCCAGTCTCTACTTTTTGTGCCCATGCTTTGTCGTGCTATCGTTTTCGCCAGTCTTTACTTTTTGTGCCCATGCTTTGTGCCCAAAGCATTCATGATGAGCCCACGAGATCAAATTTGATACCAGAGAAAAGGTCATACTGAACCGATCTTCAAATTCTATGGTTTCCTGGCATTGGGGGGTCTCGCCTGCATGATCTCAGCCGCGCAATCATGATCGATGAAGAAGTTAGGCTGCAGCAACACTTGGGTCGTGATGGTGAGAACAGAGGCCTCAGCGGACGACGCTATCTCCGGCTCTCCTGTCAGGTGAGAGAGCCACACGATAGAACGTCCAACTCAATCAAAGAAAAAACAGTTTTACCATTCATTCAGATACACCTGACCAGAATGAAGAATTGTAGCGGGGAATGCCAAACTTTTACGCCAAGACAAGATTCTCCTGGACGAGAGGAAGCAAGCAGGGACCAGGCCCAAACACCCAGACAAGCACACGGCATGGTGATGTGAGCACGCACTCTGCACTCGATTGACATGGTTTTGGCAGCGCCCGATCTAGACGATGCTTTACCGTATCGGATGTAGGCGCAGTGGCCAACCACGCGGAGATCGAGGAACGTCCGGAGGTCAAAAAAGAGCCAAAAGGCCGACGCAATCGAACAAAAAGCCACCAAACCCAAACCACATTCTATGAACCCAAACCCTATTGCTGCTTGAAGTAGGCCACCATGGCTCATTGTAGGAGTGTTGGCGCAGCGCAGGGTAGGAGTGGCACTAGTACGACACGTGTAGTGCCACCAGGGGCCAATTGAAACATGCAAGTCCCAAATTTAGCTTAGGGTGCGTTTGGCAAGGTGAATCGTTTCTGATTCTGGGTTGAATCACTTGGAGCGGTTTCAAAGGGAGAGAAATCGAAACGTTTCGTACCTGAATCAGTTCGAAACGATTCGATATTTTTGCCTGTGGCCGCGGAACGGCAAGAATGGTGTTCCACACCTCGGAACGCTTCCCTACGCTCGTCCTCCTCTCTGATTTCGCCCTTATTACGACAAATTGCCACCGCTGAAACGCTTCGCTCGACTGCTCGCCGGGTTTGCCGCTCCCGGTCCCTGCTTCTCCGCCAGGTCGCCGCCCAGGTAACTGCCGCCGCCGCCATGCCTTGCTTTTGCTGAAGCTACCCATGAGACCTGTGCTCATCTGGTGCTCACATGGCCCTGTCCGCTCGCATGGAGCTTTCTCCCTTTCTTGATTCGGGATTGGCGAGAGAGATAGAGAGAGAGGGGAAACCATGAAAGAGCATGAACAAGATCGGATAAGGATTGACGAGGAAGATGGTATTCCTGGTTGCATCGTGATGTCCATAGGCCATGGACCCACATGCAAGAGAGTAGATTACTTTTACCTAGTTTCCTTAGATTTTGTAATTATTTTCTATTGATATTTGTAGTGTTCACCACGGTTTCTTTGAGTCAATCTTTCAGTGCAATTGCCATCAAGCATGTTCTCATTACAACAAATTATAGTATGACTAAGGGTATATGGGTCAATTCAATCATTATTCTCCTTTTAGTGAATCTGAATCCAGAAAGCTAGCCAAACGGTTTCTGAAATGATTCTGTTTCAGGTTATGAAACGTTTCTGATTCTCGTTGAATCTGGAGCCGTACCAAACGCACTCTAATTACGAAGATCAGACTGCGAATAAACACGGTGTGCGTTTGGGCTAAAAGAGAAGAATCGACGGGAATGAAAAATTTGCACGTGGTCAGTGCTCCGGTCCGGCGGCACCGGTACAGGTGCTCCATGCTTGGCGGTGCGTGCCGTGCGACAGAGCGGCAGGACGCGCTGATGGTCCGTACGTACCGGGCGTGCTCAGTGTTTGTCGAGCCGCATCGAAATGCAAGCTCGCGAGATTATTATATCCATCCATGACAGATTCGATTAGCTTAGCTTAGCAGACGGATATAATAATCTCCAGAACGGAACACGCCAGCGCCCGTGCGTGCGTACCCGGTACTCAAAATGGACGGTTGGATGAGAACAACTCTCTATGAACCGGTATCATGGTCCACCTAAGGCTTCGTTTGGGAAGACAGAGGAGCGCAGCCCGGGTGAGCGCTCCCCCGCAGGGAAATCCCTGCACACCCGCGCCCCGGGGCGAGCGCGCCCCTCGTGCCCCGCTGTGCATTTGGGAGGCAGGGAAAACTGTCCAGGAAAGAATCCCAAAAAATAAAAAAAATACTTTAAAAAATCAGAAAAATGAAAAAATGCTCCAACACATCTGTTAAACAGACAAATGTGATCTAAAAATTCAGAAAAATACCAGAAAAATCAGCAAAATTCTGTAAGACAACAATACTAGTACCAGGAGCCATAGACACAAGAATTTCAAAGGAAATATAAGTTTTGTAGTACATATATCCAATGCTGATAAGCAAGGTTTAATTTTTAAAAAGAAAAAAAAAACTCAAGTGAATCTCTGACTTTATGCCATCAGGCTACTATATGTTGCTACTAACATATGATTCTTACATGCTGGTCATAAGTACCCCAAATCCAACTCATAGCATATATGTACATGTTCAAAGCAGATTCAAAGTAGACTTGAAACATGATTACAATCATGTGAACAATAATCCACAACTTATGATGGAATGCCTCTAGTCATGGTGCTTGTCACGGCCTCCTGTAACCCTTGCTTCCTCCTGTTTTATCAAGATTTGGAGAACTAGTTACAACACCATGAATAAGGATGTCTATTCAGAGTTGAATCCACTGAAATCAAACCAGAAATATTTGCTTAACCTATATCTAGTGAAAAACATGAAGACATACTTGAACTTTCAACTACTAAGCTTCCCATCTCTCAAGTATCTGCAAGCCTCCTGTAAGTAACAAAAGAAACGTGCTTGAAGTGATGAAACAAAATGGTTTTATGAGACAAATGGTTGCCACGTAATTTCTTGAACCTTCACAGCACCAGGAAGGAAAGAAGTGTGGACAGGTCTTTTCTCCTCTTGCATGACTGAGAGTACAGCAGGCACGAGGACAAAGAAAATTTCATCATCCTCTTCTTCCTCTTCTAACAAAAATTGTTCAGCTTCTTCCTCCCAGGAACTCATATTTATGCTATTATATAGATCATAAACATCAGCTAATAGAAAGATCTAGGAACTTTCATATTTACACTAATATTTTCAAATAAACATTTCTCATCTAGAGAAGAGCAGTGAGATGTAACATATATATGCTCATTATTATGCATCAGAAATCTGCGCTAACCCAGCGTATTGAATTAAAATAACCGATAGCTGGAAGAATACATGGTAGTACTATTTACTGAATATCAGAAGTATTGCACTTGAAACAAGACAACTTTGTTCTGAAAAGCTTTATTTTGGTTTTAGAATAATCAACCAGAAATTGAGAGAAAAAAGTATTGAATAAGCAGACCATAAAACCTATTAATTACCTCCTAATATAAGTGTGATTGATGCTAGCTTTGGGTATTTTGAGTTCAGATTGCATTTTTAAAATTACATGGCTGCAAGAAATGTAACAGTTATGTACAAAGGGTAGTGCTGCAGCAAAGGTCAGAGGCAGCTGTGCGCAAAGCATTGCAACTCAAGTAAGTTTAGTATTGCAGATCATTTATCAAGTGTCGAATTGTTTGCGCAGAGGCACATTCAGTTTTGCTAGCTGTTTCCTGGCAGCACCAAAATACTTTATCTCTTATGTTCTGAAACTCGTGTGATAGCAGCAATTCCAACAAAATAAGTGCATAGAAAGAGAGTATGAGATCCGAACACCTTGACGAGGCAGTACTTGCGCTCGAACTTCTGGAAGCTGAATGTCAAGATCGAACTACACAACACCGTTGAAGCACTGGCACCTTTTCCTGACACTGAAGTTCAGGGAGCAATTTGTTCAAAATACTTGCAAGGGAAACAAATGGAGCAGAAAGAGTAATTATTACTCTAGTTCAGAGAGCAAAATACTTGCAAGGGAAAATATTAGCAAATTAATTTGACTTAATATCAGATATTGTCCTTCTGTTTTAAGTTCAGCCTCCAAAAGATCACGTGATTGACAAATTTAAGTGAAGAACTGATCAATTATTCAACAATCGTTAAACAAGAACCATGATGAAGAAAAAAAGGCTTAGCAGTGCACAGCAGACATGGCTCAGACTTCTGGAGCCTGAACTAACGTCGGCAACATATGAGCCGCTGCTGGTGGGGTGCGTTTTCACGCGATAGCGCGGCAACGCTACGGTGCGGAGGATCAAGAATCAAGAGCAGGCTGCATTGCCGGAACCTGCGACATGCCGGCAACTCATCGATCGACAGAAGTTCACGAGTCTCTAGCTAGCGAAGCAGCTACTTGAACGCGGTTTAGAGACTTGGCCTAAAAAGCGACTGAAGATACATTCTCTGGTGTGTTGATCATGCGCTGCATATCTTGTTATAAGCATTTATCATTTTAACACATACGGGAGGAGCTAAAAGTCACCATGATACTACAGCACGCTCAACTACATAGTATACTATTTTATTACGATCCGTGAGAAACCAATCAAGCACACAGAAGAGCAAAACTCAGTGCCGGAGAAACAAGAGCAATCGAGCGTACCCTGATGAGGCGGTTCTTGGGCTCAAACTTCTTGGCAGCCTCGAGGTTGTCGTAGACGAGGACGAATCCGGTGGACTTGCTGCCGTAGAGGTGTGGAACTTGAAGACGAAGATGCAGTTGGGGTCCTTCACCTCCTACAGCTTCGCCAGCCTCGGATCCGGCAGGAGACACCACGGATCCGGTAGGAGACGCCACGGACGAGCTCTCTCGCGCGGTGGAGGTAATAGCCCGCGGGATTGTGAGGCGGCGACGTCGTGAAGAGCGGGGAGAGAGGAGAGGCGCGTCCGGGGCCAGGCGAGGGAGAGGAGTGGCTGTGGCGGTGAGGAGAGGCAAGGCAGCGGCGAGGAGAGGAGAGACGAGGCGAGGCGGCGGCGAGGTCGCAAGCGAGCGAGTCGGCGGCGTGGGCTTCGTTCCCTGGGTCACGATGCGATTTTTTCTGTCCCGGGAAAATGGGCGAACCCGGGGCAGGCCTTCCCTTGTCGATGGGTTCCCAAAGGCCGCGGTGGGCTTTCCCGGGCTGGCTTTCCCGCAGGCGGCCTTCCCCGGGATTGGGCCGGGATCCCCGCGGGGAATTGGGTTCCCAAACGAGGCCTTAAAGAGGGCGCTGGGTGTAGGGCCTTGGTCGCAGCTATTGCTTCCATGGCAGACCAGGAGGCAGAAGGTCAGGCGATCGTAATGTTGGTGAGAATTAGAAAATTGATGGAGATGGTAATGGCTGTCGCTCGTAATAGCTGCCGATTTGGCTTCTCAGAGCGAGTCTACTGCTTGGTACATGTCTGATGGTCTGGTTTGACTGATCTGACGCTCAGAATGGATGAAAGCGGACAATCGGATGGACCAAATTATTTGAGTGACGTGGCTGCTTGAGGTTTCAGCTTTATAGCAATTAGTGACTTGTAGTGAGTTGCATCTATATAAGATATATAGATTAAAAAGCAATCAAGAGACCATTCAACACCATCAATTGAACAATTCCTCTTGCAATCTCTCCCGCTCAGATTGCCTCTAAATACAAATGATAAACCAACAATCGAGACCTCCTTCTCTGTCATTGCTTCTAGGAATCCACCGATCTAATTCTCCAATTGCACCAGGTGAAGCCGTTCATCTGCAGCTCTTGGTGTCAACAATCCACCGTATATCTATTGGTCAATGGAATGTCCCTTCTGCATATTTTGTCTTGATTTTGTTTCCTGCATCCTTTTGCTTACGTGCTATGCTGCTCATACCTTTTCACAGGTAATATTTCCATGCCCCATCTACAATATTGATTCATTTGGCTAGAGTGAGATGTGTGTAGATGAATTATGGTGTTTCATGGTGTTTGCTGCTTTTATCATCCATATAAATTTGGATTGCCACAATACAAACTATGTTATGTGCTAATTAACAATTCAAGCTTCTCTGCAAGGTAGCCAACAAGTCTAACTACAGGTAACCATAACAATTAGTGTTTGAACACTTTGCTTTCCCTTCATCTGAGTCAAATTATGTATCCCTTTGCAGTTTGGTTCCATATCCAGAGCTAGCGGTCTATACCTTCAGTATTTGACTAATCATATAATGATGGTATTTCTGTCTGAAGATAGGCACAGCTCTGCTCTTCGTCATTCATGCAGGTAACAAAGTCAACCTACATGCAAGGTTCAGTATACATATATGATGTTGGTTGCTTTGAAATTAATATTCACACCCACCGAACTGCCGATGTTTTCTTCGTAATATCTTTGGTAAAATCAAGGTCATAATAATTTGGTAACACTTGGGCAGCAATCTTTCTTTTCGAGCAAACTGAATCATCTAACTTACAGTATACCCCCAATCGTTACGGGTTTTATCAGGACTGTTTTTGTTCATAGAAATTTGGTAAGCATTTTACTGCTCATGAGGTTAATCACAGAAGTAAAATGCGTATGGATTCTAACACAGCCAGAGGTGTTTCAGATAGTTCTTCACACTCAGCAATTTTCCTTCCTTCAGTCTGTATGTTTAAACATATTTGTATGTTGATTATTTTCAAGCTTATCACAATTGCCTGGTGCTAACCAAACCCAATTTGCTCCTCTGAATGCTGCAGATCAAGCCATAATATTGCTATTGGTTCATCACGGAAGTTGGATCGACATCACAGAGAAATATATCCAACATCCCCAATATTATAACCTATAATTTGGCTACCTTCAGACAAATCAATTATGTAATATCTGTATATCATTACCTAAATGTTGCTACACTACTTCATGCTCCATAATAAAACATTCGTCGTTTGTATCATTCATCTGACATTAACATGATCTTTATTTTAAATTTCCGCAGCAACGCGCGGGGAATTCACCTAGTATTTACTAATTGGAGGCTCCTTTTGAGGCCTTCACGTTAATCGGAAGAAAATCCTAGAAATTACCAGAAAAAAGCAAAACATCCAGCCATCAATTTTGAAGCTGAACAAACCACAACCGAAGGATTATCTTCAGCTTCCCAACGTAGAGAGTCCAGTCCTAAATCCGCCAATCTCATCTTCACGATATAATTCTCGATCCATGCACACCTACGCATCAAGCATCACCATCCAATTCCCGATCTCCTGCGACCGGCGGCCTCGCACGTTTCTTCGGTCACCATCGCGTCTGTTCGGCCCCAGTCGCCGCCATGATCGGCAACCGCGCGCTAATCCAATCCCCGGCGAGGACAGCCGCCGCCTGCTGATGCACTTGATGTAGATCACGTCCTCATCGCGCCCCCCTGATGTCGCCTCCAAGCCTGACCATCATGGTCGATTGTTCCCTTGAGCAACGGCAACAATGCCCATCAAGGCTTCCAAATCGACGTGATGGTTCTTAATTTTCAGTTGAATACAGGAACATCCTTATATATGTCCCAGGCCAGGTATCAATATCCAGGTGCAGCTTTTCATATACGAATAGCCATGGGTAGAAGTCCTACGTCGTGTTTTCCTGCCTGGAGACGCATGAGTTCTTGGCCAAGTGACCACGCAAATAGACACAAGAAGGTCGAGCTTGGCCTCGGCCATGAACTTGCTAGCATGAACATGCGGGTGAAAAAGCAGAAAAGCTAATTTTCTAGCACGCCGAGCTAGGTCTGTTCCTAACAGTCAATGCCTAGCTAGGTCTGTTCCTTCTTAGATGAGTTTTTTCCCAATCTCTAGATCTTTTTTTTTTGGCGGGCAATCTATGGAACATTGGAGATCCAACTCGACGGTTCAATGGACACCTACATGAACTGCTTGGCACTCCTGGTGAGTCTTTATTGGGTTCAATACACGATCGACGAGGACAAAACTAATGTTTTTTTTTTTTTTGCCTACGTACCCCTAGCTAGCGGCAAAGCTTGGTTGCATGAATGCCTGATCACGCCTCTTAAAAGCACTGCGTGCATCCTCACCTGCAGCGCAACAATTTCCATCGGCATGCGGAGTGCTCAGACAGGACGGCCCTGGCTAGCGCCCCGTCGACGGGGGCAACAGAAGGAAGGTACTTGGGAGTACGTGGGTGAACCTCTGCTCCGGCAAGGGCAGATTGCAAGCACAGTGCATAGCGTATTTCGCGAGACAACATCACACGAAGGCTTTGGTGTGAATTGCATCTGAGAACATGGGACAGAGGAGCTCGACAATGGTGATAGGTGAGCGCAGGCTCTAATATATCCATGCTGCTCTCCACTGAAAAGCAATGATTGGCAGCACCAAGAAATTGGTGAACTGCTTGGCGATCCTGTTGGACCTTTATTCAGTTCAATTCAATATGTCCCATGGAAGACGGGGAAAGCGAAAGGGAAGGAAAGGTTAGTGTTAATCTCACATTTGCGCAACTGTATTTGAGTTCAATGATACTTTTAAGGATAAACTATATACATATAGAGAATCAACTGAACATCCAGCTCAAGTAAAGGATTACGAACTACCCTAAGTTAAAAAAAGAGAAATATGTATGATATTTGTGATCAACGTGTTCAATTTATGTAGCCAAAAAAATGAATAAATAAAGTTAGAAGATTGAGGTGTAACATGCAGCTCTGTGATAGATCCAACTACTTTTTAATTAAAATATAGATCCAAATTGTAATCTCTGCATGACGAAGCCTCCTCTGCCAAAAATCTGAAATTGCCAGTGTTGGGTATACAGTCATTATCTTTCAGAGAGCAGAGAACAAACATTTTCATTAAGGTTTAGTAGCACGCACAAAAAAGTTGTAGTACATTAACCATGATTTACATGAATACATACCAACCGTCACATTGGTTCCAAATATCAGCTATATTTATTCATGTACACTGGAAATTAATTATACTCATGCAAGTTCTGATGTCATAAAATGATTCACTTAGTTTAAATTTACACATGAAAAATTGGGTACGGTGTCACAAGTTAAAATGTAAAGAATCACATATTTGGTATATTGTAGTTTCATAGAAATATAGCCATTCATTTTCAGTTTCAAATTTATGAATACAAATATACTGTAGTATATCCTCAAGGATCGTTCTTCTAAAAGCAATAGCAAGATATCCATCTCAATTAGACAGTCACCTTTCTCCTTGATGTCATTGTCCAAGATAATTGTGGTCATGCCATGATGCTCCCTGATATGACGCCTCTTTGTGATAATTGTTTACTCTAAGAACGTATTAAATTACATTCAAATGAAATTCCTACTACAATGATCTCTATCTATATATAATAAAGATGTAATGCAACTATCTAGCCCGTGCGGATGCACGGGTTGACAGGCTAGTTTACAAAAGTTGTCGTCAACCCAAATAGAGACATGAATGAAGGTATGACATGGGTGCTCTGATCACTCAGCACTCGCAGTTCCAGGTGCCACCCTTCTCCGTACTTGCACAGGCAAGCCACCCTTCATTCTGAGCGTCACGGAGAGCACGTGTTCGGGCACACCGCCGTCGGCATCCTTCCCGACGACGTCGACCACAAATTCCTCAAGCACGCTTGCGACAATGGACTTCATCTGCACGTAGGCCATCTCCTTCCCAAGGCACATCCTGGGCCCCGCGTGGAACACGGTGTACCGGAACGGGCTCGCCGGCTGGAACGCGCCGTCGTCGCCGAGCCACCGCTCCGGTCTGTACTCCATGCAGTCGTCGCCCCAGATGGCCGCGAGCCGTCCCATGGCGTACGCGCTGTACGTCACGGTCCAGCCGGCGCCGACGTGCGTGCCGTCGGGCAGCGCGTCGTTCGCGGCGCACGACTGCGAGTCGAGGGGCACCGGCCGCTACAGCCGCATGGACTCAGTGAGCGCCGCGTGGAGGTAGTGCATGTCCCGGAGCGCGTCGAACCCGAACGCCTCGCCGGGGCGCGTTCCCGTGGACTCGCGCGCCGCGCGGACCTCGCTGGCGACGCGCGCCGCCACGTCCGGCCACGACGAGACGAGCCAGAAGAACCACGTCAGCGCCGAGGACGTGGTCTCGCGCCCCGCGATGAGGAAGCTGAGCACGACGTCCCTGAGGACCTCGTCGCCGTGGTCGTCGTCGTTCGCCACGAACCGCGACAGGACGTCGTCTCTGTTGTCTTCCCCCGCTGACGCGGCGCTCTGGCGCCGTCGGGCGCGGACGATGTCCATGGCGAACGCGTGGACGTCGGCGATGGCCTTCTTGAGGCGGCGCTCAGTGCCGACGTTGAGCCACTTCTTGATCTTCCAGGAGATCTCGACGGGGTCCAGGAATCGGCGGATGATGAGGTCCTGCGCCTCGCCGAACGAGCGGATGAAGTCCGACTTCGCCTCGGTCAGGGCCCCGCCGTCGGCGAGGCAGCACGGGTCGTGCCCGAACGCCACCATGCAGATGGTGTCGAACGCGAACCGCTCGAGCACGTCCTGCATGTCGAGGACGACCTCGCCGCCGGCGGCCGACCGCCGGAGCAGCGGGAGCAGCCGGCCGGCGACCTCGGCCTGCACGACGTCGACGACGAACTTGCGGAGCGAGCGCTTGGTGAACTCGAGGCTGGCGTTCTTGCGCTGCCACAGCCACTGCTCGCCGTCGGAGTTGAAGAGGCCGTGGCCGAGGAAGTCCTCGAGCATGGAGATGGCGTGCTCGCCCTTGGGGTAGTTGTCGAAGTTGGCGCGCAGGACGTGCTCCACGTCGGCCGGGTTGCCGGTCACGATCCCCGTGCGCATCCCGGGGATCCAGAACCCCATCCGCTGCTCCGGGCTGCCGACGATGAGCTCCGTCGACCAGTCCAGGAAGCGGTGGCGGTTCTTCACGAACGCCGGGAGGTGGCCGAGGAGCGGGTGGGATTTGAGGCCATGGGTGCTGGGTTTCTTCTTCGTCAGTGTTCTTGCGAGGTAGTAGCAGATGTAGATTATGACAGGAAGCAGGAGGACAAGTAAGGGGAAGAATGCACTGTTTTTCGATTCAGGGAAGCTCATTGTTGCTGCTACGGAAATGCTACTTTGGTGTTTACCTGTTGAATGGAGGGAAAGAGAAGTGTGACTCTTCGTTTATATACAAGCCGGCCGCATCCCTTGATTGGAAGTTGCGCGCAGTGTTTCAATCCAAACTTGTTTATTACTCTGAAGAACCCAGAGCTAAAATATTTAGAAGAGTGTATCTGCCATTGCTATTATTGGCCGTTGAAGAGCACATGCCAAGTTGTTTGTGCTTGCTGACCAAGGTGTTGCCTTGCATTGCAGGCCAAGGACCTGCCAACTGGGCACTTGTTTAATCCGATTGAGCAGAGAAAATGTTTGTGAGTAGGAAACTTCGGAAACCTTTGTCAGCCGCATCTCTAATTATAAAATTTCAGCCACTAGTATACCCAGCTTTCAAAGGGAGTACGTGTATTTTTTTTTCTTCTCCTGCGAGTGAGAATGAAAACTCATTTTGTTTCGAGTTATTTGCAGTGAAGGAATTAGTCAGAGATTTTTCAGTTGCCTTTCATTGATTTTCTTTCCAACTGACAATTCTGTACCACAAGAGCAAAAGATTGTCATACTACAGAGCTTCTACGTCTATCGATGACATTAGCGTTGCGAGGCCGAGGAGACATGCGGGAGCCGTCGTCGCGCTGGTCGCTGGGCGTCGGATGGGCAGCCGCGTCCACGCGGCGATAATCCGAAGGGCCGCACCTAATTTTTTTCCCTCTCTCCGGAGCAGGGAAGCCGCGTCCCAACCTAAGCACATCGCCTTATCTCTTCGCGCGTCTTCTTCCCGCCTCTCTCGCTAGCTCGCTCCTAGCCTTCCCCCAATCTTCCACGCCACCACGGCAGGTTGCTGCGCACTCGATCGCACCTCCAACTCCGCCTCAAGGTTGAAACGGTCGTCCTCCTCGCCTTGGCCCGGCGCAGGGAGCCCGAGCGTGCCGGTGCTCCAGCTCCCGGTTGCACAGTTCGCCTAGCAGAGCACAGCCTCCAATGGCGCGTCCTCCTCCCGCGCTCCCACGCTCTTCATGCGTCTGCAGCAGCGTCGTCAACCCCACAACCTCCAAGCGTCGTAAGGATGGCAGAGGCGGCAAGATCACGAAGAAAGACACCTCTCCAGCCGCCGCGGCGCAGCTCTCGCTACTGCGTGCCCACGCGCGCGCAGGGCGCATGCGGTCCGCTCGGGAGGTGTTCGACGCATTGCCGGCGCCGGGACGGTCCCTCGTCGCCTGGACCGCACTCATGTCCGGGTACGCCACTCACGGCCCGGCCTCGGAGGCGATCCAGCTGCTCCTCTGCATGCTTGGTCTTCTTATGAGGCCGGACGCCTTTGTCTTCTCCGTGGCGCTACGCGCCTGCGCCTCCATGGGGAGCATTCGACTCGGCAGGCAGCTCCATGGCGCCGTAGCCAAGCTGGGCTACGTGGGCACAGACCTATTTGTTGCGAATGGCCTCGTTACCATGTACGCGAGCTGCCGTTCCCTGGGCTGCGCCGAGAAGGTGTTCGCTGGCATCGCCGCACCGGATTTGGTTTCTTGGACGTCCATACTAAGCGCCTACACGGAGAATGGTTGTCACACCGAGGCACTGATGCTGTTCTTGGAAATGGCCTATGATGGCATGCCGTGCGATGCTTTCGCTTTGTCGGTGGCATTGAGGGCAGCTTCGAGTTTGGGCCGTGTGGGTTTGGGGCATCAGCTGCATGGCTGCATGATCAAGATGGGGTTGGTCGGTAATGAGTTCTTGGAGAATTGTCTGATCGGATTCTATGGGAGGGCAGGTGAGTTACGGTTGATGCAAAAGGTGTTCGATGAAATGAATGGCAAGGATTTGGTTTCTTGGAATACCATCATCCAGTGCTATGCAGGTAACTTGCTTGATGATGAGGCTTTTTCTCATTTCCGTGCTATGATGTTTGAATACTCGGAATGCGATGAGTTTACATTGGGCAGCATTCTGCATGTTGTTACCAGAAGAGGTGCTTTTGATTATGGTATGGAAATACATGGCTACCTCATCAGGGCAGGTTTGGACTCGGACAAACATGTCATGAGTGCTCTTGTGGATATGTATGTCAATCGTGCTACTCTTCAGAAGAGGCATCGCATGTTTCCTTTGAGAATGTTAAGTTACTATATGTCGGTCCAAGGAAAGCTGGATCAGTTCATAGTGGCTAGCAGTTTGAAGTCATGCGCTTCTGATCTGGACTTGGCATCAGGGAGGATGTTACATGCCTGCATTTTGAAGTTTGACAAGAATCCAGATTCTTTTGTTACCAGTTCACTGATTGACATGTATGCCAAATGTGGTTCTTTGGAAGAATCACAACTTCTGTTTTCAAGAACCAAGGATCCAGGAACAGCTGCTTGGTCTGCAATAATATCAAGCAACTGTCAGAATGGTCAATATGAACGAGCAATGCATTTGTTTAGGAGGATGCAACTGGAGCACGTGCAGCCTAATGAATTCACTTACACCGCTGTACTTACAGCATGTACCGCTCTTGGAGATGTTGCAAGTAGCATGCAGATCCACAGCAGCTCAATCCGAAATGGTTATGAAGCCAACATATCTGTCGTAAAAAGTTTGATTAGCTTTTACTTAAGGCAAGGCATGTACCACCAGGCTCTCAAACTGTGCATCTCGCTCTCAAACCATGATATTTCTTGGGGTACATTGGTTCAAGAATTTGCTCAAGATGATGATCATGTTGGAATAGTTAATCTTCTTCGGGTCATCCAACGTTCTGGTGTGGAGCTTGACTACAAAACTGCGTGTCTCATATTAAGTTCTTGTGAAAAATTGGCACTTCTAGATGAAGGGTTACAAGCACATGCCTACATTACTAAACGAGGCCTTGCTTCTACAACTTGTGTGAACAACCACCTCATTGACATGTACTCCAATTGTGGTAACCTCAGACATGCATTTGATGCCTTCAAATATATGTCTGACAAGAATGCATCTTCATGGACCTCAATAATCGTGGCCAATGTCGAAAATGGCTGTCCGGAGACTGCCATTCGCCTCTTCAAACAGATGTTAAGGAAGGAGAAGCCTCCAACTTCAACGGCATTCTTATTTGTGCTAAAGGCCTGCTCAAAGATGGGCCTTGTAAGTGAAGCCTTCAAGTTCTTTGTATCGATGACCGAGGTTTACAAAATACAGCCGTCAGAGGGGCATTACTCCTACGTGATTGAGGCGTTGGGTCGCGCTGGGATGTTCAAAGAGGCAGAGCATTTTATTGATAGCGTAGTCCCTTCTGAATCTGGTGCATCAGCCTGGAGTTTACTTTGCAGTGCTGCTGAACAAAATGAAAATGCTGAAACTGTGAAGCTTGCAGCAAACAAACTAGCAAAGTGTTGAGCGAATGCTTCTCTTGTCATGGCCCTCTATCCATCAATTACAGGTATTTCTAGACAGATTTTGTACGAAGCGATCCAAAGAAGCTAAACCATCTGCTGTATCAATTACAGGTGCCTCGGCGACGATGGCGCGTTCCGGCCGGTGAGCCCGTTCCGGTACACCGTGTTCCACGCAGGGCCCAGGATGTGTCTTGGGAAGGAGATGGCCTACGTGCCGATGAAGTCCATTGTCGCGAGCGTGCTTGAGGAATTTGTGGTCAACGTCGTCGGGAAGGATGCCAGCGGCGGTGTGCCCGAGCATGTGCTCTCTGTGACGCTCAGAATAAAGGGTGGCTTGCCTGTGCAAGTACGGAAAAGGGTGGCGGCTGGAACTGCAAGTGCTGAGTGATCAGAGCATCGGTGTCATACTTTCATGGCTCTCTTTTGGTTGACGATAACGTATGTAAATCAGTTATGTTATCAGTTTTTTTAGTCATTTTCTTTTCAAGTTTCATCTCTGTAAGGACAAACTCGATCAATAAATTGAATTCTTAAGAAAACAATTTCCAAATGAATGTCTAAGGTCCAAATCTTCAACTGAGTTAGAGTGGCAAAATTTCATTTCTGTAGAGACAAGAAAAATTATGTGCATTTGTAGAGATTTTCAATGAAGGAACCAGTCAGAGATTTTCAACTGCTTTCTCTTTCCAATTGACAATTCTGTACCACAAGAGCAAAAATTGAATATACTACAGAGTTTCTACGTCTACAGTCTACTGACGTTGTCAGAGCACCTTGTAAGTTGTAACACTTGGTTATACAGTCAGTAATTCAGTATGGTCAGTAGCTCGGTATATTCAGTAACTATGTACACAAGTATCATGATCTAAAGAAAGGTATCTGTAAATTGTACTATGCTAATTTCCAGTAGGGAAAAACACCTAGTCCTCAATGTTATGTGCAAGCATCTCGCTTACCTGCGACAGTCCAAATGCATCCATACCAACAGCAGTGCATAGTTGCTTGGATTTGGCTCATCAAGTGTTCTTGAGATTTAACATTAAAATCATAATTCCCCAGCAATCAATCACTATGTGATATGCCTGTGTTAGGGAACAATTGTAAATATTTTTTTAAAATAATATTGAATTTAACAGTAGAGAATGACTGACGATATAAGAGGGGAAAAAATGCAGGGATTAAATTGATAAGAAATTAAGACAGCAGAAAACATAGACATGTTAGCTTGGAGGTAGAAAAGATCCTCACAGAAAAGTTGTCCCAAACAGGGCCAATAAACAAGATGATTTTACGTCAGAAAAAAAATGATAGTCTAACTTCTTGCTTGTCTCCAGAATTCCAGATCTTGTATTTATTCACATATGTTCAGTTTCACTACAATGCTGCTGTATAAACAATGCTATTACTATGGTGGATGGTAAGCAATTAAACAGCATAGTGTATCTATAGAGAAGCTTTAAGACATTGGGCAATTAGGACAACTAAAAGGCTGGGGCAATGAAATTGGTTCAGTTATCATGAAACATTTGGTAATAAGCAATTAATTTGTAGCAAGGATTGTATATCAAGACTGTTACCTCCAGGAAAGATCTCAACTAAATATGTACACCCAGCCTTGAAATCCGGTGCTGGAGGAAATTCTCGGTTTGCAACAGAGATTAGACCACTCTGTTCTTCTCAGAATCCAGTTTCCGAAGTCAAATTTCAAATAACAGCTGGATGTTGTTTCCAAATGGCAGGCAAAACTTGGCTCCCTGAGTCAAGAACCAGCATATCGCTGCTCTGGTTTCTGTGTATATTGAAACTCCTCAGCATATAACTGTAAAACCCTCGAGACTTCACAGCAAATTGAGTCAACAACATGCTGGTCTAGTAATGTCTTGTACTTCAAGATTGTCTCCAGTTCACCCTTTTGAAATTCATTAGGAAGGATGCTCCCCCAGTTCCTTGGTTTTCCAACAGAACAAAAGCCATAAAGAAGTGAAAGGAAAGTGATAGGGTCTGGCGAGCATCCTTTATTAGCCATCTTATCTTTCAAGTCCAGTGCCTTCCCAAGCATATTATGCCTACAAATGCTGAAGATAATAGCATTGTATGCTGAAATCCTTGGGTCCTGCCGTCAGAAACCAATCCCTTGAAAACATCTAACAGAGCATTCTTGTCATGAAACTTAACAGTGCTGCTGCAGTTTGAGTTGATGATCCAGGTCGTACTGTTTGTAAGCCCATTAACCAAATAATGTGATGATCCAGGTCGTACTGAAGTATGCAGCAGCTTTGCTTACTTTATCTTTCTTAAACAGACTACCTATTAGAATTGTATAGTGTATAACATTGGGACCGAGACCTTCAGATTGCATATTTTCAAATAAATATTCTGCGGTGTCTGTATCACCTATCTTGCAGTATCCACTGATTAACGATGAGTATGTAACAACATTTGGTTTGCATCTCCGCTTCATCATATCACACAATAACCTTAAAGCTGCACTTATGTTACCTTGTTTAGTGTAACCTCCTATAACTGTAGTATATGTATACTCATCTGGGATATAGCCAGCCTTTTTCATGCTGCTCATGCATAGAATTGCCTCATTCATCATTCCGAACTGACAATATCCTTTTATCATAGCATTGTAGCCAACAACATCAGGACAGACTCCCTTTTGTTCCATGAATTCGAATATTTTCTTTGCATCACTGAGATTCTCACTCCTAATGAAACCATCAATCAACGTGGTATACACATACTTATCAGGCTGGACATTATGCTCGAGCATCTCTGCAAGAAGGTTCTTAGCTGCCGGAAGCATTTGTTTCTTGCACAGACCGCTAATCAATACATTGTATATGTTGGCATCAGGCATCACCTGTCTCTCTATCATCTTATCCCGGACAATCAAAGCCTCAGTTACCTGCCCATCAACGACAAGGCCATGAATCAACGCTCCAAATGTAACCACGTCTGGAGTATGTCCCTGTTCCATCATTTCCACAAGCAAATCAGATGCAACCATCACTTCTCCTCTGACGCAGAAGCCATGAATCAAAGGAGTATAGCTATTACGATTTGGTTTCAACTCCATCCTAATGGCCTTCCTCAACAGTTGCTCAGCCTCTCGAACACACCCTTCCCGGCAAAATGCTGCTATCAAAGTATTAAACGTGACGACATCTGGTTCACACCCATTTGCAAGCATTTGCTTCAGAACAGCCATTGCCTGCAATGCTGACTGGCACCCGCACAATGCATCAATCAATGTGTTGTAAATCTGCACATTGGGGGACAGTCCTCGCACCCTCATCTCATCAAAAGTACTCGCAATCTTCTCCAAATCACCTTTCCTTCCGAGCCAGTTAATGATGACTCCATACGTCACCGCGGTCGGCAAGAGTCCCTTCGTCTCCATATCACCCAACAGCAACAACCCCCTCCGAATGTCCCCGCGCCGGCAATACCCATCGATCAGCACATTGTAGAACACGACGTGTGGAATGCACCCCGCTCCCCACCTGGCCTCAATCAGCTTCCTCCCCTCCTCCACCCGGCCTTCCAGGCACAGCCCTCGGACCATCACGCAGGTGCTGTAGTTATCCGCGCCGCCGCCACCCTCCTCGGCAAGCATTTCGTCGTACAGCTTCCGGGCGTCCACCCAGCGCCGGCGCTCCACAAGCAGCCTGAGCAGGCGGTTGCAGTCGGCAGCCACGGGGAGCGCGCCGTACAGCTCCCTTGCGCGCGCGCACATCTCCGCGGCCTTCCGGTCCATCCCGGCGTCGGCGTACGCGGCGGCGAGCGCGCCGAGGCAGGCACGCGTGGGCGCCGCCGTCGCCCGCGCGAGACATGGACTGGAGAGTGGCGTCCACGGCGTCGAAGCGGCCGGCGCGGGCTAGGACGCGGAGCAGCGCGGAGTGGGCGAGCGGGGTGGCGGCGGGGCCCGGGAGCGAGTCATGGTGGTGGTGGGTTTGGGACCAGGAGAGGAGCGCGAGAGCGAGGTCGGGGTCGGCGAGGGAGGATACGGCGGCGGCGAGGCGCGCGTCGGAGAGCGGAGCGGGGAGGAGCGCGGCGACGGCGCGGGGCCAGGACGGATTGGTGGAGCGGGTGGCGAGGACGAGCGCGAGCGACGCCGCGACGGCGGGGGTGATCGGTGAGTTCGGGTTGCGGCGGCGGACAGGGAGCGGGGTGATGCGGGGCAGGAGCCTTCTGGACATCAAACGCTGCGGCGACGGCGGGGGCGGCGGGGCGAAGAGGGTGCAAGCAAAGCGGCGGACAGGGTGCAAGCAAAGCGGCGCGCCGGCGAGCAACCGAGACAAGAGGAACGCTTAATACAGCATCACGGCCGTTGAACGTCGATGTTGTATAGCAAGTAGAAGCATCCGACCGTAGGCCAGGAACTTGCGGAACAGAGGCGCCAAAACAAACCTGATGGGCTTGGGCTGCTAGTTCATTCATTTACAAATCAGGGTTAAAAACTGTACTGTACTTGATTCAGATAATAAAATCCATTATTGTTGCACAATAGCAATGGAAGGACGGAGTCATGCTTCAATTGCAAGAGCATGCATCAGTAGCCGAGTGTACAGACTCATGAACAACAAACACGTTCGTTCTTTGTTCCAAGGCCGACGTCACGCCGAGGCTCCATCGCCGCCGAATGCATCCTGCAGAAAGCCGTCTTCGTTGAGGTGGCTGACGTCCCCAAATTTCTTCGGGATCCAATGGCCTTCGACACCGGAAATACGGATGACACTGATTGAAGTGTTGGGAATTCTCTTGTGCATCGAGCTCGTCGGATCGGCGTGCCTGCAGATTTCCTCTATGGCTGCGCCATGGGAGACCACAATCACCCGCTCCCCTGCCAATGTAAAAGCATCAACCCAGTTGCTCAGGAACAGTCTGGAGTCGACTACCATTCTTCTAGCACAAATGAAATGCAAGTTTTGACAGAGTTCACAGTACTATGCAGTTGTAGGGCCTGTTCGTTTCCTTTAGGGCGTTGTACACTGCTGAGTTCAGACTTCATTTTGTTGTACTGTGCTGAGTTCAGACTTCATTTTTTGGGGTTGCAACAATCAAGAGAAACTCAGTGATACAAATCTGAGTACAAAGACAGCTTCTTACCCTTGTGCTTCACAGCTATTGCATTCAAGTAGGAAACACACCGCTCAGATAGTTGATCAAGACTCTCCCCACCACCCTGTCAAAAATGAAATTTTACTCAATTACTAGTATTAGTAGCCAGCACTAGCAGCAGAAGGTTCTTTCAGTGACTGAATCAGGATCAAGGCACCCCATAATTTTCAGTAAGCAGAGTGTGACTGAATGTAAATGTCTACTTTTGTATTCTGCATATACAGCAGCCCGAACTAATGGTTGATACTGCATCTGTGCTAATGGAAATTCTTCATCGACATACTGTTCAACAAAAGTGTAAAAAGATTGGGTGGAAATAATTAAGTTACAGGTATTTCTTGGTTTCTGTCATCAGATGAGAAAGCCTTGTAAGCGTCAGGCTTGATCCTGACGGCGTCATCAAACTTCAAACCATGTAGATCTCCCATGTGCCTTTCTCTTAGCGCTGGATCCAACACCAGCTGAAACAAATAGCAACTCATCAAACGAGAAACATTACAATATATTCTGGAATTGGCTGTTCAGAATCTATCTATTATATATATATTGGCGTCGAAAAGGAGCCACCACGTTTGCTCTAAAATGCTAGAAATTCCCACGTTAATCCGAGAAAATAAGAAGAGAAAATTACCCACCACTGCCATTATGAAACAATTAGTCACAAAACCTCCTAAAAATATTTATAAAATAGCTAAATTCGTAATATTAAAAAATGCCAAAAATACCCTCGCATCTATTTCTAAATTACCCACCATGCCATTAGGAGTCAAAAAATAGATAAATTCGAAATAATAAAAAATAGCCAAAAATACCCCTGATCCTATTTCTAAATTACCCATCATGCCATTATGAGTCCAAAAATAGCTAAATTCGGAATAATAAAAAATTGCCAAAATACCCCTCACACCTATTTCTAAATTACCCACCATGTCATTATAAGTAAAAAATAAATTTTAATTATTAAATTAGCTAAAAATATCCCTAATTCTTATTTTAATTTACTCACCATACATTTTAATTTAATAAAAAATAGCCCAAAATAGCTACATTTTGAAATAATAAAATATCTAATATAAACTTAATTCTGATTTCTAAATACATTGTGATATGTCTTGCTAGCATAGCGAATTTTCATATTTTTAGCATGACGTATTTTCTTCAAAAGATTTTTTTTGTATCACGACACATTGTTTTTTCTACCATGACATATGTTAATTGTTTAGTATGACATGTTTGAATCGACCTTACTAAAAAAAATCAAATACAATTCAAGATAAATGATGTCTTATCTCACACTCAAATTGAGGGACGGTGAGAAATTCTCCAATTTATTTTATACTATTTTATAAATATATAGTATAAAATAAATAATAACAATAAATTATGTTAAACTTCTATAATAATATACAAATATTTAAATAGTTTAGTAAGTCTAGTCGCGCAAATGCGCGGGCAGTCATACTAGTATACCATACGTTGGATACATCACAAGCTGTTTTTTTTTTCGAAAGACGATACATCACAAGCTGTAGCAATAGTTCGCGCAGTCTCTGCAGCGCGCTTCAAATCCGATGAGTACACAGCAGCTGGCTTAGCTTCTTTGGACAGCCGACCGGCAACCTTAAGGGTTCATATAGAGTCATGATCACTTTCCCCTTAAAAGAACCCAAGTTTATAATTTGCATCAAAATATCAGAAAGACAAAGCATAGCGTACCATGACAGCTTGTTGCCTACCAGTCTCATTAAGCTCCAGATCCATTTGCCCCTGTAAAAAGAGATTCGAGTCTCTGTCAGAACAGACAGTGGAACAACGGTAAGAAGCAACTTCTTCACCGGAGGGGCAATTTCAATTTTCAAGTCACTGATATCTCCAAATAGCAGAATAAGTCATGTGGAAAAAGGAGGAATTTTTCTTTGGTACCGGTTTCAGGTGGAGAAGCAAGCGATGGGACGAGTTCGAAAGGAAGATGAGAGAACCGACCTGGATGATGCGGGAGACGTTCCCGGAGGTCTCGCCATGGCGCACCACCACAACATCCGCCAAGTTCTCACCCTGCGATGAGGCCATAGGAGAAGACATGAGCTGCTTGATGGTCAACTGCCGGCCTTGTGACTGCTGGCTGGGGAATCTGTTGACACGTTAACCAACCACAAAGCTTTGAAGATAAACATCACGCTTCGTTTATGCGCCTGATGACGCAAGTCGCGTCACCAATCTACTAATCACCAAGCATGAAAAGGTGTGAGAAAGTTTGTGTGATGGAGGGCAAGTTTGTGTCGTCACTAGCCAAACCATGAAAATGTGGAGAAGGCCAGTTTCAAGAAGTAATGCCACATATAGTAGCCTAGCCTAGCCTAGTAGGTATGAGCAAGCAAGCCAAACATCGTTTAGTACACAAGACTTTCAATTACTTTTTTTTCGTTTTTGCATTGTCGGTTGTCACACCACTAACTCTCTCACTTGCTACAGTTTAACTAACAGTCATTCTTCACCGAATGGTCAAGCTACACTACCATATAAACCGCCGCCTCCTTCTGGTTGCTTTTGGGGGTGTTCGGCGCAGGGGGTCTAAACTTTAGAGGGTTTTTCCAACGAATATTGTGATTACAAATAAAGTTTAATTACGAAACTAATTTCAGGACTCCGCTCGAATTCGCGAGACGAATCTAATGAGGGTAATTAAGGCGTCATTAGAAGATAGTTACTGTAGCATCACTGTAGCAAAACATAGATTAATTAGGCTCATTAGATTCGTCTCGCGATTTAGAGGGGGGGTCGTGACATAGGTTTTGTCATTAAATGAATAAAAAATTCTTAAATAGTAAGATTCTCTTTTTTTAGAGGGGTCTAAACTTTAGCGGCAGTTCAACGAACGCACCCTTTGACTCTGTGCTCTGGGGGGCTCTTGACCGCGTCCTCCGCGAGAAAGGATTCCCAGATGTGTGGTGCTCCTGGGTCCAGGATCTCTTTGCCACCAGTCAGACGACGGTCCTCCTAAATGGTAAGCCGGGTCGATGGATTCAGTGCCGAAATGGTCTTCGCCAGGGAGACCCTCTTTCCCCTTATCTTTTCATCATCATTGCTGATACCCTGCAGCAAATGATCCTCCGAGCCTCCCGCCGTCTTGGGGTCCTCAAACATCCCCTCGCTCCTGACCTTCTTTGTCCTGTGCTCCAGTACGCGGATGACACCCTCATCATCACCGAGGCTGATCACTCGCAGCTCCTAGGCCTCCTTCTCAGCTTTCTCTGGGCAACATATTAACTTCGATAAGAGCACCTTCCTTCCCACTAATGTCCCCGATGACCAGGCAGCCTCCCTTGCTGCTGTCTTTGGTTGCCCAGTAGCCTCGTTCCCTCAGCCCTACTTAGGCGTCCCCCTTTCTGTCAACAAACTCCGCCTTTCTGACTTTGCGCCTCTGCTCTGCCGCTTTGGCCACTACCTCTCCGGGTGGCGTGGAAGTCTCCTTAATACAATGGGGAGATGCCTCCTTGTAACCTCCGTCCTTACTAGCCTCCCCACCTATGCGATGTGCTCCATTCACGTTCCCCCGGGCATAAGCGATGAGATGGAAAAGCTCTGCCGTGCCTTCCTCTGGTGAATCCTCCTGCCACGGTGGACAGTGTAAAGCGCCTTGGGATCTCGTGCAGCTCCCAAAGAACAAAGGAGGTTTGGCCGTCCGTGATCTCCACATCCACAACCAGTGCCTCCTCCAAAAATTCCTCCTCAAAATCCACTCAGGTGGCGACGCCCCATGGCTAACCTGGTTCCGTTCTCGCTATGGCTGGTCGGAATCATCTGACCTAGGCCAAGAGCACCATCTTGACACGGCAATCTGGACTGGCATCCTCAGCACTCTAGACCTCTTTCGAGAATCTACCAAAGTGCTTGTTGGGAATGGTGAATCTACCTCCTTTTGGTTTGCTCTTTGGTTTGGACCGGACCCCCTTTGCAAATCCTTCCCCTCCCTTTTCTCTCATACAACGCGCCCTCACGCGTCAGTCAAAGAGCTCTTACTTCTCCAAACCTCCAGTTGACCTTCAACCACGCCTCACCCGTGCCGCCACTAATGACCTAACTGCGCTTCGCGACCTCCTTCCCCACTTCCACCTTCGCCCTGACACCCCAGATACAAGAACCATGCGTGCCCCGCAACCAAACCGTGGTCTACTGCTGCTTCCTACGCCTTCCGTTTCCGGGACTTGCCGACCGACCCGTTTGCGGACCATGTCTGGAAAAACCATGCGCCACCCCGCTGTCGCTTCTTCCTTTGGCTAGTACACCACCATAAGCTAAACACTAATGCCCGACTTCGGTCGCGTAAAGCAAATGACAATGGTAAATGTCCCTTCTGTGGGGTTGCGGAAGACGTCGCTCACCTTTTCCTCACTTGTAGTAGAGCTAGACAGGTTTGGCAGGTGGTTGGAATACCGGTCGTGCCCACTTCCATGGAGGAGCTGTGGAATGTCAACCTACTGGGCCCACCTGTGGAATGTCAACCTCTAGGCCTAAAGTGCCTGTTGGGCAATTTAGGCCTAGAGGTCACATCAAAACTAATCTTGTTATTTAGGAGTCTTAAATAAGTTTAATTACAAAACCTTTTTACAGATGTGAGCTAATTTGCGAGACGAATCTAATGAACCTAATTAATTTATGTTTCGCTACAGTGATGCTACAGTAACCATCGTCTAATCATGGCTTAATTACCCTCGTTAGATTCGTCTCGCAAATTAGTACAAGGTTCTGCAGTTAGTTTTTTAATTAGACTTATTTAAAACGCTTAAATAACAAAATTAGTTTTGATGTGACCTTTAGGCCTAGAGAAACGAACGCCTCCGAAGTCAGCTGTTCTCACCGCAATCCTCTGGAATATTTGGAAGCGCCGCAACGCCAAGGTTTTTCAAGATGATGGGGAAGCGGTCTCCGTCCTCTTTCGGCGCTGTGCTGATGACCTGCGCCTCTGGGCTTATCAGGCGCATAAGCAAAATGCTAAAGAGATCCTTAATTCGTGGGCCTCCTTCTTTGTTTCCGCCTTGTAATTTTGCTTTGTGAGTTTTGAGTTTGTTTTCCTGGTAGTTTGTACAGTTCAGGTTTCGGTTTTTAGTTTTCCTTCCTTCGTTTTTGTATAAATCTTTTGTACAGTTATTTTGGCAATAAAGTTCAGGCAAGCCTCAAGGTTTGCCGTGGTTCCCGTCAAAAACAAGAAGCCTTGATTTATTCCCAATCAAGAGAGAGAATCCACGCTGTCCGGCCGTAAGTAGGAAATGGATCCTTGGCAGCTGCAGAGCTCCTCGTCGCCGGCGCCATGGAGCGAGGACGAGATACAGCTGCTGATCAACCTGCGAGCAGACATGCACGCCTCTTTCGTGTCTGCCAACAGCTACGGGAAGCAGGGGCTCTGGGAGGAACTCGCCCGGTAGGCATTTCATCTCATACCATTGGCTTACGTGTTCTTCTTCATGGTTCACGTGTTCTTTACTTCTTTTGTTGATGGTTTCCTTGTCAGGCGATTTGCCGCGTTGGGGCGTCAGAGGAGCCCTCAAGAATTGGAGGCCAAGTTCGAGCAGTACGAGGGGAGGAAGGTTTTCAAAGAAGCGCTGAAGCAACGCAAGTACAGCAGGGCGCGGCCGCCGAAGAAGCGTCAGAAGCCCACCGACGACGGGAGCGCACGCGCGGAGGCGGAAAGAAAGAAGCTTCACGAGCAGCTCAACCTGAACGTCCCGCCGGCGGATCAACAGAAGCCCGGTGAGCAGAGCACGCGCACGGAGGCGACGAGGAAGAGGCTTCGCGAGGAGCTCAACTTGAGTGCTTTCTTTTGCGAGGAAAATAGCTGGCGAGATGCTATTGCTTCGTTGAAGCAAGAGCTGTCAGAAATGAGCTATTCCTCTGGGTATCTTTTTCTTCAGTAAGTTCTGACGACACATGAGCTTCAAAAAGTAGTTTGGGTCTTGTTGTTCACGACGCATCAAAAAATAGCAATAGGAGAATCGTGTTTGACTATGGGGCTGTTCGAACTCCATGTACTGCTGTAGTACGGAGTATTTGTTAGGAGGATGCGCCGCCGCCGGCAAATGCGTTCTGCAGAAAACATTCAGTGAAGTGTCCAGGATTTTCCTGCGAAACGAACTGTTGGGTGGAACGGTGTGCCGCATAGCTCCAGGTAATGTGCCCTTTACTCGGAGATCTTGCTGTGTGCACAAACGTGAAACTTGTGCGTCTTGTAGATACAAACCCTTTTTTCTTTTCTTTTTTCTGCGTCTTGTAGATACAAACCATTTTTTCTTTTTTTCTGCCTCTTGTAGATACAGAACCTTTCAAACCTTTGCACGACACTCCTTTCGGCGACTGGGCGGCAGCATCAGCCACCAAATTGACCACAATGCAAGCATGCATACAGGGTTAAACCTACAAACTTTTAAGAGTAGGTCATCATAAGAAGATATATTTGTCGAGCGACTGAAAGGGGTCAAAAGTGCGCATAAATCCGTTTCTTCTACTCCATTTCAAAAGAGGGAGATCCAATGGCTAAAATCACTTGGTTGGTGGTTATTTGTCCGACTTTTGTACAACTAGGAGATCCAATGGCTAAAATCACTTGGTTGGTGGTTGATATATCAATCAAAGGGCTTAAAACACTTGGTGGGTGTACTCTGAAGTATTTTCCATTTCAAAATTTCAATTTCAAAATCCCCTCACCTTCGAGTGCGGCTGGCCCAGTGCTCAACAGCTCGTCCCCACCTCACGCTCCTCCATGCCCAATTAGTCAACCCCGACGAATAAACACAACCAAATCCAAACAAATTAGCACGCTGAACAGAGCACACCCCATGCCCAATTCGACACCCGCGTGCACTGGGAGACATTTGTTATTTCACCCATGAAACCGGCGGGCTTCGACGCAATGCCCATCTGAGAATAGGCTTCGTTATTATGCCCACGAAACCAATGCTCTCACCGGTAAAATGCCCATAGCTGCTATATTAGCTCTTTTTCTTCTCTTTTTTGATTTTAAGCCACGGGAAAGACGGAACTGCCCCTCCTCTTTGCTGAACCATTTTCCTCTGTCCAGCACCCTTGTCCAGCATACGTGAGACCAAAACATCATTCTCCAGGTGAAAAAAAAAACAGCATGATGACCACTCCAGCACACGTACCAGCATGCTGTACCTCGTGCACGACCCGGCCGTGCTGCTGCTGGACGAGCCCACGTCGGGCCTCGACTCGGCCTCCGCGCTCCACATCGTCAAGATGCTCCGGGACACTGGCGGAGCCAGGGCAGGGCCAGCCGGGGCCCTGGCCCCCCCTTCCCTCATGCAAACTCTATTTTATGTATGCACTTAACCACTAATCAATCAAGATTAGCACTCTATTTCTGTTCTCAACGCGTGCACATATGAAGAGCAGCCAAGATTCTGCAAACTTTGTCAAGAATGGCCCCTCCTACGGTCCGAGGCTAGCTCCGCCACTGCTCCGGGACATGGCCGCCGCGGGCGGCAAGACCGTCGTGCTCTCCATCCACCAGCCCGGGTTCCGCATCCTCGAGCTGCTCGACCGCGTCGTGCTCCTCACCGACGGCATCGTCCGCCACCACGGCTCGCTCGCCTTCCTCGAGGCCTGCCTCGCCGCCTCCGGCCACGCCATCCCGGCCCACGTCAACGTGCTCGAGTACGCCATGGAGGCCATCGACTGCCTCAAGCCCGACGTCCTCATCGCCGACACGGTCGCCACCGCCGCCCGCGCAGACCAGCGCGACGACGACGACGACGCGACGCCGGTCCCCTCGTCCGCGCGCCGCCACCGCGCCGCGGCGTACGCGAACTCGCCGGCAGCGGAGACGCGCGTCGGCCTGGCGCGCGAGCCGGCGCGCGAGCCGGGCGCGCTTCGCCTACTTCGCGCTCGTCGGATGCTTCTTCCTCTTCTCCGGCTACTTCGGGAGGGGAGGCGCCACCGCCGTCGGGAGGGGAGGGGCGCGCCACCGCCGTCGGGAGGGGAGGCGCCGGCCTGGGGCGAGCTCGCGCCGGGAGGGAGGGGGGTGGGCTGGGGCGAGGCCGCGCCGCCCCCATCTGCGCGCGCGGGGGCGGGTCCGGCTCGCCGGGGAGGGGCGCGCCGCCAGCTTCCATGGCGACGGCGGGCGTCGCCTCGGGTGTTCGTGAGTCGAGCGAGCGAGACAGAGAGGAGAAGAGTTCGATTCGATTTGGTTTCGGTGAGGCAGGGGTAACTTCGTACTAACATGTGAGACATAAATCGAAAATGATTAAAAGAAATTGAAAAATAACATATGGGCATTCTACCGGTGAAGGCATTGGTTTCATGGGCATAATAACGAAGCCCATTCTGAGATGGGCATTGCGTCGAAGCCCACCGGTTTCGTGGGTGAAATAACAAATGTCTCGTGCACTGGGCAATGCAGCAAGGCGACTGAGCTCCGAGCTCCCGATCTGGCATGGCCGCGGAGAGCTGCCACTCCCGCAGCCTCTCCTGGCTCGCCAGGTCCTGCATCCCCGCCGACCCCGGCCGTCACATCGCCGTCCCCGTCCCCATCCCCGCCGCCGCCACCAACCCAACCTCCGACTCTGCCGAGGAGTCCCCCATCTCCGCCCTGCCCGACGACCTCCTCCTCGAGTGCCTCGCCCGCGTCCCCCGCGCCTCCCTCCCGCCGCTGCCCGCCGTCTGCCGCCGCTTCGCGTCCCTCCTCGCCTCCGACGCCTTCCTCCACCTCCGCCGCGCGCACGGCCTGCTCCGCCCAACCCTCCTCGCCATCTCAGTCTCTTCCCAAGGCAGCACCTTTGCGCGTGCTCTGCTCCAGTTCGACGCGTCCCGGCCGCCGGAGCTCGAGGTCGCCGTGCTGGCGCTGCCTCCGACCCTGCTGCATTGCCGAGGCAGCTCCTCCGCGTTCGCGCACGCGCGCGCCGTCGCCGTGGCCCGCGAGGTCTTCCTCATCGGGCGCGGCGCCACGCTGCGGGTGGACGCGCTCACCGGCGCGGCCCGCGCGTGCGCGCCCAAGCTGTTCCCGCGCAAGAAGTTCGCGGCGGGCCGCCGTGGGCGGGCGGATCTACGTCACGGGCGGGTCGGCGCGGACCGCGGCGGTCGAGGAGTACGACCCGTCCGCCGGCGACGACGACGCGTGGCGCGTGGTGGCGGAGGCGCCGCGGCGGAGGTACGGGTGCGCCGGCGCGGCCACCGCGGGCGGCGTGTTCTTCGTCGCCGGCGGGGTCGCCGTGTTCGCGCCCGGGGACGGCGGCGCGCGGGGGGCGCCGCTGCTCGAGGCGCGCGCGTGCGCCGGATCGGTGGACGCGCTGCACGTCGCGTCGTCGGGCGCGCCGGCGTGGGCAAGGCCGCGGGCGGTGCCCGGCGGCGGATGCGTCGTCGGCGCGTGCGGCGCCGGGGAGCACCTGTACGTCGTCGCGAGCCACGCGGTGGAGCTCTCCTTCTGGCGTTGGGGCGGTAATGGCGGCAGCAGAGGCGCCGGCGGCGGGTGGGTGGCGCTCGGGGCGCCGCCGGTGCCCAGGGGATCCGTTGGGCTGGGCATGGCGGTGCGCGTGGCGATGGCCGGCGTGGGCGGCGACAAGGTGGTGGCGGTGGTGAACGTGTCCGCCGTGAGGGGCCACATCGCGGCGGCGGGCGCCGTCGCTGTGGAAGGATTGGTGCTCGTGTACGACATCGCCGGCGGCAAGTGGAGCCGCACGCCCGTCGACCTGCCGCCCGGGTTCTGGCGGGCCGCGTGCGCCGTCGTCGAGTGCTGACTTTGCGTCGTGCCCCACTGTTCATCAGTGGCATTTTAGTTGGTTGGATTGGTGCGAATGTGAAGCAAGCAACATCGTGAATGTTTGTTGAGCAACTGCATTGGCAATTTGATTCGACATTGGAGTACAACAACCACCATTCGGCCGTGATTGTCTACTTCGTGCTGTCTTTGCGTGACCCCGACGGCCCGTTGCTAATCCTTCGATTCTGCAGCACGATGTTGCTACGTCCACTGTGGATTGTGATCCAACGCTGGTAAGCTTTGGAATCTTCACATGACCACATGATTTGACAAGCTGCTGCCAGTCAAAGGGTGCGTTCGTTGAACTGCCGCTAAAGTTTAGACCCTTTTAAAAAAAAAGAATCTTACTATTTAAGAATTTTTTATTCATTTAATGACAAAACCTATATCACGACCCCCCCTCTAAATCGCGAGACGAATCTAATGAGCCTAATTAATCTATGTTTTGCTACAGTGATGCTACAGTAACTATCTTCTAATGACGCCTTAATTACCCTTATTAGATTCGTCTCGCGAATTCGAACGGAGTCCTAAAATTAGTTTCGTAATTAAACTTTATTTGTAATCACAATATTCGTTGGAAAAACCCTCTAAAGTTTAGACCTCCTGCGCCGAACACCCCCAAAAAGTGTATGTGCGTGAGGGATTCAGGAAAAAAAAAACTACCGCTAGAAAAAGGACTACGGAAACAGAACGCATCCCACAGCTTGTTTTGAGCTGTAGTTGCAATGTTCACTGCAAATCCTAGTCCTTGCTCTTATTCTATGCTCTTGGAATCTTCTTCTTGGGGGGTGTTCGGCGCAAGGGGTCTAAACTTTAGAGGGTTTTTCCAACGAATATTCAAGCAACTAAATAAAATTACAAAACTAATTTCAGGACTCCGCTCGAAATCGCGAGACGAATCTAATGAGGGTAATTAAGGCGTGATTAGACGATGGTTACTGTAGCATCACTGTAGTGAAACATAGATTAATTAGGCTCATTAGATTCGTCTCGTCATTTAGAGGGGGGGTCGTGACATAGGTTTGTCATTAAACTAATAAAAATATGTTTAAATAGTAAGATTCTCTTTGATGTGACGGGTGTTAAAATTTAGAGGCCCTACGCCGAACGCGCCCTTGGGGGACGTTCGGCGCACCCCCTCTAAACTTTAACACCCGTCACATCAAAGAGAATCTTACTATTTAAACATATTTTTATTAATTTAATGACAAAACCTATGTCACGACCCCCCCTCTAAATCACGAGACGAATCTAATGAGCCTAATTAATCTATGTTTTGCTACAGTGATGCTACAGTAACCATCGTCTAATCACGCCTTAATTACCCTCATTAGATTCGTCTCGCGATTTCGAGCGGAGTCCTGAAATTAGTTTTGTAATTAAACTTTATTTGTAATCATAATATTCGTTAGAAAAACCCTCTAAAGTTTAGACCCCGTGCGCCGAACACCCCCTTGATCTCGGCCTGCATCTCTGCTCCCCAAGCTGCAGAAAAATTGCAGTGGCGGGATTGGGAGCAGCAAGCAAGCAAGTCATCGGATGCCGACACCACACCACGTGGTTCATGGCGAGCATTCGCAAGTATCCATGCAACGCGATGATGCCTGATGCCATCCTACTGCCTCCGCATCTCGATACTCGTTTAACCTTTCATAGTTTCAGGTTCCTGTTGCCTCTAAAAAAAAGTTTCAGGTTCCACACGAGAGGCACTTCTCGATCCAAGAAATCAATTCATACAAGAACATGCCTCCATTTTTCTCCTGTCCATTATCCATCAATTACTTCCAACCTTTCCCTGCTCAACTCCTGCCATGCCATTCCATGCAACCCACCTCTAGTGTGGCTCAGGCCGAGATGCGCGCGTTTCTAAGCGCGCCTGCTCTGGCACCGGCCTTCTCCGGTGCAGCAGGCTGCGTGGGCCTCGGCTACGGCATCGCCGTCGCGGTCGGCGTCCTCGTTCGCATCTCCACCGTCGCGCTCGCCTCCTACCTCTGCATCCTCACCAGTCACCAAGGCCGGAGCGGCGCACGCCGCCACGCTCCTCGACGACGCCCCTGCGGCACAGCCCGCAGCAGCTGCAGTCGTGCCGGGCCTCGACGGCACCGCCATCGACGCGCTGTACCCGAAGTTCGTGCACGTCGACACTGGTAGCCCCGGCGACGACGGCCCGTGCGCCATCTGCCTCGGCGAGCTCGCGGCCGCCGACGCGCTGCGGCGCGGCGCCGGCCCGGGTGCGAGCACTGCTTCCACGCGTGCTGCGCCGAGCGGTGGCTGCGGGTGAGCGGCACCTGCCCGATGTGCCGCGACTCGCCGGTGCCGTCGCCTGTCGCCACGCCGCTCGCGGAAACCGTGCCCCTCGCACGGCGGCCGCGCGCTGGCACGCGCATGTTATGGTCGTAGAGGCGCGTAGTGCAGAATCCACACTAGCTTGGCATCCACCAGAGCACGTCGAGTTTGTTCATGGCCGAAGACTTAGGGTGTGTTTGGTAGGGCTTGAGTTTATTCTGAAAATAGCTTATCATGTGGCTTATCTGAGAAAACAGCTTTTCTGGCTCATTCTGGCTTATATGTGAAAACAGCTTATCGTATCAAACTGTTTGGCAAAACAGCTTATCCTGTCTTCTCTAAAAACAGCTTATTCTGGCAAAATGTCTTTAATGCCCTTGTTCATTTGACATGGCTATACTCATGTAATTTCTGTAGAATGAAATAAATAATGTTGGAAAACAAATTAAGCTGAACTAATAATTTATGGTGACAACTAATATAATAGAGTAAAATAATATCTTCACTCAAAAAATATTATTAAATATAAATGAACTCAAGAAATAATTTGTTACACAATTATCTAGTACTAGTTAGTTGATCATCAACAAAGGTTTTACAACAATAATGTTGCCAAAAGCCCAAGGTCCCGATGATCCAAAAAAAAAAAAAGCCCAAGGTCCCACGCAGCCAAGCTTCCACGCGAGAGGAAGGAAAAAAACAAGGTCTCGAACCCACCATCCACACTCCTGTCTTCTTCATCCTTTCTCATTTTCCCCCACGCGCCCAAGGGCCAAGGCCACCTCTCATGCAGTCGCGCCGTCTGTCCCCAAATCAGCACCTCTACCCAGGGGAGAAGGCTCCTCGGGCATCCCTCCTCCGGATCCAGTCAGGACCTCGTCGGATTCGTCGTTCGCCGCAGTGGAAGACGACCTCCTCAGCCCCCTCGTAAGCTTTGCCAGTGACGACGCAGTAGCGCGCGCGGACGCGTCGGACCGAGGCGGCGGCGGCAGCGGCGCGGGGCGCGCTGGGCCGCGACGACGTGCGTGGCACGCAGCGGCGCGAGGGCAGCGGGGTGGCGCGCAAGGGGCGAATGGGGATTGTGGAGGTATGTGCAAGGAATAAGCCGGATGAGCCACTTTTTTGGGCTTCTACTGCTAGTTCATTTCGGATACCGGCTTATTGCCTTTTGATAGATAAGCCATTTTGCAGTAGAAGTGTTTGGCAGAGCTTATTGCCTTTTTGCTCATAAGCTGGTAGAGAAGCTGGGCAATAAGCCCAGCCAAACACACCCTTAAGCAGCATTGATTGATTGTTAGATCGTGTTCCAGGACCGAATGGCATCCACCAGAGTACTGTTGATTCATCATTTTGATCTGGCTTTGCAAGGACAAGCCATGAGTGCATTTACACGAGCAGCGCACATGCATGATGCATCTTCAGACTGAGAGACGAGAGCGTTGGTTGGAAGCAGAGTTTTTTTTCGTTTTGTTTATGCATTATGCTTTGCTTCTCTCGATGAGTGATGATTCTATAGGTTGGAGACAACATATTGTAAGTTGCAACAGAAATCGAGACAGTTTTTCTTCTAATCTGTCCATAGAAGCCTTGGTAAAGACGGATCGTTCTTGCACACATGATTAGAGCGGCGATGTCAGGGGTGGGCGGGCCACTTGTTTGTTGACCAAGCCCATTACCCACTTCCATTCGCCTGAAGTTAGACTGACTTCAACAAGGAGATCCAATTTGAGGATGCAAAAGGACTTTTGCATTGCATGAACAGTTGTTTTCCTTTGGTTCTCATCCTTCCATCTCCAACAGCAGATAGCCAATTCGTTCTCATCGTCTTCCTCGCCACCCCACCTCCCGCTCGCCACACCAAGCCTCCACCCCCGCGCTCGCGCCCTCCTCCGCGCGCCCCCCACCTCCGTCCCGAGTTCGCGCGCGCCGGCGACGCCCACCGCCCCGTGACGCCCGAGCGCGCCCGCCGCCCCTGCCGCATGCTCGCGCTTGCGCCGGCGCGAGCCCCGCACACACGCGCGCCCCGCCTGCTGGACGGCGCGAGCTCGGCGGCCACAGCCTGCTGGATGGCGCGGCGCTTGCTGGCACCGGCGGGGAGGGCGTCGAGCGGACGAAGCTCCTCACGTTGGACTTGAGGTCGCGGACGGCGTCGAAGCTGTCGTCGGCGCGCATGAGCGCGTGCGTGACGTCGTTCAGGCAGATGGCGAAGGCGGCCTCGTCCACAGACGGAGCAGCTCGGGGAGGCGGAGCTGCCGGTGTTCGCCACGGCGCTCCACAAGCTGAGGGACAACGTGAAGCGCCACGCCAAAGCGCGCTGCTCGCCCTGCGCGCCGCCGCCCGCGAGCTCGCCTTGCCTGGCCGCTCACCGCGCCGCGCCGCGCCGTCGCCGCTCACCCCGCGAGCTCGCCTTGCCTGGCCGCTCGCCGACGCAGCCCGCCGCGCCCCGCCGTCCGCGCCCAGGCAAGGCAAAAGGGTCGGCGACGGCGAGCTCCCATGTTCAGCAATGGCGGCTGAGGGGAAACTCCGAATCCGTGACGAAACTTAGAGGAACTGGAGCAAGATCAACTTAGAAAGGTGCGCCATTGTGTGTAGCATCTTCCTGAGGGAGGAATTTTGCAGACTCACCAGAGGGAGAGAGATTCTCCACGGCGATGGCGAAACGGTCGTTGATGAAGACGACGACAATCTTCCTGATTTCTCGACGATGGCAACAGCTCCAGAGAAACAAGGTTGGGGAAAAGATTGTGCAGCTCACAATGCTCCCATCTTGCGGCTTGACTCGGCCTGGAGTGAAGCAGAGCGGCGGCGTGGCTACCTCGAGCGCAGCACGGCTATGGCGGGCGGAGCAAGCGGGGAAGCTGAGAGAGAGAGCGTTACCGAGCAAATGCATCGGAGGAGAGAGGGAATCCAATTTTGGCTCGTCTCTCTCCTCCCATGCAAACTGCCTATCTATTTGCCTAGTCTTGTTGGAGATGGATTCCATGTTGCACAGTGTCGCGGAAGAGGCAAAAATGCGTTTGGCTCGCGTTGTTGGAGTCAGCCTTACGACCCATGAGACCCATTTCCAGGAAGCAGGCCACGAGGCCGACAAGTAAGTCGCCCCATGCTGCTTCACCTCACCTGTCTTCTTCCTCCCGATGCAGTCGATGCAATGGCGGGCGCGGCGGCGGCGGCGAAGCAGGCAGATACCGGGGGTGCAGGGGTCTTCGCCGCCGGATAGATGGAACAACCGTACCGCCATGTCGGTTGGGTCGGTTCGCTCATATGGAGACGGGTATGTTAGCTTCACCCTGACGCCACAATTTTTCTCAGTTTTAGGAAACTTTGAAACTGGAATTCGAGTAGGATTCGGCCGAGGCCTGAGGCGGCGATCCGAAACCGCGTTCGGAGGACGCAGATCACCTGCAGAAGAGAGTGCTTGTCCTATAAATCCAAGGCGTGCACTCCCCTCCTGTGCCCTCCATCCACCACCCCAATCCCTTCCAGTCTTCCCTCCTCTTCCGCCGCGCCGCTCCCTCTCTTCGCGTCCATGGAGATTGCGGCGTTGCGCGAGAGGATGCTCGAGTTAGGGTTCCGCTTCAACCCGACGCCGCAGGAGGCGGTCACCTACACCCTGCCGCGCCTCATCGCCGGCGAGCCTCTCCACCCGGCCATCCGCCCCTACCTCCACGACGCCGACATATACGCCTGCGAGCCCGGCGTTCTCGCCGCCCAGTTCCGCCCTACGCCTAGAACAGGGGACCGCTTCTTCTTCACCTCCTGCAAGCGGCAGCCGCAGAAGGCCGGCAAGTCCAGCAAAGCCGTGCGCGCCGCCGGCCCGGGATCGTGGCAGTCGCAGGGAAACAGCACCGACGTCAAGGACGGCGCGGGCGTCAAGATCGGCGAGGTCAAGAAGCTGCGGTACAAGAAGGGCGGCAAGTTCACTGATTGGCTCATGGACGAGTTCTCCTGCAGCTCCGAGGACGCCGTCGTTGGCGACAGGCAGCGCGTGCTCTGCAAGATCTACGTCTCGCCCATGGCTGCTCCGGACTCCTCCGCACGCCAAGAAGCCGCCGCCGCCTTCGCGCCACCGGTGCCTGAGGTGCCCGTTGCCGCGCCCAAGAGGCCAGCGCCGCCGCCAGTGGCCGAGCCGCCGTGCCCCAAACGGCCGCGACTTGAAGTCATGACGCCGACCCCTGCTCCGTCGACCCGTCCAGTACAAGCATCGGCACCACCTAGGGTGGCGAATGCAGCTTGCTCGCCGGTTGCTGCTCTTGATCCCTTCTGCACCGACTCCCCTGCCACTGCTGAAGATGACGTCGACTTCGACTTCGTCAGTTCACTGGAAGCCACCATGGAGACAGAGCAAGCAGAGGAGGACCAAGCTCAAGATGATACTGACTGGTTTGCGTTCCCGCTGGCGAATCAGATGATGTGTGCTTAGACAGCAGCTGCCCAGGAGCTCCACATGAGGGCTAAACGATCATGTCTTGTAGTAGGATCGCAGGACCTTGTAATTTTCTAATTGGGTCATGAATGTATGTAACCACGTTGTATGTTTTCTAATTGGGGATTTGGGCTGGAATCTCCTGTCAAAATGCTAATGTATGTTCATTAGACCCATTTACAATTGAAGTTCGCTGGTGATGTGTTTGAGTTATCTTCATGTGTTCAGTACATTTTATACTACTCCAACTCTGAAAGCTTAACGAGAACAGTTGTCTCTACAGTTTTTCTGATATATACACAAACTGCTACAAGTACAAACTGCAAACTGGATAGATAGATTAATAGCAACTTCAGTTATATATAAGAAATAGCAACTGTACAGTGAATGAAGTCTTCAGAAGTCAACCATACAATACTAGTACTCCCTGCGTCCCCAAAAGACTGTCGCTGTTGACTTTTGGACACCGTGTTTGACCGCTCGTCTTATTCAAATTTTTTATACAAATACTATTTATTTTTTTATAACTTGTTTTATTGTTGAAGATATTTTAATCATGACATATTGTTTTTGATATTTGCATAAAAATTTTGAATAAAACGAGCAGTCAAACATGAGGACTAAAAGTCAACAGCGACACTCTTTTGGGGACGGAGGGAGTATTAGATTAAGAAGATGTAAACAAGAGAGTACAGGAGATGTGTAGAATAAAAATATTTCTTTGGATGATGTATGATAAAAAAAAAAAACTCGGACAAGGATGCAGCTACATAGGAGGGGCTGGTCAAGGGTGAAAAGATGTAGCTTTTGTGAATAGGAGGAAACAATTGATCACTCGTTCTTTCATGTTCAGTAGCTATACATGGGTGATTGGCAGTGGCACTCAGAGTATATGTGTTTTGAATGAGATTCTTACTGATTTAGAATATTGGGTCCGAGGGGAAGGAATAGTGAAGGACCAATTTGTGGTAGTGCTGTGATGTGGGTAGCTTGGAAATGGCAATAATACAACCTTCAAAGGAACTTTTTTACTCAGCATTGATATGTTATTCAAACAATTATTGGGTTTCTGACATAGTTGTCTTTGTTTATGAAACCAGCAGAAAGGAGCATATCATGCAATATGGTGAGGAGGTGAAGCTGTTTGTGAGGAGGCATAGGGATGAATATGATGCTTTGTTTTTACCAGCAAGCAAAGGATAATACAAATCAAATGGTAAAGTTATCAGGAGTGATCTGGTTGAGTTTCTGTGCAATGCAGGTGCTAGTTTTAACAAACTCTTCTTTGCTGGTTTGCAAGACAATGGTTTAAAGAACCGTGATGAGATGTTGCAATGCAAAAATAGTTGGATTCTGGGAATGTGTGTGATCTGTTTTATATACTATGGTATACAGCTCTCCAAGTGATCTTGAACGGTGAAGAAATAAAGGGATTGTGAGTGTTTTCTACACAGGTACCAGGACGATGACGACGAGGGAGCACAAGGAGAAAGATGCCGACAGGACTAGCAAGCTGACGAAAGGAGGGCCTGAAGGCACAACTGAGAGAAGCATTTGCTGGACTGGATCAAGAGGAGCTGTGTTGTGGAGGGAAGAACTAAAGAGTATTAGTTTGGTAGTGACAACTAGTAGATTCAGACTACCCAGATTGTGGAGGATAGCTTGGTTTTTTGTTTTGTTATTTCGTATTAAACTTTGTGTGCTTGGCTTCAGCAGAAGCCAGGGTTAATAAAATACCCTGTTTTCGGGAGAGAAAAAACTGTCAACTGCTGATGTCTCATGTGCCAGAACTTGTAAAACAATGTAGTCCCAAATGACATGCAGTGTTGCAACTTTAGAATTTCAGTTTCAGAGTAATGTGCAGAGTTTCAGTTCACATGAAATGCTCTAAAAACTAATGTTCTCCAATAAAGATGGTGACGCATAACACAATTCCTGTTAAACTAGTGCCAAGAGGAAGCATCGTGTAAATTTTTATGCATCTAATCTTAGAAATCTGTTTTAATTAACAGGAAGTGGTTTCTCTGCAGTTAACAGGGAGTAGTAACTAGCTACAAACTCGAACTGCTGGTGGTGATCAATGTATCATATGCTGAATTACTGTAGCTTAGTAGTAATAGCGTGCTGAAAGTACAGCATCTGACGACCAGTACATCAAGAAGCCTTAACGCCCTGCGGGGATTACAGGGTACTAAGCCCAGATATAAGCATTTGATGCTAAAAGATCTGGGGACTTCAATTTTTCACATGCACGCCCCGGGTCTCGAGCGGCCATGAAGCTCTGCTACTGTATCGTGCCATACCTAGGCCTGTCGCCGGGACATCGAGGCGCTCGTCGGCTGACGGCGCGATCGCCTCGTCGTTGCTCTCTTGGTGACAGGTCTTGCCATGATTCCGCGTTGTCTTGTGCCGTACACCAAGAAGCTAACGCACTGCAGGGATTACAGGGTAAGCCCTGATATAAGCGTCTGACGCTAAAAGGCGCACAAAGTCGAACGGAGTCGATTAGTGGGGACTTCAATTTTTCACATGCACGGCCGAAGGACGCGGATCTCGAACGGATCTCTGCCACTGTATTGTGCGATACCAAGGCCTGTCGCCGGGGACATCGAGGCGCTCGTCGGCTAACGGCGCGATCGCCTCGTCGTCCCTCTCTCGGTGACAGGGGTTGCCATGATTCCGCGTTGTCTTGTGCCGTAGCCTGTAGACGCGGCGTTTGGAATCCGAGGGCACCATGACCGCGCGCTGGTCCTTCCACGGGGAGCTCTGTTGAGCGGCGACGTCGTCTGCGAGCATGGTCCAGGAGCTTTGCATGATGACGACCCGCGTGGACCCATCTACGGCGACAACGGGAGGCGGATGACCAGGGCAGAATCAGGAGCTCCGTCGGCTCTTGTCAGATCCCAACAACGGCGAGCATCGGCGGGAACGCGACGGCGCTCCGGTTCCTGACCAAAGTCAGGGTTGGACGCTATTTGAAATAGCGACCTCCCCCTGGGTCGCTACTTGCCGACGGATCAGCTGTGTAACATGAATGAAATAATTAGAGCACTTTCTTCAAAAGCCAAATGACATCCGAACCATACAACTAGGAACATCGTGCCATGCCAGAGCCTGACGCCGAGGACGTCGAGGCCCTCATAGGCAGCCGGCGCGATCGCCTCGTCGTCGCTCTATCGGCAATAAGACTGGCCATGACTCCGCGTCATCTTGTGCAATGGTCTTCAGAAGCGACGGCATAATCCGAGGGTGAACCAATAGTCCATGACCGTGAACTGACACCGTGTGGTTCTTCCAAAGGGAGCTCGACACGATGCTGACGACATCCACGAGCATGGTCGGGGAGCTCCGCCATGGGGAGCACTACGACGATCCGCATGGTGCCATCGGCGCTCGCCCTCCGGTCCATGGCCAGAGTCGGGGGTGGACGCTATTCGAAATAGCGACCACCCCTGGGTCGCTCTTTGCCGTCGGATCGGACACGTCCGGCTCAGCTGCGAGATCACGGCGCCGGCAGCGGCGGAGATCGACGGTAACCTCAGTCTACAAGCGCGCGCGTCTGTGCGGTGAAAATAGAAGGCAGGAGCGTGGAACACGTCGACACCCGCGCGTGCGTCATCGTGGCCTAGAGCAGAACGCCTAGGTGTTGGGTCTGCGCGTCACCTTGCCAAGTGCACTGCGTGCCTCAGCGCTCTCGCGTTCCGGCGTGCTTGCTCAGGGATTTCTATTAATGACGGGATACCCCTTGCCTACGTCAGCAACGACGCCTCTTCCGGCCGCCTGAGGCCTGGCGCTGTGCCATGGCTTGCCACCGGTGCTCCTCGCAGCCGGCCATGAACTGAGCTCCGCAGCTCCCACGACGCTTCTTCCAGCAGGCAGCAACGAGACGAACTAACCAAAGCCTTGGTGCATAACCATCGCTGCTCGTCAACTGTCAGTCAACACGCAACCATTGCCAGAGGGGGAAAAAGAATCCAAAATTCTTCCGTAGTGGATAAATTGCAGCCAGTGAAGCACGTCCACATTGGCAATCAAAATTAAGTATAAATGGACTGCTGTTTCCTCGCTCGCCTCCTCCAATCCAGTCCATTTTTTACTAAAATTTCAGCCTATCTGCTTGTTCAGATAATTTCAGGCTCACATTCAGATTCAGGTTATTATCACTTCGAGTTAAATTCAATCAAATTCCATCAGAAGAAAAACATAACAAATTCAGCGAAGAAGTTATCTTCTAAATAACATTTCTCTGGTTTTAGTCGGTCCTTTTTTTCCCCCTTATGAAGATGCAGTAGTTCCATGACAGAAATAATCCGTTGCTTGCTGTCTGAATTTCTTGCTGGTGGAAAATCTGAAACCGAAAACTCCCAAGAGATCGCTGTACTCTGCATAATTCTGAAAGTTCAGTTGATATCAGATTTTGCTCGTTTTCTATACAAGTTAGTCAGTCAGTCACAATTTAGTTTCCTGTACAAATCTCGACGAATGAACAATCAAGATTTCGCACCTGAAGCTAGTTTCTCTCAGGCGGCCAGCTCTAAAAGACAGTGCTTTTCAACTCGTGCTCGGCTCCTTCACAAACTGAACTGACGCTGCCGCCGGCATTATCACACGTATCATTGCTTGTCCCCGACGCCACAAAGTTCTGTTTTTACTTTAATTCGGGCAGAAATCTCCTGTCCTAATGCTAATGCATATGCATTACAAGGTCACTGAACTGAAGTTTGCTGGTGATGTGTTTTGAGTTTTTGTTTAATGTGTTCAAAACATTTTACGACTTATATGTATAGTATTTCGCATAGCTCCGTCTAAGAAATTTCGTGATGGATTTTAACTAGGTTGTGGGCTTAATTCTCATGTCCAAACTATGATGTCTCCACAAAGTTTCGCATAGCTTTATTTCGAATTATGGTTTCACAAAGTTTTGAATTAAGAATAGGAATATTAAAAACTCACATTCAAACTGCAAACTTAGCTCATGATGTGTCAGCAGACAACATAACAGTTGCCCAAGCTCCAGAAGAGGGCTTAGCGGTTACACATAGATAACCCTTAACAACTGCATTCTAAAACAATAAATCGTTGAAAAGTACAAAAGCCAACGCAGTAGTTATTTGGGAATCAGCTCTCAAATTCTACCTCTTTCTTTTCATAAACAGATTTATGATTAAAAAGACCAATCTTCACGACTGCGTTTCCGACAAAAAGAAACCTTAATACATGGATCTGATAGGTGATAATTATGAGGAATACAATGCACAACTGCAGCAGCTGCAATCACCAACCCCTAACGACAACTTCACTAGGATCCAGTCACTTATATGGAACGCTCTCAACAAATCCACATGGCACCTATAGATCAGGCATACCAAGTCCAGCCTTCTCATCGTAGGTCTTCTCCAGCACAAGCTCAATTGGCGTGTCTTTTGGGCCAGCTGCGGGAGAGGAACCATGCAGTTAGCAGCTTTCCATCAGAAAATGGACAAGTGAGCCAAACTCAACCAGGAACATAATGCATTTGTTTGCATACAATTCAAAACAGACTTGAAAATTGACAAAAAAGTATACGGAGATGGACAAATGTCTGGTCCACATTTTTGCTACTAGTTTGACCTATTTATCCATTTAATCATGCAAGCCTGCAACCTATATCATCTTTGGAGTTTGTTCATAGCTAGCTAGTATTCATACTGAATCAGAGCTTTTACATTCCATACTTTATTTACTACGATATATTCTCATCCCTGAGCAGAAAAGGTACCCAAAAAGAATTGCATGTCAAAAATCGTTGGCATACATCAGCAATTGTAGTAGGGTGACTACTTGGGAACCAGTTATCTAACATATAGCAAGCATATACAATGTTCCAGTGTCAACGAGATTCTGAGCAACATAAACAAAACATAAAATATAACTATTTTTCTAGCAAAAGTTTCATTAGTTCAGCTTACATTTTTTTTTTAAAAAAAGGGAACTCATGAGCCTTGGAAGGCACCATATAAGTGATTATGAGGCATGATGCCGTGGACCAACATATAATGAGTGTAAAAGAAGTTTTAAAGAGACACACGTTCTGTTGGTCTTGGCTTTCTTCTCTCCTTCAGAATTTCTGGTCGGGGTATCACAGCACCTGATGCATACATTCCTCTAGCGAACCTGACTTTGGTCTCATCTTCCAAGTACTTGTATCCGACCTTACATGCTTTCCTGCATAGACAGTGTTTACCTATCATTATGAAAGTGTAAGTGAATAAAACAATGCCTCTCAAGTTACCAAACAATCTTCAAATGTCATATTTATACATACCCAGTGACCGGGTCAACTACTTGGACATTAGAAACATGAAGTGGGGCTTCAATAGAGAAAATACCACCTGTGTGCCCTTCCCCTTGCTTAATGTGTTTCTTAACCTGAAATGATGAGAGCACAGTGACTTTTGTAACTTCAGATTTCAAAGAGGACATGACAAGTCACAAGATATTGTGTCCTTTGATAGTTAACCAAAATAAGCAAGTGTGTAGCATTGTTTCAGTAATGCATAATGGATTTAGAAAGATGAGTAAAACAGACTCGCATCGCTCCTCTTTGTATTCATGACAACAATTTTTTTCGATACAAATCAATCTGCTACCATACTGTGAGCTTATTGAGTGTCTATTGGACTGATTGCAAATGTTTAGCAAGAAACGAAGATGGTATTATGTCAGTTTGTAGCTGCCATATGTTAGGCAAGCGTGCCCCAAAGGAAAACAGAACAGCAATAAGCATGTCAAGGGATTGCAGTTTGTAGTCACGTGCAGTAAAGTAATGTTTGTTACACTCTAGAATCAGTTACCTATTATTCTTTGATCTCTTAACAGATTTGTAAAGCTAGAAGAGGAGGTAGCGCCAGAGATGGAAGAACCATCAGGGAAGACGTTTGGAGAAAGAATAGGATTTCTCTCCATGGGAGTGGACGAGAGATCGGATCAAGAGGCGAAGGGGTTGTCAAAGACATCACCTTAAACGGCTTTGTTACCATGAACAAGATTTGAGAGAAATTGAGAAGCAGCACGCACAAGTTCCATTGATCTCAGTGTGTTATATAGTACACGTAGAGGGTGGAGATATAACTTACTAAGCCCTAACTGAATAGCTAACTAACAGCTACAAGAACATAGTCAAGGCTGAAGAATAGGATGATCAAGCTGTAGACTCCGTCAGGAAATTATACCACTAACATGAAGGCCAAAACCCATCTAAAGACACAGCATGCACGAACATTCAGTTCCCCTCCCTATTATTATGTCATCTTCCTACTTTGCCACCTTTGTGAAATGATGGATGTGTGGCGCTTTAAGTGGAAGTCTTAGATTTAGTTATTCAATGTTCACAGATCATACTCCTAAGATTAACCACAAAGCAGTGCAATGGGACAAAGGGCTGGAGAGTGATCTACAATACTAGCTCTAACCATGAGCGCATAGTATGAACTCTGAAAAATCAACACACACTTCAATACTTTATGACAGCCCATTGTCATGACTTGGGAAATTCGACGAACACCTAGAGTGCAAAGTTAGAGAGAGCAGGTTTTATCAAACCAACTCAACCAAGCCTGCAGACAACTAAACTGCCATTTATACAACTGTACTTGGTTCAATTTAACAACCAAATGCGGGACAGTAGTAAGCTGATTTCGCCAAACAACCAGCAATGACAGAGTAACAACAAATTACCAAGTTCTTGCCCTCCAGTCTCCACGATGACGCGATTCTGCGACCGAATGACCCGCTTGATCAGCCCAGTCTCCCCCTTGTCCTTGCCTCTGATGATCATCACCTGGCAGTATAAAACATGAAACGTGAACTGGAGATCTTGCAATGGAAAGGGAGAACTGGGTGATGCAGGGAAGAACAAGAGAGATTACGTTGTCACCGCGGAGGATCTTCCAGTGCCGGATAAGCTTCTCCGCAGCTTTCCATCCCATCTTCCTTGGAGCTCCTCGCGCCCTTGGGTGTCGCGGCGAGCTGACTGGGTCTGGAGCGCCCTACGGTGAGCAAGGAGGCGGCCGGCTGGCTGCGGGGGAGGAGGGACCCGAGTGGCGGCGCTCAGAAGTGGGGGCGTGGGCGTGAGTGGGCTGGGACAGTGGAGAGGAACCCGTGGGCTGGGAAAATGCTGGACTATCAGGGAGCGAAAAGCAGTGTACTGGGCCGAGAAAAAGAGCAACGACGGCCTGGGGAGACTTGGGCTAGCCCAGTCTGACAAGGCTTTTTCACAAAGACAAATTGCAAGGACACGACAGCAATTTTTTTTTTGCCAATTCCAATTTCCAGTTAGCCGTGTATTTTAATCTCAAAAAAAAAAGTTAGCCGTGTATTTTAATCATGGTTACTACTATAAGATGCTAAATGAGCTCAAATTACAGTGATTAATTTTCTTCATAATTCTAAATTCATCATACAAAGTGCTGGTCAACAAAGAAAACTTTTTGACACAGCACATGGCCTTTCTTTTCGTCGCAAATGTGTTCCCATCCGAGTTTTGCAAAAGCTTGCTTCAGCGTCAGTTATACTGCACTGCACCTGTACATTTTATCACTACCTTACGGAATGCCAGTAAGAAGCAAGAATGCGCAGCTGGCTCTAATCTCCACCTTGGATCCTGCGCTCAAACAACTAAAGATTCTGATGACCAGAGAGTAGCAGAGCAGAGACCCTTCAATTCGGAGCAGTCATCCATGCCTGACAGTTCAACTTCAACAACATGCTTCAAACTTAGTAACTATTTAGGCCTCCTTTTGGAACACAGAATTACGAAAACGAAGTATCCAAAAGGGAAAACGTAGGAGTTCAGCCTGTTCAGGCAGGAATACAAGTGCAAAACAGAGTCGTGGTAAAACAACTATGGGGTTTACTTTGTCACGGGTTCCTGTTTGAGCGCCGGGCTATGGGGTTTACTTTGTCACATGATCTCCTTGTAGGAAGCAATGTCGTGTATTGTCGTCGAGCTACTGATGAAGCGCAGAATACGTAAAGGTTCCATGACTCCATCCCATACATACAGCGACAAGGGGCAGCAGGAGCTTCACCAAGCGCGCGACGCAGATGCTGTGCTTGCTAAAATTTCTGGGCGCGCCTCCAAACCAGAACTGCTCCAAGCACAAGCAGAGCTTCCAAATAGTCCACGCCTCGTTCTCCTCATCCGCTGTCTGAACCCACGCATCACTCCTCGTTAGCCTCGCTCGATCAGGCTAACTAGTCTAATCTCCATGGGCGCCGGCGACGACGACAGCGCCGCGCCCGGCAGCGGCAACACCAAGGCCGCCATGGAGGTGTCCGGGTCGTCGTCGTCCTCTCCGGCGCCGGCGCCACAGCAGCAGCAATCGGTGCTCAAGTCGGTGCTGCTGTCGTACGCGTACGTGGCATCTGGATCAGCCTGAGCTTCTCGGTGATCGTGTACAACAAGTACATCCTGGATCCCAAGATGTACGGGTGGCCGTTCCCCATCTCCCTCACCATGATCCACATGGCCTTCTGCACCACCCTCGCCTTCCTCCTCGTCCGCGTCCTCCGCGTCGTCGACGTGCCCTCCTTTTGGCCGTCACCCCTCACTTCTACGCCGCCTCCGTCGTGCCCATCGGCGCGCTCTACGCGCTCTCGCTCTGGTTCTCCAACTCGGCGTACATCTACCTCTCCGTCTCCTTCATCCAGATGCTCAAGGCGCACATGCCCGTCGCCGTCTACTCCCTCGCCGTCGCCTTCCGCACCGACGCCTTCCGCCGCGCCTCCATGCTCAACATGCTCGGCATCTCCGCCGGCGTCGCCGTCGCCGCCTACGGCGAGGCGCGCTTCGACGTGTTCGGCGTGACGCTGCAGCTCGCCGCCGTCGCCGCCGAGGCCACGCGGCTCGTGCTCATCCAGATCCTGCTAGCGTCCAAGGGCATGTCGCTCAACCCCATCACCTCGCTCTACTACATCGCGCCCTGCTGCCTCGTCTTCCTCACCGTGCCGTGGTACTTCGTCGAGCTGCCGCGGCTGCGCGCCGCCGCGGCGGCGGCGCGGCCCGACGTGTTCGTGTTCGGGACCAACTGCCTGTGCGCGTTCGCGCTGAACCTGGCCGTGTTCCTGCTCGTGGGGAAGACGTCGGCGCTGACGATGAACGTGGCGGGCGTGGTCAAGGACTGGCTGCTCATCGCCTTTCTCGTGGACGGTGAATTCTACCTTCTTCTGCGCCGAGAGGGCTGCTGCGCCGGCTAATCTCTTGAGCTCTGGAGCAGGGGAGCTAGTGCCGACTGGACGGGCACCCACCTCGGCCTGGAGCGGTGGCTAGCCCCAGCTGAGCAGCGCAACCAGGAAGGGAAGGGACTCCGCGCTCGCCTGCAGCAAGTTAACAGGGAAGCCGCCGTGAAGCAGCAGCTTGGCGGAGGTTCTGTTCTGGTAGAGGGATGAATCGTTTTTCGAAAGATCGTAGAGGGATGAATCGTGGCGGAGGCGGAACCGGGAGACTCGCTTCTCTCCCTTCTCGTAGCGTAGTCTCAGGTAGCACACGCGTCGAGCCAGCGCTGACCCGTGCGACGCGGCCGGTGATCTCATCCGCCAAGCTGTGGCGGAGGCGAAGCCGCAGGCACGGGCTGCTGCCCCGCAGATTGTTGTCTGCCAAAAAAGGAGGAATTAGAAGGATTGATCTCCAAATTATATTGAAGTGATGGCTGCAGACAGAAATGATGGCTGCAGACTTCTAGATGCATAGTGCATTACAGATTGAAGTACTTACAGAACATATACAATACGGCCATCTGGTAGGAGCATTGGAACCATGGTTGAACCTGGAGGAGCACCTGGACCATACAACATTGGCTGCAGGAAAGCAAATGAGACCAAAATACAAAGCAGTCAGAAGGATATCTACCTCCTGTGTATGTATCCACAAAGTGGCGTGATCGGTGTACCTGTGCAGGACGAGCAGGAAGCACACCATAAGCACTCGCTAGCCCATTTCCGTGTTGAGGATAAGCACCCGCCCGTCCATATCCCAGTGGAGTATGGAGCAATGGACCTGCTTGTGCCTTAGATACTGGTACCGTATCATCCTTCTTATCAGCAGGAGGTTTAGCAATAGAGCAATCCAAAAGCTGACCTGCAATAAAGCAAGAGTAAAATGTATGACCTCTGACGCCCCTTTGAGACCGGCACCTCCTGCCCTTCGATCTCGTGGCCCACCATTCCCTGTAACGAGCATTACGTCACGCGTCGCTGCTAACGCTGGTTACCGGACGATTTTTCCTCACCTGTGATTTTGTTTACCCGCCCGCCTATGGAGGGGCGCTATTTGTGGCAGTGTTTGATTGCCTCCGCCTTTCCTTTCATTTGATTTCGTTCGTCGTCTCCATGTCCTCGTTTTCCTTCCAATATTTTTCCTGAATTCCTCATATCTCTACCGCCTCCTGAGGCCAGAGCAGCCGCCGCCTCCGACGTCTACGCCGTCGCGCGGCCTCCGTCACAGATCTGATGCGTACTAGTATTCGATAAAGCCAAAACCCTTATTGCGATCTGAACGAGGTACCTACAATATAGGGATGCATTGAGGGTAAACCAACTCTGAAGGACACACACCACAGCTGTTGAATCATCCTAGTATCTGGTCCATACCTTCAAGAGATCAACTTTTATAACTCCAGGACCAACTTCTTCTACAGCTTTTTTGAAATCATCCTGTGTCCAATTGCGGGGTACATTTCCAATAAATAGCTTGTTCTTAGCTTGTGACTGTGAGGAAGAGACCTTTATCTTCTTTCCCTGTTACAATCACCATATTATTAAGTTACAGTTAATTTCAGAATATAAGAATTCATCACGCGCATCAAGAAACCAGGAAACTAGGTTCATATCATATAAAAGTTGTTAATCGGGTGGCAAAACTTTGCAAGTATAGTATGAAACTGCAAGTGTTGCTACAGGTTTCCCCACCATGACTCTACAAGTACTAATTTTGATTGTTTCTGAAAGTATAATTGAACATATATAGGACTTTGCAGCTGGTCGCAAGGATCAGGAGACGGGACTTTAAACTCGACACTGGAGATATAAAAACACTACTGAGATTTCTTTAGGAAAAAGTAGCAGATGTGAGTGCAAATTGTATAGCCTTGTAACTTGCCACGGAGTATGTGACAACAAATTCATAAAATTAATATCAGGAATCAGGTGATATTGATATTTTAAAACTAAATAAAAATCTATGACACTGTAACATTCAATTTAGGAAGGAACATATTTCAATACTTGATTTTTCATCGATACCTCGGAAAATGGCTAAATCGTTTTCAGTTTCATATTTTTTCTCGGTAGCGAAATCGATAGTGGTACTTGCGGAAACAAATACGGCATCGGTATTACAGGAATATCAAAAATGAAATTACCACGAAAGAAGTATGCGGTATCGATCGGGAATCGATAATAAATGTCGGTAACACAAATCACATTCGGGAATTGATAATAACTCTTTTCACGTGATAGGAAGGAGCTTGATTTCTTTCCTTGATTACATTTGACCGATCTTTTTTGACACGCCGGAAGAGAATGCTAAGATTAGGCTTAGACAAATCTTGATTTATTGCCTATTTTAATTTAGAATATTATATATATATTATATTGACTAGACTAATATAAAACGGTAAAATTTCAACGGTAATTTTTGGTTTAAAACGGAAATTGTCGGAAAGGATCGGTAAAGTCTAAAATCATTTTCATTTTTGTTTCCACCAAATACTTTCACTTTTGTTTCCATTTTCTCGGTATATCATTTTCAGCTACTACCGTCGAGAGAAGTCGGAAACGAACCTCCGCTAGCCGATAAATTCCGTTTTTGCTTTCATCCCTATCGATACCAATCTTTCTGTAAAATATGGCAGAAGAAATAGTCGGCATCAGATAAAATGAGTAACGAACCTTTAAGTCTTTATTATTCAACTTTTGGATGGCCTTTGAAGCCAAATCTTTAGTTCTGAAATTAACAAAAGCATACAACCTGTTATCCCCCTTGCCTGGCATCCTCACCTGCAGAAAGAGAGAAAAAACAGAGATGCTTAGAATTGCAGAAGAAGCAAATACAAAAGTGAACCCATAAGGAAATTGACAGTACTCACTTCTGCGACTTCTCCAACTGATCAGCCACTCATAGGTTAACCCGGTGCACATGTATATGTTGACAATCATGATCAAACACGCACCAAGTTAATTCAGTTATTCTTTCTTCTCCAGGACGCAAGGAAATCATACTTTGCAATTACTGTCATGCTTGAGTATCAAGAGATTAATACATTCAGCGCAGATTACAGATCCCCTCAACGAGATGGGGCTTTACACCGACCCGATTCTCAGAATGAACTAGAACGCGAAAATCGGTAGAATTGCTAGTCAGAATCGGTAGAATGGAAATGTGTTTCAAATTAAGTGTTGGAAACCGCGCAACATTACCCTCCTCTCTCATCTCATTCATACTGTAGTAGGAACCCTGGACGACCACGCCTGTCAAGCGAGGCACAACGCAGTGTCTTTACGGGTCGGAGCTGATCCGTTTTCTCCCTTCTCCGGCAGCAGCGCATCGCTAGGACATTTGCCCTCGAAACACCGGACAGAGGTGAAGACTCGCTATCTCAAACACGCAATACACGGGAACATCTTGACACGCCATACAAGATCGTCTCGTGCTACGATGATAGTACACTTCAGAGAATTAGACCCACGCAATTGGAATGAAGGATTCGTTCCTCCTTCGTATAAAATTCCTATGAAAGTTAGAGAATTTGCACGCTTTCTCAATTATCATTTCATTCTCGATGTGTCCATGCCTTTCCTCATACCATATTACTCCCCGCTGGCAGAGAGGATGATCAGCCACTCATAGGTTAACCCGGTGCACATGTATATGTTGACAATCATCATCAAACACGCACAAAGTTAATTCAGTTATTCTTTCTTCTCCAGACGCTTATAACAAGGAAATCATACTTTGCAATTACCGTGATGCTTGAGTATCAAGAGATTAATACATTCAGCGCAGATTACCATTTGTCCGGTATTGTCAAGTTACTCACTGACGGGATATTTCAGTGAAGAGGGCGAACATGATCACGGATAATCTCGTGTAGTGTTTACACAGGGAAGACCCCGTGTACCATACCGGAGATGATACGAGATGGATTGACACGCCAAAAGAAGCTGCGATATGAGGAGATTGTTTAGTTATCCGAACCAAAACTTAATAAAAGCTATTTTCTTCAAAGTCCTTGAGGCCATCATGAGCGAGGCGCAGCCGCGCAGGTATGGTGCCCCGCACCCTTTGTCCGGTATTGTCAAGTTACTCACTGACGCGTTTCAAAAAAAATAAGTTACTCAGTGACCATATTCCCTCCATATTCCCTGAATAGGGCGAACTTGATCACGGGATAGTCCCGTGTAGTGGGGAAGACTCACTGTACCATAAACGGAGAAAAATCGAAAGGAACCATGTTCACGAACCGCAGCGGCCACCAACATCACTACGGCGTAAATCATGCATCGCACTACAGAAATAACCCTGATGAATGAAGATAGATATGGAATGCCCCGGATAAGCATGGATCAAACACGGAACAAGATATGTCCGCGCACAGCACGCCTCCACAAAATAAGCATTTTACTGGGAGTCAGGCACTAATTAGTATTATCGAACTTTGGCTCGACACGCCGGCCCATCCTAAACTAGTCTTCTTGTGCCGCGGCTTAAACCAGGTACAATACTATCGAACTACAACACCATGTCCTCGGCGGCGTCGGCGGCAGCGTCTTTCTCCTCGTCAGCACGGTCATTGTCCTCGGCGGCGTCGGCGTCGGCGTATTTCTCTTTGCGCTCTGCGTCTTCCTCCTCAGCGGCAGTGTCTTTCCCCATGGACGTAGCTGTTTTGATCTCCACCAGCATGCTCCGAAATTCGGAGACGTTTTCGCGGTAGCTGTTGAGAGCTACACAAACAATCAAGAAATTTAGAAAAAATCGAATGAATTAGAACAAATTTAGAAACAACCGACATCGTGATCTCAATCACGGGAACGTCCACTGAAAGTGATACATTGCGCTTACTTCGGACAAGGTTTGTCAGGTGTCTGTCGCACATGGAGATGATCTCGTCGACTTCATTTGGTGGTCTTCCGGCTCGCTCCAGGCAGCCCCCAGTTTCCCCAGCTTGCTGTGCGAAATTCCCATGAACGACAGGAGTTTCGCCTAAAGATCGAACCGGTCAACGACTTCTATCATGACTTGGTCTGCTAGAATCTGGCGGTGAAGCTTCGTCTTCATGCGCGTAATCCTCGTAATCCTCCCTCGTCGTCGGCCGTGGCCTGAATCTTCTTCTTGACGGCTGCTATCCTAAACAGAGATCCAAAGCAACGCAAAATGAGAAGAAATCGACAGCGGAGGCAATGGCAGAAATCGAAAATGAAACAAGAAAAATTCAAACCGCTTTTTCGGGATCACTGTGTCCACCACAATGTCGATGCACTCTACGGGCTGCCTCGAGATTATTTCTTCTACGGGAACTTCCACGAGCTCCGGGCTTGCATTGCTCCTGTCGCTTGCGGCTGCACCCCCCCCCCCCCCCCCTCTCCCCCCCTCTCTTGCTCGTTCCTCCCCTTGTCCATGTTTCGCCTACATACATATGGAAAGCTCTTTTTTTCGCAAATCTCCCAAGCTCGACGCAATGAGAGTTTGTGGTGCGAGTGATGCGCGGATGAGCACGGGAGGGAGACGTTTAAGCCTTTGGTGCGAGTGATGGCTGTGACGGGCCCACATAATAGACCTCGTAAAGTAAACAGTCGCACACATAGTGATATAACAATAAGCCGGGCACAAAATTATTCATCTATCTCAAGTATCGGCTGCTACAAGCCCTTGCCATGAGGGCAATTCACCCCTAAACCAACAAAAAACATGATGCTGACTGTCACGACCGTGATAGCAAAAAGTGCGAGTCAAAACCCCGTGTTTTTTTTTGCTGTTTTGCAGTGAGGCCAAGTATCACACAGTTCATGGAAAGGTCACGGTCAGGGATCACTACAACAAAAACCTCCTTTAGCGACAGTGCCAAAAATCCCGTAGCCGCGGTTTTGAAAGTCAACCGTCGCTATAGTAGATGGCGGGGCACTGTACAAGTGAACCGCGGCTAAAAATCATTTGTAGCGACGACCGCGGCTACAAATCGATTTATAGCCGCGGATCATAATGTGAACCGCGGCTATAAATAAGATGCCATAGAACACAAGAATAGTTCATAATTTTCTTTTTAATCCGGAGTTAAAATTTGTAAGTAGTATTTCTCCTACATACGAACTCCAAATTCGATGATTCTTTTTTCTATGTTTTTCTAAAATCATGCTCTTTCATGTAATAATGTATGTTTGCATGTTTACTGCTATCTATTTATATTTTTTCACATGACTTACTCTTGTTACATCATATTTTCTTATGTTAAGGTAAAATAAGAGTGATGTATCAATTTGTGAACAATGTACACTCCCACTTTAGTGAAATCATTTGAAATTTTTATGCCAAGCTCATATACCCAAAATGTGTTGCGATGCCAATTTATAGAATTTTCTGACCAAATTAAGATTTTTCGCAATTAATTTTGTGACATCTCTAAGATAGAAGATTGCATTATCCATAGTAAAATATTCAATTCCTCCTTGCCGTCATAAACTAAAAATCAGAATCGTCGCACAAAGCCCCATATCAGGTCTTCGGAGGTGTTATTTTTTTTTAATACACGAGGGATCAGACAGGTGACCTTTAACTTGCCTTTAACGAGACTTGTTTATATTGTTAGCACTTTACTCATTCTATTGCGTTCTGCTCGAATGGGCCGGCCGTCTTAGGCCCAAATCATGTCACATGTCGGGATATAAAAATCTGAGAACCCTAAAAACTCCGGTAACTCTCCACATTCTCAACTACCGCCGCCGCTCTCTCCTCGGTCCTCATTTTCTCTCCTCCCTTTGCGTCGCGTGCACTCCGGCCTCTCGCCGTCCCCGTCAAGCTCGTCGTTCCGGGTCGCCGCCGCCGTCCAGCTCGTCGTCCCGGGTGGCCACAAGCTCCTGCGCGGCGGCGCGGCTCGAGGCCCACGCGCGCCGGCGACGCGGCTCTCTGCCTCGTCGTCCCCGTCCAGCTCGTCGTCCCGCGCGACGGTGCGGCCCCTGCCCCGGCGGCGGCGCGGCTCCTCCTTCCCCGCGCTGCGACGGCGCGGATCTGGCGGCGGCGCTCCATGCTCTCCTTCGTCAAGCTGCTCCTCCTCACCACCTCCTCCTTCGAGTTGCCCGCGCCGGGGAGGAGCGCGCTGGCCGCCAAGGGGCTCGCGCTGCCCCGCTCCCTCAGTGGCCCGCGCGAAGGCGCGGCCTCGGCGGCGGCGCGGCTCGATTCCTGGCGGATCTGGCGAGGCTGGCACAAGATCCGGCGGGGTTCTTCTTCCTCGACAGCAGCTCTCCTCCGCGCGAGAAGCCATCCGGATTCGGCGTCGTGCTGCTGGGTAGCGTCGACGAGTTGTGGCTGTCCCGGGATCTGGCGGCGGCGGCATGGGACCTCGCCGGCGACGACGATGGGGCCAACGTGGGCCCGACCTTTTTTTTTGTTTGTTTTATTGATTTGTAGCGGCGGGTGATGGCAGCACCCGCCGCTGCAATTCTCTCTTCAGCGGCGGTTTTAGTCAACCGCCGCTGCAAAACTCTGATTTTTAGCGACATTGGGGGTGTTCGGTTGGAGGATGCAGTTGCAGTTGCAGTTTCAATAGTGAGAGAGAACACTGTAGCGGAGGATTCGCACTGTAGCAAACACGTTTACTGTAGCAGCAGCAGCAGGAGCAGCCGGAGGAAATTCCTCCGGCCGAACACCCTGATTGAGGTAGTGGCGGTTTGCCTCACCCGTGGCTATAGGCCTTTTTCACCCGTCGCTACAGTGCGTTATTGTTGTAGTGGATGGCGTGCCCACTTTAAGCGTGTACTCGTGCAGGTAATATACGCCGTGCTGAATACATGTAAAGATGGTTTTTTTTTTTTGTTGTTGTTGTTGCAACCACTTACGCCTGACACAGGACCATCACTGACTTCAACGAGATCACGCTGCATTTCCTTGAGGCGATCCGCGCGCATGCCGAAAGCATCAAGAGGCGGGAGAGCGCTACCGCGCCGGCCCTCCCAGACAACGCGCCAAGGGAGGAGGACAGGATGGTACTCGATGCCATCAAGGTCGCCGGCCGCAGGTGTTAACAATCTTCAGCTTTCATGGTCTCTCATGCGCGGTTCTAACACAGGCCTCGTTCGTTTGGCATGGAATGGGACATATTCCACATAGAATGATTAGACATAGAACTACTCCCAATTCAACTGGGAATAGCCGTTCGGTTAGGCATGGATTGGTTTGAAACCCAACATGGATTGGTCCATTTCATGACTCAAAGAGCTAGCATAAAACCATGACTTAGACCTCATGGAACGAAACCAATCGATGGATTCATTCTTCACTTGGTTTGAGTGACACATGTGGTTTCACTCAATCCATGCCTTGAAACTAATCCATGTGTATAATCATTTCATGCCAACCGAACAAGGCCACACTCTGTCGTGACATGCAGGGAGGCCTTTGAGGGGGTTAGTGTCGAGCGCCTCGCCACTATGATAACTCTCCCCAATCATCGGATAAGGTACAAACTTTTGATCTAATTAACAACTCATCCAATTTCCAGATTTTAACGACGCACATTAACATTAGCCGCGAACGCAGGGCCGCGATAGACAGGCTGCTCAGTGTGGGCGACATATACATCACCATCGACAAGTGTGGGCGACATATACATCACCATCGACAGCGACCATTACAAATCTACCTGAAGGGGGCGTGGGCCATGCTAAAAACCACCATCGGCAATGTGTTTAATTGTTGTGTTAAGTAGATCACTCGCGCCGGAAAATTATCACTCGCGCCGCCGGTTGTACCGGTCAGTCGGCGAGATTTAACTGTGTTGTATTTTATTTTTCCTGGAACCATCAGTGTAAGACCTCATGCGTGGCTCCATATGAGAGCGCTTTATGTCGTACCACTCGTTATCAATGCAAGGAAGCACGCGCTATTTATGCTGTGCTTGGCTTATGCGTAGTACATGCATGCTTACAACTGAACACCCTGCCATTTGTTCTTCTTTTATAGCGATGGCAGGAGAGCTGCCCATATTTTAACAAAGTCCATTAACGTTTACAAGATTTCAGAAAACTAAGACTGCAAAAGGCTTTAAGCATACATCATTGGCAATTGGCCTCAAACTTCGTTAGATTAAGCGTGCCCATATCAAATCATGCAAAATGACTAGTTACACATGTGCTTTTTTTTTTTTACTGCGACGCGGGCAGAGTCACTCGTATCGCTTCCGTCGGACAGAGGCGCGGGTTTGTCAGCTGGCGACGCGGTGTGACAAGTCCGGCGAAGAGACCCGCGCGTCAGACCGAGGATGGTGACATGAATTAGCACAGTGATTGTCGTACAGTCGCCGCGAATGATCTCTTGACCGCTTACCGGGCTTTTTTGTCGTTGCCATGCGCGCGCACAGAGGAGAAGGAAACATAGCTTCTCCAGTTGCATCCACACTCCATACACTCCACGTATCTGCCGCGCCTAAGGGCAACCGCAATGTTGCATCTCAAAAGTAGTCCATATGCCGTATGAAGTTGTTTCCCAGGGACGTCACTTTCTCGACCCTTCGCCCTCTTTCTCTCCCGCTACAGTAAAGAGCGGCGCTCCCTCGGCCCGACTCCGATCCGGCGCTTCCCCCTCCTCTCCGGCGGCCTCGTCGGCGCCGGAGAGGGAGGGGAAGCCTTGATCTGTCGTGTGCTGTACATATTAGCCTTAGGTTTTCCTTTCGTGCTAAATATTTCACCATGTCGATGCTTCGTCATGGTGTCCTCTGGTTCCCTCCCGTCGGCGGCGACTCCGGCGGTGTGTGGATGGTGTCCCTCCTCCTCCTGGTTCTTGGTGCCGCGATGGGTGGTGGTGTGGGGTCGGAGGTCTCCGGCCTTCCTGCCACCGATGACGGTGCTGGTTGGAGGTTAGGGTTCCGGGGCCTCTGCGACGACGTCTCCGGCGAGCGACGGCGAGGCGGCGAGGAGGTTGGTTCTGGGCTTCGGTTCGGCTCGGCCTTCTTCACCTCCCTCGACGGCTTCCCTGTCTCTACGGCGGACGGCGGCGTGAGGCTTCTGTTCCTCCTTCCGAGCGGAAGGGTGGAGTTTTTGGGCCTCCCTGGGAGTGCTCTTCGTGTCGTCGTCGTTGATGTTATCAGCGATGTGCGGCTCTGTTGGTTGTGGTCGGCGTCGGCGACGATGTCGACGGCGGCGTCGGCTACGATCTGGTCTTCCCCTTCCTCCCTCTGTGCGGCGACAACTTTGGTGCCTTATGCTATTGCAGATGCGTCCGTTTGTCGGGCGTTGGTTATTGTGGTGGTGGTCGCCGGCCGGCGAGGGAGGTGGAACTGGCGGTGGGCCGTCGATCGTCGGCGGTCTCCAGATGTTTCGAGTTCAATCTCGTTAGAGGGGTTTGTGCGTAATTGTCAGTACTTCCAGGGGGCTATCTGTAATTTGTATGGTTGTACTGTTCCTTTCTCTTAGTATATTTCCCTTCCGCTCAAAAAAAAAAAGTAGTCCATATGAGTGGGCCCATAGCAGGTGGTCAATAGTTATAGATAGGTTTACAATGTTTGAGTCAAAACCAGTTCATAGCAGCAAGAAAGATGTGAGAGTGATATAATATTTTTTATTCACTATAGCCAGTTCATAAGCTTATGGATAGCTTTTGCTATTGATTTCTTATAGACTAGTTGCACAATGTTACATGTAGTCAATAGTGATTATTTTATTCCCTATTGACTACTTTACTATCACATTGTGGTTGCTCTAAGGAAGCATGGAAGGCGCCGTTCGTGTTAGTGCGTCCTCACCGTCGGGAGGCCGCGAGTCATCGGTACGCGCTCATACCTTTGATATAGTTTGTTCATATTCCCATGCGCAAACACTCCACGATCGCATCTAACAGGTACGTAGCAGATGCAGATATCAGGGCCCAACTGGGGCGACGACGCCACCGGCCTTCGACTGGCGCTCGGAACCGTTTGCGGGGAGAAAAGAAACGTTTCTAGATATCAAAGCATCAGATTTTTGTAGTGTTGTGATTAGCGGTGTTTCATCCACCGTTCGGATAAACCGGCGACAAAACCGTTCACTTTTCAATGACCTGCCAGCACTGTTCATCTAGTTCAGCTACTGTTCATCCATGTTTCGCGCTCCGGTTTTCTTCTATGAACAGCCCTAGTTGTGATGGAGACGTGCTGCATTTTTAGATTTTCGAGTTGGCTCGAAATGCCGCCATGTATGGCTTCATGTCAATAATTTTTCGAATATAATGCCTGCCTCCAAGGCGCCATCTAGTTCAGTTACAAACCTACTCTCAAAAAAAAAAGTTCAGTTACAAATCGTAGCTCTGTTTCGCGCGGCCGGTTTGAGTCTATGAACAGCCCTAGTTGCACCACAGCGTCGCGTCCCCTTCTTTGTATCGTGCCGTGGCCCGCAGTCTGGCACGCGGCAGGGTGTGTCTGTCGTTGTGTAGCGCGCCGCACGGCTGCACGGGAAGAAGGGCAAAAAGGGCTTGCTGCAGCTTTAAACATTTTGTAAATTTTATCGAGACCTAGGTTTAGCAGAGAGTTTAAGGCCCCGTTCGGATAACTTTAGAGGCCTATAAAGTGCACTGTAGCTGTCACATCAATAATGTCGGCACGATTTATATGTACTAAACAAAGTCAAATTACAAAACTAAGTCTAGGACCCTCCTCTATTTCGCGAGACGAACGTAATGAGGGTAATTAAGCGGCGATTAGACGATGGTTACTGTAGCATCACTGTGTCAAAACATTGATTAATTAGGCTCATTAGATTCGTCTCGAAAAATAACGCCCATCTGTAGAAAGGTTTTGTAATTAAATTTTATTTAGTACCTCTAAATAGTAAGATTCTTTTTACTTTAGAGGGGTAAAGTTTAGAGGGCACTTTGGAGCCCTGAACCGAACGCCACCTAAGAAACTTTCAGTCGAAGCAGTGGGCATCATGATTCTGCTCATGCGCGCGCGTTCCGCTGCGGCGGGCTAGCGGTTGCAGGAAGCTGGCACAGAGCAGGCGACGTGTCGCTGCGAGTTGGACCACGCAGGTTGGCCGGACTCTGCTTGGCGCTGATCCAGGGTCAGAGGCTCAGAGCTGGTCTGGACGGAGAAAGTAGAAAAGCTGCAGGGACAAAAAGGAAGTAGAAAAAGCTTGGGTACTTTTCCAAGATTCAAAAAGCTTGTGCGTCGTCATATAATTTGGATGCATGCACAGGCGAGGCAACAAATTTCGCACGCGCGAGCCCAGAAAATCGGACGCATGCACGCGCAGGGCAACGAAAATCAATCGCTATCACGCGCGGCGAAACAGTGCCGTGCAGGCCAAAAAACGAATTTGGGACGCGACACATCGCCATCCAAAAATCGCAAAAAATAAAAATGACTCATCACAGCATTTATATGATTTGAACCTGCGGCCTCGAGCCCAACATCCCACTGCACTAACCATTCGATCAGAGAGAGGTAAATATGGAAGATTAGATCCAAATTAATGCATTCTAATATGAGTATTAATCTAAACTAATAAAGTAACTACGAGTTTCTGCGACCCATCTACTCACCTCTAACATCTCATACCCATCAATCTCACCTTGAATCTAACTAGTACCAATGCACGTGCGCCACGCACGTGATCTAAAAAAATACATCACTTGGCAAGACCTTTACAACATAATTAAAATTCAAATTTTATTTAGGAGTTAAACTGAAATTCCAACTTTATACATGGACGTGATGAAAGATGCACATGCGTAAATTATGGTGACACATCAGTGATTGAAGGTGCACGTGCATAAATTATGGCCACACATCATTGTGAAGATTAGCAGGACGATGAGAAGCTAGATTGAAATGATTCCAGATTTTCCCAAATGTACATTGTCATGATCAAAAGCACAAATCAAAACACACGTCTCAGGATTCCAAGATGGTAAACATATATATGAGCAGTTGACATATATTCTACATTGACAAGAATTGTATTACATTACTTCAGCATAATAAGAGAAAAATTACTGGTCTCGTACATCCATCCCCCTCCAGAAAACCTCGAGGTAGGTTGGCCAGACAGCTATCATGACCCCAGTGGCCAATTTAGCAAATGATCCTATCACCAGTGCATCAAATTGCTGCACGACAATACTACAGATATGCCCCAAATTAATCAAGTATTTTTTTCGCTGTTTTGGTTGCACAAGAAAAATAAACCAGGTCATTGAACTCATTCAACAAGGAAACAAATTTATTGATTAATTACATGATGTAGATCACTTTCCCATCTCAATTAGCAACAAATAGGTTCAATAGTTTAGGATGCAAACAAAGGATTTCATATCACATGGTAATCTGCTAATCAGATTTACTTGTGAAATCTGCCTCTAAAGACAATCGCTAGGTTCAGCACACCAAAAACTTGGACATCTCACTTTATGTCCACAAAACATCAATAATATAAGAAAGCAGCAAACACTGTAGTCCGCCAGCCTCCAGGGCATCCTCACCACAATATTTCTCATTTACCAGAGACATTGCAAGTTGCGACTGATTAAGAGAGAACATTAGAGACCCGAGATGAAATGCAGTGGGCCTGTAGTTTTTTCAACAAGCAACCAAATCAGATTTGTGTATTGTTGGGAACCTGCGACTGAATAATTTCCTTACAAGCCCTCGTATGCTCCTGGCTCCTGCAGTGAAGACATATTTACACCATTGGAGAGAATGAATGGCTGTAGTATATAATATATGCATCGAATAAAACCAGGATTGCATGAACAAAAGCTCACAAACAGGCAGAGCACAGGTGGCAAATACAGGGCACTGGAGACCGCCACAATCTGGTTAGAATTAAACCAATTCTACAGTTAATAACCAAAAGAATCATAAAGCTCGTCGTCGCGTTCCCGTAACTCCCACCTGCCTTCCTGGTTCAAGCTCATCGACTGAAGGCACCTATAAATCAGTAGGTCCATGTTTTTATCGGATCCTTTTCAAACCACCAAAACTTATACCCTTGCATCTGAAAATTTGTAGTAAAGGAACAAACTATTTAAACAAAAACAAACATATTTTTTTTTTCAACCCACTTCGCAAAAAATAAGATCCAAAAGCCCGTGGAAGAGTGGTTACAGGTCAACCAAAACGACACAAACTGTAGGAGCCAGGGTACTTCGTCAAGGTCTGCCGACCCATACGGTTTTTTGCAAAATCAGTGCTACTCACTGTTCTGTGAATTTGCAAAGATTGACAAGACTATACTCTTGCAATAAAAAGACTTCTGTTGTATTGAGTTCAGTAGAAGATGACGAAAGGATCATTAACAGAAAAAACAAATGCTAATTACTTGAAAGCTTCAAGAAGAAGCTGCTCTGAAAGGAACTACCTATCTGGGAACAATTCAACCACTAACATTCTACGGATCTAAAAATTACAAATGTTTCATCTTCTAAAAGAAAAATACATTCATTATGCCAGATGCATAGGCCTATGTTAAGGTGCTGGAAAATTTTTATCCTCACCTGGATATCCAAGAACTGTGATGACAATATGCTAAAGACAGAAATATATGGATTTAGTTCACCGTGTCTTCATGCATAATGATTATTGGAAGGTATTGAACAACAATTTCCACACTCAAGTATAGGTTTAAGCATGGTTTGTTCTATATGCCAAAGAAGCACACACATGTAGTATCACTGGTGTGTAAGCCCAAATTCTGTATCAACAATGCCCTCTCCGGTGGTGATGTTTGCTAGGTGAATGAAGAACATTCTGACAACATGCCGCCTCGTGGTAGTAACTCAAACATGACATCCTTTGATACCTGTTGAGAAACACTGTCACAAAACTTATATTGGTTAGAATTAATGTTCCCATCTGAACAAAGGCATTGAATCCGATCAGGACATATATGCTATGAGCTATGCTATACACAAAAAAAAAGGTAGACCAATCTCTTTTTTTTTTCTTTTTTTTTTTTTGCGAATGAGACCAATCTCTTATTTAACCATAATAAAAACATGGATGCACCCAGTTGCTGCTATACTTATTTTTTATTCATATCCCAGTAATATTTCCTTCGGCAATGGTTCATAATAAAATAAAATTAACAGGATCTGCAGGAAAAAGCTATAGAAGAAACAATTGAAACAGTAGCAGGGTGACCAACAGTGATGGGGGCATGAAAATTGATTGATACAAACAAAATTTCCAATAAACCATTGAGGCACCAATTAATCATATTAACGAAATTCCTTTTCCATAAACCTCCATGATTTATAAACTATAAACGATTCTTTCCTCTTAAATCGCCAATTGTGAATCAAATCAAGGAATCAAGGAATGGAAAAAGCGGAAATGGACATATTCACAAGATAAATTAGTGGTTAGGATAATCTTGATAGGAAATCAGGAGACATACCTCTGACAGACCAATTTATGCTAACAAGCTCACAAAAAGCTGCATATAGAGAATAAAAAAAAGGATCAGTTTTTTTATCTCCTCTCCATCAGCCACACAGCTACAGGTCAGTTTACAAAAATGGCCATGAACTAACACTTGTTAATCATAATATTCACTAAATTGCAAAAACGGCCAAACAAACCTCAGTTTTGACATATTGCAGCCTTATGCTTCTGTAGATCGAGTATACTTACTTCTCAACCCATTTGAATAATTTGCAAGCTGGTAACATATTTTCCGATTAATGGACTGACAAGTCCTGCATATGAACATCATTATAAAATGGATGCAACCTAAAGCTGGTGTACTAATGATCTCTACTGAAAATATTAACATTGAATCATATCACACAACAGTTGAATCAGTCTATCCAACTTTGGAATGTAGAAGGAATCAGCATAAACCTTCAATCTTCATACACATAAATAAATGAGTAATTGAGGTTATGAGTATATTTTACGCTGCTTCAACACCTGCTTGCTTTTAGTAATCAAATGCACTCAATCCTCTGATGTCCCACCCCTATAGCTAGACAAAATGCTGAATTGTCCTTCCCGTGCCACAGTAAACTGAAGGCATCGCATCCAGAGAAGGCCTGTAATTCCTTGCAGCTTGATCACGAAACTACCAATATCAAAATGCCATGTTTCATTCTCACCCCCAATAACCCCCTAATAGGTGCAGATTATTTCCCCAATTTCTGACGATCCTAGGCAATCAGCTCGAACCACGAAGCTCAATTCCACCAATATCTTGCAACAATCAGGCAAATTCCAAGCAAGTCGAGGGGGCGAGGACAGCAACAGATACTTACGGCCGAAGGCAACGGCGTTGAGGAAAGTGATGGGTCGGCGCGAGGAGGGTCGTCGGAGGGCCCGTCGTCGGCGAGGAGAGACGCGGCCTCTGGCGCCGACTCGGAGAGCTGGAACAACGGCTCCTCTATGGCCTCCATGGTTGTCCTCCCCGGCGGCTGCGGTCGTAGCGGATTTGGCGGGATCGGAAGCTGCGGTGGCGGCGGCGTCGACCTTGCCCTTGTACGACGCGGATTTGGAATCGACCTCCGCCTCGCCAAGCTCATGACCTCCCGGCGCTGGCGCCGCTGTGCCGCGGTCCTCTATGTGGCCGTGTTCGCACCGCTCCGCCGGCGGCGCCTCTTGACGACCCCTCCAGCGTCGTCTTCCTCGCCGCCGGCGCTGGGCAGGCCATGGATGCGCTCCACACGCTCCACACGCCCCGATTCGGGGACGTCACGGGCGTCGATCTTGTCGACTTCCCGTCCCTTGTGCGTCGTCCCCCGGCTCGATCTGGAGCAGTTGGCCTCCTTCTGCGAGGAAGTAAATCAATCGCGCCATGGAATGAAAGGAAATCAATCAACGTGATTCAAGGAAGAAAATCAGTCGCAACAAGTACCAGCGCAAGAAGAAACGGGGGCGTGATTCGCGGGCGGGATTGTTCGGCGGGTACGTTCGCTCGTCGGTAAAAAAATGATAGCAATTGTCACAACTCCACAACTGTGAGTGTGACGGGAGCGTCACGCAGCGTAACGCCCTTGGCAGGGGGCCCACATCGCTTTGAAATCGAACGGTTTTCAGCATAGGATTGGTTTAGATCAACGGTCCATCTATAAGAGGGGTACAATCTGACAGGTAAAAACTATTTTCCTACTAACTGGTGCTTTATTGGTTTAGAATAGGACCGCCCCATGTAACCACACCATTGCACATGGCCCACGCGGCGGAATTCCGCCACTTGACACTTTTCACAAAGGAATTCCCACCCACGCTCGATCGAAAGTTCTGGCTCTTGAAGGATCCCTTCCGACGACTGTCGAGCACCCTCCACCTTCATCAACGAACAACAACATGGGTGATCCGGTCGAGAAGACGATCAACGATTTCTCCGCGCCAACTACGGAGAACATCCGAGTGGGACCCAACCCGCGCATCACCAACAAAGACTACGAGCTCAAGCCAGCCTTGATCAACATGATCTTAGCCAGTCCTTTCTGTGGGAAGCCGTCGGAGGATGCAAATGCTCACCTCCAAAGGTTCTTGATGACGTGCAACACTTTCGCCATGAAGGATGCACCTCAGGACGCCATCCGACTGCAGCTTTTCCCATTCTCTCTGTTGGGGAAGGCTGTCCAGTGGTTCTACGCGAACCAAGAGTCCCTCGACACGTGGACGGCATGCTCCAATGCCTTCCTCGCCAAGTTCTTCCCGCCGGGCAGGACGACTCCCCTGCGGAACAAGATATCGGGCTTCCAACAGCTCGCAGATGAGTCGACCGCGGAAGCCTGGGACAGGATGCAGGAGTACGTTCTCTCGTGCCCACACCATGGCATGGAGGAATGGCTCCTCATACAGAGTTTCTACCACGGTTTGAGGCCGTCCGCTCGAGAGCACCTCGACGCCGCAGCAGGCGGCTCCTTCTTCTCCCTTAGCGTGAAGAACGCTAAGAAGTTGATTGAGAAGGTGGCGGCCAACCAGACTCATGGTGAACGCCAAGCGGCGAGCACCAAGACCCGTGGAGTGCACCAAGTGGAGACGATGGACATGCTCGCCATCAAGCTCGATTAGCTACTCCGCAAGGTGGAGTCTCCACAGGACCTGCAAGTTGCGGACTCCCGCATGACATGTGAGGAATGCGGCAACGTTGGGCATATAGGCATCAATTGCCCAAATGCGAGAGAGGAATGCAATTTCCTCAACAATGGCAATGGGTACCGCTCCCAGAACAACTACGGCTGGAACTTCAGGCCTGACCTCTCCTTCAACAACAATCAGGGAGGTAACAATGGTAATCTTTCCCGTTATGAGCCATCTATCAAGGATCTAGTTCTCGGCCAGGTCAAGATTAATGACAGCATTAGTAAGAAGTTTCTTACTACGGACAAGGCTTTAGAGAGCATAGATGCCCAGCTAGAGTCGTTCAGCACTGCTCTGCAAAATCAGCTAAGACATAACAAGATGCTAGAAACGCAAATTGCGCAAAAAATTTCAGCTGTGCAGTCTCCTCGTGCGGGTAAACTTCCTGGGCAACCAGAAGTTAATCCCAAGGAGAGTGTGAATGCAATAACCATCAGGTGTGAAGAGAGCGACTTGGATGCCGCACTCCCCAAGGATGTGATCAGAAAAGATCCCGGATGGCCAACCATTCCGTTCGCTCGGGCATTATGTGACTTAGGGGCGAGCGTGAGCATCATGCCGAAGGCGATGTACGATGGGTTAAACCATCCATTATCTCCAACGACATGAAGCTCCAGCTTGCAGATGGATCACTACGCCTGCCCTTGGGGACTGTCGAAGAAGTTCCCGTACAGGTCAGAAATCTCTTCGTCCCTGTTGACTTAGTTGTGCTTGACATGGAGGTGGATGTCAAGACTCCTCTCATCCTCGGGATGCCGTTCTTGAGCACCACCAACGCCAACATCGACGTGGGGGCAGGAGAGATCCACTTGGACTTCAACGGCAAGGAAGAGACGTTCAACTTCAAGCCCAAGCTTGAGCAATGCAAGCAAGTACGGGTCATATATGAAAAGGACCCAAGGGAAGTGGAAAAGATTGAGATTACTCCACCCATGCTACAGCCACACAAGCTCATTGCATACATGAGAAACTATCTGGCAAGAGAGAATGTAAGAAGGCCAGCAAATTATTGGAGGACTCCAAGGAGGATGCCTCAGCCGCCAAACACACCTCAAGCCCCTCTTACTCCTCCCCTGCAAGAAGGGGTAGGCGAGTCACAATCGCCTATGAAGAGAAGAGCAAGGCGCTCACGAAAGAAGAAGGCAGCTACGGTATCGACCGATGAGAGTACAACAAAGGCGCCTATGTAAGGATCGTGTGACCGAGAGGGGGGGGGTGAATCGGGCACACCATGAACTAAAACTTTTGCACTTCTAGCTACTCTTTCTATTTGCACAAGTAAAGGATACATAACTAGAGAGTACGTGTGCACTATGTGATAGTGATCAAGCAAGGATAACCATGTGCTAGGACTTGTACATGCTAGGACCAAAGTATACATGAGCATATAGAACAACCTAGCATATGATACAAGATAAGCTCAACAAGTCCTACACATGCTAGTGTATAAGGTAAAGGCACTCAAGCATTCTAGCATGCATATGGGTAACACATACGGAGGCTCAAGTAGGTCCTACACATGCTAGTACATATGATAGATAGACAAGCAAACTAGCATGCATACAAGTAACACATGGGAAAGCTCAAGCTAGTGATCATGATAACAAGATAGATACAACATAAAGCATAACAAGATCACTAGATGATATCAAGCAAGTGTATGAGCTATGAGCAAGTAAGTACACATAAGGAAAGCGCATGTCACTAGAGATAACATAGAGCTAGCACACAGAAACAATCATCAAGCAATCATATGATAAGCACAAGATCTACTACATGCATATAAGATAAACAAGATAGAAAGTGCAAGTAGTAGAGAGTAAGAGTAAGAGATTGCTCATCGATTTTTCCCGTGGTCTCGGAAGGATGGCGCCTTCCCCTACTCCACGTTGGGTCACTCCCGCCGGAGTCTCGACCCCGTCCCTCCGCTCGATGGCGATCCCCTCTAGAGCACACTTCACCCTTTAAGCCGTGATGTCCCCTAAGAGCATGCTTCACTCCTCGAGTGAAGTCACGGGCTTCACCCCGCCGCACACCGGCAATGCTCTCCTCCTTGGGACCATCCACCGCTCTTGAGTGAAGTCGCGGGCACGTCCCGCCGGGCTTCTCCCGGGTACTCCTCCGATGGTAAGGCTCCGCACTTGATGCGTGCCAAAGGGCGCTCCACTAGTGATGCTTCTTTCGCACGGGAAGCTCCAAGACCGTGTACAAACTTGTGTTGGCTTCCACACTCTCTTTGGCAAGCTCAACACCGACGCCTAACCGGTCTAGGCCTTGCCATAGACCAAGGGTAACAAACCAAGACCGCCTCCCTATGACCACACTAGTCCTAGAGGTGGATGGATGCTCTCAACCCTCTCAAGCACTAAGCTTTCTTCTCCAAATCTTCTTCATGTGCTTCTCCTCTCTCTCAAGCACTAAGATTTCTCTCCAAAGCTTCTCCATGTGCTTCTCTTGCATCCTCTTGGCACCCACTGTGTTTCCCCACTGATAACAATGGCCAAAGGCACCCCAAAGGGTCAAGCAACCGGCTATTTATAGCCCTCCACTCAAAAACTAGCCGTTGCCCCGAAAGTGTCCAGTCTCAGTGAGGACCGTACAATTGACCGTACTGTACGGTCATCAGTGGACAGCCTGCAGTATTTCAGCGATAACTCCTTGCTCCGAACTCCGATGGAGGTGTACCATATATCAATGGAAAGCTCTTGAAATTCCCCACAACTTTCCTTTTGGGCAGATGTCCCAATTCGGTCATCTTCATGTCCATATGTTGACCGTACAATACGGTGCCCATGACCGGACAGTCCGGTCTCCTCCAGGCAGTCTGTAGTATTTTGGACATAACTCCTAGCTCCGAATTTCGATGGAGGTGCACCATATACCGTTGGAAAGATCTTGAAATTCTCTACAACTTTCCTTTTGGGTCGATCTCCAGATTCTGACATCTTCATAGCCAAAAGACCACCGGACTGTCCGGTCTCCATTCTGACCGTATTGTACGGTCTCTAGGACCGTACCGTCCGGTCTCCTTTCCTCATTTCCAACAGAAACTTCGTCTTCTCTGTTGCTTCTTCCAATAGGGACCGTACCGTACGGTCTCTTTGACCGTACCGTCCGGTCTATAGTCCGGTCTCTATTTTCTCAGCTTCCAGAACCTTGTCTTCTCTGTCTGTTTTCCCAATAGGGACCGTACCATACGGTCTCTTTGACCGTATTGTCCGGTCTTCTCTGCTGAAGCTGATCTTGATCATTTCTTCGATTCTTGCTTCCAAACTTCATCCACTTGGCTCCTCTTCTCCTCTGCTGTCACCCTAGTGCCTGAGAGACTCTTTGAGCATCCACATACCTCTACCACTAGTGTGACCTAAGAGAAACGACTCGATCCCCCTTGATAGTCCGGTTGTTCCTATGGACTCAAGCCTACATCTACACCAAGCCAACACTTGCTTGGATCTAGCATGTCCTTAGCCTTGATCCATCTTCTCAAACCGCGACCTCCATCAAGTCCTTGATCCTTGTCGTGATTCATCAATGAAGCTTCTTCATGTGACCTAAAGAATATGCATGAACACCTTTCCTACATCCAAAGATGTTAGTCACAATGATCTAGTTGTCACAAAGGACAACCCGATCGAAGCATCATATAAAGTGCATAGGATAAAAGACAAGAACAACATCACGTAATAGACAAGATCATCATGGCATACGATATAAGATAAGATCAACATGATAATCAAGAGTATGTCAAGGTATATGATACATACAAAGACACATGACATACTCACCTTGTCTCTTACCTCATGTGCGTAGCAGTTACCTCGTAGAGTAGTCCTCATGTTCACTTCTTCTCTTTATCAACTTCCTTGCAACCTTTGAGGTGTTGGCACTCCAATAGTATATCACTACATCCGTGAGACTAAACATCTTGCATACTAGCAAACCTTGTTAGTCCTATTGACCATGTTGACATCAATCACCAAAACCTATGAACCATGCTCTAGGTTCATTGATCTTACAATCTCCCCCTTTTTGGTGATTGATGGCAACACAACCAAAGCAAGAGATAATAGATAGAATGAAGCACAACAACTTGCCTCGGATGTATTGACGACACAGAATACCTTTGCTCATACCTCATGTCCTTGATCGAATCTTCACTTCTTGGTTGCAAGTACTTCTCCCTATTAGCATGTTCTCCCTATTTGTGCCTCATGTCTCTTATCATTCCGCAACTACTTGCTTTGGAGGATATACTTCTCCCCCTTTGACATCAAGCACCGAAAAGGGACAAACAAGGCAAACGTTAAAAGCACAAGGGAGCTTCATAGATAGTGATCCTTTGGATGTGGATGAGATATGGATCAAAATCTCGAAGCCTCATAACATAGACTAAACTCCCCCTAGATTTGTGCATACATGTGATGGAAGGCAAAATATATGCACAATTTAACAATTAAGTCAAGTGGGGGACCTTAAGCTATGTTATGGAAGGTAGCTAGATAGATAATGCAAGAATAAAGGAAAACAATTACCTCCTTGCAAGAATGAAAAACTTAGCGTACCTTCGGGCATGTGATTGCTTTCCAATGCCATAAAGAATGTATCAAATGAGAATCATGGCACCTCAAAATGGATTATCATCAATTCATGCCATCTCAACATATGGATGATCATTCCTATCGAGAGACTAGACAAAGATAACTTGCAAACACATTAGTCTCAAGAATCTCAAGACATAGGATAGGCTCCCCCTAAAGTTGTGCATCACATGCACTTTGTCAATAAAGACAAGTCAAGGAGACTACCCTATATCTCGGATCATGGCATATAAAGAGATATGAAATAAACGCATAAATAGATGCCACTTGCAAAGGATATGAGTGAAAGCATGCAAGACTTTACCACTTGTAAAAGCATATAGATATGAAGCACAAAACAAGGGTAAAGCATCTCAAACACAACAAGTCATCATGCAAGAAATATGAGGATACTACACACATGATGGTAAGAAAGACAAGCATGCAAGTCATTGCTCAAGATAAGATACCACTTGAGAGATAAGCAATATAAAGCAACAAAGGGTACCTCAAGATAAAGCTAAGCACATGGAGCAAATGACAAGCATGAAGGGGCGATGATATGAAAGGAACAATACGCAATCAAGTACAAACATATCATCACGGGATATACATACAAGAGGCAAAGTGGGATGAAGGAGATGTTACCTTCATGTTCCGGTCGAGGCAAGTCATAGCTCATAAGATGTCACAAGTTAGAGCAAAAACTCATACCACAAGTGAATGAAAGCACAAGGAGCTATGACAAGCACTAATGCTAAGATGACAAGGGTATAAGAAGATTACCTTCATGCTTACCTTGTAGAATGTCGCTCCCCATTGACATAAGCTTCCATCTCAAGAATGTGAGGAAGATCGATCAACTTGATCAACTTGACCTTCCTTTGTGCTAACTCCCCCTTGAGATGGTCGTCGTCTTCTTCTCCACCTCAAGATTGTGAGAAAGACCGATCATCTTGATCTTCGTGATCTTTCTTCATGCAAACTCCTCCTTGAGGTGGTCATCATCATCATCTTCTTCACCTCAAGATTGTTGTGAAGATCGATCATCATGATCACGTGATCTTCAAATGCAAACTCCTCCTTGAGGTGATCTTCATTGTCTTCACCGTGTTCTCTCCTTTTTCTTGTGCCTCCCCCTTGTTCCTACAATTGATCTTACAATAGAGAAAAGAACAAGAAGGGCAAACGTCAAATACACACGAGCTTCATGAGCCATGTCCTTTTGAGTGGAAGGCATTTGGACCATGATCATGAAAGCCTCATAACATAGGCTAAACTCCCCCTAGAGTTATGCATACTTATAGTGGATGGCAAGATATATGCATATCATTGTGTGAAACACATGGGGTAGTTTAAACTATGTTATGGATGGTAGCTAGAACAAAAGATAATTGAAATAGATCGGTTCTAGGCATACCTTTCGGAGAGAAGACATTATGACATGTAACCTCAAGATAGAAACTAAAACAAAGAACACTCGGGTGAAAGACTCCTTTGTGATTTCCTATATGCAATGCATAAACAAGCATATAATACAAATGCAAGGGAATTTAAACATGCCATGATGAATGCATGCAAGATTAAGAACAATGCATAAAGGAAACCTACTCAAGGTCAAGTTTGAACCTCTCTCAAGCTTACTCACTATGAGCCAAACCTTGCCTTGAGTCCATCGGTCCACCAACTCAAGCAACCCCCATGCTCATAGCTATCTTGAGAAAGTTAGACCTCGAACTAATATTTTTGTGCTTTTCTTTTAGGTTTTTACATGATGCATGAAAGTGCACAACATACTAGTTCACAAAGGAGCTACTAAAAAACAAAGGAACTATAGAACGAAAAGAAACTACACTAAGATACAAGATACCTCCTTGAAGAGTAGATGTTCTCATTCATGCCCTTGACACTTGTGGTGGATTTCAATGATCTCCATGTATTGAACTCGGTCCACCATCTCCATCACCTCAAGTGTTGTACTTGGGCGCCTCCATGTGATTGGCCGGCTTCATCCGGTCCATTAAGTTCTTGGGCACCCAAAGCATCCTCATCTTCCTCCTCCTCTTGCGAGTCTTGTGAATGCTTGCATCATTGACTCACTCTCCTCATTGAGTTTGTGATATTCCTTCAAAACAAAGACTCAAGAGAAAGAGCTCTCACAAGAGAGGGTTAGTTCATCACAAATAGTAAATGAATGTGAGATAGATGAACTAGGAGTAGTGGATGAAGAAGAAAAGAACTAGATGAGGTTGATAGCTCGATAAGAGATCTCAAGGTTCTCATACTTCTCATGAAGCTCAATGTTATCCAACTTGAGCCCTCAACTCATATGTAGAGCCTCATGAGATGACACGGGATCCTTGAGCTCCTCATCAAGCTCACCAACACGAAATATGGCCATACCATTCTTTCCTTACCTCCTTTACCTTGGAGGTGCATGTGAAGAAGAAGACCAACAACAAGTTTGCATATGCTCTTGAAGAAGAGTCACTCTCATAGTCTTCATCATTGGCAATCCTCTCACCAACAAAGAAACTCTTTGTGAGATGACGTCTTCTACTTCTTGACCTTGGTCTTGTCTCACATACTTCTTGTATTTGGCCTTAGCATCATCTTCTTCTTCATCACTCTCACTTGATCCTTCCATCACCACCTTCTTCTTGTCGATGACCCGTAAGTCATGTCTTCTAGTGAGGCACACGGGTGGAGATGGAGGAGGTGAAGTCTTCATCAAGATATGAATAGCAACTTGATCTTCACCATCGGTTCATAGTCACCTTGATATCAAGGAGACACAAAGATGAGTTAGATAAAGAATTGAAATTCGGTTCTAGGTATACCGTCATCTTTGCATTCTCCGAGGAAGATGTAGGTTCACTTGAGTGATTAAGAAAGTGAGTGTCCCGAGCTTGCATTATCTTCTTCACAATTGGTCGCTCTTCAAGTGATGCAAGCTTGCTCATGGTTGTAGATTGATCTTCAATAGAACCATCATCATCAATTGACATGTCCTCAAAATGAGAGACATTTCCTTGAGTGCTCATCATGTGAGATGGTCATGAGCAAGACTTATTCAAATTGTAGCTTCTCAAGATCTTCATGTTGAAGTGCAAAAATGTTGTTGCCGAATCTTGAATGAGGAGGTGCTTTCAAGATCTTCATGATAACATCACCACTTGAGCTCTTCCATTTGTCATATGAATCGATCCTAGCATAAACAAGCGAAGACACAAGTAAGTGATTCATTAATGAATATGGTAAGATTATCCAAATCACTCCTCAACAAGAAAACTAGCAACAACAACATCATGATCACATGGTCATCCGTGAAAGTGCTAGAGAATTTATTCATGGTATCCCACAATTCATTTGGAACTATGGACTTAAGGTAGCTATTCAAGCGATTCTTTCAATGTCCAAAGCCCAAACCCGTGAGGGATGAAAACCCAAACTCATTCGGTCACATCTCAAAGGCGGTTAAGCCCTAAATTGAGCACTTGGCTCTGATACCACTTGTAAGGATCGTGTGACCGAGAGGGGGGGGGTGAATCGGGCACACCATGAACTAAAACTTTTGCACTTCTAGCTACTCTTTCTATTTGCACAAGTAAAGGATACATAACTAGAGAGTACGTGTGCACTATGTGATAGTGATCAAGCAAGGATAACCATGTGCTAGGACTTGTACATGCTAGGACCAAAGTATACATGAGCATATAGAACAACCTAGCATATGATACAAGATAAGCTCAACAAGTCCTACACATGCTAGTGTATAAGGTAAAGGCACTCAAGCATTCTAGCATGCATATGGGTAACACATACGGAGGCTCAAGTAGGTCCTACACATGCTAGTACATATGATAGATAGACAAGCAAACTAGCATGCATACAAGTAACACATGGGAAAGCTCAAGCTAGTGATCATGATAACAAGATAGATACAACATAAAGCATAACAAGATCACTAGATGATATCAAGCAAGTGTATGAGCTATGAGCAAGTAAGTACACATAAGGAAAGCGCATGTCACTAGAGATAACATAGAGCTAGCACACAGAAACAATCATCAAGCAATCATATGATAAGCACAAGATCTACTACATGCATATAAGATAAACAAGATAGAAAGTGCAAGTAGTAGAGAGTAAGAGTAAGAGATTGCTCATCGATTTTTCCCGTGGTCTCGGAAGGATGGCGCCTTCCCCTACTCCACGTTGGGTCACTCCCGCCGGAGTCTCGACCCCGTCCCTCCGCTCGATGGCGATCCCCTCTAGAGCACACTTCACCCTTTAAGCCGGTGATGTCCCCTAAGAGCATGCTTCACTCCTCGAGTGAAGTCACGGGCTTCACCCCGCCGCACACCGGCAATGCTCTCCTCCTTGGGACCATCCACCGCTCTTGAGTGAAGTCGCGGGCACGTCCCGCCGGGCTTCTCCCGGGTACTCCTCCGATGGTAAGGCTCCGCACTTGATGCGTGCCAAAGGGCGCTCCACTAGTGATGCTTCTTTCGCACGGGAAGCTCCAAGACCGTGTACAAACTTGTGTTGGCTTCCACACTCTCTTTGGCAAGCTCAACACCGACGCCTAACCGGTCTAGGCCTTGCCATAGACCAAGGGTAACAAACCAAGACCGCCTCCCTATGACCACACTAGTCCTAGAGGTGGATGGATGCTCTCAACCCTCTCAAGCACTAAGCTTTCTTCTCCAAATCTTCTTCATGTGCTTCTCCTCTCTCTCAAGCACTAAGATTTCTCTCCAAAGCTTCTCCATGTGCTTCTCTTGCATCCTCTTGGCTCCCACTGTGTTTCCCCACTGATAACAATGGCCAAAGGCACCCCAAAGGGTCAAGCAACCGGCTATTTATAGCCCTCCACTCAAAAACTAGCCGTTGCCCCCGAAAGTGTCCAGTCTCAGTGAGGACCGTACAATTGACCGTACTGTACGGTCATCAGTGGACAGCCTGCAGTATTTCAGCGATAACTCCTTGCTCCGAACTCCGATGGAGGTGTACCATATATCAATGGAAAGCTCTTGAAATTCCCCACAACTTTCCTTTTGGGCAGATGTCCCAATTCGGTCATCTTCATGTCCATATGTTGACCGTACAATACGGTGCCCATGACCGGACAGTCCGGTCTCCTCCAGGCAGTCTGTAGTATTTTGGACATAACTCCTAGCTCCGAATTTCGATGGAGGTGCACCATATACCGTTGGAAAGATCTTGAAATTCTCTACAACTTTCCTTTTGGGTCGATCTCCAGATTCTGACATCTTCATAGCCAAAAGACCACCGGACTGTCCGGTCTCCATTCTGACCGTATTGTACGGTCTCTAGGACCGTACCGTCCGGTCTCCTTTCCTCATTTCCAACAGAAACTTCGTCTTCTCTGTTGCTTCTTCCAATAGGGACCGTACCGTACGGTCTCTTTGACCGTACCGTCCGGTCTCTATTTTCTCAGCTTCCAGAACCTTGTCTTCTCTGTCTGTTTTCCCAATAGGGACCGTACCATACGGTCTCTTTGACCGTATTGTCCGGTCTTCTCTGCTGAAGCTGATCTTGATCATTTCTTCGATTCTTGCTTCCAAACTTCATCCACTTGGCTCCTCTTCTCCTCTGCTGTCACCCTAGTGCCTGAGAGACTCTTTGAGCATCCACATACCTCTACCACTAGTGTGACCTAAGAGAAACGACTCGATCCCCCTTGATAGTCCGGTTGTTCCTATGGACTCAAGCCTACATCTACACCAAGCCAACACTTGCTTGGATCTAGCATGTCCTTAGCCTTGATCCATCTTCTCAAACCGCGACCTCCATCAAGTCCTTGATCCTTGTCGTGATTCATCAATGAAGCTTCTTCATGTGACCTAAAGAATATGTATGAACACCTTTCCTACATCCAAAGATGTTAGTCACAATGATCTAGTTGTCACAAAGGACAACCCGATCGAAGCATCATATAAAGTGCATAGGATAAAAGACAAGAACAACATCACGTAATAGACAAGATCATCATGGCATACGATATAAGATAAGATCAACATGATAATCAAGAGTATGTCAAGGTATATGATACATACAAAGACACATGACATACTCACCTTGTCTCTTACCTCATGTGCGTAGCAGTTACCTCGTAGAGTAGTCCTCATGTTCACTTCTTCTCTTTATCAACTTCCTTGCAACCTTTGAGGTGTTGGCACTCCAATAGTATATCACTACATCCGTGAGACTAAACATCTTGCATACTAGCAAACCTTGTTAGTCCTATTGACCATGTTGACATCAATCACCAAAACCTATGAACCATGCTCTAGGTTCATTGATCTTACAGCCTATTAAAGAAAAGGTCGCCGCCACCAACCCAAAGAAGACAACCAAGGTGTGGCGGAAGAAAGAAGGAACCTCTTCCTCGCCAGATTCTCCAGCGAGCAAGGTCCAAACAAGTTGAAGACATGGAGAACGTCAAGCTCAAAGACGTAAACATGAGAGCCCTCCGATTGGGGAGGCCATCCCAATCGTTATCCTAGCTAGGCCTAGCACATCATGAGTCTTGCTTATTTCCGTGGGTTGCATTCGTTACACTAAGTCTGAGCATTGTGGATTGTGATATGGCATGATTAGGACTTGTTGCAATTTCTTAGTATGGTTTCATCCAGATATGTTTTTCTTGAATTGCTGCAAGTACCTAAAACCCTTCTGTTTTGGCACACTTCTCTTAGTGTGAGGATTTATTTACCTACCAGAGCCATATCATAATATTCGAAACAGCCCTACTCATAGCTATTTGTTTATGTATTGAGTTTTGTTAAGGTTTGATGTACTCTTGAAACTAAGCACTCCTAATTTTGGTCATAATTCCTTCGCGTGTGTTTTCGAAAAATTTCGCTCCACCAAATAAAAAGGGGAATGTTTGGATAAATCAACCAAACATTTTTCAGAGTTTGCAAAACTTTTGGTCCATCCAAAATGCTCAGGAATATTTTAAAATGTTTCCCTGAACCATTCAAAATTTATGGCCCCTTGCACCATGGAGTAGTCAAAAAAAAACTCCATGGTTGCATGACAAAAGTCAATGGCTATATGGTTCTTATCATAAACATCTTGAGCAAAATAAAGGACCAATGTTTTTCAAAACCCCCTTCCACAAGTGTGAGTTCATTTTCTCCCTCTCCATCACATCATTTCCTATGACCAAAATAAATAGAGTTTCTATGTTGATTGAGACTCATTCTTTAGCTTTACAATAAATGCATGACATTTGTGCATTCCTTACCAAGCTCCACATACAAAGCCTCATTTGGTAGAAGGTAGGATGAGTGAAGTTTGTAGGAATAGACTAACATCAGAGTGGTAAGAGAAGTGCCACCCAAAACAAAGGAGAATTCTTGCACCTTACCTTGCAGCACATAAAAACTCTGGATGCATACCTGCTAGAATTGTGTACTTGTCCGAAAATGCCGTTCTAGTCTTCAATGATGCATGACAAGGCGTGACATATAAGCCCCACTATTTTTGCAACACTCATGAATATTCTGTGCTCTCGTAAACTTACCATGATTTAGGGAGTATGTTGTTGCATCTTTATTACCCACGGGGCGCTTCTTTGTAACTCCTGATCCGCCGGTACCCTGAGTTGAGTTTGCTCGGGACGAGCAAAGTTTAAGCTTGGGGAGGTTGTTGGCGGTCATTAAACCATGATTTGACCGCCACCCTACCGGTAAATAAATGCATAACACCAAGATTTTGTGCATAGTAGATAGGAATAATGCTACTCCACAAGTTTTGGTGGATATTTGGATGCAGGAGTGAACAATAGAGAAAAGTGGGCCCAGTCAGGGAAATTCCCTGGCCGGCCAGCCCCACCTGGTGGCCGCAGGCCTCAGACTTCCTCTAGTGGGCTGGAAACTAATCCACAACGCATAATTCAAGGCCAGCCCAGCAGATTTGCACCGCCATTCTAGAAGGTGGGCTATTTGGGCCTTAACTTGGCCCCCACTGCAATTCTGCCGACCCCAGCGAGGAGCCGACCTTCAGACCGCCTTCAGGGAGTGATCTGGAGCGTCCACGCTTAAGACGGTGGCAAACCGCCACAGGGGACGGCCGGCCGGTCACCCCACTAGGCCGGCCGGCCGACTTTGGCGCCACCGCCTCTCCAGCTTCGGCCAGCGGGCTCCCACCGCCATCACAAGCTATAAATTGGACCCCCCGGCCTCAGAAGCAACTCGCACCATCACACTTCATCCAAGTGTTCATTAGTTTAGTCTAGTAGTAGCTTTGGGAGTTAGAGTAGAGTAGAGTAGAGTGAGAGCTCTTTCGGGCTTCCGGAGTCTTCTCGGAGTTCGGTATAGTTCTTTGTATCCTTACTCTTTTGAGATATTATTTTATATATAATTAGTTTTATCTTTATTTATTTCTTTAGTAGTTCTTTTCTATTTAGTTTATTTATTCGTTAAGTAAGTGCTCGTAGAAGTCTTGTTGTGGGATTCGTGATTGTTGGAATAGCAAGTACGAGAGAGTGCCTCGTCAGAGATGACGTCGTGTGAAATCTGTGCTTGTGCATTCTTAGATAGGACTGCTCTGTTGATCAAGAGTAGTTCCTCTAGGCGGGTTGTAAGCATGGCGCTTAGAACTTGGCCTATGCACGTTTGGCACCCAACCCCACGGAGGATAGTAGCCGCGAGTGTATGTGACAGCTTCACCGGTCTCTGTAATCCACCACGTCCGGGTTGGACTCAGCAGGGTCTTAATTATAGCATATGGTTCCCTAGGTTTGAACTAGTGTCGGGTACCCATTTTCCAGGTACCCTATACAGTATGCATACTGAGCGTGGAAACTGGCTAAGACCCAAAGGCTTTGTCCACAGCTGAGTGGCGGAAGGCTGGGCCCGCGCGGTGGCCCAGTCGGGCGCAAGGCACAACTACGGCCTTTGGCCCACAGAACCTCCGCTCCTCGCGGCCCGCTAAATGCTCGGGCGCACGTGGCTGCACGGACACGGTCTCCGCCCAGGATTACGACTGCTCCGGCATTAAAGGAGCCCGGCTCGGGCGTGGCGACGAGCCCGACTCCCCGCGGCGGCAGTCGGGCGCCACGGAGTCGAGCGACTTCTCCGACCAAACACCGGCCAGCCGCCGTCCGCCGCCTATATGCTCCGGCCGTGGTCGGGATCGGCGAAGGGCCTCGACCCGAAGCGAACCCGACCACTACGGCTGGGAGGCAAGCTTGGGAACGGCACGGACACTTTGGTCAAACTCAGGTGTACGGCCGGCCAGTTTCGGATAAGACGACGCCCCAAACCCACTCCTGGACGGTGCGGAGGTACACTGTGCCTGACGTACGGCCGAGTGGGGGCGTCGCATCCGAATCAGGCATGGAACGGTGGATTCACGCACCAAGTACGTTGTACAGTTGCAACAGTGCGAGGAATGACCGTCGCCCAACTCCACAGAAATCAACAGCGCACCAACAGCAATTAACAGTGCGAACCAGGGAATGGGCACTCCACAGCACCCAGACAAGACATCAGAGGCAACATCACATGACTCAGTGTGAGGATTGCGGCGGAAGTCACCGGAACCAACGAGGACGGCCCGACTCCATCTCCACCGCCCCTTCGCTCACCTTTACTTTCTTTTATTTTTTCTCCTTTCCTCCATCTGTAACCGCTCTCCCTTGTCATATAAAAGGGAGGATTGGGCCCAGGAGGAAGGGGGAAAGAGGCTTTCGAACTGACTAAGAGTTCTCTTCACACATAGACACACACAACTCAAAGACAGAGACTTGGGAGCGAATCCCTCTCTCGATCACCGCTTGTAACCCCTACTACGAGCAACGCGAGCAAAACCACAAACTAGACGTAGGGCTTTTCGTGCCTGAACCAGTACAATTCACCGTGTCAAACACAAATCATCAGATCGCCGTCGAGCGCGCGCAAATTACTCGTCGGCCGGTTACTAAACGCCGACAACTAGCATCATCGGTTAACCTAGCACGTGTGTGCCTCGAAACGACATGACTTGTATGTGTATGAGCTTAGCTAGAGTAGATAATCTTTGTAGACTTGACTGCTAGGAAGAGTAAATAATAGATGAACATACAGGTAGCCTTAACTCTATCTCGTTGCTCTCCCAAATGTATACTAGGATTTATTTCTTTTATTACCTTAGATTTGAGGATGTGTGTGCCACCCATATCTATCATGCCTATCTTACCCCCGTCTCAAGTATAGTTTGATACATTATTCTTTCTCTAAATTATCCAATGCATTGCTATTATTTAGCTCCCTTTTGCTCTACTTCCCTGCGGAAATATAAATACGATAACCCTGGAATACTACAAGGTGAAATGCTACAATGGTGATCCGTGCGCTTGCGAAATTAATGAATTTAATTTTATCGCATAAGAACCGCCAACATAGGCCGAGATGGATACGAAGCTGGAGGCAGAGCGGCAGAGGAATGACCAGCGGATTGCGCAGATGTTCTTTTACATGCAAACTCATGGTACGGTGTCACAGACAGGGCAACTCCCTCTTCTACCAGTACCTCCTTACAGCGGTCCACCTCCCTTCGGCGGTCATCCGCCCTTCGGCGGTCCTCCTTCCTTCGGCGGTTTTCCTCCCTTCGGCGGTCCTCCTGCCTTCGATGGTACTTCTCCTACCGGCACTCCTTCTGCAGGCACTCCGGTGAGTCACTTCAAATCTTTTGTACTTTAATTTCTTACCTTCAAGATATAGTGAAGTAATTGAAGGGTTTAGCTATGCTAACTTGTAACCTACATTTTGTCACTTCTATTACATTTTAGCTTATATGCTTCTAACCTACAATTTTAGCTTATATGCTTCTAACCTACAACTTAAATACTTCTATTACTTTGCTCGTGCAGAATCAATCGGCGGGATCCAACAACCCCTCCCCGCTGAATGCTTGGTCGCCGTGGCCACCTCGTCAATAAACTTGTAATATTATTTCAACTTCTATAACTATGTGTCGTAATCGTGTGTGACTTTGTGATGACGGTTGGTGGATTATGTGTTTGTGACGATCGTGGACCTCTATGTGATGTGTTTGTGATGATGGTGGACCTTTTTATGTGATATGTTGAGTTTGTGATGATGGTGGAGTTCATCTATGTGATATGTTGAGTTTGTGATGATGTGGGCTCAAATATGTGATATGTGATGATGTTTTGGCTCATATATGTGATATATGATTTTTTTTTTGTGATTGTGGTCCAGGTTGTAGTCGATTTAAAACGATTATTGCAAACTGGAACAATATTTTGCCGAGTGTATAAAACATTTGCCGAGTGCCAGGTGGGACACTCGGCAAAGAGACCATTCTTTGCCGAGTGCCAGCTGGGACACTCGGCAAATAGGCCAGCGTTTGCCGTGTGTGCAATCGTGGCACTCGGCAAAGAGGCCAGGGTTTGTCGAGTGTCCGGTCCCACGGCACTCGGCAAACTGTTAAACTTTGCCGAGTGCCGGGGCCTACGGCATTCGGCAAAGTTCTGGTTGACGGTTGACGGCGGTAGACACTTCTTTTTGCCGAGCGTCGCGTTAGGCACTTGGCAAAGGATTTGCCGTGTGCCCGATAAACGGCGCTCGGCAAAGTACTGTTTGCCGGTACCACTTTGCCGTGTGCTGTTTGCCGAGTGTAATACACGGCAAAGCGTTTGCCGAGTGCATATGGCCCTTTGCCGTGTGCCTAAGGCACACGGCAAAGGAGGGTTTCCCGTAGTGATTTCATACTCTTTTTTTAGTTGACAATAAAAACCTCATATAGCAAACAAACCAGCTTTTAGAAACCGGAGGCCCCCAAAACATGTCAGTTTCTAGAAACTAGATACTTGGTTTTAAGAAATTTATAATTAGAAAGAAATGATGGACAAACTGGTCATTAAACTTGCAACACACTGGTTTCTGATTTTAAGAAACCAGGATCCAATCAAATCCACCCAGTTTTTTTCTAGAAACCAAATAATTTTAAGAAACTGAAAGGGATCCAAACAGAATCAAAATTGGTACTCCAAAAGTAATTTCCAGTAGTTCAAGATTCGGCTCGATATCTGGAGAAGTACCAAAGTGTAGCTACATCAACAGTGATATATACAATGCCTGAACGAATACGCATGGCGATCCTATAATGTGTGGTAATCAGAAATTGCCAGGCCTTCCATATCTTCCACCCTTGCGGTTCGTGACCGCATTGATCACATCCAGGTGCTCGTCGCTGGAGATGTGGAGATGCGTGCGGAGGTCAGTGAGCAGCTCCGCCTTCTCCCAGCTGAGCGCGTCGCTGGCCGCATGGAACGCCCTCGTCAGAGCAGTGTAGGCCTCCAGCTCCTGGCGATGGATCTTTTCCTGCACCACCGCCTTCTCGTCGTTCAGCGGCGGCCGACCCCAACTCCCAAAGGATACAACTATGTCATCATCACGATGCTCTTTCTTGGGGAGCTGTTGCAGCAGACCGGCCTTCTGATCGTCGTCGCGAGGCGCGCTTGCCGGAGCCACCGCCGCGCGATCGCCGGCGTCGTCGCTTCGGGTTCTGCTGTCGCTGTTACCACTACTGCTGTCGCTGTTGCTGGTGTCATCGGAGGATGAATCGGACTCACTGTCGTCGTCGTTGCTGTCGTGGTGCTGCGGCTTCTGCTGCTTGTTATCAGCTTCGGAATCTTCGCTGCTACTGCTACTGCTGCTGCTGCCAATCTCATCCTGCTTGTTCAGGCACACGTTTGGTGGTACTTCGATCACCTCTACTTCGAGTTTGGGCTCTTCCTTGACGCACAGTTTCTTGGTGGAATTCTCGAACCTCTGACCATTATTGGGGATGGCGTGGGCATCGAACATGGAGGGGGGCCTCTTCTGCTTCAACGGGTTGAAGCCCGGCGTGACCGGCTTGTAAGGGTGGCCGCCGTTGCCATTGCCGTTGGCGCGCAATGGCGTCGCGCTCGCGCCGGCGACCTTGTTGTCCTGGGGCAAAGAACCACGGCAAGGCGTCAGGGAACAGTTACGCAGGCGCAGATGAATCTGCTAGGCGCGTGAGAGGGGAGAGACGAAGGCGGCGGCGACGGAGCGCGTGCGCTTACCTTGCGGAGCACGACCCAGACGTCGTCATCCCGGAGCACCTGCCGGACGCGGACGCGGTTGGGCGCCACCTCGAGCACCTTGGGCGCGCCGACGACCTTGACGCGGAACTGGCGGCCGCCGTCGGCCTGGGCGCGCTGGACCTCGGCGCACTTCCAGAGGCAGTCCTCCTCGTCGAACACCTCTACCATGTCCCCGGCGTCGAGGTCGGGGGGGGCGGGCGCCGGCGGCGGGCGCGGGCGGACGCTCTTCCTGGAGATGCGCCCCGAGTCCGGGGCGCCGTCGTGCCACCGCAGGATGTACGAGTGGCCGTTGCCCCACTGCACCTCGCCGCCGCGCCACGCGCCCACCGGCGACCCCGCCTCCTGCGTCCACACCTCCACCTGGCTCCCCTTGCGGATCCTCATGGCGCGCCGCCGCCGCCCCTTTCTCCCCTCTCCTGTGTTTCTTGGATCAAGTTCTTGGACTCGCGCTCCCACCAATGCCGAGACCTCCCCACGCAGCCGAAACGACGGGACCGGGGGCTGTATATATAACTCGCCGAGTCGCCGACCTCCGATTCCGCCGCGGGAGGCGACTTCGTGGGCGACTCCAACCGCGCGCGTGTATGGAAAGGACTCTGACTTGAAACGGGTTCGAACACGAACCGATTAGTAGGAAAACGAAGAAGCCTAGCTACTAGTTACCTGGCAACAATGAATCGCTTGTCTGAAGTTACAAATTAAGGTACTGAACTGATTTCTGCAAAGGTGTTTGTGCATTCCCAAGACGTACGAACGGCTTGAATGCTTGATTCAGAGGTTATATGCAAATTCTCGCCGATCTAAACTAACCGGCCGTGAGTTTTAATCCGTACCGGGGACATCGGTGGCGGAGAGTGACCAGAGGAGGAGGCCGCAGAGCAGCACGACGAGGGGGACGAGGTGGACGAGGGTGCGCGCGAGGTCGGCGCGCGACGCGTCCAGCGCTTCCTTCTTGGCCGCGTCCGACCGCGGGTCGTACGTCGGCAGCTGGTCCACGTCCAGCGCCGCCGCCCCCGGCGTCCCGCTCGGCCCCGAGGACGAGGAGGGCCCTGCCGTCGCCGACGGCGGCAGCGACGACGACGACGACGTCGACGACAGGTAGTAGCTCGACGACCGGTGCATCTCTTCCTCTCTTTCTCTCTCTTTGTGATCGCGCCCGCGGCTAATCCTCTTTGCGCGTTGCGTCTGGCGGCGCGGCACGTTGCCGTTTTGGAAGCCGGTCAACCTCTCTTGTGCCGCGCGCATGCAGCTGGGGGCTCTTCGATCGGCTGCGCGCTGCCGCTGGTGTCGCCCACGATTTGCGCCGCACACCACATATGTCCGTCCGACATGTCAGCGCAGGTTTTATCTGTACACAGACAGAACAGATTAACAAGGGGAGATTGTTTTGGTTTACTGATCATATGAAAGCAATTCACATTTGAACAGCAGTTTGCAATGAGATTACATGGTCGACAGGTTCACCCATGATGTAAAATCTCTCCGCTTACAAACGCGGGCTTGATTTTTTCATGGATGAACTTTTGTACTATTTAACCGTAAGATCTTCGCCAATGCAGTGAAGAAGCCCGCTCAGTAAAGAGGCGGCCTCAAGCGAGAGGATCGAGCAACGTATCCTTATCTCTTCTTTCACCAAAAAAAAAAAGAAAAAGAAAAGAAAAAAGAAACGTGTTCCCATTTCTTAAAGCATTGCCACACACATAAGTGCCTTGTAAAAAATATGTGACCCATGAAATGATATACAAAGGCTGAGATGTTAACAACTTTAATGTTACATATATAGTTCGCGGGTACACTCCCGTTGGGAGATGAAATAACATTTCTTTTTCTAAATGGACTGAAATTATATCACCACGCAGAAATCGCGTAACATTCCAATGCATCTTTGGATTGCTATGCATGAAAGTAGGAAGTTGATTACATTTCACATAGTAAGCTGCTAGTTAATTCAAGTAACAGTAAATCAGTGAGAAAAGATACTAATACCGGCTCCTAAGCAATTGAAGTTCCAATAGTAAGTCCTGATCACCAGGGGTTTCTTTGTTAAATGATATACTCCCTCGTCCTCAAACTGTTCTCGTTAGGACAACAATTCTAGTTCAAAAAGAACCTGGAGTTGCTGTCTCCTAACGACAAGCCGACAACAATTTGAGGACGAAGGGAATACACACGATGGGCACCAACAATGTCTGGAAACCAAGCATGCAGGATGACAGAAGTTCCCTCGCCAGCCCCTAATTTTCCTATTTGAATAGCTTTCCATGTACTTGAGACGAAAACAGAATGCATTTCAGCAGCAAAGCAAAGGGATGTCATGTTCCAAACTGCTCCTCCACGTTACTTATGAACACTGGTCACTGGCATGCAGGATTCTTTCCATAAAACAGGAACACAGGCCACCATTACAGTTCTGCATCACATAAATCAAATATATAAATAAGATGCTAGCTAGGCAGTCTTTCTATTTTAGGATGAGAAATATAAGACATGTGTTCTTTTAACAAGAAGAGTTTCAGCCTTGCAAGCTAGTTTGTGACAATACTTCGCGATATACAGCCTATTCATCCCCCAGATGGCAAAAACAATATCCTCAAAAACCTATCTTATAAGATTGTTTTATAAACGATCACTATTGAACAGATGTGTCAACGTCACCGTTGGAAGGATTCAAACTGTCTAAGCTAGTTTTTTCTCCGTTACTATGGTTATAAAGCACAGTGGAACACTGATTTTAAGCTAGATGCTTTTGGAAACAGGTTCATCTTCATTCCATACAAAACACTGGAGTTCCCCTCAACTCTAATCTAGTTGGCCCAAAACATATATTTTTTTTAGAAAGCGGCCCAAAACATATATTAATTAGTAATTACTACTGCTCTACGAGTTCTCACAAAACTGGCACTGGCACGTTTAATAAGTAGTGCAGCCGTATTTAGATCAGCCAGAGCAATAGGAAACATCTCATACATATATCGAAAAGATAGAAATAGCAGTAGTCGAAAATAAAACTTGGTACCCCCCTCAAATCTTTCTTTCTTGACGTTGCTTAGCTCAGCGTCAACCAAAATGGATTGGTGGGGAGTAATACTTGTTAGAGAAGTATTGACCACTCAGGTAAGACACAACAAAAAGTTATCACTGAAGGGAGTGTAAGAATGGGTAAATGTTACACGAAATTTTCAGTTACAAATCAAGGTCTGAGCCTGTTGGTTTTCCTAAATTCAAATAACAATTGAACTGGAATGGGAAACTATGACATATAGAACAAAACGGAATGTGCGCAATGGACATTTTCTCATGAAGCATCAACAACAATGTAAGTCACATCACAGAAACATCACATATTGTTCTCGCAAAAAAAAAAACATAGAGTAATGAACATCTCCCAATTTTTACCTTTGCTTCCATCTGGCCTAGTCAAAATTGCACTCTGTTCACAGTGCATGTTTGAATGTCTCCCGTCTCAACAATTCCAAACAGATAAACTTTAAGCTAAGGAGCTCCATGCTTGACTGCATGGACTTCAAATAGGATTTTCTGTATCTGCTGGACTGCGACTGTCAGCTTCCAAAAAATTCTGGCTAACAAACTCGTTTGTAGTATCATCTGGCGTGATTCCCTTGTCGAGCATTTCATCGTGCAATTGGAATGCCTCTTGCAGCTTACCATCACGAATGTATGCGTTTATAAGCATGTTATAAATTATAACATTTGGGGGCACATCTAATCTACTCATCTCATCCAGCCACTTCTTAGCACCATCAATGTCTCCACTGCGGATGAAGCCATGTGTTAATGCTGTGAAAGTTCTATTATCAGGAATATTACCGTTCGCCAACAACTCTGAGTACAGTTCTGAAGCAAAGGATATATTGCCAGCTTTAGAGAATCCATCAATTAAGGTTGTGTAGGTTGCTGTATCAGCGACAACTCCAACTTTGATCATGGTATAATAAAACTTGGAAGCTTCTTCCATCATTTTTAAGCTTTTGTACCCTGTAATAAAACTATTGTAGACAACAACATTTGGTTTGAAACCATCTTTCAGCAGAAGAACAAGAAATTGGAGTGCATGAGACATATTCCCCTGTTGGCAAAACCCATTTATGATGGCACTGTAAGCAGCAAGGTCAGGTTGAAGGCCTTTACGTCTCAGATCATTTAGCAACTTCAGTGCCAGATCGCAGCAGTTGGTCCTGCAATAACCATCAATAAAACTGGTATATGTTGCTAAGTTAGGCTGTATACCTTTCTCACACATTTGCTGATACAAAGCAACTGCTGAGCTCATCGCACCAGCTTTCGTAAGACCAGTGATGATACTATTGTATGTCATTGTGGTTGGAACAAAACCCTCGCTTATAAATCTCTTCAACATTTCATCAACTTCAAAAATGCGGCCCACCATGCGAAGGCCATTTATTAGAATATTATATATATATTCATTACAAGAAACTCCATTCTGAGCCATTTCGTCAAGAAGTGCATAGGCCTTGTCAAAATCCTTCTTATGGATATATCCTTTCATAAGAGTTGCGTAAGTGACAGAATTAGGCGTGAATCCTTTGTCAAGCATCTCTGAGTATAACTTGACTGCCTCATCCATGCACCCCCTCAGACAATAACCCAGGAGCAAGTTGTGGTATGTTACAATAGATGGTTTAAGTCCTGCTTCCTTCATCTTCTCCCATAGTTCCAGTGCCTTACGGAGTTTGTGATTCTGAGAGAGCCAAAGAATTAGAGAATTGTATGTGAAAAGATTCGGTAACCCAGTATCAATCATCTCCTCAAACAATTTGATGGCGTCCTCGCACCGATTGTCTTTCATAAGGCCAGTGATCACCAAGTTAAACTCAAATGCGCTCGGCAACAATCCCCGCTCTCTCATCTGGCAGCATAGCTCATACGCCTTATCTGTCATTCCCTCTGCACGACAACCTCGGATCAGCACCAGATATGTCACATCTGTCGGCACCACACCATCTCTGACAGCCTCATCAAACAAATCCAGTGCTTTCCCAACTTTGCCAAGCAAGGAGTACCCATGCATCAATGACGTCGCAAGCGCCACATTCATCTTCCCCCCAGCTGCCAGCACCTCATTCTTCACATGCAGCGCCTCCTCCATCCTCCCCACCTTCACTAGAACATCCACCACGTAGTTGTGCATGGCGTCCCACAGCCTGAATCCTGACTCTTTCGCCTCCCGCAACACATGCAGAGCACGGTCCGCGTCGCGCAGCTTGCAGAGGATCGCAATTGCGAGCGCATACACACGCTCATCAGGCTTGATCCCGGCTGCTGCCATTTCGTCGAACAGCCTGACTGCGTCCCCATGCATCCCTTCCTTGAAGCATGCCCGCATCGCCACGTCGTACATCATCGCATCCGCGACGTGCCCATTGCCCCGCATCTCGTCGAACAGCGCCAGCGCGTCCTCGGCCGACGCGTGCCGCGCCGTGAAGACGAGCAGGTCGGTGCGCGACCTGGCGTCCGGGACGACGCCGCGGGCGACCATGCGGGCGTAGACCGCAGCGGCGGGCGAGCAGTCACGGCGGCCGCGACAGAGGCAGGTGAGAAGGCGGCTGAGGAGCGCAGACGCATCCGCGGGGGAGCCCACGTCGGCGGCGGAGAGGACGGCGTCGACGAGCGCGTCGGGCTCGAGGCGCTCGTCCAGGGCGGCGGACCTGAGGAGCGAGAAGGCGCGCGGGTGGGTGGGCGAAGAGGCAAGGAGCTTGCGGAGGGAGGAGGCAAGGCCGCTGGCGGTGCTGGTGGCGCCGGCGGCGCGGAGGTTGGCGAACTGCGCGGAGAGGGGCTCATCAGGCTGGGGCGACGGGGTAGAAGCGGAGGAGACCTCGGGGGTGGCGGCGGTGCAGATGTGACGCTGACGGATCGGAGCAGAGACGGCAGCAGCGGCAGCGGCGGCGGCGAGCCGTGGCGGCCGCATGGTGGCCGAATCGGGTTTATTCGGTTCGATATGGAATTGCGGAAGAGGGGGTCCCTGGTTGTAGCTCCCAGTGTTTTGTTTCTGATTTCAACAGAATGGAACTGTTTCGTTTTGAGATTTCTGCAGCCGACAAGGAGTCCGGCTCACACAGCAGTCTCCAGACCTGCTTGGCAAGCATTGCTATATTAAAAGATTGCATGTCCCTGAAACCCATGCCACCTCTGTTCTTAGGGCAAAGTACTACCCGGATGGACAACTGCTGAAGGCAAAACCCAAGAAAGGCAGCTCGTACACTTGGCAGAGTGTACTGGCGGGGCTGGAGTGTTTCAAACGTGGTTGTATATGGCGTGTAGGAGACGGGAATCAGATAAACATTTGGGAAGACAACTGGATCCCAGGTAGTCCCTCTCTGAAAGTTTTTACACCGCGGGGAAACACCCTGGTTTCCAAAGTCAGCGAGCTGTTAAATCCAGTTACAGGGCAGTGGGACGAAGAGCTAATCAGTGATCTCTTCTGGCCGGTTGATGTGCATCGTATTTTGCAAATACCACTTAGCTCGGGAAGGGAGGATGTAGTAGCCTGGCACCATAACAAAAATGGACTGTTTTCAGTTCGGTCGGCGTATCACTGTCAATGGGGATTTAAATTTGGAGCCGAGATACCGAGCAACTATGCAAGTGGGACAGGAAACAATTCAGTTTGGTCACAATTGTGGAAACTCGATGTACCTGCAAAAATTAAAATTTTTGGGTGGAGAATTCTCCATGGACTGCTCCCCTGTCGAGGCATCCTGGCAAATAGGCACATTGGCAATCAGAGCTCGTGTCCTGTCTGTACTGCTGGATGCGAAGACATTAAACACTTGATTTTCACTTGCAATCGGGTGCAGGAAGTATGGAAGAAAATTGGTGTCTGGGATCGGATAGCTGAACTCCTACACATTGATAGATCGGGTTCAGTCTTGGTGCAAGAGATAATTCAAAATGGAGGTTCAGCAAACATGAATGGAGTGGGATTGCCAGAACTGATATTAACGGGGGGATGGTACCTTTGGTGGCAACGCAGACAACTGGTTCACGGGGAAGAGCTCCTGAATACCACCAGAACAGCCATGTCGATAGCGACAATAGCTACAAATTTCAGTCGGGCGACTCGGAAGAATATCCGAAAACAGGAAGGCTGGAGGAAACCGCCGGAGGGTAAGCTTATGATCAATGTTGATGCTAGTTTTTGTGTTGATACAGGCACTGGAGGCACGGGTGTTGTAATTCGGGACTACACGGGAGGCTTCATTGCTGCTTCCATGAGGTACCTACCACACGTCACTGATGCTTCGATGGCAGAAGCCTGGGCACTGAAGGAGGGTCTTGAACTTGCGCAACAGATCGGCAGCAACAAGTTTGTAATTCAATCTGATTGTTCAGATGTGGTACAGACAATGTTGGAAGGAGGTTTCTCGGCTTCTGCAGCAGCGGCCATCTATGATGATTGCACTCGTCTTTGGAATAGCATTAGCTTGATAGAAATACTCCCTCTGTCCCGATTTAGTTGGCATTTTGGAGATGGGCACGGAGATTAAGGAGAGGTGGAATAAAGTAGGTGCGCAGGAAACGAGGAGGAGAGAGATAGAGATAGGGGTGTATTGGAAGGAGAGAAAGGTGTCTCGAGAAGTGAGAAAGGTGTCTCGGGAAGTGAGAATGCCAAGTATTTTGGGAAAACTTGATGTGGCTAGAATGCCAAGTATTCTGGGACGGAGGGAGTAGAACATTGTAACAGAGACTCAAACCAGGCAGCTCATATGTTGGCTAGGCTAGCTTATGATAGTAATCAGATTTGTACTTGGGTCCATGAACCTCCTAGCCAACTATTTGAGATGCTGGTAAACGATGTAACTATTATCCAAAATCAATAAAGTACGCCAGGTGGCTTCCCTCAAAAAAAAAAGATTCCTGCAGCCGAGCCACATCTGACGGGACCATTCCGTCACAACACTCGCAGGATGTTGTAGGTGATATTCTGCAGAGAAAGAGATGCAATTGCTTTGCGACATTAATCAGGAATGCTCGATGGTTGGTTGTACATCAGCGGTGACCACTGATGAATGATGATGCTCGGCTAGAGGCAAAAAAGATTGCAGAAAATTTCAGGAAAAGTACATGCTCGAGCTGCCTGTGTTACAGGATTGAAGGGGAAGTTGTTTAAACTGAGATCCGCAATCATTACAATAACCTCGTCCAGGTACCCATCACTGGATTACCATTCCGACATCCATTCAAAATAACAACACATAACTCGCAAAAGAACAACACCACACACACAGATGGCTCGGACGACAGAAAAGCTTGTGTAGTCGATGGTAGGTTAGATCCGTTGACAGCGGTTTTTTTTTTTTTGAATCACTTTGACAGCGTTTTCACTGATACATGTTGTGCCTTTGACTCTTCAGTGTTCTCACAAGTAGACACAACAGTACTCTCCAACCCTGCAAAGTGAGAATCACTCAATTATTCGAGTAATGGTTGTATCGGGCTAATTGGGCTCAGAAGATTGAGAAGTGGAGAACACATTTGAACCCAACAAGAAGTGAGAAACGTATCATACTTGCACAAACTTTGCTTAAAGTTAAGCGTGACATTTGAACAGCAACAGAAAGCAGGCCAAAAGTGTTTATGTCAGGTTAATCCAGCTGGCCGACCAAGCTTCCCTATGCCTCAGCAAACAGATAACGCAATAAGGGACTAACAACTGCCACACTTAGACTATTACCCAACATGGCATACCTGCAAAATGAGGATTTCACGGGTTATCCCGCAAGTAGCAGAGATAAATTAGTCAGATACCGATTTCTTATTTTCTATAGAACAAATACTTCATCCAAGATCTTACATGGATTTCAGTTCGAATGGTCCTGATGTTAATTGAATTAAATTAGAAATGTAAAGTATAACTAACACTCACTGTTGCCTGAGACTTATATGATCCGGGAAGTGGAAACTTGAAGGAAACGAATGCAAATTAGCAACCTGAAAAATTATAAGAATAGCACATTGTAAATGGACAGTGGAACAATGTAAGTTTGAAAAAGAAGCTACCTCTCGAGGGGTGAAAAATCGAAGACCCAACTCCTTAAGGGAAGAAACTTCAAATTTCTGTTCAGGAACCTGTTTTAGGTTCTAGTATTTTAGGTAGATTATCATAGAAGGTCATGACCATGAGAATAAAGATTAGGAGGCAACACCAGAGGGTATGTAAATGAGTGAAACATAACAAAAAGAGAATAGTGTGCTTTACTTTAGATGTAGCCAACAGGGAGCCTGTCCCCTTCACATAGCGATAATAGCTTTTAGTGAAACAACAGCACCGCTTTGATTCAGAGTGTACAATATCTTGCAAATAGTCAAGGATTCACCACAACACCACAGTGATCGTTAAAATGAACTAATTAAAAAAAATCATAAATTACACAAAATATTATGATTTCTAATTTAAAAGTAGTTGATCACGTGTATCAGAAACTAATTAACAGGCAACTAGTCATGGATTCTGATACAAAAAGAAAAATATTATGAAAGGGCGTCCAGTATAAGGAAGAATTGAGGATACCCATAGCATTTCCCCACCTTTCAATCAAGTTTAATGGAACTATGTAATCTTGCAATATTGTTTCTCTTGAAACACCTCCATCAGCCTCCTCAACTACATGAATACCAGTGTTGTTACACATTAGAATTTAAAACTAAATTGATGAATCAACTTCTTCAAACTACATTGTAATGATATAAATATAATGTATAGGCCTGAAGCTACTAGCAAAGCTGGCCAGTGAGCAGTCCTACTTACCAAGAAACTCCTTTATTCGCTTACAATCTAGCTCCAGCTGTTCTTCATCCTGGTCGTGACTGCTCAGTGGTTTACTGTTCACTGTCAGACTTAGCACCAAAGGTGTCCTAAGCAATTTGTTATTGACTGATGGGTTTTGAAAACACATAGGTTCTCGTTTGGCCTGTAGATGCAAGTATTGCCACATAGTTACAGAAAAATCCAGTGGTTTGAATTGATGAGCAAATGAAATGGCATTGAAGAACAAGAGCTGTCAAGATGCCATAACACAGCCTTGCCAAGATACTCAAAGTTCTTACCAAACAAAAGTAGCGAGGTCTAGAATATGGGATACCAAACTGTAAGGGGCTTAGGATGAATTCTTGTGTGTTAAAATTTAGACTTGAAAGGACCTCCAGCAACTGGTCATGCGTATCGGAAACCTAACATAAACAAGTAAGTCTAAGACTCATCCAGTGTTCAAATCTTAAGGTAAACAGTAAACTGATCTTAAAAGAAAAGTTACACCAACCTCAAATCCAACAACATTTTCCACAAATAACATTTGTGGAGGATAAGTCATGTTTCGCATGAGGCTAAGAATCTTGATGAATGAAAATGCACGAGCATCAGCTGAGTGCTTCTGAAGTCCTACATGATGGTCCGTCCATGAACCAAGCTTGAAATAGGAGCAGATAGTGATGTATCAAAGGTATTCAAAGCAAACCTTGCCGCGTGTATGGCTGACATGGAGGAGAAAGAAGCCATGCGTGTGCCTTGTATTTGTCTAGTTCGCCAGCGGTGAGTGTTTGAATGTTACCCTGCAGTTACAGAATGACACATACTGTTTATTCAAATAAAATTATCAGAGCACCAGCCAACAAATCACGAATCCAACCAACATATGTCTTGAAAACTAGCATGAGAATACAAGACAGGATCAAAACGGACACTCTTTGCTTGCAAAGTTGGGGAGATTTCTTTTAGCGTTCCAGGGAAAGAGCTCAATTAGGTTGCAAGCTGAAAAGGATTGACATAATTTGGCTAAGGACAAAGATGGGCATCCTTTTCCCTCAACAACTCATAGCCCTGAAAAATGCTATATTGTTGCTAAGCATGAACATGAGCTAAAATCTGGTCACATCGTCAAGCAAACATGCACGAAGTTTAATTTCACAACTGCGTTATCTGAAATTCTGGTGGCAAAAAGGTGCATTCATTCAAGCTTATGAATCGTCACTGATCACCATAATTGCAATGTTAAGTCTATATTAGTGCCACCCCGAACCTGACTAAGCACAAATCATTTCGCCTCAGATTCAGGATTGCAGGGGGACAGAAGATTTGGTGTCAGAGCGGGATGCACCTGGCAGGGACGGTGTCCAAAGTTGAGCTCGTAGACGTCGTTGGCGATGTCGTTAATATCGAAGGCCTCCACCACCTCCGCCCGAACGCCCGACGCCATCAGCGAGTACCTCTGCGGGCACAGGACGGGGGGCGGAGAAACCCTAGCCGCCGTTAGAATAGATCGGTGATGGGCCGAAGCGGAGGGGAGAGCAAGGTTTCGGATAGTACCATGCCGCCGATGCCGCTGTAGAACTCGAGCACTCTCCGTGCTTCCGGCGCCTCCATCGCCTCCGGAACTAGCGAGGCGGCGGCGGCGGCGGCGGCGGCTCGTGGAGTGACTTTAGTCAACAGTCAACGCCCTCGAAACTTGAGCGCTAGATTTCTCTTCTCAAGTTTAATTTCGAATTCCTTGTGTAAAAGAAAGAGAGTTTAATTTCGAATTCCGCACGGTTGTTAATTCGTTTGACAATTTGTAGACAAAGCTCTGAGTAAGTCAAAATTTTGTTTTTCCCGATGTTTGTTTGTATGCGTGAGTTAATTATGAACATTGACTTTAAAACAAATTATCTAGATAACAAGCAAATAAGAGAATCTAAATCCAATGAGTATCATGACTGTGAGTAATAAAAATAATAACATGCTGTGTTCTTGACATGGCATGACGAGCATGCCATACAAAGACAAGATGATGCTGATCATCCTAGAGGATTGGATGTTGCAAAGAAAAGAAAAAAGAAGTATTGTATCCCTAGAAAAGATAGCAACAAATGGATTAAGGCATTGTAGTTATTTTTTCATTTCAGTTTGCGGTTTTATGTAAAGTTAGCATTTTTATTGTATAGACACTCACGAGTCACGACGCATTGCTTGGGTTGCAGCATTTTTGCCGCTTCCTGACAAGCACAGAGGCGCAACAGCATTTTTGCAGCTTCCTGACAAGCACAGAGGCGCAAAAAAGCCCAACCAGACTGACTCCAACAAGTGAGGTGCATTTTGAAGAGGCAAACCCAGATTGCCTCGCATTAACAGTTAACCGAGGATCCAAGATTTGGTGAAGTCTCCAACAAGCGAGCTGCATTTTGAAGAGGCAAACGAGCTAGAGGTTGCCACGGTGGGGTCGCGTTGAGCTCCTCGAACCGCGCCCAGGTGAGCGGCTCCGAGAGGTCGACGCCGTCGAAGCGGGCCTCCACCTCGATGCGCACCTGGTGCTGCATGCTCAGCGCGCGCTTGTGCCGCTCGCCCTCGTGCCGCAGCTTCCCGAGCGTGCGGGCGTCGCCGGAGACGTCGCGACCGTGCTTGCGCTTGACTCACGATGGGCGAGGTTCGGATCGGCCCAGTGGATCGGCGAATCGGCCCATGAAATGATTCCACTGGGTACCCGTGGATACCGGCGAGGGTCGAATGGTTCGAGTCCCCTCGAACCCTAGGGTCAAGCGGATCGATCCATGCGTCAGGTGTCTCCTCTCGCGGTCTCACCTTGACCACCGCCTCCTACTCGGCCGCCGACCCTCAGATTCGCTCGCCGCGGAGGTGCCGAGGCGTCGCGCGGCAGGGCGAGGATGTCGCCCCGTGGCGTCGCGGGGCACGTGGTCGCCGTCAGGGCGACGGTGGCGCCGGCAGCTGCAGCTACGGCAGAGGACGATTCAAGGTTGCAGCAGGTTGGTGAAAGACCTGAATCCCCTCTCTCCTTCCTTGAAATCGACGCCTCCGCGCGGCGCTTCCTGCATATTCTTGAATTCCTTGAAATCGAATTGTATATCCACATGTCAGCATGTGCAGAGCCTGCTTGCTTAATAATCAACTGGTCCTTTGCGACGATGGGCGTGGTTCAACCACGGAGCGAACCGAGTCCGGTCCACCGATCCAGCGATATGCGGAGGGCACCGTATGAATCCATTTCGATTTTACTAGCGACCCCTTTGAACCAATGGATACTACGGATCGACCCATATGCTTGAGTGCGTCGCGCCGTCGGTGCGTGCTGCTGCTTTCAATTGCTAGTTCACATAAACGTCCACATGCAAACAGGTAAATTTCAGGCAATAGTGAACAGCAAAATTTCACCGTCTTCCTAACCTTGCATCTTCTTAAGTGATTCAGCATAGCACTTGTTCCACCCCCACGCTTTGCTGTGACGAGAGTTCCACAATGTTTGCATTGCCTTTTGACAACAACACCAGCGACACGGATCTTGATGAATTCATTCCAAGCTTTGGATCTGTATTTTCTGCCTTCGTCGCTATTTAAGAATCCATTAACGAGGATACGGATAGTTGAAAAAGATAGGATTGCAAAACTGGAAAGACCCGGTATTGAGTCTCCAGCAGTAGCAAGAATGCGCACACCAGTCACACTTGTGAGCACCTACCCTGGTGAGTTATTTGTCCATTTTGTATAGCTATCCTTGTTGCAGCAACAATGCAACATGCAGGTTTTTTTCTATCTTAAGTTTGTATAACTACCCTGTGGACACATGCATCAATTAATTTTTTTCAGATAGGAGCAATCCCACTAGAATGCTTGATGAAGAGGAGCAATGAGGAGGAGGAATATGATGGTGATGACTTGAATTATGGTGACGAGGACGAGGATTATGGTGATGACTATGTTGAGGAAGATTGTCTAGACGGTGAAGATGATACTGCGATGGTTAATGGATTCTTAAATAGCGACGAAGGCAGAAAATACAGATCCAAAGCTTGGAATGAATTCATCAAGATCCGTGTCGCTGGTGTTGTTGTCAAAAGGCAATGCAAACATTGTGGAACTCTCGTCACAGCAAAGCGTGGGGGTGGAACAAGTGCTATGCTGAATCACTTAAGAAGATGCAAGGTTAGGAAGACGGTGAAATTTTGCTGTTCACTATTGCCTGAAATTTACCTGTTTGCATGTGGACGTTTATGTGAACTAGCAATTGAAAGCAGCAGCACGCACCGACGGCGCGACGCACTCAAGCATATGGGTCGATCCGTAGTATCCATTGGTTCAAAGGGGTCGCTAGTAAAATCGAAATGGATTCATACGGTGCGTGCCCTCCGCATATCGCTGGATCGGTGGACCGGACTCGATTCGCTCCGTGGTTGAACCACGCCCATCGTCGCGCCGATGAAGTGGTCCATGACGCGCTGGTCGAAGTCCTCGCCGCCCAGGTGGTGTCGTCCGCTAGTAGCGAGCACCTCGAACACCAGCCGTCGATGGCCAGCACGCCGCCGAGATCGAACACTAGCACCTTCTTCTCTCCGCCGGCGCCCTCGGCCCTCCCCCAGCCGGTCGATGCCGTACGCGATGGCGGCCGCCGTGGGCTCGTTCACGACATGGAGCACCTTGAGCCCTGCGATGGCATTGGCGTCCTTGGTGGCCTGCCGCTGCGTCGTTGAAGTAGGCCGGAACCGTCACCACGGCGTGCGTCACCTTCTCCCCCAGGAATGCCTCCGCCGTCTCCTTCATCTGCGACAACACCATGGCGCTCACCTCCTCGGGGCTGATGAACTCGCGCACGTCGCCGTCGCGCACCTGCACGCGCACGTGTGGCTTCCCGTCGCGGTCGACCAACGCGTGCTCGCCGGCCGCGCCACCTTGCCTCCCCTTCCCTCCCCACACTCTCCCAGCGCCGCCAGTGTGCCGGACTCATCGGAGAAGAGTGCGTCGAGGCGGCCCCTCTCCCAGCGCCAGCACGCCTCCCCGCTCCGCCAGCGTCTCGGAGCTCACCGCCAGCGCCGGCGACGATGCCGCGCAGAAGTCGTTGCAGTTGGAAGGCGAAGACGAAGAGCTCGCCGAGGAGGCAGAGGAGGAGTATGGCGACGCCACCTCCGGCCAGATTCGACGGATCTTGGGTCGCCCGCCGCCGCCGTGGCCGCCTGCGGTGGGGATTCAGCCGGGCTGCAATGGGCGCAGGGGAAGGCCGGCGAGGACCGCATCCAACCTCTACGCCGCCGTGCACATCGAGCTCCGCGGCCTTGACCTCCTCCCCGCACACCTCTTCGCCGCCGTGGACGCCGTGCCGCCGCCTCCCCACGCGCGCCGCAGTTCGCCCCGCGCGCGCGTCCACACCTGCTCGGGGAGAGGAGGCGGCCGTCCCTCCTCGGCGTCCACGCCACCACTGCGCGTCGGGACGAAGCGCCTCGTCTTGCCTCCGTCGCTTCCGCCCCGTCCTGCTTCGCCGCTTTCGCCCCGTCCTGCCTCCGCCACTTTCGCCCCATCCCGCCTTCCCCGCGCGTACCGCCGCCTGCGATAGATGCATTGGAGGAGAGAGGGAGTGCAAAATTGCATCTCCTCTCTCCTCGTAGCTAAAATTGCTTCACCTATTGCCTCTTCTCTTTGAGAACGATTCTGTGATGCACAGTCGTCGTTGGGAGGTAAATCTGGTTTGCATGTCGTTTTGCATCTCCTGTTGGAGTTAGACTGACTCCAACAACGGTAGCCAATTTTTAGATGCAAAACCAGGTTTGCCTTGCCTCTACAGTACCTTGCCTTCTCTTCCATTGAAGCTTCTCCAACAGCCATTGCATTTTAACCCAGCGCAGGCCGCCTCCACGCTCGCGCCCCGCCGCGCACCGCGCGCCCACGCGCCCTCGTCGCCGCGAGCCCCGCGCGCACCCGCCCGCGCTGCCGAAGCTCGCCCTGCGCTGCCGTGGCCCCCGCTCGCCCCGCGCCGCCGCCCCCGTCCGTCCCCTTCACCAAGCCGGGGCCTCGACGACGACACCACGGCCGCCGCCGCTCAGCCCACTCGAGGCGCCGTCCGGCGGACGGCGGCGGTGAAAAATATTTTTCCGGCGACCTCGGCGGCGTTCATGCATGAAGATCAAGTCAAACGAGTGAGCGATGGAATGGGGAAGTCTCTTGTGCGAGGAATTGAAGCGCCGCTCACCGTGTGGGGAGAAATCGACGATGGCGACCTCGCCCCGCGCGCAGATCGTGCTCGGGGTGCCGCCCCTGCGCGCAGATCGTGCTCGCGGTGCCGCCCCTGCGCGCCGCGGCAGCAGTCCAGCCCCAGAGCGTCGCGGCCTCTCCCCGCGCGCCCCCCACCTCCGCTGCTGCTCGCGGCCCTCGGCGGCGCCTGCTCCTGCAGCTCCGAGTCTTACATGTTAGACTGACTCCGCCGCGATGCTATGGCCTGACCTCGAGCCCTTCGCGCCGCCGCGTCGACGCTCGAGCTCGCGTGCGGCTGGACCTCGTCGTGCCGCTGAGGCAAGGCGACGCCATCGGCAGAGGCCGGGAACGATGCAGGGCTGTCCGGGCGCGGCGCCGGGATGCGCGACTGCGGAACAGGATGCTGGAAATGGATGCGCCGTCGCATGCGTCCGCCGCCGGCTCTGACGAGCTTCAGGCTGGAACACCACGCCCCCACCGCCGCCCCGCACGCGCCACCACCGCCGTCGGACCCCTCCTCCTCCGCGCCCCTCCTCCCCCGCCCCCTCTCGAGCCACCACCGCCACGACCCGTCTCTCCCGCGCGCGCCTCCACGCCTCTCCCGCGCTCGCCCCCCGCCCTCCGGGGCCCACCTCCGACACGCCGCAGGAATGCATCGGAGGAGAGAGGGAGCCAAGTTTGGCTCCCTCTCTCCTCCGATGCAAAGATGCCTCCCTGATGCCTCATCTGTTGGAGGATGAACAGTAACGCGGGAGCAGCCAAAATGAGTTTGCCTCCTCCGATGCCTTACCTGTTGGAGTCAGTCTTAGCCTCAGGAGGCCACCTCAGGGCCTCGGGCGAGTTCGACGCCTCGCCGCGCTCCGTGCCGCTTCCGCACCATCGGGGTCGCGCCCTCGACTCACAGACCCGATCCCGCCCGTCCATCGGCTCCGCACGAACCGAACCTTCACACATCAAAAAGGCTTTTTCGCTCCCCGACTCGCCGCCACACTCCATTTCCACCCACCTCCGCCGCCGCCGCCGCCGCCTGAGGAACAGAGCCCCGGCCCCAACCACCGCCATGTGGCGCCGCCTCCGGACCCTAGCCCCCGCCCTCCAGCGCGCCGCGGCGGCGGCTTCCGCCTCCTCCTCCTCCGCCGCCGCTCGCGCCGCGCCACTCTCCTGGGCTGCCGCGGCCTTCCGCCGCACCAGCCCGCTCCTCTCAGGTGAGCCCGCCCATCGATCTTCCTCGGATACTGCGTCATCTGGCGGCGTCGGGCGCTGACGATCGGTTTGTTTGTGGTGGTGGCGGCCGGTTTTCGCGTCGTGCAGGGGACAAGCCGGCGAGGGTGGAGGACGTCATGCCCATTGCCACGGGGCTCGAGCGCGAGGAGCTTGAAGCCGAACTCCAGGTGAGATGGCCCAGGTTTTCTTGTTGGGGGTTCGGTTGGGTCAGGGGTCTGTTGATTGATTCAGTTTTGTCAAATGGGTCCTGATTCCTCGATCTGGCGTTGGTTTTGCAGGGCAAGAAGCGGTTCGACATGGATCCCCCCGTCGGCCCCTTCGGTACCAAGGTGAGGAATCCATTGATTGCTTTTGCCGTTAGCTTTCTGGCTCTGAAGTTGGAGATCAAGCGCGCCGGCTATGTTCATCAGACTACCTCGCTACTTCTTCCCTTATTTTTACGGTCATGAAATGACTAGTTTGGAAGTGATTCTATTTTGGACTTTTGTTTGTTAATCATAAGTTATCAACTTTGCATTGTGCTGTATCTATTCATGTTATTGCCGGGGAAACAAATGATGTATGTTATGCTGTTCGTGGTGCTTCATTAATAGTTGCTCTGTGTCGTTATCTGGCTGCTCTATGCTCTGAATTATGATGTCATGATAAAGATTATTTATCACTGTACCTTTTTTTATTAATTGTGTGCTCCATACAATGGGCTATTTGTTATCCATCTGTTTCCATTCTGTTTGTATCAAAGAATCACGGCTCTTCCAGGTTATGTAATAAACGTTTGTTAGTACTGTACGCGCTAATCATTCGCACGTTCACAGGCTCCCAGCTAATATTTCGATCAAAACACGCGATTCTACCATGTAACTGATTCCCTAGACGACGACAGATACAATTGTTTCAAACTTACTGACTTTTGACACCATGCATTGTGCTCCATTCATTGTAGCCAACCTTGTTAAAACCAGTAATACAATTGGTATTCTAAGTAACATATAATATCTATACATGAATAGGTGGACTGACTGGTGGACTGACTAAAAAAATTGATGTGTAGATGTTGATGTGCTTTTGTTTGTACTTGAAGCTGTTTTCTTTTTAATTGCAGTGGGTTGTACTCTGCATTTAGTCATGTTAGTATGGGAAATACAAAAAGGGTGAATATGAAATTGCAGGCGTTCTATTTTTCCATTGTTGCTATTAATCTGCTTTGTAACTTAAATCATGGTTATCTTGGTTGAGATAGAACTTGTAACATAGTTATTCTTGACTTCGAGTCGAGGGATCAACTTTTCTGTTATCTGTTCCACTAATATTGCTGTCTTACGGTTATGAATGGTATTGCCAGTGCCCAATGTTAGATAATTAATTGTCGACGTGGCATGGCAAACAAAAATGGGTGAACGGGGTTTGTGGACCATATGGGTACCAAGGCACTCATAGTTAGATGTGTTTCACCCTTTTCTGGATGATGAATTCATCATTTTATCTCCAATATCCAGATGCAACTTTTATGGTGGAATGATCATTTGTCACTGAAAGCGTGTGATGTGATTCTAACAGTTATACTGTATTGCATCATGAAATTGAGAATACTTTGTAGTTCAAGTCACTTGGGGGAGATGAAGCTCTTAAAATTTAGGCTTTATTCAGTTTCATGTTTCGTCAATTCAGATGTCATTAAATTTTGCATTTAATGCATGCATCCAGTGTAGTATCACCTTTTTTATACAAGAAATGGATACGTTGCCTTTTTCTAGGTCGCTCCATTCGATTGTACACTATCACTCTTGTGCCCCCTCACTTCCCGCCACACCTGGTGTGTTTATTTGCCCTTAAGTAGTATGCCGTATTGTTTTTCTGTTTTGATCCCCCTGGAAGCGTGTGTCGTGTTGTTGTAAGTTTCAGTTTCTACTGCAGTAATGCTTGGACATGTTCTTTATTTTCTGATGAAGGGGTTGTTTGTTAATGATTCTAGCTCATAAGTATTCCGCCTCATGTCACTCACCATTTCACTTTGATTCTGTACCTGCAGGAGGAGCCTGCTGTCATTGAGTCCTACTATAACAAGAGGATTGTTGGTTGCCCTGGTGGTGAAGGAGGTAAGTCACTGTTGTTCTTGCCCTTTCTTTTGTTATCTAGACTGCAACTGAAAGGTATGACACAAGCATATAAGAATGACCTGGTGGTTTGGTGGTTTTTATTTTTTCATCTGCATTATTTGCAGAGGATGAACATGATGTTGTATGGTTCTGGTTGAAGAAAGACGAGCCCCATGAGTGTCCAGTCTGCTCGCAATATTTTGTGGTAATTGAGATTGCCTAATTGTTGCCCAGCATATTGTGAGTTCATTTTCATTTGCCACTCTCGGCAGTATGTGGCGCCTGGTCCTGCTGAGTTGTGGAATCTTTTAAAGTGTTTATTAACAAGACTGTTGGGTTTCTTTCCTCCTGCAGCTTAAGGTCATTGGTGATGGTGGGGATCCAGATGGACATGACGACGAAGATGATGAACATCACTGAGGCTCTGGGTTCTGAAAATAAGAACTTGTTGAGGCAGATGGTTTCTTTTTCACCTTTCTTTTTTTCTCCTTTTTTGGCCCTACGGTGTCCTTGGCTATGAATATGCATTTGGCCATCAAGCTGGTGGTACCTCCAGGGGGATTTTGTTCGAACAAAACCTTTTTGCAAGATTTGGCCTGTGAGTTTCATTGAGAGCATCAATCAAAACATAGCCGTAACTATAAAAAACCCTCTTAAAACTGAATCCTTGCTCATTTAGGTTTCACGCTTGTGTACTTAAATTTTACCGACATTGTGCAACGCTTTAATTAGGCTGATTTGGATCCAGAAAAAAAACCATAAATGTCACATTAGCGAAAGTTGTTTAATCAGCCATTTTTTTTTTTTTACCATTTCAAAGGTCCAAAGTGTTGAGAAGAGAACCGAAATTCAGGCCCGTAGCGCCATTTCGCAGGCCATGTTGTTGATAGACACGGCGACGACGTGCTTCATCTCGGCACGGAAGAGTCGGACTCGGCAAGGAAGAGACGGCAGCGGAAGCACACGACGACGCAGCAGCTTTCCGCTCGTCCTCCATCATTACGCGTCGCCCATACACCGGCGCGTTCGGAATCGTCTCGGCTCTCTCTCTCTCATCTTATTACGCCCGCGCACGTAACCTCTGCCCGCGGCTCCGCCCCGCCTTCCCACCTCTCGCTGCAAAATCTCTTCAGCTTCCGTGGGCCACGGGTGTCATGGAACCATAAGCAAGCGACCTCGAGTGAACTGAACCTCTGCGGCTCCACTCCGGAGCAGTCGAGTCCGGCGCACCGCGCACCAGCACCCGGTCCACCGGCACCGGACCAAAGCGAGGCGCGGCAGGCGGCACTGAGCTCTGAGGCAAGCAGTCAAGGCAAGGACAAGCCAACACGCAAAACCCCAGCTCCCTCGCGGCCGCGGCACAGGGGTTCCGATTCTTCCGCTAGAAACTTTACGGCCGAGGGACGAGGGGAGGAGCGAGAGACTTGAGAGTTGAGAGAGGTCGCCGAGGCGACGCGAGCGAGCCATGGCGGCGCCCTTCGTCTACCGCCGCACCAACATCGACGGCAACAGTACGCCTCCGCGACCACCAGCCGTTCCTCCTCCTGCTGCTGACCGAGACTGCATTTTTTTTTTCTGATGGTTTGATTTGATCTCCTCCCTGCCTTTGTTGTTGTGTGTATGGGTGTGCAGGTGAACTCGCTCTTCTCAAGGCCGCCATGGACGGCGACCTCGACCGCGTCAAAGGTAGCTATCCCCCATTATCTTCCCCACATCGATTGATTTGGTAGTGTAAAGTTTGGGTCTTTCATGATCCTGTGCTGGATCCCCCAACTTAATTTGGTTATATGACTAGCGATGCTTAAAATCCCCCAAAGAAAAACTATTTTACAGTGGACTGCGGGAGTTCTGCCGTGCTGCGTGTATCTGCTCCTCCCCGTCTATGGAAATTAATCATCTTTTCCCCCCTTTATTTTGGAAATGGTGGATATGGCTGCCCTAATTGGATCACGCCTTGCGTCTTGCCTTAATTAACCATTGGCCTTTCGATTATCTGTGCAGATGCCCATAATATTCTGTTACCTAGTGACAGAAGATCGTGCCCTTTGTTCCTAGACCGGATAACAAGCAGAATAATGCTATTCTCTGTTTTTTTAACTCTAAATAGTTGTTTTTTTTACGGGAAAAATAGTTGTTTTCTCAAGTCTTAGGCAATGCGTGTCAGTGCAAAATGCTATGCTTACCGCGCATCTTGCTTCTGTTCTTCCCTTTGCATTTGTGAGATTGTTGTTTATGATTGTGTTACATTAGTGCTATGTTTAGTTGTTTACTGCATCTTGCTTCTGTTCTTCCTTTTATTTTAGTGAGATTGTTTCATCGCATCAAAAAAAAAAAAGTGAGACTGTTGTTTAAGATTATGTGATGCATCTGTTGGCTGTTCCATTTCTTAGCGTGATGAAGTTTTGTTATTGTTGCGTTGGTCGAAAGGTATAATAACGAGTCTTAGCAAAGGAAAAGATAACAGAGCGCCGGCTTTCTCTCTCAAAAATGGTGGTTCTGAGGTGCTGCAAACCGCGGCGTGCATGGGCCATCTGGAGATCTGCAAGTACTTGGTGGAGGAACTTGGGGCTGATGTGAATATGGTTGCTGGTGGTGAAGGTGCAACTGAAGGTCCTTCTCTAACTCCTTATCTCTTGGAAAACTACCACGGTCATGTACTAGTATATGACTACATTTTTGCACATTATAGGCGTCACAGCATTTATGGCCTCTGCTCAGTCTGGTGATATTTCCACTGTAAAGTATTTTGTCGAGCATGGTGGTGATCTAATGAAACCAGATGCAAAAGGACGCACAGTTCTACACCATGCAGTGTCCACAGGTTGCTCCATTTCTGTTTTGTATCACAAGTTTTTTTTTTTCTGAACTGGAAACAATTGCTCTACCATACTATTATGACCGTACTTCCAACTAGAAACAACATGGGTTCCATTTTTATGTGGCTAATATTTCTATTCAACGTTTTTATTGTTATGTGATCTGTTTATTCTGTTGGGCTTGACTTGTGGACTCATCTTGCTTAATTGCTTTGCTGTAGGTAGCTGCAAGGTAACAGAATTCCTGCTTTCAAAAGGAATACCTGTTGACATAGACTATGGATATGGCACACCACTCTATCACGCTTCTATCAATGAGCAGGATAAGACTGTGAAGATTTTATTGGACCACCACGCAAATGTACGTAGACCCACTCCTGTTAAATTTCATTTCTTTTTTAGAGTTTATATGGATGGATAAGTATTTGTTTTGCTTCAACTACTAGTTAGATGATGTAGACAAATATTTGTTTGTCTGGGGCTAGTTTGGTTACGTCGATCAACCTATCCTTGCATGGTAGTTCTTGATCCTTTCTTGTTGTGTATGACTTCTGAAAGATAAGCAGAAACGCACAATATATGATCCCATCTTAGAGATTTTAGAAATAATCTCTAGCATATTACTTGGCTGAGTTGTTATACGTAACAAATCCAACCTTTTTGATAGTCTCTTCTGGCAACCCTTCAGGTTTAGGATACACTAATGCTACATATTATACCAACGAATCAAAATAGCCATCATGGAAAATGGTTGGCCTGTTGCATCTGATTGAAAATTCATTGTGAAAGTATTTTATTATAAAGTATGGACCTTATAAAGAAGTTTTACACTCAAAATTGAATTACTTTTCTCCTTTTCCTTATATTTTGCATCTGAAATGTATTTCTTACAACTGGAGCATATATTGTTTCCGTCATCATGTTCTATTGTGTACGGATCCAACAAAACTTGGCAAGCCAGTGAACGGATCAAGTGATCAACTATGGTTGTTATATTTTACTCCGCAAAAAATATGCTTGTTATGTTTCAACCATTCATCGCTGTATGCACACTAATTGATAACTGAAACTTCCCTTGTTATATGTACCATCTGATGACACTGTTATGTACGCTAGAAGGTAGAATGTATAATTGTATTATCTCATTACTCCCAATTATGCTGCGTTACTGTGACTGTAAATTAAAATTTCCTCGTTCATCATGCTACTGAGGGGAATTTCTCATGTCCTGCTTTCAGCCTAACACCATTTTCAGCGGCGTCGGCACTCCACTGAACGGTGCTCTGACGTATCGTTCATTCAAGTGCATGAAGCTACTCATAAAGGCCAGTATTATGTTGATTCTCTTCGTCACCTAGTTGTTTTATTTATTGAAACAATATGTGATGTCTTATTAAATAGTTTTATTGCACAATTGTTTTCACAGGCTGGTGCTGATGTTAATGGTAAAGGTTCTCTTATGCCTCCTCTACTGTTTGCTACAGGGCTGGGAGGATACACCAAATTCATTCCGTTACTATTAAAGGCTGGAGCAGACCCTAATCTTCCAGATGATGTATGTATTTTTATATCTTCTAGATGTCCTCCTGATTCTAGTAGTACCATTTATTCCGCTGTATACCTTTGACGTTCTGGCGATACCAAGTATTGTTCAACTTCTCTAACTATGTCGGGTAGTTACCAATGTTTCACTTACATCTAGGGGGCCCTTTTTTTACATTCCATTCTACTTATTTATATCAAGATATGCATATTATTGTTTTCTGTTGACTGCCAGATCTAGAGTTCTACATACTGTTGTTTTATATGGAACTTTGTTATTGCTGTACGAGATTTTCAAAAGTTGTTGATTGAGGATACCCTTTAGTCTGCAGGTGTCGTTTGTGAAGCAAGGTCGTGGCCATGTTTAGACTGCAATTTAAGCTATTACAATATCATCATGTCACAATAAAGTAGCGCAGCTATGCACTTGCACATAAAATGCTGAAATGATATTACTTTGCCTTTTTTGCTTAGGTGTGTGGTTCTTCAAAGTTAACCATGTACCTCCCTTTGTCGATTTCTATTTAGGTGCCCGTGTATCATGTTCCAAACTTTGTAAATATTTTTTACTGATAATGTATATGTTTACTAACACCAAAGTATCATCATCAAATTTTATTGAAATTACTTTATTTACAGTTTTTGTGATTATTAAAAATATACCACAAAAACAACTATGGTCAAACTTCAGTTTTTGAGACCATGAAAAGCGAAGCTGTATTTTTGTGTTGAATGTTATCATGGATCAGTTGATGTAACTAGTTCATGTATAGTTGTAGAGTGGATACAGGTCAAGCGACCGCCACTAGAAATTCTTGTGGCGTCCTAAGTGTCAACACTTGCTGAGTTCAATATGATTGTACTGTTGAGATAGATCATGGGGGTGCCACTATAAATTCTTGTGGTGTCATGAGCCTAAACTCTTGGTTAGATACATCATACATGTTCTTGAATCCTTTCTAACAAAAGCGCTGTTCCCCGCTGCTGATTAGTAATTAGTTATAATAGCATCTTTAGCAGCACCACGAATTGTCTTAGTAATTTGGATTATAAGCTTGTTTATTTTTTTATTATTTTTTTTGAAAAAGAGTATGTGCCTGTCAGGCCAAATCCTGGTTGAAACTCCTAATATGTTTTTGCAGCTGGGTCGGTTGCCAATAGAGCTTGCTGCATCACGTGGTTGCAGAGAAGAAGTAGAAATGCTGTTACCCTTCACTTCGCCAATTCCATGTGTATGAAACTGGAGTGTTGATGGTGTAATCTCTCATGCTAAATTGGAGAGTGAAAAGCCAATGGTATGCTATATGTAGGATGTAGCTGATATGTTCTCATCATAAAAATATTGCTTGATTGCTCTTAATAGGCTGTTGCATTCAGACTCCTTTGAATCAACGATAGGCATTTTACTTCTCAATTTTGAACCTAATATCTGAACTTTTAGTTCGAAGATCTTATTGCTGACTTAGTCTTAATACCTTAACTAAAAATAGTTTTTTTCTCTTGAAAATTGTCCTGGTCGAATGTTTTGTTGTTGACTTCAAATATTTGATCTGCATTTAACCTTGTTCTTTAATTGTTTAGACTGAAACACAGATTAAAGAAAGGAGAGCTTTGTTCAAGTCATATGCAGATCAGGCGTTCAGGCGGAAGGACTATAAAGTGGCATCGAAATTGTATAGCTTGGTAAGTCTTTGCACCTTATCAATAACGATTTAAAAAGGTAGTCTATTTTGTTAAAAAGGAACCGGAAAACGGTAGTCTCAAGCTCTTATCTAATTGAGAATGCTCTAAAGGACACACTTTTAACTATTTGAAATAGGATTGAAGCAGTGTAGATTGTAGTGCCATTCGGGAGTGTCATACTGTCATATTACTCTCTCTTCTCGGATAACCTTTGGATTTGGAGAATCGGATGTAAAGAAACATAAACTTCTATCTATTGGTCCTTCTAAAAAGCAGTAATGTGTTTTGAATATCATATCAAAAGAAAAAAAAAACAAAGTGATTCGAACGTTAGTCCAAGAAGTTTGGAGACAGGATTCATGGTATCATGTACTAATCTATAGTCTGCAGCTAATTGCTAAAATCAAGTTGCCATTTGCTACCATTTGAACTTGGGAAATGTAACTGCCTTAACCTGTCATGTTTGACTATATAGGTGATAGATCATAAACCAGATGCAACGGTATATTCAAACAGGAGCCTTTGTAAACTGCTAATGGGTGATGGGGAAGGTGCTCTCTCAGATGCTTATCAGTGCAGGATGATGCGCCCTAACTGGGCAAAAGCTTGCTATCGTCAGGCTGCAGCTCACATGCTACTGAAGGTGAGATTTAATCTATCTGACTTGCCAATCAGTTTATTGACTTCACATCAAGCTGATGTTTTGTTATGTTTCATATGCCCTTTTTTGCTACGTCCAGGAGTACAAGCAAGCTTGTGATGCTCTCCTGGATGCACAAAAACTGGATCCTGGAAATCATGAGATTGAAAGAGAACTAAGGTAAGTTAAGGATGCAGATTTTCTAAGTTATGGGTTATGAGTCGACCCAAAACTCTCTAAAAATGAACTAGAATTTCCCACCACCTTAGGAAGCTAGTAGAGCAAATGAACTAGAGGCTTGACCCACAAATACCCATTGGGTACCCACTTGCATCCCTTTGAGTATCTGTTTTCTAAAAATGGTAGTGATGAAGTACTTCTGTCATAATAATCACAAACAGTCGCAGATTGTCAACAAGAGTCGATGCAATTTGACAATGTTTTCCTTTTCATTGTACCACTGTTTCTGCGATTACAGTCATTTTCACCATTTTTTTTCAGCAAGGCTATTGAATTAATGAAGGTATCTCCTGGTAAAGATCAGGAGTGAAGCCTGTCCGTTTGACTTCAGCATGTGCTGGTTGCAGCGGAGTAGCAATCACCTTGATAACTCTAATGGTCTCGCTTAGTTAGGGATCAAACATTCTGGTCCATTTAGCATGCACTAGCATTCTCTCAAGTGGCTGATAAACTGTAAGACGGCTCGGGAGATTATTTGATATGTTTGCTCGCCGCAAGTTTAACTGACGTGGAAACCTGGATAGTTGAAGCACGTTTCTTAAGCTGCGAGTCTGGGTATGACCTGCACTATCATATCGGAAGACCTGTCAGCTTGTTGCTAGACACTGGAAATTCTGTGATGTCTGGTGTGATGTTTCCTGCTCTGTGCACCGTGCTTCTCAGTCCTTCGCCTATTGGCCAGTCAGGTTGCTCTCGTGTTTCCAGTTTCCAAATGCTCGGTCGACTATTCTTAGTCCCAGCCTGAGGTTCCAGAACATTTGTTAGCTTTGTCGTACGCTAGTCCTAAGTAACCGTCGCAACGTTCTTGCTTTTCTTTGCTATAAGAAAAAAAAATAAGATCAAGGGTCTGACGTCCTCCTGAATTTTTATTAAGAAGAAGAAGCCCACCGAAGCCTGTTGGGCCGGGCCCGAGAGCCACAGCCCGCAGGGAGGTGAGCCAGCGAACAGCCGTGCCTTGGTGCGTTTATCAGCGCTCGACCGAGCATTTTTTTCAGCGCTCCTTTTCATTGTACCTTAACTGTTTCTGCGATTACAGTCATTTTCACCATTTTTTCAGCAAGGCTATTGAATTAATGAAGGTATCTCCTGGTAAAGATCAGGAGTGAAGCCTGTCCGTTTGACTTCAGCATGTGCTGGTTGCAGCGGAGTAGCAATCACCTTGATAACTCTAATGGTCTCGCTTAGTTAGGGATCAAACATTCTGGTCCATTTAGCATGCACTAGCATTCTCTCAAGTGGCTGATAAACTGTAAGACGGCTCGGGAGATTATTTGATATGTTTGCTCGCCGCAAGTTTAACTGACGTGGAAACCTGGATAGTTGAAGCACGTTTCTTAAGCTGCGAGTCTGGGTATGACCTGCACTATCATATCGGAATACCTGTCAGCTTGTTGCTAGACACTTGAAATTCTGTGATGTCTGGTGTGATGTTTCCTGCTCTGTGCACCGTGCTTCTCAGTCCTTCGCCTATTGGCCAGTCAGGTTGCTCTCGTGTTTCCAGTTTCCAAATGCTCGGTCGACTATTCTTAGTCCCAGCCTGAGAGGTTCCAGAACATTTGTTAGCTTTGTCGTACGCTAGTCCTAAGTAACCGTCGCAACGTTCTTGCTTTTCTTTGCTATAAGAAAAAAAAAATAAGATCAAGGATCCGACGTCCTCCTGAATTTTTATTAAGAAGAAGAAGCCCACCGAAGCCTGTTGGACCGGGCCCGAGAGCCACAGCCCGCAGGGAGGTGAGCCAGCGACCAGCCGTGCCTTGGTGCGTTTATCAGCGCTCGAACCCACGCCGGCTCCCTGAGATTCCTCTCAGGCAACCAACCAAACTCAGTGTGCTACGCTTCTTTGCTATAAGCATTTTCTCCACGTTCAGCAATAATCTTTTCCACGTTCCTGCTGTATCAAACTTTTGCTCGTCCACATTCAAAAAAAAAAAAAACTTCCTCGTTCAGTCGTCCCGCGTACTATGAAATGATGCATTTTAGGACCTTTTTCGAAAGACTCATTTTAAGACTATAGATACTCTATGGGTGAAGGGCATACTATTCCTTTCGTTTTTAAATTGTCGATGTTGTTGACTTTTGAGTTACGTTTGATCGTTCGTCTTATTCAAAATATTTTTAAAATTATCTTATATCTTGTTATGAATTGTTTTATTATTAAAAAAATTAAAGCATAACTTTATAAGATGAACGTAACTTAAAAAATCAATAGAGTCAACAATTTAAAAACGGAAGGAGTAGACACACACCATGTATGGTGACATATGACATATATACACACACGAACCTTATTATGAACATAAAGCATGTATGCTTTATCTGATTTTATGATGTTTGTGAAACTAGTTAGACAATATTTTCTTGCATATATTCATCAAGGTTTCAGGAATGATAATTTATAACCCTAGCATTGTACACTCAAACAAAATAACCACTGTAGCAGTTTTGAAAACCGTTAGGGGACAATTTAACCACTGGAGCACGTACTTCGTTGGTCGGATTTTGCTGGGTCCCTTATGGGACTTAGCCCTGACCACGTTGTAACAAACTTCTTCTTCTTCTTAATGAAATACGTGCTCCGCACGTTCTCAAAAAAAAAAAAGTTTTGAAAACCGTGGTTACCGACCTTACCTATCCGGTTGGGTAGTTTCTTTAAAAACCGACCCTAGTTACTGGAGCAAAACGAAATCGCTCGGCTTCTTGGGTTTACCGCTGGGTTTTACCGGTCTTGAAAATTGCTACTGTAGCGGTGTTTTGAACGCTGCCAAAACGTAGAACAGCGGGTAGGGTATGCGATGGAAATAGAATCGGTACAAGATTCCCGCTTTACAGGTGGCCCCAAATTTGCAGTACCACACTCGCCACGGACCCGATCATATCCGTCTATCACCACGCGCACGAACCTCATCGCAGCACCCCACCTCCCCCGGCTCGCCGAACGATCACTCCCCCCCGTCCCTTGTATTTGCCCTCTCACTACCTCGCCGTCCCCATCTCCGGGTCAAATCGAATCGAGCCCATCTCCATTTCCGCCGCCGCCGCCCGAGCGAGAGAGCTCCGACCCCGCCACCCACCGCCATGTGGCGCCGCCTCCAGACCCTCGCCCCCGCCCTGCGCCGGGCCGTGGCCACGGCCGGCCCCGCGGCGCCCGCCGCCTCCTCTGCAGCCCGCGCCGCCCCGCTCTCCTCGGCGGCGGCAGCCTTCCGCCGCACCAGCCCGCTCCTCTCAGGTGAGCCCGGCCACGGCCCGTCCTCGGATCTCGTTTCATCTGGCGGCATCGGGCGCTGACGATCCGTTCGGTGACGGTGGTGGTGGTTCCGCCTTGTGCAGGGGACAAGTCGGTGACGGTGGAGGACGTCATGCCCATCGCCACGGGGCTCGAGCGTGAGGAGCTGGAGGCCGAGCTTCAGGTGACGGCCCGAACTTTTGCTTGGGGGTTCGGTTTGGGGCTGCTGGTTGAATCGGTTCGGGGAAATGGGTTTCTGATTCCTCGATCTGGTCTGGGTTTCGCAGGGGAAGAAGCGGTTCGACATGGATCCTACCGTCGGCCCCTTCGGTACCAAGGTGAGATGGCCGTAGTACATTTGATTCTTCTTTCTTTACCTTATGAATCTGAAATCGGGATCGTACGAGGCTGCTCTATTTAGGTTTATAAGAGTAATGTGGTACCCCATTTGTTGGTAGTTGAGCTCTGAATTGGTGATAATTTTGGTAATCGATCACATGTGCAACGTCTCATTTGCAACTAATGTTTTGTTGTGTATTGTTGTCCTACAAATAATTGGATTGCTATGACTCACGTATTTTCGATCTGCTTTGTATTGCGTCTTCAATTTCTACCACAACTGTGCAAATCATTCACATGTTCCTTCCTTATTTTATGACTAGTTCTGTCAGGCTGCTGGCTGATTCATGGGAAATTACTTTCAAGGTTTATCTTTTTTTTTTTTGGACTTCCAAACGTTAGACACAGGAGGTTGAATGTGACACGTTAAAGCCTGCACAATGACATATTGGACTTACAATACAGTTCACATCCCAGATTTCATATTATATCTAACATGAGTAACTGCCTATCTGAACCATAGTTGTCATATTAGCGGCATTGTGCTGCGAACTGCATGAATCAGATTGCGTGTCGACACATCGTGCATGATCTGAATTGCTGCCGGTTAGCTGTTAATGTGCTTTGGTTGACAAACCCTCAATTGATGAATCCTGAAAACAAAAGAAGAGAAAAGTTGAATATGAAATGGATAGACAAGCAGGCTCTATCGCATCGGGCTTTTGCTCTCATGGTCATCATTCATTGTCATTCTGCTCATGCAATCTAGTTGCAATGGAAGAGAAGTGATTGATGGAATTAAGGGGGAAGGGAGTGTAGCGGTGGTTTCCATTAGCTTTAGGTCATACAAAGAGGGTAAGGGATTTGCTGGACCTTTCTTTTGTGTGGTTTATCAAGGTACCTCATGTAGCTATTTGTATTTTCTTGTCTTGATTTTGCATTATGCATTTACATATATATATTTTTTACTCTTTTTTTTCTAAAGTGGATAGCAGTATTTGTGTTCACTACGCAAAGAAGTATAACTATGACTTCCAACTTCACTGAATCAGCTTTTCTGTTAATTGAGCTGTAACGCTAATATTGCTATCTCACATTGTAAAAAGAAATGCCAACGTCAGTATCTTGTTGGGGGTAAATGCTCTGGTCTTATTGCTGTATTTCTTTGTAAGTGTTTTATGTCATTGTCCACCAAGAATGGGCATGCGTGCTATCGTCTGGGAAGCTGTTTGTCTTTCTTCCTGTAAAAAATGTCCATTTCTCACCAAAATTCTAGGATTATTGTAGGTTGCACCAGTGTCTGAAAAGCGGGGGAACTAAGCGAGCGGTTAAGCACTGCCTAGCGCATGCTTTTGTACTTTTTGCAAATAATCATAAAAAATAGAGAAAATAATGAAAACATAGCATATTAACACATATTTAGTGGAAAATAGGGGTTAGTGATTAATTAACAGCTAGTTATAAGCGAAGCGGTGAGGCTCCGCCTAGCGCCTCGGTGGCGCTTAAGCTTTCCAGGCAGCCACTTTTTTAAACACTGGGTTGCGCACTTTTGTGCAAAATTTACTTGAGTGCAGGTGCAGTGTATGGGAAGCTAGTGATGTTGATCATCTGATAGTTCATCGGATCAGGAAATTGTTTATACTTAAAATTCAGGTTACTTTTAAGAGATGGACGTTTAGCCTTTATGCAAACTTCTATGTTGTCCTCTCAATTGGCATGCACCATGTTTTTATGCCGTTGTGGCGTCCTGTGGTGATCCCCCCCCCCCCCCCCCCCCCCCCCCCCCCCCCCCCCCCCCCCCCCCCCCCCCCCCCCCCCCCCGCCCCCTCTCTCAGTGCCTAGGCGACGCCTCAAAAACAATAGGCATGCATCATGATTACTTGGCAGAGATAAAAGCTTTAGCCTTTGTGCAAACATATTTCATCGTCTCAGATGACAGAATTTTCTAGTTTGTCCAGCCAGCCATACACTGATACTGGTCTTTTAGCACTTCACAGTGTTGCTATGCCTTTATTCCCCCCCCTCCACATAAAATTATGTAGTAAAATTTTTGTTGTGCACGTGTTGGTCAATTTACTGGTGAACTGGACTATTATCAATTATAATGTTTGGATATTTTTCTTATTCTGTAAAAGTTGTGTTGGATCTGAACATTGGGGTTTTATTGTACTACCCTCCTTGGCTCAACTTGAGCTCATAAGACTCTGCGCTGCGTTATTCATCAATTCACTTGATGATGCATTGCAGGAGGAACCAGCTGTCATTGAGTCCTACTATAACAAGAGGATAGTTGGTTGCCCTGGTGGTGAAGGAGGTAAGTCAGTGGTTCCCTTGGCTTTTCTTTTACTGCTTCAACTAACAGGCAAGTTTGACACGATTGACTTTTATCTCCCTGTTTCCCTACTTTATTTGCAGAGGATGAACATGATGTTGTATGGTTCTGGTTGAAAAAAGATGAGCCGCATGAGTGTCCAGTCTGTTCGCAATACTTTGTGGTAATTGAAATCACCACCTGTTGATTGCCATGTTGAATTTGTTGGCCCTCTCTACAGCACATACCAGTAGCATATGCTGGCATGTTATATGATCCGTTAGTGTTCACTAATAGGCCTGTTGGTTTGTTGCTTTGTGCAGCTTAAGGTTATTGGTGATGGTGGAGATCCAGATGGGCATGATGATGATGATGATGATGCACACCACTAAAGATGCCCCGTGGTTCTTGAAAAAGAATTGATGAGGCAAGGATTTCATTTACTTTTTCTTTTTAGCACCAGAGTACCAGACTGCTCTACGGCGTCCTTGTTTATGAATATACATTTGGCCATCAAGCAGGTGGTAGTTTTCGCCTAGGGATTTTTGTTGGAACAAAACTTTCCAGACGTGACATGTGCATTTCGTTCAGAGCATCATCGAATAAAAGATGACTGCATCGGATTGTTTTCTATTTTTACCTATTGGCCATCGGGTATGATGGAAATGTAATATTCAGTCATGCAACATACCTTTTCTCTGTTAGTGTGGCGGGCAGTTTGCAAACAGCCTGCTAAATCTTCGACAAATTTCAAGCCTGAGTTTGTTGGTCTATCTTGCTATTACTTCAAGAGTACCAATTATCTGTTTTCGGCATATACTTATTTCCGTCCTATTGACGTCTAAATATTTCTGGTCTTTTGTGACAATGTCCATGAGGCCACTTTCCTTGTGCTAACGAGTATCATGTGCAGCTTGTTCTGTACTGCTATAAATACTTCTAAATCTCTCATCTTGTGTATTGGTTTGGTTTGTGTTGTGTGTAGGAGTAATAAGTGTTGTGCTGCTTATTAAGTGGGCCTATTTTCCCTTGTTTATATATCATTTGTGCTGAACAACCATTTGAATGGGTTGATCTTGTGTTGACATATTTGCATCCGGATTCATGTGTAAATGTATTAAGCTAGTGAAGAATGGTTTTGCATGACCTGAGTCAAGAACAGCCCAAACGCCCGTTTAACTTCAGAACAATCCACCTGACGGCCAATGTATATCAGATTTCGTACAAATTAGACTTGTGGCATCGCCACTGAATTGTCAGGAGATATCTAAATAAGCCAAAGGCAGGCTCACCTGACACAAAAGGGTCGACAAAACATAACCCTTGGATGGGTATAAGATGCGCACCTGCAAGTTGCGACACTACTGTTGAGCATAACAAAAAGGCAACTGTCCACAGCACTATTTGTTCCTCGTCCCTTACCTGTCGTGCGAACATGAACTGCATAACAAACTCGGTTTTCGACAAATGAGAAGCCTTGCAAAAAAGGGTGGCAATCTGCTTCTCTTTGTTCAGTTCTTTTCATAGCCTTTTCCAATTCTTGCAAAAAGGTCTCTTCTATCGTGTGCAATGTGAACTGTCACACGATCTCTTTTGGTGGCCGCAGACCATTTGAGTTGCTAATTGGTCTGTCTGCCGAATCGGATACAGCTCCCTCAGCCATTCCAAAGGGATCAAAGAACGCCTCTCATCTGCATTTCATACTTCAAGAGATGATGGACATCTGCCAACTTCTTTCAACAGCAAAAACATCAACTCAGGCACTGTCAGCTGTGGGGCTACTTGTCACTCATGTGCTACCTACACACATCTAATTCTTCCATTAACGACGAATTTTGTGCCGTGATATTCCTTTGTGCTGCAGAAATCTCAGATAGAAGGCTAAAGGATTCCATGCTGGTGATGAAGTGATCGTGATATTAGCGAAAGTGGCGTTCTTGGACATTAGTGTGACAAGGACGCTTGATTTGGGGGCTCTAGAGACGTAGTTGCTGGCCGTTAAAAGACAATATGCTCTAGGCGAATGGGGCGATGTGGAGGAGCAATGTTCCGCCCATGCTCCGCCGCTGGTGGCAGATCATCAGCGACTAAGGCGGCGACGACGACACGACACCGCAGTATGACAAAGATCAGATTCTTGACTAGGTAGGAGACTTCTCATGTCTGAAGTGCTTTGTAGTTCGTTCTTTGCAAGTCTAGTGCTGTCTAGCTGTTGATGTTCTTCCTAACCCCCTTCCCTTTTCAGCTGCTGTATGTACTGAACTTCCCTATGATATACATGAATTGACATCTCTCTGACTTTGCAAAGAAAAGAAATGCAAAAATGAGAAAAAGGCTGTGCCCCAATTCCCCCCTATTCGACAAGCTTCTATCTAGTGATTCAGAATAGTGGCAAATAGTCGCGAAAAGAAGGGTGCCAAAAACACAGGATAAATTCCCGCGACGCGGCTGAATCGGATTATGTTGACAAGTTCATCTCTCATTTCATGTCATGTTACTTTCAGGCATTAATTCGTGGCGGGAGGATTACGTATGCACATATACAGTTTTATTGGTTGTTTCTCGTGTGCACGGAGACATGAAATTTCATCTTTGTCACTTCAGTGACTCTATGCTCATGATTCCTCTTCTTATTTGGTAAATGAGATAAAATTCCTTTCTCCTTTCTCCTTTCTCCTTTTTTTTGCGAAGTAAATTCCTTTCTTCTTTGATCTGGACGGTATAGTAGTTAAATGGAAATGTGTACCATGCATTGTTCCTTTCATGCGAAGGAATGTGTTTAAAAAATAGCTTTATACACATCATCATATTCTGTTGGAATTTTCTTTTTTACTAATCCAGTGCATCCAGATGGAGTTACTGCTAGCAGAAAGAAACTTGTAGCCGCCAGTTTATGCGGCTTAAGACTCATGGAATGCTGGGCAGAAAAAAAAAACCCTCATAGGACGCTGACAAAATGACAAAATTTGGCAGCAAAGAAGCACATAGAATGGTTCCACCAGGGGTGGAATAAAATCCGACATATGAAACTTTATAATATAATGTATGCTCATGTGAAAAGTTAGATTTTAAGCTACGTAGGAGTATTATAATTTTAGCTTTTGATGCCGCGTTCTTTTTTCCTTTCAACATGCAAGAACATTTATCAGACAGCTCAGAAGAAGCCAGGTAAACTGAATAACTTTTATCCTGGATTATTCAAGGTTGATCAGAGTATATGTTCAGCACTAAATCGACTTTAATTTCCTTTGCCTTACCAAAACGCTTTTCAAATGCCTCAAAGCGTAAACACTGAATAAAAAGGACATAATCAAATGAGAAAGAAACACTACATAATTAAGAAGAAAAAGAAAGTACGGAAGCAGGTTTTCTCAAGAATTTTCAGGTGAGATCTTGCAATTACAACCGGCAGGAGAATTTGGAGACTTTTTAGATGGCATTATTCCTTTTTTGAGACAACGGTGGCCTCAAACACCTCTCTTTATTTTTGCATCATTCTTTGTTGCAATTTGGTCGTTGACCTCTGCTCATTAGGCCTTGATGTAGACTCAATTCATGCACACACTCATCTTTCTGTTGTTTTATTCAGTGGGAGATGAGGTACAAGGGTACCATACCTAACGGTATGTGAAAGAAGAAGCATGCTTGAAACATACAACAGTCAGCAGTATCCTCTGACCTCTCTGTGAAAAGAGAAATCTGTCTATGAAACCGCGTTAAAGTGAGATCATATATTTCCATCATGTTTTCATTCCCATCCTAGTTAGGAAAATTCAAAGATTAATTGTTGACGCGTTACATATAATAATTTCTTGGAATTTCGTGTGCTCGGAAAGTTACAATTGAGCCGTACAGGGTCCAAATCTATTGATTGATATATCATCTACTAAACAATTCAAATTCCATTTATCAAATCATAAGAATACCTGATAACATTTCAGCAAAAGGGATATCACCTCCAAAGTTTAGGTTTGACTGGATTTTTTTTTTTTTTGGATGTCTCCGCAACCTTTGCTAATCATCAGTTGAGAAAAATAAAATGCTTGTAGGGTGCTTGAGGTTATTAATGCTCTTGTTAAAAAAAAAGGAAAATTTTGATTCCTTAACTGATGTGTACCAAACAAGGTGTACCAAAGTTTACTTAAATTAGGTATTAAACCAGTCAAATTAACCAGAATAATAAATAAATAAAGAAAGAAGAGTATCTGACGAACTGTAAGCTTTCCAGAAACGACAATTGTTCACATTCCACTCGTGCAGCCATTTCGGAACACATATTTTTTATAAAAACTTTTCTGATGCTTTATATTTCATAGGAGCATCTGCAATTAGAAGAAACCTATGCTAAGTAAGGAAAAGGTATGAATATGCAACCTCCAAACCTATGGCGGAACACAATCATAGCCTATAACTTCTAGCAAGGAGCAGAGATTAGGTAGTTAATATCCTTGTCCCCGTGGGAAACTTCACCTAGTACCCTCTGCCTCTGCAGTCTTTGTTCTATCGAGCAAATATATAGGGACAAAAACCAAGCATAGCTCAAATAATCTAGCTTAAATTGCCCCCACACTGCTAACCTCAGTGAATTGAAAATTGCAGAGGTGTAGTGCATATGATTCTTCCTGCTGGACCTGTCACACTTTGAGATGAAAAATACTAGGTGCTCCTTTGCATTATTCGTTATCACATACACTTAGGGGGGTCACTAGTAGTTTAGATTTGACTTGAGCATTTTTTTAATCCGTTTTAAATTTGCATCGTCGAGAAGGGATCGGAGCCTACCTCTGCTCCGCAGCATTTGCAAAAGGCATATCATTTTTTTCAGGCAAGAACCTCAGAATAGCAGCAGTTTGTTATGTATGTCGCTCATCGGGAATATTTGGCCGATGCAAACGTGACAGGATTTATAACGGACATGTAACGAGTACGAAAGAAGAGCAGGAAGGTGCGCGAAAATTCTTCGATGCTGGTCCCTCTAGTGAAGTGTTACTGTCAGTTTATCACTTGAATGTGAAACTTCACTAGAGGGACCATCAAAGTAGACACGATACATTAGGTACACACATGTTCTTGAAATACATTCCTATTTTACTCAATGAAACTTCAGTTCTTAGCAGTGTTGCTAGACCTGCAACTGTACCAAAGTTGGCCTAAATATCTGTTAGTTGCCGGGGTCGATGACGCCTTCAAGATATTTCTGGAATTTTCTTGCTACAGAGTTCTTAACTGTATTGTCCTATTAGATGAAACCATACCCGTATGCCTAATGCTGGACTGAAAACACTGATGTTGCCTGAAAGAAGTATTACCTCTGCCGCTGTCAATACATAGGTCGGGAGCCTTGGATCATGTTAACGATAGAAGGATGAAAAACAAGGCTCCTGCAGGGACATCCCACAGGGGGAAAAGGTGCTAAATATTCCGCCTTTTCCTGCTAAATATAGGTATTACTCTTGTCCACAAGAACCTTTGCTCAGCACTGAGACAGTGAGACATTCACCACCTTTATGTTGTTTATTATTATATTTCATTTTGTGTTTTGACAGATATAGGAAAATCAATACGCACTTAGTATGCTTGTTCCGCGTCATTTCGATTAAGGTTATACATAATTTAGGATTTGTGCTGGATTAGTGGGCATTAGTTCCTTATCAAGATCAAATAGAAGGGAGAAATTGGGTGGTTAGCTAGGAACGGCTGAAAGGGTTCCTAAGTACTATTTATACATTTTCTTTCAAAAGAAAGTAACTTTCTATATTTCTTTGTTCGCTGCCCACTGCCAAACGGTGCATCTATTCCAATTCTCCTGTGTGCTCCTGCCCAAATGCATGCACGCCTTCCCCTCTCCTCGATCGGCTCTGCATGTAAATGGCTTGTAGCTTAGCTAGGAATATGGATAGGCCCAGTGACCTGTGATGCTGTTCATGCTGTGCCCACCCTGCTCCCTCCCTCTAGCTCGCAATACGCGTTAGCTTTTCTTTTTAGCAGATATATAAATAATAATGGAATAACGATCCTGGCCGGCCTCTGCAAACAATTAATATACATGCAAAAATCCTTGTCTTTCTCTATCACACTGCCATCACACATACACACACGATGACACAAGCAATGGCGGCTCTGTCTGTGCTGGGTGAATGAGATTCCTCTCATCTCCCTCCCCTCTTGATCAAAAGCGCCCAATCTTTTTATCCTCTCCTCGCCCAAATGCCTTAATAGATTACCGTAGCGCGCCGTAGTGCTGTAGGTGTAGCAATCTTGGCTTTCTCTTTCCCCGCTGCTCCCGGATTCGCTTCTCATCACGGCGGCCTGTGTCGACGCATGGCGGCCAGCTGTTGCCGTGTGCGGATTCAGCAGCTGGCTGGCTAGCCTGTTCATATTATTCCCTTGCCCTCCCCTATAAATAGAGGTCAATTGGGCCTGTGCACTTCGTACTTGCAACAGCAACAACACAAGCCAACAAGAGCTTTTTCCTTGAGCCTGCAGTGTCATATTGATCGAGATCTTTCACCGGCCTGTTCTTGTTCTTTGCCAACTAACTAAAGCTAGGCAGAAGCAGCAAACCTTTTGTTTCAGACATCATGAGCTATGGAGGCAGCGGCTCTTCTGGTCTGTGTCTCATTACTGCTAGCTAACTTCATTTCTTCCTCTTTCTTGCTCCATACATGGCCGTTGCATCCAGCCATCCATGGTGGCTGCCAGGAGATGTGGTTAATTAACCCTGCTGATGAACGAGGCCATGAACAAATGCAGGCGGGCGCGGCGGGCGCCGAGTGGAGTACGGCAGGACCTACGTGGTGAGGCCCAAGGGGAGGCACCTGGCCACCATTGTGTGGCTCCATGGCCTCGGCGACAATGGTGCAAGGTAACCAGCGTCCCATGCTTGCTATTGCTCATTGCTGCTATCTATCTACATGTGTGCTACTCCTACTCCAAGATGATATTTTTCATAAAAGTACACAAGAAGCTGCGCAGAACGTACACACTTCTAGATACGATCAGAATTAAGCTAGTCGTCTGAATGCAACCGATCGAGGTTCTCGGTTCTCCACATGTTGCTGTTGTTCACACCGTCCCTTTATTCTCCCTGCTAGAAATGGCTCATAGGGCCTCCCCATTTATGTCCATGCATGCATATATTCCTAGGATTTGCTTTGCTCCAAAGTTGGTTATCTCCCTTTGCCCGCTACCAACAAACAACCATGTACGATATCTAGCTAGCTACTAGTGGGTGCCATTTCGCTTTCGTGTGCAGTAAGGGAAAAGAGAAGGCGCGTTTAAGAAGGTGGCTCCGCTGATCTTTTACCAATACGAACATTGAACATCTCCTGAAATAAATTATCTAAATCTGGTTTCTTTCCACTTAATTTTCATGGTTGAATTAATGCTTGTGTGGTTTTTCTTGAAATAGTATAAATTCATGTGCTGTCTTTAAATGGGATAATAATAATACAGATTAAAAATTGAAGAGTTGTGGGTGAGCTCATGCAAGGTTCTGTCTGCCAACAAGAATGCATGGAGCACCTTGGTTTTGTGATTAAGGCATTAAATTACTGAAAATTCTCTAGTGTTGTCCTGCTCTCTGGGTTTTGGGAGCAAAGCAAAGAATATGCTTTTCATGAAATTGCTTTATTTCCCTCAATATGCATGTGCAAACTGTCAAAGTGTCAGCTTCAATTAAATGTTCTTTCTCCACTTGTCTGCTTTTCTAATCAGTACCGACTAAATGGCGTGTTTCACGACTAAGCTAACTATTTAACTACCTGGTGTTATGAATATGTGTTCTTATTAGAGCCCCTATAGGTGCTGCTACATCTCAAGTTCCATTGGTTCCAAACTATTTACTTCTTTACTCCCTCAACATGTAAAAGTTCTAATGTCATTTCAGATAATTTCAAGCTAAAATATGTAAACTACCAGTTGCTCACTCGCTGCTACTTGAAGCACTGACTGAACTATCTTCTTCCTTTTTGTTCTGCAGCTGGTCCCAGCTTCTGGATAATCTTCCACTGCCTAATGTAAGAAACCATGATACACTTTCACTTTTGAAATTGAATTATTCATAGTTTCGTACAGCAACTCATCTACCCTACCGCCCTATGTGCATACATATGTTCTTAATAAAAACTAATCCGAGTCAGTAGGTTAGCCCACTGACTCTGAAATTGATCTCATTCATGTGCAGATCAAATGGATTTGCCCTACTGCACCAACACGTCCTGTCGCAGCTTTCGGCGGATTCCCTTGCACCGCATGTGGGTTTCTGAACTATAATATATGACTTGATTGCAAAGCTTGCAACATTGCTTTCCTAAGCTTCTAGGCTGTTTCTATTCTGCAACTTGGCTACAGATTCTGAGGCAAAAAAATCTCAAATAAATAAGTAATTAAAATAGCATCCTTCTTTTTTCATTTGAGCAGGAACTGACTATTCCCTATTTCTTTTCTGAAAATAAAACAGGGTTTGATGTGGAAGAAACTTCATTGGATGGCCGAGATGATGTCGAAGGGCTCGATGCATCAGCTGCTCATGTTGCAAACCTACTGTCTTCTGAGCCATCTGAAGGTACTTATTTCAGAAATAATAGACTCAACAGCAAGACCAACGGAAATGACATAAATAGTATAGCCCAATCATCTACCTTCATTCGCCAAAAAAAGGGCTAATTCATCTACCAAATGTTGACAAATTTCAATGCCAGTGAGTCTTGGGATCGGAGGTTTCAGCATGGGCGCTGCCACTGCCCTCCACTCTGCCGCGTGCTATGCTCATGGGAGGTTCACAAATGGCATTGTCTATCCAATCAACCTTAGCGCCGTCATCGGTTTGAGTGGCTGGCTTCCTTGCTCAAGGTCTGGATTTGAAATTCTATTTTCGATGTAAATAGTTTTTATTCGATGTCCTGAATTATATCGTTTCCTATGTCTATTTGCGTGAATTATATCGTTTCCTATTTCTACTTGTGTTGTATAGGACACTGAGGAACAAGATTGAAAGCTCACCGCTTGCTGCGAGAAAAGCTGCTTCCTTGCCAATCCTGCTCAGCCATGGAAGAGGTTAGCATTGCTATTGTACTGAAGTAAATGCGTTCAGATTTGTTAATATACATGTCATGTATAGTGCTAAATATGTTGATATTTATTCTTGCAGCTGATGAGGTTGTCACCTACAGAAATGGTGAGAGGTCATTTGAGCTTCTGCGATCCTCAGGGTTCCAATATGTGAATTTCCAAGCTTACAATGGGTATTGATGGACATTCCTCAATTTCCTCACCAAATAATTTGTCATTCATTTCTTAGGTTAACAACTCATAAGATGTTCTTATTAATGCAGACTGGGTCACTATACTATCCCTGAAGAAATGGACGACGTCTGCAAGTGGCTCAGCTCGAGGCTGGGGCTAGATAGATCTCGCGGCTGATTCGGAAATCTGCATGCAGTGGAATGGCTTTGATAGTGATATCTAAGAAGAGGTATTGACACTATACAGGAGAAGGTTGATAGGCTTTATGAATTGTAACTGTCATGGCACGATAGCTTGTAATACCATGCTTTCCTCACAGCTATATATCATGTTAGTTTACTGGCCATGCTACCTTGTTACCACCAAAGAGGACGCCTGTACTGTAGTATTGTATTGCTTGTTTGATTTTATTAGTAGCAATAATGCTGTTGAGTTCCATTAATCTTGCAGATATAATATATATACATATCCATATCAGGTTACTGTATTTCATCTCATGGCATGCCAGTTTATCACATAATCAGATCTCAAAACGACAACACTAGAGATTCAGCAAGTAACCATAGCATATCCAGCTTCATTGTTCAAGTGTAACACTGGTCACAAAGATCATAACTAACAACGGGCCGGTATTACTGCTTATGCTGTACAATAAAACTCTATATCGTGCAAAAGTCACCGCTGCAAGGTGGGTACTAGTGTCAGCTGCAAAGTGCACACATACCTATGTTTTAAGGTGATCTTCTTCATAAAGATCAATTTCCACTGGGACCATCTTTCCTACCATTGTTGATAGGGTTCAATAGATCCTGTGGCGTGGAGTTTGCGCTACCATGCCGCAAATCCTGCACCGAGCCCTGATGCATCAGGGTGTGAAAACTTTGGGGGAAGCAGTCGTGATCTGGGGGAGTCTTGAAGAACGCATCAAGGTCGCTACCACTGCATGAAGAATCACGTCGTCAAGATTTTTTAGATAATGGGAAGATTGTATTAATCCCGGCCTTGGCATTCAAAGAAGTTACGACCGCATTGGCCTTAGCCTCTAAGAAAGTTACAGCCAAATACAACCACCGACTTGAGTCGGCCCACGTCAGAAGTGCACAGGCGCACACTGATAAACATTACATGACCAAACAAAAGAAACGAAAACATCTTCATAGCGCAACCCATAATGTCATCTGATGCGGTTCTTCGAGTACGGTCGACTCTGCAAGCTCTGTCGAGCCTAAGCAATTTGCCAATCCAAGACGAACATCATCTGATGATTAAAGCGAGACCACCCGAACCACAACAAGAAAATTTGAAAGCTGCCGAAGATGATGAAGTAGACATGAAGATAGCTTCAGGACAATCAAGAAGTGTCGGACCTAAGGCCGTTCATGGAAGAGGCTCCAAGACGACGCCTCCACCGAGGTGACAACATCAAAGATGCCGCCGTCGTCTTTATATTATGTGCTGTGATTTATACAAAAATGTGCTCAATACAGGTGGGCAAACTTAGGTGTGCTTAGGTGGATTACTGGAGCAAACCATTGGTGTTAAAAATATGAATTTTCAAACATGTATTTCTGATGACATTTAGTATCTTATACTAACTCATAGAAACCTGGGTGAAATTTTTGAAACATATAAAACCCTTTCTGAATGTTGTTTTAATTTTGTCCAAACTAATTGACATGCCGAAACCTGAACTAAGAGGATTTCTTTTAAAAGATCACCAAGAGGAATAGCCGATCAAAATTGGTTCAAGCCATCCAGTTCAAACATGAATTAGAAAAAATACAAACTGGAGAGGGAGTATTTCTTTGTACGAGAAGTATCTGAGTACTAGCACCTGACAAATTATAGCTATTTCAAGTCCATAGAACTTACCCCGGTGCATGAACGTTGTGACCCATGTTAAAATCCTCGCCAAATGCCTGAACATTTTCCGCCACTCCTCCTGCTGGAGAAAGAGAGTCCTCATCTATAATCGCTGCTGTTCCACTAGATGTTCCATTAGAACCGCCAGATGTTCCACTAGAATCGCCGGATGTTCCGCTGGAGTCGCCAATGTTGTGAATCAGTATGGCATCTGTTTCAGCCACCAAACATCCAAGATCAAAACAAACAAGCAGTAACATCCCCCAAACAAGGAGGGAAATAAATAAACAAAAGAAAGATGCAGGACATGTCGGGTGCACACACCGCCCCTCGCTCCATGGCTGTTGGCACACCCTTCGCACCGGCATCTCTCGGTGCATGCAACCCGGTTCTTCACAATCACAATTCCCAGCAACAGGATTTTTTTAATAGCATCACGCACAATCATCAGGAGAATCAAACGAGAAAAGCATCGGAGACTGGTATAGTTTTCCCCTTACCTTGAAGCACTCGCAGTAGTTCTTCTTGCACTCCGACTTGCGGCAGGTGCAGCCCTTGACATGCCTCCTCTTCTCTTCCCCCTATCGTCGTTCTCAAAGCAAAACCGATCAACACTTTGATCTCAGGGAGACACGAGAGAAAAGAAAACAATGTCGCAAGGAGGATGATTGGTTACCGGGACAGAGGGGTCCCCGTCGCTGGCGATCTTGGACTGGAAGGCGCCAGGCTTGTTCTTGAGGATCATCTCTGCGCGCTCCTCCACGAAGGCCGCCCTGGCCTCTGTGTTCCAGCAGGCCTCGCATCTGCAGGCGTCGGAGCAGTACCACCGGTTGCCGAAGCAATGGCAGTACCGCAGGATGCAGCGGGCGGCCCTGCAGCTGCAGCTTGGGCGCGGCCCCTCATCGTCGTCCATGGCGATGACTGGAGCTGTCGTAGAAGCAGAAAGCGACCACCCGGCCTGACGGATGGGTAGTATACTGATATAAACGACGAGTTATGAATTGTAAGAAATCTGGTTACCGACTAGGCAGAGTCCATGCGTCTTCTTGAGGACTCTTAACAGTTTTCCATAGAAAAAACTCTCAATAATAATCTGGTTTAAAATCTTCTCAAATACAATTGGGACCAAAGAAAAATTAAAAAATACCTCTCCATCCGCAGCTTCTAAAAATCAGTTCCAAATATAAATCAATCGATCAATAAATAAAAATTATACTGCTATACAACCGACCCACCCATTTGTATGACCCTGTTGTAGGGCAAGAGATCCAATAGCTTTAAATCACTTTGTTGGTGATTCTCTTTGGTTTTAAAACCGTTACATTCAGCCATGCATTGGACTGTAGGTGTGGGATCGAATGGCCATGGGCATGCATGAAATTTGTGAACTGTTTGAGGATGGTTGTTGCTGTTCCTAAAATTCATTTTCGCGTAAGGGATATTGGAAATTGTTGGAGATGCTCTTTGAGTAACAAAAAAACTTCACCCCTATTGCAAAAGTCCCAAACAAGCAAGCAAAATGCACGGCAGACCACAAGGGTAACAGTTGCGGTCCAGGGAAGCAACAAACGCCAGATAATTTCATAATGCTAACACAGCCAAATTCCTCAATGCAGAGCGAATCTATTCATATACGAGAAGTACAGAGCAGAGAAAACCCATCCAGACATGTAAATACAACCACCCAATTTGTTTTTCTTGTTCGCTACAGATTCCAGCAAATACATTAGAACCCACACTGTGACACGAGACTCGCCCCAACTCCCACACGACAGTTTGAACCTATTCCCTGCATTGGTATTTTTTCCTCTCAGTTCTTCTGCACAGACAGAGTGTCCTGATTACGCATTGGAGATTCGACCATCCATGTTTCCTTGCCCCAGCATGCAGTACGGGATGAGCGGCATAAGCTACACCACACCATACTGGTCAGTGTCCTCCGGCCAGCAGGACGCCATGGCACCTCCTACAAGCAGCCACCATCCGTCATTGGGCAGGGTCACCATCCGCTTCTTCTGCTTCTTCTTCAGCATCATGCTGTGATGCCTCTGTAGATGGCGCAGGGTCATCACCTCCCTCGCTGTCAGGACCGGTGGCGTCAGCATCGCTCCTTGCTCGTGCTGGGAAAGACTCGTCAACAGACCGACTGACCACAAAGAGCCTACTGCGGCTTGATAGGTACTGCTGGATTGAACTGGTTGATCGCATAATGAAGATCATTGTTATGGAGTGGCCGTGGCCGTGGGTGTGGACAGTCCTCTCTGTGATCCCCTCTTCCCCTTCTTCACTGGCTCCAATCCCAGCATCATCGAGGCTGCTGCTGAACCCGGATCGAAGCATGCTCAGCAGGTCGCCAATATCACGCTGCTGCTCCATCCTGCGCCAGTCGCGCTGCCGCGCTGGGTCCACCTCCATCGGCCTTGCCGCCGGATGTTCAGCCCTGGCATGCTCCCTCAGCTCACTGTAGGCGCCCTTGAACTCACATGATTCCATAGTGCACGACCGGACCTTGCAGTTCATGTGCCTCCTCGCGTCGTAGTCCTTGATCCAATGGCTGACAGGCCCGCGGCACAACGGGCACGAAAGATTCCCCTGCTGCTGGCACTCACTGCACTCTGGTGCTGCCGCTGCTGCTGCCCCTGAATCCTTAGAGGAATCCTTGGAGGCCTTGCGGTACTGATCGAGGCAATTGGAGTGACGGGAGCTTGTGTCGCACAGGAAAGGGCGGCATCCCTTGTCGTGCGACGAGCAGATCAGAAGGACCGCGTTGTGCGGGTGATCCATGCACACAGGGCAGCGAACTTCCTCCCATGCAGCAGCCTCCTTAGCCGCGGCCGCGGCTGCAGCTGCAGACGACTCCTCTGACCGGCGAGAACCCTTGCTCCGACCATGCGACGAGATGTTCGCCGCAGCTGTGGCTGCAGAAGACTCCTCCGACCGGCGAGAACCGCTGCTCCGTCCATCCGATGAGAAGTACGGCGAAGCACGAGACCGGCGGCTCTCGGAAGAGGCAAAGCGGGAGCTCCTGTCCTTTGGCATAGTTACCTCAAGTCAGTGAGATGCAATGGCTTGTTTGAATTTTTTTTTTTCTTGTTCAGCAATCCAAAACAAAGCGGCACAGAGAAACAGATGGAAGGTTGATTCTTTATTTCCAACTCCAAACTCTGAAAGAAAAAAATCACAACATGGAAAAAAGACTAATCAGACACATAAATATATGAACGGAAGCGTTAGGCAGACGGTTTTATCTCCACATAAAGAGGCAGGGAATTCATTCCTTATTCGTCACGAAGGGAAATTCTGATCCAAACACGATGAACGTATACAACCCGGAGATGAACTCCTGCCCTCAGAAAGGCAACAGATGCGTCACGTTATTAATAACAAAACAAAAACTATTTTAGGAGCTGGGCAGAGCAGCTTAGAACTTCAAATCCCAGCAAGAATCGGGACCAGGAGATTCATCAGGCTCATCAGACCCGTTAAAGTAAAGAGTTCGAGGACTCCACATCTGGAGACAGTTGGGACAAGAAAGATCTAGTTCTACGGTTCCTTTTTCATGTTGTTCTTCGCGAGTTCAAAAAAAAAATTGAAAAAAAAGGAACAACTCCATGTCAACTGATCCGCTTGGAAGACGACCACGCCGTCAAAGTGTTCAGGTAACGCGCACGTCGGCGCAGGCCGCGCGGCCCAGCGAGAGCACGGGTCGAATCGGCGGGGTCAACGCCGGCGCCGCCGCACAGATCGGCTCCGGCGCTGCCAGCGAGACCCCGCTCGAAAACGCGCGGCGGCGGCAGCGGCGGCGGCGACAGGGAGAGCACGAGATGGAAGTCTTTTACCGTGGTTTGAGCCGAAGTCGAGGGGGCGGTCGGCCGGCGTCGGGCCGCCGGCGAGGATTCGGCCGGTCCCGGTCGCGGCGAGGAGACGCCAAGCCAGGGGTGGGGAAGGGAGAGGAAAGGAGGAGGCAGCGAGAAGGGGTCAGGTTGGGTGATGGCTGGCTCCGCTATATAGGTGGGCGTGACGTGGCAGGTGACGTGGTTGGCTAGGGTTCCGCTTCCCCCGGCCTCGCGGCGTCCGTGTCGGCCGCCGCGCCGCCTCGCGTGAACCGACCTCACGGTGCGCCGGTCGCTCGGGCCCGCGCGTCGGCGTCCCCGAGGGGGCATTCGGAGCGGCTGCGTGGGCCCGCCTCCCGTGCGCCGACCTAACGATGACAGGTGGGCCCGGAGGAGCATGTGAGGGGGAGGGAGGAGTAGTGAGGTGACCGACCGACGGGGCTAGGAGGTACGGGAGGCGCCACATCAGCTCCTTGGTGTGAGTGCGACCTGCCTGCTCCTCCGCCTGCTGCGGTGCGAACGGTAAAGCTGCGAGGTCAAGAGCCCGTGCTGCGCGTCCCAAACGCAGGGACCGTGAAAAACGCACTTTAGTCAGTGACATGTGGGACCTAAATTGATCGCGCGGGCCCATCCGTGCGCGAAACGCGTGGGCGATTCGATTCGAGATGGTGCGGCGGTGTACCCGTGGGTGAATGCGCGTTGGAAATGAGTGGGCGGGGAATAATGCCGGTGGGGCCCGTGGGGAAAGGAGCGGCACGTAGGGATGCGGGGGGTACGTACCCGAGGACTCGAGGCCCATTTGTTTGAACTCGTCTCCCTCGTTCGGCGCACCCGGTTCCTTGTGCTGCTGCGACTGCGAGGCTGCCGCCGGTACTTGCCTCGAACTTTTGGTTGGCATTCAAAATTCGAAAGTCTCGAGTCTTGAAGCCACGAAAGTCACAAGCGACGGCAATTCGAAATTCGAAAGCCTTCCTGATTTTTGAACCGGAACTTACATGCTGATCGCATTCGATGCTACTTTTTTTTAAAAAAAAATGGAGTTCTGTTCATTCATTTGGACAAGCATATGTGTATAGAACACATAAACCGAACTACAATTATTTGGAAACAAACCTACTAACCCGTGATTACGTTTCGTGCCACATGTTGTCATCCGTGTTTTAACCAAAAACTATGGCTGTGAATGTCAAGTTTTCTAAATCTCCGGAGACGAGCACAAGAATAGGGGCAAATGACGCCATTGCCGTTTATCACTAAGAGTCCTGCTATACGTCCGACCGGACTGTACGATCAGCGTGCGACTGGTGTCATCAAGCGACGCTAACAACATGCACCAAACTAACACATGCACTTTTTTTTTTTGCGAGGAACTAACACATGCACTTCCAGCCGTTAATCAATCAAAGTCAGAACACAGTTGGCTGCACGGGTCGGATTTATAGCATTTTCCTATTATTAATTTGCTCACTACTCATCTTCACAAATTAGTGAGATTTTCCCTACAAAGACAAAATTCTGTTTTCTAGTAGTTCTTGTTGTGTTCTTACTCAGTGGCAGAGCCAGGGTTCAAATTGGGGGTGGGCTGGCCTTTTTTTTTTGCGACACATTAGATTTGAAGTGTCAACTTGCAATTAAGTTTAAGATCTTAACAAAATGTCTTCGACATACAAGTTACTCCTACATGAATACAATGCTTAAAACAAGATAAGAAACTATTTTAGGACAGTGGGAGTACCAATTAGAATCAAGATTGTTTTCAACATTCTCTCCAAAAATGTCTTCAATGGAGAAATAAAATCATACAATAACACAAAAAAAATTATTTTAGCTCAATGTACTTGTTGGGCCATGCTGAGCCGATGCAAATTGTGTGTGGGCCTTGTGGGCGTCATTTCCACTGCGTGCGCGAGAGTAGTGATAGGTCATTTACCCATGGGCCACATGGACGACCCTGGGCTAAACCCCAGTAAAGATGGCCATCAAACAGTAACCCCCCTCTAGCTTCTCGGTCCGCAAATCTCTCCGGCAACCTGCCCTGGTCGTCGCCGCCGCCTATGGCGGCTTCGCCGGAGACGGATGCACTGCTGCAGAGCGCGGATATGCACTCTTCTCCACCTCCACCTTCTTCTCCTATCCTTCCTCCCGCCCAGAAGAACTCCCCGACCACCGCCCCTCCACCGGAGCAGGCCCATCTCGATCACACCACCCCGACCCCGCCGCCACCTCCGGAACATTATACAGCGGAGTCCTCCGATTTAGGCGAATCGTCGCTGCCGACAGATGGCGGGGACCCTGCGCCTTCGCTCCCTCCCTCCGACGCGGCGCCCTCCGCGTCTCCTGCGTTTGACGCGGCGTCCCCGGAGAAGCCCGCTTCGCCTCCGTCTTGTCCTCCGGACGCGCCGGTCGAGTTATTCCCCGATGTGTCTGGCTCCGCCGCTTCACCTCCTCCCTCTCCCCAAATTGGGGAGGACCCACCGGAGGATGCTGCACCGCCGCTGTCGCCCCCGCCTACTCCTCCGGCCACGACCTTGCCGCGTGCCGCGCTGGACTCGTCCACGACCGAGGCGGTGGCAATGCCGTCCCAGGAGGCCGCCGCGCCACCCCCTGCGTCCGAATCGGACTCACACAGCGTGCCGGCGCCGCTGACGCCGCCATTGGAGAGTGACCCAGAAGGGTTGTCGCTACAGCAACACCCGCGACAAGCAGGTCCGGAGATGGCGCTTCAGGTAAGTGAGAATTCGGAGCCCGCACAGGCACCACCTCGACAGGCTGGAAGCACAGACGTGTTGGCCGATACAGCAGCGGATGATGCAGTAGCCGTGGCCTCAGCAGAAGCTGCTAGTTCACCGCCTGCTTTAGAGGCAACGGACGGGGAGACGGACATTGTACCTGGTGTGCCACCAGCCTTGGAGAGTGGGGCAGAATGGGTGTCGCAACAGCAACAGCTGCAACCACCTCACCCAGAAATGGCGCCTCCTCTATGTCAAAATTCAGAGCCTGCAGAGTCACAGATGCCGCTTGCTCTAGCCGAAAGCACATACTATTCTCTGGATGCAGCAGTGAATGAAGTAACAGCAGTGGCTTCAGAAGAAGCTGCTGGCTCACCTCCCACATTGGATGCAACGGGTGGGGAGGTGGCATTAGAGAGTTGCTCGGAGGGACCACTGCAAGAACCAATGCAGACATCATCATCTCCCAAGATGGAAGCTGAGCCCTGCTCACCGGACATGGCACCTCCAGGGTTCGAGAATTTTAAATCGATGTGGCTGCCACTACCAGCTCCTACTCTACCGGTTGAATCCACACACTATTCGGTAGAAACGTCTGCAACTGATACTGCAGCCGGGTCACTGCCTGCATTGGAGGCCATGGGCATGGAGATGGAAATATCACCTGGCCAGCTGCCATCGTGTGAGATTGCAGAAGAGGGGCTGTTGCACCAGCCACTAAGGGTTTCATCATCTCTGCCAATCGAAGCTGCACCATGTTCACCAGATATGCCTCCTCCGGGCTTTGAGAATTTTAAGCCATCATGGGTACCGCAACCCACTATTCCTCACTCAACTGAAACCACATGCTTGCCAGATGTGCCTACCACCAAGGAAGAGCTTGTGGAAAAAGCTTGCTCAATGTCGGCACAGGAGACAATGGACATGGAGACAGAGACAGCACGGAATTTGTTGCCAACATTGGAGAGTGGAGCAGAGGGTCTGTTGCAAGTGCCGCTGCCGATTTCACCTTCTCCCAAGATGCAAAGCGCCCCCTGTTCGCCGCATATGCCTCCAGGATTTGAGAATGTGACCTTACCGCAATTACATCTCCCTTCACCTCTGGCTCCTACTCTGCCGGTTGAATCCACACACTATTCGGTAGAAGCGTCTGCAACTGATACTGTGGCTGGGTCACTGCCTGCAATGGAGGCCATGGGCATGGAGATGGAAATATCACCTGGCCAGCTGCCATCGTCAAGGAGTGCAGAAGAGGGGCTGTTGCACCAGCCACTCGAGGTGTCATCATCTCTGCCAATCGAAGCTGCGCCATGTTCGCCAGATATGCCACCTCCGGGCTTTGAGAATTTTAAGCCATCATGGGTACCGCAACCCACTATTCCTCAGTTAGCTGAAACCACATACTTGCAAGATGTGCCTACCATCAAGGAAGAGCTGGTGGAAAAAGTTTCCTCAATGCCGGCACAGGAGACAACGGATATGGAGACAGACACTGCTCGGAACTTGTTGCCAACATTGGAGAGTGGAGCAGGAGGTCTATTGCAAGGGCCTCTGTCAAGTTCACCTTCTCCCAAGATGCAAACCGCTCCCTGTTCGCCGCATATGCCTCCAGGATTTGAGAATTTAACCTTACCACATTTACAGCTCCCTTCACCTCTGGCTCAGACCTCACATAAATCTCAAGATTCAGCCGCCACCGGGGCTGTATGTTTGATATCAGAGGAAACTACTCAACCATCATCTGCATTGGAGGCAGTGGATGTGGAAATGGGTTGCGCACCTGAACTGCCAACATCATTGGAGTGTGGAGCACATGAATCAACGCAACAGGAGCGGTCACGATTGCCGTCTTTTACTGAGCAGGTTACAACCTGTTCGCTAGAGATGGTGCCTTGTGGTTCTGAGGATTTGAAGTCCTTGGCAGATGGCCCAGACGCCTTGGCAGGTGAAGTGATCACAACAGCGACAGTGGAGTCCATGAGTCATCCACTCTCTGTAGCTGAAGAAACAGTAGAGACCAAAGGGCATGTTCTGCCACCAGTGCTGGAGAATGGTTGCGAGGGACCATTGCCATGCCTAGAGCTAAAGGCGTCGTCTACTGTGGCACAGGCAGCCCCTAGTTCTCTGGAAGTCACACATATAGGTTTTGAGAGTTTGGAGTCCTCGCAACCAACCTCTCCTCGCCTAGCTGAGAGAATAGATTCTCCCTCACATGTACCTGTCACAAAGTCTTTGACTGTGAGGCCTGAGAAAACGGCTCAGCCGCTATCTCCATCACAGGCAACAGATACAGACATGGAAAGTGCGACTGTACTGCAGTCACCATTGAAGAACGAAGAGAAGTCATTGCCTCAGCCACAGCATCAGCCTTCACCTTCTGGGAAGGACGCGCCTTGTTCACCAGACATTGCACCCCCAGGGTATGAAAATTTGGACTCCTCGGAAGAGCTGCCGCCACCACCGCCTCTTTGCCCAAACTTTGGTCAGTATACTTTTATCTGTTTACATTTCTTTACAAAATTAGTTTTGTTCCTGTTGATTTAATTATTTTTTCTAGTCATCTATCATGTTTATGGCCTGGCAATGCTTATGGCCTAAATATAAGTGCATCAGGGTAATATTACCATGTAATTTTAATTGTCTTATTAAGTAATATATTGTGATCGCTACCTGTGCCCTTAGAAGCAATGTTCCCGGGACGATGGGAGCGAGGGACGGAAACGCGGGACGAGGAACGAAAGCTTGCAAAATATGGTACGAAGAGGGGTATACTTCTCACTGTCGTTCCATTGTGAATCGGAACGCGTCCCCCCTAATTTGGGGACGCACAGAGGGGACGATGTTCCAAAAACAAGGAACTCTCTGACCATTCGGACACCCTACTCCCTGCTGCACGTGATTGGGCTGACTAAATTGACCCCAGCTAACATTATGAGCTGAAAGAATTTGGCCCAGCTGGCCCAAGCTAGATGACAATTGACAACTACCCTAAAATTGTGTTCGTCTTCCTCACCTTGCCCAGCCGCCGCCACCCACGGGATCTTCAGCAACAGTTGTTCGTGACAACTCAATCATCAGCAACAGCATGTGCGGCGGCTCGGCCTCCTGCGACGGCAGCATCTCGACGGCGCGGCGCGGCGCGGACGGGCTCTGCGGCGCGCGATTCGGCGGTGTCTCAACGGTGTGTGTCCTGGTGCGTGGAAGAGCTCGGCAACACGCGGCCGCGGCGTTCCGAAGGCGACGAGTCGCGTTCCCTCCTGCGTTTCGGACGACGTCCCCTGTTGTTCCCGTTCCCGTTTCCGGGACGAAGACGACGGAACGGGGGACGCGGCAACGTCCCACTTTTCCTGCTTCTAAGCCTGTGCCCAATGTTGACAATGATCCTGAGAACTTCTCTCGCCTCTGTAAAAAGCTGACTGGCGAATAGGTATCTTCAATGTCCTAGACCTGGCTGCTGCACAGCTCCTTAGGAGATCTCAAAAGTTGACCCTGTTGGAGTTATGATTTTGAGTTTATACAAAGAAGACATACAAACCATTTTGAAGTATATTAATACTAATTAAGGCAATGTCGAAAGAGAGGGGCCTCTGATTTGATCCATTGATATTTTATCTTCAAATGTCAATGGATCATCCTTTTTTAGAAAGTGGAAGCCAGATGAAAGATGGAAAGGATTGTATTGCACAGTGGTGTAAATTGTGCTGTTTTATTACTTGGTGAATTGTTGACTACAGTAATAGAAGACAAATCTGTATTAACGGTACTATACACAAAACCTTGCCTTAAGAGTTTGATCCTGATTTGTGTCATTCATCTTTGTATTTATATCCAGATACTATCCTAAACGCTGTGCAAATGTACTAAGAGCTGTTATATATACTAGAGTATCCATATGGAAAGATGTTGCTTTGTGTACTAATGAAGAAAATGGGGTGCTATAAAAATGTTCCATATGTTTATAGAAGTATTTATGGCTCTATTAAAAAAATTGCCCATGGTGAGGCTTGTAAGTTTCTTTGTTTTGTTTTTAACTTTGTTGGTGATTTGCACAGAAATGGGTCAAATGGTATGTGGATGCTGTCGCGATCTTATTGCATATCCAAGGGGTGCTACTCATGTTCAGTGTTTTGGTTGTTGGACAATAAACCTTGTATTGGAAGGTGTGTACCTTTTCTAAATAAAATATTCTCTCCCTATTCCCTTGACATCTTATTTCTTTCTTTGTCATGCATTTTATCGTGTCTTTGAAAACGCTTCTGTATGAACCATCTTATTCTTAATTCAAAGTATGAAATTTTCATTCCTCTATCAATGTCTATGTTTTACAGTACTGCTAGTTCGATTTGCCATGTATATATCAACATTGGCCCACTTAGTGGAGTTCTGATCCATAAGCTGTTATTGTACATATCCTCTGAACTTTTTCGCACAACAGCTTTGCATGCTCTGCGTTGTTGTCTTCTCAAAATTCATATATCTTTAAGAAGTCCATACATAGTAACATAGATGTCTTTAAGGTTTCCATGGATGACAGCTTTCTTGCAATTTACTGATTTGAATGCTGGATTTGCATATTCATTTTCTTATCTTTATGTGTTCAATTTTTTAATTTCCTTTATTATTTTTATTTTTATTCTCTTGCAGCACATCAAGTTGGTAAGGTGTATTGTGGACAATGTGAGACATTGTTGATGTATCCTTTTGGAGCTCCTGCTGTCAGATGTTCCACCTGTCTCTTTGTCACTGAAATTGGAGTAAGTGAACTATGGCTTGTTACATTTTACCTGCTTTTGTTTTGTCATTAACACTGTCAAACTGTTACTTTGAAACAAGTAACATTGATAGGAATGTTTGACTTTGAACGAACCTAGAATTGCAATTATTTTGAAACAAGGGGGGTATTTGTTTCTGTAAAACCTTTTTTTTGGATCAGTGCATTATAATCTCTTCAACTTCCTTTTGGCAGGAGCGTAATGTTCGTCCTCGGATGTCCATGGAACAGGGAACGCCTCCTCCCCCACAAGAGCTAGGTCAGGCGACTCAGGCCTAACCCGCCATGGAGGTCTCGCATGTCTTCCAGTTTGGATGAGGGTGAAGCCAGAGTCTCGAGTGGCCCTGTGGATAGCTTCACAGCCTGCCTTCACTGTGGGCATGAAAAATGTGAAAAATTAGTCTCGAAGATAGTTTGCCCAGAATCCAAACTGCGAAGCAAAACGCATTCTGCGGTGATACAGCTGTAGCATGTATGATGGCGAACAGTTCAACCTCGATCTGGAGAGGTTAGAGTAAAATGGTTCAAAAAAGAGTAAAATGGTTGATATTAGGGCGGTTTCAGATGATCCTTCGCATAGTTCGCTGTTTGCTGGGGACAAGCATGGTGCTTGGTTTCAGTAGCGGTTGTATGGCGCGGCCGCTTTCAAAAATGCAGGGAATATGCTAAGCTTTCTCTAGCGACCAATTTGGCCTCTTCAAAATGTGGTGCCTGCCACATCGGCGTGGCAAAGGTTAACACGAGTTGTTCTTCCTAAGCTGATTCTCGTTTTGTTTTTTGAAGCTTATAATAGTAAGCTGAGCTGCTCTTGGGCCGAAAAAGTCGCTACACTGAACGAGAAGCAGAGGGAATCACCAGATTACGGGCCGAATTTATTGACGGGCCTCCACAGTCATACCCACGCACAAAGCCCAAACACGCGCGGCTAAGGAAGTCCAGCTGGACTCCACCACCACTCGACTCGCCGCGTATGGAGCTGGGAGGCGGAGGACGAAGCGCCGGCGACCGCGCCCGGCGGCAGCTACAGGCGGTAGGCCGGCTGGCGGCGTACCTAGGTGGTGGATTCCTCCTCCTCTCCGCGGCCTCCTCCGTAGCCGTCCGCTCCCTCCGCGCCCTCTCCGACGCTAATCAGGTACGAGAATCATCCCCTCCGTGGCGCCATTTTACCAAGCCTTCCTCGCTTCATCTCCCGTCCAGCTCTTCGGCTGACTCGCTACGCCTTGCACTCCTGTTTCCAGAGGAAGTTTGCAACGCCGTGCGGTGCCTGCGCCGGGAAGGGAAGCTACGCGTGCAGGCTCTGCAGGGGCAACACCACGATCGAGTGGTCCCCGATGTACGACCCGGTGTTCGTCAACCCGTGCCTCTGCCCTACCTGTGACGGGACGAGGTTGACCATCTTCTGCACAAGTTCTTGTTCTTTGTCGCAATTTATGGCTGCTGGATTCCTTCGAGTTTGCTAATTTGCTTCGTTTCCTCAGGGTGCAGCGCTGCTTGAACTGCCTGGGCAAAGGATATGCTTGACGAGGCAATGCGTTTGTGTTTATCAGTTGCATATTCGATCGTTTAGTTCTTATTATTGGTGATAGAGATTAAAAGGTGTGTTATGACTTATGAGAAATGAGCATTGAGGCGTTAGCTGTTAACTCCATGACAGTTGATCTTATTGCTGCTGTTGTGTAGTTGATCAATGAATAAATTGAATGGTTTCGGTTTGAATATATGGAATGGAAAAGATTCTGCTCCATCTCAGAACAATAGATCAACACTGGAAATAGAAGTGGCTTGCTTTGTTGTACCCTTCGTTTTATGAACTTCGTATCTGTGATTGCCATGAGAACCGATATGGGTTTCCATTAGTGTTTTTGCATTCAGTATAAGTTGGATGGAATGTTTTAGTGTTTTACAGGTTGTTTTTTTTTTGACCGAACTCGTTTTACAGGTTGTTATTTCATCTTCTTGACCCAGAGCACGTAACAATAGTTACTTTTGCTTGAATGAGAACTGAAGATTGCTACGAATTTGATCAACTTATTTTTGCGGCTAGTTCCTAGAATAATCAGCTTGTTTCTGTCTCAGAGGGGATTTGAATGTATATAAGTTTCTTTTTGTTGAGATTTCTGAGATGAACAAGCTGACGTGGTGAATGACAAGGAAAGATGCTGCCTCTGTTCAACTAACATTGATGGTTACCTTATGAATTGTTTCCAGATTCGTGCTTGAAGTTATGGGCACTAGTGTATTGTGGTATTTGCCATGCCAGGATGGTCTATTGGTCTGTTTAATGTCCACAGAGTACTAACAAATCGTTTTTGTGGCGGCAATCTTAAAGAATTGTGGGCATGAGTTTTTAATATAACTGCTACTGTGCTAGTCTTTTATTGTGGCAGGAATCTGGGATTACTGGTCAGGAAAGACAGTCACCGTTAAACTACAATATGGTTGCAATTTGCTGGCTTTGAGACGACCTGCTTATAGCTCTGATAGTTTGATCTGGTGAAAGTATGACATAAGAACTTTGGGCCTGTAGTGGCCATCATTCCGTTCCATTTGGGGGTGTTTCGTACGGAGTATTACATAAGGTATGCTTGTGCCCTCCAATACAATTCTGCTCATGCTTGCATTCTTCACTTTACAGTTGCACAACTGGGTAGTACTGTATAGTGAGAATGTGCGAATATGCTGTTGACTTCACAATCAGTGACAGGAAATAATATTCCTCAAATTGTTCATTATTGTAACCTCCTTTGCTGCGGTATCTTTTGTATGACATTGATTCAAATTAGCTTATTTTACCTTTATTAAAAACTTGTCTTATTTTGCAACCAACTGCAATGACATATCGATGTAATCATTCAAGTTTGTCAGTCAACCACTCTGGTGTCTGCCGAGTGTATATAGCTCTGCATCTTCTTTCTCCTGAAGCGTCATGTGTTCTTCATGTATTCAACGTTGCAACCAGAAATGATGCCTTTTAAAGATGTGCACGTTATCTGGAGCAAAAAGCTTGTCATGTGGTTTGCAGTTGCAGCAGGAAGCTCCTTTATTGTTTGTTTCCTTTTTATCGTCTGCTTGTCCTGTGAACCCCGTAAACTGAAGCCCCCTGGAACATTGGTTAGCTTCATCTTAGCCCTTGGAAGAGCCAAGGGATAAGAGAGAACCAGAAATACGGGAAAATTAAATGTGGACCAATGTTTGTATACATCTTGTGCATGTCCAAGAAAACAAGTACACATCTTTTCTAATCCATGAAGTGTATATCTTTCTGTGCTTTTTTTTTTTCTTTGGCGGAAGACACTTCCTTTTTCTGTGCTTTGAACCGAGATGTAACCATATTTGATAAAAATATTCTATATTTGCATATATTATGCTCCAACGCATTCGACATGTGGATAAAATTATTCTGCAAGCTCAAAGTATGCGTGAACACACATAGTTACACAAAAGTATTATTTGATCCAAGATAAGCGTTACCTAAATGAGGTCGCCTATTTTTTTTCTTTTTCTTTTTTTTCTTTATGTCGCCACTCACCGGAACAAAAGAGAGCGACGGCTCCTGGTGGTCAAGTCCACACCGAAACAACTCAATAATTGTGACAAAGCCACACCATGCTCTGTGATCTCAAATCGTATACAGGTTTAGGTCGGTGCCCTTTCCGTGTCGTCAACTCGTCATGTCATCGTTTCCATTTAACTACGGGTGGCCCGTTGTCTCATCCCGTAGAGGAGAAATGTCATGTGTCGATCGCCCAAGACGAGCTCTGTGAACTGTAAGGGATTTTAGCGTCGTTAAAAAAAAATGAAAAGGGTGAGAGTCCTTTGAGAGACGGATCAGGGGAGCCGGCCGGGAGTGAATCCCGGATTGGTGGATGGGGACAATCAGGTTTGGATCACAAGATTCTTTCGCGAGCAGTGAATAGACCCATCGAGGCGTCACGATGATTGATGAGTGATGCTCGATCTTGTCATCTTTTCATCGGGATATAGACGGGTCACGTTTGTGAAAGCTCAGATGCAATGGGTGGGAGGGAACATGACCCGAATGAAAAAAGATTGGGAGACGTTGAACAATGATCAAACGATCGAATAATTGTAAGCTGTTATAACTACTACATAGTAATATGTTTTTCTTATCTTTGATACTAAAATCTCGCCAAGTCATAACGACACGGCATTGTTCTTGGCTTTTGATCATTTCTAGCGCAACAGGCGGGCGGGGTACGCTCTGGCCTGGCCACTTGGTGCTGTGGAGGAGTGAGCATCGCTGCAGTCGCACTTGGGCTAGTATATATCGAAAGTATCTCGCGGTCCAGTTGGATGGAGATTGGAGAGCATCATCTCTGGTTGTTGCTGGTCAACGCACGCGCGCGCGCGCCATTTTGTTCGTTGGCTAGCGTCGAGCCGCCGCTCTCCTGCCGCGGGCCGTGGGCGGTGGTGGGAACGTGGGAGTTGTGGCCTCCCCTGCACCTCGCGCTAGACTAGACTAACCGAAATCAACACCGCCACCACGTCGCGCGAAAAAGGAGGATCGGGGCCGTCGCATCGCGTCGTCGCACGGAGGATCGGCTCGGATCGGAGGACGCTCGATGGTACGCCGGCCAAAGTTGTGCCCGCCCGATGTGTACGTCGCCAAGCTCGCGAGGGGCTCGATCCGGCCGGGCGGCCTGACAGGACTGGACCGAGGGAGAGAGTTGTGTAGTGTAGGGTCTTCGCACGTACTGTTTCGAGAAAAGAAAAACCGGCGCCGACCACGTACGTCCTGCGTGCGAGACGCGCGCGGTGCTGATGCAGAGAGGGTGATGGGATTCCTCGACGGACGAACGGACGGGCCGGTGGTTTCCTGTTCGTAGGGCGTCGAATTGGTGGGAAAGGACACAGCTAGAATCTTGGTGGCTTCCGGCAGGTAGGTCAGCGACCTTGCTACTCCGCGTGTGCGGGGGCAACGGAATCCGGTAAGTAGCAGCATGGTCGCTCGCTGCCTCGCTCGCACGCGCTTGATGAGAGGAGAAGCGTTGCCGCCGTGTTGCCGTGTTGGTCGTCTCCAAAAGGCTGCCGCGTTTTGGGTCGTCGTCCACGCTATCGCATCCTGTCTGTCAATCTCACCAAACGGAGGCGTCCTGTCTCGCTGGATACCGTCGCGTCATTCCGCACGCCAAATTCCGCCTCCACTGAAAGCTAAGCGCACGGTTGCTGAGATTGTGCCTGTCCGGCCTGTACCTGTCGCCCCGAGATCCGACGACGGCGACGCTGGTCCTCGGCACTATACACGCCCCCTTTACATAGTTGCCCAATCCATCGCGTGCTCTCGTCTCGGCGACGTATCCAGCCACAGTGCAGTGGACTGTGGCGAGAAATGTCAGAGTTTCACCTCTAATTAGCGTCTCTCTCCACAGTTACCATGCATCCAATTCACACGCCTCGCAAAAATGGTACTAGGATTCTGAAATTTCTTGACTCTAGCGCAGGCCCAAGAGTCCTGAACTAACACCGTCATTACAAGAGGGGGTTCTATGATTTTCATGTTCAAGTCTAATTTGTACAATCCCTCTGCAGCGTGATATGGTCGTGCGCATCACCTTTATCAAATAATATAGAAAAAGGGATCTCGTTTTGCATGTGAATCTGTATGTGCTTTATCTTTTTGATGAAGCGATCTGATCATGCGCATCATCATCACCTCCTAATAGAAAAAACATCTCATTTAGCATGCGAATATATATATTATTAAGTCGTCGTATGATGCCACGGCTCGCGCCCCTGGTTCAATCACCGGGACAACCTGGTGCAGCTTTCTCCTTTGGCCGTCGTACAGCCTGTTCGGCAGGCTGTTTTGCAGCTGTTTTACAGTAGCGGCTGCTGAAGAAATAACTCCGAACACTGTAGCAGCTGCTGAAGAAATAACTGGAACACTGTAGCTGCTGTATCGCAGCAGGCTACAATGCAGCCAGCCGAACAGAGGCTGGTAATCTTTTGACCAAGGAATTAACCAAGCAGGACGCATCAACCGCGCACGAGTCCAAATGATGACGCCAAGACAATGGGAAGTGAGAGCCCACATTTTTTTTCTTCTTTGAGACGACACCATATATTTTTTACAGACATAAATAAGAGCGTGTACAATATAAGTGCTTAAGCAAAAAAAAAGACTAGTTTATTCTCGACACTAGATGCTTATATTAGGGTAATTAACTGAAAAAAAGTCTAAACACCTGGTGCTTAAGGTGATTAATAAGTTTTTTACAAATAAATCTTTTTTAACTTAAGCATCCGTGTAGAAACATTAAGCACCTTGTGCTAAGGCTTCAATCATTTCCCAAATCGCAGAAAAAGAACCACAATATTTCTGTAAATCACAGTAGATGGTGTATCTATTGGTTTCCTATTGGAAGATAAACATGTGACTTGTATATCTTATGCTTTTATGTTACCACATCTTTTTTCTACAAACATGTTTAAATACACATGACTTTTACGCTAAAATACATTTTTAGTTTTGTCCTAAATCAAACTTTTGAACTTTGATCAACAATTAAACTAAATGAGTTGCATATTATGATAGTCTAGTTCACGGTGAATCTAGTGACATCATTTTTGTGTTGTCAATATTTATAGTTTCTTCGTAAAGTTTGATTTATTGCAAAACTAAAACGACACTATATTTGTGAACGGAAGGAGTACTACTTTGTCCGTATTTTAATTGTTGACGTTGTTTAATGTAATTTTGCACTACTCAAATTAAATAGAGAGAGATTAGTCTTACAAAATCACAAATTAACGGATCTTTCCACGAGGCATAAGAGAGGGTCTTACAAAATTGCTCGCTCTAAGTATCTACTATATGTGGCTTGATTTGCCCAAAGGAGCTAATCTATGGGTCAAAATTCCCGGTGGCGTCTAAGACATCGTTTGAGAGGTGAAAGGGACCGGTGGCCCAAGAGATTATCGATCATAATAAACCGCGATTCATATTATTGCGATAGTGACACCGGGAGTTTTTACATCCATAGCATATTTGGTTAATAGATTGTGCATGATTTGACTGGTGTTATTAATATGCACTATTTTGTCACCGTGACAGTTGTAAACTGACATATGACCATACCGTAGTAATAAAAAAAAAAAGAGGAGAAAGAGTGTGGGTCATGCATACAGCTGCGACGTTGCCTCGTTGAAAGTATTGTTCTCCGTGAAGCTTGGAGGCGTCACTAAATCGAAAGGTGTGTTGTAGAGTCCAATCGAAACCAAAGACACGCAGGGTCTGGCTGCTGGCCCCTGCTGCGGCCCTCCCTCACCGTGTTGGAGGAAGATGGAGCCCTCGGGACCGAGTCCAACCAACGGAAAACGGTCGCATTCGTCTGGGAACGGCGCCAGATCGCCCGTATCCGATCCGCGCGTCCTGCTGGACAAGAGGACGCCGCCGAACAGGGAGGGGCGGCGGAGGGTCCCAAAGGCCGGCAGGCGGCGGAGGCTGCTGCAGCTGGACGGGCGGACTGCTGGCGCACGCGACGGGACGCGCGGCCGCCGCGGCCCGAGGCCGGACCCGGGCCCGCAGGCCGAGCCACCCAATCGCCGCCCGCCACACAACACGACTTTCACCGTGGGCCCGAGAATCGAAAACGAAAATAAACGGAAAATGTTTTTCTGTTTTTTTCTTTGCCAAAAATCGGGGGAGGAAAGGAAACTGCAAAGGGGGTGCGTGTGGATCCGTCCACTCCCTTTAAAACCGCGAGCCCTCTGCCCCCACCTCGTCTTCTTCGCTCCCTCCCCCTCCTCCCACCTCCCCTATGTCAACGGCCAACCTGCCCTTCCCCCCTCCCCGTGCTCCTCCTCCTCCTCTAGGCACAGGCCTCCTCTGCACCGGATCGGCGCGGCCTCTCCTCCCGGCCATGGCATTCGCGCGTGGGCTACTGCTCGTCGTGGGGGTCCTGCTAACTGTGGCGGCCGCGGCGGCGGAGGGCGGAGGGAGCGTGTGCTTCGACCGCGTGTTCTGCTTCGGGGACTCGCTCACGGATACCGGCAACTTCCTGCTCTCCGTGCCCGAGGACTTCCCGGACCCCGCGCGGTTCCTCCCCTACGGCCAGACCTTCTTCGGCCGCCCCTCCGGCCGATACTCCGACGGCCGGAACCTGCTCGACTTCTTCGGTAATCAACCACCCGAGCCTCTCTCTCCTCTCCTCTCCTCTCCGCTTCGCTCCTCCTCACGCGACGTGCTCCTTTTCGGTTCTCTGCCCTCCCCCGTATCCTTTCCTTCCATCGCTATCGGGTGCTGTCTGGTCCATCTCCTCCCCACGTTTGAAGAACGGAGTGGGGGCAGAAATTTATCGGCTCTGATGCGAATCAAAACTTAATGTTCCTTGCTTGCGACGCCGCGCAGCTGGACTGATCTATTAACTTCTGTTGCGCGTGTATCCTTGCCGCATACTTGCCCACGGTATGATGACCGGCAACTCGCTGCGCGCTTGATTTTTCTTCAAGCGATGGCGAATTTCCCTTTTAGAATCCGCTACTTGCGGTGTGGGCGACAATATAGTATGCACACTATTTTTTTGTTGCCTGCCGGCCCGGCCTCCCACCACCAACTTGTTTTTCTGTGAGAGGTTGGGGAAATTGTCAACTGAGGTTCTCTGCAACTTGTCCCTCCCGTCATAATTGGAAACGCGCATATCGGTCAAGGAATTGTATCTGAGCACATGAGAGAACGTGCTGGCCCTGGGCTCCAGAGTTTATCAATTTTAAGTATCTGCAACAATGTATCTTCCCGTCGTTATGTCCATATAAAAAGATACTGGGAGTGTTGAACAGGGTTGAAAAACGACCAAACGCAGCTCACCCATTAAATACAGGGTGTATCAGCTCAAGTTGGTCGCCATCCCCAGTTCTGTCCCAACCACAAGACAGTCGTCGCACTTCTTCAACTAGCTCACAATCGGTAGCTCCAACCACCAGTGAACTGATGGCATTCACATCTCACGTTGTCAACACTTCCATACCAGCTTTCTTTTTCTTTCCCCTCTTTTTTTCCCCTCGAACACGCAGGAGAGCTCTTATATTTCCTTTGTTGTCCTGGTATCTGTTATATTTCTTGACCTGTGCTTGGTGCCATGTTATCGTCAGCTGAAGCATTTGGGATGCCGTACGTGCCGCCGTACCTTGGTGGCGGGGACTTCCGGTACGGTGCAAACTTTGCTGTCGGCGGGGCTACTGCTCTCAATTGGTCGTTCTTCCGGGAGCGCGGCGTGGAGCCGACATGGACGCCACACAGCCTTGATGAGCAGCTGCAGTGGTTCAAGAAGCTGCTGCCATCCATTGCACCATCAGAGCCAGGTATGAACCTTCCTGAGTTCGTTACGCTCCGTTTTTTAGCATTGGTTGAACAAAGTTCTACGGTTTTTGGGACCCATTACCTGCTTACAGGTTTTGCAATAAATGACTAGAAAACATGTGATTGGTGTCTTTGAGCAACTATTACCTGTTTACATGTTTAGTAATAAGTGCAAATTAAGGCGGCCAAAGAATGACAGGCATGCTGAAACTGTGCTGGCTAGTTGGCCAACCAATGGTTTCATGACTGTTCACAGTGTGCTGATTTTTGCGGCTGCGATAAAGCATGTATTTTGATTCTGGTACAATTGATAGTGATTTATAGTTAAAGAAAAGTTGATAACGGTTGTCCGTTGCAGTTGACCTGCAGTAGACAGAACTCGCCAGATATTAATGGTACAGCAAGATACACTGTTTGAACCTTCCCCGTGTGACCAGGTGAAAATTGTGCCTTTTAAGTGCGATCACGTGGTGATCGTGCTGTTGAGTTACGACAGGCACATGGTGAAAATTATGTTAATTTTAATCACCAAGCAATTTTTTTAGAAAATGTTACCAAGTATTGAATAGGTTTTCAGATGGTTGTCGTCTGTTTTGACTGTTTTAGTGAAACAACAAGTTGCATTCTTGATTAGTGTGTGTAAACCTTGCCAAAGAGTTGATAAGCAAGCCCGCATTGCTCCCTACCTGGAGTCATTCATTCTCGCTGTGACCTATGCATTACTGTGCTCATTTTGGATTTAACACCATTCTTTTGTCAAATTTGGGAAAGGCAAACTGTCAAATCCTCTAAACTTTTGTCATGTGCAGAGCACAGTGATGTAATGTCCAAATCTCTTTTCTTTGTGGGTGAGATTGGTGGAAACGATTACAATCATCTAATTGTCAGGGGGAAGTCTCTTGATGAACTGCATGAGTTTGTTCCTAATGTTGTTGGTGCCATAAGCTCAGCCATCACGGTATTTATATATGCCCCCCCCCCCCCCCCCCCCCTTTCTTAGAGATAATAGTAGTAACTATATTTTTTTTGCATTAATAATTTATGTGTTTTTCAGGATCTTATAAATCTTGGAGCAAAGAAATTAGTTGTTCCAGGGAATTTCCCAATTGGTTGTGTGCCATTGTACCTCGCAATATTTCCAAGCGAAAAAGCGGATTACTACGACGAGCAGACAGGGTGCATCAACTGGCTAAATGAATTCGCCGAGCACCACAATAAGATGATTCAAGATGAATTGGAGAAGCTCAGGAATCTTTACCCCGATGTGACCATCATCTATGCTGATTATTATGGTGCGGCATTGGACATTTTCCGTGCCCCACTAAAGTTTGGTGAGTACCTCTTCCTGTAGAAATAAATAAAAAACAGAGTATGTGATTTTCTGCTCCTAGGGTTTTTGTTCGTATTGCACTCACTTGCGCAAAAATTCTGGGAAAAAAAAACTCACATGTGGGAGGTGTTATGCCACATACCTCCAATACATAAGATCACACACTTTTTTGAAATAACAAAGAGAACATTTGTCTTACCTATTTATCAGAAATTCACTGATGTGGATGTTTGAATTGTCCTAAATTCCTTGTTTTTCACTTTTTTCTTTGACTGTTTTTGGAAGATTCGATATGTCTCAACAAGAACAATAGCAGTCTCTCCTCAAGTAGAAATTGCTCTTCCCCAAACCCAAAAATATACTCTCTTTCTCCTTTTTTTTTTTTTGCGAGGGAAACCCAAAAATATACTGAAGTGGTTGGAGAATTTTAAATATTTTAGGCCAGGGATTAGTTGATTTACATGGGCCTCCAAACCTTAATCAAATCTGATATATGTTCTGCTCACTTCATTGACTTCAATTTGAGAATAATTACGCACACGCTAGATCTAGCCTTTATATTTTGTCAACTCAAGCATGTATCAGTGCTTAATTAGATGCAAAGCATCACTAAATCTGACCAATCATACTATTTCTGGATTTTAGTTAAAGGCCATCTATAACTAGGATATTATTATGACTATGATTGATTCTCTTTTGCATGTGCTAGATTCTAAGGTTGTAAGTTTAGTTTTCTGTTTGCTCTATTTCTTTCCGCTATAGTACTTTATTGTCCAAATGTTCTGTTCCAGTCTGCAACCTACAGGCATAGCCACATAGCTTTGAATAAAGTACTTCGAAATTGTCCTGTATTTTGAGAACCACGAGTCTGTAAAACAGACATAGGTTTCACTATCCTAATGAAGTCCAATCATTTACTAATATTTCAACCTTTATTTTTATTTCTCTTTCATGCACCATTGATTATAGCTCAGAACTGAATGATGCCACTGCAACTCATTTTATCGAACAAGACAGTTTAGAGAAGCACGCTAGTAACACAGCAGAAGGAAGAAACATAGAGAAGCGCGACTAGCGAGCGAAACAGTTCTGTTCTATTTTTCGTTATTCATTTGTGTTGAACTAAACAAAAGCTTATGCTATTGCCTATTGCAGGCTTTACTGTCCCCATGAACGCGTGCTGCGGAAGTGATGCACCACATAATTGTTCCCTGTCAATATTGTGCGGAAACCCTGGATCTTCTGTGTGCCCTGATCCATCAAAGTACATCTCATGGGATGGTCTACACTTCACTGAGGCTTCCTATAAAGTTATAATTCAAGGAGTACTCGGGGGTTATGCCACTCCTCCTCTTTCAGAAACTTGCAAGGGTGGGGAATACAGAGTCTCTCAACTTCACCAATGTACAGATAATCCGACAAACACTGTAACATACGATGCATTGAGCTCCTTTATTTGATCTGGTGGGCTCAAGTTCATTTAGATTTTAAATGGGCAGTATAGATGTTGCAGGACCCAGCATCTTGTGGGCACCTTTCAAAGCCGAGAAGCGGCTTAGTGAGCTGGAGTCGTAGATTTCTTCTATCCTTGCTGCCGTGAATAGGAAAAGGATATTAGAGCAGAAACTCACAACCGTTGAGTGCATTGCTTTGCTCAGCTTTAATTTTTGAAGCGGCAAACAGAAGGGACAATATACAGATCATTTTCAGTCTGTGCAGGTGGGTATACTATTTAGGATACTAGATTTATGATTCAGCTCATGAGGGCAATTTATGGCCATACTTGATTACTCACTCCGTTTTTAATTATATGACGCCGTTGACTTTTTTGTTGAACTTTGACCAACAATATAGATTTAAATAGTTACTTTTCAAATGTGAAATGAATATTATTGGATTCATCATCAAAAACACTTTAAGATTAACTATACACTTAGCTATTTACCCAAATATTTATAGATAAGATGAATGGTTAAAGTAACGAAAAAAGTCAACGGCGTCATATAATAAAAAAACGGAGGGAGTAGTTTATAACAGATACAATCATACATACATGTAGCTTGACTTATCTACATTCTGAATCATGTGATCGTTTAATGTTCATGTTCAAATCCTAATGTTAAGTACCTCATTTATCAAAGAAAAAAAAGTTGAGGCAACCAGCTTCCCTTAAAGGGAACCTGGACATGTTTGAATATCGTAGTAGTAGCAGTAGCAGTAGCAGTAGCAGTAGTAGTAGTAGCATGAATGATCAGGCAACTACGGGACTTCATTTCCCTGTTGTGCCGGGTGTGTTGGCTAAGAGTGGATTCGATACAGCCTGAAAGTTCGACTTCAGGTAATATTCAAAAACCGAGAGAGTAGATTCCAATTACAAATATAACTACCGTAAGCACGCCTCTTTGCCTTACACTAACTGATACAGACGTGCAGACATGTCGCTGGATTGAAGCACATTCTGTATCATGCTCATAATGGACTGTTCATGTTGGAAAATGATAGTCTGGTATCTGTATTCTGGTTTGCAACCAGAATAGTAGAAATTTACAATTCATATTCCATTAAATAGATGATGTTATTATGCTATAATAACATCTGTTCAGGTACTATTGACTCAGGTGTACAGAATTCAGTCCTTGGTGAGGGATCAACCAGGGTTTAAAAAACCGTTCGATACGCAGAATAAGCGGTGGGAAAACCGCAAAAACCGGTCAAACCATAGATGAACCGTCCCCACACTATCTCTTGAAGCGATTGAATGTTCATGGAAGTTAGTTGCAAACTTGCAACTATTGCAACTACTCCTAACATCGCTTTTTATCGGAGTAAATGAAGTTCTTGCTTTCATCCATAGGTGAACGATAACGTGGGCACAAGGGATCTTATCGGCGAACGTTTATGTTAGCATATTCTGTCTGTGGCTTTGTGAAGTCCTTCGTCGGCTTGTACAACCAACCTCTCTTGCGTAGTAACGTCAAAACTGGTAGTGGTTGAAATTGGAGGAATTGGCGTTCTTCTGGGGAGTGGGTTATTTATTTATTTCTTTTGTGGATTCTTCTGGGTAGTGATTTCTCTGGCAAGAATTTATTTTGATAGACCTGTTGATATTGTTGATAGAAAGGAACAGATACGAAAGAGCAGAAGCTTTTGGGCCCGCGCAGATAGTCCTAGCGTCAGCCCAGCCCAGGGTGACCGTCAAACCGTTTGCCGCCGCTTCAAAATTCAAACTCCGCGCTTCGTTCGAGCCGCGACCCCACTCTGTCTGCGCACTGCGCAGGGATTCTCACCCGGGTCGCCGCGTGGCCAATACACACCCGCTACCAGAGCCGGCCGGCAGGGCCGCCGCAATCCCTCCCCAAGCCCCAAGGCCACGCACCACGCACCCAAGAACCGCCGCCGCATCTAGGAGGCGGAGGCGGCTCCCATGGGGCCCATCCGCCGCTCCAGCAAGCGGAAGTCGGAGGCGGAGCCGTCCGGCCAACCAGCAACCGCCGAGGCGGAGGCGCGCGGGGGCAAGCCCGTCCGCTTCATTCTACGGTCCAGCGAACGTCACCGGCCACCTCCCACGCCGCGTTCTAGCGCGCCCCAGGCTCACCAGATCAGGGGACGCCGGCGCCAGCGGGTGCCGCGGCGCGTGTACCGATTCCTGGCCGACCTGTCTTCGTCAGATGCGGTAATTTCCTCTTCTTCTTTTTTTCCTTCTCATTTGAGTTGCGTACTCGTCCCTGCTAACTTGCCTGGGACACTGGTCGATATCTTTAATCAAATCTTAAGAGGCTTTGATGAAATGTCCCTTTTTTCAAGTACGATGGTCGAGCTTTAGTTCTGTCCTGCTGTGACTGACCACGCTTACTGTCTAATATAAAATCTCTCTGCCCTCACAATGAGCTGATGGAATCAGTCAACTTGCAAGGATGGTGCCCGATGCATTCTTGAAATCTCGTCACCCAAATCCGTATTTTTGCTTTACACTTTTACGGATAGTTTGGGTAAGCACTCATCTACATCGTACTCTGTTTAAATCCTAGTTCTACTTAGGTTTGAGGCAACCAAGGCCCCATGTGGCAAGTCGTCTGCCAGAATAAATTTCTCCTTAGATACTGGAGAAACCCTGCCAGACATGCAGTTTGGTTTCTGATGCCCACACAGAAAAATAGCAGAAATGTTACTACTTCTGTTATTAGGAGCACAATCACCTAAAAACGTGATGCCTTCCCCATTTCAGAAACCCGTGGACAGAGGGCCTCAGTTAACTACTGGGAAGGAAAATTCAGCCATCTTGGCATTGGCAGCACATTACAATATCGAAGAAATGGCTGCAATGGAACCAGGCAATCAAAGCGACGAAATCAGAGATAAATCTGGTTCTTATCTTAACGAGAGGATGAAGAATGATGACCTTTTGTTGGGATCAGCTTGTCCTGACTTATTAATATGTAATGAAAACGACAAAATCCAGCGTAATCACAGATGTTTTCCTGAAGAAAAGGTGAGGGAACAAAATGCAGTATCGCTAGGACAGTCCAGCTTGTCTCTTCTTTCACAACCATCTCTGGCGGGGTTTGGCCCTTTCGAATACGATCCTAAATTTTGTCCAAGCAGTCAACTAGAAGTGTCATCTTCTTGGATGACTGCCATTCCCTCTGTGCCACGAACTGGAAACTTTCAGGCTTCCTTGTCTGGAGTATTTGGACAGCTAAGACCTCACCCACAAGTTCCAGTTTTAGAAATACAATCACTTATCCCAGATTTTGACAGCACTGAAGGATCAAAAAAGGCATTTACTGATAAGGTAAAGGAATCAACCCTGTAATTTGTAATCTTTTTCTTATTATTAAAATGAGCGCGTTCTCTTTTCTGTTCCAAACGCAGAGCCTGCCTGACTTAGCTTCATGTTGCTTTTGAATGAATTTAAGTCTTCTTCCAAACTGAGACTCACCGTCTTGCTCTTACTTTTGTAGATGACGTGTTATAAGCGTGGGAAAAATATAGTTGATATAAGTGTCAAGGAAAGCAGAAAAAGTGTAGCCACCTCTGAAGCGTGTAAGTTTTGCAACACTCAGTTTCCATGCTACACAAATAAACTCCACAATTGGCTTACAAATAATATTGCACAGTGACCAACGCAGCGAATGATAAGGGAAAAGAAGTGCATAATGATGCAACTAATTCTGGAATAATTTCAGAAGTAAATACAACGACTTGCATTGACTCAACACCACTAAAGTACTGGAAAGGTATGCGTACTACTGTTACATATAAGTACTAACGTCTCTATATTACTATTGTTTAAATGTGATGTATTTCAATTTTTCAGGTTTGCAAGGAAGTAGTGTTCCGGAGATCATAGATGTACCGGTTGGAATAGTTGATCTTCACCAAGAGAATTATTTTGGGGCACGGCAACATGCATCTGAATTTACTTTCATATCAGATAATCCTGGTGATGCTGATGTGTTCCTTTCTAATTTTCCAACTCGGTATGGAAACAATGCAACCGAAACTGACAAGTGTGCAACAAGCATGGAGCAAGACATTAGTGAAGAATCCTTTGAGCAATATTTGGTTAGGTCTGATGGTGATAATGATGATTTGCTGCCTCCAGTAAAGAGTTGCCAATCTATTAGCGACAATCACCATCCCTCTGAAGACAATGTGGCAGCCATGGTGGAGTGCAAAACGAGTAATGTTGTTGCTACCGAGAGAATGTCTGTTATGCCTCTGGCTATGATCAACGAAGCCGTGCCAAGTCTGTTACCATCCAATGTGTCTTCTGATACGGGGAAGGAAGATCATCTAGGTGACGCAGGGCTACTGGCTATGGCTGCAATCGAGCAACCCAGCACAGATAGTCTGTTCTCAGCTATATCTTTACCAGCACTCGAAGGTGACATAATTAATACACAGAGTCCAAACAAGAACTTCGCAACTGAAGATCAACAGGGAGTGTCATTAGAGGATCACGATTCACCAATGATAGAATATACAGCTGAAAGTAGTCAATCCATTGGTCATTCGGCAGTAAATCAGTTGTTTTCCGCTTATTTGACAAATTCTGCCGAAGCAGAACATGGTAATAGATTGACTTCACCAGAAGATACTGACGGTACACCGTCCAAGTGTGTTGCAAGCGGGCCAGACGACCCTTGCTGCCCCTTGTTGCAGGGATCTCTTGTCCATGAGAATACAATAACTGATCGGCCTTCAGAATCCTTTGCTATCGAGAGTCAACCATTCTTGAAGACGTTGCCTTTGTGGGAACACATCGAGGAAATGGAGATATTCAAGAAAATACCACAGCGACCGCATTTTCATCCATTCAAGAAGCTTGGTCCAGAGCTCTGTGAATCAATGGCATTAGGTTTGATGGTCTTCTTTGGAACAACAGCAGAAAACATAAGGAGCCTGAACATTCAGGACGATAATGAACTGTTCAAGGAGAAAATGAAGGGCCTTTCTTTGTTAGAAGAACATGGTTTTGACGTGAGGCACCTACGGTCGCGCTTGGAAACATTGCTGAACCTGAAGAATAGCCGTTCTGAACTAGGGGATACAATTAAAAAATTGGAGGAGAAGATTACACTCAAACAAAATGATGGCCAACAGCGTGATGCTCAAATTGGCATGCTATATACGGCCATCCGTCAGCTCGAACGCCAAGCTAATATCTTCCGCTGCATATGGAAGTCTTCTGTTTCACAGCAGAAGACTGATGCCTTGGAGATCTCAAGCCTCAAGACGGAAGCCTGCGATCTGGAACAATCATATCTGTCTGTTGAGCAGCAGTTCAGCAGCATTGTCGCAGCACCGTGGTGAGGCTACTTATGCGAAAATAAAATAAGCTAGAAGTAGTTATTTTAGGAAGTGTGTCGAATTCATTTGTACCAGTAAATTGTAGTGTTGGTCTAATATGGCTATGTTGATTATTTGATGTTATGGCATGCACCTGCACGTTCATGCGAACTCTCAAGTGTAGCTCGTGTTGTATTGTGCATGCCTTGCTCGCCAGTAATGTTGGTGGGTCTCTGTAGATTGGGGAGCAAGTGATGTTAAGTTGAATTCTCTGGTGGTGCGCCCCTATGAAATATTTAATGTAATGAAGCTGAGAGACATGGAGGAATGGAGTTTTTTCGTCAGGAATTGTTTGATTACATGGGTACTAAAGCCTACCGTGCACTTTGCGTCGGCTGTGACATCGAACTATATTTGTTTTCGGGTGATTACTCTAATTAGGAATTCGGGAGTGTTTGTTTGCCTGGATGAGGCCATCGTGGCTCGGCGGAGCCGTATAGCATGTAAAAGATGCATGATTGGCTGCCAGCATTCTTCATCCGCGCTGCATCGGTTCATGCAAAAACACTGGTCCCGTGCTGCATCCCCCCATACGCTCAAATCGAGCTTCTCTGCCCATGCAGGCTGAGCGGTGCATGGAAGAGTTGCCTACGTGTTAGTCTCACAAGTATTCATTGTGCACCCGCTTATGCAACAAACCAAACACAATATTAACAATTTTGCATCTGCTCATACAACCACTCATGCAACCAACCAACAATCTTCTCTTGTAAAAATATGGCTTCTCTCATCTTGCATCCGCTCATGCAGGATATATGATGCTGCATCAAACAATGTCATACGGCCAACCAAACACACCCGAAATTGACATGTTTGGTTGTTAGCCTCACTTTATTACACTTAATTTTAATCAAAGTATAATAAAGAAATTGAGTTAATCTATGACATGTGGAGTAAAGACTAACAAAGTATAGCAAGTCCCACTTGTAGCATGAAACCAAACACATGTCAAAGAATATGTTGCCCGACTATGGTGTGGCGTGAAAACACGCAACTGTCAACCAAACACACCTCGATTTATGATTCAACTCAGAGAAAATGTGTACGCAATACTAAAGATGGTTCACATTCAAACTGAAAGCTTAGGATCTTTGCTTTGGTTCTCAACCCTTGAATAGAAATTTACAGTTCAAGATTCGCACATGTAACTAGCAGATGAGTTTGGTTCAAGAAGAGTGGTTTCTCTATGGGCGTGTTTGGTAGCCTGCAGTAGGCTTGGGCCAGCACCCGCAGCTGCAGCCCACCAAGTTTGGTAGCCTGGACGGCCCCCTGGGCCAGGCCGAGCCGATGCGGGCGGGAGGGGAAAAGTTGCACGAGCGGGAGCGAAAAATTTGGGCGTGCCCCGCGGGCCAGGAGCGCGCGGCGTATTTCAGCTGCAGCCGCGCATGCATTTTGGTGGACTGGGCGGGCTAAGGTGCGAAGTGAAAACGGCCTAGGGTTACCTGTCAATAAAAGGGCGGCGTCCACCGCTCACCTCCCCACTCCACTCGCGCCGCTTGCCTTCCTCGCGTCTCCGCCGCTGCAGATCGGGAACGAAGGAGGCGACTGACCTCCCGCTCTCTCGCCTCTGCTTCGTCGTCGTCGGCTCGTTGGCCGGGGCACCTGCTTCTTCATCCTCGCCGCTGCGACCGGAGGCCGCTGCTTCGTCCTCATCGACCTCATCGCCGCTGCTTCCTCCTCCTCGACCTCGTCGCCCGCTGCTTCCTCCTCCTCGACCTCGTCGCTCGCTACTTCCTCCTCTTCGACCTTGTCGCCCGCTGCTTCCTCCTGGTCCCCTCATCCCTCTGCTCCTCTTCGTAAATTGAGGCGTTCAAGCTATATTCCAGTGGATCATCAGTTCAATTTGAGGCCCCGAGCAAATCATGTTCTAACCGGTCATTATTTAGACCTGATTGTAAATGTTTTTTAATTTTACTCCTAGCTGTTCTCAATTCATTTCTCATGTATAAACTGTTACATTTGAGTGGTTAAATCCGTGTTTAAACTTGTCCTGCTTTCCTTTCCTGTGTTGGGTTGCAATTCTGCTGGGCAAGGTGGTAACCATCACCACCAACAAAGGAAGGTGACCACATCCTGCTGATGTCCAGGCTACCAAACTACTTCTCTCCATGACAGTTACCTATGGCCCACCTCCCATCCAGCCCAACAAACACAAACTCTACTCGTCTAACTGCTCAAAGCGCAGGCAACCAAACTAGGCCATGTGCAGCAGCGCGGACTGGCCCTGCTGGGCTGCTGTACCCGCGGGTGCAGTTTATCTGCGGGGAAGGGTTGCCAAATGCGCCCTATCTGAACACGTCGCATGCTCCCATCCGATCTAGAAAAGGTGTGTTGTGATTCATGCTTGGAGCTTATGTCAACCTCTCTAAGAATTGACAAACGGCACAAGAGAGGTTGACCGGCTTCCAAAACGGCAACATGCCGCGCCGCCAGACGCAACGCGCAAAGAGGATTAGCCGCGGGCGCGATCACAAAGAGAGAGAAAGAGAGGAAGAGATGCACCGGTCGTCGAGCTACTACCTGTCGTCGACGTCGTCGTCGTCGTCGCTGCTGCCGTCGGCGACGGCAGGGCCCTCCTCGTCCTCGGGGCCGAGCGGGACGCCGGGGGCGGCGGCGCTGGACGTGGACCAGCTGCCGACGTACGACCCGCGGTCGGACGCGGCCAAGAAGGAAGCGCTGGACGCGTCGCGCGCCGACCTCGCGCGCACCCTCGTCCACCTCGTCCCCCTCGTCGTGCTGCTCTGCGGCCTCCTCCTCTGGTCACTCTCCGCCACCGATGTCCCCGGTACGGATTAAAACTCACGGCCGGTTAGTTTAGATCGGCGAGAATTTGCATATAACCTCTGAATCAAGCATTCAAGCCGTTCGTACGTCTTGGGAATGCACAAACACCTTTGCAGAAATCAGTTCAGTACCTTAATTTGTAACTTCAGACAAGCGATTCAGTGCTCCGAGCCTCCAACTTGACACCTAAGAATCACCGATACGGGGATACCGGTACGGCGATACGATACGGCGATACAACGATACGTGAGTTTCAAACCAAAACAGTGATTCTATAGAGGGAGTATCGGAGTATCGGCGTATCGCCGTATCGTATCCCGCCGTATCGGATACGGGTACGGCGGCCTCCGGGACGTATCGGTGATTCAGAGCTTGACACATCCAACACAAGATCGATCCATAAGTTATATATTAGAAACTGAAGGGAGTCATTCTTTAAATATATTTAAAAAGAAACACCGTCAACATTGACAAATCCTACTCCATTCGTTTCTAGTAAAATTTTGTTTCTGGTTCAGGATTACGTTGGCGTCAATGTTGCTGCAAAATAAAACTTTGTTTAATCCACATGTGATCTTTATCTTTTTGTTTATCAAACTTGATAATACAAGTCTAACATATATCGATCGATGCATGCCAATTACAGAGGTGGGTGGCCTGGTAGGCAAGGGGAGCGCCCACAAGATGGTGGCACGTGTCAAGCTAATGACGGATAAGAGTGAATCCAGTTCCTGGGGGAATGGCTCGAGCATGATGACCGCAACAGACAAGTCTAAGGGAATAAAAAGAAGAGAGTTGAGAAGTGAAATGTGACGAAAAATATGTCTTTCATCCATGATACTACTTTCTAAGTGGACTTACTATTGTTAGCTAGCTGATCAACCATGCATTGTCCAATCCAATGAGAGGTTCAAATTCTTTAGGCTTTGTATGGTCTTTCTCCCCACCCTTGTATTTGTAATATCATGCACACTCCAGTTTTTCTCTCTTATGGACTATGGATATGAAACTAGACCGATAAAGAAGAAATGTGTTATATTCGCACCCTCTGAAATGAGAGTTGAAAAAAGGGGACAAATGTGGTCGAGGGGCAAAAATCGGTTACTCCAAGGTGGAACAAGTACCTTTTTTCTTTTGGCTTTTGATTTGCCAACGTCCATCACTCCCTATAGACTGAAACAAATGAACCCCATATTGAACCAGTAATGCTACGTTTACTTATAGTTTTACAAAATTTTCTACAAAATGCTGACGTGTCATTAAATTTATAGCAAGTGTTGCTGACGTATGAATGAATTTATAGCAAGTGCATTCTTGATTTATATTGCCAATTCTAAATCATGCAACCAACCATGTTTCGCCATGTCAGCAGTGCGTAGAATTTAAGTAAAACTTATTTAGTAAAAAATAAAAATGAAGTTCTATATGTGGAGTTTCACCAAATACGAGACTAACAGATGCATGCAGCTTTAGGCTCTTTTAGTCTCATGCAGTGAGTTGGATGTCCAGCTGCCACACGCAGCTGTGAAACTATAGTGATCTTTTTTTTTTTGTAACTTAGTTTCAAACTTTAACCCTATACAGACGCCCTTTGAAATGTCAAGTAGTACTATTCAACTTTGGAACCAGGAAGATAAAACTTATTGAATGTCAACGGGGAGGACTCCCACCTGAATTTTATTCGCTGAAATTAAGCTGGCCCCATAAAGGGCACAACAAATCAACTAGTCCCATGTTTAACTCATATTTAAGTTTCTAAAAAGGTTGGTATTTGCTATCAATAAGATTTCTAAACTTACAGTCGACATATTGTGTAATCTTGCATCGACCATTTTGTAAAAAAAAAAAGATGAATCAACATATGTTTTATAATTAATACCCAATTATCCTAGTAGAAGTACTTTTGGTACCTTATTATGAATCTGATTGGCAATTTGATGATTCATATACACACACTAATAGTTCAAATGATTGAGTAGTCAATCTTCTATCTATCCTAAGATATAGTTGACCACCGTTAAGTATTGCAACGTTTATATTGGTAGGACGATCCTAGGTGGCGAAAATATTGGATACTAATTAATTAATCAGTGCTTAAATGATAATATAGCATACAGGGCCCCAATAACCACAATAAATACTTGACAAAGTTTGCCACTCAAATGAAGTACACAATTTTCTCTTCCATACTTCATAATGGTGATTTGTGAATAATAGATAGTTTTTTGCACTCAATCATCCACTAAAAAATGTGATCGTAAAAATGTTATTTGTATTCATGGTTTTCACTATATTTTCAAAAAAAAATAATACATTTAGGTTTCGATGCTCCAATCGTCACGAAGCTTACATCATGCCATAACGATTCTTGTATTGAGTACTAGGGCAACATAAAGTATAATCTGAGCATCTTCACTATGATAGTTAGGTAAAATATCGAGATGGGACTTTCAGTTGTCTATAATTACAACTGTGATGATAGGATAATCCAAATATATGTGTTGATCAAATTATTGATATTTGATTATTAAAAATTTTCAATGCGATAACTTTAGAATATACTCAAGGAGAACAATTGCAAATGAAGGTGCACTTATTACAATCGACATATTGCATATATCTTGCGGCAACATTCTTGTATTAAAAAAAAGATGAATCAAACAGTCTTTTTTCGTTTAACACACCAATTATCCAAATAGAAGTAGTTTTAGTATATTATGAATCCAACTAGAAATTTGAGAAATAACATCAGCAATAATAGTCCCAATGATTAGTAGTCAATTATATCTATCCTAAGATATAGTTGACCACCGTTAAGTATTGCAACATTTATATTGGCAGGACGATCCTAAGTGGAGAAAATATTGGATACTAATTAATCAGTGCTTAAATGATAATATAACGGATAGGGCCCCAATAGTGACAATATATACTAGACAAAGTTTGCCATTCAAAGAACTACACAATTTTCTCTTCCGTACTTCATAATGATAACTGACAATTGGACCCATATGGCAGAATGACCCATTGTCCAGTGACGTGGGGTAAGAATTCTCAACATGCCATAACGATTTGTAAAAATATGGTCATGCAAATCTTGAGAGATATGTTTCCATGTATGACTCATTTTCCTCTATATAAAGGAGGAGACATGTCTTCTTTCTCATCAAAACACACTTGTTATCGAAAAATACTTTTCTTAGATTTCCTATCAGTAGCAGCAGTAGTTTTCATTCCTCTATTCGAGGATGGTGAGGAGGGGTAGGAGGTCAGGAGTGAGGTTCATTGAGAATGATAGAGATCGTAACCTCACATTTTTCAAGCGTCGTGCTGGGCTCTTCAAAGCTGTTGCTGACCTCTCCACCCTCACCGGTGCAAGGGTAGCTATCGTGCTGGAGTCCGAAAGTGGAAAGTTTTCCTCATTCGGTACCCCGGCTGCCGACCCTATTGTTGATGCTTTCCTTGCTGGGAATGCGCCAACGGGGCCATATGCCAATGGGACCATCACCGAGCTACAAAATGAACTTTTCCAACTGGAGAAGGACTTAGCGGTAGAGGAAAAGAGGAAGAAGCAGTCAATCACCTTGGCCAAGGAGCTCCAGGAAAGATCAAGGACAGGCAAGTTAGTTTTTGTAAGGAAGAAGATCTTGATGAAGATGAGATTCGTGAGAAGTATCGTGAGCTCTCACGAGTCCACAAAGTGGTCCAACATCGTCTCTTGCTTGTCGTGCACCAAGGCAAGCAACACGAGGTTAGTGGTCTAAGAGATCCATTACTTCTACAACCCTCTTGGTGGCGTCGTTCTTTGCCTTCACATATGTCGCCACCAAGGGCTTTGCCATGGACTCTTATCCAACCATCTCTCAAGTTTCCAGAGTTGTCTATTCGAGCACCAACAAGGTCACAATCCTCAATCCCTAACCCATTCATCCTTCCATCACAAAAACTTCCACCAAGATCGCTAGCTCCTTCTATGGTGCCATTGCAAACCCAAAACATACCTACACCTAATGAAGCTATCCCTTCCAACTATTGTATCTGGGGAATTGACATCAACAACAACAACTCCAGCCCATTCTTTCAGCCTCCTATAACATCTTCATCACCCCATATTCCACAATTTAATGAATCATCACATCATCTTTCGCCGCCAACCCTTTCTCTAGATGGTCAACTTCCTTTTAAAGATCTGAATAACAACTCCATAGACCAACCCCAAAAGCATCCTGATTCAACTTCAGCTCCTCCTAGTAAGCCATACTATGCCACCTTTGATGGACTAAACATTGAGTTGGGAAAAACTAATGAAAATGGAGACCAAACTTATGATGGTCGTAACATGTTTGGTTGTTCTGGTCCACTACAAGATGATGGCTGGATTGATGAGATGATATCTGAGTCTTCTTCAATTGGAGGACAATCTGGAGCTGGTGCAGGAAACAATCTTGGTGGCATGAACCTTCCATGGAACTAGCTGGTGCAAGAATTTTAATGATTTGAATTTGTTGTTCTCCATAAATTTAGTAAACTAGATTGTCGTTGCTAGGAAGCTAAAGGTGGTCTCTATAACCATCCAGTCGAGTTTTAGGTGCATGCATGGGTATTTAGTACTGAACTTGTGAGGTTTGTTTCATGAGTTTGATTGTTACATTATCCCTGTAATGCTTTTGGATTTTCCATATTATTGAATATGAGTACTTTTCGTTCAAAATAAATGCTATTTTTGCTCTCTTGTGAACTTCTAGTTAATAATTTGTAGTTTTGCATTATTTGTATGCCTTGATCTGTGATTACCACAGTTTGTCATAGGCATAGAAACGAAGGTAACATCGTAGGCGTCTTACAAAAGGTCAGAGTGCTTTTCAACTATGTGTTATATTTCCCTGAAAAAAAAGTATGTGTTATATTTTTCTGAATTTTCCATCGTTGAAGGGAAGCGGCGATCAATTGGGTTTATGGTAGCACATACGTACGCAAATATAGCTTGTAATTCGAAACGTGTTGCGTGTCGAGGCATGTTCCGTTGTTTCCTTGCCCTCGCAGGTTGGAAGAATTGTAACTTGTGTAAGTCGGACTAATATTTTGGCATACATTCGGATTGTTCTTCCTTGCCACCTCATGGTTTGTTGTTGTTTTGGCTTTCGCTGGCCTCGATGCGAATACGAGCACGAGCTTTGCCCAGTGATGACGTGAATCAAACACCCCAATGATTTGGCAGGACTGAGTGCGGGGGTCAAGCCGTGAATCCAGGGCATGGTCCCACGTTGCTGATCCGTATTACTCTCGTCGAACGGTTGCAAATTTTTAGAGCCCACGATATACAGATCCAACCGTTCGATCCGCCGTCCCTCAGATCTCGGAGTTGGGAACCGACTCCGCCCCGTGAAACTGCGCCGCCAGCCCAGCTCCAAACGTAACCGCCTTTTCGCCTCCGCCGCCTCTTCGACCGCCAACGCACCGGCGAGCCTCCCCCGAGGCCGAGATCGCCGGAACCAACGAGTTCTTGCCGCCGCGCCGCCCTGATCGAGGTTTGGCATGTTCTTCTAGTTCATTGTTGCCAGGTAACTACTAGCTAGGCTTCTTCGTTTTCCTGCTAATCGGTTCGTGTTCGAACCCGTTTCGAGTCGAGTCCTTTCCATACACGCGCGCGGTTGGAGTCGCCCACGAACTCGCCTCCCGCGGCGGAATTGGAGGTCGGCGACTCGGCGAGTTATATATACAGCCCCCGGTCCCGTCGTTTCGGCTGCGTGGGGAGGTCTCGGCATTGGTGGGAGCGCGAGTTATATATACAGCCCCCGGTCCCTATCTGCCTCTCCCTCCTTGTCTTGATGTGGATAGAGACTCCCCGCCGGCGCCGGAGGAGCCGGTCATGAGGAGAAAGACAAGAGAGGAGATGCAGCCCCTCTGCCTCCGTCACAGGAGACGCTGTCCCATTGTTGCTAGAGGACGGGTGGCTCCCCGCAGGCATCCGAGTGCAATGCTGGAGAAGAAGCTAGTTGGAATTTTTTGAATTTGACATGAAATTTGTATAATTTGAGCTGAAACTTGTTGAATTCGAGTTGAAATTCGTTGATTTCAACTTGAAACATCTTTGAATCAACTTAGGAATTTTTTGAAACTCTTAGAAATGAATTTGAAACTTCTTTGAATCAACTTAGGAATTTTTTGAATCCGACTTGAAACTTGCAGCTTTTGCTTCTCGTGTCGACACATAACTATATGCTGATAGCACAAAGCTTTGGGCTCCTCACAGCATTTTGGCCTATGTGGCTGCTTCTCGTGTTGACACATCACCTCTCTTTCTTTAGGCTGTCTCGGTGGGCTTTGTCTGATTTTGAGATGCCTTTTGATTATGTAAGCTCTTTTCTATAGGCCTAACTCGAATATGTTGTCTCGGTGGGCTGTTTTATATTGCCTAAAAGGCCGCGAGCCCTCCCGACCCGTGCCGACCAAAGTTTTGGTGTCCTCTGAGCTGTCTATAGTGTCCCTTTGGTTTCATCGGGGGAGAGGTGGCCCGTTGGACTCAGCGTTTACAAATGCCCATTCTCATCGGGACCTCCCATGCATAGGTCGTCCTACAAAATTCAAATTATAGGTCATCCCAATAGCCCATCAAATTTGACTCACTTAAAGCAACTTAGTTTACCGATTAACCGTCAACATTTTCAAACAATAGTTTCAACATTTTCGTAAGCCTATGTCAACATTTTCAAACAACAGAGTCAATATTTTTGCCAAAAATGTTGACATAGCACATAAAAATATTGACATAATGAAAACAAAATGTTGACATGTACATTCAAAATGTTGACAAAAAATTCGAATTTCAAAAAATTTTAAAAAATATTCATGTTGGATCTAATTTTGTAGCATTAATTCTAAACAACATCATGGTTCAAACAGATTCGAAAACGGACTTACGGTTTGGGAGAAAAATACGTTTGAAATTTGAAAACCGGTTCCTTTCTCCTCCCTCCCACCTGCCCCAATAGGAAAGCGACACGTTCAGTTTCTAGTTTCTCCCCTCTTTACCAGATTGAATCTTACGCGTTCATCTAGTCTCGCACGGATTCCAAATACTAACCTATCAAGGGTTAAACATAGCCCGCCTTTACGTATAGGATCCACGATTCTCATCTGGACGCGGCGAAGCGCGCCGGCCCACCTAATGTAACATATTGGACATTGTCCAGTGAGAATGTGATACATATTGCCCTTAATGAATACGCCATTGGTAGCATCAACCATCAGTCGATGAAAGATAATAAATATATAAAAGCGTCCAATTCTGAATCATTAATGTTCTATCCCCCAATCAATCATCTAAAATTATGTTTACAAAGCTTGTAAACTAGTCAAAAAAAAAGAGTAGTGCTCTTGCCATTATTTTATTTATAAACTAATATAATCAAGAAAAGACTATAGCCCTTGCCGCCTTTTTATTGTATAAACTAATATAATCAAGAAAAGACTATAGCCCTTGCCGCCTTTTTCTTGTACAAACTAATATATAATAAAGAACAAGTGCTGCGCTCGCCACACTATAAAGGGCAGACCCCTTGTTTCCCGACTAACAAGCAGATGGCAACCCACAAGCAAGCAATCTCTTCCATGCTTCTTATAATGTTCGTTCTTGCATCAAGTATTCTTCCTGACACAAGCGCGGCTACTGCTGCATGGAAGAAACCTAGAAATTAGGCTTGTTGGACTCTTGCAGAGCAAATGTCTTGCTTTCCATGGTGGACCAAGATACCCATATGCAAAGACGAGTGCATGTGCATCCGGAAAAAGTACGATGACGGCGACTGTGTTATGGATCCCTACAAATTTCGTTGCATGTGTCACAAAAAGAACTGTCAGTGACAAGTACGTATGGATGGATGTGCGACAACTATGAAAAGGCAATGTAATCTTTCTAATTAATAAATCTTTGTCTGGAGGGAGGGAACGGAACGAAATCCTCTGCTGTAGCTATTATAACGGCACAGCGTGCCGTCCCTCATCCAAGCGGCTGCTTCCTGTTTGGACAATGGAGATTAATCTCTATAATACAACAGTCCACCGTACCTGTTCTTCAGGCCTTCTATGACCCATTTTAGGCCCAATAAGCAGAGCCATCGTTATCACCATCGAACCCCCTGTTCTTCCCCACGACGACCGATCGACATGCAGCTCTCTCACCATGCGGGACAGCAGCGATCGATTCAACTCCTAAATCCATGAGCAGCGCCGAGATTGAGGGAAATCGATTCAACTCCTAAATCTATGTCGTCCTTCAACTCCTCCACCTGGATTGAGCAATCAATTCAACTGCTAAATCCATGAGCATATGGATTCAACTGCTAAATCAACTAGACAACAACGATCGATCCTTTGCTCTTAGGCCTCTAGAGCTCAATCTGGTTCAGCTTGATTGATTCCTTCAATTTGGTTCGTGTAGGCACCTTAAAGCGTACATTATGGCGAGCACACTATTTTGTGGAATGTAGGCACGACTGTGCGGTAATAGTAACAACAGCAGACGATTTCGTTCCGGAGGGAACGAACACTGGTCGTGCACCTTTAATTTTCAGTTCGTTATGTTACGAGCAATTAACCAGGTGGAATATCACTCAACAAATTGTCAAGTTTCAACACCAAACAATAGAAGCTTCTCGATGACAAAGAATCCGAGTAGGCCAGTTAGGCCACTGTGGTGGTTCGACCTGCATTTGATGGTTCCCCCGGTTCGAAGCAAATCCTGTTCCAGTCCTCACGGCGGCGGCGGAGGAGGAGGTGCCTACGCAGGTGGAGCCTTCTGCGGCGTCCGAGAAGCGCACGAGCGGAGTGGAGTGCGAGGAGGATGAGGATGAGCAGAGGAACAACGGCGCGTGCTCGTCACTGCCCAGCGCCGTTCTACAACAGCACGACGTCGAGTCATTTGGCGTTGTGCTACGACAACACGACACCATATCATTTGGCATCGTACCGAAAAGGCATGAGAGCGTGTCGCGCATCCCCTGCGCGCGGCCCACGCAGCCTCAAGCTAGTCAGATTGGAGGAGGAAAGAGTTCGTGCTCTCGGTTCGTGCTCTCGGACGAGAGTAGGGATGGCAATGGGTGCCCGTTACCCGCGACCCGACGGGTTTTTCTCCCATTAGGAGGCGGATTTGGGTGAAAGATTGCACCCATGGGTATGTTAACGGGGAAAAAGACTAACCCATCAGGTTGGCGGGTCTGGACACGGTTTAGTAGAACCCAAACCCGCCACCCGTGGAGACCCGGGCCAAATAGACCAACAGCCCATTTACATAGGTCCAGCCCATTAGTGATCTTGCCATTTAAAAATTTATCTTTGATGATTTGTGCATCTAAACAATTAATCTGGATGCTATCGTGGATGCTTTTTTTTGTGTGTGTGTGTGTTTTACTAGTTTTACTTGGCCTTCATTAAAAAGTGTCACTGTATGTGTTCCTTTTCTGCATAACAATTGAGATGGTTGGTGGGTATGGGTATCCGACGGGTATATTTCACCCGACGGGTGTGGGTATGGGTTGAAAACTTCACCCGCGATACTTATTGGGTCACCCAACGGGAGAGAATTTTTCTAGCGGGTGAGGGTCTGAGGAGGCTAAACCCGACGGGTTTCCACCCGTTGTCATCCCTAGACGAGAGCCTACGAGAAGGTTGATTTGTCGGAGGGGAAATACTAATCAGCGCACGCCCGCGCGAACCAGAACGGGCGCACCTCCCCAACAAACAACCACGGGCCTCATGCGCATGCAGTAAACAACAAAAAACAGCCAGTCCCTCACCCGCACCGCATCGGTGTGATTTTCCTTATCACAACCTGCTTGCCAAAACTGTCGAGTCGCACGCAGGCTCCATCATACCAGGTTGATCCCTTACATAACATACATGTTCTCCTGTTTCATAAGTATAAGAAGTAAGTTTTTTTAGTATATTTGAGAAAGCTTCAATAGAAGTTTGATAAAAATATGATGCATGCTGCTGATGTTCAAGCCAAATGAGGTGGGCCCGCACACATGGCAGCTATTGGAGCCGACGGACGCTTGATATTCGCGAGTCACTCCGCTAGCACTCACGCACGATACAGAATTTTTGCGTGCGCACAGGGTTGAACATGGGCACGCCGCACGCGTAGCTTTTAGGAGCCAGCAGTAGGGGCGAAGCTAGCCTGCCGAGTCACCGATGTCAGCCAGCTTTGGCGACGGGGTCAGCTTGTGTTAGAGAGTGGTGATGGCAGTGATTCTTCACTGTATTTTGCCCAAAGTCATTGGTGTCAACTGACACCGATGGCATCACGTAGCTTCACCCCTGGGCCCTGGCCAGCAGAAAGCACACAACTCTACACCCTCCCGCATCGTCTTCAATTCAAACACATCTAAAGCTCTATCCTATATTTTTTGTTTGGAGTCGAAGTCATACGGATATTATCATAAGGTTTGCAAAGTTGAACAATTAAATGATAATGGCACAGTTAGAATGAGAAATGACATACAGACCATTGATATACTCTCTCCGTTCCACATTATGTGTCGTTCTGGCCTCCACGATCTTTTTCGATTTAGGTGTCGTTCTCACGAATATCGATACACGTTTTCAATCTTCTTTCCACTGCTACCCTAATAAAGGAGTCAGGCGAGCGATGCTTCGTCTCCCCACCTCAATCTCTCCCGCAGATCCCGCCCGGCGCCACCAAGGCAGAGGTCTCTCGCCTCCTGCCCCCTGCTGCCGGCCAAGGCCTCTCTTCCCGCCTGCCCTCCGTCGGCCAAGGCACCGTCGCCGTCGCAACCCCGCCCCTGTCCCCGTCCCCGTCGCGAAGCTCCCGGCCGCAACGCCCCACGCCCCCGTCTCGAAGCTCCCGGCCGAGGCACTCGTCGCCGCCGCGCCCCACCAAGTCGGTCGCCATTGCGCCTCCGGCCCCAGTCCTGGAGCCCCCGGCCGTGGCGCCTGTCGCCGCCGCGCTCCCCCCCCCTCCCACGCTCTCCCTCCCGACTGGGGCGCTCATCACCACCGCACCCGAAGTCCCCAGTCGCCGCCCTCGCCGAGGTCCCCGTCCCAGTCCCGGAGCCCCGGTCGCTGCCCTTGCCGAGGTCCCCGCTCCGGCGCCATCCAAGAAGAAGATGAAGCCCTCCTCCAAGAAGAAGAAATCTAAGGCTCCGGCCCCCGCAGCACTCTGGCAGGATAAGATCGCGCCGCAGCCGGGCGGCCTCCGTCGCGGCCTTCCGCACGCCCGTTGCCGCCAGCCATCCTCCATCACGGCCTCTCGCACGCCCGCCGGCGGCCACTCGACGCTTCCTTTCTTTTTTTTCTGCCTGACCGAATAAGTTAACGAGGGGTAGCAGTGTCTATTTCACTTGTGTCGGCAGGCTTTTTGGTTCTCCCTCGTTCCTAAAACTATATATAATGTGGAACGGAGGGAGTACATGATCAGAAGCATTTTGTCTCTTATTAATGTTAATTTTGACTTTGCATATATTTTTTATGTATAATCATTATAACCTTTCTCTTTTTTTTGATTACACTATAAATTTTCTCAAATCACATGGTATTCAGATTTGAGATGGATTTCACTCGTTCTATATTCTACTCCCTCCGGTCCAACAATATAGGTGTATATCTAGGAATTTTAAGACAAATTAGTTGAGATGCCAAAAGTCCTTGTTGCCCCTATTAACACCGAATGCTCATTAATCCATACACAATACCCAAGTCGGCCACTTATTAACTTTTTTTTGCTCCCACCAATACTCATCAATCCATTCACAGGTTTCAAAACAGAATTTTAATGACAAAGACTCATTGTACTCCGTGGCGTCATGTGACCCACTCAAATAGACACTATATTGTTGAACAAATAGAAATCTCTAGATGTACACTATATTGTTAGATGGAGGGAGTATCATGTTATTATTTTAAACTCAAATTCAGATACAATTAGCATTGGATAATTATTTATGCAATCCGCCATGTTGGTTTTATCGGTCACTCAGTCGAATGTTATCCGTCAAAATTGCCCCCTGTTCCAACGGGCGCCCGAGCCGGTGATGTGGTTCCCATGTTGTGCCGGGCGAGCGACGCTCGTGCCCGCGAGACGCGTTCAGCTAGACCGAAAGGTTCCTTCCGGCATGGCCCAGCCGCACCTCTTGGGCGGTTGGGCCCACGGCAGCAGTCCGCCTCCTGGCTTGCCCCACCCAAGGCCACGGCACTGAACCGTCGGAAGGGGCGGAGCTCTCTCCATCCCCGTCTCCACCCGCGGGAGGAAGGGGAAGGGATGGTGTCGCTCCGGCGCCAATCCAGGTGGAAGGGCCCCCTTGGCCCGGCGGAGGAGCCGCCGCTCCACCCGGTCGACGGGGAGGCGTGCGGCGGTGACGAGCCCAGCGTCTTCCTACGAGACATCGACCTCAACCAGCCGCCTCCCCATCCACGAGGTCGAGGCCGTGGCCGGCCTCGCGGAAGCGGTCGTGGCCGCGGTCGAGGTCGCGGCGGCGGTGGCCGACTCCACCTCGGTCATCACCAGAGAGGACGGGGCCGGTGGCGGCAGGGTGTGCCGCGAGGCTCGCTGTTGCGGAGCGACCTGTCTTCAGATGGGGTAACTATTTTTTTCTTTATTTCTTTATTTTTCTGTGTTTTCTCCTGCTGCATGCTGCGATCTGTGCATGTTCATCCATTTTTGGTTTGACTAACTAAATGTATGTCGTCTTGTGGATTTTTTTTTTGATCCATGTCGTCTTGTGGATGGGTGGCTGAGTCGCTTTCAGTTCAGGTTTCTTTTATTATAGATGCCTTTTTGGTTTGGTTGCAATGAATTAACTAAGTTGACTGAGCCAATCAATCCGGCGCCTGTTCCACCGGCTCCGCTCCCCATCCGGTGGGGGAGCGGAGCCGTGATCCGGGGATCCAAACGACCGATGTTTGTTGTTTCCCTGCTATTGTAGTGATGCAATTCGATTGGACCGTTTGGCTACCAGCGGCTCCGGGTCTTCATTCCCAGTGATGTTACAGGGTTTGCCGCCACAGATGCGCACCCCCGCATGCGAATGTTGTGCTGGGCACATTGGCTTCCTCCACCTCGTTGGCGGCGGCAATGGGAATTCTGAGCATTATCCAGCGAATGTGCGCTTTAGTATGTCTTCTTCATCTTACTGGCAGGCAGAGGCGAGGGATCTTGGTTCCCCTGTTCGGGGTTCTTTTTCGGGGCGCCTATCTGTTAATTGGTGGTGCCCATTATGAGATCCTAGCCACTGGCTTGGTTGGCAAGGCGTATCTTGTTGCTGAGCTTGTTTGTGCGCATATCCTGCGGCATACCATAGTTCGGGCTTCTTTGACTTGTGACACTTCATTGTTCAGCTTCATTTGCTTTCTGGCAGTTTGGGGTTTTAAGTTAATCTCCAAGGTGTTTTATCTACAAACAGGGCTGCAATCACTAATCACTGCATAATATCAGTAATTCAATATATAGCTTAACCTATTTGTGATAAAAAAATTACTCCTGACATTGCCATGGCATGTTCCATATAGTATCATTTGACTAAGATTAGCATCAATGCTATGAATGTATTTGTTTGGTCAAGGAGAAGAAATATTAACAAATCGTGTTTATTTGTGACCAATAACACCTTTGTATCTAATGCTTCAATTTCATTGGCACAATTCATACGGACATGACATTGTGATGTCTCTTCATTGTTATAGAGGGTAAACACATTTAACACATATTAGGAATGCCTGGTCCTTGAAAGTGTTCTAGTTATGGGTATAGTTTCTTTCCCTTGCTGTCCTATTTATTTACAATCAGACGTCTTAGAACGTGGTTGCTCAAACCTATTTGAAGATTAGATACCAACAAAATATTGGACTTGCTGTTTCCTAGCTCTATGGCGTAATGATGTGTTTTACAATGCAATTTACATTTCAGAAATCAGTCATCTTGGCACTGGCAGCAGCAGCATGCAATGATAGTGACAAATCTGCACTGGCAACTTGTGATGGCAGCAACACAATCAGAAATAACAGTGCCTGTTATCTTGACAAGAAAGGTATGTCTCCCATTTTTTTGTTAGATAAGTCGGCAACAGTCACTACTTCATTAGATGTAATGCATTCCACCTTTTCAGGTCCACCAGAGAGTTATGTTTATTTGAGGGAGAGCGGTTTTCGTGAAATTATACCGGTTGCAATACCAGTTGGATTAAGTGACGGCATTTGTGATGAAGTGCCTCTTATTGATTTTGGCGGTGACAACACACCAACTGAGAATGGAGAGCAACCTCAGAAGGAGGGCCAACCAAATCGTATTGCCGAGCAAAGAAGCATGTTGTGGGAGAGAGATGGAAAAATGGCGAAAGCTAAAGGTTGTGGCAGAAAGAATTCCAGTGAGCATATGGCAAGTCGAGGCAAGCGAAAAAGCATTAATGGTCGTATTGAGGAGAATAATCCTAAAAAAGCATGTGCAATGATGTCAAAGTGTATGAGTACTAATCACCCCTTTATTTTGATTTTACTGCTGGTATTCTCTTTGTATGGAAAGCACCAACATACATACCTTACTAAACCACATGTCTCTTGTGCAGTGAACAACAAATGGGAATTGGAGGCAACTGCTCGTAGAGAGATGTTGGAAAAATTAGGTTTGGGAATTAAATCCGGTGTTGAGGCGTTTGAGAAGGACATAGGAGATGTTTTTATTGTGCCATCTTTTGATCCTCCCCTGGACAAGTACGATGGAGTACCCGGCGTCACTTTGAGAGCCTCGGACATAACTGACTCGTCAGAGCAAGACTTATTCACATATGTCCAAGAGGATATGAAAACACTCCAAGGTCTCGCCAATGCTGAAACGCTTGACAAGGCAGCCCTCTCAAGACAGATAAATAAAAGTCTTGTGCATTGGACAAAGTTGTTCTCCAGCCATATTAGCGGAGGAATGGCAGCGATGATACAAGCCTTGAACGAGCTCAAGGGACTTCTGGCAAGTGATGCTATATCACCACTTCCATTTGATGGATCAGGCGTCACTGAACGCAAAGCCCGTGTTGAGGAGGCATTACAGAAGGCTGCTGCTCTTCAACAGTCCATCCCAGAAGCCCTGAAAGAGATTGACCAAGTTGAAGCTACTGTTCATGTGGAACGTGAAGCCTTGGCTGCTCTAAAAGTAAAGCAACAGAGGAAAATTGCCAGGCTAAAAGCCTCACTCGAGCTTGCCGAAAAAGGCCTGAAAGAAACAGAAAATCAAGAGACACAGATTGAACAATTCTTGAAGGAAAGCGAAGCATCACGTCAAGATTCCATCAAATATTCTGATATTCTGAAGAAAACTATTGATAATGGGGAGCTTGCGAAAACAGAGGTGCAGAAGTTCATGCAATACATCGGGGTAGGCTCTGAGTCAGCCCAGCCCAAGCCTGTGCGCTCTTTAATATCTTATATGCAGGCAGCTTCATGTGAAGGCTAGCTTATGTTCTTGTCTTGAGGCTTGTTAGTTCCCAGTGTAAGTATGTAGTTCGAGGCAATCTCTTTCCTCTGATGTTCAGAACATGCTGTTTAGCTTATTAGTTCCCAGTGTAAGTATGTATCTTGAGGCATTTTCTTTCATCAGCTATTCAGAATATGCTGTTTCAACTCTCTCCGGGAACCTTAGAACATGCTGTTCAATTCCTTCACTTGGTTTTTTTCTTTCGATTTCTTTTGGATGTGTTTGGGGCATCGTTAGCGATTAAGAAAAATGTTATTTTGTTAGGTGCTATCATCTTCTCATGGAAGTTTTACATTAAGGAATGTAGTGCAGTTCCACCCGGCAATGCTAGTTGCATGCAGTATCGGAAGAGAGGAGAAAAAACAAATGGTAGAGAAAAAGAGACAGCGTCCTGTAATCTGACGTTGCAAAGAGAAACAAATGGCTTAACATGCCCCGGACACATGGACAGCATTTATAATCAGGTTCCTGGGACTAATATCTGCATTTACCTCTGTTCCATTCGAATTTGGTTATAAAGCATGAAATGACTTATACGAATCAAGCTGGCAGAGCACTTTCAGGAAATCGGTGAAGTCCTAGTTATTTTCAGTTGCCCTGCTTGGTTGTTCATGTCATCTTTTAGTCCTTCATCGATTAGTTAGCTTAATGATTTTATAACTGTACTCTCGACCTTAATCAAAAGCAGGGAATTTTGTTGAGGATATTACTGGCTACTGATAGCATTCTCAGGAATTGACAGAGTCAGCTAAGTAGTAAATGTTATAGGTAAGCATTGCAAACAGAACACATATCTTGCCAAAATATTTGACTAAATGCCAATGGAAGAATTTGTGATGCTCGTTTGCACATGTCAAGTTCATGATGCAGTCCGTGCATGTGGATTAGGTAGCTATTTTTTTTTTCAGCTCCTGAGGTCAGTGTATGCATTAGTAATTTAGATTTTGAGATACAAGCATATATACACTATCTTTGATTGATTAACAGTTTACATGATGCGATAAATTACCATCCTCCAATGATCATATATATTCAACATTGCCATCTCTGGGACGTTTCCAACCTTTGAGTAGAATTTACAATTAAATTCCCTTGAACTGACGGCATCTCTTACCCATCTGCTACATACAAAACTTCATCATCCATCCGTCTTGAGGCATGTCATACTACCAACTACGCAAGTACCTTAACAGCAAGTGAGTCATCCAAGAAGATCAGTCCTCCTATGTTACTTGGTCAAGTGCGGCCAGTGGACTAGTTCAGAAACTTATCCCTGGACCCTGGCATGTCAAAGCATGATGATTGCTCAGGCGAGAAACTAGTTCTAGGTGTGAGATCAGATGATCATACCATCTGCAGAAATGGTCGAATGCGGATGGAAGGAGCTGTTTCAAATATTCCTTTCGGTGTCTTACGGATAAGGGTTGATTGGAAGGTGAATCTATCTACATATAAACGTAAAAGGCAGAAACTCCGGTCGGCAAGCTTATCTTTGGATGAAATTTAGTAATAGACTTTGTCTTCAGCTATCGTTTCTTTGAACCAAGAGCGGATCTACGTTGGTGAGAGCGTGCGCGGCTGCGGCCATAGCAAAACAAAACTCTAATTGTGTTCGCCCAATTTCCACCATATGCACTCTTTTGAGTACCTAGCTATGCACTCACAATGGAAAAAAAAAAACATAAGCCTAAGCAGCCCCAACGATGTTCCGCACCACCCTTCCATGAGCTCTAGCTCCACCACTGCTTTGAACTCAGCCAAGAAGCTGAAAACTGTAATAATAAACAAGGCTACGTGTGTTTACACACAAGCCAGAACTTTTTTTAATTTATTTTTAAAATATATATGTAAAAGGCAGTCACATCTATATTTTTAAAGTAAGTATATATGATATTTCAATAACTGATATTCACGGTAAATGATTTGTGTGTCACTCGCTGATTCCTGAGTAAGCGGATTGTTGACATTACAAGATGATCTAATATTTGGTTTGGTCAGAATTTGGAAATAGTCAATGAAGCGTGACTTTCACCAGGGACCCTGCTCAACTTGCTTGCAATTTTATATATTCTATATACAACAAAGCTCTTTGCATCCATAGATCTGTATTCTAGATATAGCAACAAACTGCATGTTGAAAATGACTTGCAAATCAGAAGCTAGCCGTTCATTACAGTGACTGATCGAGTCTTCGTTTCCTTATTTTCCCCCGAGAATTTAATAATTGAGACTTTGGACTTGCAGACCCTAGATATTGTAAGCAGAATGAATAAGCTTCATGTTTCAGATAGCCACTATGGTGAAAGTTGTAGCTGAATTTCTTCCATGTGTGCAAGTGTGGACGAACCACGTCTCAGATTTTCTGGATATATCAAAATATGGGAAAAGAGGTGATGTAATAATTATGCTGTACGACCTGGTATTCTACTAAGAATATTTTTCTAAGACCAAATCAAACAACTTTTCCTGGGAAAAATTAAACACTAGGAAGTCACACTCCCCAACGTCAAGGCTTGAATTCTGCTCTTCAAACATTACGGCGGCCTACTTGGAGATGGAGTCATGCATGAACCATTTCTTCAAAAACGAATAATTTATGAGCCATTAAGACTAAGCCGTAACCTTTTGTTTGTATTCTAAACTAGTGAACTCATTCAGGATTGAAAGAATTTTGATCTTCTTTTGATGCGAGAAAGTCTTTGTCCTTGTGGGTTAATATCTGAAGACCTGCGTAATGTGGTCTTTATACCATAGAAGAGATCAAGTCTTTGCTTCCTTTTGTTCCAGGGACTACTTGTTGAAATTACTGGCTCAAAGTTATCGTTGTCTTGGCGTCAGATTCATCTCTGTTAGCGGAATACTCTCTCTCTCTCTCTCTCTCTCTCTCTCTCTCTCTCTCTCTCAGCATAAATTTTTTTCGAACCAATTCTCTCAGCATACTCAACCGCAAAAAAAGAAAAAAAATCTCTCAGCATACATGTAATAACGTTAGTATGTGTCTTGCTGTAAGCTCAGTGGGGATGTTGTCTCTTGGTTTCCGAAGTTTTAACAATATAGCAAAAAGGAATTACATGTTGCAGTGGATATAGACTGCAGACAATCCATGGACCAAAACCAATCGCAGAAAGCGCGAGTGCCCCGTTAGCCTCACATCATCCGCTAGCGCTAATGCAGTGACAATGGGCTAGCTAGGACGAAGATAATTAGAAATTCGTTTTGGGATCCGTTCAAGTTTTGATAAGAGTTCCACCGGAGCAGTTCTCTTGATCATACAATCTACTTTTAACTTCATTTTGCCAAATTGAGTAACCTATTGATACAAGTTTGACAAGTTCTTAGATACATATTAATTTATTTGTGAAAACAGGCAGGCCACAGGGGAAGACAGCCAAAAAGTCACGCTATATATACCTGATACTATAATATCGCTGCACTGTCAGACTCAAACAAGAAATCAAAAGAGAGCCGCCTTTACACATGCATACAGACACGCATTTGAGGGTTCGAGGTTAACCGCGCGCGTAAGCACACATTATTATTTATGCACAGGATCCCGGTCATGCATTTTTTGAGCAGGGTCAAGCTCTCATACACGACGATTCAGCACCAAGGAGTAAAAACCGAGCAAGCAATGTGTTGAAATTAGCGATGAATATTTCAGAGTCACGAAGAAAGTCCATATATGTTGCTCTCGTAACGGTGAGTTCCGATAAGAATTGTCAATAAGATGCCCCTTTTTTAGAAAAATCATCCAAACAATTCTTCACATTTGGATCGAGTCGCCTTGTGTGCTTTACGAGAGTAAGACAACTTTGATCTTCACCGGAGGCATACCGTCCTTGCTAAGCACCCCCACAGTTTACTAGTTTAGGATAGGAATACACTTTTAACCATACTCCCTCCGTTTTTATTATATGACGCCGTTGACTTTTTTTTTGAACTTTGACCAACAATATAGATTTAAATAATTACTTTCGAATGTGAAATGAATATCATTGGATTCATCATCAAAAACACTTTAAGGTTAACTTTTACACTTAGCTATTTATACAAATATTTTGAATAAGACGAACGGTCAAACGTAACAAAAAAAATCAACGGCGTCATATATTAAAAAACGGAGCGAGTAGAACGTAGTGGCGGCCTGGCCGCTGTCAGCTCTGGCCACAGGATGAGCGGATCGGGGTCCCTCTGAATCGCCGCTCTCAGTGCAGACAGTAAACAGTGACCGCAATTAGTCCCGTTTTGAACCGTGGGATCAAGAATGAACGCATTAGATTTTGCGCTACAGAACACATAAATAGTATATTATCCGCTTCAAATATATGCAGTTCTGGCTATATTTCTGTGTGTTCAGGTTTAAAGAATGTTCAATGAACCTAGTACAAAGCTAGAACTGTATATATTTTGAAACGAAGGAAGCCGAAATACCGCAGGGGTGGTACACCGAATCACTGTTTCCAGTCCCAGCTATAGTTACAATTACATTTAGAGCAGTGTAGCGACCTCTACACTGCTCTAAATGTTATTCTTGGCTTGATGACTAGAGAAGGTTATAGGATCCTTAAAAAAAAAAAAGAGAGAGAGAGAGAGAAGGGTAGGAGGTATAGGATACGGTCACGGAAGCACCAACGCTCAGCAGCGTAAGAAGTGCCAAAAAAGAGAGTGTAAAATGGAGTTGAATGAAATTCGGAGAGGTTGGCGATAGATAGCTGTGATAATTTAGATTAATTGGTGGTGACAAAAGGCAGAAAGCCAACATGCATATATAAGGGCATGTAAAACGCTGATGTTGAGCGAGATAGAGAGAGATAGAGAGAGAGAGAGACACACTGTCAATAGTTACCAAAGAGATATGACTAACACTACGGAAAACCTCTCTTTTGCACTCGGCAAAGCCTTTGCCGAGTGCTACACTCGGCAAAGAGCACACGGCAAACACTTGTCGGCAAACAGTACTTTGCCGAGTGCTGTTTATCGGGCACACGGCAAAGACTTTGTCGAGTGCCCAAAGCGGCGCTCGGCAAAAAAAATGTGTTGACAGCCGTCAGCCATCAACCCTACACTTTGCCGAGTGCCGTGGACCCAAGCACTCGGCAAACCCTTGCCTCTTTGTCGAGTGCCAAGCTGGCACACACGGCAAAGAATGGCATATTTGCCGAGTGCCACGTCACGGCACTCGGCAAAACCTTGCCTCTTTGCCGAGTGCCGCGCTGGCACACACGGCAAAGAATGGCATCTTTGCCGAGTGTCAGGTCACGGCACTCGGCAAAGACGTATACACTCGGCAAAATATTGTTCCAGATTGCAATAAACGTTTTAAATCGACTACAACCTGGACCACAATCACAAAAAACACGATATATCACATATTTCAGCCAAAATATCATCACATATCACATATTTGAGCTCACATCATCACAAACTCAACATATCACATAGATAAGCTCCACCATCATCACAAACTCAACATATCACATAAAAGCTCCACCATCATCACAAAACACATCACATAGAGGTCCACGATCATCACAAACACATAGTCCACCAACCGTCATCACAAACTCCCACACGATCACGACACATAGTTATAGAAGTTGAAATACAATTACAAGTTTATTGACGAGGTGGCCACGGCGACCAAGCATTCGGCGGGGAGATCGGATTGTTGGATCCCGCCGATTGATTCTGCACGAGCAAAGTAATACAAGTATTCAAGTTGTAAGTTAGAAGCATATAAGCTAAAATGTGTAGGTTAGAAGCATATAGCTAAAATGTAATAGAAGTATTTAAGTTGTACTAATAGAGGTTCATAGTAATAAAACTTGTAAGACAAAATGTAGGTTACAAGCTAGCATAAAACCCTTCAATTACTTCACTATATCATACTTGAAGGTAAGAAATTAAAGTACAAAAGATTTGAAGTGACTCACCGGAGTGCCTGCAAAAGGAGTGCCGGTAGGAGAAGTACCATCGAAGGGAGAAGGACCGCCGAAGGGAGGAAGACTGCCGAAGGGAGGAGGACCGCCGTAAGGAGGTAGTGATAGAAGAGGGAGTTGCCCTGGCTGTGGCACCGTACTATGAGTCTGCATGTAAGCGAACATCTGCGCCATTCGCTGGTCATTCCTCTGCCGCTCTGCCTCCAGCTTCGCATCCATCTCGGCCTGCATCCTCTGCCGCTCTTGCTCCATCTTCGCCTCCATCTGGGCCTTTAATATTTCATCGATCCCAATGTTACAATGCAAGATAATACCATGTACAAATCAATGAACAACGAATTAAACCAAATTATCTGGATTTGCTCAATCTGGATCGGTGTAGCGCTAGGCCGTGGGCGTATGGGCGGGGCTGAGCCCGTGCTCCTTGCTCGGATCTGGGAGAGGGTGGGAGTAGAGGCCGTGTCGATTGTGCTGTCGCCAATCCAGTACCGGCCATGCCACTGGGGGTCGCATCATTTGTTGACAATATAGGACCAAGCCGTCCAATAGGAGGTGCACCACCACGGAGGCACCTATACGTCATCAAGCATAGAAATATGAGAGGATCAAATTAAGCGTACTTAATCTCACAAGAGTTCAGTATTCATGTTTACCTGCAGGTATTGCTTTCGGGTAACCTCAATGGTTCGTGCCTCCTTTTTTTCCACCTTCATGTGACGGACGTTAACGTAGTAGGTTACGACGGCCTGGACGCGCGACTCGTAATGCATGTCTCTAACGAGTTTACGACATGCATTGTTCGTCACACGAACCGCCATCGCCTCCTTCCCAGGCTCGCATCTGAAGAAATCCTGCATCAAAACGCAATGTACACTGTCATTATTTGAATAATATCCAATGAGTGCGATGTATTGACCAATGCAGTGCAACGAAGACTTACCCACATCTCTTGCATCACCCTCTCCGCCTTGTGCTGGAAAACCCTGTTGTCCCGATCTGGGAGATCGGCGGCGTTTCTGTAGTGGTCCCACATGAAGGCCGGCTCCTGCTTGCCGGCGTAGAGCACAAAAGACCCAGGATGCCATTGGGAAGGCGCTTGTGATCACCTGCCTCGATCACGTCCCAACCCCTGCCCAAATGAATGAGACAAAATAATAGATGTTATTGTGATTTTGAACATATGAATGAGAAATTAGCGATAAAAATTAGAAAATTACATACCTAGGCGGTATGGGTCGAACCATCGGCCGTTTCTCAGGAGGAATCGGCCGAGTCGGGAGCTGTGAGGGACCTCGCAACCACACACTCTGCAAGTCCTCGGAAGCGGAACCGGACCCTCCTGCCTCCGCCTCCTCGTCCTCGTCCTCCTCAGAGCCGTGAGCAGAAGGTAACTCCTGCTCCTCCTCCTCCTCCTGTCCCTGGTGCTCCTCCTCCTTCTCGGACTCCCCCTGGTGCTCCTCCTCCTCCTCGGACTCCCAAGTGTTGTTACAACGGCTGCAGGGATACCAAGTGGCACTCGCTCCTTTAGCCTTGGCAAATGCTAGTTCCATGAAAGGTTCTGACTTCTCAATCCATTCGTCGGTAAACTCAGTCCGACTTAAGCGGCCCGTGTACATCCACTCACGGTCTTCCATCCTCTAACAAATATATATCAACGAGTAATATAAAATTAATTCATTTGCATCGATCTACACGATGTTCCAACTGTCTAATAGGTGAAGATAGGTCCTAATCCCACCCGAGGATGCGTAGATGCGGTTAGTTTCTAAGGTAAACTCCTGTTCGAGACAGAATTTCGACAGCACCTCCCCGCTGTTCTCCAAATACACGTCCCGTCAGGGAGATTGTGTATCCAGAGAACAATAGGGAGATGATGCCGAAACTCTGTCTCGAACCGGAGTAGACCATGGAAACTAGCCCCATCTACGCATCCTAGGGCTGTCCAAAAAACGTGGACAATTCGAAACAGATACAGCCTTAGATATGCAAAAATCTGCATATCTCCCACTGTATCTTTTTCGAACGGGAGACGCCAAACTAGGTTACGCGTGACCTACATACATGAATGGAAAAAGGAGTTGGTTATGTCTCACCTTGCTGTGCTGCAAAGTGACCGGTGGAGGACGGTGTGCACAAGTCTCTCCTGCAAAGAACGGAACATATATAAAAGAGTCAATTCTAAATTTCGACATAGGAATGATTACTTGCATATAATAGCTATATTCAAGTTCATTTTTTCTCTCGAGGAGGTCCATTGTGTGTGTGTGATTTCATATGTTTACAATGTGTCACATTGCCAGATGGCGTGACTTCCTCATATTCTACCGTGACATGAATGAAAATAGCCAATAAGGCTAAAGCACTCAAATGTCAAGCACAATAAATAAATCAGATAAAGTAAATAGGAAGGAAGAACTCCAAATAGAAGCAGACGTTAAACTTAGATGGGTTTCAGGAACTATGATTGTTCATGTAAGATATGTGCTGGTCATGCTTGGCAAGCTCGATGGATAAAGGCATTAGGGAATTCTATCAGGGTGGCTTATTCGCATTGGTGAACACAGATGGTTCAGTTTGGCGTGGCAACATAGCTAGTATTTTCATTAGCTCCAAGGGATGGGTGTATTATATACAAGAGATGCTGATACTCGGAGCAACAACAGAGCGAGCTTGGTATATACTATCAGGACTGCTAGATGAAAGCAACTTAAACTATTCTATTTAAAATTCAAACTAGTTCACGTTTGCTAACTAGTACCAGGGAATTCTGATTAAATCAAAGGCTAAAGGGCCTTTGGCCTGGTGGCGTAGCAGCTGGCCCAGCTGAAAGTGATGGAGACGACTTCCTTTCTGGACACAGGAGCTCGCACGCACGGCAACGGCTTCGCTGCCGGCGGCGGCGGGGAGCAGAGCTCCCACAACTTTTCTCTGCCGCCGCTACAGGTGAAGCAAGCAATAGAATCCTAGTGCCATGGGAAGTCCATTTTGTGGTGTCTCTAGGTGACATGAATTACGGCGCAAGGCTGGTGGCGATTCGGCAGAGCAGCGCGACGAGCGGCTCGACGGCACGACTCGCCGGCGACGAGAACTGCGTGAGCTCCGGATGAGGATGATATCTGAGCAACACACCTTCCAGCAGCAGCGCGGTGGAGGGAGCTCTCGGGGCCGGGCAGCGGGCGTCGGCGGAGGAGGGGGCCGCCGGGCCGCGCAGTGGAGGGGAGGGCTGCCGGCGTCGCGGTGGGGGGCCGGCGGACGGCGGCCGGCCGGCCGGCGTGCTCGAGGTCGGGGCGGCGAAGCTCGGCCGGCCGGCGGGCTCGCGGTCGGGGTGGCCCTCGTGCGACGGTGGCGGGCGTGGGCCGGGCGGTCGGTCGGCGGCGGGGCGCGGCGCGCGGGGGCAGGCGGCCGCGGGCAGGCGGGCGCGGCGGTGGAGGCGGCGCGCGGGCGTTGGGCGGCGGCGGCGCGGTGATGTTGGGCGGCGGCGGCGCGGAGGAGAGTGAGAGAGAAATGAAGGCGAGTGAGAGAGGAAGAAAGGAGAGATGGCCGCGCGAGGATAAAGGGAAAAAGGTTTGCCGAGTGCCCGCGATCCGGCGCTCGGCAAACTCAAATCTTTGCCGAGCGCCCGCCACGTGACACACGGCAAAGATTTGATTTTTTTTTTTGACAACACATAGTTTTCGGTTTTAGATAATTATTTGGTTGACAATATGATTTTAAATAAAAAAGTTGTCAACATGAAAGTTTCATAACGTCTCGAGATTTACAACTTTTATTTTCATAATTTTCCCATACGAGATTGTTTAAAAAATTCAAATTTTAAAATTTGAGAAATTTCAAACGTACTTTACGTTGACAATTTGATTTCAAATAAAAAAGCTGTCACCATGACAGTTTCATAACTTCTCGAGATCTACGACTTTTATTTTTAATATTTCTCCATCCGAAATTGATTTTAAAATTCTAATTTTCAAATTTGAGAAATTCAAACATTTTTTTCGCTGACAATTTGAATTCAGATAAAAAAGTGACCAACAGCTAAGTTGTTTAACTTATGCAGATGTACAACTTTTATTTTGGTCTTTTTTTTTAAAATAATTATAGACGTGTTATCTACATATTCCAAATATCCCTCTTCGCGTTTTGGGAAACTATCCGGGACCTCTAGGATTTGTGAACAAATTTACTAGCGCTTTGTCGAATGAAAAAATATCAAAATAAGAAGTGTAGATGTTGTCAAAATATACAACTTTACAGTTCAAAATTTTTTTATTTGAATTAATTTAAAGGCTCAAAAAAATTCATTGAAATATTCTTTGCCGAGTGTAGTGGGGAAAACACTCGGCAAAGGAGCCTCTTTGCCATGTGCTGATGTGAGGCACTCGGCAAAGATCCCCTTTGCCGAGTGCCGCGCTGGTGCACTCGGTAAAAAAATAAAAATTTTGCCGTGTGTTCGATTTTGCCGAGTGCCTGGGCCCACCTCCCTCAACGGCCGTCAAAAAATTCTAACGGGCGTCAAAGTTTGCCGAGTGTAATTTTTTGCCGAGTGCTTGGCGTCACCTTTGCCGTGTGTCGGCCACGTGGCACACGGCAAAGTGTGATATTTGCCGTGTGCCTTCCACGTGGCACTCGGCAAACCCTTGTCTGCCGGGTGCCTATGGTTTGCCGAGTGTGACACTCGGCAAAGTACGTTTTTGCCGAGTGCTCGAAATAAAGCGCTCGGCAAACTCCTTTGCACTCGGCAAATTGGGGGTTTCCCGTAGTGTAATTGCTATCTGAACCATTCTGTAATATAGTTTTAGCGCCTATAGCATCGTATGTATTATGAACAACTACTTGGCTAGTTGAAGAAACGTCTTAGGGAGAAAACAATCAAAGATGTGCAACATTTCAAAAAGCATTACATTATTTGGGTGAATGGATGATTCAAATTTGACTTGATTTTTTTTTATGAAACTAGAGAAGAGCATACATAATGAATATTATGAATATACAGGTAGTCCAATGATCGCACTATGTTCCCTTCCTTCCACAAGCAAACCCTCCGGCCATCACGGTTTTCTTTCCATGGTGATTTTTCATGGATTCCATTCGTTTCAACCAGTACCACGATCAGCATACTAGGAGTATGTATCTGGAAGTTTAGTTTGTGGTCCGAATTTTAGATTTCTTTCACCAAATCCTAGGAGGGGTTCTCGCAGTCGCATGCATATGAGTTGTCCATTAATTGGATTTACTTGGAGACCCATTGACATTTTTGTCCGTATGCATGCACAGTCTACACGAAAGAAAGGAACGAATATCGAAGTTCCAAATTTAAGTTCAGGGTTCACACAGTACCGTTGGCTCCATACCCATGAACAGTACGTGTTGACAGTGTCAAAGTCCAAACAATGCATCCAAGACGTAATCAACCATGCAGTGGCCCCAAGTGGCAAGTATGCATGCAGCACTCGCCTATAAGTACGCACACATGCGCTGCTACCACCACCACCACACGCATCGACGAAGCCTGGCTAGATATACAGAGCAAGTAGCACCATCACTTGCCCTCGATAGTTAAGCTCGCTAGCTTCTCAGACTCGAGCCTATATATTTGGCAACATGGACCGGCAAGACCAAGTCAAGCTGACGAACTCCAAGTTCTCCAGCTGCCGCGGCGTCTCCTTCGAGCCCAAGCCGTCGCCGGGCAGCCCGTTCGCTCTCGACGCGGCTGCTGCTCGTCCTTCCCAGGCACCGCCGCCGGACGCGCCGAGCGCCGGGCAGTGGGTCTGGCTCCCCGCGGCTTTCAGCCGTGCATCGTCCAGGATCTTTCCTGCCGGACCGGGGTCCCACGCTTACGGCAGGTCCCAGAGCCGCGCGAGCAGCCACTTCTGCGACCTCGACGACGATGAGGACACGGAAGACGATGAGCCCGTCGTCGTCGACGAGGAGATGGGTGTCGCCGTCGTTCCAGAAGAGGCAGTTGCTGAAGTTGTTGCCAAAAAGCCGCGAGCGCCAGCGTCGGGCGGCGGGCGCTCGAGGCTCGGCGTCATACTGCTGGACCAGGGCTTGTTCACGGTGTACAAGCGCCTCTTCGTGCTCTGCATCGCCCTGAACGCGGCGGCGCTCGCGCTGGCCGCGACGGGCCACTTCCCTTACGCCCGGGGCCACGCCGCCCTCTTCACCATGGGCAACATCCTGGCGCTGACGCTGTGCCGCTCCGAGGCGGTCCTCCGAGTCGTGTTCTGGCTCGCCGTCGCGCTGTTCGGACGGCCGTGGGTGCCGCGCATCGCCAAGACCGGCGTGACGGCGATCCTGCAGTCCCTCGGCGGCGTGCACAGCGGCTGCGGCGTCTGGTCGCTGGCGTGGCTGGTGTACGCGCTCGTGCAGGTGCTCGCACACCGCGATCAAACATCCAGCGAGATCGTCGGCGTCGCGTCGGCCATCCTGGGCCTGCTCGCGCTCTCGTGCCTGGCCGCGTTCCCGCTCGTGCGCCACCTCCACCACAACGTGTTCGAGCGCTCCCACCGGTTCGCCGGCTGGGCCGCGCTGGCCCTGCTCTGGGCGTTCGTCGTCCTCACCGCCGGCTACGTCCCCGCCACGGGCTCCTACGACAACCTCACCGGCGCCGTCCTCGTGAGGCGCCAGGAGCTCTGGCTCGCCGCCGCCATCACCTTCTTCACCTTCCTCCCGTGGCTCACCGTGCGCCGCGTGCCGGTCACGGTCACCGCGCGCTCCACCCACGCGTCCATCATAACCTTCCAGGGCGGCGTGAAGGCCGGCCTCCTCGGCCGCATCAGCCGGTCGCCGCTGTCCGAATGGCACGCGTTCGGCATCATCTCCGACAACGAGGACACGCACGCGATGCTGGCCGGCGCGGTGGGCGACTTCACCCGCGGCCTCATCTCCGACCCGCCGAGCCACCTGTGGGTGCGCGGCGTCCGCTTCGCCGGGCTGCCCTACCTCCTCAACATGTACCGGAGCGCGACCATGGTGGCCACGGGCTCCGGGATCTGCGTCTTCCTCTCCTTCCTGATGCAGCCGGGCGCGGCGGAGCTGTCCCTGGTGTGGGTAGCCAAGGGCATCGAGGCCAACTACGGCGACGAGATCAAGGCCGCGGTTTCCGGCAGCGAGAGGCTGCGCGGGCGCGTGGTTGTTCACGACACGGCGGTGATGGGTCGGCCGAATGTGGCCGAGCTCACCGTCAGCGCCGCGCGGCGGTGGGGAGCCGAGGTGGTGGTGGTGACGAGCAACCCGGAGGGAAGCAGGGATGTCGTCAGTGGGTGCAGCAAGGCCGGAATCCCGGCCTTCGGGCCCATCTGGGATTCCTGATCACTCACACGGTCTGGGCTCCGTTTGAATCTCCCAAGTTGCAGCAAATTGAATACTCTCTCTTTGTTCTTAGATTGTTATCATTATTGACTTTTTAAATTATGTTTGACCGTCTGTTTTGTTTAGAATATTAGTTCAAATATGTGAATTTATAAGTTGCATTTTAAATTTGTTTCATGATAAAATAAACCATAACAAATGTTGACTTTTTAAGCTAAGTTTTACGGTCTCGGCTCGATCCGTTTGAATATCGTAACAAACTAAATGTGTGCTGTTTCGACAGAGAAATATTGTATCCAATCCCTTCGGCTTAGTGCCCAAATTAATTCATGTCCTTCACCGCCAACTCCAAGGAATGGAGTTTGTGTAGGGCATGTATCCAACCAAGGGCGGGCCTGCCTTGTACCAAGGGTATTCAAATGAATACCCATTATTTTGAACAATTTATTTTGTATAAAAACTATACCTTATGTATATGCATGAAGAAACAAAAATAAACACTTAAACAGGCTCAATTTAATAAAAAAGAAGCACACATGCTTTGATATGTTGATTGTTTCGTACTACTATGTGTGGAGCAATTCACCTTTGTGGCTATCCATAACTTAAGTTGTTAGACTGACTTCAACAAGGTGATGCAAAGCCATTTTTGCATCAATTTGACACTATGCATGACCAATCTTGCCTCCAACAGAGAATGCAAACGAACATGCATTTTGCAGAGAGGTGATCTAAAAATACATTGTCTCTCTCCTCCAATGCATTCTCCAGGAACGATGCTGGGACGTGAAAGCGGAGGCGGGCCGGCGGCGCGGAGGCGATTTCTCCCCACCCGGCGAACCAATTTATGATTCCTCGCACATGGAGGTCCGCCGCCCTCTCTCAAACCTCCTCGACAATATCTTCATCAACTTCAGCAGCCCAGCTCGCCGGAAAATGAGTTTTCCCCGCCGCCACCGCCACACCAAGCCGCTGCGCCGCCGAGCTCCTTATTCCGCCGCTCCTCCTCGATCGACGTTATGTGCCACGGTGAGCTTCGCCTAGCTGTGCTGATTCCTGTGCTCCCGCTCCCTCCCCTTCTCGTCCATCCCCTTAGCCGGAACGCCATCCGCCATGGACGTCGTTGCCGCCTCTCTCTGCCGCCCCACCTTCGGTCGCCGGTAACGAGCACGTCACCCGGGTACCGGTCCGCCACCTCGTGTGCATCGTGTTGCCGCTCGCGCTTCATGAGGGCGGGCCCGGATGTGGCCGGAACACGCGTGCCACGACGCGGCCGAGCGTGGTGCGCGGCAGCGTTCGACGACGTGCAGGGCGAGCGGGGCGCGGCGTGCTGGGCAAGTGGTGCGCGGGCCTCGAGGCGCGGCGCGCTGCGGTGTTCAGCGGTGTGCAGGCACGTGGGGCGGGGCGCGGCGGCGAGTCGAGCATGATGGAGCGTGGCTAGGGCGAGGGCTGCATCGCTGTGCACGGGGCGAGGTCGAGCGCAGGGCGGGGCGAGGGCGGCGGGTTGTGCGAGTCGCCGCGTCGCGGACGAGGCTGCGGGGCACCGTGCCGCGGGAAACCACCGGGAGAAGGAGCAGGACGACCAGCGGGGCTTGCGGGGAACTGGCTCTGGAGACTGACTATCCGTTGTTGGAGACATCACCGAATATCTCTTCTGTCTAATGCAAATGAGGATTGCCTCTCAAAATTGCCTATGGACTGTTGGAGTCAGTCTTAAATTTTCTTTTGAATATCCATGGTCTAAATCCTGGGCCCGCCCCTGCAACCAAGGCGGCAAGGCCCACATGAATATAGGCATAGCATACCGATCAGGAGTGTTGCCATAGGTTAGTCAGGGTGTAGTGCTATGTACTGGTGTAGTGCTATGTACGTCTAAAGAGAAATTAGTTGTGGTGTGTCTTTATGAGTGTTTAGTCAAACCCATATAAGGTATGTTAACTCAAATGTTAGGTACACCCATATTCAAACGGATATAAGGCATGGAGAAGTCACCATAGGTGTCTCGTTGTCGATGCGAATGTGGCCTACCACTAAAAGAATAATAGTCGTAAATGCAACACACATGCCAATTTCGAGAGATCTTTTGGCTGTAGATTGTGGGTTTAGGAAGAATTTCTCATGCCAAAAGAAGTAGTAACCATGACAATCGGGTGTGCTTGAAAATAGTGGATAAGTTTACAAGACGACATTAAGAAGCCTTAGAACATCTTCTGAATATGGGTGTACCTAACATTTGAGTGAACATGACCTTGCTGACAAAATAAACTGGCTGTTAAACCTTCTAATCAACAAGCTTGCCTTCCTTCCGTTCCACCACAAGCATTGCCCTGACGACATTAGTAGTTGCAGCAACATATAAGAGCAAAGGCTCCTCTGGTTTTGGGGAACCAGACTCGGTGGTTTGCTAAGGAACTTCTTGAGGTCTTCAAATGCATGTTGTGATTCTTCGTTCCACACGAACTTGTATTGCTTCTTGAGCGACTTGAAGAAAAGTCGAACTTGTATTGCTTCTTGAGAGACTTGAAGAAAGGTAATAAAGCTCTGGAAATACATATAGCTTAGCATATACATAGTAGTGTATATATATAGGAGTATAACATTTCGACGTTGACCGGCCCATACAGATGTCATTTTGGCACATGCATGGTTGATCATTGCATGCTGAAAACGTTAGTGTAAACCACTAACCGCCGTTAGTAGTACTCGTAGTACCATACTCCCTTCTTTTCAAACCGTTGTCGTCGTTTTGAGTACGTTCGATTGTTCGTGTTATTCAAAATATTAGTTCAAATTACTGTTCGTCGTTGACTATGTTTCATTTTTTTATAATAAAACAAATCATAACAAAAAATATGATAATTTTTTCTAAAAAATTGAATGAAAGAATCGTTAAACGTAACTCAAAAAATCAATGACGACCAAAATTTAAAAACAAAGAGTATTAAATATCCGGCTGCGTATATGCATGCATCGTCTTCTAGCTAGACGAGTTGTAATAAATATAAATAAATCGAACAAAAGTTTGGCAGGGAAAGCTTAGACTTGACCTTGACCTTGAATCAGCATCCGGCGTCCTGGCATGTGCATGAAAAAAGAATTACTTACTACAATCAAGAGAATGCCAGGTTTACATGCATGCAAGATGCAACTGATGAGTAAAGTTATCACCGCGTCAGGTCGGCAGCTTCCATACCTCACCCGTCTACTAAAAGAAATACAGAACTTGTACTATATATCTAATTATTTTAACCTGCAATTATGCATAAAATTTGTACATGATTCACCACGTGGATACAATATTAATCAGTGACGATGGATCCACATCTGAAAAGTCTATGCAGTGTCCATTGGCTGGAAGAAATCTTTTTTGTCAACGGTGCTCGATCGTGACCACATTCATCCACTCTCAAAAATTATGCACATGAACTGACATGCATTTAACACGATGTTGATTTGGCAGCCATACACGATGTACTAATTCCACGGAGTTATTATTAGTTCTATGTATTTGTTGCTCCTATACGCAGTTAGAGTAGTTTTCCTAAAAGGTATTTTAATTTTAGAAACACGACGCACACACTCATTCCTAGTTTTCATGAATACACAGAGGCACACATTACCCCTATACTAGGTGATTCCCCGCGCGTTGCTGCCGGAATTGCAAAAGTGGTATTAAAGAGATGATTGAAATGATTCATAATTTTTTAAGATACATAGAGCTGTCATGATACTACAATAGAACCAAAATTGGCATCTATACATGTGAAATAATTATCAACAAAGTCGCAAAAGTTTGGCAAACCTGCGCCAAGGAAATGAAGCACAATTCTGACCATGGAGTTGAGCATTTTATATATTTTCTGAAGACTTTTTATTTAGCATGCTGGATCTCCTACTTTAGGCCGATTAAAAACATGAGTGATTGTGAGTGAAACAACAAAAGCAATACCGGGAGTTAAGATTGATGGGTAAACCAAAGAAAAAGAAGAGGAAACATATATTAGAATGGGCACTTTCGTTTATAAAAAAAAGGAACATAATTGTTATGCTAAAGAACAAAGAGCAATCCTATATATGATTTCGCGGATGCATCATGGTCGTTTATTTCAAATTTTCTGTTAAAATAACTGCTATGCAGCGCAGAGCCATCATGGTCATGCAAGCCATATAGCGCTACCACTTGGCAGAGGAGGAGGCAAATGGACCTAGCATGACTGGGCTGATCCAGATTGTCTAATTTAACATTGGCCTTCTATTTTACACGAATGCACCGGTGAGCAAATGGAGGTAATTTCTGTCAAGCAAGTTGTGTTGACAAAAGTAGCTAGTAAACAAATTGTTGATGGATTTAGCACTGCAAAGAAGAACGAAAGATATCAATAATACCATGTAGCCATCGCAACTGCACGTTGGAGCAAAACATGCTTTGATCATTTTATTACTAATATACATAAAGTGAAAAGAGGAAGCTGTGATTATGCCAGCTATTCACAACTAAATTAAATCAGAGCAGAAAAAAAATCGAATGCCATAGAGAAATCAATGCCTGAAGATTTGTACATATATTTGACCGGGTAGTAAGAATGAGCATACCAAAAACTGGGCTAAAATAGGAGCACGACGCTGTGCACACCCACTTGCAAAAACAACCGAAACCAACATGCAAGAGGATGGCACATCGAAGGCGATGGGGCGTGGCATTTGGCCACTGCAGAATGCTTCAGACGACGATGATATAGATTATGAGAAAACTAATCGACTGCTTGGTTGAAAGATGTATATATATGAAACAGTCACACTACTCACGTAATGGGTTTCTGGAGTGGAAAAGACATTGAATAATTATTAAAATGAATGTGCTTTGGTAGCAACGGGCATGCATGCTGCATAATGGTGCAATAGTGTAATGGTTTTATTTCGGTTATTGCAGTATTAAACTTCATTATGATATTAATTGGCAGTGGATATGTTGAGTGGAAGCTGAAATGTGCATTTAAGGATTGCAGCAGGCGTACAAAAATGAAGAAATGATCTAACGGTGAGGAATAAGAGATCATGCACAATCTGATGGCCAAAACAATAGTGATGATGTGGCTGCACCACAGAAGAGAGAAATAGAAGTTAATGACTCTTAGTTGGTTGCACTTATAAAGAAAGAGTAGACATGAGCGTTAATGAGAGATTGAGCTGATTGATGTTGAGATACGAGAAGTCAACAAAATCGTCTTATGGTCGAGGGGAACATCATCTAGCATTGAAAAGCGAATGGGCATGTAGCCTAGTGGTTATAAGAGCCTCAGTAGCATCTCAGGTCCTGAGTTTGACTCCTCGTGGGTGCGAATTTTCTAGAATTTATCGGCGTTGTGCTTTCAGCGGTAGGCGACGTGGCCGTCAACAGCGAGGCGCCATGACTTCGTCAATCTCGAGGATTGCCGACTGAGTCTTCGAAGATGCTCATAGGGGTAGGGTTTGCATATATGCGTTCATGGTGTGTGTGCGTTGTGAGTGTTTGAGTTGTACTGTAATAAAAAAATATATAATTAACTATAAATACAACACCTCTGTCAAGTCTAGATTTCAAGCAGGACAGGGCCGTCCCGAGGATTTTGGAGGCCCGGTGCAAAATATTTACCGAGGCCCCAATTTAATTGAAAAAATGTCATGATAAACAATTCTATGATTATCGGAAGGACCTTGTGAATCCCTCAAAACAAATTTATCCATAGCTTCTTTTAGAGATTTATCCAGATTTTCTTGTTTTTGTTTCTTCTTACACTTTTCACAACCTAAAGCATACTTTCTGATCCGGTTTGAAGAACATCCCTAGCCTAGGGCCAACTAAAATTGATTATGCACTGATCAATTATTAATAATCGACGGGGAAAACTAAAACAAGACTTGGGAATGAGAGATATACAGACTGCAGATCATAAACCTTAATCAACTAGGGCCTTAGCTGAAGAGATGACGAACGGATGAAGTTTCCGGGTGTTACCGGCGGCGACGGCGCCGTTCGCTGGAGCCTGGAGTCACAACGCTGCACCAAAGGAGAGGAGACAGGTCGTCTCAGCAGGGCCTGGGCGTCGTCTCTTCAGGTTCAGCTAGCGATCAATCAGGAGATGGCGGCATGACCACGTGAGGAAACAACGATCAAGGGCTGCATCGATCGATCAAGTGTCTATGTCGTATGATATTCCGTTGCCTTGGGCCAGGAAATACGTATATACATGGTAGAATTTTGGGGGCCCAACATTTTGAGGGCCCTGTTCGGTCGCACCGTCCGCACATGCGGCGGGACGGGCCTGAGCAGGATGGGTTGGTTCCACCATCAGTAACCTAACCGCTACGTTCAGTTTTGCCCCTGAAAGCTTTTGATATTATTGTTTGAAAAATGGACTGGCCTAAACATTTTGCAGCTTTAACTAAAAAAAAGATTTGTACATATATTAGCCACGCAAAAAGACTACAATCTATTAAAGTTCTTTAAGAGTCCGGCAACGCTTACGCGTGTCCCATCGATCCAAATCAATTAACAACTTATCAAGGTAATAAAAATCAGATTACTGTGTAACTCCAAAAACCTAGCCAAATCTCACTCTCTGTATTCTTATTTAGCTATTCATTTAGCTAACATTCCCTCTCTATATATTTCGGTACACTCCAACAGGTTAGCCAAATAGACGTACTCCCTCTGTCCACAAATATGGGGACATTCTAGATTTGTCCTACGTCAAACTTTCTTAACGTTGACCAACAATATTTATAAATATATGTTGTTTCAAACTAAAAGAGTTATATAGTATGAAAGTGTATTTCATGATGAATCTAGTAAACACATTTTCATGATGTCAATCTTTATGATTTTCTTGCTATGGGAGTCAAAGTTAGAAAAAAATTGACTTAGGACAAAACTAGAATATCCCCATATTTGTGGACGGAGGGAGTACTATTCAAATTTTTTCTATAGCTCCCTTTATCCATTCGCGGTAGCTCCTTTCGCCGCGCACCTCCCTCCCCTGCCTCCCATCGAGCTGGCGGCGGCGACCACCTCCCGCCTCCCATCGAGCTCCCTCCGCCGCCCTCCTCCCTCCTCCTGCCTCCAATCGATGCTGTTGCAGTGCCGGGCGGGAGCGGACGAGGCCGAGATGGCCGGGGCCGAATGGGAAGGAGGAGGCGAGGAAGAGACTGGAGTAGGGGCGCGGACCGTCACGGACGAAGCGCGACATGGGGACTGCGGTGGCTTGCTGGCGTCAGAGCCAGAAGCGAGGAGGAAGCGGGGTTTGGAGGTGGTTCTGCCTTTGCAGTTTCGTTCCGATGGGAGAAAAAGCTATGGGAGGAGTAGGTGAGAAACTCTACACGGTGGGGCGCCGCGGGCGTCGCGACGTGGCTGCGCTTCCTGCTTTGGGGCGGCGGCGGAGTAGGAAATCTGGCGGACGTCGCCGCGGCAGTGGGCGGGCTAGACGACAAGTCGATGGTGAAGCTGACGCGGCGGGAGGTGGGCAAAGGCGAGTCGCTCGACTGCGCCGTCAGAGCTCCTCCCAGGACGACGTCAGCACCGGCCGTGCGTAGCAGAAATAATCGCCGCCACCCGACCACCCTCCTCTCGGCGCCGGCCCCCGCAGCCCGTATCACCACCTGGCGCGAGGGAGCAGAGGAGCGGCGTGGCCGCGACGAAGCAGAGTAGGGGGAGGGCACGGGAAAGAGGAGGGGGAGGGCGCTGGAGCGCGCGGGGCAAGCGGAGAGGCTCAGGAAAAATAGCTAGCAGGAGGCGTGCGATGCCGAGCGGGATTGGGTGCGGAGGTAGATGGAGATGGCGAGCCTGTTGGATGCCGTTTTTTGCTCTTTCTCTCTTTTTTTTTTTACCGATCCAAATACAGATGGCGAGTCCGTTGGAGATGCTCGGAGGCGTACGTCTAACTCTCAATTTGGGTTATCCGTTGGAGATAGTCTAAGATCTTCCGCTTCGCGCATCCTTCGTTCCTCGTCTTCACGCACAGGCCTTCCGCAGCCAGCAAGTCACGTTGTTCCTTCCTCTGTCTCATCGAAGCAAAGTGGTGCCGGTCGGGACGCAGGGCGCCGGGTGTCCGTCTGTGTGTTGATAGATGGGGTGGTACAGGAGGATAAACGGTTAGCCAATGTTGCCGGATGGATCATCAAAAATCATCGAAAATGAAAGGGGAAAGCTATATTTTGCCCGGGCAATATGGAGCCATCCGAATGTCTGATTTTTTGGCTAGTAGCGCGATTCCTCCTTGGCTCCTCTTCTCCAACTCCAGCGAGCTCCTTCAACTTTGGCGAGCTCTCTGATGGGTTAGTGTTCAGGATTAGGGTTTGGGTTCGGGGTTTGGGGGCTCACCTGAGTCTGCCGGACCTAGAAGAGGGGGCCGGGGAGGCAGGCCGGCCCGGCGGTGGTGGTGGGAGAGACGGCGGAGGCGGAGGCCGCCGGAGCGGGCGGCGGGAGATGGCGGTTTCCAGTTTTGGGCGGGGGCGAGGAAGGCGACAGCGGAGGTGGGAGGCGGCGGAGGGCGGCTACCTCGGCGGGCTAGGGTCTCGCCGGAGCTCCGAGCGCGCGGCGGGGCGCGCGGAGCTCGGCGAAGTCCTAGGCCGCCGAGGCATGGGCGGCGGGTTGAGGAAGGAGCGATCGGGAGAGGATCTGGAGGAGGAAGAAACACAACCACCGTTGGATCTCCGGATGAACGACTGGAAATTGAGGCATTTGCGCCGGGCTGGAATGCCCGGGCAACGTATAGACGGAGCCAGAAAAAATGTTGTCGGATCATCGAAAAAAATTTGTAACGTTTCGAACTTTTGATCTTGTTCCTTGTTAGCCGCCAATAATATTGAGATGCACTGTCTCGTCATCGAAACCTGAAACATGGGTAGTACTGTGTGTTGTGAATGTTTGATACGGCGCAAACTGAGATGATCATTGGCCGACTTTTGATCTTGTTCTTTGTTTGCCGCCTACCTTATATGATCACGGAATTTTGGTTAACAATGACAAGACATATCGTATTGTTATTATAATTGGCGAAAGCAAATCATGGATGTTTGAACTTCGCGATTGCGTGCAAATCATTCTCCAGCCAGATTTAATAGTCGTCGCCATTCCCAAACGTGCATGCCCTATTTATGAATACGTAGCCATATGCCACTGCAAGCATCGTGTCGTGGAAGCTAATTAGCTGCAGCACTATCACACACTGATCTGGAGCCCTAGTTTGTTGGCGCCATGGATCATGATTCATGAGCAAGATCCGGCCAGGCTCACGCTCACCAAGTTCTCGAGCTGCCGCGGCGTCTCCTTTCGAGCTCAAGACACCGCCGCCAGACGCCCCGAGCTCCGGGCGGGGGGTCACGCGGACGGGGTCTTTCCGCAACGGCTCGTCTGCCGGATATATCTCCTGCGGCGCTGACGTGGCACGCTTTTTGTCAGGTCGCAGCGACACGCAAGCATCCACTTCTGCGACGTCGTCGAAGTCGGCGACGCTTGCAGGGACGATGAGTGCTATATGGCGTCGTCATCGACGGCGCCGACGAGGAAAAAATGGTCGTCGCCACGGTATACCTGGAGCAGCCGATGACTTTGCCGGGCAACAGGCCGAGAAATCTTCCTTTGCGACCGCATGGACGTACGGCCCCTCACCTAAGCCGCACGATCCGTTCCAACAAGATTCAAACCGTTCTAACGGGGGAATTAACAGCGCGAGGCTCTCCGTTTTCGTCTTCCTCCTCGCGCTGCTGCCGCCACCGCCGCCGCAGCCGGCGAGCAGCGCTGAGCTGCGAGACAACTTCCCCAAAACAATCCGCCCCCTGCAAAACGAACAGCGATCGAGCGGCGGCATCCCATGCAGAGACGGCCGGACAGTGACCTCCTTCTGCCATGATCAGCACACCCCATGATCTGCACACGTCCCCGAGGACGCGTCGTCGCTCCGCTGCCCGCGGTGGACTCGTCGGCGTGCGGCGGCGCCCTGGTCGTGGCGGTGTCCTGTGCGGCCTGCTCGCTGCTCGATCGTCCCTTCGACGCCGTCAGCCACTTCGTAAAGGCGTTCGTGGCACGTGTCGCAGTTTGGGATAGGCCGTACCTCCAAAACATCCGCGTTGGGAAAGCCCAGGCGGTCAAGGCTCGGCGTCATGCTGCTGTAGCAGGGCTTGTTCACCGTGTACAACAGTACAAGCGCCTCTTCGCGCTCTGCGTCGCCCTGACCTGAACGCGGCGGCGCTCGCGCTGGCTGCGACGGGCCACTTCCCTTATGCCAGGGGGAATGCTGCCGTTTTCGCCTTGGGCAACATCCTCGCGCTCACGCTATGCCGCTCGGAGGCGGTCCTCCGCGTCGTGTTCTGGCTCCCCGTGAAGCTCCTCGGCCGGCCGTGGGTGCCTGTGGTCGTCAAGACCGGCGCGACGGCGATCCTGCAGTCGCTCGGCGGCGCGCACAGCCGCTGCGGCGTCTCTTCGCCCGCGTGGCTGGCCTACGCGCTGCCGCGGGCGCTCGAGCAGCGCGATGACGTGACGCCCCGCGAGGTCGTCGGCGTCGCGTCGGCCATCCTGGGCCTGCTCGCGCTCTCGTGCGTGGCCGCGTTCCCGCTGGTGCGACACCTCCGCCACAACGTGTTCGAGCGCACCCACCGATTCGCCGGTTGGGCCGCGCTGGCGCTGCTCTGGGCCTTGGTAGTGCTCTCCGCCGGCTACGACCCGGCGACCAAATCGTACGCGCGGCTGAACATCGCCGCCCTCGCCAGGCACCAGGAGGTCTGGCTCGCGGCGGCCATCACCGTCTTCACGTTCCTCCCGTGGCTCGCCGTCCGCCGCGTGCCGGTCACGGTCACAGCGCGCTCCACCCACGCGTCCGTCATCACCTTCCGCGGGGGCGTCGAGGCCGGCCTCCTTGGCCGCATCAGCCGCTCGCCGCTGTCGGAGTGGCACGCGTTCGGCATCATCTCAGACGGTGGGGACACGCACGCGATGCTCGCCGGCGCCGTCGGCGACTTCACCCGCGGCCTCATCGCCGACCCACCGACGCGCCTCTGGGTGCGCGGCGTCCACTTCGACGGGCTGCCGTACCTCCTCAACATGTACCGGAGCGCGACCATGGTGGCCACGGGCTCCGGAATATGCGTGTTCATGTCGCTCCTGCTGCAGCCCAGCACCACAGAGCTGTCGCTGGTGTGGGTGGCCAAGGGCGTCGAGGCGAACTACGGCGAGGAGATGAAGGCGGCGGTGTCCTGCAGCGAGAGGCTGCGCAGGCGGGTGGTGGTGCACGACACGGCGGTCATGGGACGGCCTGACGTGGCAGCGGTGGCCGTGGACGCGGCGCGGCGGTGGGGCGCGGAGGTGGTGGTGGTGACTAGCAACCCGGAGGGAAGCAGGGACGTCGTGAGGAGATGCAGCAAGGCCGGCATCCCGGCGTTCGGGCCCATCTGGGATTCCTGATCATGCATCCACCGGCTTGGAATCTAAAGTTAAAGGATTTTGATCCGGTAGGAATATAGTATCTAGCAAGAAACAGGCAGTCATCATGTATCAGTTCCAGTGTGGTTGGAGTGGAAATTATAGTTCATTTCCTTCACCAAACTGAAGGGGATTGACATCCTGAGTCTAATCATCATGTATCCAAACAATTGCTTTCTCCATTGATGACATTAATCCTAGCCTCGTCAATTTGAGAATGAAGGAAGTATCTTAATCTATTTATATATCTTTACTACATGTAAAAACACGAGTTGGTGGCTTGCGTATTTTGAAGTTTTAGAAAAAAAATGATATTACCAAATACTTTGGTTTTAGAGAAGCATGAGGTGTTTGGATGGAACAAAATTGCAATTACAAAAACTGTAGTATTGCCAAACTTATAGTCTTTTGGAGTTTTAAAAGGAGTAAATTTCATAAAACTTCAGGTTTTGTAGTCCTTATTTCATAAAACCCAAGGTATTTCGGCTTGTGTCACATAACTCCAGATTTTGTGGTTAATGTCTCATGAAAGACAACGACCATAATACATGTTTTTTTTTTCTAAACTAGATGGCATCTACACGTGGTTTCATAATACCGATTTTTATAAACTACAGTACCCAAACGGAGTATGAAGAAAGCCGAACTCTGAGTCTGAACTCTGAACCTTGCATCGCCCATTTCCCCACCAGATCAGACAAATGGTGATATCACCAGCAGCAGCACTCCCCAGCAGCCTCCTCTGCCCGTCGACCAAACCAAGAACGCCACCTCCCCTGTCCTCCTCCCGGCCGTCTCACTCCCGACTCCACCTCCGAATCCGATCCCCCAAGCCCAAGAACGCAGCCGCGGCACCTGCGGGGTCATCTTCCATGGAGGCGGCCCAGTCCCAGACGCGCGACAGCCAGGGATGGGCGGAGGAGGCAAAGGCAGACGCGGCCATGACGCTGCTGTTCGTGGAGATGGGCGTCGGCTACGACCAGCACGGTCAGGACATCACCGCCGCCGCCGTGCGCGCCTGCAAGGACGCCATCTCCTCCAACTCCATCCCCGCCTTCCGCCGCGGTACGGGCCAAAAAAAATAAAGAACACTTTCCCCTGTCTGCTGTTTCTCGGCCATTCCGTCGAACACCTTTCGGACGCCCCGAGCTGAACACGACTTTGTTCTTCAACTGTTTGTGGACTGAGCTTTTGGGTGTCGACTGCGTGTGCAGGGGCCATACCTGGGGTGAACAGCGACCAAATGAAGCTGCAGATCAAGCTTGGTGTGCCAAGGTCGACGCAACACCTGCTGGACGCTGAGCGAGTGAAGGCTGTCTTTCCCTAGTGAGCGTTCTCTACACACTTCCATTTTGGTGCCTGTTAAACTTCGAACTTGTCATTGAATTGCTTAATCCAAGCCCATATATTTCATGATGAACTTGAATTTTCCATGGCAACTGTTGTCTGTTGATGCTCATTTGATCATTCCAATTGAGCATACGCTCCCAGTTAATGTGCATGCATATCACATAGACGCTTAGGGGAAGAAGTATTCTCTTCATTTGCACTGATGCATTTTGCTGGCTTGACATTGGCATAGAGAATCACATTACGAGCAATCGCAAACTGTATGATCCTAGGCCAAGATGTTCGTTTCTGTTACTTATGTGTCATCATCAAGCATGCGTATTGATCTGTACAAAACAAATTTCATGCTGTCGATGCTCGTATATGCTGTTCTACCATGCAGATTTAGTTTTGTGGTCCTCTTCAGTTGAAATTGCCCAAAATGTCTTAGGGAGGGAGCGCAGATTGCCCATAGTAGCTTATTGACCTTTCTGACCGGCAATATTATTTTCTTATTTTACCCAAACACCAACCAGAGCGTAGCTATAAACATTCTTATGATTCAATCAAGCTCCTACAATATTTGCAGCGATAATCATTTGGTGAACCTCCATTTGACCTGTCACACACTTACACTGTGCTTGGGCTAGGACTGGCAAATGCTTCATCAAGTGGAATGCATGGTCAGAATTGTATTAAGGAAGGGTGTTGGTATGTTCAACACTGCTAGTTGGTATGTTCATGGGATTGTCTTGCACATAATCCAAACTACAAAATTTTATACTAACTAGTGATAAAAAAACATTGTCTTGCTTAGCGAATATCATGTCAAATCAGTTCTCCACACTGTACATTGGGTGATGGAGTTTCAGTAGTGTCTGTCAACATAAAAGTGTTGCCTGTAAAAATTCATACTGGTACATACATATTGATTTCTTGAAAAGAAATTATATTTGCCTAAATCATTCCACTAATTGAATACAGTGAGGGACCTCATGCTGTCATGCAGTTTTCATGAGTTATATTAATGGTCGCATCTTGACCTGCAGTAATGTTTGAGTCACAAAGGTAAAACCCCGAGTTCCTGACCAAAATCAAGTGTCGTGGTCCCGATGCTAGTGTTTAGCTATACAAATGATGTCTGTGTTTGGAGGGCACAAGCACTTAGTGAGTTATTAGGGTTGGATTGTAATAGCATTGTTTAGTATAAAAGATCCCTCTTTATACTCTGCAAAAGCGATGGAGGAGCCTTGCTGCTGTTAAGGCCAAGCTAGGGCAATTCATGATTCGGAGATACTCCCTCTATTTCAAATTACTTGACGTTTTTGACTTTTGTAGATCACGTTTGACCACTCGTCTTATTCGAAAATTTTGTGCAAATATCATTTATCTTGTTTATGGTTTGTTTTATCATTAGAGATACTTTAAGAATGATTTATTTGTTTTTATATTTGCACAAAAAAATTGAATAAGACGAATGGTCAAACGTGATCTCAAAAAGTCAAAAACGTAAGTAATTTGAAATGGAGGTAGTACTAATTAAATATGCACTGCAGTATACTTATTATGCATCTTTGTTCACGTAACGCTTATGATGTAGCATCTAATGATATCTCCTTGTTCACAGTGGGAAGATTATTAGCTTTGAGGTTGTCGACGGTGGCATGATTTGTTCAAGCGGCGTATGCCTGGAAGCAATGGGGGATAAAAACGACGACTGCTATATTGTCAACGCTGCAGTTTATGTTGGTTACTAATGGTGTTCTGAAAGAACTTTCCTCTCTTGGAAGATAGTAGTAAACTCAATAATGCAATAAGCATAAAATGTTTTGGATATTAGATTGTGCATATCTCTGCCGGCCATTTTTGTTTGACCGTTCACAGCTTGTTGGTTGACGCATTAGTTGGGGTCTTGGGGACCGACTAGAGATGGCAATGGGTATCCATCACCCGATACCCGATAGGTTTTTTCTCTATTAGGGTGTGAGTTTGGAACTATTTCTCGCCCCATAGGTTCGTTAATGGGCATTTTTGTCACCCATTGGGTACTACGGGTATGGAGCCATTCTCCTGCAACCATACCCATTTACCCATAGGACCCACGAAATCTATGACACGCGAGTGCATCAAGAGGTATATAAATAAAGAGGAGAGGTTGAATCCTAATAAAATTCCCAAGTTCTGCCACCGTCAGAGCCAGACACCTCACGTGTTTGATTTTGTGAACTATTAGCGTTTGTTTGTGTGATTGTGAAGTATTAGCGTTTGCTTGTGTGAAATATACCTAAGTCAAATGTCATGAACTATTAGCGTTTGATTGTGTGAACTATTAGCGTTTGAGTTGTTAAATATATTTAGCTTTGAACAATTTAATCATTCCAATATGTTACTATATGCAATTGGATGTTAATTTTTGTGATGCCAATTAATGTGTACGGGTAACCCGACAGGTACCCGCACCCATATGGGTGTGGGGATGGGGAAAATTTGAGTCCCCATGTGGGTATGGGGACGGGGTATAAAACTCTAGACGGGGATGGGGACATTCCACCGCCCCCCGGTGGGTAATGTACCCATTGCCATCCCTAGGACCGACGTATGTTGTTGATGCCTGATTACTGCAGCGATTGATTGATAGTGTGTTTTTTATATACTCCATCTGGTTTTAAATTGTTGACGTTTGACTATTTTTGAGTTACGTTTGACCGTTCGTCTTATTCAAAATATTAGCTTAAATATGCAAAATTATAAGTTACATTTCAATTTCTTTTAGTGATGAAACTAATCATAACAAAATTTATGATAATTTTTAAAATATTTTGAATAAGACGAATGGTCAAACGTAACTCAAAAATAGTCAAACGTCAACAATTTAAAACCAGAGAGAGTACTTTGCAAATGTTGATCGTTCTCATTTGTGATGTCAGAACCAATGGGGATATACACACATCGCCCATTCAGCAGCAGACAAAGTGAAACTAGGTTGGGGATGGAGCCTTCATTATTTTCTACTCGAATGTGAAATGAAAAGAAATGATTATTCAAGAAGGAAAATAAACTGTAACACATTTTAAATTTATGTCAATCAGCTGTCATGCAAAATTGCAACACTAATGCTTTGGAATAGGTATCAGCGGGTGCATATAAAACGACAGAATATAGGTGGGTGTATCCTACCAATTTAAACCCCAAAACTCAACTCACTATGTTTACATTTTCTTTTTGATGGGAGAGACGCAAATGCATGTATTCAGATATCAGACTGGTCAGAGCTTGGATTAACGATCGCGGATCAAATACGACACCAACCTTTGGGTCCTGTATAGACGACACGGTTACCTGCAATATGCAGTCATATCAAAACAATAAATTGTATCAGCACAAGCAATAGAACAGGGGCAACATAAGCTAAGGCGTCTGGGAGTATCTTGAACCAGACTTAGGTTGTTTGCCACAAAATATTAACAATAAATGGCTAAGTATTAAAGTTAAGCTTGCTCAGCTGGATTTTCTTAGGTTTTTTTTTTTTTGCGTACACAGTACAACTCAGACACTCACAACGTACGCACACTCACCCCCTATGAAGGCACATACACAAACCCTACCCCTATTCTCAGACTTGGCGATCGCACAGCGTGTACAACTCGCAACATGTATTTTAACTCCGGCAAGCAATAATCTGATGGAAATGATGGGTAACTTGATTGTATAATGTGGCCCATATAGGAACAAAAACTTCAAAGATTGGATGACCCCAGCATAAACAAAACTAGGGAAAATAACAAGCTGGTGCAGAAGGTAGTTAAGAATTAAGATCCGGCACAACAGAAATAGTAGCAAACCCATGAACGTTTCTTCATCATTTTAAATCAGTAAGAACCACGAATAGAATAGACATACATACCACATGAAAGATTCCTTGAGAAGCTAAATTTTCAACATCTAAAGGAATTTGGCCTCCTTCAGGAACCAATATAGCATTTACGTAGTCATTGGGCTGTACACAATGTGAAAGAAACCATCAAAAGGAAAGGCTTCAGAAAATAAGACACCCACGTTCTCAAATTGTCAATTTATCATGTGAAATTGGACCGAGCAACAGCTATGCGTTGAATGACTATTAGCAAATGATGCATTCATCATTATTCTAGAAAACTATTTGCAGGAATATCTAACAAACTTACGTGATTCTTTAGGCTTTTGTGAGCATCGCCATAAGTCCTGTTTAGAGAATCAGTAATTGCAGTGACAAAGCCAGAAGCAGACAATCCAGCAGTCTCTCTGTCATGTGATCCATTCAGAAGAAGTACCTAATTCAGCCAGAAACATATTTTTAGTAAAAGCATCGAGAGACGAAAGTACGATGCATTGCAGGGATGACAAGAAGTCAAGCAACACAACAAGTTTTGCACACTCCCAAAACAGAAGAAAAATCTAGACTGGATATGTGAATAAAGCATAGTGTAAGGACATATTAAATTGAGGACAAATGAAATCAAAAGACCACTATAACATGTATGGCCTATGGGCAGTTGATGTGTGATCTGATTTCTTAGCATAATTACCTTCGGAATGGCCCTTGATGCTATAGTCTCACCAACGCCACGCAATACCTGCATAAGATTTAATGTCAGAACAGATGCCTGATGCCATAATAACGAAAAGTAAGAGTGAGAAGTTTAAAATTAATGTAATTCAATTGAATCTGCAATGAGAGTTCATCCTGGAGTAAGTCTTTCAATTCTTATTTGGCTTCGAGTTAAGAGGTGGATAATAGTCAAGGCACTTCCGTGGAGTAAAATGATGACCCTTACTACTTTTAGCATCTCTTCTCCTACTGTAACCAGTTAACACACTTTATCTAGCCACACAATACTATATATTAGCAAGATTTGTTGGTTGACAAAAAGTGCAAGTTATGCTAATACAACTTGTTTTCTTTTAACTATATATTAGTTCACTTTCTTTTTACAATTTGTATTATGGAAGAGCTCCCAATCATGAGCCAGAACACACCATGCCTATGAATCAGAAATAGTTTAATGTTTTATCACACAGATCAAACAATAGCTATGAATACAAAGAAGTCATGACAAGCATAAAAATAATATATTTCTAATGGTATTTTGACAATATTAAATATAGGATATAGCTCTGTATAAACAAACTTGAAAGCAGTATAATTACCAGTGATGGACATAGTGATGTAAAGAGAGAACCCATAGCATAGACAATGCAGTCCACCTTACTTAATTGCTCCAGCACTGTATGGTTAACTGCAGGAAAAACCTACCACACAAGTGTATCAGAAGTGGCGGAACAAAGTCAGTAATGGTAGCAGATTCATGAATAGTTCGCATATATCAAGATTGGATATTGGTGAGACATAATTCATTTGATGAAATACAATTATATTGATGGAATAAATGTTCAGTGTACAGCCACAGCATCAAGATACAGAGGTTGGCACGCAACAGATGCATTATGCATACATCAAGTTTTCATAACTATGTGGATCATGAAAACATGAAACCCATTAATTTAAGTGTCTTGTTGTGTTTTATTAATGTAAAAATGAGATTTAGTAAAACTTACAAATCAAAAGTATTTAACCATTCCTTCATAAAGAAATACTGATGCAATCATAATAGACTTGCATGGAAGGGGCAAATCGAAGTGTCTAACAAGTCAAAGTAAAATGAATAGCAAGTACAAACCTCGTGCAACAGGTTGCTGCCTTCACTTGACATGTAGAACACACGTTTGATCCTTGAAGGAAGTGCGGTACATGAATTGCCATCCTTTTCAAATCAGAAGAGGAAAAGAACAAAAAGAATCAGTTACAACATTAAGAAACGCAGATTCAAAATCACCAATGATGCATATTACATAGATTGAATGCCATTTGGCAAAGAAACTGAATATAAAAATCAGTTAGACTAAAAACAAACATTGAAATCCACAACAATGTATCTTTCATAAATTGAATGCCATCATATAAAGATATGTAGGTCTGAAATAAAGAGCAGCAATCAACGGTATAGTGACAGCTCAGTCTCAGACTTCTCACAAACAGATTCACTGATTCAAATTATGAATAGTTTGCTTACTCGCTCATTGAGCTCAGATAACTATCAAAAGAAGATGATACATGATATGGCGCAGCCTTCCTGGAGAACGCAGAGGAGAATGTAACAGCAGATGGGACTGAGGGAGAGTGCGAAGAGCATAGCGAAGTGGGCGTGGCAAGAGATTGCTCTTGTCGGGCGAGGAAGGATTCCCCGCCACGATTAAAGTCAACTCTTGCCGAGAATGGGGGAGTTTATTTCTTCTTCGATGAATTACAAAGGGAATGACAGCGGACTTTATACTTCAGGCGGCCAGCTAACTAAATCTCCTCCCGTATTAGCTAAACTGAATGCAACCTTAGCCACTTACGATGGTAGACGCATTCCACGAACGCGTCCCCAACAACACAAAACTTGCGTGCCATGGTTAAACTCATTTAAGACAGAAACTAACAGAAGTAGAAAGATAAAGATGTACGACCAGATAAAGCATCAAGCCGCTTTTTTTCTGAACAAGCAGACGAGTTGTGTATTATTTAATAGAGAAAGGGACAGAGTACAACAAATTCGTCACCTCAGTCTTTTTTCTCGGAAACGCAGGAGAGCTGCGCTTCATTATATTAAGAAGAAAAATTCATCACCTCAGTCAAGAAGTTAGAGGAACTTGTGCCAATACTGTTACATGATCACTGGTTAAACAGAAAACATAACCCAACCAGAACCATAGCTAGCTTATGCCTTGTGCTACACTCCCTACCCGACCATGACAAAGCTCTTAAAACCTCTTGGCAACAACAAGGCACCAAAGATGAGCTTCATCTTTGAACATGCGCTGAGCTTCTTGCACACATGGAGAAGCCACTTTCAAGAAACATAACCACTTTTAGGTGCTTTCTCTTATCCCTCCATGTTTTAAAATGGAGTATCCACCTGAGACTTCATCGTGCCCATCATTAAATTGCGAAAGTATCATAAACAGAACTGCTGTAGATTTCCTTTGAACTATTTCTCTTGATTAACTTTAAATGACCTAGACATGTAGTGTATGTTTTAACGTATGAATTTGAGCTGGTTACTTAAAAAAAACATTTATGTCTAGACAATAACCATTGCCACATGGTCTCTACAAGGCATCACCTCAACCAATGTTGTTACACTACATAGCAACTGTATGACAAGAACATGAAAAAAATTGATTTTTGCACGATTTGTTAAGGGCTAGATTAGTTTATATACCTGATATATACCCTTTTCTGATATAAAGAATGATTTAAATATATATGGAAGAGGATAAAAATGCCTAGGACTAATCAGAGGTATCCCATGGACCAGAAGAACAGCTACTATACAAGACTGAAAATAGCATATGTTGGAGTACCTTGTTTACAACTTCTGGACGTCCATTGCTTGGATGTGATATTTCATTTTGGCCGCGAATGATAGTGCCATCCTGAAAATAGAAGCTTTTCTCTCAGAAAATAAAGGAAAAGAAAAGGAATATGTGTTTATTTTATGAAGGAACTAATGTATTTAATCAGTTAATGGGCATGCATATTTATGGCATTAAAAATTTACCAGCCTAAGGGCAAGTAACAAGAAGCAACCTAGAGTATACTATTGCAACTCGTATTGCATAAGTAAAACTTGGTAAACAGAGTTACCCATAGTTCACATCCCAGAGTAAGTCTGTCATTTGTAGATATAACAGGAAGCACAAGACTTTCTGAGGGGATTTGTGATACGCGTGAAAACAAAAATATTGTAGCGTCCAAGGACTGGAAGAATATTCGTGCCCCAGCAAAAAAGAAATTCCCAATGCTGCAATAATAAATAAATCTGTAGTTAAGTAAACTGAAAAGCATGAAATGTGGGAATAGTAGTGACACGGCCTCAGGGTCATTCACTGTACAAAAATTGATTGGATGCAGCAAAGAGTTATTGCATGCCAAAAATGGTCTGACGTCAAAGCAATGGGAATTTGCAAGAATATGATCTATTGCAAATTTCACCTTAGAAGAATCACCTGCCGTTGGTGAAGCAAAAAATGTCAGCTGATCGTCGAAGGATCTGCACAACAGAAGTTAGAATTATTATGACAGCTGTTACATTGTTAACTCCCCAGTCTATGGCTTACAATGGCAGGCCAAAAATAAAGAGAAAACCAGAAACGACCTCGTTGTGAAAATAAACCAGAAACGCCCGAATTGTTTCTCTGTATGGACGAGAGACTCCATCCCATAGAGAGTGGTCACCTTCTACAATCTGGTACCTATCAATTCAACAATTTAACAGCTGTCATAGGACGAGATTAATTGGCAACTTTTACAGAAACGGAAAAAAAATGGCTAATTTGATTTGCAAAAGAGGGACCAGCTTCTACCACTCCAGCTTTGCTTCTGAAGGATCAAGAGGCAAGCGATGCCCAAGCAATCTCCGAACAGAAAGAGCTTCTGAAGTGCTTTCATCAGACAATCTCAAACATCTTGATCTTATGTCTCCCACAGCAGGTCCACCTGCGAGTATGACACATATGCCAACATTCACCATCCGCCCATCACAACAGATTCGATTTGTGCAGATTTTCAAAAAGAAAATGTTGCAAGTAATAGACAATTGTATGCTGTGGTATGATATGAAACAACCTACCAAGCACACGCACAATCTCAGCTGTGCTTCCACCATCATCAGAAACAGGGAGAACATGGGCAACTCGAGTAGTGACTTTCTTCAGTTCTTCAACAACACCGTTAAATGCCGTCCCACCTGAACCAAATTCTAAAATTAAGGATGGCAATATCTTAAAGGGCCTATTTAAAAAGGAACAGAAAAATATGATAAAATTAGGAAACACTTAGATGACAGGTATGCCAAAGAACACTGTCTATGCAATAGTTCTTCAGTTCTTCAGGTTTTACTTCTGCAACAGTTCGAGTTCAGTTACAAGTACAATGTCTATATAGTATTACCTTGATGCGATTATAAAGTGCCAATTTGGGAATGAGTCAACTTTCTGTGGCAGGGGAACAAGAAGAAACATACATACTATATGTATGTTTATATGTACCAAAACATTTGTAAAAAATATCAGCTATAAATATCCACCAAAAAGGACTATATAGTATTACAAAAGTCCATATATGAGCACTAGTCTACATGTTGCTAAGTATCGTCATGCTGCCTGGTCGTCTGATAGAAACATCAGTGATACATTATTAACGATAATCAGCTGCACCAATTATAATGTCAGATCCCTCAGACTGCCATGCAATGCATTATCCATTCCAATTGTCAGATCATATGCGATTATAAAGCGCCAATAACCTTAACCGATCCGATTCCCGCCAGCTCACGCGCCGCGGCGCATCCCCCGAGGGCCCAACTGGCCAATTCCCGGAACCCGCATGCTCGCTCGGTGCTCAGGCTCATCGGACCCGTCACCCACTCCGGGCAGCCGCATCATCCCTTCCGGCCCGCACTTGAGAGACAGGTGGTCACCTGAGAAGACGAGCAGCGACGGGGGCGCGGTGGAAGCGCCGGCGCCAGCGGTCGCGGAGTGCTCGGCTCCGTGGGCGGCCATGGCGTGGCCGCGGCGGAGACGCGCTCGCGGCCTGGAGGCGGCAGATCTCTGCGCGCGGAGCCGTGGGGAGCAGCCGCAGCCGAAGCGGCTTCCGGAAGCCGGGCCAGGGGGCGGGGTTATGAAGCGCGGGCAGTAGCACGCGGCGAGCGCCATCGGGTGAGGTGGAGGTGGGGTGGGCAGCGTGCGGGGGCAGACGCGCCGAACCGAACGAACGGCACACCGGCACGGACGAACGGCGCCGAGCGTGGACCCACGCAGCTGCGGAGATTGGGCGGGCGCACATGCCGAGGCGCTCGCGTGGCATCAGCGCCACTCATTCGGAGCTGGGCCGAGGTTTATGGGCTTGCAAAGACGTACGTTGTCCGCTTTATGGGCTTTGTTAGGCGGTGAGTGAAACTGTGGGCTACTTATATCACCAGGTCTCGGCCCATGAGAAAACGGCATCGGACCGTACATCATCATCCCACGTTATCGAGAAAAAGTCATCTGTCATGATCCTGCGAGACGCGATTACATGATGCGCACTCGAGCAAGCCTCTCCCCATAGGCACTGCCACTGAAACGTTACCGATTCTTTAAGCGATGGCCTCACTCGCCACAGGCTCCATGATCCAGCTTTACACTTCCCCTCATGCATCATCACGCGCGCATCCGATGGTGCTGCACGTGCTGGACCATCTTTAACAAAACTTTTAAACATCCATCGCAAGTTCGTAACCCAAGCCTTTTCCTGGTATGCCTAAATACACTGCACGTTGGCTGCACTGGCTGCATGGTGGTGAGAATAAAAGTGCCGGCCGGGAGAGTAGAGAACTGGAGACATTGTACTCCTGTGGCTGGTAAAACAACTCTTGCGCCCATTCAGATCAGAGGGCTAAAAGTACCTTTCTGACACAAGTAGGCCACTTGATTAGGGGCACTAGGCTATTAAGAGACGCCAACCACTATCAATCACAGTGTTTTTTTTGGGGGGGTGGGGAGGAGAAACCGGTATCATTCACAGTCACACGAGTAGTACATACAGATGCAGAGAGAGCGTGCAGTGCACCTATAACAAGATCGCAAGGACGGCTCACTCCAGGTGCAGGCATGTTCCCAAACCAAAACCCCAACCCCTCCTCACCAAAACCGGGCGAGGACACCAACCAAGCGCCGCGGATCCACGCCTTGCTCGCCTGCTTCCCCGCCACTGGCCACTGACCAGTCCGCCCTCGATCCAGTCAAGTTCGCTGCTCGTTATGTAACCCAACGGCTGCCCAAGGACTTAGCAACAGCTCTCTCCCCACACATACGAATACAAGTTCAATTACTTCACTCGCTAGCGACCGATCGATGGAGGCCGCCAAGCCCGCCGTCTCCAGGAAATGGACCTTGGCCACCTCGCTGTGCACCCTCGCCTGCCTCTTCCTCCTCTCCGCCGCCCTCCTCGCCGCCGTCGGCTACAGCCCGTTCCAGCCGCGCGCGGCGCCGTGGGACCGCTTCTCCGCCGTGCAGAAGTCCGCCCCGGCGCCGCGTGTTGCACCAGCTGCAGGTCGTCCAGATGCCGTGGCCGCGCCGCCGGCGCCGGAGGATCTTGACGGTGATCTGGGCGAGGTGGTAGAGGACCCTGGCCTTGCGCCGGCCCCGGCACCGGCAGGGGAGGAGGTGGAGGAGGGTGAGGGAGAGTGCGACATGTTCGATGGCGCCTGGGTGCGCGACGACGAGGCGTGGTACCCGCTGTACGAGGCGGCGGAGTGCCCGTTCCTGAGCGACCAGGTGGCCTGCCGGCGCAACGGCCGGCCGGACTCCGGCTACGAGCAGTGGCGGTGGCGGCCCAAGGGCTGCGCCGGCCGCACGAGGTTAGTGTACATCACGAACGCGAATGAACTCGTCACACGCACCTTGATTTCTGACATCCTTCTTCTCCATCTCCTCGTGCGAAGGATGGGCGGCGCGGAGGCGCTGGAGCTGTGCCGGGACAAGCGGCTGGTGTTCGTCGGCGACTCGCTGAACCGAAACATGTGGGAGTCGCTCGCCTGTATCCTCTACACGGCGGTGCCGGACCGGTCACGGACGCGCATCATCGAGGACGCCGGCGCCGAGATCTTCCGCGTCATGGTACGCCGCCTCATTCATCTGGATAGCCCTTGAAAAGTTCAAATTCGTGACCGATGTTTGGGTCCACGCAGTTCCGGTGATTCTGAGTTGGCGTTTAGGTAGGGCACTAGTAACCTAGCCAGTAATCACGTAGGAGCAGCGCGCAATTCCGGGTCGTCCTACATGAAACAGCGTCCTGAAATCACTGTCCTAATCACGTAGTCCTTGAGCAACATGCCAAAGCAGTTGCACATGAACAATTTGCAAAGGACAGAACTATTAATTTTGTTATTGAGTGTATCGATTAGTTCTTACATCAGGCAAATACTGCTAAAACAGGATTACAATTGCTCTGTCGAGTTCTTCTGGAGCCCTTTCCTTGTGAAGCTCGAAACAAAGAGCAACGGGACCAGGGCGCTCCAACTGGACCAGCTCTCGCCCATACTGCAGCGGATCCTGGGCGCTGATGCCCTCGTCTTCAACACCGGCCACTGGTGGACTCACACCGGCAAGCTCAAAGCGTAAGTCCTTCCATCTCCCGCGTGTACCTTTTATGTTTCTTCCCGCGCCACTAATCCAGCATTTCGTTTCAGATGGGACCATCTCGAGAAGGATGGCAAGAAGGTCGAGATGGCAGGAGAGGAAGCCTTCAACAGAGCGCTGAGGACCTGGGCTAGGTGGGTCGACCACAATGTAGACCAGAGCAGAACGAGGGTCTTCTTCCGGAGCGTCTCCCCTGAACATAAGTGGTACATATTTTGCAGCACTATTGAAACACCACTACAGTTACATATGCTATGTAACCTACATCAAGCAACCTCCTTTCTGCAATGCAGGACAAACTGGTGCCACAACCAAACATCTCCAATCTCCAAAGGGGCAGTTGCTTCATGGTTTCCAAAAAGCTTGGTAACCATAGTTGAGACGAACATAAGAGTCATGAGAACGCAAGTTACATATTTGAACATCACCCACCTCTCCGAGCTCCGGATAGATGCGCACCCATCAGTTTACACGGTTAACAGAGAAGGAAAACCACTGAGCACGGAGCAACGTCAACAACCAATCAAATACGGTGACTGCAGTCACTGGTGCCTACCAGGGCTACCGGATACCTGGAATGTGCTTTTGCTTGCCTCCTTGAGGACTCCCTCTAATGTACACTTGCTAGGATAAAGCAAGAAAAAAATACTTGAAATACAGCTATGATTTCTTTTCAACCTTACCTTGAAATACGACATATCATAAGGAGAGCACACCAAAAAAGGTGGCTGGGTGGGTTAATTCGATATACAGACAAAGCCACAATACTTCTTGAATTGGTTCAAGATAGCTAAGCAATCAAACAAACAACCAAGCAGAAATATAAATTACGACACCACAGTTTCTCTACAGAAAATCAGCATCAATATCAAACTTCTGTTGAATACACGGTTCCAAACAGCAGAACAAGCCTTACACAGCACACTCCATGGTCCCATAATACAGAAGTGAACACTGCTTGGCAGCAAATGCCATCTGTGGTTTGTGTATGGCAGGTAGATAAACATAATGCCAACTCCAAACATATAACAGGACAACATCAACTTTTGATCACATATTCCTAACTAGACATTTTTTAGTTGTGATAGCATAGCTTGTCACGCACAAGTTGCAACTGTTGGTAGTTACTACAGCATGTATCAAAAATGACAATGACAGACATTGACTCAACTTGCCCATATTCAACCGGCAGCGGCATGAGTCAGTATAAAGCATTCTACAAACCTAAACCTGTTTTCCCGAAACAGCTACAGTTGATTTGAGCTGGAATCCTCACAAAAAAAAAGATAAGGCGCGTGACCAAGCAAAATGCAAAATAAAAACACATATAAATCTGACAACATAAAACTTCTAAATCCGAAAATCACTATCTGAGCTTAAAGAAACACAAATAACACTAACTTCAGGTTTGTTTTGGAGTAGCTCTTCCAGCTCTGAGCAACCAGACATTACAAAAAATTCTAGAGACAAAACTGCATTACAATCATCCACCATATATGTCTCTTCACAAATCACAAGCAAAGTTTCAACAAAAATAAAGCAACATGACTGAACAGATACCATGTAACCATAACGGAATATCATACGACAATATGACAATAAAAGCACAAAATAGAGAGATATACGACTTCACTTATCTATGAAAAAACAAAACTGCAAAGCAGTCATTAGAAAGTACATGTGAAGCCTTATCATGAAACACTACGCTAGCTTGATTTATCCCATAACAGTGAAAATTGGGTGTGCAAACTGCATTCCAGAATCCAGATCAGAGGTAGGGCTTAGAATATGCAAGACATCCATGTAAGCAGACAACACTTCTGAATTCAGCACAACCATTTCAAGTATAAGCTCCCAAGAGTTGTCACACACCTGAGTCACACATTCACTAGAACTCAATCAATAATTCAGCTGAGTGCAAAAAAAATAAAGAAAGAAATTAGGCAAGACATAGTAAATTTAGTATACAATGATTCGTTTACGCTACTGTACTAGTTCAGACAATGCTTTTATGTTCCAGTTTAAAGAAAGCATTTATGCAACAGAGAATAAGGCAGGGAAATCGCCATCAAGTATTAGTTTTAACAGCTGCAATAGCTTCTGAATGTTGTTTTCAACGCAAATATTTTGCATTAACTAAAAGCAAGAAAATTTTGAGAAAATAAGGCAACATGCTAAAATCCAAAACAGTATACCTAACCAATTGAGATCATATTTCTGATGACAACAGAAAGTAGATCCAAATGGAAGCTCAGAAGAATTCATTAAATCTGATGATGAAGAAACATGATCACTCAAACTTTCATATCACTTCAGCCTTGGAAGTACTACAATGAAGTACTACCCAGCGCAGTTAAAGTAAAAACCTTACCAGGTTGAAATTAAACTAAAATCGTGTCATCAGGACAAAACACATCAAGAATTAAGCTTGACGATCAAAAAACAATAACCATGAGTCCACAACAGCAAACGACACACATGAGAAACAGTGAATGTCAATGCAGAGGGAGTCAACTTTACATCACATAAGCACCAGCAAAATTAGCCAAAGCGAGGGACGTTTCAGATAGTCAGACTGCTCTGAACCCTACATGCTACCGAGGAAGGATAACTCAAAACACCCAAAGGAAAGTTGAAAAATAACAAAACTCAGCTATAGTATGGAACTATATCATGTTAACAATTCATAGCTTGCGCTCATGCCAACCGATCAAAGCTTTCAGATTTTAAAAATCAACTTAGCTCTATTACGGATCATAAATAATCAGTGGAAAAAATAACCCTCCAGTCACATACTCACATCAAAGTTCGAAAAAGAGAGGTAAAAACATCATGCAGTTAATGTGATTTCCAAACACATTAGACAAAGTATATTCACAAGATATGCAAGCATCTAGCAATCAACAGATAATTAGCTACACTATTAAGTTTCAAAAGCATTATCTCACAGAAATAATCTATACAATTTAAAGCATAAGCAAGGTATGTCATCAAAATATATACCTTAGAAGTAAGGCGGCACGTTGGGGTACATCGGAGGCGCCCTGCCAACTGGCCCAGGAGACATCCCACCTTGAGGGTCCTGGCCACGGAAACCAGATCCTGGAAGAGGATAGTTCCCACCCTCGCCATAGCCGCCTCCCTGTTGCATTCGGTACAGCTGTGAAGCTCCGCCCATTCCCAGGCCACCACCATAAGGCCCCATCCCCGTACCGCCAAATTGAGATGAACCCCCAAAAGAGCCGCCACCCATTCCCCCAGCGCCAAACGCGCCAGCCCCAGCACCCATCCCAGAAGGCATCTGACTTCCCATCGACCCTAAACCTCCTGCACCTCCTCCACCCATGGAAGATGGCATGTTTGAGTAAGGGCTTGGACCCCCAAGCCCACCACCAAATCCACCAAACGAGGGCATACCACCACCAGGGCCATACTGGCCACCCATCTGAGGTCCAAGTCCCATACCAGGACCCGACATGTCCTGAGGGCCACCCTGCATCATCTGCTGCTGCTGTTGCTGCTGGCCGGCAGGCCCGGATTGCTGTGGTTGTGACTGCTTCCCTTTCTTCCCCTCAATTGCAAGCTTGCATACAAGCTGGTGACCGTCAATCACCTTCACAGAGTCCACTAGTGAGGCCTGCGCACCCTCAGGGGTCTTGTACACGAAGAGTGCAAATCCACGGAACTTGCCCGTCTGCTTGTCAAAACCCAGCGGCCCCTCCTCGATCTCGCCATACGCGGCAAAGTGAGAGAGGAGTCGATCCGATGGCATGTCAGCAGGGACGTTCCCAACAAAGATCTTCCGGAGGGACACATCAGCCGGGGGAGCTCCGCCACTGCCGGCAGCTCCACCGGATGGGCCGCCGGCCGCGCCGGCGGCGGCGAGCTGTGTGACGGTCATCCGGCCGTCAATCTTCTTGGAGGGCTCCTTGAGCGCGAGGACGGCGGAGTCGGCGTGGCGGAAGGTGACGAAGCCGTAGCCCTTCGAGCGGCCGGTCGTCTTGTCGGTGATGACGACGGCCTCCTCTAGGTCGCCGTAGGCGGAGAAGATGGTTCGGAGCGAGTCGGATGTGGTCTCCCAGCCGAGGCCGCGCACGAAGAGCTTGCGAAGGGCCGGGTCGCGGTCGGCGGCGGCGCGCACGGCGTCGAGCGCGGCAGCCGAGACGAGCGCCGCGGCAGCGGCGATGTCGGCGAGCTGGTCCCGGGAGAGCGGCTCGAGGAGGCGGAGGACATCGTCGCGGGTGAGACCAAGCGCGGCGGCCCCGCCGGCGGGGGACACGGCGGCGGCGGCGCCGTTCTCGTCGGGCTTGCGCTTCTTGGAGAAGTGATCCATGGGTGGCGGCGGCCGGGGGAGGGAGAGAACGGGCAAAACCCTAGCTAGGGCTTGGCGAAACAGCGGCGGCCGAGGTTGCAGGGGAGGCGGATTGCGGAGTGGGATCGGAGGTGGGGAGTTTTTATCGACTTGAGAGCCGCAGAATTTCTCGATTGAGGAATCTTTAACTGGCGTGACGTCGTGTGCCAGAAATAGGCATCAGCAAGAGAGTCCTGCGTTGCCTCGCTGGGCTCGGGCCATGATGAGGAAATCCCGGTTCCGTTCGGGCCTGGAACTATGTCGTCTGCGCTGGATCCATTTAGTTAATTGGGCCACTGCCGAGCAAAGCTTGTTGGTCTGTAGCGCAGCGCCGCCGAGCCATTCCGCCGCGGATTTGCCTTCGCCGTTGTTTCGTGGACATTACTTCTATATGAGCGCCGCCGCGCCGGCACACGGACGTTGGCGAACTCAAGAAGCAGAAGCTTGGCCGATGATCAAACGTGCGATGCGACCTCAGCTTGTACCTCCCACGAAACAATCCTGAGATGTGGGGGGGCGAGTAGATCGGAATAAGTGTTTTGTGCTTACTAATTTGTGTTGTTTTGATCTTCTTAATGAAAAATCCATGATTAACATTATAATTAGCACCAGTGGTCTAGTGGTAGAATAGTACCCTGCCACGGTACAGACCCGGGTTCGATTCCCGGCTGGTGCATTTTTTTTCTCTCTAGAGACATTAGTGTATACAGTTTGTTTTACGAATGATAATCGTAGCAGCCTTAGTTTTATCTTTCCCCGTGTATAAGGCATAAACAATTTCAGCCTTAGTTACATAAAATATACACATTATTGGGAGACACCAATGGGGATATCATGTGTTTGATAGCACAAAGGGACTTGTGCCCTCAACCATGTCCATGTGATACCTCTGATCTTTTCTCCCACCTTCAGAACATGTATAGGGTTTTGACATAATTAAAAAAAAACAACACTAATAGTTTCACCGAGGAAGAGAGAGAAAGAATGACTGGCGTGATTTCATTGGCATATATTAGCACCAATGCTTAATTCTTCTCTTCTTTCACAATGTGGGCAGTCGTGCTTGATTTCAATGTAGACTCCTCGACGAAGACAAAAGCAACCTTCCTATCGTTAGCATTAGCAAGAGCAAAAAACCGTTTTTTTAAAAGAAAATCATTGCTTTATGAAGTGGAACCATGTGCCTGTACAGGCACCAGTGCCAGTTTATGGGGGTCAAGCACCGATTGCTGCAGACTTGCAGTGTTAGGCTTTGGTGCCTCCTCCTCCTCCTCCTCCTTCTTCTTCTTCTTCTTCTTCTTTTTTGGCGATTATGGCTTATGTGCCCGCTTGGATACGATGTGAAGGCACTTTTGGAATAAAAGAAAAAAATAGTTTATGATAGTACAATTCTATAACACTTTTGATCAAAAGATTACAACTTACAAAATTATCATTGGTTTCTTTAGATGCATGAATGAATCTTTGAGGGAATTAACATGAGGTTGGACCTCATGAACACTTTCCTTCAAAATCATGTGTTTTTCATGCATCCAAATTCTCAATTCAAAAAATCATGTATTTTTGAATTCATATAGAACTGCAAATGGCATACTAACTCTATTTTTGTGGGTTTTCCCACAACCTAAAGGCCTAAAACCCTTCACTCACTCATTTGATGATTTCCTCTCAATTTTACAACTTGCTTATCCCGGCGGCGTGGAGCATATGCGCCGTGGATGCTGCTAGTCTGCTACTAGTAGTCGGCTACGCAGAAGTCAGAATTGATGATGACCCAAAGCGCAAGCAAAAAGGGCCCCAACCTCGAGGAGACGACGAGTACGGGCCCCACGAGTCAGAGACCTCTTTGACCTCGAGCCCGAACCCGACCCGGCGACCCCACACCTCGATCCAAACCCGCGACCTCCCCAGTGACCCAGTCCCACCTTCCTCCGCCTCCCCTCTCTCTCGCAGCCCACTCCTCCCTCTCGTCTGATCTCGCCGCTTCCGGATCCAGCTCACCCGCTCCCGCCCTACCGGCTCCCCGCTTCACACGACTCATTCCCGCGCGGTACGATCCGCGCCGCGCCCACCGGTCCCGCGGCCGGCGCCATGGCGAGCGGCGGTGACCAGGCGCCGGCGGACGCCGAGCCGCTGGAGCTCGTGCTGTTCCAGGTCGCCGAGTGCTACGTCTACCTGGTGCGACTCCTTGCCTTGTTTCGTCGCCTTCGCCTTATTTCCCTCTCGATGATTTAGTGGACTGTCTGCTCTGACCATGCCATTCTCGTGCAGATACCTCCCAGGAAGACGGCTGCCTCTTACAGGTACACGCTTCTTCTTGGATCACCAGTGGATGTTTGTAGTGGACTTGGTAGGATTTTCGTTGTAGTGTTGTACTAGTATCTATCCTTGGCTAGGTATAAGCAAAGCAAATTAGGAGTCGTGCAACGAGCTAGATCAAGCCTAAGTGTGGAATCAGCTGAGACGTTGCTGGTTTCCCCAATTCATGCTTCCATTTGCTTGGCTCAATCGAATGCAAAGACCGCAGGCTAGCTCACCTAGTTTCTGATTGTAATGCCATATTTCAAAACCTGTGCAAATTATAATGTGATTCATGCATTTGTTTGGCCCTGGAAATAATCTTTTACTAGTGGTAATATGATGCAGGGCGGATGAGTGGAATGTCAACAAATGGGCATGGGAAGGGTCACTTAAGGTTGTTAGCAAGGGGGAAGATTGCATCATCAAATTGGAAGATAAGAACACAGGTAAGATAGTCACATTCGTCCTGATGGCTAGTATTTTTGGGAAGTGTGCGATGTTAATTGCTTGAACGTGATTCAGGGGAGCTGTATGCCAGGGCATTTCTCAGAGAGGGTGAACCGCACCCAGTGGAGCCTGTTATTGATAGCAGCAGGTATGTGTTTGTTGCTACCACACACTATCTGTCTAAGTCTGTGATGATACATGTTCTTTCTATTTGTAGTCATAGCTGAAACGGTTTCTTGCTCGAATATTGTGCTTGCAGATATTTTGTGCTTCGTGTCGAAGAGAATATAGGTGATAAGCTGTCTTTTTTTCTTTAGCTCTGTGATTTTCTTGTAGCTTAACATTTTTACCTAATTCAGGTCGATTGCCTTTTCATTCGATACGTATCGTTGAGTTTGTGAGCATATCATTTAATTTGAGCGGTGCCCATTCATAATATAGTTATATATACTATATAGAAGCATAACAAATCTTGCTGTGGGCTGCAGATGGGCGACAGCGTCATGCTTTTATAGGTTTAGGCTTCCGTGAAAGACCTGAAGCATATGACTTCCAAGCTGCTCTACATGACCATATGAAGTATCCTTTGTTCATTACTTCAAACATGATACGAGCAATCACTGCAATGTAATACTGCTGGAGTAGTATGATATGGTAGTATGCTAATCAGGTCCCATTGGTATCCATGCATTGTAGATTATAGTTCGAATTTTTGAGCATTTCTTACGCCATGCTGTCAGATCTTAGAATGAACTATTAGTTGGTAGTCAAGTTCCAAAGCAAATTTATATAAAATATTTATCATTTGCCAACAACTTTTACTGTGTATGCTATTTGGTTTAGGCACTACCTTGTTTAATGATAGGCCATTTGTCTGTATGATTTGTTCTCCCTTACATTGTCAAAGATACCTAAACAAGAAGAAGGCTGCAGAAGAAATGGTGCAACAATATGAGAAGACATCATCTGTTGACTACAGCCTCAAAGAAGGGGAAACTTTGGTTCTTCAGCTAAAAAATGTAAGCTTCCTCCCAAAATATTTACGGGAATAAAATGAACTTGAGACCTCTGATGGAAGATCGCCTTCTGAGGTCTTCAAACTAAAATTTAGGACTTCTGTTCCATAATAGTTCCTTAGGTTCTGTTGGTCAAGCAATCACGAGTGACATCAGTGGTATATGTATTACGGATATGTTGATAAGGTCCTACGTCACTATGAAAGAATACTGACATTGTAAAATCTGAAATGGTACTAGCTTCCATTTTTTCTGCATCAGATAGCATTTTCACAGTAGATTTCTATTGGTTCACAGTGTGTGTTGTTAGTTCCATAACCCTTTAACAACTATGAGGATGATTGTTTTTCTTCTTATCCATCTTTTAGCGTTGTCTTTTCATGTTGAGCTTAGCGCATACAGAATAAGCCATTTAAATGTGAAAAAGGTTACTTGTGTTAGTTCTTACTAATGGTCTATGTCGTCTTATCAATCAGCTGGGCCATTGATTTGGATGAAAGCTATTTCCTTGATTAAAGATAGATCAAATACTTTTTCTTCATGTGTCTCAAGGGTCTGTGGAGTACTTCTTTATGCATACTAATTTGGCAGTTTATTGAGTACCTGTTTTGGTTAAGTTTGCCAACCAGCAATAAACAGCTAGGTTTAGGGTGGGAAAGAAAATAGGCTTTGTTTCCAGGGAAAATGGTAGCCATATTTTAACCAATCTAGAGCTTAGACCATTTTCTGTCTAAATGCATAGTGAAATCTCTACTGAACCTTCATTTTTTGTTCGGAGTTTCTGTTGAGAACGAGACACCTGACAATCTGACATAGTGACGCAGTTAGGATACATATTTAAGGTTTCTCATATGACATTTGAGAACATCAGATACCCTTGTGTATCCATTTATATCTGTCGGTTTTGTTTTTACCTAAACGGAAGTAAACGCCGTTTAAGTGCCGTCTAAATGCTAGACGGGCACACTCGTATATGCCTAAACAGCCGTTTAGCCTGATTAAACAATCGTTTAAATGCTAAAGGTTGGTTAATCGACTGTCTACCGTGTAGTGTCTACGTTTCACTGCCTGTCGGAGTCACTCTTTCATAGTAAGTTGGGCAAAAACAGAGGCTTACTGAACTGCATTGAAGGGTATTAGCTGTTTTATTTGCCATTTATTTTCTCTAAAAATAACTTATCCCTTTAATAGCTAACTTTGCGACTTATCTTTCATTTTACAATCATATTCATCTTTACGTACGATCTTCTCATTGTTTGGGTTTTTCTGTTGTTTCTTGCAGAAAGAAACTGGCACCAAGACAAAATCGGCCTTTTTTGAGCAAGGCTTAAACAAAGTCTCAGTGAGTGAAAAGGCAAACTCCAAGGAGTCCCCAGTCTCGCTCAAACTCCCCCCGCCTCCACCCTCGCCGGTCTCTCCAACCGATTCTGGGGTTGCCGCCTCCCCTTTCAAAGCAGAATTTCCTCCCCAAGAACAACCAGCTGCTGATACCGCCAGCACAGCCGGCGCTGCCACTTCCAAAGCCGAGCTTGCTCCCGAGCAACCAGCTGCGGCAGAGAAGAAGGTCGACCAAGAAACCGTGGATGACGACTTCGGGGATTTTCAGGCTGCTGGATGATTCATGTATCTTGTACATACTGCATGTTACTCGAAGTGCTTCTTCTGTATTCTTTATTTTCAAAAATCAGTTATGACGTGACTTCGCCGGCACTCGTGTTGCTGTATAGAGAGTTATATCATCTCATAACCTCTATCTTACACCATACAAGTAAAAAGCGAGTATACTTTTTGTGTTGCAGTGGCATGTCCGAGTTCAGTGCCCAGAACTTGCAATTTCGGCTTTCGAATCCGTCAAAAGTCTCGAAGTGCTCTGGAAGCAAATCCGACACGGACCGACACGGTACGTATCCGGGGCAACAATAAAAAGGCAATGCTACTGCGCTAGCCGAGCAACAATTGTCTGGGCTATTCTGCGAGATGGAGGAGCGTGCGTCTGTGGACTGCTCCGACGCAGCAGGCGCCCGGCATGATGAGCGAGAGCAAAAGAAGCATGAGGCGATGGCACGGGTTTCCGTGGGCTCGATGTCGCTGCTCCTGGCCTGGCTGATGGCGTTCATGCTGCGGCGAGTGGCCGCTTTGGCTCGTGTCGGAGCTGTGCGCGGTGCTCTGCATCCTGTTGTACCTCTGGGCCTACCACCTCACGCAGAACATCACTGCCGGCGCCGTCGTCCCCGTGGACGCGCTCGTCTTCGCGTTCCCGCTCGTCTTCGGCGCCGTGTTCTTGGCCGCATTGCTCGCCGTGACCGTCGGGCCCGTGGCCGGGGCGCTCGTCATGGTCGTGGACGCCGCGTGCGCGTCTGGCTTCTTTGGGTTCTGCCTCGCCGAGTACACGCGTTACAACACGCCGCTTGCCAAAAACAAGAAACAACATTTGGCACGGACACAACATCCACAGAAAGTTAGCAGTTCTTTTGTATATACGACATTTGTTTTTCGAATATTATACAAGTAACAAGCCCACAAATTAGCAAGCTGTGTAAGCGTTTTCAGGGTTATTGATTGATTCTGCTTCATGTCACTGAAGGTCTTTGAACACTACTAGAACGTCAGTCCACATCCATGTGTATCATTTCGTGGGAAACATATTCACAGTCGTTAAAATCATGTGGTACATCAGATCTCTGCAAACTCGTCTTCATCGCTTTCATCTACCCACTCGACCTGGGAGTAAGCTGCAGATTTCATCAACTCCGTCAGGCCGGTTAGGTCTTCCAGGTAGGTTGGTTCGTTGATCACTTGCATCACAAAATCCATGCTTCTTCTCCGATATTCGGACAAAACCTGTGATAAGTTTGCATGAATCACACAAACATATCAGCAATGTATGTACCTATATTAAAAAAAAAACAGAAGGTTCTTTTCTTGGTTGAGAAAAGTGCAGTGATTGATGTTTACATACCGCATTGGAACATGCTATGCAATTGCTCGAGGAATATCCCAAGAGGGTTAATAAGTTGTACTGTGAGAGTGATCCTCGTATCTGGTGAGGTAATAGACCAAGTGTATGGTCACCGCTCGTACCAGCAATGTCTCCAGGAGCATGTATCCTGCAGCAGGTAGTAAACACATCAATCTGATTTCCAAGTTTTCTGTTAAGTGGAAGTAATAGTTCACCTTCCAGTGTCCAGTTGCTTACCCATCTGGATGGTTTAACATTCTTGTGAAGAGGTCTGCAGCACGTCCAGATGCAATAGAGGCTAGTCCAGGTCGTGTTACTGTACATTGTTGATCCAGCGTCCGATTGGAGATCGACTGCATCAGATGATAATGAAATGTTGTCATGATTGTAGGAGGTAACATGTTATGCACAATGGGTAACTTCTAAAACTTGGGTAAACATTACATCAACAGGAGCAACCACATCATTGCAGAAATAGCACCCGAGTCTTTGATGTCCAAGAGCATCCTTTGTGGACAGCTTATCCATAGCAACATCCACATTGGAACCTTCACAATTCATGCCAGGACCAGCCCCATGCCTCATGACAAGGTAACTGTCATATCCTAAGGCTGCAGTGATAGCAATCTGCAAAGCAGAGACATGCACATATAAAACTACCGAATATCTAGTTGTCTACATAATTCAAGGATGCCTACAAGGTTACCTTGTTTTCGTCAGTGCAGAGCAGAGTTGGAAGCCATCTACTTTCCCTTGTGTCAGTCAACAGGAAGATCGCATCATGGGAAGCGACTAATTCCTTAAGTCGCTTGCAATCTTCAAGCACAACAGCTGCTTCACTAGGAGACACAGGATGCCCTGGCATGGGTATTTCCATTTGAATACCTTGTGCATCCTGCATACCAGATATTCTAATGAGAAAAGCAGTAAGACAATGGAATAACTGTTTTAAGGGGCAGGAAGTGAGGACTCACCACAGATGGACATCTCTCTGATAGATGATTAAGTATCGCAGTGGCTTTGGGAGCACCCCTGTCATCATATGTGTAAAGTGATTGTCTTGCCAAATTTGACACAACAACACGGCCACTATCAACTACTGTTAGCTTCCGTACACCGCAGTCCTGAAAAGTTGGTTTCCACCTTAATTCAGCAGATATTTCTGTAAATGTTAAAATTTGACATAAAAGTATCATGAAACACACCACTAACCATAAGAATACGAGCAACATCACACCCAAGAGTCCCAGCACCTAAAAGTAGGCATCTGACATCAGAAAACTTTTCTGAATTTACAGGGATAATGGCAGGCATTTTAGGATAATCATCCGGCCTTTTCAAATCAATGACGCCTGTTAGATCTTTTAGATATGTCGGACAGTTGATGGCTTGCACGACAAAATCCAATCCTTTTCTTCTATACTCTGACAATACCTGGAATGTTAGCATTGTGAAACATCAGAAGCTATAAAATTCTGAGAAAATAGTTCCGAGTAAAATTTACTTACTGCACTGGAACATGCAGCACAGTTGCTTGAGGAATCGCCTAGTTCAGTCGACAAAACACATTTTGGGAGTGATCCTCGCAGCTGATGTGGAAATAGACCAAGCTGATGTTCGGTGTCCATACCAGCAATATCTCCTGGAGCATATATCCTGCAAGAGGGTATGATATACTTACTATTGTTAAGGTATCACATGGTGGACTAGTTAGATTTTCAGAGTTCTCAACTTAGCTCAATCAACTAATAAATGCTACACAAACACTAGTCCTGCATCTTTCAGGTATCTAGCAGCTTACTCATCGGGATGATGTAACATCCTAGCAAAGAGCTCCACTGCTTTGCCAGACGCAATCGAGGTCAGTCCAGGTAGTGCTGTTGCATGTTCATCTAGTGTTCCATTAGTTATTGACTGCAAAAGAATAACAGAGCTATAAAGCTGTATAAAATTAAGTATCAAGTCGAAATAACATGAATGTGTTTCCATGAAATAAGTCTTTATGTAGTGTGCATTTTACAAGGGAAGCAGAATCATTGCAGAAACAACAGCCCAATCTTTGGCGTTCCAGAGGATCTTTTGTGGTGTTCAAATCATCCATCCGAGCAATCACTTCATCCATAACCCCTAGACCAGCACCATGACGCATGACCAGGTAATTGTCAGATCCTAACACCGCCGTAATAGTAATCTGCAGTAGAGAAGCAATCACACAATCACGCTTAGAAAATGAAGAGATCTAGGGTACTTTTTGATGAACTGTGTGACTGATGTATCTGGATGCCCCTTCAGCCATGGGTATTAAAAAAATTTATACACTCCCAGAATGAGCATTACCGCAAAGGTCCTTATAAGCTAGATAGTGTGTTTAAGATTTACCTTGTTCTGATCTGCACAGAAAAGAGTTGGAAGCCACTTGCTCTCCAAAGTGTCAGTTAACAAAAAGACTGCGTCATTGGAAGCAACTAATGTTTGGAGATGCTTGCAATCATCAAGCACATTAGCTATTTTGCTGGGAGATACAGGATGCCCAGGCATTGGTATTTCCATTTTGATGCCTTCAACCTCCTACACAATAGCTTATCACTTGTCAACAAGAGAAATCTGTATTACCCTTAAAAAAATATTTTTAATTCCCTCAAAAAAAGAGAGAAATCTGTAGAATGTATATGATGTTAGAGAAAAATGCAAGCCTCACCACTGCAGGGCATCTTTCTTTTAGACGTGGAATTATTGCAGTCGCTCTTGGGAGTCCACAGTCCTTGTTTATGTAGAGTGATTGTTTGACAAGATCAGGTGCAGCAACATAACCACTGTCAACCACTGTTAGCTTTCGTACACCCCAGGTCTGAGAAAATGGTTTGATTATAAACAAGGAGAAAATACACTTCTGTGTTCATTCTGTTATGTTTTGTTACAGACAGGAATCTACTAAAATAAAGCACTAACCATAAGTAGGCGGGCAACTTCACATCCAAGAGTTCCAGCACCGAGCAGCAGAACTCGAACACGAGATAACTTGTCTATATTCACTGGAAAATGACGCCACCCCATAAGCTTCAAGTGCATCAGTTGTTTTTCATTATCCTGACTGTGCGTACGATAGACAATTGAATTGAGATCATTCTTTACATTGTTGGTTATTCAATGCGAAATAAAAATATGTTCACTCTACCTTACTGGATCCATTGATTCAAGATTCATTTCTTTTGGTTCAATTTCTTTTGTTGCTTTCCCAGGCTTTTCTCCTTCCCACCCGATAGCTTCAGGTACATAATCAGGGTCATCCCAGCCTGTCATAATAGTTATTGTCAGAAATGGACAAGTTGAAGAAACATGATGTTTGTTTTATCGCATCCATAATATTTATACCATCAGGTGGTGGAAATGATGCTTCGCCAATGAGGGAATGTTCTAGATCAGGCTTCCCAAGATGTTCCCGGTAGCAGAAGAACTGGACTTTCTCGATCTTCCACCGGATGTTCAGGAATGCAATGTAGTTTCTAAGAGCCCAGCCAGGGAAATCTAGTTTGACCTTGTCCCCCTTACAGCCATGATCATAGTACCCAAATAGAAGCTGCAACAACAAAGCAAGGCATTTACCCACAATGCAAAGAGACATGAAGATGGGTAAAAAGGAAGATTCTTTAAAAGCAGTTATCAAAACTTAGCCAATGAATGGCCAAAAAGTTACAAACAAACATACCTTCTGACAGTTCCCCTGGCAAGCATTCCAGTCCTTAAGTTGTCTAATAGAGGCACATGAATTTGAAGATATACTAATCAGAAAGAATGGAACAACTGCAGAGAAGTAATCCATTGCAACAATTAGTAAACCAGATCAGCATAACAGACTAATAACATGATGCCAAGCATCAGCACCAGCCAATAATAGTGCTATTGTTTGACGAGTCTCAAACCTGTTGTTTCAGTATTAGAAGCACGCCACTCTAGCAACGAATTGTACAAAGATGTTGCCTGCAGAAACAAATCAACAATTTTCAGTGCCAATCAGGGGAGAGAATAACTCGAACAAGGAAACGAATCTTGTTAAATATTAGGTGCACAGGAACCTAACCTCTTCTTCGCTGAGAACTTTTGAAGCGGATTGTAGGCTGAGTAGGGTCATTTTAGAGTTGAAAATCAATGAGGGGAACGCCACATTGTAATATACCTTCCAATTCTTCAGATCGGCAAATGATATCACAAGGAACCTAAGTAGCAGAGAGGGGTTCTCTTCTACTTTACCAGAAATGATGTCATGCAAGATCTGGCTCCATCATACAATTAAAATTATACAAGTGAAAAAAGTGCAAACAACACAATTGCAGAAGTTCCATGTCAAGCATGTACCTTCTTTGCTTCTGCCTTCAGAAGAAGGTCTCTATCTAGGTTTTGGAATCCCCTCATGTTATTAGTATTTATGAGGGTCCCTGGGACTGGGCACTCGTTCCTATTGCCATAGGAATTGTCAGATGGTGGCACTAATGATTCTGCGCACAGCCTTAAGTAGCTTGCAAGCTTGCGATGCTGGCGTGGAGTATAATAACCTGAAAATTGAAATAAAGTGATACAATCACAAAGTCGTTCAGTTTGTCCAGACATCTCCAGCTAAATTATAAGAAGACAAAGCACACATAAACTCATTGTCCATACAATTGGGCGACAGCACAAAACTAAATTTCTTTCTTCGAATTTCTTTTGATGAACCTTGGCATTTCATCCTGGCAGCAGGGCAAGAGTGCTGGCAGCAGGGCACAAAGTGCGATTTACAACCACGATAGCCAAAAGCTTAACTGGTTAGATGGTTGATCTTAGTATGATTATCACTAATCCCTGAACAACCCTAGCAAACGCAATATTCCAAATAATCAGCGGCAGATGTCTAAACTGAATGCACAGAGACTAAATAACTCAAGGTTCCCAGTAAACACCACATTGACGCAATTACTCAACCCCTAAGAAACAATGCGTCCACGAACTGGTAACACCGGCGACACCCATCAACAACCCAACGCGAATAGCAGCCGAAGCTCCCGCACTCGGATCGTGTCCTGTAAGTACAGGGTTGGGGTCACGGAAGCCCGGAAGTGGTGGCGCGAAATCGCAGGGTTCCACGTTCATTCCCTGCCCTAAATCGCGAATCTATGTCGGATCAGCAGAAGGTGTTTGGAAGCTAACCGGTGATGGGGAGGGGAGAGTCGTCGGTGCCGAGGACGTCGAGCTTGAGGCGACGGAGCGCGTCCCAAAAGCCTACCTCCGTGCCGCTCTGCATCTTCAGCACCATCAGCGGCCGCGGGAATCGCGCCGCCCTGGTGCTTTCGCTTGGCCCCGCCATCGCCGTCCTCTCCGCCGGCACGGCGAGCTACACGGCCTGTTCTCTTCTGCTCGCAGTTTCTGCCTTTTTAATCTGTTTTCCGATTTTTTTTTCTAGTTTCGTTGGGTTTGCTTTAGCGTGCGTACAAGTACAACTCGTTCCGTGTTGTAAAAGACCACGAATACAAATAGGGTTGGGAAAAAACCGAGACCCCAAAACCGAAATCAATAGCCGAGACGAAAAAAATTCATATATTCGGGAGTAGCTGTTCGGGTAAATAACCGAATACCCAAACAACAACGAGCACCCAAACTGGGGCCACACAAACAACGCATGCACGGGAGCACACCACGTTTTTTTTTAATCAGCACACAACGCATTGTCAAGGCTGCTGGCCGGCCATCACAGTTCACGCGAGAACGACTATGGTGCATTCGATCAGCCTATTCTTTTTTTTTTTTTTTTGCGAAAGGGGGTGGGATTATATTAAAACTTTGAACAGTACAGCCCACAACCTTTTACAGGAAAGTCCCTGAGCACATTTACAAAAAGGACCTCAAGGAAAAAGGAAATACAAAGCCAGCCCTCTTCCTCTCGATCCTTCCCGAGACACCTTCTCCTCGCCCGCGACGACCTCCAACAGCAACCGGCGGCCTTCTCCTCCGACCAGATCGGCGACGACAACACGTTGTTGACACAGTCGATTAGATTTGAACGACGAAAGCACCAAACCGATCAGCCTATTCTATTACAATCAACACAATTCAACAGGTAAACATGCCTAGTTCCGATGGTTAGGTTATTTGTGGTGGAACTAAACCATCCGAGTTAAGTACCAGACGACATAGAAGTTACATATTTACGACCATTTATTTTTCAGTAAGAGATGACGTCCCAGTCGACAACGAATGTTGCATATTTACTGCTATTTATTCTTTCAGTGAGAGACGACGTCCCAATTGACAGCGAGGCGTTCATGGTGACTTCATGAATCTCAAGATCTTTTGGTTACCTGCTATATTCATAGGGGTGAGAACTCGTGCATGTTTATAAATATTTGCGTTTGTACTTTGTTTCACACACATACAAAAAAAAGTAAACAGTCACACACGCATACATTCTGTTCTTCTGATTGAAATGTGGCCCAAAGGTGATGGAATAATGTGAGAATTGAAATGGTATAAGAAATGGGTAAATGGGTACTTCGGATAAAATGGAAGACCAGATTTTGATATCCAAAATTTTTTAGTAACATTACCAATTAATTGACGTTTTTCGCGCTTCCCGCAGGTCATGATCATCCTAAGTTAGAATTTTGACTCTCAATAACAAAAAAAACCTATAAAGATTGATAACATAAAAATAATGCACAAAATTCATCGTGAAATTAACTATCATAATACTTTAAAAATATAATATTTTTATAAATATTGTTGGTCAAAGATTAAAAGTTTAACTTCAAACAAAAAAACCAGGCACTATGTTAAGAGTACAAATCACTGAATTTCATGTTATCATTTCCTGCTTCGCATGCCCAAGCAATCATTGAATTTCATGTAATCTTTCACATACACGAACACGAGTATGTGTCAGCTCCAAGTGTAAATGTAAATACTGTAAACGATGAGTTGTACAACATAACAACAACACGCTCGGCAAGCCAAACGAAGAACAGTCTATGCAAACTTGGCGAGCTCGTCGGCGAGCGCGGCGGCGTGCGGCTCCTCGACGCAGCGGAGCATGAGCCGGATGCCGCGCTTGGGCGCCGGCGGCTTGAGGTAGATCACGGACGCGACGATGTTGACGTCGTCGTTGAGCGTGAACACGTACCCCGGCTCGCCGAAGCCGTAGTCCACCTCGTTGAACCCGACGCGGCTCCAGTCGGACACCGTCACCGTGCCGTAGTCCAGTGGCACGTTGTAGTGGTCGTCGCCGGCGCCGCCGCGCATCCAGTCCGTGAACCGCGCGGTGAGCGCCTCCTTCGCCTCCCGCATCACGGCGACCGCCTCCGCCAGCGACGCCTCACGCATGACCTTGCTGGTCCGGGTGATGCCCACCGGGTACACGCAGTTGCCGTAGTAGCCGTCCACCGACGGGAGCACGCCCTGGAGCAGGTGCCGCGTGCTGGCCGCGAAGCCCAGCCGGACCTCGGCGTCGTCGGGGAGCCCCGCCGCCAGCGCGCGGCACTTGAACACCACCGCCGTGACGGCGTCGAAGGTGGAGCAGGTCTGCTCCGTCGCGTCCTTGAACTCGTCCTTGATGCGCGCGATGCTCTCCGGCGAGATCTCGGCCACCTGGGTCACGAAGCTGAACGCCGTGAACGACGGCGGCGGGCCGCGCGGCAGCTTGGGCGGGTCCGGGATCGCGTCGCGGTCCCAGACCGGCGCCACCGACGGCGCCGGCTGCCCCCGCGCCATCTCGCCCGCCGCCTTCAGGAACTGCGCCGCGCCCTGCCCGTCGAACACCAGGTGGCTGAAGCAGATCCCGACAGCGAACCCGCCGCAGGTGAACTTCGTCACCTGCAAAGTTTTCAAAAAAAAATTCGAGATCTCAACTTCGATTCAGCGATCAAGTGTTCATGGATTGGATTAAGTGGAATCGGGAGGCGATCGAACCTGAGCTGTGAGGATGAGGTCCTCGAGCTTCTCCTCAGGGGGAGGGCGGGCGAGCAGCTCCTCCTTGGGGATGAGCAGCGGGCGCTCGAGGTAGTTCACGTCGGCGAGCGCGCAGCTCGCGGCGGCCTCCACGAACCAGACGCCCTCGCCGGTGCAGTCCACCACGGGTTCCCCGGGGGTCGGCTCCGCGATGCGGCCGGCCACCGGGTAGTACGGCACCAGCGCCTTCGCGAACCCGTCGCGCATCGCGGCCACGGCCGCGTCCTGGTCCACCGCCCCGCTGCCGACGGCCGGGGGGAACACCTGGATGAAATCGACCGAGACGCGCACCGCCGCGGTCTTGTCGATGGAGGAGAGCGGGAGGGTGCCGCCGGGAGTCGGCCCCGCCGGCGGGATCAGGGCGGGCGGCGACTTGGAGACGGTGGGCGCGGCGGCAGCCATGGCGGCGTCGGCTGGTCGCTGTGGGCGCGACGCGCGGGCAGTAGTCAGAAACGGATGCGTGGGGAGCTGGTGCTTTGCCGCTGTCTTCCCTCCCTGCCAACGAATGGTGGTTGTTGCCGGCTGCTACCGCGTTTGGCACGAGCTCGATTATGAGTGGAAAAGTAGTTGGCTTCTTTCTCTTGTGTTTAGGCTTGATCCGAATGCAAGTGGGTTAGTGCTCTTGATTGTGACTTTGTACGTGCGAGCTTAGTGGAGCTCACATGATCAGTTGGTTGGTAACCATGTTGATTCTCTATTCGGTTGAACTTTCCCTGAAAAATGTGATCTTATAACTATGCTAGTGTTTTGGATCTGAGGCAGGACCAACTGTACAGAACTTAATACTTGTTTCCTTGCATATGTTTTGTAGAGTCCAAAGACTGGTTTAAGAGCAGGAGAGAAGCCGTAGCCTCGTAGGAGAAGGCCGGGATGCTCTTTGCCATTATCTAAACATGAAAATGAGCAGGACAGAAGCATCCTCATGTTACTGATCAAATTATCCCAATTGTCAAATTGATCATATGAAACCTGACAAGCACAACCTACCATTTATGTATGGTACTTGTCAATAATAGCATCAAGTTTCTAGGCATTCAGTCACATGATCACAAAACTATACAAGATAACGTAGCAGTCTAATAAAATGAAGGTATTATTTCTCATCAATGTAAAAAATACAAGTATAATGTAATAGCATGTCCATAACAGTACAAAGTATAAACCCGACCAACTGTCTTATTGCAAACAAATTTCTGGAAGCAGCAATTCAATACAACAAAATACAACAGCGCCCCAACTATGAAAACACTATGGAACAGACACAAACCCTCTATGCAAGCTTCTGCAGCTCCTCACTGAACACAGCAGAATGCTGCGGCTCCACGCACTGCAGCACGAGCCTGATGCCCTGCTTCGGCTTGGGCGGCTTCAGGTACACAACGGAGGGCACGATGTTCACGTCATCGTTGAGGGTGAACACATAGCTCGGCTCGCCAAACCCATAGTCCACCTCGTTGAACCCGACATGGCTCCAGTCGGTGACAACGAGCGTGCCATAATCCAGCGACACATTGTAGTGGTTCTCCTTGGCGCCACCACTCAGCCAGTCAAGGAACCTTGTCGACAGAGCATCCTTGGCATCCCTGATCGCGGTCACAATCTCCACAAGTGAAGCTTCCTTCACCTCCTGACTGGTTTTGGTGAGACCACCAGGGTACACGCAGTTGCCGTAGTAGCCTTCCACGGAAGGCAGAGCATCATTCAGAAGGTGGCGTGTGCTGGCTGCAAATCCTAGGCGAACCTCGGCATCGGGTGCAAAGTCGATTGCCAAGGCACGGCATTTGAAGATTATGGCAGTGACTACATCAAAGGTGGAACATTTCTGGTTGGTCTCGCTCGCAACCTGGTCCTTGACGCGCTTGATGCTGTCCAGAGAGATCTCAACCACCGACTTCTCAAAGTTAAACGCTGTAAATGACGGCGGCGGGCCGAGGGGTGCCTTCGGTGGGTTGGGGATGGCATCCCGAGCCCAGATTGGCTTGATCGACGGCTCAGGCATGCCCCTAGCCATCTCACCAACTGCTTTCAGAAATTGGGCCGCGCCCTGCCCATCAAACACCAAATGACTGAAGCAAATGCCCACAGCCAGTCCACCGCAGGTGAAATTTGTAACCTGATGAAAATGAAGAGGTAAAATCAATGGATCAGTAAATATATTACAAAATTATATTCAGTAACTAGTTATAAAAGGGGCCAAGTGACAAATATGTAACTTGGGTACTATGGTCTCAACAAAGAACTACTCCGTATTGACACCAAGGACGTGTGACCTAATAAATATCTCTTTCTAAAAAATTGAAATTTATTGTACCTTTTCTCGCCTTAGGCACAGCAAGTTTGCACTTCATTTACAATTGAAGGATATTTAACTTACATAGATGTGCGAATTGTGTATTATACAAGAGTTATTGTAACCCTACAAAGCTATCTTAAGCATCATAAATTCCGCAAAAAAAAAAGAAACATTGTTCCCCTCCACTGTCACTGAAATTCAGAACCAAATGGTCTGAAAATAAATATTCTAAGCGAGATTTAATAAAGATAAAATAGACCCCAATTTATGCAATCCTAGGTTTCAGAACATTCATCTGGATTATATCAGCTCAAAGAGAGACAGTTTTTGTGCTAATGTTATAAGACGCTAGTATTTGGTCAAATGGAATGGTACCGATATACTCTGATGAAAAATAGTAATGCAGTCTGATGCACTGCAAGCAAACATGGTAGGGCAGCAAGGAATAGTAATACTTGGCCTCATCCTTGGAATCCCCATCCTGCCTACTTCTGGTGAAATCATCTCCAGCATTCCCTACCAGGCTACCAGCATCCAGCAGAAGCATGCCAACGACAAACGTTTCATTGGATGACCGGTGTCAATAGCTATTAGCTTAGATCATTACGTTAGCTCAAACAATGCATGGCCATGATCCAGTCATTGCCGCAAGGTTGGATTGATCCTCTGTTCTCAGAATGTACGGGCGCCAGCAAACAACTGCCATTGCCAGATTTCCTGGTCAACGTTAGTCGTACCTTCCACCCGCCACAGATCCACTCACCAAACACTAAGCCCTCTCAGATCCAAGGATCCAAGCCAACATTTCCCACCAACAATCAAAAGCTTGCAGACGATCGAATGCAGCATGAGAAAGAATCAGACCTGCGCGAGGAGCACGGTGTCCTCGACGCGAACCCCGGACGGCGGGCGCGGGAGCAGCTCCTCCTTGGGGATGCAGAGCGGCCGCTCGAGGTTGCGCGCCTCCTCAAGCGTGCAGCTGGCCTCGGCCTCGACGAACCACACCCCCTCGCCCGTGCAGTCGATCTCTGGCTCCCCCGGGACGGGCTCCGCGATGCGGCCGGCGATGGGGTAGTAAGGCACGAGCGCCTTGGCGAAGCCCTCGCGCATCGTGGCGACGGCCGAGCCATCCTTGCCGGCCGCGGGGAATACCTGGATGAAGTCGACGGAGACGCGGACGGCGGCGGTCTTGTCGATGGAGGAGAGCGGGAGGGAGCCGCCCGGGGTCGGCCCCGCCGGCGGCACCAGCGACGACGGCGACTTGGTGACGGTGGGCGCGGCGCCGGCCATTAGCGTCGATGTGGTGGTTCCGGGGCCTGGGCGGATCGCCGGAGGCCGGGGAGGGAAGGGAGGGAAGTGATTAGTTTGGTGCGAGAATGGTGCCCAGCTTCTCTGCTCTGACTGAGAGCGGACGGAAGTTGAGCCGCGGCTTGATAAGAGAGGGTTTGGTAGCTGACAACAACCGACGACTTCGTTAGTTTGGTTCTCTTCTGTCCCTGCCGGTGACGTGGAATTTTACAAATTAGTTTTATTGGAAAAAGATTTTGACCACTGAATTCAGAAATGGACTTTTTTTTTCCGCCACGCCAAGATGCTCTAATAGATTCCGCAAGATATGACACACATATATGCCATGTCAGCAAAAAACCACACACCCACCTGCTGAGCTGTCAGTGTGGGCGCCGAGTCCTTAAGTGCCCAACCGAGCTTGCTGAGCGCCGCAAGCATCAGTGGGGAAGGATAGACATCTCCCTTAATTTAAATTAAAAGAGCCGGCACTCTCTCTCACTTATACCCCATGTTTGTCTTTCTGTCTCTTCTTACCGATGACCTGAAAAGCGGCAAGCATTTCCTCTATATTTTGAGGGAAATAAGCATGAGCTCAACCATCTTGAAAACTTTCCTCCGAGTATTTCTCTCTCATCGCACTCTAACGTTTTTCCTGTGTTGCATCCAAATTATCTTCTCTTGAAAAGTCTCTTCTTCCATAAATTCCTACAGCACATCATATGACAACTAACTTTATTCCACAATCTTGTGTTCCAAAAGAGGGTATTAGATTTGAGACCTCCATCACCTGGGTTTTTATGTTAAGAAATGTGCACCCCTTCATTACCATTTGATCTCGAGAGCCTTTTACCATCTCCAATGAAGTTAGGATTTGATTTCGTTGCTTAAAAGGGGACATGGACGGACCATATAAAAGGAGGGGGGGGGGGGGGGGGGGGGGGGGGGGGGGGGGGGGGGGGGGGGGGGGGGTAAACACAAATAACATATAGAGTGAAGAATAAATTAATCATTGTTTGCTTAAATGTATTGTTCATTTAGTAAGATTGGTCCTCTCTGGTTGTCTGCTCAACCTTTGTGCTCTGTGCTCCGTCAATGAAATGAAATGTTGCGCACGACGCAACCCAATCACCTCAATGTCAATGATGATCCCATGGCTCATCAAATTAAACATGCTAGAAACCCTTGAACTACTTGCAATAATTCAATCGTTGAAGACGGTAATTGTAGGAAAATCTCTATTATTTAGTTTGAAGGTGCATTAAAGAGAGAATAACTTATTATTTTGGCACCAGGTTTTGGTTTGATCATGGTACATTATTGAAAATTATATCCTTCTACAACATTTTGTTAAGTTCATGATGGCTTGCTATATTGTTCATTATACAACATCGGCCGTATGGCTAGCCCGTAAGTATGGCAATGTTCTTAAGGAAATCCATACACTTGTGTGCAAACTGCTTTACATATTCATATCTTCAGCAACATGTGAGGTTATGGGTGCGATAACAACCATAAAATGCTCCTAAGCAAAGTGAGCGACGCTTAGTTAGTCGCATCGTGGAATTTCCAAGCGGACGACCGGGTTCGAACCCCGCGTCCACACCAAGGTTGTGCTTCGGCTCACCTCCATTTTTTTAAAAAAAAAATGGTCCTAAAACCAAACCGGATCTGAATAATGCTGCTACTATAAAATATCAAATATTCGAGAGAAAGCATGAAGAAGGAAACCAAACAGGATCTGAATAATGCTGCTACTATAAAATATCAAATATTCGATTTATATCAAATATACGAGAGAAGATCTGGTACGGTTTTCTCGTTTTTGATAATTGAGACGGGGCCCGAACTGAAAATTAGCGTTTCAGGTAACTGCGCGCGTCCTATGGCCCTGTTTGGCACAGCTCCACTGTCCGTGGAGCAGCACAACTCCAGAAACTCCATGGTGGAGCAGCTCCAGTGTGGAGTTGCAGTAGGATGTGAAGCTCTGTTTGGTACAGCTCCAACTCCAGATCCGGTTTCATAAGGAAATGACTGAGATACCCTTGATCATATTCAAATGGATATGGAGCATTTCTGAGTAAGAGAACAGACACTGTATGATTTTTGAACGCAAATATAATACCATTAATCATTAACATGCCTTAAAATTCGAAATATCATGTAGCAAAATATTACAAAATACTAGTAGTTACTAAAATGGTACATGCACCATTTTCACATAAATACTAGCCGTTACAAATATATTAGTTCCAAGCAAGAGAGATAGATGTGGCCATCTCATCACGAAATGTGTCCATAGTCATCCAAGACAAAAGATCAGTTGAATCATTAGATGCATGTGGAGAAACTGCATACTTGTTGTATCTATCCGGGATGGTAGGCACATAGTTGGGATCTCGATCAAAACAAGCAAAGTCCAAGTCCTCAGCTGCATGCTCACGTATGAAGTTGTGAAGCACCATCGTAGCCGCAACAACTTTCTTTTGTGTGAGCATTGAAAAGGATGGCATCTTGTAAAGGATTTGCCACTTCATCTTCCACACACCAAATGATCTCTCCACGACATTACGAATAGATGAGTGTATTCGATTGAATTTCTCCTTAGGGGTGTTTGGTTCCATACCTCTATGCCACTCAGGCAAGTGGTATCTCTCACCCTTGTATGGACAAAGATATCCAGGACGATTGGGATAGCCGGCATCCACAACATAGTACTTGCCTACACAGAGAATAGAAAGGATATTATCACATCAATCACTTGCGAATTTTTCTTTTTGCATGTGTACTTAAGTTATTTACCTAGAGGAGGATGTGGGAAGTTCTTTTTGTCAAACTCCAATGCATGATATAACACAGTCGTGTCATGCATAGCACCAGGTTGACCCGCTGACATATAAATGAAGCGCATATCGAAATCACAAACTGCAAGAACATTTTGTGTAGCCATCCCGGTTTTTCCAAAGTACCTTACCTGCTCTTCAGGGGAGAGGGTTACACGAATATGAGTTCCGTCCAGAGCACCAATACAATCTTTGAAATGTGGATAGGCCCTCTTATCATCTCTAATCCTCTTGTGAACTGATGCAAAATTTGGGTCTTTAGGCTTCAAGAAATCTTTTGCCATAGCAATCACACACTCTAAAACCTCATGAAACTTTCTACTGATGGTCTCACCAGAGTGCTTAAACCGATTTTGTGCTCTCCTATTTGACTCACAGCCACCCAATATAAACAAGAAAATTCCAAGCATTTCATATGTGTTCATGTGTGATGATGGCTTTAATCCATACCTTTCAACCAACAAGCCATGAAGATCCATAAAGATAGTAGTGTTCATGCGTAACATATTATGGCATTCTTTTGGATTCTTCAAAGTTTCATTCAGCCACCCCATGCCAGTTTGTAGTGATATCCTTGGAGGCGCCTTACATAGATATTGGTCACAATATATTTGTGCAATTTCAGCTCCACCTTAGAGAAGATTTAAAAATATATCCATCTCATCACTAGAATCTTCACTGTCACTTTCATAAATCTGTACGAGTAACCATTCACAAATGTATCAATGTGCAGTCATTAGTGTGTCCTGTTTTAGAATAATATCTGAATCTGTTCGAAAGACTAGAGTACTTGCAAGTTCTGCGTGCAAAGAAAAAATACAGGAAGAATTGGTACGTGCTCCAAGACAAAGATTTCTCACCGGAGGCTGCTTGCGCTTGCGCACGCGAGAACGACCCGCAGGCCTGGAAGGGGCGGACGCGGCTTGGGATCCCAGCCCCGAAGCCTCGTAGCCAGTCGCGGTCACTTGCGGGCAACTCCCGGTTGCCTGGGAGCTCATCCCTGCCGCCATGGGCTGCGCCATAGCTGGAGAAGCAGATCCGGCCGTCATGGCCGCGGGGCTTGAAGGAGTGGCCTCCATCGCATCGCGCGGCCAGAGAAGGGTATGGAGGAGGTCCAGGGGTCGCCCTCTTTCCGTTTTGCTATCTCCAGGAGGCGGGGGCGGACGGATTTGTGGGGATGGCGGTAGGATTTGGGGGAGAGGGGGAGCTTGGGAGGGAACGAGGGGAGTCGAGGGAGGGAGGAAGACGACTGGTGAAAAAAGAAACGAAGCGGTAAGTTGTGTAACGGATGGCAGTGGCGGGTAATTTCGACTGAACTCCACGAGGAGGTTGGTTTCATGTATTCGTGGAGCACCTCTTTCGCTGCTCCAGAACTCCATGAGAAAATGAACTAGATGAGGGCTGCTCCATGGAGTTGCTGCTCCAAAAAATTTTGGAGTTGGTGGTGTTTGGCACAGCTCAGCTTAACTCCATGGTAGAGTTTAGAGTTAGAGCTGTGCCAAACAGGGCCTATATATATGGTTTCAACTAAACGGGACCGACGGGGCGACGCCGACAGTCCTTGAAGTGCTGCATCCTACCTCGGCGTTTTGCCGCCTCTCCCTCAGCATGGCGTCTCGCAGCCCCAGCATTCCGATCACCGCGTTCGATATGGCCACACCAAACTTGGCGTCCATCTCAACCTTGGACATCGTCGCCCCCGCCCCCGCCTCGCCCTGCTCCCTGTCCGCGCTGCAGCTGGTCGACACCGACGCGTCGCGCTTCTTGTTGTCACGTTGCTTGTTGCCGGCCTTCTTCTCGCGGCGACGGGCCACCGGCATCGGGTGCTCGTCCCCTTCGTCGTCGTCGTCGTCGTGATCGACGCGCCTCCTCCCGTTCTCCCTGTGCAGCAGGAGCAGGCCGAGGGAGCCGTCCTTGTGCAAGTGGTCGTCCTCCTCCACCCATCCTTCCACCGGCTTGCCGTCCTTCCCCTTGAGCAGCGTCCCGTCGGGCCGGAGCGCGGGCTGCTTGGGCAGCTCCCGCGACCGGAACGACCAGATCTCGACGTCGACGTCCCGCGTCCACCTGCCGCGGCCGTCGAGCACCAGGCCGTTGCGCTTGAGGAACTCGCCCCACCCGGAGATGAAGCGGTAGCCGCTGTTGGAGTCGAGGAACTTGCACGTGAGCGTGTGCCGCCCGCCGCCGCGGTCCAGCGCCGTGACGAAGAGGCCCACGTGCTTGTCCTCCACGCGCCGCATCTCGGCCGGGGAGAAGCACCCCGTGACGGGGCACCCCGCCAGGCTCTCGCGCTTGCACGAGATCAGCAGCCGGTTCTGGTTCGAGCACACGTCGCTCTTCTCCAGCCGCTTCCGGTGCACGAACCGGGTCCCCGTCGCGCGCAGCTGCTCCAGCTGCGCCTTCACCTCCTCCCCGAGGACGGCGCCGCCGGGCGCGGTGATCCGGCGGGTTTCCGTGCGGTGATTGCTCGTCTGTTTCGTTTCCGTCGCCTTCGCCGTCACATCATCCTCGTGCGCGTCAATTCGGGGCGCGTGGTGGAGGGAGCGCTCGTTGGCCCGGGCGAAGCTTCGGATCCCCTCGTGCATGAGCTTCTTCACCGGCGGCGGCGGCGGCGGCAGCGGCAGCGGCGCAACGGAGGAGGTGGTCTCTGCCGGGGCTTTCCACTTCCCCTTGTTCAGCCACCTCACGGCGTCCGACAGGGCCTTGCCTTTCTCGGCCGCTGCGCGCGCCTCCGTGGCCGACGCCCCCTCACCGTCCTTCTTCTCGGCGCGGTCGACGCAGTCGTCGATCCGTCTCGTTTTGGGCAGAGAGGAGTAGGCATCATCTGAGTTGCTGTAAGCACAGCTGAGATCGTTTAACGCCCGCTTCTTCAGCGGCAGGAGCGAAATCCCGACACGGTGCCCGCCGCGTTCGCCGCCGTTGCGTATTTCGCTTCCAGGCTCCCGGCGTGCGGTTTCCATATTTCTGTCCGCCGTTCTGATTAGGTCAGCCGATCGACCCCTCCATCGGGAACGAGAAGATGGATTATAATGTATCTCACGGAGACCCGAAGGTTCACGACCCAGAGTCTTTCGGCTACGAAACAGAAGCGGATAGAGTCTTGCTACAGAGTCCCGTTCGATCGAAAACTGCACGGTCCGGTTACGCCACGAACACCACGTCTTTTGTGTGACCTCCTATGTGTAGCCCGTCCGACAGTTAACCGTCGATAGAACGGCCCACGGCCCGCGCAAACTCAGCCCACAGTGACGGCCTTCTTTTTCCTCCTTGCGCTGCCGCCGCGCCACTGCCATGTCGCCGCCCTCGACCGCCATCGTCATGCTCGCCCCCGCCGCCTTCGCCTCCCGCCCCGCTTCGGCGGCTCCCTTGACTAGCTTTCCAGCATGCGCTACTACAGCCTACCTCCGCCGCCGCCCTCGACCGCCGCCGCGCTAATTAACCCGGCCAGAAGTGACGCCCCGCCCTTACCCCGCCCACCGCCGGCAGCCACCACCGCGGCCGGCGGCGTCCCCGCCGCCTAGCCGCCTGTCCGCATCGCACCGCCCACAGCCGTTCCGGCCTGCCGCCGCCTTTCTATCGCAGGGGGAGGAGGAGGAGATTTTAGGGGTACAAATCCCGCGCAATAACGGATTCTCCGGCGAGACGCCCCCGCCTCGCCCTCCTCCATCGTCTCCGGTGGCTCCCGCCGTCGGATCCGCGGCTCCCGCCGCCAGATCCACCGCCGCCGCCCTCCGCCACGCTAACCCGGCTTTGCCGGGCTCGTCGCCGTCTTCGTCACCGCGGGGAAGCAGGAGGAGGAAGAAAGGTGCTCAACCAACGGATCATTATGTTGCACGAATCTCAAAGCTGTTCTATCGAATCGATCCCGTCGGGCGGGCTACGTATAGGATCCACGGTCTTTTGTGAGCTGATGGGCCGCCACCTGGGTATTTTTCTCCATCTCATCGCCTGAATTTCTTAGCCATACAACAGCCCACATTTGTCTTCTACCTCTAGCCGCCACCCCTGCGGTAGGGTCTTGCCAGAGGTCCGCGCTCCGCCAAGACTTTGGCCCGGTGAGGCAGCCGCCTTCCTACCCCCTCCATCGTCGTTGTCCTCACCCCCCCCCCCCCCCCCCCCCCCCCCCCGGCCAATCCTAGCCCAACTGACTTTTCCCGCCTCCCGCTCCGGCGGCCCCCCTCCACTATCTCGCCCGTCGCATCATCGGGCCAGCTTGCCTCCCCCATCTTCTATTTCCGGTGAGCACCGGTGACCCTCAAACACGGAACCCTAATATGTCCAATCCACATCACTAACCTGGTCGGAGGAGTCGCTGGAGTTGGGGAAGGACCTCAGAGGCCAGCCTCGCAAGAGTCAGAAAAGGAGGAGCATGGGAAGAATCGAGGTCACAAAAAGATTTGGATGCCGGAGGCCTCTCAATGCTCGAATGAGATTTAGCAATCCCCAACCTTTACTCGATAGTAGGTACAAGAGAGATGATAGATTTGAAGTCGTACTTGGAGAAGAGTTAGTAATCAATAAAGATGTGGTAACGATAGAAGTAAAGAGACGCTGCATTCGCCAACAGCACGTAACACTTTGCTAAGTAGACAAAGTTGATTGGAAAAAAAGCACACGAGGTAGAGGAAGAGTAGAGTTTTTCAAAAACCACATTTGCCTTTTTTGAGTCTAATATATAGAATTCCATTCATTTATCTAATTGTGAAAGGGGCCCTCTAACCTAGTGGTTACAAGAGCATCAGTATCACCTCAGGTCTTGGGTTCGACTTCTTGTGGGAGCGAATTTTCTAAGATTTAATGACATTGTGCTTTCAGCGGTAGGTGACGTGGCTGTCGACAGCGAGACGCTAGTGGTGACTTCGTCAGTCTCGAGGATTTGCTTGCTCAAACTTCGAAGATGCTCATAAAGGTAGGGTTTGCGTATGTGCATTTATATGGGTGAGTGTGCGTACATTGTGAGTGTTTGAGTTGTACTGTGCAATCGCAAAAAAAATCATCTATCTAATTTGTCCATTTCTTATAACCAGAAATTTGCTCAGTTTTGTCCGAATTAAGCAAATACATATTTGTCGTAGCAGTCCTTCTAACATGCTTCAATACCATGAATATGCCTACCTGAAAGTTGCCTGAGGATACCTTAACTCCATGCAAATATATATGTGTGACAGAGGTTAAAAATTACACCATCCGTTTTAAAATTATTGCCGCTTTGAGTTTTTAAGTTACATTTTACAGTTCATCTTATTCAAAATATTAGCTTAAATATGTAAAATCATAAGTTATATTTCAAGTTTTTTTAGTGATAAACAACTCATAACAAAAAAATATGACAGATTTTAATTTTTTTAATAGATGAATGTTCAAATGTAATTAAAAAATCAATAGCGACAAAATTAAAAAACGAAAAGAGTATATAATATCACTGCAGTGTGAGAACAGTCAGTGCTGTATAGTACACACGTTAGGGCGCCTAATACTTTTGTCCCTACCATATGTAAAAGTGCCAATGTAAAATGTATCCTTTTATGAAAATATCCAACGGTGGGAAGAGGATATATCTCTTCATCTCCGTATATATAAAGTGTTTAGCAAGATGCAAGGAGTGACATCCCTTGTTCCATTTGTTCATTCACTTTCTCGTTCCCCAATCTATAACAAATAAGCATATTTTATACACATATATCTATATCTAAGATTCTGAAAAGAAAATGTTATCGCCACGTAGCAACAGATGATATAATGTTGACAATTGAGAGTAGTGCAGCAATTAATATTTGCAACAAAAATGCCAACAAATATATCAAATGATTGCTTAGAAAAGTTAACAGATGCCATTCCAAATCATAATCAAAATGAATGTTTAGAGAAAATATAAATATCAAAGGGAATCATAATTGTTATACAAGGCTTAGTTAAATTCTTTCGTAGCAAATAACTTTTCCCAACTCTCTCTTCCTTATCTCTTGCTACAGTAAAGAGCGGCGATTTCGGGCGACCTCGCCCCGGCTTCCGATCTTTGCTTCCCCTCCTCCCCGGTGGCCTCGTCGGCGCTGGAGAGGACGGGGAAGCGGGATCTCGCCGCGGGTGGGGTTCTCTTTAGCTGTAGGAGTAGGTTTAGGTAGTTAGGGTTTGGGCTTCCGGCGTCGTCCTTGTTGGCGATGGTCGGTTTTGGTGCTTCCCGCGGTGGATCTGGTGCGGTGGCGTCGGTGACGGCGACGAGCTTGCTGGTGAAGCTGTGTGGTGGGCTGGGTTTCCGGCTGGCGGCGGTGAGGCGTTGGCGTCGTCGTCGGTATGGAATAAGTTCTCCCGGGCTCTTCCTCGCCTCGTCTGCGCTCTGCTCCGGTGCCGGCGGCGAGCATGTGGAGAAGGGGTTCCCGTTGTGGAGCTCTTGTACAGGAGTTGCTGTTTGACTCTTACTTCCAGTGGTGGTGTTCTCCTGGCGTCGGCGTCGACCTCGACGACGGGTAACAGTTCCTCTCCTTCCTTCTCGTGTTTGACGGCCGCCGTTTCGTTCAGCTCTGGCAGATGTGCTCGGGACGAGGCTCGAGCGCTGGATCTTGCGGTACTTCCAAGGTTTGAAGTCGTCGACGGTGGAGGGGGAGGACTCCGGCGCTCTGGCGAGCGCCGCCGACTGGAAGCTTCGGGTCGAACCTCGGTGGAGGGGGTTGCATTTATTTTCCAGTATTGCCAGGGTGTTTTTTGTAAACTTCCAGGTTGTACTGTTCTTCTTTAATATAACCTCCTTTCACTCAAAAAAAAAAAAAATTCTTTCGTAGCCCTCGTCCGCCGTTCTTATTAGGTGAGCCGACCCTTCCCTCGGGAAAGAAAAAGAAGTCTCTTGACATGTTGGATTTATATATAATGCGTTATACATCTCGAGACCAAAAGATTCACAACCCAGAGTCTCCTTCAGCTACGAACATGAGTCTAGTGACAGAGTCCCGTTCGAAAGCTGGCCGGTTACATCACGAACACTCCCATTTGTGAGTTTAATTTACGAACATCCTTTATCTTTTTTTAACGATTACACAACGTATGCAAACCGTACTCAGACACTCACAACGTACGCACACACATCTCTATGAATGAACGTATGCAAACCCTATCTTTATATGAGCATCTTCGAAGACTGAGCCGGTAAATTCTCGAGATTGACAAAGTCATCGCTGATACCTCGCTGTCGACAGGAACGTCGTCTAGCTAACACTGAAAGCACAACGTCGTTAGTTTCTCTAAAAAAAAAAATCGCTCTCACAGAGAGTCAAACCCAGGACCTAAAGTGCTGCTGAGGCGCTTGTAACCAATGGCCACATGCCCTTTCGCAAAAACATCCTCTACCTGTTATACGAGCAATGATGTTGATAGTAAGCACGAGAGAGATGACAGATTTGAAGTCGTGCGTGAAGAAGAGATAGTAATCAATAAAGATGTGGTAATGATAGGGGCAAAGAGACGTTGCAGTCCACAACAACACCTAACACCTTTGTTAAGTGACAAAGTTGATTGGAAAAAAAAAATACCCCACGAGGTAGAGGAAGAGTAGAGTGTAATCTATAGAATTTCATTCATCTATCTAATTTGTCCATTTCTTATAACCAGAAATTTTACTAAAACTTGTTCAGTTTTGTCCCAATTAATCAATTACATATTTGTCGTAGCAGTCCTACTAACATGCATTCTTCAATACCATGAATACGCCTACTTGAAAGTTGTCGGAGGATACCTTAACTCCATACAAATATCCATACAGGGAAATATTCAGTGAAAGCCCTATATTCGGTGGAATCGTAAAAACCCTCTCGAAAAACCTAGCTAGAAGTTTTTAAAAAATTATGAACTTGGCATATGTGTGAAGGACATAGTGGGAAAACATGCACACAAAATTTTAAGTCCAAACTTGTTTTCTCTTAAAAGATAACAAAAATAAAAACTTATGGTGGAAGAGGACAAATATACTGCACAGTCACTGTTTTGTCATTTTCCTCCTCTTTCTTCCTGATTTGTGAAAACTTGGCATACGTGTTGTTTTCCACCATGTCGTCTACGCGTATGCAAAGTTTCATAATTTTTCAAAACTTCTAAATAGGTTTTTCAAGAGGGTTTTCACGTTTTCACCGAATATGAGATTTTCACTGAATATTTTCCCATATATATGTGTGACAGAATTTAAAAATTATTAGAAAAGCTAACAAATGCCATTCAAAATCATAATCAAATGAATGTTTAGAGAAAATATAAATATCAAAGGGAATCATAATTGTTATACAAGTGCTTTGTTAAATTCTCTCAACTCTAAGTTGTTTATTAATAGTACATTGCAATTTCATATAATATTTTGTAACTTGTCTCACTACCAGACCACCGGCCTTAAAGACACTTTGAGTCAAGCCGGTGAAAGAAATGAATCAACACTGACAGGCACCATGAAGCTATGTTTTGTCAAGGGGCATCATGCATTCCAAGATGAACCTAAGAATCTCTGTCCGGTAACCCCTAGTCTCCTGACAAGTTATTCAACCGAAGTGGTGTGTTAATTCCAGTGAAATTGTACTGAATGTTGCACCAGCTCCTCCGTTTGTATTGAGTCTGGTATGGTGCGACGCAAAGGCACCAACAGCTTTTCATGCACTTGAAGATTGAATGGATCAAAAACAGGCACAAGTAAAAGCGCAGCAACATGTCATACATCCAGGTTTTTTTTTTCTCCTTAATGTTCCTACTTACCATTAGCCTGGTATTGCGCATTCATGCGCAACTTTTGACCTCCATGAACAGATCGCCTTATCGCACCATGGCATGCTCACAGCAGCACTCACATTGGCTCTGTCGTACGTACGTAACTCGATGGACTAAAGGAGATAGATCACCGAGCCAATCAAATTCACCGTGGCATGCCTGCTTTGCGGGCGCACTTTTCCATTTCTCACACTGGCCACGCCGTCCCCCACGCGCCAAAGAGAAGATGGAAGCAGCGCACCGCGCGCCCAGAGGCAGTCCGGCCAATGGAACTGCCGCGGCCGCTGCACTTTACCACTTCCCGTCCCAACATATCACCTCGCTCGAGAAGAGCTCACGCTCAGAATGACGTAGTGCGCGCGTCGGGAACTCGATCGGAGAAGCTGAGTGCGCGCGCTTGACAGCAACGTATCACTCGTTCCCATCATCACCAGGTACAATGAAGAAGCGTATCACTAGCTCACTCAGTCACCTCCCCCTCGCGTGCGTACGCGGTCGGCGGTCAGTGCGTGCGCGCGGCAGAGGCAGCCTACGCGTTGCTGTCGAGCAAATGCATTGGCCATTCCTTCTTTCGTTTTCGCTCCGGGCGCGCACCCAGTTTTCCGGCTGCCTCCCGAATTCCCGGCCGACGCGCACCGCGCTGCCGCTGCTCTTCGACTTCGCGCGCGTATCCTCCTCTTTTCTCGTTATTTTTTGCCGGCTCGTGTGATCTACTACGGGCGACGGGAAGTTGTTGGGACGGGAAATGGTAAAGTGCAGCCGCCGCGCCCACCACGCAGTTTGATTGGCCGTGTCGTGCGTGCATGGCGAGCGACAGTGCGTAGTGGTGGTGGAGGGGCACAGGACAACCGCCGCAAAGCCGATGCGCTTTTGCGCTTTCATTCGTCCCCTTTCCATGTCCACATCGGCACGAAATATCTATCCCGATCGATCGATATGCGAGGAGCACCCGTCCGGATCTTTGAGTGGAGAGCAGAGGCGGAGTGCCGGTGCTGCATGCGATCGAGCAGTCGAGCATGAAGAACTCCGTGGAAAGTGGCCAGTGTAGTGCCCAATCAGGTTGCTGATCCATGACGACGAACCCAATGATCTGGCCCCCGGCCATCTGCCGACTTCGGCTGAGAACGACGGGCACCTCCGGATATTAGCACGCTTTGGGAGGCATATATGCGGGACTGCCGCCTCAGAGACTGAGAGACAGGTTGAAAGCATCCGGGAGGGACTTCAGCTCCTCCCGTCGAATTAAGGTTTGAGCCTAGTTAAGCTGCTGAATCACACGGCGTAGACAGTGCAAATTATACAAAGCATATGGTTCGTCGATTGCTAGCCTGTTCTCGTCTACCATTTTACGTTCTTTTGCAGAATTAGTAACGGAGCAGGACAAACTCGCACCAACCGGCACGTCGATGAAGGGGAAAAAAAATCTGACAACCCCAGATAAACTTTTATTTTAGATAAGTAGAGAATTCAGAGAAGAAATTATTATTAGCCATAGATCGATAGTGAGAGATTTACGCGCGCGGTTTAAATATTAGAAAATAGTATCGTGTTCCAGTTATTTCTTCAGCAGCTACAGTGTTCCAGTTATTTCTTCAGCAGCTACAGTGTTCCAGTTATTTCTTCAGCAGCCGCTACAGTGTTATCAGCCTGCCGAACAGGCCGTATATGTTCCTATGAATGAAAACTAATCAACCCGTGAACGTAGATGTCTCTTGATCCGCGATTGACGTGACGTGAGCAAAACTGGAGACTCATTTTAACATTCAAATTAATATTCTGACACAAACAAGTAGTAAGGTGTGTTATCAGAATTATTTCAGCAACAAGGTTAAGCTTGAAGCAAGCCTAATGATACTTGCAGCAACAATCCGGTGGAGTATTTGGGGAATCCGTCCAGCACTTTGTGGATCGTAAAGTGTTCTTCGGGTTGTTGTCCTCGCAACGCTTGCGGCACTTGTCCTCAGTACACCCTCCTGGCATGCCGTCGCAAACCGCTGCGAAATGAGAGAGAGAGAGAGAGGGGGGGGGAAAAACAATAGCTGAAGTCAATTATACCATGTACAGAGGATATATATGTGTATATATATATAGGGCAAAGGAAGGATATGACTTACTTGTAGTGAACTCTCCTTTCACAGCGCAGGGCAGCAAGAGCAATGCCATGACCATGATGGCAACCACGAACAGAACCCTACCTTCCTTGGTTTTGTGCAGCGCCATGATCGAGAGATGAGGGACCTAGCTTGTTTCCGACTGAGTGATGATGCTCTTACGCTTGGGTTGGATTGGATCTGTGACGCTCGCTCCTTCGCTGTGCTTATATGGACTTATGGAGGTGTTTAAATTTCTGCATTGAATATCTGTGATTATGGCAGAGATCAAGGAAAATATTGGCAGATATCTCTTTTTTTGAACGGAATTATGGCATGAGCTTAATATCCGCAATCATGGCAGAGATCCTTTCTTTGAACGAAATTATGGCAGAGAATTGATTGCTGCCGAAGTAGTATCTGAACAGATATATACACAGCGCATACATCCCTGCCTACGGTGCAATGCGCGTGCGTACTACACTTGGCAGATACAGTACTGCATACAACGCACGTGTGATCTTCCCTTACGTTGTTGACCGTTCGGTCCGCGAAAATGCCGAGAGGCTTACGTATGGATCGTCAAATAAACCGCTTCCCAGGTAGCCTTTATCCATGCATCCCGGCCCGTCGATCACTAGCTCCGGCCAAAGAGAAGAGCGAGCGCGCGTCGCGTCGGGAGGCAGATCCGGCAGAGGCAACCGAGCGAAAGCCAAGACAATTAACAATCGACAGCAACGTATACGTATCTAACTTGGTTATTGTTGGTTCCCTCAAAAAGAAAAAAACTGGTTATTGTTGGTCCGCTCTTCATCACTGGGGGGGCGACTCCGACGCCGCCGTTGCTCGTAGAGTGGTAGTAGTAGAGTACTTGTTAGTGGTGGTCTGGTGGTGGTAGACACGGACATCACCGCTCGCCGCAAAGCCAAAGCGTTAGATACGTCGATGTCGATCAAAAATAATGCCACCAAAGTATAATGCGTATCTGCCCGGCAAGAAGAAGAGGGCTGCGTTCTGAGTGGCCAGCGGCGAGTCGCTGATCAGTAGGGTGGAGTGCGGTGCGGGCGCAGCGCCTCGCGCACCATTTGACAGTCTGAGCATAAGCGCGCGCGCACCACGGCACGGCGAGCCGACGACGACGCTACGAGGCCACGAGTAGGAAGGGCGCCAAGCCAATCAGCTGCTGATCCACGAACCGAGGCTGGGTGGGGTGCGATTGTCTGCCGACTTGGGATCGATGATGGGTGCCAAAAAGCGACAGGCACCGCTGCCGGCAGAGTGATCCATGCAGCTTTATCCGGAGAGCATGCGCGGTGCTTCTGCTCGTCGGATGGCCCAAACCCAATGCAGAAGGACGCCTCCGTATGTATGGCTTTAGTTTGGGATGCAGTGACATGGAGTCATGGAGATTAGTCTCGTTGCATGGCTTTGGCTTGGGTGTTGGGTCGCTGCTGTCTGGTTTCTGCCTTGGTTGCCTACTCCAAGGTACGTTTACCTTGTTTGAGTCTGCCCCAGCAATCACCTTTTAATCAGCGGTAATTCTATTTGATGTACACCGACAAACTGAAATCAGAGCACGCCACCATCATTCCATATTCCCTGACTGATCGATACAAACTGAACTGGAACTTCTTCCCTTCGCGCGCACGGTTGCCTTCTGCGTGTATAGACAACCAACAAACACTGAAGAAAAAGGTTACTATATGAATCATTTCATAGGCGTCGCTGGACACGGCGGTGCCAACAATGTATCGACCAAACGTGCCCCAAGTTTCTTGCAGGAAAATTTGGACATTGGCATTCCTTGACCCAAGGGGGGAAAACAGCACAAGGCATCGATTATTGATCACAAGATTTGAAAAAACTTTTTCTGGACCGGACGCCCCTCTTTTATTTTTTTCTCCTTTTTTATCACAACCTGGACGTCGGTGGTGCTAACTGAAGACGCTTTTCTGCTAGAGTAGGAAATGCTCCCGTTGAATGTTGGAAACTGGAGAACGGTTTTGGCGCGGTGCTTTCCGGTGTAATTAAGTAGATAAACTATACGAGAGAAAATAGAGTTATCGCGATCAACATACAAGCAACGTGGGCGTCATGCTGGCTTCGGTCATTGTTTAACTCCGTCAGGTCGGTATTTCACAGGTTATTCAAGGCAGCGGCCAGAGGCGGATCCAGCCAAATATGTCATTGGTGTCTTCTCTATAAAACTCTTGTTTATGTTATGCAATCACCACTGATCAGACTGCTATTCTAGTGAACATTAGCAAAAATCATTGGTGTCAAGTGACACCACAAAACAGGGCTGGCTCTGCCCCTGGCAGCGGCCATTTGCAGTTTCTCTATTTAGCAAAGATTTTGACGATGGTCTTGTTGCGAAATCAAAGGTCTTGTGATGACGAGTGAAAATGAATATCGTAGAAGTCCGGTCAATTCTCAGTTTGAACAAGTGTTTTTCCTGCCAAAACAGCTGCAAATTAGGCAAGTTTCCGACCTGCTGCCCGTACAATATCGCCGTTGTCCCACCTCAGATGATTGGCAACTTAATCCTGTCTTTCTCAACAACCTCTGCCACAAAGGCACCCTACCAAAGACCATAAAATCCAACACGAGTGCGACACCTCCCCTGGAACGGGAAAGGGGCAGAAACAAAATGAAAAGAGTATGGTGTAACTAATAACCTCCTCATCTGATCATCAAATTTTTATTCTCCATTAGCACCATCCATCGATCCCACTGTAGATACACAGGACAGGAACATCCCCCACTGATCACTAGAACTTGATCAATAATACCTCCCAACACATATACATATAATCGTATCGAACCTAATCGAAATCAAGGCTACGATGTCTCGTACAGAAAAATCGCAACAAAAAAAAAGATGAAATGAGAAGAAGAGATGAAGTTTTATGCGAGTGATTACTATTTGCAGTTGCATGGCTCCCCTCACCTCCTCATGCGATGGCACCTGAACCAGAGGAATGCGAAGCAAAGCACCCTGTATCCGACGACGAATCCGAGCATGACGCCGAGGTTGCTCCACCGCATGCTCTCCCGCATCCCCTGCTGCCGCAGCAGGGCGGCGCCGTCGAGCACGCAGAGGCCGCCGCCGGGGGCCTCGGCGAGGCACTCCCTGGCGCCGCGCGCGCCGCCGTACTCGTTGACGACGAGCGCCTCGAACGGGTACTTGAACAGGCTGATGTAGTGCATGAAGACCCAGTAGCGCGGGATGTTCCGGCTGGCCACGAAGTAGCCGGAGAAGAGGAAGAAGCATCCGACGAGGCCGGCGACGAGGGAGTTGCCGACGATGTAGTTGGGCGCTACCGCGCTGAGGCAGGCCGTGAAGGAGTTGGCCGTGAGCATGACGAGCCAGATGACGAGCGCGAAGTAGGCGAAGCGCGCCGGCTCGCGCGCCAGGCCGACGAGCCAGTACACGGGCGCCGCGTAGAGCAGCGCGGCGGCGAGGAGGAACGGGAGGAAGACGGCGGCGCTGGCGGCCACGTAGGAGGCGACGCGGTACGCGCCGCGGGAGGTCTCGCGGCCCAGGACCCGGCGCTCGTGGAGGAAGACGGGCAGCGCCTCGGTGGTGGAGGTGAGCACGTAGGTGAGGTTGAAGGCGAAGAAGCCCAGCCGGGACTGCAGGTCCGTGGCGCCCAGGAAGATGCTCCCCAGGAACGCGCCGGCCAGCACCGACTGCGCCATCCGCGCCGCGAAGAGCTGCGGCGTGCGCAGCACCGTCTTGGCGAACCGCGACGCCAGCACGCGCGTCTCCGCTGCCGGCGAGTTCGCGTACGCCGCCGCGCGGTGGCGGCGCGCGGACGAGGGGACCGGCGTCGCGTTGTCGTCGTCTTGGTTCGCGGCGGGGGCAGCGGTCACCTCGGCGACGAGGACGTCGGGCTTGAGGCAGTCGATGGCCTCCATGGCGTACTCGAGCACGTTGACGTGGGCCGGGATGGCGTGGCCGGAGGCGGCGAGGCGGGCCTCGAGGAAGGCGAGCGAGCCGTGGTGGCGGACGACGCCGTCGGCGAGGAGCACGACGCGGTCGAGCAGCTCGAGGATGCGGAACCCGGGCTGGTGGATGGTGAGCACGACGGTCTTGCCGCCCGCGGCGGCCATGTCCCGGAGCATCTTGACGATGTGGAGCGCGGAGGCCGAGTCGAGGCCCGACGTGGGCTCGTCCAGCAGCAGCACGGCCGGGTCGTGCACGAGGTCGACGCCGATGGACACCCGCCGCCTCTCGCCGCCGGAGACGCTGGCGACCCTGGAGCCCGCCACGTGGCTCAACCCCAGCTCCGCCATCAGCTCCCGCGCCCGCGCCGCCGCCCCGCCGCCGCGGAGCCGCAGCCGCGCGCTGTACACGAGCGACTCCTCGACGGTGAGCGCCGGGAACAGCGCGTCGTCCTGCGGTACGTACCCGGACACGCGCCGGAACCGGGCGCCGTCCATGGGCCGGCCGTTCACCAGCACCTCCCCCGCCGCCACCCGGCCCGGGTCCGCCGAGCCCGCCAGCACCGACAGCAGCGTCGTCTTCCCGGCGCCGCTCGGCCCCACGATGGCCACCAGCTCCCCCGGCGGCGCCTCGCACGTGACGCCGCGCAGCAGCAGCCTCTCGACGCCCTTGTCGCCGCCGCTGGCGCCGCCCCACCCCCACCGGAACGAGGAGGAGGGGAGCACGTACGACAGCGCCCTCGTCTCGAGCCGGTACCGCGGACGCCGGCGCCCGCCGCCGCCGGCCTTGCTGCCCTGCGACATCACCGTCTCCATCGGAGACGACACGGCGCGGGAAAGTATATGGCCGGGGAGAAAGATGCGAGAACGCGAAGCAGAGAGAGGGGTGGTGACACTGGTGAGGAGGGTTGAGCTACTCGCACCAAACCTCCGCGGCTTATGTACTACGACTACAGGGTGGTGTGTGAGTGCGCGCTCGCGCCGCGCCGTGCATGTGTCTTTCGCGCGCGCGCTCGGGCGCTCTTAACCGAGCGCGGGCGGACCGGGCGGCGCGGCGCTGTCGGGCTGCGGTTGCCACCGCACGGGCCTTGTTTAGTGCGTGGGTTTGCTTGTGGGTTGAGCGTACATGACGGTTTGGGTGGCTAACGCCCAAGCTTGCGACACTGGTGTACTAGGACTGTTCAACTCGCTTGCATTTTTTTTCCTCCATATTTTTTATGTATACTACTATGGTCTAAGAAACTAGCTGGAGATCTTATTAGGATGTCGTGCGGGCGGTTAGTTGGGTTCACAGATATCTCTTCGACCAATCAACATATAACTATCTTCTTGAAGAAAACATGTAATGTAACTATCTGATTGAACAGAGTTAGGATTCAAGGCATCCGCATTCCAGGGAGAGCCAAAACTTCGCTGATCATCCGAAAGAAAATCCCTCGCTGCCCCAGGGCCCTGAATTTTACCTCATGTTTCCTTCTGTTGAACTTGTCATCGTCAGTTCTTCTGTTGAACATTTGAAATCGCCGAGGAATCCAAGTTTGACCGGGGTCGTCCAAGCTGAACTGAAACCCCCAGGCGGATCCACGGGTGACCTAACGCCCGGCTGTTTTAGTAGGGAGGGTTGGTCAGTTGGTGCGTTATTGGCCTTGCGAGGCAGGCAACCACGGCAGCAGCGAGAGAGGCAAACAGCAGGCGGCGAAGCGTGGGAGCAGAGCACAAGGCAACTGTGGTGCGGTTCAGACGCTTCTGATGACCTGCATCATTGACCGGGCTGCTGCTGTTCGCACCCTGTTGGTTGGAGTTGGCCTCACTACCATGGCTGCCCTACCATACCATGATTCATGATTGCTGATTGGCATGGATTTCCCCTTTGCTTCCTCTCCGTATCTTTCCCCAAGACATGATGCTGCAGGCAGCCGTACCAGTTCATTGAGAACTAAAAAGGTGCGACTGATCCAGAGAACAGGGTTTCTACTGCACCTTTACTGAAGAAACAAACTCGTGAATGACTCACGGAACTTGCACTTGTCCGAGAAACAAAGTCGTGACCGGCTCATGATACTCAACCACTAGAATGTACTAGTAGGAGTAGTAGTGGTTTCTCTGCCTATCTGAACTAGTGATGGGGTTACATGTCAGCATGTCACTCAAGTTACATGGAACGTGAAAAACACAGGGAGTCATGCATGGACTCAACCTCCCTCTCGTACGGCATATGATTTACTACCGCTTTGGCGCTTTACTGTCATGCCCAGTCAACATGGTACTAGTAGTAACACATACTCCTAGCATCAACGTATGCGTGTCGATTGAGTCATAAATCAGCTTGTCCTTGACGCTCAGCAGTCCTGGGCAGATAGGCGTTTGATCTCCACCCCTGAACAATCAGTGTGCCATGTGAGATCAAAGCAGTGCCTTTACCCTTCGAAAGACCAATCAACGCATGCCATGATGAATGTCCGCGACATGATCTTTCGTAGTACCGCGCATGCTGAATATTCGAACAAACACGGTCTGGAGCAGTCCTGACCAGACCAATGCGTAATCCCTGTATGCCCGGTGAATGATCTAGCTAGTGAGTAATCACAGCGGATACGCATTGCAGACTTGCAGTGGCCAGTGTATGATGCATCTGAGCAAAGTACTACAAGCAGGAAGCCGCAAAACAATTGGGAGCAACTGGGCTAACTACCGCGGCAGCAGTTGCAGAGTCACCGTTCAAAACTACTGGCTCTCGACGAACTTTGCACAAGTACAGTCCAGCTCTGCTCTGTTACCACAGCAAAGGTGAGTTTCTCCAAAGCATCGGTCAAAGACAGAGCCTTTCGTGTGTGCTAGACCGACCCAACAAGAGAGAACGGTGCAGTGCACGGCGCCGCAAGCAACAACCGCATGTTGTCTGCCGACGGCCCAGCTATTGCGTTCAACATCTTTAACGTCTGCAAATTAAGCCTCGGCGCCATAGGCCGTCGTCATGTTTAAAATGCCCAGCAGGTGCGCGTTAGCTCGATTCACTCTGTACGTAGCCAGCCTCTCTGTTGTTGCATGCTCAGACTTGCGGGCAATGGCGTCGAGCAGCTCTGCAGCTGGCTGGCCAGGGGGTCGCGCGGGCTTCAGATGCGGAGGCTAATAAGGCGGTGTATAATGCGAGCAGGTGGCTGGCGTGCACCGGTTTCACCGCAAAGGCGCTGCGAATTTCGTCCAAGAAAAGAAACTCCGGTTTCTTGCATTGGGTCGGTCATGGATGCCAGGGTTTATCTGACGTTTTTATCGCCGGCGGTTGCATTTTGTTTCTAGTCGAGGGAAGCAATGCCAGGTCGTTCCTTTCAACTTGTTTTGGATCGGAGATGCAGATACTCATCTACTCGTGTAAGATGAGATGGCAAGGTGGTTCAACAGGTTGGTTTAAGCGTGATTTGGTTCGTGCCATGCGTTCACTGCTCAAACTCTGGACTTTTCGCGGTAAAGGGATGGGTTTAACCATATTAATATGCAAACTTGATAAACTGAACTAAAATTCATTGTTGAACAAAATCTATAGAAGTTTAATTAATTTGATGTGTCGAGATGAACATTTTCATGTATAATGTCTTGGCCTTGCTCTTGGCATTTTGATCCTACATGCCGAGTAGATGCTTGGATAATTAAATGGTTGGATACATCAAAAGATGTGTATGCTATTGTGAAAACACTCTAATAATTAAATGGTTGGATACATCAAAACATGTAGATGCTGAAATGCTTTCGTTTACTTGATGAAATAGAACTTCCTTTTATCTAAAAAACCTGAATGGCAAAGGAATGATGACAATCTTTTTCGAGTCCCAATATTCACTCGATGTGATGTGGTTCTTCTTCTAAGAGCGGCAACATGCGACATGCTGATATGATTCAAGTTTGAGTAATGATATCATTCCCTTTTTTTTTCCAAGGAAGCAATGATATGATTCAAGCATAATTAATTCACTTCGGTGAAGACAAGTTCAGTTAAGAGGTCTTATCTCTGAAAAGAAACATTTTTATAAAATCATATCGTTTGTTGAATTCCGATCAATAGCGTGTATTTCATCAGAGTTTGTTTATAAAATCGTATCGTTTGTCTCAAAAGTAATGATATCGTTTGTTTATACAGGGCAGATGGATTGAGAACATCAAAGTTTGTTTTCTTCACTTACTCAAAGTTCAGATTGAATAAAACTCGACGAGCACAGAGTATTCAAAAGCTATGGGAGCTGAAATTTTGTTTGTACTGCATGTTTTCTGCATCTGGCACTTATATTTCGCATTTCTTAAACTGAAGCTTTCTTTCTCAGGCTTTAAATGGAAAACATGTTGCACTGAAGGGAACCAACCTTGTCCGAATTTTGTAGAGCATTGAATTGCTAACTGATGTAAGCGTAGGTGCCCCCACGGGTACAATATGCATGTGTTCTGTCTGAAGATCAAAGGCAAAGAGAATTGGATGGTGGGAGTTCTGTTGCTGTACCTTGAGTTCCATGGACTCCATGTTGCTTCTGCTGCTGAACTAATAAACCCCAACAAATGGAGTGTTCTGTATATCCTGCACGAGTGATGTGCTCCAACCCTCAAGGGAATGTCTAAAATCAAGTGATCTGTACATTTGTGCGCTTATGATATGCACTCAAGTGACTGTCCAAAATCTAGTGCGTTGTACATTGTGCGCTTAGATATGTAGTCAATTAAGGTAATATCTACAATCAAGTGCTCTGTACATTGTGCATTCTTGAAGTACTCAAAGGAATGCCCATGCTATAAGTTTGTGCAACTGATTATAGTTACAAAACCTGTAACATATTTACTTCGCTTCATGTCCGCGAGTACTGAGGCGTTCCTATCTCATGTTCTTGGATCAGTGATCAGCTTCTGGCATACTAAGATGCACCAGCTAAGCATTTTGCAAGCATCAAAATACGAGAAAAAAAAAAGCAAATCGGAACGGTCGATTTTGTATTGAACATAAATAAAATTATTCATTCAACTGTCAACCTTTTTCATTCAAAATTCAATTTCACAAAATTACATTCGATGTTATATGAAAAAAAAAACAATACCAGCTAGTAATAATGCCACACGAGTATAACCTTTTTACATCATTAAGAAAAAACAAGGCTGGTACATCTCTGCAGTAACAAAAACAAGGAGCAGAGCATAGCTAAGGCTCAGTCACTATAGTTTCTATCAGCTAATGCTCCAATTCAATATAGGTTAAAAGAGTTCCCTTTTTCTGGCATGAATTCGTCAAAGCCTTCCTCCATGTCTTAAGGACTTTAAGCATAACCTTGTCAGTGTGATGCATTTGAAACTGCACTGCACTTTGTCATAAAAACACCCCTGCGCTGCCTACTCATCAAAACAGAAATCAGACTAGCTCTTCTTGAAGAATATATGTAGTGGAACAACTATGTATTTTGCAACTAAACGGTGCCCCTGATTCTCAACTTCACCCTATGACAGTGGCGAAAGCTAGCGCATCAAAGACCATGGTGCCACTCAGCACTCACTACCATTGACGGCTCCTGCATGCTTCTACGTGGAGCACACAGGGTGAAAACATGAAGATTTACAGTAAATTTCATTTTCCCTGGTGCCATGGCACTCGGGAGCTCTCATGTAGCGTTGCCCCTGCCCTATGATGCTCCTACAAATATGGAGGACATCAGATTGATCTAAAAGATATTTGAGAAACTGAAATAATGTTGGAATCGGAAACAAAATCATTGAGAATCAAGTCTCAACTGAACTGAATTGAAATGAAAACACATGCAAGCAGAGCTATTAAGAGGTTCACAGTTCTAAATTTCCAGGTCCAGCCACAACAGCAGTAGCAACATCAGCTGTTAATAGTTCGAACCAATATACGACCCCTATTCCTAATTACGTGCTTAATTAACCAGTTAAACTAACGCTTAATACCCATTGACCAAAGCTCCGTACTGGACCTGGACGCCACACCAACCTCCCATAAGTCTGCATCTCAGCCATCGATTTCCCCCACCTCGCAAGACCAACAGTCCAGATCTAACCAGCAACCCACCTTCCCACAACCTTCGCAACGAAGCAGGTAAGCAGCCTCTTCGCTAGCGGTATCACATGGCACGAGCCGCTTCCGCTAATAAACCGATTAAAAAGTCACTGAAAAGGAAGAAAAACACCCGTAAATTACCAGACACGCACAGCCACCGACCCGACCGACCGGCCGATCGGGCGACCCCGAAAATCCACCGCAGCAGGGGCCTCCCAGATCTCGCCGGCGGCGGAGGCGACAGCGGCGGCGGGGGGCGACCATGGCTCTGAACATGAAGACTCTGACGCAGGCGCTGGCGAAGGCGTCGGCGGTGATCGAGAAGACGGTGACGACGACGGTGCAGGAGGTGACGGGCCCGCGGCCGCTGCAGGACTTCGAGCTACTCGACCAGGTCGGCTCGGGCGGGCCGGGGCTCGCGTGGCGGATCTACACGGCGAGGCCGCGGGATGGCGCCCCGTCGGCGCCCTACCCGGTCGTCTCCGTCTGGGTGCTCGACAAGCGCGCGCTCGCCGAGGCGCGGGCGCGGGCGGGGCTGTCGAAGGCGGCCGAGGACGCGTTCCTCGACCTCGTCCGCGCCGACGCGGCGCGGCTCGTGCGGCTGCGCCACCCGGGCGTGCTCCACGTCGTGCAGGCGCTCGACGAGACCAAGGCCGCCATGGCCATGGCCACCGAGCCGGTCTTCGCCTCCGTGGCCAACACGCTTGGGTGCTTCGACAACGTCGGCAAGGTGCCCAAGGAGCTCAAGGGCATGGTAAGGCGTGACGCAATCTTCACTTTGTAGGATTTGTCCCATTTGGCCTTTCTGCAAACTATCTAGGCGTTGTTCGTTTGGTAATTAATTTGCTGCTATATGAAGGATATAGTTTCAGAAATTGCTGACTGATTAAGGGGTGTCTTTCGATCATCGCTTCAACCCACCAGTAGTTACTGCTGTGCTCACTACTGGCTAACAATTCGAGTGATTAATTTTAGTACCCATGGCAAACTGGTGTTGGTATCTAATTTGGACTATAATTACTTCACACATGCCGTAGTAAACATATGATAAAATATGATTCCATTTTTGTTCGTAATGTAGCATTTGGCTGTGTCATATCCACAAAATTCAATTCACTTTGACTTTGAAACTTACAGTCACCCTACTTTAGTTGGACCAATGTATCAAGTTTGTAAAGTTCTCTTGTAGTTGCATAAGTTTCCTTAACACACTGTTCTGTAATCTTTTTGTGTGGTTATTTGACCTCACCTGTTACAGTTTTCCTAGCTCCCTGCCTTTGGCATTTGGTAGGACCATAGAAGATAATCAGGATTGTTTCTGGATGTGAGGGTGGAATGCCAGATTGTAGTGATTTTTTCATTATGAAACATTTACTTTATCATGTAATGGGAGTTTGTCTGTTTGTATCGGTGGAGTCAGAATATTCTCAGTTCTGTGTTTATTTTATTTTTAGATGTGGGGGAAGCCAACTTCTATTAGCCAAGAAGAAACACCAGATAGAGGCCTTTGCAAAACTTAGAAAAAAAGGAAACTAAACGACTAGCATCGCAGTACTGGGATCCTTCTTTTCTAGTTCTAGCTTACTCCAAACATGGAAGCAAAAAACTGTATTGTCTCTGTTCTGTGATTGGGTACATGAGAATATGTTGTGCTTACATTTCTGTCTATCAGATGGTGCATGATAATTTAATGGGATATACAAGGCATGACCATGTTTCTCAGATGTGCTGTGGTTTGCTAATTTGTATTTTGTGTTTCAGGAAATGGGGCTTCTGGAGATTAAGCATGGACTGCTTCAAGTTGCGGAGACCTTGGATTTTCTTCATAATAATGCCCATCTTGCTCACCGAGCCATATCACCTGAGGTTAAAATACACCACCTTTTGTGTGCTTAAAGTTCTTGCTTTATTATTGAATTGATAATTGATATGACCTTTAATGTGACCATTACCCTCCTGTCATTTGAATTCTCCTGTTTTGGCATTTGTTGAACTTCTGTACAGATAGACTATGTAGTTATTCTGCTTTAGCTTGTAGGCCCCTTTGATAAATCCGAGGTCAAGTTAGGCCCTGTTTGGCAGGGATTCTCCAACGGCTCCTTGAGCGGCTACTGGTGACGCCCTCCCAAATGAGGTGCTCCTCAAGGGCAGCTTTGCCGGTCCCCCCCCCCCCCCCCCCCCCCCCCCCCCCTCCACGTCAGCACCATCCCATACTGCCCGATTCGAGCGCGCGAAAGAATGGCATGGGAGGCCTGGACGTGATGGGATGGGATACCGGGCGGTGCGACAGGCCCTGGCGGCACCATGGCATTGGAGGCCCGGGCGGTGCGACGACCCACAGCTTGCTCAACCTGCTGGGATTAGAGAGAGGATTGCTCGGGCTAAGATTAGAGAGAGAGGATTGCTCGGCAAGATTAGAGAGAGGATCGATCTGGGGACTGGTCAAAGGGCACCAATACCATGCTGTGGGTCTAGCTAGTGCACATATTATATTATGTGCTTTTTTTTTTCTACCAGTTGCTAAAAAACTCAATTCTTCAAAAATAAAAAAAATCTCATATTGGATTACCGCATTGTTCCCTTCATGTGGAACCAATTACTCCTGCCTGAAGATTTCTGTCTGTGTTATACAGCTCCTGCCTGACTGCCTGATTGATGTTCATGGTTATTGTTCATGTTAAATTTTGACACTTTGATAATCTTGTCCCTGTTGCAGACAGTCTTTATAACTTCAAGTGGATCTTGGAAGCTTGGTGGTTTCGGTTTTGCTCTTTCTGTTGACCAAGCCACAGGTGGTTTGACATCAACACAGCAATTCCATTATTCGGTTAGTAAGTAATTGCAATTCAGCGTTTAAGGGGATTCTAGTTTGCAGCTTCGTTTAATCATTATTTGGCATATTACCTCATTTGTAACTATTTCCACTAGAATTTGGTTCCAGTTGGCCAGTAGTTCTGAATGGTAATATATTGGTATGGCGTCGTCGATGAGGAGTGCGCAGGGGTGAATGCAACAAGAATTGGGACTGGGAATTGGATCTTATTGGGTATCGAGGGAGGCGAGGACTGCTCTCACCGGCGGCCGAGGAAGCCACGGCGAAGAACAACCCCACCTGTTTACAGGAGGATTACTACTTCTTCGCTGATCTCAAATGATAACCTAAGGCAGCCTTTATAGAGGAGGCGCCACTACTGAAACAACCAAGCAACAACTAAAACAAATGACTGCTACAAATCCTCCCGCTTATTCGCTAAAAACCTGGCGCCAACCTTAGCCACTTTCTGTTCCTGCTTTCTTGCGCCGGCGGTAAACCTTCCCCACAAAGGAGTCCACAACATATATATTCTTAATAATGTATTAAAAGAGTAAAAACGCGAGTACAAAACACCAACAAATAAGAACGAAATGCACACATGCGCCTAGGTTCTGAATGTAGATTCGTGCCACCTGCTTATATAGAATGCGACCCTGTCATGCTTATGCAGGATGATTGCGTATCATTTTCTTTTGCATGGAAATTGTAGCGGAGTATATGATGTAGAACCGAAACCTTGATAAATTTTATAGCAATATATACTCCACAATTTAGTTATTAGTGGGCAATTCAACAATTACTTGCATAACCATGTCCATGCCGTTCAAACTATTTTTCTTCACATTGTGTGTGATAAGAGGCTTATAGAACCTGTTTCCGGAAACCTGCTTATTTCACATTTCAGTCTTTAATTGCCACCATTTAATCTGCTTGGTTTCTTTATAGGACTATGATGTTGAGGATACAATTTTACCTCTTCAACCGTCGTTGAATTACACTGCACCAGAATTGGTCCGAAGTGGAGATTCTAAAGTTGGCTCTGCTTGTGACATGTTCAGCTTTGGATGTGTGGCTTACCACCTGATTGCTCGTAGACCACTTCTGGACTGTCATAACAATGTTAAAATGGTATGTGTTAAATCTGGATGATGACGTTTAATCAACCTAAATGTTGTTTGTTTCACATCAGTGTTCTGAACTGCAAATGTTACAAGTTCTTATTCTTTTCAATTCTGCAAGCACACCATAATCTATCCAGGTTGCACCAACATTCTTAGTACTTATGGTGGTATTTCCCTCCATTTGTGCAGTACATGAATGCCTTGACATACTTAACAAGCGAAGCCTTTTCTAATATTCCCACCGATTTGGTTGTGGATTTGCAAAGGATGCTATCAATTGATGCAGTATCACGCCCTAGTGCTATGGCATTTACAGGTGTGTATCGTCTCCCTTTTTCTCGTTCAAGACATATCTTATCTTATGCTATGGAGATTTTGGGTTTGTGAATGGTGGGACCAATTGTTATTATCACAAATAATTTCATGAAATGCTTTAAAGTAACTGCCTCTTTTTTTTATCTGTCAGGCTCTTCTTTCTTCCGGGATGATACGAGGTTGCGCGCTCTTCGTTTCCTTGATCACTTGCTTGTACGTATATGTTACTGCTTAAGTTTAATTTTCTTAAAGAAGTACAAAGTTTGCAAGTTTCATTGCTGTGCGTACCGAGAAGAAATCTGAGATCAGTTTATTTTTTGTTATACGCCGTGGCAGCAGCAAGAACATTGTCTGCTAGCCTTCTTCTATTTGTCAAAAGATAAAAAGAAACAATTTGATAGAAGATGGTTTTAATCTTTTTTACGCTGAAGATGATTCTAATTTGCAAGGGAACATTCTTTTCAGGAGAGAGATAATATGCAGAAGACAGAGTTTTTGAAGGCATTATCTGATATGTGGAAGGATTTTGATTCCCGAGTTCTTCGGTATAAAGTATGTTCTGTTCTGCAATTCATTTTCTGTAGTCCGTATTGCCTAGACAATGTGTCAATGGAAGCTGTCGATTAGATATATAAATATTCTTTTTCACCCTTATATACATAATTGCTGCAGTAACTTTCCAAAATCTCTATTTCAACCCAGCGTCCAGTGCTCCAGTCTTTTCATTGTAGTTGAGCTCTGATCAAGAACAAATAGCTAATTCTTTTATTGGCTGAAGATGTTTGTAGATTGGTAACTGAACATTGTAACATGGAACTAAAGAAAAGAATGTCTACTCAAATTTCTTATCTTAACATTATAAAAAAAAACTGAATCACTAACTTTGTTGATCCATTCTAATATTGTTCTTGTTTTTTCTGTGTGCACCATACCTTTTTCTGATGAGGAGAAATAACAGTTTCACTATTTTTGACATTTCAAACCAGGTTCTTCCACCTCTTTGTGCCGAGTTGCGCAACATGGTTATGCAGCCAATGATTTTGCCCATGGTTCTGACAATAGCTGAATCTCAGGTCATTTTTTTCTCTATTTATATTCTTTTCTGGTATATGAAATTGAATTTCTTTTGTTGAAGAATAATACGAACTTCCATAGTTTCATAACAAGTTATTAGATTGAGATGTGTTTATTTGTTATCGTAATAGCTGCTCATTTTGCTTTTTTTTTTGAGGGAAATACAGCAAGGGAAGCCCCTGCTGTGGTATATATTTAATAAATAAAGGGCAGAAAGTAAACTGTACAAGTAAGAGCTAGAGCTCACACCCAAGAGGGTCACTGAACAAAGGGAAAAAAGAAACGAGCTGCTTATCTGTACAGGCTAACTTTATTTATGAAAGCCTCCTTTTTTTCTGCGGCCATTCTTTGTGCTTGTAGATTAGCTTCTTCAAAGAAAAGATGTAGCCATGAGTCCAGTGAGGGCTGCTCCCTCTGGAAAATTTTGTTGTTCCTTTGCTTCCATATCTGCCATGCCGCGATAATGAATATTTCCATAAAGAAGCCTCCTTGGTTTTCTGCTTTGGCTTGCAGCATCATTTGGTAGAAATCAAGATTGTAGTTCCAGTTTATATGAATTCTTTGCCAGCATCTCTGTTTCATTTTGCTATTTCATGTTAATATTCTTATGACTAGTAGAATTGAACTGTATCAGTTTTGTCACAGTACCATAATTTCTTCAACATAGAATTTTTTTAAAAAGCAAATTGCGGTTCATGTTACGTTACGCGGTGGTTTCTTTTTAGGTGTATTGAAACAATTCTGACAACATATCTTTTTCAGGACAAAGATGATTTTGAACTTTCAACGCTGCCTGCACTTGTTCCTGTGTTTACTTCAGCATCAGGCGAAACGCTTCTTTTACTTGTGAAGCATGCAGATCTCATTATTAACAAGGTAATTAGGGTTTTTTTAATGAAATTTGAACTGATTATATTATTCTTTTGGATTACATGTGGCCAAACACTTTACTTATTGGAACTCTCTCTCTCTCTCTCTCTCTCTCTCTCTCAAATGGGTTTTATGACCAGATTACTTTTGTTTTGCGAAGGCCGCTCAGGAACATCTGATATCACACGTACTTCCAATGCTGGTGCGGGCTTATGATGACACGGATCCCAGGCTACAGGAAGAAGTTCTGAGACGAACAGTCCCACTGTCTCGTCAACTTGACATGAAGGTTACCCTCAATATATTTGCTAAAATGAAGATTAATCATTCAGTTCCGTTTTCTTTTCTTATCAGTGAAAAGTATTGCTTGACAATTGGTGTTTGAATGATTTCACTTAATGAGTGGTATTTGGTGTACGAACAAAACTTGCATGTCATCTATTTATCTTGTTAAGGTCTAAAGGAGGTCAATTCTATGTATTAATTCAAATGTTTTTCTTCTTTCAGCTACTGAAACAGGCTGTGCTGCCACGTGTACATGCATTAGCTCTAAAGACTACAGTTGCTGCGGTATGCATTTAACATTACTCTCCCTCTTAATTTTGATGATGTATACATTAGCTTTGATCACATCAACATGCATTAAACTGTGGGAATAGCCTCAGGTAGTTCATGTAACATGAAAGGCTTTTTGTCTACAGGCCACTGAAAAAGAGTGGTTTTGTCTGTAGGACACCATAAAACTCGATTTAGTCTCAGTGACACTACAAAATTTGTAATATTTGTTCACAGAACACTGTAGCAGGAAAATGAACTACTTCAAAAATTTTCATCTCAATGCACAAAATGCATTACAACTTGAAACTTGGCATAAAGATACAAAATTATGTTCCCTACCCATGTGATTTTAATGGATTTCAATTTGATTGATTTCATATCTTTTCTACCAAAAACAATATTTTATTTTAAATCCAAACTATGCAAACAATCAGACAAAAATTTATATAAAAAAATTCACATGCATAGGAAACACAACGTTGTATCACTGTGCCAAATTTCAAGTTGTGTCGTGTTTTCTGCATTGAGATATACAACTTAAAATAGTTTATTTTACTGCTATAGAGTGTTGCGGACAAATATCACAGTTTCATAATGTCCATGAGACAAAATTGAGTTTTGTGATGTTTGTCAGACAAAACCACACTTTTCCAGTGTCTTGTAGACGAAAAACCCTAAAATGAAAAATGCTCTTGTTTGTATTCTAGGCTTATAGCAGGCTCACACAAGAAATGAAAAGGAAAAAGACCATGTAATACTATTATATGATTTTCTTGATTAAGTATGAGCTTATTTGTATAGCTTGTTATTGGTCTTCAGTCTCCAATCTGTTTTTCACAACTCATCTTCTTATTGATGCCAGTGGCTGTAAGACGCCTATTGCTGCTAAATAGGCGTAGCTGTTCTGGGCATTTTGGTTTTCTGAATTAATATTAGTATCACATAGAACTACATCTGTTAGTGATGCTTCAGTCGACCTTAGTTCTAATTCATTACTGGATGAGAACTAGTAAAGCTCTCAGAGGTGTTAATTTTTGCTGAATGTATTACTGGTTCTCTATCTAGTTATTATCTTTTATTTTTGTCATTTTCTTCTGAATATTTGCTGCTTCTTAGGGCATCCTGCTTCAACTTTTCAGGAATTTCATCATGTGCTTCATATTATCATGCTGCATCTTTTTGTTCTTATTAGTTAATCCATGCAAATGTAGGTTCGTGTAAATGCATTGCGCTGTTTTGGAGATCTTGTCCCATCCTTGGACAAAGAAGGCATACTGCAGATCTTGGAGACTATTCGGCGTTGCACGACTGTTGACCACTCTGCGCCAACCCTTATGTGCACCCTTGGGGTTGCTAATGCAATTTATAAACAGGTTAGTTGAATAGGTAAATTATGGCTTTTCTTCCATGCCAAATGGTTCTGTAAATTATGTGCACCTTGATTTGACTCATTTATCATTGATCCAGAATGGTGTTGAGTTTGCAGCAGAATATGTGATCCCTCTCATCTTCCCATTGCTAATAGCACATCAATTGAATGTGCAACAATTTGCCAAGTATATGCTTTTTGTCAAGGAGGTCACAAGGTACCATTTACATCTTCCATCATGCTCACCATGTATCAATGGATGATAGATCGATTTTTAAATTACTGCCTACTTTTACAGCAAGATTGAAGAGAAGCGCGGCGTGGCAGTGACAGAAAATGGTAACACAGAAGTGAAAGCATCACCTCCAGTAGCAAATGGGATTCATTCTGCACCAACAATGTCAGGAGGCGTAGGACAACCTGCACAAATACCATCTGCTAAGGGCCCCTCTTCATGGGATGAGGATTGGGGTCCTACTAAGAAAGCCAGTACTCCATCTCTTTCTAATGATTCCAGTGTGCAAATAAAGCAACCATCGGCAGACCCATTTGATTTCAGCTCTCAAACGACACAATCCACAACACTCCCTTTTGATTTCAGTACTCAATCAAAGCAGCCATCTGTAGTCTCTCAGGTTACATCAGCTACAATCCCACCTGTACAGCCACTTCCATCACTTAAATCTCTCGCACCCACTCCAGGATCTCAAACATCTGGTTCGTGTGTTCCTGTTGACTTTGAGTGGCCGCCTCGGACAATCTCATCATCCGACTTCAGTGCACCACCTGTTAACAAGGAGAGCGATTCCGGAATGCTCTCTAGTGATGGACTTGATGACATGGATCCTTTTGCCAATTGGCCCCCCAAACCTAGCAGCGCGATTAGCAGTTCAGCGATTGAGCTTCCACCAAGCACAAATCAAAGTTTTCCTGGATCAAACACAGGGAACATAGGGCTTAGTAGTAACTCTCTGGGGCAAATGAAAAACAACCAAATGAGCTGGTCTGGAAAACCAAATACTAGTAATTTAATGGGCCTGAACTCAACTGGCAGCTTTTTGAATCAGGGGAACTCAGCTCTAGGGTTTGGAAATCCAATTGGAGGATTGAGCACAGGTTTCTCCAATCCAAGCAGTTCCAGTGCAGGCCAGAGCATGATGCAACCAAAATCTGATTTTGGATCATTGTCACTGTCAAGCAATAGTGCTACACATGGTCCACCCAAACTTGCTCCTCCTCCATCCGCTGCTGTTGGGAGAGGGCGTGGTAGAAATCAAGGTCAATCAGCACTCTCTCGAGCATCGCGGCCTCCTTCTTCAAACTCTTCATCAGGGCAACAACCTATCCTTGATTTGCTTTAGTAAGAGAGATTTGCCTCTTTTCTTCTTTCTGCAAATGTCAATGTGTACATCTTCACACCACTCTGTATGCTAAGCGTCATAGTGTCTTGAGATGCCTGTGGCGAAAGTGTAGTCTCTTGTCAATTTGAAGAGGGATGGCCTCGATTTAATGTTTCAAGAAACTGGCTCGGAGCCTTCCTTAGGTTACATTTTCTCTTGCTTAGAGTTTTGATTGGTGGGACAGAAGAAATGTTGTTGTGTATATCTCTGTCCAAACTCGGCTGTAGCCTGTAGATTTCATGAATATAGTCAATATGTTTCAGGGTTGTGAATTTTTGAATGCGTAGTCTACCACCATGCTTGGTGGCCTTATAGATGGCCCTGCCTTGTACTTACTCCCAACATAATTCTTTGATTCTGGAAAGTTCATGTTCTGTTGTCGTCAGACATAAGTTCTTTTTGCAGTTATGCTGAACGTAGGGTTGCCGACAAATTATTGCTTGTTCTGTAGAGTATATCACAAATGTCTACAGTGAATGCGAGCCTGATTTGAAAACCTACTACTACTAACATGGTGACAACTATCCTCATTTGTGCGGTGAGTTACAGTTCAGGATTCTCTGATGCCACTTGCTGCTGACCTAATACACAATGGTCATCAGCTAGAGCCTAAAGTTCTGTCGTGACCCATGCGCTGGAGCACACCGTACGCTTGAATTTGCTAGTACATCATTGTCTCTCTAGTGTATAATGTGTTTCTGGTGACCGCGCATGGCAGAAATATTTCAGTTCCAGGCCTGTTCGATGGGCACCAGCTGACAAATCGATGGCTCATGATAAATTGGAGAGCTGGCGTTCACTTAGTGCAATGCATTTGGAACTGAGATCATAAGCAGTTTCTTTCTGTAACCTTTTTCATCATGGGATGAAAGAGCTTGGTCATGTTCTTTAGGGTCTTTCACTTGGACGAAAAAGGTAAATTGGGTTAAATATGTATGTGCAGGTGCTGATTTTTTTAAAGCTGGCCAGTCTCTTTTCTTAACATTAGAGGAACTTACTGCAACGTCAAGAAAAATGAAAATTGAGTATACTACCTCCAGTATCAAAATTATTGTCGTTGAGACATTGACATGGTCTTCAAAACTTTACTTTAATTAGTATTTTTTCTATAATATATTTATAAAATATATTTAAATATTTTAATACGAATCTACTCATATAATTTTCATATTTCTTAACTTAACACATAAAAAATTATTTGCAGTCAATTTTTTTAAAAAAATGAACTTAGGAAAATCTGAAAATGATAACAATTTTTGAAGAAAGTACACAGTTAGACTAATCAACGCTACGCATAAAAAGTCAAAAGGAGTACTTTGTCCCGCGCATGACGGGAAGGAGCGCATAGCCAACTCCCACAAAGGAAGGCAGAGCATCAAGTCAACCATCAAGCCCCGGTCAAACTGCATTCCATTAGAAGAAGGAAATAGGATGGGCACAAATCTCTTCGTCCATTATTTCTCAAATTTTAGCAGTGTTTCATGCAGGTTTCAGGGAAGTTTCACCCAAGTAAAGTTTCCGAGTGTTTTTCACACAAGGGTGTATAGGGACTCATGCTATAGACTACACTACGTGTCTACTCCCTTCGTTTGAAACCAGTACTAGACGTCACTTGTTTAGCACAAACAAATAACCATAATTTTGTATCACAAGAATGACATATTAATAGAGTAATTATTGGTCAAAGGTTTATCTTGATGAGATGAAACACGCCTACTATTTTGGGGTGGAGGGAGCATGAAAGTTTTAAGAGCAGTCTCGTCAAAGGAAGTTAATAAGTGTCTTGCGTAAGCTACGCGTACCGTTAATTGTGGTACGTATACCAAACCAAGTACTCCTTTTATTGTACTACGAGTAGTTCTTGTTCCCTTGCTGCGTTTGTTGGAAGGCCGCTCGATCTAACCATGCATGCCACTTTTACTGAATTCCTTTTGCACTCCAGCTGGGTGGCCCTGAATGTTGTGGTGGCATGCATGGCAGGGGCAGGAGGAGTTTGTTGTGCCGCGCGCAACTTGGACGAGCAGCAGAAAGAACGCGCAAGAAGAGGCAGGCGGCAAGCTGGACTTCACTCCCCTCCTCCCTATGTACCGGATCACCCATTCATCATTGGAGGACCACGATAAGGCAATTGTGGCAGCATAATTCGCGTCAACTCCTGCGAGCCCTTCAAGGCCGCTCATCAGGTGCGGTGCACGCATTCATGCATTGAGCGATTCAACTCTGCAGCATGCGACTGGATCGACAAACTGCCATAGACTCGCGCACAGTGCTCGGCAGCGACGCAAGTACAGATCGTGCTGCAGTGGATGTGGATGTGCGTCATGTGAGCCACGCCAGTCGCCAGGGGATGGATGGAAAGAAAGAAGGGAAAGGAAGGGCCGGGGGGAAAACAGAGGCAGGCAGAGTCGTGATCGGTGAATTGGCCACGTTTCCGATGATGCGTCCGTCGTCGATCGCCGGAAAGAGCAGCCGAGCAGGAGGACGTTACGACTGTAAAGACGATGAGCAGCTCGTCGATCTCCTTTTTGGAATGATGGGCCAATTTTAGAAGTAGTGGTAGAACGATGGGAGACGAGTTTGCAATTGTGGATAAGGAGCTGCTCTCGTCAAGCTAGCCGCGACAACGGCAGCCCCACCATGAGCAGCGTCCGTCCTCTGAGTCTGACACGGGTCGTCTGACCTCCACACGTACACCGGTCTCGATCGGGGCCGTCCGTTCGTCCCAGGCCGGCAGAGCTGGCCAGATCAGACAGGCAGCTCGTTGGCTGGCCCCACTCCGTGAGCTGGACTGGAAGCCGTGTGCCGGCGCCCGCACGGCACTGCGTACGTACGTGCAGGGGAGTAGCTGACCATGCGAGAGACCGTGCTCTCTCGAGTCAAGTGTCTCATCCGGCGGGCCACGACGCGCGGACGCCGCCGATCCGACGCGCGCCGGCCGGTCAGCCACCTGTCGCCGTACCGTAGCAGCGGCGCGCGCGCGCTCGAGGCCCACCCGCCCGCCTCCGATCCATCATCTCACGCGCGCCGGTTCAGTCAGAGCGAGGGAGGAGGCCTTGTGCCGAGCATGCCGCATGTCGCGTGCCGTGCCGCTCGCTGTCAATGGCTGGCCCCGTACGTAGCTGGAGACAGGAGAATGTGAGAGGGGGAGGTGTGCATCATACTACTACGGACCAGGACATCGTTCAACAGCTCCAGAACTATTAGCTGGCCCTTGGCAATGTACTGTATTTCTAGAATCTTTTGCTTCTCATCTGGACACTGACCAGTGAGCAAACATCTGGTGAGGTGCATGTATGTACTCCTACATGGCTCGCACAAGCACAACAATGGTTTCTGTTCTTGTGGCAACAAACTAGGCACTGTACGTCGGTACAATCGGGCCGCACAGATCATCAACAATAGAAAGACGCTCCTACACGCACACATGGAGTAGGAGTAAGTATCTATCCGCATGTCGCTTGCTCCAAACAGCTCCTTTCGGCCTACCCCCCTCCAAACATGGCAACCTGGTGTCCTGGTGTCGTCGTGGCTGCTGACCGTTCATTGTTTTCAGAGCGCGGGCTTGGCGCGACGCACTTGAATGAATGAACGCCCGCCCATGAATTTCAGCGCTGCCGTGCACGAGATCGGGGTGACGACGCGAGGCGCGCGCCAAGCGTCGGGAGATGGGAGCGCGGGCAGAGATGGAGGAGGGATGGGTGCGGCTGGCAGCGGCAGGGGATCCCATGGGGGAAAACAAAAAGGGCTCTACAAAACCAACCCGCCTCCTTGTCCTGGCCTCTCCGGCCACACCCTGTATTCTTCGTCATCCTCTTCGCCTCGCCTGCCTCGGTGACCATGGCAGCAGCTCAGCAGCACAGACCACAGAGCATGTAGTGCAGCGGTAACTGAGCTCAGCATGTGGCGCACGTGCAGTGCGAGCCCCACGCTCGCGTGACCCGGCCAGACGCGCTGGGCCACATGATCCTACGCTGGAACGCAGATTAAATCTTGACATTGTGTACTCAAAAAACTTCTGCGAAACACGTAGGAGTAGGCTGATCACGTCATGCGGCGGCGGCGGTGTCGTGCAGGCATTGGAGCTAGCAAGGAGATGGCACCAACCACTGTCTCGTTCCTCTTGTGCATACGCGCACACACATCTTCTTGGAGTGACATCATCAGAAATAAGGCGACGGAGGAAAAAAAAAAGAAACCATAAAAAGATGTAGTAGTATACTACTAAAGAACATGTCACGTCGTATTCCCTTGTGAGGTGCCATTCTTAGATCCAGGGAAAAGCCAGTCTTACACCTTTCAGACACGGCCCTCCCCTCCCTCCTTCCATCGCTTTACACTGCACATGACAACAAGAAGAAGAGAAGAGAAGCTAGGGTAGTAGTAGTAGCAGCAGTTGCATGATGCCATGAGGCAAGCCTTTCAATTCCAGTGGTTGGAGGAGGCGATGCATGTCAGCCCATATTTCGCCCTAATGCCATGATTGGCTCGCGAGATGCTATCCCCAAAAGTTGCCGCGCCCGCAAGTCTTTGTTTCTAGACGCCTGCTGCTGTACTGCACTCTGCAATCCTCCGGTCCGGCCCGTGGAGATTGGAGGCGACCAATTAACCAAAGCGAGCCGGGAGGGACACGCAGCATGTGAAATCCTATCGAGCTCGTGTCTTCCCCTCTGTGGATATGCTACTACAGCGCCATGATGCGTAGCCACAATTGCACGTCGTGAGTTACAGCTTTCTTTTTATCACTTTAATTGGGTGCTGCACTTCTTCGATCGGTTTAATTGTATTTTTTTTTTCTTCCCCACTGCAAGAGAGAGGCCTAGAGATCCTATACCTAGTAAATGAACGCGACCACACTACTGAAGTATAGAGTAGTGAACTGCACGTGCACGCAAATATTAATCTGCTTATGGACCAATGATCTAACTGCTGATGTTTCATCGGATCCCCTTCTTGCACAGCTCTTGAGGCCAGGTCAGCTGCAGATCGATGACAGTAAAAACTCAAGGATAAGTAAAACAACCCTCCTCTTAGGATCTTCAGAGATCACTATATATCTATAACTCATCTCTTGAGGCAATCAGGCCCGAGCTTCAGTTTGGACCAATTATTCTCTAACTCTATGCATGCGCGCTGGTGTCATTTGAGGTCAGCATCATCAGCAGCTGGGAGCTAGCTATAGCTAGTTACGGATCATGCATGCATGGTGGTTGGAGCATCACAGGTCACAAAGTACAAGCAGGTCTTGAGTTGGAAGCAATGTGCACGCTGATCATTATCTATGGCCCTCCCAAAGCTGTGAAGCCCCGCGGCAGCAGCCAGCATCTCATCTCATGAGACGGGAATAAACAATGGCGCCGTTCGGCTGGCTGAAAATCAGCCGGCGGCGGCTGCTGCTGCTGCTACACCTCCTCACTATTGCTACAGTGTCTATTTCCTCCGCTACAGTGTTCTCTCTCACTATTCAAACTGCAACTGCAACTGCATCCTCCAACCGAACACCCCGAATGTGGCATCACAGGTGGAGAGTGATATGCATTTAGTAGGACAGGTGTGCATTCAGCTACTTTTCTCCACTCTTTAGGGTTCGGAATTGTTCCTCCAACCATCCATGTTTTGGAAGTGCCAAACAAACTCCGATCCCTCCTCACATGCTGGCTGCCTGGATGGCTGCCGCTGCTTGCAGCCACTATCCAATATAAGTTGCTTGCCATGGCAGCTTCTTCTACCGGTGTGGTGGGGTGGATCTTGACAATAGATTTTCCAGGACTGGAATTAGGTCAGACAGCCTGGCAAGTTTTTAGTAAGCAGCATTGTGTGATCCAATCCTCTTTTTTTTGTTTCTTATCTGACTCTAAACTCAATGAATATGAATCGTATTATTGTGTAAACTGCAGCTACAGACAACAACTCTGTTTGTTTGTATGTATATGACGAACCTGCATACATAATCTTCAGTGCAAGTCATCATTTGCCCCCCAACTAACGAGTTTTCTTTTGCAGTATCATCAGAAACTGCAAGTGGCGAATTTTCAGCTTCGCGTATATAAAGGTACAAGGAGCCTCCAGATAAAGAAATGAGAAATTTTGATGATCTTCACTGACAAGCAAATAGTATGCTGATGCGTGATCCTGACAAATTTTACTATATAAGGTTCTGATAAGAAAGACTTTATTCTCCACATGTTTCCTTGATTTTTTTTTCTTTTGGTTGCATTGCTAATTTAGAAAAGAAGAGCTCTCTTTGATTTACTTGTTGAAATAGATAAATACTTTTAAGTACTAGTTCTGTCTGCAAATTGGAAGTGAGTCTACGGTGTCATCAGCAGTTTCCGGTAAAGCGCACAAGATGAGGCTAGCCGCAGTCATCTCCTGCCTTGTGGTTTCTTACTGGACCTCGCAACAGGCATCACATGGCCTCCTGCGTTCAAATCCAATTGTTAAATGGCCGCGATCTTGTAAGCATGGCTTGTCACACAATACTATGTTGCTTGCACTCAATACCGCGTCCATCTGTCGCTACATATATATAACTATTCTCTTCATTGGGGCTTTCAAAGTTTGAAACAATCAAAAAGAGCAAAGCTTGGCTTGGCTATCCCCACACACGCACGCACATGTTCAGTTCAGCGAGTCCTGTGGACAGAAAACTGGTCAATCGATCGATCACTTCAGAGAAGACTCAACATGTTTGACAAAATATCAAGAAACCCTGACCATAATCATCGTTTTTAAAACATTGGACAGTACAACTGTTAACTATAACATGTACTACTTCTACATAGATAGGGGAAAAAAAGGTTATTAAATAATCCATCGTCTGTGGCTGCTGCATCGATCATTGGCGGAGAGAAAGAAATGAGCTTGAAACCAGTGTCTGCAGGATGGATGCATGCACATGTGGCAGCCAGCCTTTTGCGCAATATTCCTCTAGATCTCCAAATCTGAACGAGTGTTGTTTTCCTGTTCAGAGAGAGGTGGCCCCGTCCCCCCTGCACCTTGCTTAAGACATTTGTTAGTTATGTCCTACATGGAAATCGCGCGATGAGGTCTCCATCAGCAGGCGTATGATTGAATTGAAATTGAAAGGGTATTGGTATTATTCTACCAACCGACCAAAGCCGAAAGAATTAGCATGTCCCCTGGTGACAAAACACATGCCTGGGAGGGAGGGGAGGGATAGCCATAAATATGTACTCCTATGCTTTAGTTGTATATATGTCGATATATATTATATACACATAGAAATATGGCGGTGATCCTAGCCGTACCAATCAACCTGTGGAGCTGTGTTGAGACTAGTACTTAATTGGGTGCCTAACAAGACTAGTAATTAATCGGTGAGGTGCCATGAGCTTACCCGCAGAATAGGTAGTAATATATTTTACGACGTGCAGCGAGCGACGGATTCGTTGGTCGCGGAATGGAAGGGCGTCGCTGTCTAGCTAGGTCGGGATCGAAATGGCCATGTATATATGCTTGCTCACGAATCACGATCATGTACTGTGCGTGTTACGCCTACAGAGAGTTGTACTACTATACTTGAAAGACTTTAATTTTTCCGTCAGTCTTTTCAAACTGTCTCCACGTCCCAGGAATATGAGTTGATTTGTCGGTTGTACACTTCGCTGTTGTGATGGAATGTATGTGCGCGCGCTGCTGCTTCTACATTCACGTTCTCGTAATCTACCAGCCTGTTCGGTTGGAGGATGCAGTTGCAGTTGCAGTTGCGGTTGCAGTTTTTTGTGAGAGAGAATACTGTAGCGGAGGAAAGCAGCACTGTAGCCTTGTGAGGAGAGAAGAACACTGTGCCGGCGGCAGCAGCAGCATCCTCCAGCCGAACACGCCCTACGTATACGAGTCATTAAATTGTTGTGGGAAATAGTTCATTTCGTACAAGACATTCCTAACCAACCCGTTCACCCCGACGGCCGGCGAAGAGAAGCAACCCTGCGCCCTGCCTGACCGCGCCGCCGCATCAACCCGCTGCGCTCGCGCCCACGCAGCTGCCGTGCGTGCACGCGGGTTGATTCAAGTACAAACGTGCAAACGCCACGTGCTCGCGCTAGCTGTCCGGCTGTGGAAAACCGCCACGTTCGCAGCTCGTCGGACGTAGTAGGTAGTACGACGGCTCTCTTCTCTGCTCCGCCGCTTCGGCCGGTGACGGGACACGCGCGCTCCCATCCCAATCCCATGCATGCACTGACGTGGCAGGGTCCGTTGCGGGGCCCACTGCTGACCGAGCGCGCGGTGGGCCCCGCCGTTCCCCTGGCCTGGCCTGGCCCGCTCGTTTGGGCCCTGGCATCTGGCCCGTTTCGTAATCCCTTCTTCTTCCCGTCCCTCCCTGGACCACCACCAGTCCACCGCACCACCGTGCCGGTGCCGTATCATGAATGCTCGTGAAACCGCGGCTGATGAGCTAGCTCAGCTCGCTCGACAAGTGGGTTATTAGCATTCTTTCTAACTAATAACTCCCAGTCAGTCACAACAACGCTCACCCTCAGCGACTGGGATTACGAAACGTGGCGTGTGTGTGTGCTCTGGTATATCATGTACGGCCGGGCTCTAGCTGGATACGTAAATATCTGGCCAAAAGTACGTGCGCGTGCGCGCGCGCACTAGTACTAACCCGACCGTAGCATGTGTGCCACTAAATTGCCGAGTACGCAGGTCGTAGCTGGTCATATACGTGTACACGAGTCACGTACTACGCCCGTAGCCGCTGCAAGTACCTACTCCTATACCTAGCTACACGTATACGTATATAGTGACGGGACGGACGCGTTCCGGTCGTCGATCGAGCTGGCTGATGACGACGGTTACTTCTTTCCTGACAGACACGATCGATCAACTTAAGAGGCGCTTGTTGTCAAACTGCAATACTCCTACTTATGATCGCCGCCGGTTAACTGATGGAAATTACAACCATTCATGCCCCATTTTTCTCATTAATTTCTACGTATATGTGTGGCTCTTCAGTTCTGCTAGATATATGAATCTCAATGTGCACTCCATCTGATTTTTAATACAGATTTGAACTAATGATGCTGTGGTACTTCATTCTTTTGCATGTGTGTCCTCTCGACGAATTCTTAGATGGATCGAACCATCAAATTTTTTTTTTGACTGGCCCGAACCATCATATATATCTAGGTTGTTAACATGTCTCACGTGAGACTTTGTAACAAAGCAGCTGGGTATATCCAATAACAACCCGATCCAATTGCTGATCAGTGCCAGACAAAGTATACGTGTATGTATATGCATCCATCAATCCAGCGTGGAGGACGTACAAGATGACACGGAAAGCTACGGGCCGGCTACCAATTAGCTAGTGTGGTCCGTCCATGTACATGTACACTACCAGCAGTTGTGAGTTTCCATCAGCTAGCGCAGGGTCCAGATAAGTCCATCGATCGCCCCATGTGTCTACTTTAGCGGCTCCCTGTTCCAAAGTGGAATAACGTGAACAAATCCAGCCATCTATTGGGGTATATATATAGTCCAATGTAGGAACCTTGTGTGTATGGTACATACATTGGTCGTGCCTTCATATGTCATCTACACATATATACTCTCCCAGTGTCACTGATTATTGATTGAGGTTTTAGATGCCTGCATCGCCCTAACTATGTATGACGTCGTCCTAGTTGTCCACCACTCATTCTAATTCTTCTCCTTGTTCCAAAGTGGAATAATGTGAACAAATCCAGCCATATATCGGGGTATATAGTCCACTGTAGGAACCTTGTGTGTGTGGTACATACATCTGTCGTGCTTTCATGTGTCATCTACACATATATACTCTCCCAGTATCACTGATTATTGATTGAGGTTACGGATGCCCATCACCCTAACTATGTATGACATCGTCCTAGTTGTCCATCACTCATTCTAATTCTTCTCCGTGTTCCAAAGTGGAATAATGTGACAAATCCAGCCATCTATTGGGGTATATAGTCCAACATAGGAACATTGTGTGTTTGGTACATACATCTGTCGTGCTTTCATGTGTCATCTACACACATATACTCTCCCAGTATCCACTGGTTATGATTGAGGTTTCGAATGCCTGTATCACCCTAACTATGTATGACGTCGTCCTAGTTGTCCATCACTCATTCTAGTTCTTCTCCGTGATCCAAAGTGGAATAATTTGAACAAATCCAAACATCTATTGGGGTATAGTCCAATGTAGGAACCTTGCAATTGTGTGTGTGGTACATATATATGTCGTGCTTTCATGTGTCACACAAATATACTCTCCCAGTATTACTAATTATTGATTGAGGTTTCGGATGCCTGCATCACCCTAACAATGTATGACGTCGCCCTAGTTGTCCATCACACATTCTAATTCTTCTTTTATGAGCTAACCACTGCCTAACCATCCTAAATCTACACTAAAGCCAGTTGTGCACATCGTAGCACTGGAGAGAGGAGCGGAAGACAGGGTCTAAAAATTAAAGGGGAACGAGGTAAGAATATAGCTTGGTGGGACATGTTACACATATAGATGTGAAAGGATGCACAAATTACATAGACCAGACCAAGGCATCTAGTGATGCTTGATTTCTTTCATATCACCCTAATTATGGCTCTGATTGTATATTTGCATCCATTAGACTAAGAACAAGGAATGAAAGCAATTGAACATTCTTCGTTTCATGATATATCATGCATGGAGCTGGGAGAGGAAACTTACGTTGAAGAGTAAAATGTATGTTTAGTCCATGAATTCATCCCCATATGTCATCTTTTCATAGATCATGGGATCCGATTTTCCATGTCAATTAATGTACACAACATCATCAACCTCACGCATAGGGTTTGTGGCATGTGTTGACGCCAAAGACGGCACATGCCAATAGGCTTGGGTTTTGAAAACTTACTATCACAAAAACTGTGGTTTAGTGACAGCCAAGGTACAATGAGTTTTGTAAAGCAAAGACCACAAAATTTAGAGTTTACAAAAAGCTAGATTACTCCATAGACGTTGTCTATCATTTACACTGCATTAAAATGATATGAAAATTTCATATTCCACTTTCGAAGCACTCAGTGGGACTTTGGGAGAGATAAATGAATCTTCGAATTTCGGTCCACTCCCCCTCTCTTTTAAACTTTCTGCATCAAAGACTACGATGTCTGCCTAGACTATAAAATCAAGTATAAATGTTATCACTTTTTTTTTATTCCGATAGGGGGTAACTTCCCTAGTAAACCAAGCAGAAAAATATTACGGTGAGATATATTTATCATATGGGGTAACTACCATAGTAAACTTATTTAGTTATATGTTAAACTTTTCTCACTGTAATGGAATGATATTACTACATATGAAACTATATGATAACGGAACATTCCTTGTTGATAAATTGCATATTCGCGTCAAAATTGCATATCTATATTGCAATAAAAGACTGCAAAGATCCTCTCAACACACTTTGGTATTGCAGAAATCATGGCTGTAATAAAAAAGAAAATGGCATATGCCTGCAAGGATATACTTATCTCTTTGTTCGGAGCCAAAAAAAATTAAGTTGACCACTCAGTCCTTGCTGGCAGTGGCTGTAGGAGATGTTCGGTGTAAGCAATGCATTCATGTGAATGCTTATCTCTATATCATATTATACAAGTTTTTAAAAGTTTGATGCAAGCCTCTAAACGTCTTCTAGCAGATCGGGATGTCGTGATATAAAGCAGAGACCAGGAGATAGGGGTTGCACGATTAAAGTAGTCCGCCAACATATTACATGTACGTTTACAATAAAAGACACCAGATCCGTGTGAGATGCTTGGAGCGGTGAGTATATCTAGTGTTTATATTAGGTATATTTATGTTATATTTAGAATCTAGTGTTGCAAGAGTCAAATGAACCACGAATAACTTCATGACGTGAAAGTTTTATACAAGTTTGTAAACTTTTTATGGCGGATAAGGATGTCGGGATATAAAGCAGAGACAACGAGATAGATTGCATGTATTAAAGTCCCCACCAGATTATGTGTATCTTTACAATAGAAGGCACCAGATCTGTGTGAGATGCCTTTGAAGTAACTTGGAGCGATGCATGTAACTAGTGCTGCCTGAGTCAGATGAACCAGCAATAACTTTGTGAATGTTTGACGCAAGTTTTTAAATTTTTTCTGACAGATAGAGATGCCAGGATATAAAGCAGAGACTACAAGATATAGATTGTTTGTATTAAAGTAGACCGTTAACGGATTATGCGTTGTAAAAGCAGAGACTACAAGATATAGATTGTTTGTATTAAAGTAGACCGTTAACGGATTATGTGTTTCTTTACAATAAAAGACACCAGATCTGTGTGAGATGCATGCCTTCAAAGTAACTTGGAGCTTTGCGTGAAACTAGTGTTTGATGAATATTAGGTTTATTGATGGTATATCTAGACTCTAGTGCTGGAAGAGTCAAATGAACCACAAACAGCTTTTTGACATGTACATTTGACGCAAATCTCTAAACTTTTTTCTGACGGATAGAGATATCAGGATGTAAGTATAATACACATTAATGTAGAACGCCTAACAGGTTATACATATCTTTATAATAAAAAAACCACCAAATCCGTTTGAGATGACTTCGAAGTAACTTGGAGCGATGCGTATAACTAGTGTTGATATTAGGTGTATTTATGGTATATCTAGACTCCAGTGTTGCAAGAGTCCGATGAACCACGAACAACATCATGACGTGAACGTTTGACGCAAGTTTCTCAACTTTTTTTGCCGAATAGGGATACCGGGATATAAAGCAGAGACTAAGAAATATATTTCATGTATTAAAGTAGATTGCCAACAGATTATGTGTATCTTTACAATAGAAGACACTAGATCCGTGTGAGATGCCTTCGAAGTAACTTGGAGCGATGCATGTAACTAGTGCTGCAAGAGTCAGAAGAACCACGAATAACTTCATGTCGCGAACGTTTGACGCAAGTATCTAAACTTTTTCTGGCGGATAGAGATGCTGGGATATAAAGTAGACACTAAAAGATATAGATTTGTATTAAAAAAGATCGCTAACAGATTATGCGTTTCTTGACAATAAAAAACACCAGAACCGTGTGAGATGCATGCCTTCGAAGTGAGTTGGAGCGGTGCGTGTAACTAGTTTTGATGAGTATTAGGTTTATTTAAGGTATATATAGATTCTAGTGCTGCAGGAGTCACATCCATGAACCGCGGACAACTTCTTAATGTGAATATTTGACGCATTTTTCGGCGGATAGAGATGTCGAGATATAGAGCAGAGACCAGATATATAGATAATATGTATTAAAGTACACCGCCTAACATATTATTCATATCTTTACAATAAAAGACACCAAATCCGTTTGAGGTGACTTATGACTTCGAAGCAACTAGTGGTTATATTAGGTGTATTTATGGTAAACCCACACTCTAATGGTGCAAGAGTCAGATGAACTATAAACAATTTCTCGGCGTGAACAGATACGGTGAAACATGGTTGGGCTGTCACATGAAATTTTATGATATATATAGACTCTAGTGCTGCAAGAGTCAAATGAACCACAGATAACTTTTTGACGTGAACGTTTGATGCAAAACCCTAAAAAACGGTAAAACCCTAAACCCTGATGCAAATCTCTAAAGTTTTTCTGACGGATAGAGATGTCAGGATATAAAGCAGAGACTAGAGATATATATAATTATAATACACATTGAAGTCGAACGCCTAACAGATTATACATATCTTTATATAAAAACACCAAATCCATTTGAGATGACTTCGAAGTAACTTGGAGCGACGCGTATACCTAGTGTTGATATTAGGTGTATTTATGGTATATCTAGACTCTAGTGTTGCACGACGGATGAACCACGAGCAACTTCATGACGTGAACGTTTGACGCAAATTTCTAAACTTTTTCTGGCAGATAGGGATGTCGGGATATAAAGCTGAGACTACGAGATATATTTCATGTATTAAAGTAGATCGCCAACAGATTATTTGTATCTTTACAATATAAGACGCCGGATCCGTGTGAGATGCCTTTGAAGTAACTTGGAGCGATGCATGTAACTAGTGCTGCAAGAGTCAGAAGAACCACGAATAACTTCATGACGTGAACGTTTGACGCAAGTTTCTAAACTTTTTCTGAGAGATAGAGATGCCAAGATATAAAGTGGAGACTAAAAGATATAGATTGTTTGTATTAAAAAAGATCGCTAACATATTATGCGTTTCTTTACAATAAAAAACACCAGAACCATGTGAGATGCATGCCTTCGAAGTGAGTGGGAGCAGTGCGTGTAACTAGTTTTGATGAGTATTAGGTTTATTTATGGTATATATAGATTCTAGTGCTGCAAGAGTCACATCGATGAACCGCGGACAACTTCTTGATGTGAATGCTTGACGCATTTTTTGGCGGATAGAGATGTCGAGATATAAAGCAGAGACCAGAGATATCGATAATATGTATTAAAGTACACTGCCTAACAGATTATGCATATCTTTACAATAAAAGACACCAAATCTATTTGAGATGACTTATGACTTCGAAGTAACTAGTGGTTATATATATTAGGTGTATTTATGGTATACCCACACTCTAGTGGTGCAAGAGTTAGATGAACCATTAACAGTTTCTCTGCGTGAAGAGATACAGTGAAACATGGTTGGGCTGTCGCATGAAATTTTATGATATATATAAACTCTAGTGCTGCAAGAGTCAAATGAACCACAAACAACTTTTTGACGTGAACATTTGATGCAAAACACTAAAAAAAACCCCTAAAATCCTAAACCCTAAACCCTAACACAAATCTCTAAAGTTTTTCTGACGGATAGAGATCTCAGGATATAAAGCAGAGACTAGAGATATATATAATTATAATACACATTGAAGTAGAATGCCTAACAGATTATACATATTTTTATAATGAAAACACCAAATCCGTTTGAGATGACTTCGAAGTAACTTAGAGCGGCGCATATAACTAATATTGATATTAGGTGTATTTATGGTATATCTAGACTCTAGTGTTTCAAGAGTTGGATGAACCACGAACAACTTCATGACGTGAACGTTTGACGCAAGTTTCTACAATTTTTCTGGCGGATAGAGCTGTCGGGATATAAAGCAGAGACTACGAGATGTATTCCTGTATTAAAGTAGATCGCCAACAGATTATGTGTATCTTTACAGTAGAAGCCACCATATCCGTGTGAGATGCATTCAAAGTAACTTAGAGCGATGCATGTAACTAGTGCTGCAAGAGTCAGATGAACCACGAATAACTTGATGACGCTAACGTTTGACGCAAGTGTCTAAACTTTTTATACGAATAGAGATGCCAGGATATAAAGCAGATACTACAGATAGTTTTCATGTATTAAAGTAGATCGACAATTATGTGTATCTTTCCAATGGAATACATTAGATCCGTGTGAGATGCCTCGAAGTAACGTGGAGCGATGCATGTAACTAGTGCTACAAGAGTCAGATGAACCACGAATACTTCATGACGTGAACATTGGACGCAAGTTTCTAAACTTTTTCTGACGGATAGATATGCCGGGATATAAAGCAGAGACTACAAGATATAGATTGTTTTGTATTAAAATAGACCACTAACAGATTATGCGTTTCTTTACAATAAAAAACACTAGATCCGTGTGAGATGCATGCCTTTGAAGTGAGTTGGAGCGGTGTGAGTAACTAGTTTTTATGAGTATTAGGTGTTTTTATGGTATATCTAGACTCTAGTGCTGCAAGAGTGACATCGATGAACCGCGGACAACTTTTTGGTGTGAACGTTTGACGCATTTTCTGGCGGATATAGATGTCGGGATATAAAGTAGAGACTAGAGATATAGATAATATGTATTAAAGTACACCGCCTAACAGATTATGCGTTTCTTTACAATAATAAATTCTTTACAATAAAAAACACCAGATCTATGTGAGATTCATGCCTTCGAATTGAGTTGGAACACTGCGTATAACTAGTTTTGATGAGTATTAGGTGTATTAATGGTTATGTCTAGACTCTAGTGCTGCAAGAGTCAGATCGATGAATCGTGGACACCTTCTTGATGTCGTTTGACGCATTTTCTGACGGATAGAGATGTCGGGATATAAAGCAGAGACCAGAGATATAGATAATATGTATTAAAGTAGACCGCCTAACAGATTATTCATATCTTTACAATAAAAGACACCAAATCCGTTTGAGATGACTTCGAAGTAACTTGAGCGGTGCGTATAACTAGTGGTTATATTAGGTGTATTTATGGTATATCCACACTTTAGTGGTACAAGAGTCAGATAAACCATAAACAATTTCTCGACGTGAACGGATACGGTCAAACATGGTTGGGATGTGCTAAGACCGTGATGCGCGTGTGAAATTTTAAAAAATTCAATTGTAATATCATTTTTAAAGAAATTACAATATAATTAAAGTAAACACTATTTAGGCTTAAAAATTTATGAGAAACCGGTATAAAAACGCCGAGCAGGAGAAGACAACCCGCATCTAAGAAATTTAAAGAGGAGAAGACAACCCGCATTCTAAGAAACTTAAATGAGGAAACGAAGAAAAACAGTGTGTGCTACACACTGCAAAGTTTTTTTTTTTTTTTGAGTGTTGGCTACACACTGCAAAAAAAAATTTGTAGTTGGCTACAGTGCTACACACTACAAAGTTTTCAACCCAAATAACCACACAAACCAGAAGGCGACGCGATTTTGCATTTTGCCCCCCGAGACAGGCGCTGGCTCTCAGGTAAACCCCTCCCACCCATCCCCTCCCTATTTCTTCACCTCACTCCCACTCTTCCCCTTTCTTCTTCTTCCTTCCATTCCACCTCACGAGGAATCCGCACTCGCTTTTGCTCCGCGATTTATTGCTCAGGGTTCTTACTGGGTGGTGGTGCTGGTGGTGGGTTGAGAGAGAGCATCAGTAAAGTAAAGAAGAGCAAGCTGTTCTTGTGCTTGTGGTTCTATGCCTGCTTGCTTGCTGGCGAGGGGAGGAGGAGCAGTGCTAGTTGCAGGGCGCAGGTAGCTGCATTGCTGAGGCGGCGCGGGGAGATCCGACGATGTCGGACGCGGATCGGATACGCCTCAGCGCGGAGGCGCTGTCGCTCCAAGACGACGGTGTAAGGGACAAGCCGGACGCCAAGGCAAACGTCTTCGCGGATCTTGGATCGCCGGTGTCGCCGCTGTGCGCGCGGGCGGCGTCCTCTTCATCGTCCTCCAGGTCTGGAAAGTCGCTGCCGCCGTCGAATGCAGGTCCGGCGGGCGGGAGGAGCGACTCCGGGGAGTTTGTGGCGGAGAGCAACCCGCCGCGGCTGACAGGGCACCGGCGGTGCGGATCTGGGCCGTTGATATTCTCCGGCTCCAGCAGCAGCAGGACCGGCGGCGGCGGCAGCGGCGGTGACCATGGGAGCACGGCGAGCTCGCCGATGCTGAATGCGCTACCCGCCGGGAACATCTGCCCGTCCGGGCGCGTTCCTGGTCCGGCGTCCGCGCCGCTCCCGCCGCGTTCCCGCTCCGACGTGCTCGGATCCGGCACCGGCCACTACGGCCATGGAAGCGTCATGCGCGGCACCCCTCGGACGCCCGCCAGGAGCAGCATTGACGCGCCGCCGTCGTTCCCCTCTAGGTCTCCGGTGAGCTCCCTCGGGAGCAGCGCCAGCCTCCAGGAGGTGACCCACCAAGGGAACGAGTGCTACAGAAAAGGCAAGTACGCGGAGGCGCTCCGTCACTACGACCGCGCCCTGGCGCTCTGCCCTGACAGCGCCTCCTGCCGCGGCAACCGAGCCGCCGCGCACATGGGACTCGGCCGCTTCACCGACGCGCTCCGGGAATGCGAGGAGGCTGTCCGGCTCGACCAGGCTAGCGGCAGCGCTCACAGCCGCCTCGCCAACCTCTGCCTCCGGTGAGCTCTCTTTGCCCCCCTGCATCCACCATTCTGTTTGCGCTGTAAACGATCCGTACTAGATTCCATGCTGATGCGTTTGTAGATCCCTGTTTATTGCTTTGACTTTTATTTCGATAGTTAATGGTGAATTTCATGTCGCTATTGCTTCCTTCGGTGACATTTGTCTGTGAGCAAGGCAAATGGGTAGGAAAAGCAACATGAGTGTTGAGCCTTTCACTTTTCCATTCCTTTTGGTCGGTTAAAATTTTTATCTAGGGTTGTAATCGTCAGTGCAAATGTAAATAAGTCGGGGTGAAAATTTTGCTCTTTTTGGTAGTTCCAGGAACACTATTAATTGACGTGTATGTGAGGAAAGCAACAATCTTTGGCTCCTTTGTTTGTTAGCCATATGGTAACATTGGCGTTAAAGTGGTTCCCGTCACACAATGCTGATGCAAGGGGTGGTTGCTTAGCTGTACTTTGTAAGGTTGCTTGGTGGAGAATTCATTAGGTTCCTAAGATTTAGACCACGTAGTGCTGATGTTCCTGAATCTCTTTCTGTTCCTCATGTTTCTAAATTGTATATTGTCCTGATTCTCGTGCATAATTTGTATTTTGCCTGATTCTTGCCTCGAATAAGATGATAGTATTTGGATAGATAATTTGTTAGATTGTTGCTGAAGTGCTATGCGGCCTCCCTGGTTGCAGATTGGGGATGCTCGACAAGGCAAGATGGCACTTCAGTAAGGCCGAGCATCTTCAGCATCCCGACCCAACAGGATGGCAGAAGCTGCTAGAGGTGGAGGTGCATGTTGGAAGAAGCACTGCTGCAAGAAAAATCGGGGACTGGAAAAGTGCGGTGAGGGAAGCTGATGCTGCCACTGCTGCAGGCGCTGACTCCGCTCCATTGGTAACTACTTCTTGGCTTATGTTTTTTCACTGATTAAAAGTGTTTCTATATTGCTTTTTTTGGTAGTGTCATTCATATTGACGGTGTGCTCTCCATGCAGCTACTTGCCTTGAGGTCCGAAGCACTTCTCCGACTTCACAAGCTAGAGGAGGCTGACTCGACTCTTGCAAGCTTGTCGAAATTGGAGAGTGCTTTGCCGTCTTTGACGGCAGAAAAACGTATTGGCATGTTTGCTGAGGCATACGTGCATGTTGTTCGAGCCCAGGTTGACATGGCCTTGGGAAGGTGTGAATTCTCTAAACTTCGTTTAATACTCTATTACCACGATTCATGATCTCATCAGATCAGAATTGCAATTATGATTGATTTCTGCAGGTTTGATACTGCTGTTGCTGCAGCTGAGAAGGCTAGAGATCTTGATCCTGTAAATGCTGAAGTCGGGATGAATCTGAATAATGTGAGACTAGTTGCAGGAGCTCGAGCACAAGGAAATAAGCTCTTTTCGGCCGCCAAGTTCTCTGATGCTTCTATAGCTTATGGAGAAGGTCTAAAATATGACCCCTTCAATTCAGTGCTCTATTGCAATCGTGCGGCTTGCTGGTCAAAGCTAGACAGATGGTCAAAGGCTGTCGATGACTGTAATGCAGCTCTAAGAATACGGCCTAATTATACAAAGGCTCTATTAAGGCGAGCTGCATCCTATGCCAAGGTAAACAATGGTCATGCATTGGATGTTTTTGGTGCTTTGCACCTGAATTTACATTGACCTTGTATAATTATATACAGCTTGAGCGCTGGGCGGATTGCGTGCGGGACTATGAAGTGCTTAGGAAAGAGCTTCCCAGTGATAAGGAGGTTGCGGAAGCTCTGTTTCATGCTCAAGTTGCCTTGAAGGCAACTCGTGGTGAGGATGTGTCTAATATGAAGTTTGGGGGAGAGGTGGAGATAGTAACTAATGCAGAGCAACTCCATGCTGCCACAGGTTCACCGGGTGAGTTGTTCTGTGTCACACATGTCAATTGTATATAATAAACTCATCCTCTCTGTCCATTGATATTGATATATTTATTACTGGTTCACAAATTGCATCAGTTTTTGGCTTGTACTATGTTAGAAGTGTTTGTACTGCCTCATTTACAATATTCTTTGATTGCCGTGCTTATTATGCAAAATGATTTTTAGTGTGCTTTTCCACCCTTGTTTCCTCAGGTGTATTCGTTGTCTACTTCATGTCATCAATGAATCAACAGTGCACACAAATTACACCTTCGGTGAACACTCTTTGCTCTGAATGCCCCTCAGTGAATTTTCTGAAGGTAAGCTACTGAATAAGCCAAGATGTCTCCCTCCTAGAACTCTGTTAACTACTTACAAACAGCGAGCAAGCTTGAATGACTAACAAGTATTTTCCCATGTACAAACCCGCAGGTTAATGTTGACAACAGCCCCATGATAGCAAAGGCCGAGAATGTGCGAGTCATCCCGACGTTTAAGATCTACAAAGATGGGGTGAAGGTGAAGGAGATGATTTGCCCTAGCCTGCAAGTTTTGCGCTATTCAGTGAGGCATTATTCTGTATCCAGTTCTTGAGAAGCTTAGAGTACCCGTAACCCCAATTTCCCAATTTCGTTGATGCATATAGCTCCCCCTTTCCCCTGCAAGCCTTTCCCGTCAAACTTGCAACATTACTAGCCTCCATAGCATTTCATCATTACTAGCCTCCATAGCATTTCACCGGCTACAAAGATTGATATGTGGAAGAGCCTCCTCCCATTTTTGCCCCCATTCCTCACCATTGCTGTTTTCACCTTTTACCGTTAATATGCCGACCTGATTCCATATTTTCACCTTTGGTTCTTTTCGCCTCTTGTATTTGATACTTCATTTTTTTTTATTTATTTTGCCTCATAGTCCATAGGCCAGCACCCTGCTTCTCCAGAATGGGAAAGGTTTGTAATCTTGTTTAGATTTAGCATACATCTTTTAGAGAGATAGAGGAGGGGGATGGGTGCGATTTTCGTTACATGTATATACCTAAAGAAAAACATGAGAATCCATTGGAAGATTGGTTCCCTGGAGAAGAGAAATGGTGGTATCAGATTTGGTGGTTGGGGTAGGTACAGGGCTAGCTATGATACTATTTCATTGGAGTCTGAAAGAGAGGATCCTGAGAGCGGTTAACTGATGATGTGAAGAGATGATGAGGGAGATGGATGGTGTCCATTGACGACATCATTTTGTTGCTTCTTCTGCTGGTTCGCAGTGCTGATCGATACCATATGCTACCATTTCCATGAATAAAACATTCCAACATTTGTTCTTTTTTTCTTCTGTTTATACTGTCAATACTTTCTCCTTGTTGTTGGGATGATTCTTTTTCCTTTCTGCTCTATTAATAATCTCCTTTGTAGTTGATGGTGGTGATGATTTGCATTTCTGTGTTTGCCTATACCTTCTCTAGCTTGTAATGTAGCATAGGGGTATGAGCGTAGCTTGATGGCACAGTAACGTTCTTTCATCAGGTGCGTGTCGTGTTTATCCATTGAGATTGTATGAGCCGTGGCATGTGCAAAGAAGGCTTGTGAATCCGTGGAAGAGAGGCAAGATGGCATCAGGAACAACAATGGTGACGGGTCTTGTGGTTTGTGACAACAGTTGCTAGGTCTACAAGAGTAGCTGTCACAGTGACGTCATCTGAAGCGGCTTAGGAGTGAGAGCAAAAGGTGACTATTTTTTTTTTTGGGAATTTTCTCTCTTTTTGTATCCAGTGGCGAGAAGCGTGCTACGTGTTGGATGAATACTACCGAGTTGCCCGTTGACCGATGCCATGACCCTGCCGAGTTGGCTCAGTTTTGGCAATCCGATCTTCTGTAAGACCAAGAGATCCATGATCCTTGTCGACCATCCAGTTGTGGACTGGATGAATTCACCAGCACTCAACATGATTGATGTGTCTTCTATTGCTGGCTCACGTTTAAGATCCCGGGGCCCTCGTGAACGGCGCAAAGAGGTGTCTCAGCTTGCAAAGGCATCATGCATGGATCGTGTGTGCTAAGTGGTGCCAAGATCCTTTATACGACCATGTGGTGTGCCGAAACTGCCAGTCATCAAGCGTATATGTGATTTGACCACCCGCCGCTCCTATCACCACCCAACTCGAGTCCAGCGTCCAGCGCGGCACATGCAGCCAGACAAAGCCCCGGCCTCGGTATGGTCCTCCTGTGTCGCGCAGCGCAGCACTCGACGGCTCAACGGCTCAACTACAGCAGTGCTCTCGGGCCCGGGAAAAGCATCGGTGCTCTCAGACAATTGCCGTTTGCAGCCGGGACAACGCACACCATCGGTGGAGGCCACGGGAAGCATTACTGCAATAGGCAGTATGATTTATTGACTTGGCAACATGAAAAGTCCCACAAGACTGCAGTCATCTATTGCACCCAACCGAAAAATAAGGGGACAGCACAAGCACTGCTCCGGAAAACTCCTATACACTGTACTCTATATAACAGTTCGGAGACTCGACACAGCCGCAACGGCATGAACCATTAAACCAACAATGTTTTTCGCTTATAAAAAAATAAAAACAATGTGTTTCGCAAGGGGATAGGATGAGCCATCATGGCTCAGCAAGGACGATGCTCAGCCCTTCGGCCTTCTTTTCTGCTGCTGCCATGAGCTTGGCGACCGCCTTGGCCTTCTTTCCACTTTTCTTTCCTCCCGCTGCCTGCAGCTTGGTGATAGCCTCCGCGGGAGGAGGATGGTCGAACTTGCACTGCACACCAAACTTGCATGTGCCAGACCTCATGTAGAAGGCACAGACCTCGGCACCCTGCATAAGCATCGGTTGATGCGTGAGTCACTGTTAACTTTTCAAATGAGTCGTTCAGAGAAGGTTGCTAGCAACAGGTAGTCAAGAGATGGGCCATATGTAAACAAAGAAATAAGGGGGGCAATCAAGGAAATTTAAACAGAAAGCCATTGTAAACTAAAAAGGCAGATAGCAATGGAATGTCGATTTTGTTTATAATAAAGATGAACATATAGACTGATTATTGTAATGTGAATAAGACTGGTGAGTGAACCAATCACATCCCCCTAGCTGGTCCAAAAACCAGGCTACTGGTGGACTGGCAGTTTGACAGTGTAGCAGCATCTGCCAGGAAAAAAAAGGTTTTATTATAGCATCTTATGCTGGCCAACAAAAAGGCATAACCCAGGTAATTTTGTGGGTTAATTCGAGTCCGCCAACGGTTTTTGTTCAAAAAGATCCAGTATGTGAACTGGGCAAGACAAGGCTCTGAACATCATCTTTTCTCAGTTTCAAAACTGTGCTACGCCCAACAGACATCTGACAAGCAGAGTCATAAAGTAGCATAGTTTGCTTATAACCTAGCAGTATATATCTTATGTTACCTCTCTCCTTGGAAGGCCAGCAAGAGTAATAGTCACAGTTTGCTGAGGGTCCCAGCTCTCATTGGGACGAGGCGCTGAGCGGTCAATTGGATGGTGAAATTTGCACTGCTCGGAATACTTGCAATATCCTGTCTTCATGTAAAACTGCATAAAACAAGAGAATGGTGAAGGCACAAATAGGAACCTAATTGCTACTGCAACAGCACATGACACCCAGCACATATATGAACTAAATTGCACATTTGGGTTACGTGACATACATCACAAACAGTTTCTCCAGGCCTCTGAGGATAGACGATTGGCTCAGGTTCAACCTGTACTTAAGAAAGCATATATCAATAAATGTTTCATAAAGTGCCACTTTCCTATTTAATTTCATCTACACTTACCGGCACGAGGGCTGCTTGAATATCAAAGCCTGGAAGAAAAGTTGCAATGGGATTTAGCACTGCCACAGGGGCAGCGGGTGCTGGAGTAGGAAGAATACCTTGAGCCACTGTTGCCATCAATTCTGTATCTACAACTGCACAATGGACAGATTACTATCAGGAAGATCGGAGCCTAATATGATTCAAGATGTGTCAGAAGTGCGCCAAAGACCGGGAAGTTGTTAGATTTTAGTTCAATGCTGTAGTTACATTGAAGGTCATAAGTTCAACATAAGGATGAGTTTGATCTTCAAAAATAGAACCAGAAACTACTTTCACGTTGTTGTTTGTTTGACTGAAAATAGATCAGTTGTTTTAGCGTCTCAATCAAAAGCAGCTACATAACAATGGCCACAATCTGGAAGAACCTGCTAGTGTTGTGGAAGAAAATGAGTAACTAAGACAATACACAATTATATTTGCATCTGATATCAGTAGCTCTGGTTTGCCTGCAGGCACCTACAAGTTTACAACCTCTCGAGGCACCAAAGTTATTATCAAACTTTGCTTTCAGCATTGTAAATGGTAAATCTACTCTTCAATAGGGTCAACACATCATGAGCAAAATTACAAATTGACTAGAATCAGAGGCTGCCCACGAAATACACCTTAGTGCAAATGATTATTTGTGATAATAAATGACAAACCTGGACGGTCAGGATGGTTGTAGCGACATATAGAACCATACATGCAGCTGTAAACAGGAAAGAAAAAACAAAATGTTAAGAGGCCTCCAGGCTTGTCTGAAAAAGAGGTGAACTCAAGTAAGATAAACCCTGCATGGGAAGAACGTACCTGCCTGTCTTCATATAAAACGAGCAATCAGTTTCACCCTGCAATATAGGAATAAGGTAGTGAGCAAAACAGCTAGTTCAACAGATAATGTAGCATTGAACTGTGATGATATAGACAAATATATAGCACTACTCTGATAATATGAACTAGCATAAGTAACAAGCATGGAAAGAGAATACACTGTACTCATAAAAAAATATATACACCAAGCCTTGATTACTAATTCCACAGAATGTGCAGCATGCATAAAAGCACGTTTAACTTTGTTAACTTGTTACAGATTTTGCAACAGACTTGTTGACAGGATTTCCAAATGAAATTTGCGTAAAAAATAAGGGAAATTACTGCTCCAGCAAAAGAAAAACAAAGGATATAATCAATATAAATCTAAAGTTTACTACCCAAGCCCAAAGAAAAACACCACTAGATATACACGTACTGGTCTAAGAGGAAGCCCCTTTGCGTTATGTGCCTCAGCAGGGGCAGCTGGTGTATCCATCTTTGCTGGATTCGAACCATCTGCTGCACCATTGTATACTGCTTCATCAATTGCTGCAGTATATATTGTTGGCTTTCCAGTCAAAGTTGGCACCTTATCATCTTTTGGGTGATTGAACCTGCACTTTGCACCAAATTTGCAGTTGCCTGCTTTTGCATAGTACTGAGTAGAGAAGCACAATTATCAAATCGATTTTGGCATTATGTCTTAAGAAAAAAAAAAGATTAATACAAGATACAGCAGTAGAGTTTCTTACTGAACAAACTGGCTGAGAAGGCCTTGTTGGTAAGACGGCACTGTCAGCAATTAGAGACTGCTGCATTACAGAAAAGCACAATCATTGAGGCTTCAGATCAATAATGGTGATGGAAAAACACAATCACCAAATATAATTAACTTACTTCATTGTCTGTTACACCCTTGAATTCATTCACCTGTTCCTTTGGATGATTAAACTTGCATTTAGATTTAAACTTACATTCACCAGTCTTTCTGAAATGCTGCATTGAAAAGAACGTTATTACAAATATAAATTGATCAGACGGATCTAAAAACAAGAGGGAACTATGAATTGCTTACAGGGCAATCAGGTTCCCCTGGTCGCTCAGGATAAGGGTCGTCAACGTTTTGAACCTGCAAAAGGCGTGTAATGAAGAAACAGAAGCAAAAAAAACAAAAAGGATCTTTCGTAGAATAGCAAGACAGAAAGTACAAGTGCATAACATTTCGTAAATCTAAAGAACACCTAACCAGAGCCAGGGTAATTTCAAAAGTGTTGATTAGGAAACAATGCACCCGTTAAAGCATACAAATTTTTTTTTAATCCTCAATTTCCAATAGCTACCAAATATGCACCCATGCATAGATTGCTGGTCTTCTTGAGGACCACTTTAGCAGATCAAGTATTCTCACCTTGATAAAAAAAAATTAAGTCATTATAGGATTCCTGTCTATCAAACCCTTTAAGTTTGACAATCAACATGCATTAAAAAATTCTGTATGTTGTCAATGTAAGATTTTTGTTACTGAATTCATCATGAAATATGCTCTCACAATATTTGAACCATCGCAGCTTTGAGAGACATTGCTAATCAAAGTGTCAGCCGGCAGAAGTTTGTAGATGTCGAAAATGACTTATATTTCAGATCAGAGGGAACCTTAGTTTACATGTATTTAATAAGGGAAGTGATAGCAATTCTGGAGCTGTGAGAGGAGAGGCACAACATGTTGGTGCAGATGTAAATGCACAGGAAGCCAGTTTATTATTTTTATTCTTATTATTATTATTGAGAGAGAGAAATACCCCAAGGGAGGCCCCTGAGGCAGGAATAGGTGCGGTACCCAGGGTCCAACCCGGGCGGGCACCCTCCCAGATGGTGGCCTTACCACCGCACTGTGAGTGCCTTCGCCAAGAAGTCAGTTTCCCAGCATGACAAGGCTAGCACAAATGCAAGTGGAACCAGGAAGTGCGGAGCCAAAATTGGAAAGACGACAATGGATTGCATGGTAGCAAAGATGAGCCCCAATGTTCCGTGGCAGGATGTTAAGGAAGAAAACCAAGGCATGGCAAGGTGGAAAGGAAGCAAACATCAACATAGCAATTGGGGAAAAACAAAAAGAGACAGGCCAAGACATGTATGGCCTTCATGAATGTAGATATGGTGCATAGCTAGTGTAGAGATGGAAATGGTAGGAGACGATTCATTTGAAGTGAAATAGTTTTCTTGGACACAAGTTACATACATAGGCACAGCAATAGCTTAGTTGTACTGTTGAACAATGCAAGCACAACTCAATGCACTGAGTGGGCATACAAAGGCGCCTCTAACCAGGAATGACATGTAGGGGTGTCGAGGAAGCAATTCCAACAGCCATCATGAACACATGAGGTTAGGATGAAGGCATGAGTAGATGCAGCAATATCGCTGGTCACAGTTGGTATTACACCATACTCAAGCCCCTTCTAGCCAAAATATAAATCATATCAATCTTTCTGTCATGGCCCAAGGAGACATTTTCAGTGATCAAAGAGCATAGACCATAGAGGGGCAGAAGTGCTTCAAAATGAAAACTTCTGAATTAAAAATGGACAAGTCTACACAAGGATGCCCGACTGAACTAGTAAACTATGGTAAGAACTTCAAACCATCTGAGAAGCTTCTTCACTTTAAACATGGAATTGCTGTGATGAACCAGTTGCAGAGAACTAATCCAGTTCAAAATAGGATAGAGAGAACATTATTCCTGAATCTACTGAAGTATAGTATTAGTATCAAAGGTGTGAATCACAGAACAACTGAATATACAAAAACAGTAAAAGTAAGTTGTTTTAAAAAGGCAGCACAATGCCAAATGCATCTATAGATAGTTAAGTACAAACTAGCAATTTTCGCTAGTGGGGTAGTACCGTAGTATTCTCACTGAGAATCCCATATAAGAGCAAAATAAGCAATAATGCATAGCGTATACCCAGTAATAAAGCCACCACAAAATATCACGACATAGAATCTTCTTCAGTCCCAAGAAAGTTGGGGTAGGCTAAAGAGCACTACTTCAAATAGATACGAATATTGAACTAGACAGTTTTTTTTTTTACTTAGGGAAACCATAATAATCGTTCCAGACTTAGGGATTGTGTAACAAAATTCCAAGCAAACTGTTTTACCACCTGCCTCCTCCCACTGCATGCTGCGGTTCATAAATGGCAGCATGAGTAGCATCATTAAGCCTATCTGCCTATGTGAAAAATCTTATATCAGAACTAAACAAAGACTGAAAAACCCAGGTGGACTCTGTCGAGCATGATCGAATGGCTAGTGTGCAGCCTTATGTAACACATTCTACCGTATAACCAATTCCAGGCTACCAACTCCTACATCGAAAACAAGATAATTTTTTTTCTTTTGAAGAAAAAGGATTAGAGCAATGCATCTGGCTAGCACTTCCATGCTGAGATTGTGACAAGCTATCGGTATTCTAACCTTCTATATTATACGCTAGCCCTACCAAAAGCCATAGGTATACTTGTTCAAACTAAACCAATGACCAAACAAGGAATTAACATTTGATTAAAAATAAAACAACAGATAGTCACCTCTCTCCAATTTGGGATCCCGCCTTCCGGGACCCATTGTGGATGGTCAAATATGCAGTCCCCTCCAAACTTACATGTTCTGCTCCGCATATAGAAGGCACAAACCTTACCCCCCGGCCGCTGAGGATATATAGTAAGGCTGCTTTCAAGCCTAGGCCGTTTCGCCATAGTATTTGATGAATATAAAGGCTCATTCTGGCCAACAGTACTATGACTTCCCATAACAGAATGGTGATATAGTAGAGCTATATAAGATACAGAAGAACTTTATAAGGTAGCTGAATTTGAGAAATAACACAGCGAAAATAATTGTAAAAGTAATGAGATGAATAAAATAGTCATCAAGTAATATTAACGTAAAATAGCTGAGAAAGGAAAATGAGCACTAAAGCTATCCAACCAATTCTTGGTATTATTACTCATAACTCACTTTTGAAGTACTAGAGGAACATCTATGTTTCATCGCACTAGCATCAGAACCATGCATTTCTATAGTTGGGAGCTCACCTCAAAATACGCTTGCATTTTATGTACAAAAAATAGGGATAGTGGGAACTTTTCACATTTGATATCAGACATCATAAGGCCTAAGAGGTTCTTCCCCTTTTGAAATTAAAAGAAGTTCTATTTCTTTCTCTAAATTTATCTTGCAATTGACACTTGGTGTGTTTGAAAAGGCCAAGACTACACAAAATTGTATAGCTTTCACCAGTTACCACTATATATAACCTTCCAAAATCATTGATTTCCTCGCAGAAGTATATTCCAATATATCAAGAAGCTTTTTCTGAAGCTTTGCTGAGTTGGAGATCAATGACAAGGCGGGCTAGTGGCCCACTGATCGTTAATAGCTCCGATCGTATGGTGAATAACCCTTAAACTCAAGGAAACGAAATTGTTCCACACCTAGTGGAACGGCAAGTCAACCCCTGAGAGGCTATGAGACAGGCATAATTAGAAGCTAGTGCACTACCGACTGAATTTTGCAATTTCTTACTATTCTCCATTCTCTGCTCATTGCGATAGAAATTTTGTGTTCCTGTAAGATTCCACGGAATGAACTAATGGGACAATAGGCAACCAAAATGTCTAGGTGATATTAAGCAGTCATAACTGCCATAGGCCATGGTAATGGCAGCTAACTTTTGTCTTCCAGAACGAAGACGTCTTAGAATCACACATGTATCGGCTCAAAACCGATGGCATTATCCAATGAACGAAGCGAGGGTAACCCCGAACAGCAACCAGAACAGGGATCGGGCCGCTCTCACCTTCCGCGGATCGCCTCGCGCCGACGTGGGCGTCGAAGTAGCCAACTTCGGCGGGGGATAGGTGAGGCAGCGCGACGTCGGCGGGGGAGATGTTCGGCAGCGGGACGTCGGCGTAACGGGCAGCGATGAGGTCGACCTCGTAGTCCGAGTACCGCCGCGGCGGCGCGCCTTCGCCACTCGCGCCCGCGCCCGCGTCCGGGAAGCCGCAGCCGGTGTACGGGTAGAAGGGATCCGACATCGCCGGCGGCTAGGGATTCCGCGCTCGTCGCGGTGAGGTGGGCAGGGGGATGGGGCAGAAGGCCGCCGCTCGGAGGGTGGGAGGATGGCTCTATCGGTTTTGCGCGACGGGTCGACGGCAGAGCACTCGCACCAAGGCCGCTTCGTTCTCTCCTCTATCTAACGGGCACTCTTGGCGTGAACCACTCCTGGGTCTTGGCAGTTGTCACAGAGAGAATGAGGGGAATTCCTTTTTGCAATGGAAGCTTACTCCCGTATTTATCATCCGAATTATGCACTTTTGTCATTGCTTTCAAAATTTTCATTCGCTCTACGCTATTTATGGTGCATTATATTGTGATTAAACTCATCTGCTGTTTTAGTGTGTTGTGGCTAAGAACCATAAGTTTGTAGTGTGTCAAGGATAAATTCCAATCTTGTAGTGTGCTAAGCTAAAAGCAAGCAACGCTTTTATGATGTGCCAAAGCAAATTTCGCCTATTACTTAACGGCAAGATAAAATTGGCCACTAGAATTAAAAACTAACAAAAATAGTAAAAAATCTAACAGCCGTGAAATCTCAGGGTTGTAAATAAGCATAGAAGCGATGCAAAAATTGAAATCGATAGCAAGGAAAACATATATATATTGAATGACAGATAAGGAAACAGTATATAAGTTCTAATAGCATAAAGAATAGTAGCTTCTACTTGTTTTGAACTTTTGGTCACAAATATGTGAAAGAAAATGAAATCTACCGTTTAAATAGTTATTATCATAGAACAAAATGGTCTCTCTTCTTCTTCTTCTTCTTCTTTTTTTTTTTTTTGTTTGAGCTCCTGAACAAAATGGGGGCATACCCCATGTCCACCACATGTGCCACACAGAGAAGATTCGGCCCTGGGCCTTGAACAGAATCCACCTCACCTTACTGAAGAAGGCCTTCATGTTTGCTGGGTATGGAAAAAAAGAGCCCACTAAAATATAGGACCGAGTCGGCGTTGAACAGGGCCCGCCTCACCTCGCGAAGAAGCTGCTCTTCTTCTCCCCATTCGCCATACCCGCATGCATGATGCAGCAGCGTCCAAACCCTAAACTAGGCTTCGTTGCGATAGCTCCGGTGCAGCTCCGCAGCCATGGCCGCTGCTGATGCCTTGTCGGCCACAGCCAGCAGCCTCCTCTACGCGGCCACCGCTGGCGCCGAAAGAACCCCGTTCCTGATGCCCCGCCTCCGCCGCCTGGTCCGCGCCGGCCGCCTCGCCGACATCGACGCCGCCTTCGCGGAGCTGCTCCCCACCCACCCCGTCGCCGCGCTCTCCGCTCTCTCCTCCGCCGGCCTCCCCGACCGGGCGTCCGCGCTGCTCGCCACCATGCCGTCGCCCGCCGCCACCCACCTAAACGCGCTCCTCCGCCCGCTCCTCGGTCGCCGGCGCCACGCGAGGCTCGTGCCCTCCATCCTCTACGCGCACCCCTCCGTCCCGCGCGACGCCGCCACGGACTCCATCGTCGCCAGGTCCATCTGCCTCGTCTCCGGCGCCGACTCCGCGCTCCACCTCCTCCGCGCGCCGCCGTCCGGGGCGGCAGCGCCCTCCGTGCAGCTCTTCACCGCTCTCATTGACTCCTACTTCAAGCAGGGCCGCCATGACCGCGCCGAGATGCTGTGGTGCGCCATGATCGACGACCGCGGCATCGCTCCGGACGCCGCGGTCTACAACGTCCTGATCGCGTACGAGGCGGCCAACGGCACGGTGGAGGAGGTCGGGGACCTCATGCAAGACATGCGCGAGGACGGGATCCAGCCGGACATCGAGCTCCTACAACGCGTTCATGCAGGCGATGGCGCGCGCGGCACGGGATGGTGGACAAGCTGGTGGAGGTCTACCAGCGGCTGGACAACGGAGGGGACGACGCGGACGCTCCGGTGCCGGACTGCGCGACGTACACGTGCGTCGTGATCGCTCTGTGCGGCGCGGGCAGGTGGGGCGAGGCGGAGGCGGTGTTCTACGCGGGGGTGAAGCGCCGGAAGGTCACGGACCTCGCCACGGTGCAAATGCTGGTCAGCGGGCTCAGGGGCATCGGCTACGGCGACGATGATGCCCGGAGCGGCAGCGAAGATTGGACCGGCGACTATAGCGACTATGAGACCCTCAGCGACAGCAACGACGAGATCGTCGGGGACTGCTAGCCACGAGCCAACGACGTGTGGGGTTGGTTCCTGCAGTTATATATTGATAGTTGTTGCTGCAGCCCCAAATCAAAAGATGATGGTCCGATCGACCACGTGAACAGAGAAACGGTGGCTCGGCGAGTAAAAGAGCTGCGAGCGTCAGAGATACTGGTTGGGAGTTGCATAGCAAACACCACTAGTCAATAGGAACAATTGACGGAGTATATGCAATGCACTTGTGTATCCTTGAATATATATTCTCCTCTCATGCTGCATCCGGACATCCAGTGATTATTGCATCAGCACTTTCTTTCTTACATTTTGTGCAGGTGATCCAGATTCTACCAGAGTCAGAATGCATCTCACGCTCTAAGTGTACGAAAATATGGCTATTTTCCTAACAGAGAAGTTGTCACGCTGGAGGTGTAGTGACATATGGACATGGTGCAACCAATGCTACAGACACCATTGTGATTAAAGAAGCTAACGAAAATGGAGAAGCAGGTTAGGCAACACCGGCTGGCCTTTTTCTTTTTTTTTTGAGCGACAGAAGCACCTATCTAAATCAACAGAGTTTTAGGTGTTACAAACTCTGAATCAAATTAGCTAAACATATCTGCCTGGAGCAAAATAAATAGAGCTTCTCGCTAGTACATCAGCATCAACATTAGACACCCTGCCCTCATGGAAAAACTCTGATAAGATAAAGTTCGCATCTCTGGCCTTGATCTCGTGTCCGTAAGCACCCATGCTTAGACCTCGCAAGCTTTTAATGACATCTGCGTTATCACACGCCAGCCTGAACTTCTGCTTGGCTAGGCCTGGAAACACAAATGGCCTTCCACCCGCTCCCCATTTCCAAGGGCCCAAGCTGCAAATGAAGCCCAGCCCAATCAGAAAGCCGAGTCCTAAACCCTAAACAAGCGGAAGTCGCGATCCATCCGGTCCAGCTCCACAGGCACACACACCTCGCACAGCCATGGCCGCCACCGCCTTCTCCGCCGGCCGCCGCCTCCTTTCCACGGCCGCCGCAGCCGCCGTTGAGGTCAAAACCGAGTTCCCCATCTCGATTGCCCACCTCCGCCGCCTGTCCCGAGCTGGCCGCCATGACGAAATCGACGCTGTCGTCGCGCCGGTCTTCTCTTCCCACCCCGTCGCCGCGCTCTCCGCCCTCTCCTCGGTCGGCCTCCCCGACCGCGCCTCCGCGCTGCTCGCCACCGTCCCCTCGCCCACCGCCGCGCATCTCAACGCCGTCCTCGGCCCGCTCCTCCGCCGCCGCAAACTCGCGGAGCTCGTGCCCTCCATCCTCGCCGCGCACCCCTCCGCCCCGCGCGACGCCGTCACCGACAGCATCCTCGCCAAGTCCCTCTGCATCACCTCGGGCGCCGACTCCGCGCTCCACCTCATCCGGGAGCCGTCGTCGGGGGCGGGGCCCTCCGTCCAGCTCTTCACCTCCATCATCGACTCCTTCTACAAGCAGCGCCTCCCGCACCGCGCCGAGGAGATGTGGCGCTCCATGGTCGAAGACCACGGCATTGTCCCCGACACCGCGGCCTACAACGCTCGGATCACCTACAAGTCCATGAATGGCACCGTGGAGGAGGTCCAGGAGCTGATCCGCGCCATGCGCGAGGAAGCTGGGCTCCGGCCGGACGTGGTCACCTTCAACGCCCTGATGCGCGCGATGGCGCGGCACGGCAGGGTGGACGACGCGCTGGAGGTGTACCGGCGCCTGGAGAAGGGGGAGGAGGCCGCGGTGGTGCCGGACTGCGCGACGTACACGTGCGTGGTGAGCGCGCTGTGCGGCGTTGGGAGGTGGTCGGAGGCGGACGACGTGTTCTACGAGGGGGTGAAGCGCCGGAAGGTGAGCGACCTCGGCACGGTGCGCCAGCTGGTGCGCGGGCTCAAGGACGCCGGCAAGGGGCGCGCGGCGAGGCGGGTGGTGGTCGGCTTGCGCAAGAAGTTCCCTGACCAGTTTGACGGGCCGTGGAAGGAGCTTGAGGAGATCATTGGGCAGGCATCCGGCAAGGAGGAGGATGGCGACGACGGAGAGGGCGGGGAGGAGGAGCCAGCCTCCACAACGGCCGCAGCTTGAGCAGCTTTGTTACAGCATTGCTGGCGAGGCTCAGCAGTGTGGAAAAATTGATGAAAGGGGAATTTTTGCTGGATCGATTCAATAATCAAACTCACATGTTACAAGAATACTCCGGTGTTGGCTACTTATTTAGATTGTTGAGAGGCGCCATACTCCTAGAGTAGCGATGAAACGCTTGATTTTACTTTTTCTTTGTACTGAAATCTCATTGGTATCTTGGAAATGCTGGTATGTTAGAGCTACCGAGCTAGCATTTCTGATGGGGAAGTCCAAATGAGCAGTTGAGCACCGCTGCAAGGGTCTCGATTCTTGGTGTCCAGTGCTGGGGATTTATCGTTTGTACTAAATCCTTTGAGCTTGTCAATGTTCTTGACAGAGAATTGTACCTCTGGTCCATTTTTACGGGTCATGGTGCAATTATTTCCTTCTAAAACTTGTTCCTCCCTATTGTCCTCATCTTAGCTGATATGGAAATGATGTTTTGTAGTCTCATCATCATATAGTGGTATTGATGGATATTTGGTTGATTTACCTTGGTTCTACCCTGAAGCTTCGGTTGATGGCCTGAACCGTCTGTCAACCTATGCAGATGTTTTAAGTTGGGTTGGAGCTTGTATAAAGTTTCTGTCAACCTATGCAAATGTTTATGTTGAGTTGGAGCTTGTATAAAATTTCAGATCGTATCTGCTAAGTCCAAACAAATTGTTGGCTCATCCAATCGTGATCAAAATCATGCCATCTGTTCGACTTGAATGAAATAATCAGCTGGCGTAGCAAAGGCACTTTGCTATGGGATTTTTCGATAAATGCATAAGCATTTTCCCATTGTTCCCACGGCGCTGATCAGAGACGTTGTTCGTCCATCCGACGGCAGGCGGCAGCGCGCGCGCCTGCATCCCACAAGCAGCGACCCAGCCGGCTCCCGAGTCGAGTCCAGAACCAGAAGGGAAGATGATGCCGCCGCGCCCACTGGCCCGCCTCGCGCCGCCGCTGGCCGGCGCCGGCGGCACCATCCTCCCGCACGCCATTCGTGGTCTCTGCACGACGGATCCACCGTCCAAGCCCCCGCCCAAACCGCTCTCCCCGTCCGAGCTCGACGCCGTCTCCGCGCTCCTCCCGCGGCTCCTCTCCGCGGACCACGTCCCCGCCGCCGGCCGCCTCCTCTCCGCCGCGCTCCTCCTGCCGGGCTCCTTGGACCGCCTCCCTTTCCCTTCCCTCGCCGCCCACCTCGCCTCCCTCCCGACCCTCTCCCCGGCCTTCGCGCTCCTCACCGCGCTCCGCCACCACCCCGCCCGCCCCTCCCCGCTCCCGCTCGCCGCGCCGCTGCTCGACCAACTCCTCTCCCTCCGCCGCGCGCGCGACGCCGCGTCCGTCCTGCGCTGGCTCTGCCGCCCGGACTCCCCGCGGCGGCCCGACGCCGCCACCTACGCCGCCGCCGTCGCCGGGTTCTGCCGCCTGGAGGACGCCAAGGGCTCGCTCGCCGCGCTCCGGGAGATGTCATCCGACGGGGTCCAGGCTTCGCAGGAGCTGCGGGAGGCGGTGCGGGACGCGATGCTGCAGGACGCCAGGATCGAGGAGGCGTGGGCGCTGGACGAGGCGATGCAGGGGCCGGAAACCGGGAAGGTGGTGGGGCTGGTCGACGGGCTTCTTGCGGAGTGGGAGCCTTGAGCCATTGAGGACGAAGCACGGTGCTTGGTGCTTCGCCTTGGATGCAATGACGAGAACTTCTCCGAGAGCAGGAATCCAAGGTTTTGTGCTTCTGAATGTGTACTACTATGGAAGCACTCCTCTCCACTGAGAAGATGAAATTACTGTTGTGGATCCTGAAATGATTTGACACTAGCATCCATAAAGCCAAATATATCAGCGTGATGCAATGTTGCCATGCGAACACGGTTCACATTTCACAACAATATTATGCAGGCCTTTGACTTGATAAGAGTCGTTTATGGAGGTCGATACAATTTGTAAGGTGGTGTTGTTTCCTTTCTTTTTTAGTCTTGATTGCGTATCATGTGCGTTTGTGCACTTGATTTGGACTGATTCGTGTCGATGTTTGTGTTTGATCGTAACTTTCTAGGGTGTCAAGACCAATGAAGTTATAGTTTTTTAGAAGGCGAACACTAGGATTAATACAATCTTCTATTATCTGAAAATATATACCTAAGCCTGTGGACCGCTATGGGTGCTCCACTCACAACCACTCGGTTGCAGAATGTCTGGCTTTTCATGTGCCGCCAACCAGAGGTGATGCCGCTGATGAACCACAACAAAATTCAGCTTCACCGACGATGATCGTTCCTACAGTCGGGTCACCCCTCGATCAACCTCATGTTTGTATTGAGAGGCCCTCCCGATGAAACTTCGGAAACCAGCCCGTCGATTCTTGTCTATCATGGTAATACAAACTCTGCTCTTTAGGAGCGTTGTAATCCACACCCACTCTAGGGTGCTCTGTTCTTGGGGTATGCTTACTCTAGTGTCGGTCGTTAATGATTAATGAATACAGGCACAAATCTTTGTCAAAAAAAAAGAAAGAAAAGAAGGATGGCAGTTCCCTTGTTTTCATCTTGTGAAGTTTTGGTTTATTGATACTAGCTAACACGGGAACTATCGAGTGTATCTGGAATAGTTACTTCGATAGCTGGTTTCATGTTTAACTCGAGTATGTCAAATTTCACTTCATAAAGCTGCTTTTGTGATGAACATTTACTCGGAAGTATTGTTTTGAATTATGTATACTATAAAAGGTACGGGATGTTCCCAACTAGACCTAAATCCTTAAGATTATATGTTCATTATGACACCTGGTCTTGACTAAATATATCTATGAGTAATTTCCATGATGGTCTGACATCAACGTCGAATTATGATTACTGTTAGTTTAGCTACTCCTGATCAAACATATAAAGGGTGCGTTCGTTGCACCCCCCTCTAAAGTTTAGACCTGTCACATCAAAGAGAATCTTACAATTTAAGAATATTTTTATTCATTTAATGACAAAACCTATGTCACGACCCTCTCTCTAAATCGCGAGACGAATCTAATGAGCCTAATTAATCTAAGTTTCGCTACAGTGATGCTACAATAACCATTGTCTAATCACTGCTTAATTACCCTCATTAGATTCGTCTCGCGAATTCGAGCGGAGTCCTGAAATTAGTTTTGTAATTAAACTTTATTTATAATCACAATATTCGTTGCAAAAACCCTCTAAAATTTAGACCTCATGCAACGAACACACCCAAAGACGAGTTAACCTACAGAAACTGTCACACATGCATCGATGCTAAAATGGTTCACAAAATGGGCAATCTAATAGAATAAATTCAGGATCGTTTGAGATGTCATCCGAACTACACACTAGAATAAAATTCCGTTAATGATCGTGTGAGATATCATCCAAACTACACAGGAACTCAACAGGATTAAAGCCTACAGTAGAAACGAAGCTCTGGCTTTGCAAGACAGGTTCATATGAAGATCATTCGAGATGCTGGTCTATAAGATCATTCGAGATGCAATGCAGCTAACAAACCAGGCAGATACGAAAATCCATCCATTATGAACGACAAATTTCCACTTATGGCTCCGCTCGCTCTCGCGCTCGCTCCCCCCCCCCCCCCCCCCCCCCCCCCCCCCCCCCCGCTCCGCCACCCACCCAACCGCCGATCCCGCCGCCACCACGCCCTCCCTCGCCGGCACTCATGCACCCTGCTAGCTCCGCCGTGCTGCAGCGATCCTGGGGACATGTCGACAGGCCCTGGAGACCTTCTCGAGCTCCGCGAGGACGCAGCTCTCGCCGAGCTGGTCAAGCCATGGGACTTCTCGCCGGGAAGGGTCTTCCAGAAAACGATCCTCTACAACTTCAGGTCCTCTGTTCATCATCCCTCCTCCTCGCCTTCTGGTGCTTTCCACATGCTTGCCGTCTTCCGTTGCTACACCTTTTGTCTCTCCGAGTCTTCTGTTACCTTGCGCTGCATGCCTGCCTGGGAGGCACCCCTGCTGGTTTTCATGTCAATTTTATCAAGGATAGGCATTTCCGCTTCTCTGTGGCCAACAAGAAGGTTGGTCTTGCTGTTCGTGATTTGAAGCGTATCACCACTGCTCAGTTTCATATATACTTCCATTTGTGGAGAGATGGTGGTGCCAACTCTCAATCAGAGGCACGCCGATGGGAGGAGGAAGAACAGAGAAGCTGGACTCTTGTCAGGAGCAAGAAAGGAAGCAAAAGCTCTCGCCACCGCCATGTTTTGTTCAGCAAGCAATTGGTGCAAGATTCTCCCCAAACGAAATCGAAGCCTGATGAGTTGGCCTCAGTGATCAAGATAGGCTCACTGTACTGCTCGCTGAATTCGCCTATTCTTCCTCTCAACTTCGGCTCGGTTCAAAATTCGAATTCAGATCCCCTAATCCCGGTGCCCAAAGTCATTGCCCGCATTAAGGGCGATCTCAGCAAAGGACAGTGTGATATTATAGCCTTGGCTCCTGTGCAGCATCCAGCTGGCTCATGCCAGCCCAATTCTACGTGTTCTCCTCTTGTGTGTTACCGTTGCCTTAGCCCGGGCCACTTTGTCAGGGACTGTAAGGGAAAGATTAGATGCCGCTCTTGCTTCAATTACGGCCATATAGAAAGGCAATGCTTCAAGAGGCCATCGCGTCACAGTAAATGGGCTCCAAAGCCCACCGCACCAATGCATCATGACGCTGCGCGCCTTGAGCCTTGCGTGCCACAAACGGGACTAAAGCCTGCCCGGGTGCATTAAACGCTAAGGAAGCTGCCTCCTCACCTTCCCGGCCTGGCCAAAGAAATCCCTCCTCTCCTCTCTTGGAGGGAAGGCAAACCCAAGCTGTGGAAGCCAACCAGAACCAGAGCACCATGGCGAACTTCCCCATCGCTCCGCATCGCTTCCTCCAGTTTGGCATGCAACTGGAGGATGGTGGGGTCAATCGCCGTGCTCGGCGAACCGTCTGCATCTCCGGAGATCTGCCGCCCCCCCAACCATGAAGATTGTGCTATCGCAGTCACCAATGAGCAGCTCAATCCGGCGCAAGTCCTCCACTTCATGCATGAGATCAGCGACTACATCGAGGTGCAGGTACGGAAGAATGTGGTGTTCTACTCCTATCATCCACATGGGATTGGGATTTACCGTCTTAGAGATGCCTGTCAGCGTGATACCTTGGTTGCAATGAATCCACATCATATTGGAGATAGGCAGTTTCGCTTTGTTCCTCATGATCAGGCACCACTCAACTTTAGAAGCACCACCTTTACCAGAAAGAGCTGGATCATGCTGCTTGGATACCCTCTTGACCTGAAGGCAGGGCTGATTTTCAGGTAGGTCTGTGCTCCCTTTGGCCAGCTTCTGTCCTGGAACTCGGCAGATCGCAGTCTTGCTCGTGTGATTGTTGGCGGTGCTTATCACTCAAATTTTACCGCCAACACCATTCAATAAAAGCCATCAACCAAGGATAAAATGAACATTCTTTTATGTTTATGGCTCTCCACGAGTTTTGTTGGTGTATTTGAATGCAGGGAGCAATATGGACCAAAATGATAGGAAATGGGGGCCAAAGCCCACCGGCCGGCCCAATCATAGGCCGGCCGGCCTACTCAGGCTCCCGATGGGATCAATCTTCCTTCCAGAGGCCTTTTGCTGCTCCCCCACGTGGAATTCAAGGCCCAACCCAACAAGAGACAACCGACATTCTAGAACATGGGCTTTTGGGCCTAAACTTGAAGGCCACTCCATTTCTGCCGCCCCCATCAAGTAGCCGACCTCCGAACCATCATCAGGAGCGAATCTGAGACGTCCACGCAAAAGACGGTGGCGAACCGCCATAATCAATGGCCGGCCGGCCGGCCTACCTTTGCGCCACCGCCACTCCATCTTCGGCTACAAGATGCACACCGACATGAGGAACCTATAAATACCCCCGGCTAGCTTCAGAGCAACTCGCACCTGGAGATACACTTGAGTTAGTCATTAGTGAGTAGCGAAGCGCTGCTGGTAGTGAGTGAGTGTGTGAGAGGCTAGGAGAGTGAGTAGTCCCGGAATGCCGGGACTCTACTTCTTCGGCGCCTCGGGTATGCTCCTCGCCTGGGAGTAGTCGTTCGAGTCTTCCAGGCCGGGTAACATGTAAGGAGATTATCGGTCGGGCAATAAAGTATGGTATTCTTCTCTATTTATTTATGGGTTTCAGGTATGCTTTAAATATTTATTTATTTATTGCATAGACTAGCTTATTTGGAGTCCTCGCTAGTTGTGACGATAGGTGTAAACGTGGTGTTTAGACCTGGAGTTATCCCTGATTTGCTCTTAACCCCACGGAGGATGGTAGCCGCGAGTACGTGTGACAGGCGTACCGGTCTCTGTAATCCACCACGTCCGGGTTCATGTCTGTAGGGCTTTCAATAGCAGGCGGATTCCCAAAGTAGTTGAACCTAATTCTCGGGTTGCTGCTTTGGCACGTTTGTGCCCCGAAATAGATAATAGAGAAAGGACCATACCAAGTTGCCCAGCTGCATAGCTCCTTGACATTAGATTACCTGGCCAGAAGACCTTTTTATTTATTGTTGCACTCTTGCTCCCCTGTGCCACCTTGATCGGATAATTTATCTAGGATAGAGTTGTTAGTACACTGTTCGTTCCCTGTGGATTCGATACCCTAGGAATACTCCTTGCGGTGAAAGCTACACCGGTATCCGTACGCTTGCGGATTAATTTCTGTTAGGCCTTAGGACTGCCAACAAGCTTTCTGGCACCGTTGCCGGGGAACGGTAAGCTGTGCTAAAAACTCGAACCTAGAGTCGTCCGTTTAAGGTTTTATTTTATTTTCTTTTTGTATTTTGTTTTGTTTTTCTTTTCTTTTGTTATCATCACACCATGGACGCATCGTCAATCTTCGACGCCTCTGCTCCGAAAGGAGCACTATTGGAGCCTCCACCAGCTTCCAAACCAATCACGGCTTCAAGTTACGAGTTTCGACCAGAGCTAATTGCATTGGTAAAAGGATCTGTGTTCCATGGGGAAGATCATGAAAATCCGTACGCACACATACGCCACTTCGAAAGACTCTGCTCCACAGTGGTGACATCGGGTGTCCCGCAGGACAGTTTTAAATGGATATTATTTCCATTCTCCATCACTGGTGAAGCAGAACTCTGGTATGACAGGCATGTGAGTGAAGCAAATGGAGACTGGATTACCCTCAGGAAGCTCTTTTGCCTCAAATATTTCCCTCTCTACAAAGTCATTGCTCTTCGCAAGAAGATCATTGCCTTTGAGCAGGGCAGTAATGAGTCATTAGGAGCTGCCTGGGACCGCTTCCTGACTTACACTCACCAAGGGTCAGATCTAGGAATTCCATCTCCGATCCTCCTTCAACACTTTGCAGCAGGGCTTACTCCGAATGGCCGTAACTTCTTGGATACAGCCTTAGGAGGATCCTTCCTTTACAAGACAGCTAAAGAAGGGTTCGAAGTTCTTGGAAAGATCCTCAGCAACCTGGACTCCTATGAAGCATGTGCCCCTGAAAAGCCAAAAGAAGAGATACATGCCATAGTTGAGGTACCTTCAGCCAGCCCACCAGAGGAAAAGAAGGAAGAATGTGCAGTGCAACCCCAAACAGAACCTCCTCAACCACAGCCAGCTCCAGCGGCAGCACAAGATTTATTCTATGTCTGCCCGTCGAATCCAATATTATTTCAAGACAGCCAAGTTCTCTCCGAAGGTCAGAAACAAGTTGACTCCACACTCCCTCTCCTGCCACATGAAGAGGAGGTGGACCTGTCCAGGTTTGGAGACACAAGATTCTACCCTGCGGAGAAGAATTGTCATGTCGATAGGGCTGAACTTGATGAGCCAGATTTGGAGGATAAAGCAGAGCAAGAAGAAAGACTACAACAATTGTCTGCTATCTTCAGCGAGGATTGGCTCCAAGAGACTGAATGCTCAGGCGAAGTGGTCAAGATAAATCCAGAGCCTGACAGCGTTCTAGTCACATGTAAGCAAGTGCAGCAGATTAAGGCCAGCTACGACTTGAAAGCGAAGATAAATATTCTGTCTAGGCAGCAGGCCCAAATGCTGACAGTTGCACCGTTCAGCCTGATTCCATCAAAGAAAAGGCTGATTTACCAGAACAAATGCTATCAAGCTGAAGGCATTTGACAAGGATTGGAGGTAGAAGTAAATGGGCAAACCTTGCTCATGAACTTCCACGTTTTCGAGATACCTGACCAAAGCCTCTTCCTAGTTGGTACCCCAATTGCACCCCTCACGAGGATGAAAAGTGCACAAGAAGAATTGGATGTGCCAATGGGAAAGAAAAGCTTCTCCATCGACTTCAGACGTGCTCTTAACACAAAGGCGGAAGCACAATCTGAAGGGGTGAGTGAATACACGGCCATAGAGGAAGCTGCAGCCGTCGAATTCTTAGAAGCTTCACAGCATGATATCGAGGAAGACGTACAGTACTTCAATGAAGACGAAGATCCTTCCCCATTTGTTCCACTAAACAAGCAAGAAGAGACAGCTCCTATACCCGTAGAGCTCAAGCCGCTGCCTCCAGGTCTCTAGTACAGTTTCCTCTTTCAAGATCAAGGGACGCCTGTCATCATCAGTGACAAGCTATCCGAGACGGAAGAGAAGGAACTAGTAGCCGTGCTGGAGAAATATCGATCAGTGATAGGCTACTCACTGGCAGACCTCAAGGGAATCAGCCCAGAATTCTGCACACATCGGATCCCAATGGAGCCTGACCATAAGCCCGTTCGTGAGCACCAACGACGTCTAAACAATGCCATGAGAGAGGTAGTAAAGAAAGAAATTTTGAAGCTTCTCAAGGCAGGGATTATCTACCCCGTTCAAGACAGTCAATGGGTCAGCCCCGTTCAGGTAGTGCCGAAGAAGGGAGGGATGACCGTTGTGAAGAACGAAAAGAATGAGCTGATCCCTCAGCGTACAGTGACAGGATGGAGGATGTGCATCGATTACAGGAAGCTTAACAAAGCGACCAGGAAAGATCACTACCCACTCCCGTTCATTGACGAGATGCTCGAACGGTTGGCGAAGCACTCATTCTTCTGCTTCCTCGATGGTTATTCAGGGTATCATCAAATACCTATCCACCCTGATGACCAAGACAAGACCACCTTCACATGTCCATATGGCACCTTCGCCTACCGTCGGATGTCGTTCGGATTATGCAACGCACCAGCCTCATTCCAAAGGTGCATGATGGCCATCTTCTCCGACCTGGTCGAGAAGATAATGGAAGTATTTATGGATGATTTCTCAGTCTATGGGGAAACATTCGGGCGATGCCTCCAGAATCTCGAGAAGGTACTCCAGAAATGCAAAGAGGCGGATTTGGTTTTAAATTGGGAGAAATGTCACTTTATGGTGACAGAGGGAATTGTCCTAGGACATAAGGTCTCTGCCCGAGGGATTGAAGTCGACAAGGCCAAAGTTGAGGTAATTGAGTCACTTCCACCCCCGAGGAACATAAAAGGGATCCGCAGTTTCTTGGGACATGCCGGTTTCTATAGAAGATTCATCAAGGACTTCTCCAAGAAGGCTCGACCTCTCACCAGTCTTTTGGCTAAGGATGCACCGTTTGTCTTCGACAGCAAGTGCATGGAGGCATTCAATGAACTGAAGCAAGCTTTGATAACAGCCCCCATTATCCAGCCGCCCGATTGGTCACTCCCATTCGAAATCATGTGTGATGCAAGCGACTATGCCGTAGGGGCAGTGTTGGGGCAAACCAAGGATAAGAAGCATCACGCCATAGCCTATGCTAGTAAGACTCTCATTGGGCCACAACTCAACTATGCAACCACTGAGAAAGAGCTACTAGCTGTGGTCTATGCCATCGACAAGTTCAGATCGTATTTGGTTGGAGCAAAGGTGATAATATACACAGATCATGCAGCTCTCAAGTACCTTCTGACTAAGAAAGATGCAAAGCCACGCCTTATCCGTTGGATCCTCCTCCTTCAAGAATTTGATCTAGAAATCAAAGATAGGAAAGGAGTAGAGAACACAGTGGCAGACCATCTCTCACGACTGCAGACGGAAGACCCCAACGGGTTGCCCATCAACGACTATCTGAGAGATGACATGTTACTTAAGGTAACAAGCACCGACCCTTGGTATGCGAATATCGTCAACTATATCGTAGCAGGATACATACCACCAGGGGAGGACAAGAAGAAGATCATCAGGGACAGCAAATTTTACCTCTGGGACGATCCATATCTTTACAAAGTCTGCACCGATGGTCTACTAAGAAGATGTGTACCCGCCTGCGAAGCGATGCAGATCATTGACAGATGTCATTCATCAGCCTTCGGCGGTCACTATGGAGCATTTCGTACAAATGCCAAGGTATAGCAAAGTGGCTTCTACTGGCCAACCATGTACGAGGACACGAAGGAGTACGTGAGAAGATGTTCACGCTGTCAGAAAGTGGGAGGAATCAATGCCCGCGATGCTATGCCCTTAACTAACAACCTTCAGATCGACATCTTCGATGTTTGGGGCATAGACTTCATGGGACCCTTCCCTAACTCTGAAGGGTATGAGTATATACTTGTGGCTGTGGACTACATCTCAAAGTGGGTCGAAGCTATGCCATGTCGGAATGCCGACTCCACACACTCCAAGAAAATGCTCCAAGAAGTCATCTTCCCAAGATTCGGCACACCCAGAGTGCTGATAAGTGATGGGGGTTCACATTTTATTGACAAGACCTTCGGAAAAATGTTGCAATCACTCGGCATCAAGCATAGAGTAGCAACCCCCTATCACCCACAGACAAGCGGTCAAGCGGAGACATCCAACAAACAAATCAAGAATATTCTCCAGAAGACCGTTAATCAAATGGGCAAGAATTGGAAGTCGAAGCTGTATGAAGCACTGTGGGCTTACAGAACAGCATACAAGACTCCAATAGGCATGACCCCATACCAGCTAGTATATGGGAAAACATGCCATTTGCCCGTCGAGCTCGAATTCAAGGCGTACTGGGCAATCAAGAAATGGAACATGGATTTGGACCAAGCCCAGATTAAGCGACAAATACAAATCGCCGAGCTCGAAGAATGGAGGGAGAAGGCGTACCACAGCTCCAAGCTCTACAAGGAGCGTACGAAGAGGTGGCACGACAAGCGCATCCGGGAGAAGCACTTCACGCCAGGTGATAAGGTACTCATGTTTAACTCCCGCGTTAAATTATTTGGTCATGGTAAATTAAAAAGTAAGTGGGATGGCCCCTACACCGTCATAGAAACATCTAACCATGGGGCCGTCACTCTCCAAAGTGATGATGGAGAGCACTTTAAAGTAAATGGCCAGCGCTTGAAAATCTTTTTAGAACCCTCCATGCCGGAACTCGAGGAAGTAGATGTTCTCGAGTTCATCCCGACTTAAAGGTCCATCATCTACGGTCTAGCCCCGACCTTAACTGAGCCTTGTTTTTATTTGTTTTCACCTTTTGTTTTCTTTAGGAATAAATAAAATAAAAAGAATTGCCAAAGATAATACCAAACAAAAATTCCTTTCACATCATCGGTTTTATGACAACTTTATTTCGCAATCTCTCCTTGCTCACAAAAATTTTATTAAGGATGCTCTTGTCTATTTTGTTGTGAGGTTTGATATATGCATAAATCTTGACCTCTATCTTCTCATGATTTTCTCGGGAATCTTACTTTGCCTTTCAAACTGATTGTCACAAATTCTCCTGAAAAGCCTATTAGAGCCAAATACAATTAGATTTTATAACTCCTCAAAAGCTAATCTGTTTGCGTTAAGTTTGATTAAGGCTTAATTCTCCAAAGTTGCAAGCACTCCTCAGAACCTCAGTCATACATCATATCCATATGCAAGCGTCCCCTCCACTTTATGGCATAAAACATTCCCTGATCAATTCCATCAAAAGAATTTCTATCTGTATGCTCATTGCCCCATAATCAAAGATGAAAAGGAGCCTTCTTTGCCTCAAGTATCATGGGAACCTCTCTTCTAAAAAAAAAAAGAGAGAGAGAGAGAGTTCCCCCTCTAAAAAAAAAAGAGAAGAGGCAGAATGGCTACTTTATTTATTTTGGGCAATGCATAAAGAAGAGTTATGCCATAAAGTGTGAGTCATCATGTCGCTACCATATGCATCATCTTTTTCTTGACTGAGTTATGAGGATGTGCAACGCACTTTCTAGAATTCTTCCTTAATTTTACAATACCTGCAAAAGATTATGCTCTCCTTACCGAACTCCAGATATAAGCCATATCAGAAAATAAGGAAAGCATTTTTTTTGAGAGAGAACAGGTTTTTCCACCACTCCGAGTGACTCAGAATTTGAGAATTTTTGTGACATGATGGGAGAAGGGAAGAGTTCGGAAACCCGAGGGATCTTTGGGATTGAGAAGGGTCTTTGATTTTTCGCTATTCAACCTTTCAACTTCTCAAGACAATGAGCTTTAGCCACTTCCACATAGTGAGCCTGAGGAAATTGTTGAGATATCTTTGTCTTATCACCTTGATGATGTCTTTTTCTTTGGTTCAATCTTTTTGCTCGGGACGAGCAAAGATCTAAGTCTGGGGGGATGTTGGCGGTGCTTATCACTCAAATTTTACCGCCAACACCATTCAATAAAAGCCATCAACCAAGGATAAAATGAACATTCTTTTATGTTTATGGCTCTCCACGAGTTTTGTTGGTGTATTTAAATGCAGGGAGCAATATGGACCAAAATAACAGGAAATGGGGGCCAAAGCCCACCGGCCGGCCCAATCATAGGCCGGCCGGCCTACTCAGGCTCCCGATGGGATCAATCTTCCTTCCAGAGGCCTTTTGCTGCTCCCCCACGTGGAATTCAAGGCCCAACCCAACAAGAGACAACCGACATTCTAGAACATGGGCTTTTGGGCCTAAACTTGAAGGCCACTCTATTTCTGCCGCCCCCATCAAGTAGCCGACCTCCGAACCATCATCAGGAGCGAATCTGAGACGTCCACGCAAAAGACGGTGGCGAACCGCCATAATCAATGGCCGGCCGGCCACCCTACTAGGCCGGCCGGCCTACCTTTGCGCCACCGCCACTCCATCTTCGGCTACAAGATGCACACCGACATGAGGAACCTATAAATACCCCCGGCTAGCTTCAGAGCAACTCGCACCTGGAGATACACTTGAGTTAGTCATTAGTGAGTAGCGAAGCGCTGCTGGTAGTGAGTGAGTGTGTGAGAGGCTAGGAGAGTGAGTAGTCCCGGAATGCCGGGACTCTACTTCTTCGGCGCCTCGGGTATGCTCCTCGCCTGGGAGTAGTCGTTCGAGTCTTCCAGGCCGGGTAACATGTAAGGAGATTATCGGTCGGGCAATAAAGTATGGTATTCTTCTCTATTTATTTATGGGTTTCAGGTATGCTTTAAATATTTATTTATTTATTGCATAGACTAGCTTATTTGGAGTCCTCGCTAGTTGTGACGATAGGTGTAAACGTGGTGTTTAGACCTGGAGTTATCCCTGATTTGCTCTTAACCCCACGGAGGATGGTAGCCGCGAGTACGTGTGACAGGCGTACCGGTCTCTGTAATCCACCACGTCCGGGTTCATGTCTGTAGGGCTTTCAATAGCAGGCGGATTCCCAAAGTAGTTGAACCTAATTCTCGGGTTGCTGCTTTGGCACGTTTGTGCCCCGAAATAGATAATAGAGAAAGGACCATACCAAGTTGCCCAGCTGCATAGCTCCTTGACATTAGATTACCTGGCCAGAAGACCTTTTTATTTATTGTTGCACTCTTGCTCCCCTGTGCCACCTTGATCGGATAATTTATCTAGGATAGAGTTGTTAGTACACTGTTCGTTCCCTGTGGATTCGATACCCTAGGAATACTCCTTGCGGTGAAAGCTACACCGGTATCCGTACGCTTGCGGATTAATTTCTGTTAGGCCTTAGGACTGCCAACAAGCTTTCTGGCACCGTTGCCGGGGAACGGTAAGCTGTGCTAAAAACTCGAACCTAGAGTCGTCCGTTTAAGGTTTTATTTTATTTTCTTTTTGTATTTTGTTTTGTTTTTCTTTTCTTTTGTTATCATCACACCATGGACGCATCGTCAATCTTCGACGCCTCTGCTCCGAAAGGAGCACTATTGGAGCCTCCACCAGCTTCCAAACCAATCACGGCTTCAAGTTACGAGTTTCGACCAGAGCTAATTGCATTGGTAAAAGGATCTGTGTTCCATGGGGAAGATCATGAAAATCCGTACGCACACATACGCCACTTCGAAAGACTCTGCTCCACAGTGGTGACATCGGGTGTCCCGCAGGACAGTTTTAAATGGATATTATTTCCATTCTCCATCACTGGTGAAGCAGAACTCTGGTATGACAGGCATGTGAGTGAAGCAAATGGAGACTGGATTACCCTCAGGAAGCTCTTTTGCCTCAAATATTTCCCTCTCTACAAAGTCATTGCTCTTCGCAAGAAGATCATTGCCTTTGAGCAGGGCAGTAATGAGTCATTAGGAGCTGCCTGGGACCGCTTCCTGACTTACACTCACCAAGGGCTAGATCTAGGAATTCCATCTCTGATCCTCCTTCAACACTTTGCAGCAGGGCTTACTCCGAATGGCCGTAACTTCTTGGATACAGCCTCAGGAGGATCCTTCCTTTACAAGACAGCTAAAGAAGGGTTCGAAGTTCTTGGAAAGATCCTCAGCAACCTGGACTCCTATGAAGCATGTGCCCCTGAAAAGCCAAAAGAAGAGATACATGCCATAGTTGAGGTACCTTCAGCCAGCCCACCAGAGGAAAAGAAGGAAGAATGTGCAGTGCAACCCCAAACAGAACCTCCTCAACCACAGCCAGCTCCAGCGGCAGCACAAGATTTATTCTATGTCTGCCCGTCGAATCCAATATTATTTCAAGACAGCCAAGTTCTCTCCGAAGGTCAGAAACAAGTTGACTCCACACTCCCTCTCCTGCCACATGATCCCGAAGCTCACAGTCACTCTTTCACTCAGGGGGCTCTGCTCAGTCAAGGGAAATTGAGATAGGCTCTGCTGCTCCAGCTGTGGTGGCCAATGCTGATGCTGACCCCCCTCCCCATGGATACTGCCTCCTCTTAGTTGGTTCCTTTTGGTCCTTTGCTACCCTCCAGTGGTACACACGATCTGTTTGCCAACAACACTGAAGGCCCTAGAGTCCTGCTCACCAGCATGATCCTCAACACCATCAAGAACCTCCTGCCTGCCTGTACGGTCACACTCAATGGCATCGAGCCTCACCAACTTAACAATGACATGCTTGCTCAGTCCAGGTTTCAGTTCAACCCCAATCAGGCTGGTCAAGCAACTGTGATTATCACACCTGCTAGTTCCACTATGGTCCAGAAACCTTCTTGTGTCATTGAGGACATCACTGCAGTGCCAGAGCCTGTCTTCACCATACGCAATCAGCTGATCAGGAAAACCTACTTTAGGAGGAGGGTCAGAGCTGCTCAACAGAACAGCACAAGCTCAGCATTGATCACTTGCAGCTCACCCATCTTCTCCCAATTTGAAGAGGAACCTCCCAGGCAACGCACTCCGGTTAGGAAAATCATCTCCACCAAGAGGCCAATCACTCCTGACTCTGTTGCCAAGCTCAGAAGGAGCAAGAGAACCAAGGTGGCAAATTGTGGCTACAGAGTGTCCCTCTCTGAGCCTAAGGGACCAGTAACCCGTAGCAAGTCTAAGTGCAAGGTGGCTTCATCGGCCCCCTTCACTGGTAAGCTCTTGTTGCCCAACTTCTGCGATTCGGTTTCATTCCCAGATCTTGCTGCTCTTGATAAACTCACTGAGATGGGATCAACTCACCCTGAGATTTCTGTCACCGAATTGCAGAGGGTGGCAACTGACCGATGTGGCATCTCTCCTGAGGAGGTGACGCCGATGCTGCTCCTTGCTCCAGCTCCACAAGCGTCTGCAGGAGAAGGCTGCAGCAGCGGAACAACCCAGCAAGTGATCAATGGATTGTAGGCCTAGCTTAGATGTTACCAACAGGGAATGCCCTGTTTCTGTCTTTTGTTTCATCAGAAAACCTGGGGTTCAACAAACTTCGTGCAGTCCCGCAGTATTTTGGGTTGAACAGATGTATTTTGGGTCTTTGCTTGATCATTTGCACTTTAGAATTTGGATGGCAGCATACTCTACTCCTCAGTTTATGTGCAGTTATGTCGGTCATGTGGTTAGTTTGTTTCAAATCACTTCTGCATTTCGTTGTGATTATGGTCTACATCATTTGCCTGATTGTCTTTCTGTCTCAATGGCTGTGATCTCGTGTGCTCTGATCTCGACCTCACTATACAACATCAGTGATGTCTGCTTGCAATGTCACAATGCCCCTGCGCACAATCGCCCAAAATGGTCGTCTCTGACAGCCATTAACACAAAATCAACACAGTTTCCAAATGGATACAAACAGCAGCAATAGGCGAAGTTGGAACATCTTAAACTGGAATATTAGAGGAATGAACTCAGCAGATAAATGTAATGCGATCAGAGCCAAAATTGAAGAGAGCACTTGTTCTATATACTGCATACAAGAAACAAAGAAGCAACACTTTGACCCAAGAGATGTTAGGAAATTTGCCCCAAAACGTTTTAACAAGTATGTTTTCTTCCGTCTGAGGGTGCCTCTGGTGGAATAATAGTGGGATGGAATAGTGCAGTTTTTCAGGGACAAATAATTGACATCAAAAAGTTTGCCATCACAATCCAATTCAACTCGGTTCACAACAATGAAGAGTGGACCTTAACTGTGGTTTATGGCCCTACACATGGGCAAGACAGACAACACTTCGTCAACTGGCTTAACAGCCTAGAAATTGAAGATGAACAGAATTGGATGATCATAGGGGACTTCAACTTCTACAGGTCCCTAGCAGATAGAAACAAAGATGGAGGTAACATGAATGACATTATGGTTTCCAATGATGTGATCAGCAACCTCAATTTGGAAGAAATTCCACTTAAAGGGAGAAGTTACACTTGGAGCAACATGCAAGCTGATCCACTCCTGGAACAAATTTACTGGTGCTTCACCTCGGCAAACTGGATCTCAGAATATCCAAACACTCTCCTCCTGCCTCTGGGCAGGCCTACCTCTGACCATGTCCCATGTATGGTGCAGATAGGAACCAAAATTCCAAAAGCACAGGTTTTTAGGTTTGAGAACTACTGGGTTGACCAGCCAGGGTTTATGGACTTGGTTAAATTGGTATGGCAGACAGATGTAAGAGCTGCAAACAGTGCCACGAGGCTTTCAGATAAAATGAAATTACTTAGAAGAGCTCTCAAGAGATGGGGGAAAACACTATCCAAGTTGAACACACAAATAAAAGATTGTGAACAGGTGCTGCAAGTCATGGACAAGCTAGAAGAAATTAGGCAACTGGCCACCCAAGAGGCCAACTTCAGAAGAATACTCAAATTACACATCCTCAAGCTACTACAAGCAAAGAAAGACTTCTAAAAGAAGAGATATACAGTTAGATGGGCTGTCTCAGGGGATGAAAGCACTCAGTTCTTCCATGCTGCAGCCACTGAGAGATATCGAATTAACACAATTACAAGCCTGGACACTGAAGATGGCAGAACTGTAACTGATCACTTTGAAAAAGCTGCCTTACTGTGGGAGGAATACAAGTCCAGAATGGGTGAGACATCCAACCCAACCATGCTATTTAACCTACCATCAATGGTGCAGACAAATGACAACCTATACAACCTATCTGCTGCCTTCACTAGAGAAGATATTGACAGAGTAGTCAACCACATGCCAAGCAGTAAGGCCCCAGGCCCAGATGGTTTTAACGGGATGTTCATCAAGAAATGCTGGGAAATAATAAAACAAGATGTCTACAGCTTCTGTGATGACTTCTTCAGTGGAAATCTGGATCTACAAGCCCTCAACACATCATATATCACTTTGGTCCCGAAGAATAACAGCCCTGCAACAGTCAATGATTTCAGGCCGATATCCCTGCTCAACTGCATGCTAAAAATCATCACAAAGCTCCTTGAGGATAGACTTCAATAAACAATCATACCACTTGTGCACAAAAATCAGTACGGTTTCATCAAGACAAGAACCATCCAGGACTGCCTTGCCTGGGCACATGAATACATTCATCAATGCCAGCAATCCAAAAGAAAAATTATCATCCTCAAGCTTGATTTCACAAAGGCATTTGACACAATAGAGCATGACACTATAATCACTATGATGCACCACATGGGTTTTGATGACACCTGGATAAACTGGATAAGGAGAATATTGGCCTCTGGCACCTCCTCAATCCTCCTAAATGGAGTACCTGGGAAACAATTCGAATGCAAGAGAGGGGTTAGGCAGGGGGACCCACTCACCCCCCTCCTTTTTGTGTTGGCTGCAGAACTGCTTCAATGTATCATTAACAAAGCCCACACCCAAGGCCTCTTCCAATTACCAATTCCTGCCTATGATGAAGCTGGCTTCCCTATAGTTCAATACGCCGATGACACCATCTTGGTAATGCAAGCATGTCAAAGGGAGCTGCACTGTCTCAAAGGGCTATTAGAATCCTTCTCACAATCAACTGGCCTCAGGGTTAATTATGCAAAATCATGCTTGGTGCCACTAAACATGGACCCAGAGGAGGCTAACTTAATGGCTGGTGTGTTTGGATGTAGAGTTCAGAGCCTGCCCTTTACATATCTGGGTCTCCCGCTTGGAACCACAAAGCCAAGAGTAGAACACTTTGGCTCCATCATGAGCAATGCAGAAAAAAGGCTATCCTCTATCTCCTCGATGCTTACTTACTCAGGCCGACTGGAGTTGGCAAAATCTGTAATATCATCTATGCCAGTTTATGCCATGTGCACCATGCAAGTCCCGGTTGCCGTACTGGACCACCTTGACAAGTGTATCAAAACCTGTCTCTGGAGAGGATCTGAGGTCAATGCCGAAGGAAAATCATTGGTTGCCTACAAGAAGTGTACAAGGCCGAAAAACAAGGGTGGACTAGGCTTGAAAAATCTAAGAAGCCAAAACATTGCCCTCCTCCTCAAACACTTGGATAAATTCTACAACAAAAAGGACATTCCATGGGTCAAGCTCATCTGGAACTCACACTACGCCAATGGAGACATTCCACACGCCACAAAGAACAAGGGTTCCTTCTGGTGGAAAGACCTTCTTAACCTCTATGATGCTTTCAGAGCGGTGGCAAAATGCACCATAGGTAATGGTACCACCACTCTCTTCTGGTCAGACATTTGGAACGACAACCTTATGCAAACCAAATTCCCAAGGCTCTACTCCTTTGCGAAAAACAGAGACACATCAGTTGCATCATTCCTACTCAACAACAATATTGCAGACCAATTTCACTTGCCACTATCTGAGGAAGCACACCAGGAATATCAGGAAATGCAATTGATCATACAGAACACCCAAGTACAAGAGATGAACAATGATGTCTGGCACTACATTTGGAACTCAACGAAGTACACATCATCAAAATTTTACCATCTACCCTTCAAGAACTTCCAGCCACCAAGACCTTTTAAGTGGATCTGGCAGTCTAAATGTTGCAACAAGCTCAGAATGTTCTGCTGGCTGTTGTTCATGGACAGGCTAAATACAAGGAACATCTCAGAAGAAAAAAGCAAAAACTAGAGAACAATGACTACAAATGTGTCCTCTGTACCCAGAGAAGGGAAGAAACTGCATTCCACCTCTTCTTTACATGCCCCTTCAGTCAGATAGTTTGGCAGCACCTCAACATCCAATGGAACTTCACGCTATCCTTCCACCGAATGCTTGAGGAAGCCAGCGCTGCATGCCAGCACCACTTCTTCATGGAGCTATTCATAATAGGAGCCTGGGAAATTTGGAAGCAGAGAAATGATCTGATCTTCAAGAAAAATACACCGACTTTCCAATCTTGGCAGAGGAGCTTCAAAGAAGAATCTCTTCTCCAAGCCCACAGAATGAAACAAGATAAAAAAAGATAGTTTCATACAAATAGTAATGATGTATAGTTAGTTTTTCCTTTCCTTGTCCCCAGTTTGTACAGCTTGCTACGGCCTTTTGGCCTTTGCAGTTTCCTTCTCTTTTATATATATCTAATTTAAAAAAAAGCAGTAGGGGCCTCCCCTACTGTACATTCCTCAAAAAAAAACCAGGCAGATACAATCACGGTAGCGTTTCTTAGCTGTGCATAAGCACAAAAAAAAACATAAAAATACTGACTGCCTAACACCAAACCATATTTTCCATTGCAGCACTTCAAGCATAATCAGTTAAGAACTCACTTGAATCTATTAAGTAACAAAAACATCCAGCTTTTCCTTACAGATTTACAGCATAGAAACTCTTCTGACCCAAATCTGCCCTATTAGCTTACAGAAGAGGGTAGAGACGACTACAAAAAAAACCACTATCTCATGCCTTCAAAGCGACCCAGCTCAATTCCTTTTCACTAAAAACCACCGAACGAGCACCATCTCCAGCAGACAGTCCGCATCGAGTGCAAGAACTTTTTCTTCCTCGAGCGACCAAGACAGTTAAACAAGCCATGACAAAACTGATGCGACATTAACTGCAAAACTGAATTAAAAAGTTGTGAATCCATGGACCATCTACTGATGGACTAAGCATGCACACCATTGCCATTGGCATAGTATGTTCCATTCGGGAGACCATTAGTAAGCTTCTTTGCATGCCCGTTTTGGAGCACTGGAGAAGTGTAAGAGCCATTGCTCAAAGGATGATTAGCTGAAACCACTCCATAGGAAGAGTCTTCCAGCATCCTATCCAATTGACCAGATGCAGCAGCAATTAGTCCTGCAGAGATTTAAATGAAAATTAGTTTACGGAGCAACAATTCCTCAGGCACAAGTATTATGTGGTACTAGAACAGTGAACAAAAACCAAAATATTGAACAAGGTTATTCAGCTTCTTACCCACAAATAGCGGGGAAGGTTTTGAAGGTCTTGACTTGAACTCAGGATGGAATTGTGCACCAACAAAATATCGGTGACTAGGCAATTCAATAATCTAAAAAGTATAAATTAGTTATGAGATGTTTCTCCTGAAAACCAAAAAAAAAAATGTTCAAGCAGGTTTCAGTTTGAGCCTGACCTCCATCCTCTTTCCAGTATCATCTCTTCCAACAAACATCAGACCAGCGCTTTCGAACTCTGGAACCATATCAGGGTTCACCTGCGAAGGTGGGCAATATTTCAGTTCATGTCCAAAAGAAACAAGAAAAAAAATATGTTTGTCATATGGAGAATAAGACAGCAGCGGCATTTAATTCATATATGCACACTATGGCAAATGTAAGCATACCTCAAATCTGTGTCGATGCCTCTCGTCTACGTAAGCGACATTACCATACCTAAATGGTCAAAATAATCAGTAAAGATAGACCATAAACCTTTAACAAAAAATCAAAGACAAACTTGGCATAATGAGTTATACAAAAGGGTATATGTGCACTCACAGTTTAGCAGACTTGCAATCAGTAACCTTGAAAAATGTCCTCCTTGATCCAAGTCGCATTGTCCCACCCATGTGCGTTTTAGAACCCTAATAACAAAATATAATTCCAATATGACACGAGACTAAAAAAAGGTCTATTGCAATTAAATAATTCAATGCCAGTATAACATTTAATTGCTTCAAATGCAAGCACTTATACATGATACCTCAGGCATAAAAATAACACAGGGTGTCTTAGTATCTGGATCAAATTCCGTGCTGTTAGCATCAGAGAGGTTCATAACATGGCGAGCAAACTCCACAACAGCAATCTGCATTCCAAGACATATACCAAGATAGGGGACATTTTTTTCACGGGCATACTTAGCAGCCAGAATTTTCCCTTGAACACCTCTGTCACCAAAGCCACCAGGGACTAAAATTCCATCTGCCCCCTAGAATTAAAAGGGAAGTTCTTTATGTAAGCAAAAAAAAATATCATACATGTGACAATTCCAACATTTTTATGTTCCAACCTTCAATGAATTCCATGCTGCCTTGTATGCATCAGGAGCCTAGAAAATATAGCAACATCGAAGTAAGAAAGAAAAATACAAGGCTGAACATGTGGAATTGTAACTTGTAAGAAATTGCGGCGCACGTCAATGGCAGTGGAGTCCTCAAGATCCTTAGAAGCAACCCAGTCGATAACAAGCTTTCTACGGCAATCAACAGAAGCATGCAAGAGGGCCTGCAAAATTTTGTAAGAAGTACAAGAGTAAGACAGCAGCGTCAACATTTTGAAACAAAAGACTGTTTGGTTCAGGCTCACTTTCAACACAGAGAGGTATGAATCTGATAAACCAGTGTACTTCCCGACCATAGCAATCCTCACCTGAAATGATCGCACTCAGTCACATGTAACTAAGAAATGTAAGCTTTCTAATAGCAAGAGTGGAAAGAAACTAACAGTATCTGTAAGGCTGTCAAAGATACTAGCTCTTGCGACCCATTCATCTAACTTTGGCTCCCGACCAAAGCTGGAAATGGTATGTACAAATATTAGACCTCAGCACATAGTAATGACGTGGCCGGTAGAGAACAAACGGACTAGATATTTGAGTCAAACCTTTCAAGGTTCAGAACTTTAAGAATAGCCTCATGTGCCTTTTGGTCCTGCGGGACACAAACTGGAATAAAGAGCAGAACAAATTTTTTAATGTAAAAAAAACAACATCAAGTGCAGAGAAAACATACCCATAGCAACAAAGGAATGCGCCAGATATTGGAAACATCGTACAATGTGACAATATTCGCAGCCTACAACACAATGTGACAATTACTCAAGAGCTTCCTAGAGCAATTAATGCTAGAGCAGCTACCTAACAAAAATGTGGATACATTACCGGCACATGGCAGAACTGCGATAGTTTCTCCTTCACATTATCTTCCAACTCCTGTTAAACAGAGTGGCAGTATATGAAAACTGCGCTAAGAAACTCACCAAGATCACTACCTGCGTAAAGGTAAATGAGTATGATGACAAACCTTTGTACTGCGGCAAGCTAAAATATTTGGAATGAGCCCAAGTCCCCTTAAACCACGCACACTATGTTGAGTTGGCTTTGTTTTCTACAGTAACAAATAACACGTGAAGAATATTGAATAGGTTAATGGGGGCCAAAGAGAACTATCCAAATACGATATGTAATCAGATGGGCAAATTAATGACCAAAAGATACCTGTTCACCAACAACATTCAGAACAGGAACTAGACTGACATGCACCAAACAGAAGTTTCCAGGGCCTGGCAACCAAATTAGTGTACAAGAAAGGATCACCAATTCTGCTTACTTGTAGCAGGTAACTGAGATTGTATATGCATGATAATAAATGTGAGCTTCTCACCAACACGATAAGAGAATTGACCCAAAGCTTCAATAAATGGCATAGATTCAATATCCCCTGCAAGTCCAACACTGAGTTAAACAACAGGAAAAATAACTCTAAAATGCCTATCAGCTACCATAGAAGCTATAAAACAAAATAAATATTTGAAACAATCGGCTATCTCATGCCACCTATGGTGCCTCCCAATTCTATAACGCAGACATCAGCTGGTCCCTCCTTGCCATCCACTGGTATCATAGCAACACGCTCAATCCACTCTTGTATGGCATTTGTAATGTGAGGCACAACCTTTAACACACACAAAACAAAATGATGACCAGCAATAGAAAAACAAAATAAGATTTTAAGTCCACATGATGTGATCCACACCTGGACAGTCTTTCCCAGGTATTCCCCCTTCCTCTCCTTTTCAAGTACAGACTGTCATCAAAATCAAAATAAATATATGAAAAGTCAGAGAAGCCTTTTATGCAGGGAAAAGCAACTGTATTTACGATGCCTCGTAGTATATATATCCGTACATTCTCCTTGAATTCTTAACACACTCAAATAACATAAAACAACGAGGACATCATTTTCCTCCATATTTAGTACACCATAACGCCACCATCAATTAAATGATTTCAAAATTATTAATGTGTGCATGCGGAATTGAATTATATAGTTACTGTGCCATTGGCAAATGTTTATAACACAAATATAGCTCTCATGTGGACAAAATATGCTTACCTGGTAGATCTTTCCCGTGGTAATATTATTGTCCCGAGTTAGTTTAATGTCAAGAAATCTCTCATAATTCCCCAGATCCAAATCCACCTAAAAGATGGAACACACATTACTTTAACAAGATAACATGGACTACCCTAGCCAATTTGACTCAATGACACATCGTTACACAATACCTCGCCACCATCATCCAAAACAAAAACTTCACCATGTTCAAATGGAGACATGGTACCAGCATCGATGTTAAGGTAAGGATCTGCATATTCAAGCAATTCAAATAGAACATGTTAACCACATGAAGACAAAAGCAAAGCAACTAAAGCATTCGAGCAAGTATTAGCTGGCTTGCCGCCACCAATTTTACAAGGCAAATGGCTCAATCAAAGCACAAGTGCAGCAATAGTACAAAGAGTCACAAGGTTACAACAGCAAAAACAAAGAAAGGTTTAGGTGGTACTGGATAAGAATAACTAGGGGCAAACAAAACATGTAAAATCAGATTGAACCAAGTCAAAGATTCCACTGTGCAAAGCTGGCATCCAATGGTTCGTAATAACGATCCAAATCAGCATCCGTGTCACCTCGGCACATACCAAAATGTGCATAGGCAAGCCCTCCACAGCATACGGTATCTAGAAGACAGAGACAAGGATGGGAGGGGAAACCTAGTCTTTTCCAACAACCTTGTTTCCGTGGCCGCAGCACCAAGAACCAAAACTGTGGTTAACTTTGAAAAACAAAAACACAACTGCAGCATATTTATCTTTAGATATCTCGGATCTTATCCATGCAACTTCACTTTCATTCTTTGGTGTCGAAAGGAGCCGAGCCCACTGCGATGGCCACATGTGCAAGCATAGCCGATGACCACCAGCCAGTGAAATTAAAATGTTCTGGAATATTAGACCATTCTTCAAAGGACCACCATTCAAACTTCAAATCTTTATGTCTAAGATTCGCAAATCACAACCACGAAGTCAAAAGAATGTACAACAAAAAAAAAGAACTCCTATGCAAAATCAGGTGGACGAAAATCCCCTTTGCACTAAGTGTAACCTATGTAGGTGCCCACCAATAACAAAGCAATCTTTGAAGACAAAAAAATAACACATCCTATCACTGCATACGAGACAAGATTAGGGAATCACATCCATTTTTACACCACATCCCACTAAAACCCCGGGCACCAACGCACAGAACGGCAATAGCACTCATCGGAAGGTTCAAAAGAGTGACTTTTCACCAAACCCGACCAAGGACCCGGGTCCTGCCCGCACCTAATCCCACCCACGACCCTGTGTCCCCACGAATCGTTCCAAAACCAAATCTTTCGCCGGCCGGTGGCGCCGGAACGGATCGAGGGTTCCAAGCCACCAAGGCCAAATCCTCCCAGAGTCTAGAGTAAGCACACCCCCAGTAACGCGCCGTTTCCCAACCCCGATGGCCGTGTTTTGAACGGAAAGAGGCGCGCGGTTTTATTGCAAGATGAGGACGAGGCGGTGGCGGCGGCGGCGGCACGTACCGATCTTGATGGATGTAATGCGGAGGCCACACGACTTGAGGACGACGCCGATGCTGCTGGCCGTGACGCCCTTGCCGAGCCCGCTAACCACCCCGCCGGTTACCAGAACGTACTTCATCTCGCCCGGAAATCTCGGACCAGACAAATCCCCAGCCGCCGCCGCCGCCACCCCAGACTTAATCCCCCGGCCACGTGCGCACGAGAGAGAGACCGCACGACCGGGTGGCGCCGGTCGGTAGCGAACCCGTGAGCGCGGCCGGGAAGGAGGTTTAAGGAGGGGAGGGAGGTGAAGCCGGGGAGGAAGGTAATGGGGGGCAATGGAGGCGGGCGGCAGGGGATAGAGAGGGAGGGAGAAGGGCTTTGGGGCGCCCATATTTATACCCCGCAAATCCCTTTCTCTCCTTTTTTTTTTTTTTGGCGAAGAATCCCCCCTTTCTCTCCTTTATATAACTTTTTTTTTCTCCCCTTCCTCCTCATTATTCTTCTGGGCTTGGGTTTAACGCCGTAGAGATAGAGGCCCATCCGCTCCCATGCACTGTTCCTCTCAAACAGCCAAAAATGTTCTCCTTTCCTTTGCGTGATATAAAGTGAGATGCAAACATATACCTTTATTTAACAAACTTTATTTAACTTTTTTTTTTGCTTGTGCATTCGCAAAAAACAAAAAATTGCTTGTGACTCAGTTTGATGGCTTCTCACGGTGGTCCAAATCGATGCCTGCTACATCGACCGGCTTTAGTCCTTTGTCTAGGCTTTCAGTTTTGAGAAAAGTTGTTTCTTTCATGCTCTAAAACCGTCAGCCGACCAAGGGACGAAACACTGCTATTAGGTTAGTCTCAATGCAGCATTTCATCAGTATTAAATTTTATGCTATATATGCATCTTTTGCTGACTTAGCAAGTTAATTATGATGAGAAGAATAGAAATTTTCATCTTTTGTGATAGGTTTTCATCCCCATAAAAAGAAGTTGTCTCCCTTTCCTAAAATTAGTCTTGAAAAAAGAGCAATAAAATAGTGCATTAAGACTGGTCTTACGAGACAACTACGCTGGGGGCAAAGGTTGTGACGCCAGTCCGAAGCATGTGAATACATGTTCAGAACATGCATGTGTCTACAAGGGGAAAAGGCCGCACCTGGTTTTTGTACATTGAGTTAGGCGATTGCAATGTCGTAGATGAAGTACAGCGAAAGAAAAACAACGTGAAATGTATATCGAAACGTGACATAGTTTATATAAAGATTCCGAAAGACGAATAAAACATATAAAAAATATGTATTTTACTCTTTTTAATTAACATCACTTTTTCGATTGAAGCCGTCGAAGTGAAGGAACCAAACAGAAGCCATCGTCTCTCGATACTAATGGACATGTATGAGACTGATGCTTACACGCACTAGAAAAAATGATGTTCTTTGATGATTTAGGTTCGTAAATGGTATGTCTAGTTTTTATCACATAATAGTAGTGACAACTTTCTTGCGTCACAAACATCGTCACATCGTTGTAATAGAACGTACTCCATCCGTCTCTAAATATAGAGTTTGTTGTGCTGCTAGGTTATGAGCTACATAATTGGCCGATCTCTTAACCTTTTCAAAAGTGATATGTGGGAGCAAAGCACTGGCTGCATGGATGACCTTGAGAGAAACACAAGCTGGATTACTCTTTGGTGCAATATCCTTACTTAATAGCATGCAAAATGTTAGGAGTAAGCATAGCTTGATAAATTGCATGAATAGCCTCAAACTTTTTTTCTTAGAATGTGCAGAGCATGTATTTCATTAAGAAAAAAGTTACATATATAATTACTACAAAATATTCAAAGGTCTAGGAGCAGGAAAATAAAATACGGAAAAAGAGCAAGAAGGAAAAAGCAAGCAACTAGCGACAGGCTCTACAACCTATGTACGGCGGCTACACGACATAAACCTTCTCGTCACGACTCGATGAGATGATCCACTGTAGCTTCACAAACCTCATGGATTCGCATAGATGATCCCATTGCCTACGGCATCTCCTCTACAAGACTACAGCACACGTTGATCCAATTGGCACGGCGCTGGTGATGCACGTACGAACCGTCCGTCTTCTACGCATGCATGCATGTTCCTCCGGTGAACGTGCTGGGATGCTGGCCCTACCATGCATGTGTTATAAAGATCATGGATAACTGAATCCGCGCATCGGCGCATATTGCAAGCACATGCATTGCACATCCAGCATTGGACCAGAGCATGATTTTTTAGATAATGGGAAGATTGTATAATCCCGGCCTTGGCCTTTAAAGAAGCTACAGCCACAATGGCCTTGACTTCTAAGAAAGTTACAGCCTATTACAATCATCGACAAAAGTCGGCCAACATCAGAAGTGCACAAGCGCACACTGATACACTTACATGACTTAAGATAAAAAGAAACAAAAGATACATCTCCGTAACAACCTTTGTTGTCAGCCGATTTAGCTCTTCAAGTAAGGTCTATTCTGCAAGCTACATCATTGAGCTTAAGCAATTGCCAATCCAAGATGAACACCATCTGTTGATTAAAGCAAGACCACCCAAGCCACATCCGCTTCTGTCAATAGCTGCTGGAGATGTCAAAGTAGACTCGAAGGATGACCATCAACCAAAGATAAATCAAAGCCTTGCATGAAAGGATCCCCAAGACGACGCCTTCAAGAAGATCACGACATCGAAGATGTCGCCGCCATCCGTCTCAATTGAGACTAGGTTTTCACCGGGAGATCTTCCATCAATGTAACACCTCGACGACGCCTTCAAGAAGGATGTAGCACCCGAGTGCGTAACCGTCGTCGGCACTGGCACACACGGAGCCAGGCGAGCTTTCGCCCGGTGTTGTCTGGACTTCTGACCGGAATTGCCGCCGTCACCGCGTATGATCGCCACAGCCATGCGGAAACATGCATCATCAAACAAACAGAGAAGGCTGGCTTCACTGCCACATGCAAACGAGCCATTGCCACCCTGCCCACACACTGCCGAACGAACACAGGAAGACATCACCTGCCGTCGTCGCCATGCAGTGCACCTCGTACAATATCCCAGCCTCCGGCGAACCCGTCGACCGACGACCCGGATCCGCGGCGGAAGGCCGCCGCCATGCGCCATCAGACAAACGCCGTCGTATGACACAAGCAGCGCAAGGAAGATCCCCGCCGCTCCAGATGAACGGCGCCGCATGGCCTGCGCACAGATCGCCGCCCGTGTCGTCCGGGAGCATGATGATTTTGATGAACGTGATCAGGAGAAATGAAATCTCGAGATCGAGATCCTTTCGATTGGAACACGAGATGTACAGCAGTGATCAAGCTGCGGGCTAGACGACCCGCGACACCTGTCGTCCATGCATATGTAATCGGTCAGACCTCTGAGCTCGCATGTTTTTTTATGTGTATAGGACGGCCCCAAGAGTCTGGTAATCTAATGAATCTGATTGGTTAATTACTAACCAGTGTTTTATTAAGATATCATAGGGAGTTAATTTTAATTAAGCTGTATATATTTATTTGTAAGAAATACATTGTCTACCAATGCAAGGAGTTAAATCTTCGAGTATCGAGCATCCGGACGATGATCAAATGCAAGTTTGATGGCCGCGTCGTTTATTTGGTCACCTAACAGCGTGGGAGTATACATTTCTAGCTTCGCGATAAGTTTCCACGCATGCCCTTTCGCAGCCATTCCTCACATGCTCTGCTTACTTTTTTTGCTTTTTTCTTTTTGGCGAGTACACATGCGCCCTTCACTCGATCCATCTACGGCGGTGAAGCATTTGATTTAGCTGTCAGTACGACATCGAAAGCATAATACACTAGCGCTTTAAGCATCTTCACACGAATCACAAAACATTTTATAATCTCCTTTCGTTTCCGACCGCACAATATATGTTGCTTTCGCCCTGCCTTTTCTTCCTCCACGATTTTCGCGCATATTTTTACGGATCTGCCGGCAAGGAAACAAGAAAAATAAACCATCTCGGCCTCAGAAATCCCTAATGACATGGGCTGCATGACCTATGCGAGCCGCACGAATCGAAGTTGGAGACGACAACGGTTTGATGTGGCGATGATCCGACATTCCAATCCGATCCAGATAACTGCAGGAAGACAGCTACCCGACTCGCGTGATGGCGACCCCTAAATTCGTTAAATCCGTTTACTTGCTTGCATACATACAGATCGTCCATTCTGTCCCTGAAAGAAAACAAACAAGAGTTGTGCTCTCTTGTGCTTCCTTGCGTTGCATGCATGATCACAGTTGACAAAACATATGCATCGGTTCAGTACTAGCTTGTTAATGCTGCTGACTTCGACTGCTTCTTGTTTGTTTCATGTATGTTGCAATTGATCAGGAGCTCGATACTTTATATGACGCATGCCGAGGCAGGATTGTCAACCATTTTTTAAGAGATAAACAATCAAATTTGTTTCAAATAGTAATGCTGCAACAATGATTTTGTTCTCAACAATATAATGATACAGTTAAATATGGATACACTCATCGACGCGTGTGTATGTGCATGATCCTTAGTAAGACAAAATCCTCCCTTTCGTCAAAAAACAAAACAAAAAAAAAACAAAGTGAAGTATGATAATGATATATACAGAGTGGTTCGATTATACTGTTGTAGACAGACATTAAATTTTTTTTTTTTTGCAAAATGCAACAGGTCAACTTTAATATTTATCTACTTAAGGATACAGTTTTATAAAAATGAATACACTCATTGACACGTGTGCATGATAATGCAATCACCATAAGCCAATGGACATGGGGTATTAGCTTTGATATATGCGATAATTTGCTGCCTTGTACCAAGAAACCAAAGCTGTATACTAATATAATTTATTTAGATGTACCCACCTTTGGTTTGTCCAAGTTTAGCTGATATCCAAGCCAATTTCGGATCAAACCAGCTGCAGCTGACTGTCATTCCCAACAACAATTTTTCAGTTGCTCAAGTTCCAACACTTGCGGACAAAATTAATTAAGTTCTGTTTCAGACAAGAACAGCAGCGAACTTAAATTTCTTACTGTACACTTATGTTGATTGATGTTGCAATCTTATGAGGATGTTTGATGCTGATTATCTCAAGCCCATACCGTTAACTGTACCCAATTAAGACCTTGATAATAACAATTGCATTCAGCAATACCGTCCATATTCATGCATGCTGATATTTTGGCAGTGTGCACATCAGGATTATTGAATATATTCCGAACAATGAGTAGCTAAATTTCGAACCATGCGTTGTTTCGACACATAATCATCTTGTCTCTATCTTGGTTGTCCTATCAAGTAGAGTGACAATAAGATAAATTTTGGTATTGCTGACGTATTATCGGTGCACTCTACTTACGTGAGCGATTTTCAGAAATGATCGGACGTAAAGCGTCCGTAGGTGGTTTTTCAAGCCTATGGAGGAATTCATGATACCTATCAATGTCATGGGTCACCTCAAACAGTTAACTCTTTTCTTTATCTCTGCCATCATTTATTGGAATTTCATCCTTTCATCATTATTTATTCACGCAATCTGGAATGGCAGGAAATTCTTGAAGTTGAATTTTCACGTAAGGAACTCTAGGTGGCGGGGACATCCGTGACCACTGGCGGAGCTTTAGCTCGTACCCAGGGGGGCTGGTGATCCAAAAGGAGAAATCAAGAAATACGCCTAAATAACTAGTGTTTTATGAAGAAATTTCCAAACTTAAGGAGGGGGGGGGGGCGGCATGGCCAACGTTAGGTTGCACTAAGCTCCGCCCCTATCCGTGACGGAACACAATACAGGAATCGATGGAGACCGACGCTACTAGAATTATTTATATGTACGTGTATGTCATGACCCGAGAACAACACAACGGAATATCTTGGTTTGCCTTTAGGATCCATCCACACAGTTTTGGCATTGCCCGTGAGTTGGCATAGTCACAGTCCAAACATCACTCGTTTCCTACAACAATTTCGCTGGGCCCGTATTTCGGCAATATCAAATTCTGGTAAGGCATCCGCGGGCTGCAAATCAAGCGCACAGAAGCCCATCGCATTTTTTCTATAAGATTCTGATTTGTCTTGATTAACCACATGCAAAGGGAATACAGAATCACAAGACGGCCGGCTGAGCAGCGAGTGCGGACGAAGACCGACCGAAGCAGGAGTCGGCCGGGTTCGTCGTGGACGAGCGACTGATCTTGGCCTTGCTCGCCTCGCTGTATCGACGACGTAGCGGACCACCGGGCGCCGGATGAGACAAAGAGAGAGGCCTGCGCCGAATATCTTGGTGTATATGCCGGCCGCTGCATCTGCATGCACGTGGGCTGGTGACAAGGATGGTAGAGCTAGCCTTCCTGACCTATGGCCAACAGCAGTGGCGGAGCCAGCACCTCGGCTCTCAGCTGCATGAGTTTTTGATCAAACTGGTTCTACGGTGTCCTCCACTCCTCCTACCAGGTTGGCGCTCCGCCCCTGGCTTCAAAAACAGGGGCCAACGAGTTTTTGACTTCCATGCTAGCTATTTTAGTTTTAATAATCTGACAGTATCTATACTGAGAGGATGCTAAATTTTTTAGTCTTTACTGGCATGTTGCACTTACTTTGAGTAATACGCCGCTTCTCATGATTATATAACTTATAGTTTAAATCAAAACTAGTGTTGTTAAATCCACCACTACGTGCTCATAGTTGATGGCCTCGTCCACTGCACAACTTTTAAAGTTGGAGGTGGAAATCCAATTTATTCGATGTACAAAAGAGGTTCATCTGCTCTTGAAAAAATTGCGTAAAATAGCAAATTTACAATTTACGAAAGTTGTACTGACTGACAAATCTTATTTAGAATTAGTTATGTGTCGACTGTCATATTGCGTAGTATACGTACTACTACCAACTACTAGAAGCGGATTTGGGAGGATGATCCACGAGGCAGGCCGTTGGACGTCTTGCTCGCCTGGCTAGGTATAGGTACAACTACGCTGTAGCTAGAGGTCATGCGTGGACAAGCAGTGGGGCCTCTAGTGGATAAGGGAGAAAGGAGTCAGATGTCACGTTCCTCCTCGTTCTAGTTGGCACGAATTAGTGGGTTCCATACACTGAATCACTACAAGATATAAGATCTCCGAATTGACCTTAGATTTGGAGAATAAGAAATACAAATATTGTTTTGAAATTGAATAAATGTTATTTGTTGTTTATTGCAAACGTAATAAATACGTGAGCATGAAAACTTATAGACAAAAACTGAAAAACATCAGCAGAGTAGATGTAAGATGCGTACAGTGAAGATCGAAAAGTCTATCAGGGTGGAGTAGAAGATAGGTCCCGTCTCTGTATGATGGTGACTGAAGTTAAATCGCTCATGGATGAGCTTAGGGATGTCGAGATCAAACATTGTAGTTATAGAGATCAAAACAGGGTAGCTCACTTACTAGCTGTGCATGCTTGTTCTGATAAGTCTTGTACTGTATGGCTAGGACGTTTTAAGGCCTACATCAAGCATCTTGTTGATGCTGATTGTAACCCTGCCATGATCTAATATGTCTCAATTTTCCTCTCGCAAAAAAAAAAAAAACAGACCAGCATCGTCCTCTTTTTCTCCCTTCTATATTTTGCAAAAAGGATCACTTTCTGTTGCCTGTTACCGCAACGTTAAGGGACCCAGCGCCTGTTAGGCTGAAGTCCATATCAAAATCTATGTATCTTAATGATGTAGCCTGCACATGACGGGTTATCCATTTCAGCAGCACGTGCCTCTGATTAAACTCTTCTGTGGTGCCCACTCTACTGGTCGTATATATCCAGTTAAACTACCAGATGTGCGTTCCATGACTCCGCTTACTGAAGCAAATAGTGTCGCTGTCATCTTGTTGAAGGGGTGTTCCCACTACAGCATACGGCTAAGTGTGTGCTGAAAATGGTAATATATGGCCCTTCTTCCAAAAGAAAAAGAATAAGGAAACAAAAACAAACTCGAGTGTTCACTTGGCATTCAGAACTGTTCTTTCCCTGCTCTAATCCATACATACTGTAAATTCTGAAGTATCAGGAACGGGAACAAGTTCTCAAAAGTCCAGACATATATATGAAGTGAAAATATGCCAATGACTGTAATTTCTGAAGTAACAAGAACGGGATAACGTTCTCAAAGAAATTCAGACATACATATTTGTTTTGTTGCACTTCTGATTGTTCACAAATCTGTTCGGCCCACAAAAGCGATTGTGGTTGAGTGTGAGCTTGTGCGGGGACAGAGAGGACAAGCACTAAGCTTAGCTAGCCGTGGGCAACTATGCAAAAGGTGTACATGTTCGATCAGGGCCGACAAGAGCAGCACGGTGCGCAACAAGACCCGGGCCGATGCACGCTACTACAGGCTGCAGCATATTCGGACGAGAACAGGGAAGGATGGCCTTATCCTAATACACTGAATAATACGCCTGGTCTCGCCAAAAACTTGCAGAAAAAATAAAAAATTTGAGCTCCTCTCGCCAAAACTTGCAAGTAATTAAGAGTAATCGTGGACTTGGAATCCCACAATAGATTTTCTAAAAGGAAATGTAATGGAAAAGTAGAGAGAACAATGGTGAAGTCCTAAATGATGAGAAAACTAATTGCTGTTTTATACAAAAGCTAGAGAAAACATTACAATGTCTAGGAAAGTACAGTTTCTCTTTGAAAACATTACTATGTTAATCCAAGTGGATCAATATTCATATAAAGCCACACAAGATGTCCAACATTGCGGATCCACGCGTACGTGTGCACCTACGCATATCGACACGCGCTGCAGCTGGGTTCGCTTGGGTTTTTCCACCAGTGTTGCACGCATGCAAGGATACCAGCGTGTTGACATTGGCATCCTACGAAGAATGCCACGTAGTACTATAGTACGCCCCATTTTTGGCCTTTCCACCTACAGAAAGATTACAACGGTACGTAGTACTAGATGCTCCAAGAGAGGCCGATCCATGCAACCCGGCCCTTGCCACGCTACTAGTACATGCAGTAGGTGACCTGAGCAGGCGCTGACGATGTGCACGCTGTTACTTACTGCTGCGCATGACAAGTTTTGTCTTTTGGGTTCGCCATGCATAAAAATCGAACTTTTGTCCTTTGGGCGGGGCGAGAGGCGGAGAGGGGGCATGGGCCGCAAGTGGCAACAATGCTGAGTCACAAGTGAGTGTGCGTATCGATCGGCAAAAAGTCACAGAGTTACCTCTTGCATACGTGTGTCTGCATCATGCAAGCAAACCGAGGAACGTTTATCGTTAATAGTTTAATTAAACAAATGAGAAATGGAGTATAAAATACGTGTGGGTGCTTTAATAATCTCAAACAGTTCCGGAGCAGAATCCTACTCAGATAGTCCGTAACATCCGGAAGTAACAAGATGTGGCGTGTACGTACTCTAGCATTCGTGCACATACTCTGCTTTTGATCAGCGACATTACAACCAGCCTCGGTGGCGTACGTGATGGTTGACGGCCGGAAGTCACTTGAAACGATTGCCTACGTGGTGACGAGGATGAAGCAACATGATGGAGCTGTCCGAGAGGTGGCGACCATGATGGTAACGCGACCACTCAAATGGTGGTCGACGACTCAGCGCTGGTAGATGATGGGGCCGGCGATGGAGTGTATATCCGCGCGCCACTAGGGAGGAGAGGAGGGCTGTAATATAGTACTGTAATAATATAAATATTTTTTTGTTTTTAAATTATTTGTCGTGGTTGATTTTTTTTTTGTTACATTTGACTATTCATTTTATTCAAATAATTTTTAAAATTATTATATATTTTGTTATAATTTTTTATAATTAAAAAAGTTAAACCATAACTTATAATTTTGTATATTTAAATTAATATTTTAAATAAGACGAATAATCAAATGTAACTAAAAAAATTATTAACGACAATAATTTAAAAAATAGAGGGAGTAACCAAGAAAGTTTCTGTAGGCATCATGAACAGAGGAATTAGAACCGGTCGTAATCGCGACGCACACAAAGGCAGCTACGACTTGTGGGAAACCGACCACACTCTCGCGTGCGTGAAATGGGGTGACATAATCGGTGTGTGCGAAGGACTCTCCATCTCGGCCCATGGCACGAATTTCCATGCCTGTGCGCACGCAAAGTCACGAGGGATTTTAATTGTCAGGATGACGACATATAACAGCAAAGGTATTTCTCGTATCCGGGCAGGGCGACGTGGTAAGGACCACATGACATGATGTGTACTCCGGTTTATCATCAGGCTTGATATGGGGGGTTTTAGAAAATGAACACAAATGACTCGTACCGCTGCTCTTGCTCCTATAGTTAACTTGTTATCTCGCCTAGATCCTCGCAACCTGCAAGCAGAAAACTGGTTAACCGTAGTCCTCGCCGTTGCAGAGAAGGGCACGCCACTCGCGCGGCACGTGCGCGGCAAGCCCCTGACACGGTTGTCAATCCAGGAGCGCATTCCTGCTTGCCGCTTGGTTCACCGCCTCCACAAGTCCGTTTCGTCGAGCAGCGTGTCCTTCCGTTTCTTTTCTTTCGATTTCATTCTGATCGTCGAGAGCGCGACAAAAGCCCTTGGTCGGCTCGGCAGGGATCTCGGGCAGGTGCAGACGGAGCAGAGCCACGAGATTGATTCGCTCCTCCTCTGGCCCGCGGCTGCAGTGCAGCTGCCTAGGGAATGGGAGCACGTGAGCCGCAGCAGCATCCCTCCCGTCCCCCGATGCTCCAATTATTATTGCCGCGCGGCCACGACCCCCCGCCCGCCGACATAACCGGGGGCACTGGCTCCGTGGCTCGGTTAGGCTGTCTGCAACGGGTGACCCATTGAGTCATTTAAACACAAAATGGGTCCTAAAAGATAGAAAATACGTCTCTAACGGAGCACCTAAACAGCGCACCTATTTTACTACCCACCCCCTTCGCGACCTAGCAATGCGTCTCCTCTCCCCGCGACCTAGCCGCGACGCGCACCTCTTCCTCCGACGCGAGCGACTCCTCCGCCACGCATCTCTTCCTCCGCTCGCGCCGCCGCGTCCGCCTGCCCCTTCCCCCTCCTCCGCCGCGTCCGCCTGCCCCCTTCCCCTCCTCCGCCGCTTCGGACGAGCTCCGCAGGGGCCGTGGCGTCCCCCTGCGCCTTCCCCTCCTCCCGGCGCGAGCAGGGGGCGACGCGGCCTGCTCCAGCGCGAGCGACGGCGTCCTTCCAGGCGAGCGTGTAGCGGCCGAGCGAGCGCGCGGGGGCTACAGCGGCGCGAGCGGGGCAGCGGCGGAGGAGGATGAGGCCGCGGCGGCGCGGTGGGGAGAAGAGGACGAGGCCGCGGTGGTGCGGTGGGGAGAAGAGGACGAGGCCGCAGCGGCGCGATGGGCAGAAGAGGACAAGGCCGCGGCGGTGCGGTGGGGAGAAGAGGACGAGGCCGCGTCTGGCGCCCCGACGACCTCGCGGCCGCATCTGGCGCTCCGACGACCTCGTCGCCGTGGGACCACCAGCCAGCTGCCACGCTCTTGGGGTCGTCTCCCTCGAAGCCGCATCTGGTGCCCCGACGACCTCGCCGCCGCGGAGTCGCTCTACAGCTACACGCCGGCATCCGCGCTTCTCTCCTCCGGCTGCCCCACCCCCGACTTCCGCTCCGACGACGACGGTGAGCAACTCCTCTGCATCATCCTCGCGCTCTCCTCCACCCCCTGCTGCGCGCCGGCCTCCCACGGCAGCTCCGACGACGACGCGGCGGCGGAATGGAATGGGGAGGAGAAATTTGGGGCTCCCGTTGGAGATCGATGCTTTTGGTCGTTGTATGTTGGAGTCCATCAGCACCCAATTTGAGTTTTGGGTCGTCTCCACCGTTGGAGACAGTCTTAGTGCCGTGGGTTCTTTGCCACCCGAAATTCGGTCAAAATACAAGCAGCAGAAAAGGGTTCCCAAACGTTAGAAATCGAACTGGAAGTTGCATTCCTTTCAAGCTCAAACAAGGTTTTATATCGTGTATGTTCTTCTACCTTGAAAGTTAACCATGACTTTTCGCTCGAAAACCAAATTGCCGTACGGTTTCCTGATCACAACATGCGAGAGCTGGCCCAGGATGCTACCCTCAAACAAGATTGAACAGAACCTCCTACAAGTACACCTGCAAACTCCTGCCATGCCATCTGTGTTCTACACCGATACAAACAACATTGCTTGGTCGCCATCGTTTCGTTATTTCATCAAAAGCCTCAAACTCAAAACATTGCGCTTGTTAAACATCCACGGTTAACGTTAATCATTATTTCTCAAAACAACTGAAATACATTTCCTATGTTTAAGAATAAAACTATTTTACAACGCCCACATGCAAAAGTTGCGAAAGCAAAAGGCTTATGGCAGCACCCCTGATACACCAAACTATCCCGACACGTACCCATAACTCAGAATTATACACCTGTCTTACGCCAAAATTTTGTGGTCCAAGGAGTGAGCGAGCAGCTGTACAACCACACAATGAGTACATGATCCGCTGCTTCAATTGAATCATCACAACCTGATGCCGCCAAGCAACAAAACGCTGGCACAATTTCATCATAACTGGGATGAAAGGTTATTCTTTCACTGTTCAACAAAAGGGCAACAAAAAGGTACATGCTGGAACTGAGACAATCACCAGACTGGAGATCTCAGCTCCTGATTCTTGCACACGGGGCACTTTGTTGCCCTCGAGAATTCTTGTATTTGTGAGCAAATTGGCTATATTGGGCTCTGGCTCCAGTCCAAGGGTATGTACCATTCCAGATGTCACAAGGCATCTACTTGAGGATGCATTACCGAATGCTTAGGCTGCTCATGTTGTCCACAATATGCACGGTACCATTCAAAACGCAGGGCTCCCCGTCATTTGGTTTCAGTTGTGGGTTTGGGCCAGTTCCGTTTTCTGATGAATTCTCGAGACTATTGTCGACAGAATAGGATGCGATAGCACTCTTGATGCCTTCAAAGTAGGTTGAGTATGGAAAATACTCAGAACATCTTGCCTTCCACCCTGTAGAAAAAGGACGGTTAATCCTGCTAATGTAAAGTTAACTACTGTGACCTATTGGCACGCCATCATTATTATTAGATTGCATGCCAGGGGCATCTAAGCTTCTGTGTTATGTTAGTTTAAAAGCCATAACTCTATCTTGTGTCATCGTACTAAAGGTCATATCAAGTAAAACGTGAGCAGCAGCATAAATTGTGAAAGCATGCCACCAGGAGCAGCATGTACAAACAAGAAATGTTTTCAGAGTGTCCTACAGCCAAAATTCGCAAAAACATAGAATCCCTCGGACAAATTGTCTCACAGAAAGGACATAATTGACAAATTAACCTAAAAGTAGTAACAGTAGTGCAATACTAAGAACTCAGTGGTAAATATTAAAATGATAGCTGGATATCAAATGTAAGTACGAAAAAGGAACTACCTCATTACTAAATATGCAATATAATACGCATACAGGGACTTTGAAACTTACTATTTGCTACATCCTTGTCATCAAAAGTCATCTCCAGCAATTTATGAACATCAACACAATCTTGAATGTTCCATTCTTTTACAGGACCAAGCACATTATTTCTGCATATAGTTCAAATGGTAAACACTACGTATATCGCAGGCAAAACAAATTTACAGGCTTTTTGTTAGGTCGTACCCTGATGCTGTATCATTTGTCGAATCTTCGATCAACTTAATTGCCTCCATCTTCTTATCTGGCTCCAACAGATACATCATTTCAGCTGCCGCTGCTCGGTGCGTCAATGAAGCTAGAAAAAAACAAGAGAGAAGAATTATTTTAAGAACAGGATTCCTGATTATATAGTAAAAAAAATCTTGTAAAGAGAAATTGCATTGTTACCACTGTGTCTTTCAAGGAAACTTCTATTTACTTCAATAAGAGACTTCCCATGTAATTGCCTGTAAGAAGTATTAGTAAAACAACCTGATACAAGCTTACAGAGCTAGAGCAAATTGACAGCTTTTAACCTTATGTCCGGTCGTTCAGCTTCCAAAACATTCCAAATTAGCTTCTCAGAATCAGTCCCTGGAGCAGGAAGACTGTTTATCTTGTGGAAGAACTTTATCTACAAATTAGGGATCAGCCCAAAAAAAAAGTAAGAAAACACCAAATCAATGGGGTTCAATTGATTATTCAGCTAATGTATTTAATATAACGAGAAAAGAAAATCCTAATGTATCTAATAATATACCGCTTGCTATCTTTTAAATATCTGTCCACATTAGTTTATAAAGGTAAATCATATCCATATAAACAACGGCATCTACTCATATTGATTCGAAGCCTTTCCTACAACTTGCGATAATACTACAAACGTGGGCCGCCTGAATTAATCGACAACACTAACACACTGATATGGCCTCCAGTCACCAATGCATTGTGCATGCAGTCTATCACATCAAACATGCATATAAGGTCCATGCGTCTGAGTGATCCTCAAAACACTTTCGCAATATTCTCCAGAAACGGATTATCATAAACAACTCAAAAGACAAAGTGTAACCACTCTGGTACAGTTTTGTACAAATAGCCAGCATCCGTCCACTATCCACTTCCAGTTTATGCAACCCGCCAACAAAATATTCACTACTCTACCCAAAGCACTAGAAATTATTTTTGTGACATTGACTTTCCATTAAGACATAAGAAATCATGAGCTCGTACATTGTCATAATGACTCCCTTTTGATAATACTAGAGCATCGTTCCAATTTAAGCACAAGTAAAAACGACACGGTCTTATGCTCACCCATTTCCATCCAAACAAAAAGGACAATGAGCATAAAAGCTATCGTGAGTCACATATCAAATGCGCCATGTGTTACATGCATCAAATGGCTTAAATTTAGTCTTATCCTAATCGTATAACAAACTAAATCTTATCCTAATCGCATGGCTTAAACCAGATCATAAACCTACGTGTACAAATGTAAAACTTGTTACCCTATATCAAAGATGTCCTGGGCTCAAGGCACAGTTCTGAGACGCAATAAATGAATCAAGCAGACCTCAATAATAACTCTAAAATTTAAATAACTGTTAATTCGAAATTGTAAAACAAATAAACAAGAGAACTTTTTATGACAGTTAGATAATGCATGAAAGAATAGCTTAACTGCAAGGTGAAATTTTGGAAACTTACCAAACAGCGGTGGCTATCTGGATTGTTCTCATCCAACTTAATAAGCTGTTTAACCGCCTGAAATTAGAGATGGATTAGACATTATTATTGCAGCAGAAGTCAAAGCTCAACGATGTATATGGGCATTTGACCATGCCAGTGTCTTTTTAGAACACAAAGTATACAACCTTTATAAAGCTGAATTCACTTTTGTTTCACATCTCCTGATTACAAAACAAAGTTATTCTCTATGAATGGACTACATCTAATGGTAAAAAATAGTAGACATTACCTCTCTGTTTGCTCATGAAACATGTAACTAGTGCACATTAAGGAACATGACAAAAAGGTTTCGATACATATGCACTGCTTAAATGTGATTTGGACTATTTAATTTTCAATCAACGACACTGCTAGGACGGCACTACAGCACACAGGCTAGGCAATTATCTATAATATTTTAATAAACTGATAGTTCCTAATTATGGATAGATATGATGTAATTAGGATCAGTGAATTCACATCAAAACAGAAGTTGTTAGAGCAATATCCATAAAATAAGATCATGGAGAAACAGATCGAAGTCTATCAAAACATAAACAAAGCATTAAAATACTATAATCTGATAGTAAGGGAATCCATAAGTATCATATACAAGTAGACATCAGAAAAGAAATCATATACCTGGAAAGCAAGCAACACTTTTTGCTTCCTCATGTTGAGCTCGAATGAAAGTATATGGGTCTCTAATGAGCTTGATGAGTTATTTTGCAGCAACTTCAAGTATTTTGTGGCTTCTGCAAGTGGATCTTCAATCTGCAAAAAAGGAATGCATAATTTAAGGTTCCACCTTCCAGCTTGCAGACTTTAATAATAAATGAATGAAAAATCATGTGTCAGGAGTTTCAAAAACTGGTAACAATGGAAATGTAGAAGGCCGTGGAGTGCAGATGAGTACCTGGACTAATTTTTCACCATGTGGATCCAGATCAACTGGTCTTGCAGGTTTCTTTCCAGATTTCGAACTGTTGGATGATGCTGCTTCATCCTCCTGTTTCTCTTCAGCCTCCTGGAGGAATATGGGGGCAAAATCAGAAAAATCTGTTATTCATTTATCCAAATCTGAGCTTGTGAAATTACCCTTTTAGCACGTGCTTCAGCCTTTTTCTGCTTTTGTCTCAATTTCTTCCTCTGAGCAGGTGGTAATTTTGACATCTCATCATTCTCCTCCGTGGAAGATTTTGCTGGAGAATCATGTAGTTTCATGTAGCACCTGTAGTTCGTACCAGCAGATTCACCAAATATCCTGAATGGAAGCCAAAGCTAATCAAAAGAAAACACCAGTAGCAAACTGATACCTGATAGCTCCTGCTGCAGCCTTGTGGAAGTATTCATGAGCATGCAAACGATCTTGAAACTTCAGCATAGAAACATATGCTCTAAGCGTCATTTTCCGTAAGCAATACGAATGGAAGTCAAATTGATCTTCAGTCATGTCAGCGTAGTGCTTTTCAACTGCCAAGAAATTCTTCAATGCCCTTCCCAGATCACCTTGACGATAATAACTCTCACCAGAAGCAAGCTCATACCTTAAATGACAAATGGGTTAGAGACAGAGAGAACACAAGATATGGATATCAAATAACAAGAAAAACACACCACATGCACTGCATGTCGTGAAGATTGTTGTGTTGATCACCATCTTTTGTAAACAAAACAGCAGTCTTCTCAGCAAGCCCAACCTTCAGAAGTTAAAAAGAAGAGCTAAATGTAATAAGCAAGAAAATCCAATAGTAAGAACTTTCATCACTTTTGGGATAAAATAAATGCTATATAAAGTGTATTCCTCCGTTTGTTCTCTTGACAGAACTTTTAGCAGCAAATTTACTGCTAGTTTCCAAATAGCAAATCAACTCCTAAAACATAACCTGATAACAGAGTAAAAGCTAAAAGGGTATCAAATAAACATTCCACTCTAATTTAGTTGTACCTGGTCAGCCTGAAGCATCTGCATAACACACTCACTGTTTAGATAACGATCAGCAAGATCCATGGACCTAGCTTCATCTGCTAATGCTGCAGCTGCTGCAAAATTGCCAGCGTGTTGCAAAATCTTTCCCTGAAATAAAAGCATTAGTATATTGGTATGAATTGATCAAGTGTCCCAACCCAAACATGCAACAGAAACAGGCTAACAAAACAAAATATACTGATACTTGTACTATCTAAATGGTAACAAAAAAGGAATAATAACTTTCAGACTAAACCATGTTGGGCAGGGAATCTGATGAAAGGAAATGTTCGGAAGTATAAACAAGTTCAAAATAGACAGACACAGAATCAGAGAGAGAGAGAGAGACCTTTACTGAATACAAATCAATGACAGTAGGTGTATGTGAAATAGCCTCGTCAATTTTATTAACAGCAATCTCATACTGGCCCCTTCTGTCATAGTGCTGCAACGGAAAAGATGGATGGAACGTTACTATCCAACAACAGATAAAAATGAGAAAGGGCACATGAATGGAGAATGCAAACCTGGGAAATCAAAAAGAGAGTCCACAATAGTGTGGATGGAGGCTCCTTCTGTGGACTGGAAAGCGAAACATTGAATTAAACAGCAAACTAAACAAAAACAAGAAGCATACAGATAGCTATCGTCAATAACTTGGTAGACACCATCGAGTTACAATTAGTTGTATTGTATTATAACGGCCAACTGTTATGGCAAATCTGACCCATGCTGATCACAAGATTTTGACAGTTTAAAATGAATTTGAGTGTGAAACTTCAACAAGAGGCCTTGCAAGCATTTCAGAAGAATTGCCTACTGCGACTGATCTTGCCATCTACAAATTTCATGCATTGCAAAGAGTAACAGCAATGGATTAATATGTAACAGAACTGCATGAGGATGCATTGGAAATAATAGTCAGGCACTATGAATTACCTTCCAGGAAAGCATCCAGAAGTCCTAATTGAATCTTCTAGCTTTAGAAATAATTTCTCCAGTATGTTTGCCTGTTAATAAGATTTTAGTCTTTTAGAATTCACACAAGACACCTCTCACTTATACCATGATCTTTCAAATGAGGATTTGGTTATATCGAGTAGTATAACTAGTGTTACCTTGCCAGGATGCTCATATAGTGGGCTTAAATCAGAGAACAAAGAAGGCACACCCTGAAAAAAGAAAGATTATATTACAATCAATTTTAACAAAGGTAAACGCTACACAGCCAAGTAAATCTGAAATCTAGGGCTGGATGGTCGAGTAAAGCAGTGAAATGAAGACAAAAGAGATACATCATATGTACTGACTACTAATTGAAATCATTTACAAATGACTGAATTTACCTTTGTCAAGAGTGGTCTGACATAATTGTCTGCTGCCTCCTGGAATTTCTCGCCTTCCAAGAAATCAAGAGGGATGCGCTGTTGCAAAGAAATGAATACAAATTTAAATTCGCAAATTGATCATATACAACATACTTATATGATCAATATGTATTGGGAAAGTAGATTTCGTCAGTAAATATCAGACAGAATAAATATAGTACAGAATTAAGCACTGCATATGCTTGGTATTATTTTCATATTGCTGGAAAGCTCAGCGGTGGACACAAGGTCACAATTAATATGAAAGTGGTGGTTTAAGATAGCATACCTTAACAGCAGATGACCAAGCATAATCTTTTTTGAGTGATTCATATAATGCACTTAAGCGCTCGACATCATCAGCAGAATATTGACCATTATCAGAGTACAGGCAAAGGCACTTTTGCACAGCAATAAAATATCTGGGTAAAACCAGTGACGATTGATTAATTCATAAATAAAGGGTAGTAAAAGGTAAGTTAAAAATATAATGTCAGTAAGAACAGTGTTATAATGAGGTGGGAATTAGAACCAGTGAAAATTGATTAATTCACAAATAAAGAGAGAAAAGGTAGGTTCGAAATATAATGTCAGTAAGAACAGCATTATAATGAGGTAAAAGAATAACTAACATGTCGAGGAAATCCACAGTTCAAATCAGTCGGATTTTACATTTGTGATACACCCTAATCCGAATTGTATGTAATTAAAATAGCACAAGACTTTTTCCTATCGTATAAAGGAAATTCATACTTTAAGTTCATGTTTCACAATATAAAATTTGGGTACATCCTACATCCAAAATTCTTTTGTTCTAGTAGAGGTAGATCGTAACACTTTCAAATCCAGTCCATACCAGGCTACACATACAATCCTCACTCTACCCAACGAGAGCTAAACAGTGGGTATGGATGGTTCCCACAATATACACAATAAAACAATTATGCAACTAGATACTTTGGTCCGTGCATGTACGGAATGTACTGACATCATGTAACATTTTTCAAATCCAGCATAAGGGGTTAACAATTGGCACTTAGCATGAGGAGATCGGCCGAGGAGATATTAAACTTAATTGGTATTTAGCATGAGCTAACGAATTCTTTTTCCTACACAGACTTCCCGTAACGCGTTAACAATCTAGATAGGTTTTCTTTGATCAACTTCAGAAAGTTGAGTAGATGAAATCGCGATACCTAAAAACCACTCATCTAATATAATTCATGAGCAGAAACATGACATATAGATGGCATGTTTAGTTTGTGGCCCAATAAAGCATCACAATCTACGTAATGCATATTGCCATTTTATCAGACCCTATACATTTTCTTGCCAATCCTCAATAGGACGTGGCCGCTAAAACTGAAAACCAACCAAACTCTGCCTAGCAAATGTTCTGCCAAGGGTGGTTGCATCACGAACAGAGACCCAAAGTAACAGCGCAAGCCCTTTAAGGGAAGGACTAAAATTAAGGATGAATATATGCAATAAAAAAATGGAAAATAGTGTCTCACTTGTAGTTATCTGGATTCATAAAAAGCAGGGATCTGTATATTCTCTCAGATTCATCAAGGCGGCCTAGTTTGAACAAAATGGATGCCATTTGTTCTTTGAATGATAGCTTATCAACCTGGAAGATAAAATTGACAGGAAATAAAAATGATGATTCAAGCATCTTGTCAAAAGACCCTATACAGTACCAACTATAAGCAATATAAGATGAGGATAGGGCTCACAATCTTGATCTCTTTCTTCTGCATTTCCTCAAGGGCTCTATCCAGCATCCCACATTCCTCAAACAATGATATCTGCCACAAATTTCACGAAGCCATGAGTTTACATGTAATATAATATTCAGGATCTGAGCACATCATGAATCCGTAGAAAAATAAGAACAGAATAGGAGCAATCTAAAGAAATGAGCTTAATACAATGCATACGAACTATATGCCAGGAAAACAGAAAAATAACTCTGTGCCATTTTATTCACTGGATTCATACTGTAACCTTTGTACAGAACAAAAGGTGTAAGTAATGACACATGACATGGACATGCTAGAAAGGTATAATTAAGTAATAAAGTGAATAAGCAAATACAGATGGAATAAAGTTAAAATACAATGCATCAACAACATCAAAAGATAAATGGACGCAAGAATTCAATCTCTAGATTGTACAAATTTGGCAAACAAGTACAGATACAGAAATTGCCAAATTACTCGAATAATCCCTGCATAAACAAAACTGCAAGCCCATCTTAGAAACGCAAGAGAAGTGTGACAGGCACCTTATACAAAAGCATTTCACTATGTTCATATCGCTCATTGTCTGGGGGATAATCATCTTCCAGTGTACCCTCATAAGCCTCCAATACTTCTATTGCCTTGGAAGAACTACAAGTAATTAACAGGTCAAAAACATATTTAATTGCTGAATTTTTCCATTTATTATAAAATCACATGTAATTGCAACTGTAGCAAGCAGACAATGAATGAACGGGTGAGTTAACTCTGCATCTAATATGAATGCGTATCTGCAAGCTGTGGATTCAATTTATAAGAAGATAGACAGATATACAATGAGATAGGAACGGGCCTAATGGGCACACCACCCTGGATATTGTTCATTTGGGCTATACATATACATAAAAAGACATCTGCTGACGATCTAAACAGGCACACCATAGTATGTCTCACAATGATGACACAGAGCCACCTAATAGCTGGTCCAACAAAAGAAGCCATGAACAGATACGGGAAAAGACAGTCCCATAGTATATGCTCAACACTACTTCAGTAATGTTTACGCTCAACACCCAACATTTAGAATAATAGCGTTTGATACTGTACTGTCACATTTAAGTGCTTCGCACAAAATTGCAGCAGGGGTTGAAGACCAAATCACATTTTCTTCTCTAAGATTGATATGAATCAACATAACTAGGAAGTGACATACTTGGAATTCAAATGATGAGCTACCGCAAAACCAATCCAGTTCATGCGGTGATTTGGCTTTAACGACAAAAGTTGTTGCCTGGTCTCAACAAAACCAGACAAGTCCCTCATTTGTGCCTGGTGAAAAAAAAAAGGATACGGTGTATTAAGAAGCAAAAAATATCATGTATAGCACATCACACTAAATAACCAGTAGTGAAACATTGATAAGAATGATAGTGGTAAATGCAAACACGTATTTGCACTGGCATGTAACAAAGTATAATGCCAACACTTATTTCAAAATAAACATCATGTATCATCTTTCTCAGTACAGATATATACTCCACAAAATCAGGGGCTTAGAATCCAAAATGCTTACAGAGCTATTCAGAGATGAACAACAAACAATACACAGAACACTAAGTAAGATGTAGGCGACTGGAATGTGATCCATGTTTGAAAAAAAACATTCATTGAGAAAAAAAAACAGATGTGCAAAGAAAAACAATGTCAAGCACACCAACCTGGAGAAGTGACAGGTCACGCAGAATTTCTATGTTATCTGGATCAATTCTCAGAGCATTTCTGTAACATTTTATAGCTTCTCTGTACTCTCTGTCTGATCGATAAAGCAGACCGTAGACATGCCAACACACGTGACTCTTCAGATCATTCTGCAAAGTTTAACGCAAGTGAGATGTATTGCTAGTACTCCTACACTCATTGCAAGCAAAAGGGACTCAAACACAGATATTAAGCTAGTAATTGAGAACCTTTAGGCCACGGCGAACAAGCTCATAAGCTTCAGATTTCCGGTCCATACAGTTTAAAGTTAAACCTTTCATTGATAGTGTTTCTACATGAAACAAAACAAAATTTTATAAGAGAAGATTTCGGCAAAATCACGAGAATAATACAGAGGTGATAACACAACTGGAACAATTCTTTCAACATACCGCCATGCTCTGGAAACTTCTTTAATATGGAATCTGCAGCCTTAAGCCCCTTTTTATATTGCTTCGTCTCATAGGATTTCTGTGTATACAAACAGGAACATAACAGGAACTCTCAGAAATTGAAACATTAAAACCATCAGCGCTATGAAACACAGACAAAATGAAATTTCAGAACACGCAATGGACTAGCGTGTGCAGGCCTTGAATGGATTAGTGTGGGACATCTCAAGATTTGCAGTTGAACACTTTGCTTACATACAGAAATTCTGCAAATCCGAACAATTGTAGAAAAATCTGAGAATAATCCGCAAATGCACAAAACACTAGAGCAGACTAAAGGTGCCTGTACATATTCGAAATCTCTGTCTCCTTTTAGCCATCAGAATAGCTAAGCAGATGACTCAGATTTCTAGAACCAAGAGGATGACTAATCAGGCTCTTAAGATTTTGAACACCCGACAATGTACAATGGGAGGAACGATAATGGAAATTAGGTGTCCATGTCATATTCGACCTCCATGTCATATTCGAGCTCCACGTGCATCCCAGCACTACAACATTGTGACTAGATTTCGCTTCTTAGCATAGAATTCTAATACAATCGCCTGAGACTGGATTAATGCAGTCGCCATATACTGTAGTAGATTAGATACATTACACAACATTAATTCCAATAAGCTCGAGTCACTATCATAAATACGGTCCTAAATGCAGGACAACATTGCTATCTGGGGACTCGGAAACATTACCAGACACGGTCATGCACAATAAAGCGCAGCTCATGGCTAAAACTACAATCAAACCACCAGTAAAACCCACTGAGCTAACAATCTAAAGCTGTTCGGCGGCACTCATTCATCCAGAAATCACAAAACCAAGCTTTGAGCAGCAGCGCAGCCAGGCGACTAAAGCAGCCTACTAATACAGCGAAACTCCATTGTCCGGCCACTCAAAAGGACCAGCTCAAATCGCCGGCGTGTCGAATCGACCGGAATCAGACCATGGGACTAGCGGATTCGCGGGGGGGAACGGGTCATCTCGATTCGGGTGTGGGGGCAGACGGAAGGAGGCGGGTGGCGCTTACGACGATGACTTTGAAGAGGTTGGCCTCCTTGGGGGGAAGTGAGGAGCCCATGGCTGCGGCGGCCGGGCGGGTGCCGGCGGCGCGAACCCTAGGACGGGGGTGAGGTGGGGAAGGGTTTTGGAGGTGCGAGATGGAGGGTGGGCCGTCTAGCGGTGCGGTGCTGTGTAATGGGAGGCGTGTGTTCGTGCTTCGCCGCTTCGGCCGCGACCCGCGAGGAACCCTACCCGTCGTCTGTTCGGTTGCTACCGACAGAGAAAATATTTTGGTTCACTCAGCTTGTCATTTATTTAGCATAATAATAAGCTTGGACTATCCATAAGCAGAATAAGTTTGATACTATATCGTATCTTTGTAGCACCATCATAATTATTTATAATGACAGATCAGAAACATAGATTTTATTGGATAAATCATAATAAAAAATTATCTTTTGTTTACTTGTAGTTGTATATGTGGTTTCCAGCTTATTGCCCTCCACCATTTGCACTATTTCTCACGCTCACCTGTCGTCAGAATCGTCTACCATTTTCTTGTCTAGTCAATTGCCCCCCCCCCCCCCCCCCACCTCTCCACTACCGGAAACTAGAGGGTCAGGGAAGCGGGGTGAAATACGGATCGAGCTATCGAGGAGAGGAATGCGAGAGAAGAGAGGAAGTGGAGAAGTTTAGGGTAGAGGGCGAGGAGTTGGCGGTGGAAAAGTTCATCAACAAGTGAAAAACACGGTTCCTCTCAGTCGATGTGGAGTCCATCACTCGCAGCAACCCGTCAGCGAGAAGAAGTTATGTTTTCGTAGATGAAGGGACAATTCGATCCGATCAAAGCAAACGATTGTTTTGATGATACACGTGAAAGAATCTTGCACTAGGACTGGTATAAGTAGAGAGAAGATTTAAATCGTATAGTTGATACGTTCTATGATTTTGATGGTACGGATGCAAATCTACCTACATATATATGCACAAACACCCATACCTATAAAGACAAATGTGTGCCCCGAATACATGAGGCTAGAGTAAAACATCTTGAAATCACCGTGGTATGTCTGTTGTGGATCTGCATGTTGCCAACAACTTAAAAAATAATTTACCTTAAGTACAATGACTCAAACCTAAATAGACTAGTTCCACCATAAGAATCTCATATAGTGCGCACGGCCGGCACCTCAATTATCATTGACATGAGAATCTAAATACTCTGTTTTGTATGTATTGTAGACTCAACTTGCGCACCTTTTTGTCTTTTTGTTTTTTATAAGGATGACAATAATTATTACCCATGCAAATTAATTTTAATGGTGACGATACGAGGAAGCTAAGTAGATGAGTTAGGTTGTCAGTTTATGGTGTCTCCAGTGTGTAGGAAAATTTAAACGTAATACATAAATGTGACCTTAAAAGTTAAAATCATAACCTGCAATTGTTTTTTGAATTTGTTCTGGTAATCACACTATATTTACTGATATCTTCATAGATAGGATGAAACATAAAACTTAGGGTATGATTGAAGGGAAAACAGGCTTGTTTGAAAATAATAATATATATCAAGAAAAAATATAGAACTAGTCTTGATGATCTAGTAAAGGTTTCCTTGTCTACATAATGGGTATGGTTCGATGCACGAGTTCGACTCACGACATGGCACATGTTTGTTACTCATGAGGCTTTAAGGAGCTTGACCACACAATTGGCTTCAACTTAATTTGCGCAGGTACATTGTACATCAATGTTTTATTGTATAGAAGTCTAAGCTTAAGGACAAGAGACTTTCCAATATTAGAGCAACCAGGGTCATTGGCTCGCTTACACAGTATACTATATATTTGTTTGTTTATTCAGAGCAGATACGGGCATCATTGTTTAGCGGCTAGAGTTTTAGCCTAACCATGAGGTACGAGAGAAACAAGTTTATTTACTATAAGATATGTGTCTCATAAACCTCACATACTATACAATGTTTTATTACAAACATCCAACACTAATAATGCATTTCATTATCCGTGTCTATTTTTTCTAGAAAACAACCCAATTATAGTACCAACTCAATCAATAATGTACATAAACAACCATGATTGGCATGTCTTTGGAGTTTTGCACAAAGGTTATATTAATTGGCAAAAGTGTAGTCAGATCTTTACTGTGTTAATATGTGATGGATCAAATCATGGTCATTGTCTAGTTTTGGTATGTTGCAAATTCATTAACGCTTTTGTGGTGGCATGGCATAATCAACCTTTTGGTTTTAAATATGTGTGGTACTGCCTATCTACTCTTTCTGGTTCAATCTCCATATATAGCCGCCATCCATGGTAGGGTTCCTTTTGTAAATCCTCTCCCGCTAATGCATGTAAAAGGATTGCCTCTCAAATTTTTGTACTCTCCTGAAATGCTGAGCAATCGGAAAAATGAGTTTTTGATTTTAGTAATGCATCATTTCTGGTAAAATCATATAAACTATACATATACGACAAATGTAACCCCGTGCTTAATGCTAGGTTCGAGTGGGCTGTCGAAGGAGCTCCATCACCCCTGAATCCTGAAATTAGCTTCCTTGGTACAAAACTCACATTACTTCTACTCTTGCTTTCTACAGCTGTGTAAACAGTAGTTTGAAGAAATTATCCAATGCCACTAATTATGAAGGTACCGATTCATTTTTCCCCTATTCTTTTTACTGTCCTCGTGGCCGACCTGACTCCGCCAGTCGCGCTCCAAGCACCTCTCTGGCATCGCCGTCAGCGCTTCCCGGGCGTAAGCAGAAGCAGAAGTGGTGATGCATCCTTGTCGCTGGTCATCAGCCCCTCTCCGCCCGCCGCTCCTGCCACCCACTCTCTAAGCAATGAGTCATTGACGACACGATTGGTAGCCGGCGGCACCGTGGTCTGCTCCACTCCTCCCTAACATCAAACGCGTTGGCGTCAAGTAGCCCCATCTGTCGCAGCTCCTCCTGTCCCCATCAACCGCCGACCACCATCGCTCAACCATGCCCGCCTCTCACCAAAATCAGCCGCCATCTCCACAACTCTGACCCAAAATCTTGAATCAAATGGTTGTGCCATAGATCGGGGATTCGATTCCTCCACTTCCCAACCACTATCTCCTATTGTCCTAGTGCCGATTTGAGCTTCCAAAGGTCGTCCATGGCTGAAGGAGGGGGGGGGGGGGGGGGGGGGGGGGGCGAGGAGCACGACATTGAAACAAATTTTTTTTGCAAAAAAGCCCCTTAGAAAAACTTGTAATTGATCATAGTATTTTTGTCTCTTGATGTTTTACATAAAACCCTCACAAGTTAAGAGAATTTCCAAAATGCTTTTTAAAATTCAGGTCATATGTTAACGATGGATGCAAAATTTAAACAAATTAAGTTTATTTTCTAAAATCGTTATTTACATGTAAATATGTGAATAACACACTACAATTAATTTGCATATAAATTATCTCACAGGCCTTCAGAGGCATTACATACATTTCTTAAACCTACACTTTCACAGCTGTTTCAACCTTTTAGCTTTCTCACAAGTCGCAACTGACAGACGGCTCATAGCATTTAACAACTTTTTTCATATATATCACATCCCAATCAAACAACCCATATCCTAAATCCAAACCCACAATATTTTTCGACCCACCACCCAAACATAAACCCCACTCATTTTTCTTTCCCCCCGTTCCAACCCACCATCCAAACACCTAGGACATGAACCAAACAGGTCCCTCCAAACACTCCGCAAGCCCAGACAACCAACCCGAGAAGCCAGTTTCCCTCCTCCCCGCTCCCCTCTCCCAAATTTTGAACTCCCGATCTGCGGACAAACTCAACCACACCCGATCCCACTCCACTGCCCCCTCCGGGCCTCTCGCCTCCGTCGCCGCCTCGCCGCCCCTCGTGGCAGCGGCGAGATCTAAGCTCGGCCGACCTGCGCGCGCGCCGCATGGACGGCGCCGACCCTCTCTGCGTCGTCTCCTCGGCGACTTGCCTCCTGCGCCGGACTCTCGGAGGCCCCGACCCCGCAGCCTCCCCCTCGAAGGCCGACGAGGCGCTCCTCCGGGTCATCTCCGGGACGCTGGTACGTACGCCCGCCCGCCTGCCGCGCGAGAGCCCCCATCCCCAGTTTTTAACCGCCGCTACTGGTGCCCTTGCTCGCTTTCGACGGGCTGGCATTACCCAGCGCCGCACGGCAGAGGTCGATGTCGCTAGGAATCTAGGGTTTTGCGGGATTTTCATTTACTGCTCTGGAAATCTTCCCTTCCTAGGCTCTTAGTTGTTTCTTCACACTTAGAGAAACGCACAGGGAATGGCTCTTCGTGGCAAGGATAAAAACTGTATTCTGTCTCAGTGGGTCATTTCGCAATGTCCCATGCGTACTGATTTGAGCACTTCGCAATGTCCCATACAGAAAGGATCCAAGGAGCTCGTTGAGCAGGCTAAAGTGGCAATGAAGGAACACGGCGATACGTGGATGGTCTATCCGGATGATGGAGCAAAAGCTGCGGTTGCTGCAAACTGCAAGAACAACCAACCGGGAAGGCGGCCAGCAGGGGAACGAAAACAGCATCGATTCACTATGAGGCACCCTGCAAGGCAAGCTTCTTTCCTCTTCTATGTCGTTGCTTCAATATCGAGCTACAGTATTAGCGTGAATTGTGGTTGGTATTGACACCACGTCTCTTGCTGTTGTTTTCTTTGCAGCAAACCTTTGCCCATTGTTGATCGCTCTGTATTGAATACAATTTCAGACCCGGACCAATATTTTGCTACTGTGGCTCGACTTGATGGTAATCCTTATCGTTTCCATTGATGCTTTTGGTTATCAGCATTAAGCAATGCACTAATAATAGTTTCTCAATGCAGAAGCTGAGGCTGCGATAAAACAACTAAATGGCGAGGTTCAGCCTCAAAAAACATTAAATTTCGAGCCTTACATGGAACGGCAGAGGCGAAATTCTTCAAAACCGTACGCTGCTTGGCTATTTCTTCATTTTACGTGCAAAATTAGTTATACCAGTAGTTAGAAAAGGAGGGATAGGTATACTGCAGCCTGAAAAAAAAAAAAGAAGACAACTACACATCTGCTATATTCTTTGTGTTACATAACTTTCTTTTTTTTTCCAAGGAGGGCTAGTTATACTGCAGTCTGAGAAAAGAATTCATAGATATGCATCTGTTATATTCTTTGTGTTACTACACAATTTATTTGTTTTGAATGTATTTCCATCTGTCTCATTTTGGCCCGTGTGCATTTGTAACTGGTTGGATCAAACATAGTGGATGTAAGAAATTGATTTTGACGTCTCTAAATTTACGCCAAACAACTAGCTACAAAATATGTTGTTACTACTATGTACTTAGAAGCATCCATGATGAAAGAAGAACTGATCCATGCTTTCTTCCTTTTAACTATCAGGCGGAAATCTTACTTTTTTAGTTCGGCTCATGATGCAAATGTTACCAATATACCTGCGTCTCAGTCAGGAAATATGACAGAATCTCAGACATCACAAGATGCCACACACGCATCAGTGTCTGAAACAAACGAACAGTCTGTTCCTTCAAGAGCTAACGAGTGTGCCATTTCGGGTAGCTTAGCTAAAGAAGGTTAGACAGCATTTATTGATTCAGTTCTTGTTACCTTGCTTAAATTTGCTTAATTCGTTCTCCTATATACAGATTCATTTGCTGAGATCCTATATACAGATTCATTTGCTGAGAAGGATAAGAGTGATCAAATAACTAATATAATGGCCTCATTCCAAAACTTCAAGGGCCCTGACAAGCTTGATTTCCTCCGTAAGACCATAGGGATTGGAAAAATAAGAATGGAAAAAATTTATCGCCGTGACTCAGTTGTTGGAGATAAGCCCCCTAGAAGTGCTGCAAGGATAAATACACCTGAGGTTCGTAGTCAAGAAAAACTGTTACCTGGGAGTCATCATGCTCGAGTTTCAGAGTTGGCGAAACGTTTCTTCGCAGATGGAACAATGGATAAACACTCAGATCTTTCGAAAGATGATGAATTTGAAGGTTGTACTCTAGAAAGTCCTTTACCTGGGAGTCACCAAGCTCGAATTTCAGAGTTGGCAGAACGTACCTTTAGAGATGCAGTTACGGACAAAGAAGATGATCAATTTGAAGGTTCACCTGATATTGTGATGGGTGAACAATCTCTGGCGCATGATTCATCTGAAAGGGAAAAAGATAGGGAGACCCCAAGTCTGCGTGTCAAATCAGCAGAACATGTTCCTGATCCAGAACCAAACATGCCAGATTGTGCCGCCATAATTGATGATCCATGTAGCAGGCACGATATTTTTACAGAGGTGCTTGTTATGAGCTTGGTTTTGACTGACTCATTTTTATTACTGAAATTCTTCTGAACCATTGACCTGACATTTTTTTTTAATTTTCTCAGCAGGAAGACGATGTGCCTATGGGCTATGCAACTATTGATAAATCCAACAATGAAACAGTAATTTCTTCTCATCATTTGGAGGATGCCTCAACAGAAGTGTTGGTCAATACGCCAGGTAGAAATGTGGCTCCAGATGACATCGCTAGAACTTCACATGCAGCTGAGGACAACACCCAACATCAGGCAAGTGCATAGACCAACAATAATGTTACATATACATCCTGATTGTTTACTATATCTTAAATCTGGATTTCTGTTTTGTGCGCAGGAAATAGCTGAAGAGGATGGTGTCGCACAAGGTACTCATTTCCTCAGCAAATGACACCCCCTTCCCCCTTTCCTCCCATGCACAGTAAATACTTAAAGAAATCAAATTGGTACTAAAGAGACAGTCATAACACATACTCTGGAAATCGACTATTTATTTTATCTTGGCTTAGTTGTTTAAAAAGTGTGTTATAAACATCTTCAAATATTGACCCCTTGGTGGCATACTATGCCCTTGTAGATATTTGAAGTTATACAATACCTATGCTCTGATTTACCTTTTGTTCAGGGGCACAGCTGGGTATGCATGCCTTTGACCATTATATGTAGGCTGCATTAGCAAACCTATAAGTTCATAGAAATGTTTTGATGATGAATTTATTAATGTCATTCTCATTAGATAAATTCAAGTGCTTTAATGTGTGATAATGGTCAAACTTTAGAAGTTTGTTTCTTTGAATTTTTGAAATGACATGCAGCTCTCCATTGATTTTAGAGAAAAAAAAATGACCACAAGCATACATCTTTTGGACCATAGGAAGCATCATGTAAGAACGTTACTAAGAAAATCTCTGTTTTTTCCCTGACAGATAAATCCGTCCATCCATTGGAGATACCTCTTGAAGATATTGGTCCACGAAACCAATCTCAAGTACCTGATGGAGCCATTACAGTATGTTCTTACGTTAAACCTTAGATGATGTTGCATTTCAATTATCAGCCTTGAAAGTTTAATGTTGGTGCTGTAAATAATCTTACCTTCAGCATTTTTTCTCTTAGGGATGAGTAGGCATGCTTTATATATTGTCTGATACATGATATGGTTCTATCTCACATGAATATCTGATGACATCCTTTATATACTTCTATTCACATATGCATAAGAATTGAGGTTTTATGTTTGCCGGTTTTCTAAAACGGGGAAAAACAATCTTTCTTATTTTGACCTCCAGAAACTGACTGCTGATATGAGCAATGCACTATCATCAACCAATTTGACCAAAGAGAAGGCGCGAAAAGGAACTCAAAGGGCAAAGAATAAGCAACATCCGAAGAGGGGGAAGAAAGTGGCAGGTTTACTTCTACACATTCTGCCTTGTTGTCGTGCTTAGTATTTTCTAATGCATGTGCGCCAGATCAATACAAAGATTCTTGTAACCTAGCACTTTCAGTTACCATTTGGCTATGAACCTACGGGGGTTATTCTTAGCTAGGCTTGGCGCCTGCATTAGAGATGTTGACAGGTCTCTAAAGAAGCAGAATCATGCTCCCTGATGGTTTTAAAGTGCCTGCTGATACAACGAGGGTTTTCTTCTCATGGTCAAGCAAAGAAACCAAACACACCCTTAGTTTTTCTTAGTAGGAAAATTACCATGACTAGTCAATATTACAATGGCTAACGGGAACCATGCTAATATGTTGCTCTTTTGTGAAACCTCTACTGTTTGATTATACTCTTATCTACTTAGCCACATTAAATGACTTGCTATATTTGTCATGGCTTCAATATTATTACGCTTTCTGGAGTTCTGAGGCATATGTTCTTAACAGACGAGCCCAGCCATTCCCTGGAAATACCCCAAGCACATTTTGATTCTGAGAGTCAACCTCATACACATGATATAAACACTGAGGTAGAGTTCTTTCATTGATCATTCTTATGATTTAGTTTCTGTGCTTAAATTTTTTGCTTGAAAATCTTATATTCAGAAATTATAATCAAGGAATGGTGCATTTTGTCTTTTTATAATGTAGTTTAAGTAGTTCTTGAATGTAAAAAATAAAATAAAACAGGGAGTAGCAAAATTTTCTTCTTTATTGTTCTAAGCACATGTTATTCAGTTTGATAAAGGCGCCACATCATTCAGTACATCACTTGGGGGAACGAGGGATGAAGTGGCACTTTGAATTTTGTCGATATTACATAATGAAGAGTTGTGCAGGACCCTTATTCAAGTTCATGCATCGATAGAAAGAAACAAGAGCAACAAACACAGATATTGCCTGCAACTTTTTTGCGCACATGGTTATTAAACTTTGAAGCTCACCATTCATCTCTTTCTTGGAATTTCAGCAACAGACAGTTACAAGAAATGCAGTGTCGCCAAATAAACCTAAGGGGCAAAAGGAAATTCAAAGGAGAAACAAGCCTGGAAAGTTGAATAAAAGAAAAAGCCTTGCAGGTGTTACTTCTGCACTTTAAAAGTGTGGTATTGTTTTTTAAGTTAGTTATTTCACAATGATACTAATGGCCTGCATTTCTTTTGTAATGGACCATTATCCTTAGATGCGGGTCTTGAGTGGCAATCTGGAGTGAGAAGAAGCACAAGAATACGGCATAGGCCATTGGAGCACTGGCGTGGTGAGAGATTTGTATATGGGCGTATACACGACAGTAAGTACACTGATCAGCTGCTGGTCCGGTCATTTCTATAGATCATGTTAGCCAGACCTTTCTCTTTGTGAACACAATATATGACCAAGCATATCAAAGCAAAATTGTCACACTGATAATGTGAAGATGCTATTAAAATCAAAACAATTCAAAAAAGTTTTTGTTTTTTCCATAAGTAAAAAACTGACGGTAGGAAAAATTGATCCAGTTGGACATTAAGCTAGCACCTTAGATTTAGTGTTTAATGTAATGCTGCTTAAGTTATATTTTGTGTTTTACAGTTTTACTTGCGTACCTAGTCAACATGATGCAAGCATGCCTTGTTGATTGTATATTTACTAAAACAGCACATCAACATTTTGATCTAGTACTATTAATTTTTCAGCTATGGTCACGGTTATTGGGGTCAAATCGTATTCTCCTGCTCAAGATGGAAAGAGAGCTTTAAAAGTGAAATCTTTCGTGCCTGAACAGTATTCCGATGTTCTTGCTCAAGGCGCCAAGTACTGAGGTTTATATCCTGGACAAGCCAATGTCTAGTTTTGTCAGATTACTACCAGCCTAAGAGGATCACCCAACTTGCTACCTATGCAACCTGTGCTTCTCTTGTTTGTCATCTGATTGTGCAAGTTTTATGGAGCCACACAATCTATAATGCAATTATGATGTGACCTTGTAAAGTGAAAAAGGGACGTCCTATTGGACGGTAACCAGTACCTGCCTCATGTATGAGCTGGACTCCTGCGGAATGTGCCATTTTGCCGGTACAGCTGTTGTGTGTTTTCCGGTGGTAGCGTGTTGCTCGTTGCATTGTACTCCGTAAGACCGGTTTGGCTACCTGTTTATTAGAGCTAGACTAGAGTGTTTGCTCCTACGGTGTGCTGTGTTTTGTGTTCTATCATGATAATTTTTCGTTTCATTTTTATTTTTAAATTTGTTCCAAGAAGCAACTACATAAAAATATCTGGACTTCGAAGAGGAAAACCCTGACCAATTTGAGGCGAGGAAAAAAAAAATAGAAGAATGGTGCAAAACCAAGTACCGCACAGGTGAAATAGGGGTGATATAGCTCTCGAATCATTCGTCTGACAAGAGATTGAATTGTGTATTTCATCATGAATATTATAAATAGGACTTGCTCTATTAATTCAAATTATCAGAATACAAAAAACACGGGAAACTAATACATGATGAAATTATGGCACGCTGTAAGCAAGAGTAGAAATGTTTTCACCATTTCTTCAATCAGTCGCAAGGAACTCAGGAAGCATACACAATTCCAGAAGATGCAATATTGCTGCGCGCTATAATAATAGAGTTCAGGCCTACATGACAATGTGACATGACATCATTTAGCCCCTTTGAACAGTACCGCAGGCAATCTAGACATAGTGTCATGTAGGCCTGATAACATCAGGCTTTGGACACATTACACTTTCTTAAAGGGCACAGCACCGCACTTCTTTTGAACAGACAAGTATACTAAGTAGGGTAAGTATACTAGTTGAGGACAACAATCTTCTGTCTCTTACTGGGCTTCTTTCCTTTTGCGGAACCCATCTCCCCTTCATCTGGACCTTTACATTTATCTTTGTCGGACGCATTAGATTGGTCACCAGCATCTTCATCACTGTCATCAGAGTCATCTTCCGAGTCAGATGAGCTGCAAGTAAATGACTTCCCTGAAGGTGGGAAGCCATTCATCGTTGCTTCGGCTGCCTCCACAGCTTGCTCCGAATGAAGATCAGCAACACCAAGAAGCAAATCCTGAAGTATACAATGCGAAAGGAAACCGCAAAACCGTCAGTTAAAACAGCTAGGCTCTCCTCCAGGTTTCATCCATGATGCTGCCAAGATTGTATACTAGCTTACCATCTCAATATATTCCTTTTCGTTACCGGTAAGGGCTTCAATATCATACTCCTCACGAGGCTTGTTCTGCACTCATATGAATACGATTCAACCACATCGGTAACAACACGATTAACACAACAATTGGGTAGAAGCCTACTTGCGCATCGTGCTGCAGCTTCTCATTAGCCTTTGCAAGCTCTCCCAAGAAATCCTTAACTTTCCCAAGAACTGCATTGGGACGCCCCAAAACAATGGAATAATTCAGTGAACAATTTCATGAGCCAACTCTCCAATCTGAGAAGTAAACCGGAACCTTGAAAACTTCATGGATACTAGTTGCCGAAAACTACTAGTGCCACAAAGTTACGATGCTCACAAACAAGTTCATACTTAGTGCTGGGGTCATTCAGCAATTCGAATCCGTGCTAATACCAAAAGCATTTGAAGATATGGAATGGTAATGTTCCGTGCTGCAGGAGTTGAATAGCTGGTACCAACAATACCTTGGCTCTTTGGGAGGGGGTCGGCGGGCGGCCCCGCCTTGCGTTTTCCCTCCTTGTCCAGCTTCTGCTGCGGCTGCTCTCGGCGCGCAAGGAGCGACTCTGCAGGAGACACGGAACCCAAAACATCGTCAAGGAGCAGACGAGAAATCGCTGAAATAGAAAGTAGGAGTTCGAGACCAGAGAGAAGAGGGAAAGCAAGGGGTGCGCACCGATAAACGAGGCGGGCGGCCGGGGCTCGGAGGGGAGGTCCAGGAGCTCCTTGCTCGGCTCCCCCATGGCGGCCACTGACGAGCACGCGCGGGGCGGAGAGGGAGGGGGGTCTTCGTGAGCGGCGCGTCGCGAGGGAGGCGGCGGCGTAGGGCTCGGCGCGGCTCTGCTGGCTACTAAACTGCTGGGCCGGGCTGATTGATTTGGAAGGCGCGGGGCTGGAGCCCAGAGGCCAGAGCCATGCGCGGCGCCTGGATTTTCGAGATTTTCCTATACGCAAACAATTTGTTTTATCAAAATTCTTACAGACCCATTTCATAGTTTTTAGTGGCCCACGTGCCAGAGAGAGGCCCACGGGCACGAGGATCTTTTGAGCTTCTGCAACAAACGGTTTGGATAGAGCTCTGCTCCATCCTCCGCCTGCCCCGCCTTACCGTGACGAGCAGCAGCCCGCGGGGACCGAGGCAGGCCGGCCGGCGGCAGCCAGTGGGCAAGCCATGGCGGCGGCGCTCCTCTCGCCACCTCCTTCCCTCCCGGGCTCCCCCGCCTCCCTGTCCTCCCTCCGTCCCAGGCACGCCCGCTATCTTTCCTTACGCCACTTGCGCCGTGCGTGCTGTTCGCCAGCTCCTCCGGGTGAACGCGCGCTGATTCTTGGTCCCTGGACGCTGCGCAGGAGCAGGGGCGCGTTCGGTGAGAGAGCGCTATCGAGGCGGAGGCGGAGGGATTGCGTGCTCGCCTCGTATGCTCGTGAACCCGTCCCGAGGACCCGCGGGTTGGAGATGGAGAGGAGGCACCTCGTGCTGTCCGGGCTCGTCTCTTCTGTCGCGCTCATCCTCCCGATTTCAGGTAGAGATGCTCGTGAGATGCCTCAGCACCTGCGAGTACATGGTTCATTTCTCATTTTTAAGTTTTGATTCTCTGCTCTGGAGAGTCTGGACTGGAGGCAAGTGCGAGCGTGTCCAGTGTCAGCTAATTCCGCACAATGAATTATCAGCGTATTAGTTTTCAGAGATGCCAGTAAGATGCTTAGGGTGAAATCACAATCTGTATCATTTCATCGTGTGGATCATATTGTTCCACACATTGTTCTCCTGCATTTCCCTTTCCAGTTTGCAACGGCCATTTCCACCAAAGACCATTTTTGAACTTTTTTTTTCTCTTTATCTCCAAAGTCAAATTTGTAAATGCTTGTAAGCGTTATGTCAACGGAAATTCTGCAGAATCATATGCTGTCATTGAGACTGATGAAGATGTGAAGATGGCCACGCAAGTGGATGAGATCAATGCATACTCTTTTCTTTACCCCGTCGAATTGCCAGGAAAGAAATTCTCCTTCAAATGGTATGTCGGTTCCCTGCACCACCATTTCGCAACTTATCTGTTATTTTTTCACTTGGTGGCTTCTCCATCAGAACTAGGATAACACATAGCCACTTGCTGACCTATTCCGTTCCGTTCCTAGGGTGGAGTCAAGAAGACCAGAGCGTTATTCCTCTGCAGCACCACTTTCACGTGAGTAGTTTCTGGTGTAGCAACTATAAGCAGTGGTTTTATTTGAATTGAAGTTAACTGACTTTATGAAATCTTCGTTTTTTCTGTTCACGATTAAAGTAAACTGACTTGAATTCTATGCAGCTGATGCACGGCAACGTATTGTGGGGGAGCGGGTTGACATGATAAATAATGTTGTCATCTCAGTCTCGGTAACTCAAAACTATATGATACGAGGAAATGCAACAATTTACCATGTGTTGGGTTATATTAACACAATATCACCCCTTAGGAATTAGGTTCCTATATTTTCATTGATGCAAATTGTTGTGTGACTATATGTAACACTCTTGGTGCAAGCTTTTGAATGGCTAGATTATCTGGATGCAAACAACTTCAGTTGAAATTTGGAAAGAATAATTTGAAATACATGGTAATTTTGTTATTTGTCCGGTGCAGATTGGGCCACCAAATTCTCGTTTTTTACCTTCAAAAGACAAGAGCACTTGGGATCCAAAAGATGTTGCTGATTGCATTTTGGCTGATAGATCTACCTTGGTAGTTATTCCTTTCTTTTTGGCTTTCTTTCTCAGAATTTACTAGCCATTTTGATCTAAAAAATATTCTTTTTGCTTGAACTTAAATTGTTATTTTAGATATGACATTCTTCCCTTGCATTGAGAAAAATCGTGTCAGAAAAACCATATGGATTAAGAAAATGAAGAGTGAGACCTGAGTAACTGATAGAGCTATAAAGCCAAGTTCAATCAAAAGCAGACCTGTGTGACATACAAACGTACCCAATTGTCTCATAGAGTGTAGTTATGGTAATTGACCAACAGCACAGTAGACATAATTAATGTAACTGATAAGCAATATTTGAGATGTTGATGAATGTTTCACAGTCCACGAATGCAACTTTGGTGTTGATATTTGGTGACGATAAAGTATATCACCTTGCAGAAGGTAACTACTGGTCAGCGCATGACAGAGAGTTCTGTCCTTGATGCACACTCTACAGAGGTAAGCTCGGATCATTTCAATTATCTTTCAAAGTAGGTTTCTTTTTTCAAGTGTTGATACACACCAGTACATAACAAAATTCTTTATAGGTTGAGGGAGAGCCATACTGGTACTATGAGTATCTAGTCCGGAAATCACCGACAAAATCTGTATGTTTTCTACCACATATACATTTGACAACAAACTTAGTTATGTGAAGAACATCTAATGCAGGGATGCGTTCTTGTTATAAATCTGTTTCTTCAGGCACCAGAACCAAATTTGTTCCGGCACAATGTAGCCTGCACTGCTGAGCGAGATGGTACTAGCTGTCATTCACCCCCTTAAACTTGGAAGACATCTTTGTTCACTCACCTTCTCTCTTCTTTTTTTTTTAAAAAAAAAATTTGCTAGGGTACCTGTACTCGTTGAATGCTTCCACTCTCAGCAAGCAGTGGGAATCTGTAAGTTATGAGTATGCAATGATTTCATACAAATGCTGCAAGAATGAACGTGCATTTGTCCATAAAAGCATCTCTTTTTCCTTTTTTACTTCAGCTTCTGACAAATATTTAACTTTCACAACACAGATGGGGCCTTTTCTCAAAAAGACTGTGGCATCCTTTCGCCTTCTCCCCCCTACAGAAAATTATGTTCCTCCTTACAAGGATCCTTGGAGATTTTGGTGATCCGGCCATTCTTTTATAGTTTCAATTTCGTTTTTTGCTTCATGTGATCTTGCATCTTCAGGGTTTAGACGATAGTACTTTTAGTGGATGTTTAGTTAGTCCCTGCACTTTCAGCTTGACATATAAACACAAAGGCAGAAAGGCTGATTTAGAATCCAGAGGTTGATTTTGCTCTTGCTAGTCAACTTTAAATCATCTGTTCTGATAAAAAAAAAGTCAAAGATTTTCTGTGGTTCCATCACTAATTTTTTGTTGTTGTACCAATCATTTCTTATATATTTTTTTTTCATTTATCATCATGGAGTTGTCTGTATTCTTACACCAACTGCATATTAGCACCAACTCTTTCTTGACCTTTGCCTTTCTTTTTCATCCTGGAGAAGTTTGCAAGGAAGCAAAGCTACCATTATTTCAAAACCAAGCCGTAGATTCAAGATTTTCTAGAGGACACTCACCAGTTTGGCTTAGAACCAATCTTTTAAACACATGATGCCAAGAACGAGCTCATGTAATGAATAGAATAATGGTAACGATCTACTTCGTCTGAGGTTGCAACCGTCCCCAGATGTTGCCATCATAATCCTTGGTTGGCTAACGCACAACAGCTAAGTGTGGCACTGGGGAGCTGTTTTATACCTTCCTCACATATGCCCTCGCCATAGCCTCCCTCTATGACTCTCACGCTTTCTGCAAGAGTGATGCCATTTGTTGTTAGGTTCCATGCTTCCCCTGCAAATGCGCTCTTGTGTCTGGGAAAGAGGACCAAGAACCTGGAGATCCAGCCTTCATGGCTCTGCTACTGCTTTTTTCCAAGAAGCATTGCTCTGAAGGATGAGCTCTTTGTCGGCTCGAAGGGTCGGTGCAGTTTATAAGTCTCTTGGGATCCACACCAAAGCCTTGTAAACTGCACGACTCCTCATGCTGGCAGAAGAACTTGCAGTGAACTAGTCCAGCTTTCATCATGTCCAACTTCTTCGTCTGGTGATTGGTATTTCTTCTCCAGTACCATCGTTCTTTTTTTTTTGTTCTAAAGTGGTCATTGTTTGGATAGGGATATTGCTATTTTTTACTATTTAGTTCAAATTTGAATTAAATCCCAGGGATTTTTTTATCACGATCTCCCTTAACAGATGTTCAGACAAGTGCTTAGAAGTAAATGCAGAAACTTCAACAGACCTTTGCCGCCACTCAAAATTGATGCATTCATGAATTATTGGAATATTTTTCATCAAAATGAAAAGAGCATTGCGTGATTAAGAGTTTAAGAGCTTTATACCCTGGCCATTCTGCGACTTGCAAAAAACAGTGAGTCTAAAAGTAGAAAACTAGGCAATTGTGGCCTTGTGAACTTAGTCTGAAAGCACTAATTAACTAGAACCCGTTACAAGAGTCAATGTTTGGAGTACCACGGAGGTTTTATAGGAGCCTCCAATCAGTAACAGCTCACAGAGTGCATGTTATACCCACATCTATTTACACAATTGGTTGACCAGAGATAAGTTAGTGACTTTTATGATCCTTGATATATTTCAGAGCAAAGCATTACAGCCAGAAACGCACTAGCAAATCAACTCACAATTACAAACCATGGTCTGTCTAGCCACATGCCACAACCGACGACACAACATAAACAACAATATGGCCAGTAAGCTAAAGATCAGAGGATCCATAATAGGACTCGCATAGACTTGCCAGGAAATAGAAAACTTTGCATATGCTTTGCGCTAGGCTCAAACTTGAGGGACAGAGCCTTTTTATTTTGTTCGGGGAGTGGGCTATCTGAATGGACACTGCTCAGCAATGATAAAATCATGCATGGTCGCCTGGCTGAGGGCCCGGAGCTGGAGTTGCACAGGCAATTATCCCTTTTGCCCTTTCCACAAGGTCGCACAGAGGTATGCCGAGCTCCACGACTACTCCCTCGTCGCCAGAGAAGACCCTGTACTTCTCCACCTTGGATGGTGTCCTCGCTACCTTGCACAATTCTTCTATAACCCCTTCTTCTCTGAGCATGGTTCGGAAGCCAGGATAGGATCCCACCAAGGATATTACCATCTCAACAATAACCCTTCTCATCCTTGGGTATTCAGGACTTGGTTTTCTATTGGAGTTTAGTGTACCCACCAGCTTTTTGACAAGTTCTGTTGCGTTTGTTTTTGACTCAAGCTCACAGACAAAGCATTCAGGGATGCTACAGATCTGTGACGCGAGTCCGATTAAGGTTTCCAGTTGTTTGCCCGCCGCTGAAACAATATTTTCCATCACCTGCATGGTGTGATAGCAATATCAGGTAATTCTCATCTGGTGCTATATATATGTATATGTGCATAATGAACAACCATACATGCATGTATAGTTACCTCCATCTGTGTAAGATAAGCCACATGAATAGACTGTGTACTTACGCCTATACTATCAAGACATAATAAGCAAAATCTAACTGTAAAAATGGTTTTACTAAGCATTAGTTGAGAGACTTACTGCTGGCAAGGCGGACCTCAGGTGCTCGCTTGCACCTGGATGGTTCATCAACTTATCTCTGGAGTGTGCACAAAGGTTGTGCAGCAGAGTTGCGGCCACATATATGTAGATTCTGTACTCAACTTCACGGAGCATGTCCCTGAGATCCTTGACAAGTTCGTATCCCGGCTCCTCCAGAATAGCTGAGCAATTAGCAATGCTCTCCAAAGTAAGGTTTGCGAGTGCTTCCCCTGCGGCCATTCGCAGTGACTGATCATTTGATTCATCTCGCCCAAGAAATGCATGGATGAGTTTGCCACGAATCACTTGGGTGCTCCCAATCTCTTGCCTTGCATCCTCATCCAAGCTCAGCTTCGCTATGATATCCATCGTCGGCGTCCATACTTCAGGGCTGCTGCGGCTGTCCTCCAAAATACCTGCGAGGTTATCAATCAAGAAGGGGCTCTCCCACAGCTTTTGCCGTACCATTACACCGATTTTCCCGCCAGTGCTTGCAAGCCTCCTCACCAAATGCAGCGACGAACATATTACTACATTGTCGTTGTCGTGAGTATATCTTATGAGCCCAATTATCTTGGAGACGAGGTTTGTGGCTTCGACAATTTCGACGCAGTTGTCAGGATCATGAGCAAGCCTCTCGAGAATTACCGTGGCGAGCACAGGAAATGAGTCCTGTTGTGTCAAGGGTGGCTCGTCCGGGACGGACCACTCATCTTTCATTCGATGCCAACACTGGCATACCAAAGAGCGCCCTCCATTCTTGCCTCCCGCGGACCGGCCATTTGTATGTGGCCTACATGCAGTATTCCCTCCATCACCAGAAGCGATTAGCGACAACTTCTTGGCATGAAGGAGTGAAGACACCGACTTCACCATGCCAGCTGGAACCTCAGAAATTCTCAGGTGACCAGCGATCTTGGCGGTAACCCTAGCGGCGAACAGCCTGATACTTCTGTCTTGTGTATCGGTGCCGCCGAGGCCGAGCATGATGATCAATGTGGACAGTGCTTTGCTGGGGCTGGTAACTCTTGGGATTAGCCCGTCGCTGGAGTCACTACTTTCACGTAAGAGGCTGTCAAGAACTCGGATCCCAACAAGCTGCACTTCACGTGACCTGGAGCTGAGGGACTCCATGGCGAAGGCGTCGAGGGTCATCGTGCTACCTGCAGCTAGCACGCCGGTTTCCATGCGTGTCGTGTAGACACGCTGGTAGAATAGATGGACAGCTTTTGATCCCCACTGACCTGTGAATCCTGACCGGAGGAGAAGCGACCGGCAGGGGAAGTAGGAGAAAAACCCCAGAATGCAAGCCATGATGTAGAACGCGCCCTCGCAGAGCGCCAGAATGTAGAAGACTGCTATCGATGGCACAAGATTTTGGTTGTAGTCTTGCGGCTGCGGGTAGTAGTCATGGTGCGCCGCCCACAGCCCGCGAAGGCGCAAAGACGAGAGCACAACTTGTGCTACCGCAGCAGGGATCTGCAAGTTTCCTACCAGCAGCGCCGCCAGCAAAAAGAATGATATTTCACGGCAGTGTGGACAGGCGTTGAATGTGATCAACAGATCCCAAAGGAACAATACGTGCAAGATGACGTGAAGCCAGCGGCTAAAGAGACTAGTATTCGCCGTTGCCGGAGCCTGTAGGCTGCCAAATGATAGCACCACTATGGTGAATGGTTTGTTGAATTTGCTGACGGCGGATACTAGAAGGGTGCGGGGCAACAGGAGCAACGCCCAACTGTAAGCTAACCATACAGCTGAGATCACTTTGGCCAAAGATACTAGCTTGCGGCCACCAGGACTAACTGTTAGGTTGGCAATTCTTTGAGGCCTCAGGTTGAGCAGCAACACTGCCACAACCTGTGCTAGGATGCCTGCCAGTGTATCAGCAAGCCACAATGCTACATAAGGAGCCCTGCCCACGCCTTCTTTTACCATAATATAGATATCTCTGCTTGCGTTACCGGCAGTAACAATAAGGTAGGTAACCAGGACAGCCCACAACTGCAACACTCGGACCCGTCGTTGAGCGCTCGTCAGCTGAGGAGCCCCTCGAAGGTGCCACTTATTCATAAGCATTAGTAAAGCCGTCTTAAGATAAACACCCAGCGGCATTTTCTCAACAACTTTAATGCACAAACCCATGATCAACACCACTTCATTTCCTTCTTGAGGTCGCGTTAACATGCGAGTGAAAGACAAACTCATCCATCTGAGTGCCCTTGTGGTGCCGAACAACGACTGATTGTCCAATGTATAGTTGCGGCTGAAAACTCTGATGTGCAAAAAAGACAGAGCTAATGAGTTGAATAGCAAACAACAACATAACGATAAAACAGAAAAAGGAACTTCTAAATACATGAGCATCTTATTTTTTTTTTGAGACTCATGAGCATCTTATTTTGTACTAACTAGAGGCACTTTTCATAAGCTGGAAAAGATAGCCCAAAATACCCCTTCACGTGTTTTTAAAATTACTCGCCATTAAAAATAGTCTACATTACCCCTCATATAAATTATTCATTATTGTCTATAAAAAATGAAAAAGTTAAAAATGACAATAGCAAACTAATGAGGCTTTCAATACGATACAAAACTAATTCAATTGTTGATACTGGCTAGTTCACTAAATATCACTCTTTTATACATCTTCTTAAATCAGTACTTTCGTAAAGTAGTTTTGTAAAATTTACTCTTATAAGTTTTTCATAAAGAAACCCTTTCGACCAGCTCGGGTGATGCTAATCGGAAAGGAGCAGTGCTACATCTACAAACAGGTTTTACTTAAATTCTACGCATTGCTGACGTGGTTTTTTTTTTTCTAGAACGTGCATTGCACGTATTTCATTAAGAGAGAAGAAGAAATAAGCGACCTCGCCGTAGGGCTCGGGTTAAGCCCCAGGCGTGGACGTTCCATACAAAAGTTTACATAAAAAAACAAAACGTGACCAAACACGACCTAAAGCTAATTAGATAGCATTGCTGACGTGGTAAAACATGGTTGGTTTTGTGATTTAGGATTAACATAATTTAAGGAGACACTTGCTATAAATTCACTCATACGTCAGCAACACTTGCTATAAATTCAATGACACATCAAGATTTTGTAAGAATTTTGTAAAACTGTAAGTAAATATAGCATTACTCATCGGGAAGCATATATGCAAACAAGGAGCAGCACAACAAAACAATGGACATGTTTCTTTTTCCAACAAGACTTTTTTCGCCAATTATAGTAGTTGAAGCTTCTGTTTAGATCACTTTCAAACCTTTGGTGCCTGTGTGTGCGAGAGAGAGAGAGAGAGAGAGAGACTTAACCTGAAGGCTTCTATGAAGATCATGACGGCAGCAAACCAGAAATCCTTAGTGTTCAGCGAAGAGCAGAAGCCGCCAAGCAGGACAACAGTTGCCCAGACGAAGGCCAGCGCGCCGAAGGCGTTACCCGCCCACTCACCGAAGGCAACAAAGCGCACGAACCGGTTCAGACTCTTCTCCCGCCGAGCGGCAGTGCTCTCGCTCCGCTCTGGCTCACCACATGCTGAATCAGCAACCACAACAGGGATCTGGATGTAATGGTTGCCACTGCCACCAGCCGCGGCTGCTGGGCTCGCCATTTTTCTTGGATGTAATAGTGCCCATGGACGCTTTATATACACGGCCTACTAGCTAGTTTAGTACGATTTCGCCCACCAAGGTCCACCCCCGTAGTCTCGTATATACTGCTTTGCACTTGCAAGGAAATGACCACTTGATAGTGAATCTACCACTTTTCTTTGCTGCCGGTTTTTCATCAATGGGATATTTTTGTTTTAACACCGCATCTGAAACCTAGTCTTTGTACGCTTCTTCCTGTCTTTTGTTCCCATCCAGTAGACGTTACAATCAACCATAGTTTACCAACCCAACCATATATTATATTTTTAGGCCCCGTTTAGAATGGAGGAATCATTCTCTATTTCTGCGGAAATTGAACTGCTCCTGTGAAATTCTTGTAAAATTCCTGCATTACAAACGAGGCCTTATTTATCGTCCACACCCTCGCTGACTCGCGACTTCACTAATCCGTGTCCCTCGCTGATATAATCTGTGTCACTACTGAGTACTGACATCCACCCCTGCCCATTTTTCCATTTCTCGCACTGTTATAATATTTTTTGTTTTTTATTTGAAGATGTTAGGGTCACCTTTTGGTTCATTTTAAATCTCAGTATTTCATTCTAATATCACCAGTTAATTGAAAAATACTAACGGAGTAAGTTATTGATATATCAGTCATCGTTTTTGATTAGCTAGGTGCACAGGCCGCACACCAGGTGTGGTGACACCAGTCGAGCGACTCCAAGAACCTATGAAGAAGTGCCTCCAGAGGCATATCAGTCATCGTTTACAACAACAAAACGCTATTCTGAAGACTTGCAACCGACGACTTGCTCGACGACCACGTGCATGACTTCTGTCTGTTGATTGAGCTGGGAACTGATGACAGGGAAGCACTTGGAAAACACACTTACTTTATTAACTGTCAATTTTCATATTGGCGTATTTTAACTCCCACTGAGAGCTACTCTTTCTTTGTTTCTGACGACATTACTTCTTCGGATACAACCAACAGTCCTTAGTTGTACATGCAAGGTCCAATCACTAGAGCTCATGCACGACAATTAAATTTATGGGTGAGCTCGTTCCTAATGCTTTCTTTACATGATTTTGAGAATAAAATGCTACCTAATGATTCAATTATTGTTCAAAACCATGGAGATGATGAGGTAGGTGGAGATGTGTTTGGAAGCGTGGAGGGCCACCAAGGGCGTCCGGGTCAAGTTGGAGGCCCAATCCAAGTCGATTTTGAGTCCGTTTCGGAGTCCAGGAGCAATCTATACTAAAACGGTAGTCCAGGTCGCATACGGGCTCGGTTTTGAACGTTCTATATATGCACAGAAAGATAATTTGATAACTTTCTAATGGCTCCGATCTCACATCAAAATCCACCCGGAGTCATCAGGAATCTTCGAAACAAATTAAAGTTCAGAATCTGTCTCAGTGCTGCGCCACCGTAATTTGGCCTTTGAGCTTTGTATCGTGTTAGAGCCCATTAGGAGCACGTCTAGGGCTCTTGCACGTCCCTAAACCCTATATCATCAGTAGCCGCCGCCCAAGTTAGGGTTGTGTTTTGCTTGGATTATTCTGTTAATAACAGATTCGCCGTTCATCGATTTGTGAGACCCTAATGTGAGTTTAATCATATATCTGCAATTTGGTTGCATTCTTTCTTGTTCTTGCTTGTGTTTTTCGATTCGCAGGCAAGGATTAGCTTTCTTGGCGAGGTCGATCGTGCAACGTCGGTCGATAACTAGATGAGATGTGGTGTTGCGATTGCGGGATTCAGGGCGTGTTGTTCGGGAGCCAGATCAATGTGTATCAAATCTCCGATCGTTGTTTATCTGAACCTTTCGAAAGATCGGGAACCCTAGTCCACGTCAGCTTCTTCCTACCTGTGTTCCATCCAGTAAAGTTTGCAAAGATTTTAAACAAGCAACCGTTAAGTTGGTGTCTACACTTGCAGGAAATCACGTCAACAGACGGTGCGAAAATAATCTTTGCAAGTCCTGGGGAGCGGAGTGACAAAAAGCTAGTTATCAAATATAGTTGGCGAGATTTCTTGTATGGATAATAGATGTTTTTGTTCTTCTCTAATTCTTTTACAGGAACCTTGGCTGATGTTGCTGGAAAAAAGGAAGTAAAATGGGCAACTATATACTTAAAAAAAGAAATGACCGATCTAGTCATGCAGACAGACCAAAAGAAGATATTTCAACTCAATTGTATCTGTATGCAGGGTAAGATTCAGCAGAAGCTTGCTCTATCATTCCTTTTCCACCAGAAAACACGGCCAATTGGACTGTAAGCTACAATTCTGTTAGCCTTCAGTCTCGTGTCATTAGTGTTTTTTTTTTCAGTTTCTTCAGTTTGTTCAGTGTTTGTTAGTGGTCAGAGTTATAAGTCCTAGTCTTTAGGCATGTAGTATGTAGTAGCCACGGCTAAGGTGTAAGCTAGAAGTTAGGATCCGGCTCTATAGGAGCCATGATCTAGTTTGTTTCCCAGCTAGTGCTATATAATAAAGAGAGAGAAACCCATAAAAACTGCAGCTTCATCGCAGCGCCAAATCATTTGTGTTTTCGCGTGTTCTTGTGAGTTGAGAGAATTGCCTGCTTGGCCAACAAATTCCAATGCCGAATCTCTGGAGTCTCACACTATAAGAGATAATAGATTGTTGTATAATATATGGATTGTATTGCATTGAACCTTTCGGCTGGTATATATGGGAGCTGGCTTGAGAGCGGACTGGGGAGGTTGGTGTGGTGCTGGAGATGCTCACCTGCGGCTCCGCCGGGGCAGGGATGAGCTGGAGCAGGAGGTAGACGGCGCGGCCATCCGAATTAGTCTCTTCGTTTCCACAACAGAGGGCTGAAAAATTAAGTCTGACGATCTTGAGTAACTTTATTAAATAGCAGAGATTAATGTTGAAATTGAGCAAACGTTAGGACTCCTCTTGAGTCGAGTGTCTATGTCTTGTTCTAATAAACAACCACCTAGTTTATCCTAGGTTGTAATCTAGACAGTGATTTCTTCCAGGTCCTTATAATCTGATCTTTACATTGTAGGAATCAATGTTGAGGGTACCATAGAGGTTCTGAAGAAGACTCCGATCATTAACGTTAAGATTCATGACACACCATAGGAGTCAGTGCCTCAATGGTATCACAGAGGTTCTTAAAGAAGCTCCAATCAGTAAGATTCATGACACACCAAAGGGCTCACTGGTACAAGACATGTATTTACACGACTGATTAACCATGGATAAGTCTATGAATTATATTCATACATCAGCATTTGTGATATTTCGGAGTATAAAGCATTACAACCAGAAAACGCTAGCAAATCATCTCACACTGCAAGGCTACAGCTGACAACACAACAATATGGCCACTATCAGAAAAAATCATTGAACAACGATGATAAATCATGCATGGTCGTCTGGTTGAGCACCCGAAGCTGGAGTTGCAGAACCAATTAGCTCCTTTGCCCTTTCCACAAGGTCGCGCAGAGGTATACCGTTCTCCACGACTACTCCCTCGTCGTCGCCAGAGAAGACCCTGTACTTCTCCACCTTGGATGGTGTCCTTGCTGCCTCGGACAATGCTTTCGTCACCCCTTCTTCTCTAAGCATGGTTCGGTAGCCAGGATAGGATCTCGCTAAGGATATTACCATCTCAAAGATAACCCTTCTCATCCTTGGGTATTCAGGACTTGCAGTGGCGGATCCAGACGAAAATCGTAGGGGGTGCTGAACCACATGACGACAGAGCATGAACAATGCTATATAGAAGACAAATTGCTAAAATACCTATTGTAAAGTAGGCGTTGAGACCGCTCACCGGTCACCAATCCTTGTGCGGTACATCGCATGCGGCGAGGTAAATTCGAGTCTAGTGCACCATTCTTTACGGGTTGAATCTTCACTATCGGCCAATGGCGTAGCTAGTATTAATTGGCCAACAAAAAATCTTACCCCGCACAATAACCTTGCTATGAATTTGAATAAAATTTTCTATGCAGTCAGACAGAAAAATGTTAGACATTGCTATGCAATTGAACTAGAGAAGTCAGACGCAAAAAAACAAAAATGAATTAGAGAAGTCAGAAAGTTAGAAATGGAATGTCACGTTGAACTGCTGCTTCCTGCTTGCCTAATCTCACGGAATGAGGCCGAGCGGGGCTTGAGTGGCTCAGTGCTTTGGCACGGCCCAATCTCAGGGTAGGAAGGCTTCTGCGCCAATGCTCTCAGCCCAGCACATGAGCCCATATACTACACACCCCTTCGTTCTTCTTCTTCCTCCTTCAGAGAGTCGAAACACAGGAGGAAATGACGCCATTGTTGCAAACTCAACGTCATGACTACGTACTGAAATTAAGGCGCGTAAATGACCGTGGATGAGTAAAATCGATTCGAAACGACCTCCTCTTCCTTCCCGCGCGACGAATATCCAAAATCTGACACTGTCCACCGTCGTCTTCAACCTCCAGCCCCTCTAACCTCTCTTGCCTGCGAGAAAATTGAAGGGGAGGCTCTAGGGGGGCTCCACTGTCCGGCGGGCAGTAGGGGGGGCTCGAGACCCCCCTGCTGCCCCGCTGGATCCGCCACTGAGGACTTGGTTTCCTATTGGAGTTGAGTGTACTCACTAGCTTTTTAATAAGTCCTGCTACGTCTGTTTGTGAATCAAGATCAAAGACAAAGCATTCAGGGATGCTACAGATTTGTGACGCCAGTCCAATTAAGGTCTACAGTTGTTTTCCTTCAGCAGAAATAATATTTTCCATCACCTGCATTATGTGGTAACAATAATTTTAGGTAATTCAATAGGAGCTGTGTGTGTGGGAATAATGAACAACCATTTATAGTTGTTGTTCTTCTGTAAGCTAATCTAGACAAGCTGAATACCATATGCCTATACCGTATACTACCGTCAAGATAGATGTGATAATATATAGCTGTACCAGTTGAGAGACTTACCTCTTGAGTGCGCAAAAGGTTCTGCAGCAAACTTGCCGTCACATATATGTAGATTTTGTACTCGTCTTCACAGAGCATGTCCTTGAGATCCTTGACAAGTTCGTATCCCGGCTCCTCCAAGATAGCTGAGCAATTAGCAGTGCTCTCCATAGTAAGGTTTGCGATGCTTCCCCTGCGGCCATTCGTAGTGACTGATCATTTGGCCCCAAAAAATGCATGGATGAGTTTGCCAATAATCACTTGAGTGCTCCCAATCTCCCGCCTTGCATCCTCATCCAAGGCAAGCTTGGCAATGATATCCACCGTTGGCGCCCACACTTCAGGGCTGCTGTGGTTATCCTCCAAGATACTTGCGAGATTGTCAAGTAAAAGAGGGCTTTCCCACAGCTTACGCCGAGCAGTTACACCAATTTTCCCATCAGTGCTCGCAAGCCTCCTCACCAAATGTAGCGATGAACATATCACTGCATTTTGTTGCTCATAGTTGTTGCTTTTGTTGCAGCTAGTGTAGCTTATGAGCCCTATGATCTTGGAGATAAGGTCTGGCTTTCAAAATTCTGCGCAGTTACCAGGATCACAAGCAAGTTTCTCCAGAATTACCATGCCCAACACGGGTAACGAATCTTGACGAGTCAAGGGTGGCTCCTCTGGAATGGACCACCTCTCTTTCATCCACAGCCAGCACCGGCGTACCCAGGAGCATCCTCTGTTCTTATAGCTTTCTTAATGCTGTCCATCTCTTGGTTGGCTACTACCTGCATTCTCTCCTGTATGAGAACCTGTTTGTGCTAAATATTCTTGAACCAGTGATTGATTGGCCACAACATTCTGTGCATTGATCAAACAGGCAGCTGTGACGCTGTCAGCAGTAACCTGTGCATGGAGCAGAGAGTCTTCATGCCTTGCTGCTTGATTCACAGCATCAAGGACAGGAGATACCAACTTCAAGAACATGCCGGAGATCTCGGAAATTCTAATGCTGCCAGCAAGCTTGGTAGTGGCCCTAGCAGCGAACAGTCTGATATTTCTGTCTCGCACATCTGACCATCGGAGCATGCCAATCAACTTGGACACTGCTTTTTTTGGAGCTGACGATTCTGGACTTGAGCTTTTCGCTGTAGTCGGTTTCTTGCGAGAGGAGGTTGTCAAGAATAAGCACACCAGCAAGCTGCAACCTACTTGAATTGGAGCGTAGGGACTCCACGGCGAAGCTGGCGAGGCTCACCGTCCTCCTCGAGACAAGCAAACCAGTTTCCATGCATGTTATATAGGCACGCTGGTAGTGTACATCGATGGCTTTGGCTCCCCGCCGACCACAGAATTTGGACTCACGGACAAGTGCTCTGCGATGGAAGAAGGAGAAGAACCCGAGGATACTTGCCAAAGTGTAGAGTGACCCTTGACATATCGTCAGAACGTAGAAGACTTCTATTGATGGAGTGTCGTACCCCATTTCTGAAGTACTTAGTGTTTACCGTATCAGTCCCTGAATCAGTAGCTGATATGATACTTTCATAGAATGCTTCACAGCAAATACTTTGTTTATATTACCGAGGGTCATTACAAGCCTTTTAATACATAAAGGTCTTTATACAAATGAGGCGGGCGGCCTCAACACACACAGACATCACGCTCAAAGGCTGACGCAGCAGCCAGACTAACACTTATTCTAGCGGAAGACGACAAGGCTCCACTCCTACAGGCACCGCTTGAGCGAAGGCCGATCTCTACTCTTCATCACCATCAGCTCGAAAGTCATAGTTGGGCTCATCTTCTGAATGATTGAAGCAAGAGTGAGTACTTAAGGTACTCAGCAAGCCTAACACGAGGGGTAAGTTATGCAAGGGGTTTATCAAAGGATAGGCTGAGGTTTATCACAATAAGGCGTGAAAGCCAAGTTTATGCAGGGTTGTTTGAAAACAAAGCAGTTCGCAATCTAATCAAGTATCTGTAGAGATTAGTGGGGTTGGACGGCCTTGGGAGAGTTACTGTCCATCCCGCCAGTGCCTCAAGTTTTATCACTGGCCGTCAACCAGCACACGGCTCCAAACCGGTGTATTCCGAAAACACGCCAAGGATAACTCACACCGAAAAGACTAATCATAGTGTGGCCGATGCTTTCGCGTTGTCCAATACCGTGGAACACGGCTTTCCGGAAAGTTTCTTAACCTTAGCCAAGGGTGCACAAATTTCCCCACAAGGTGGTCCAGCCCTCCCTATCGTCATAGTTTGGACTGCCCCACTAAAGGTTCCATACCTACTTCGTACCACCACGGCATCCCCCACGGACATCACCAGGGGCTTCACAATAATAATATGGCCAGTCATAAATGCCGGATCTCGAACAACCACCAACGAACGAGTCTTCTCCTGGGACTCCGTTGCAATCTCCTGCCTCCGGAGGGTACCGGGTGAGTACTAGTAGGGTGTGGTTCCAATCCCGTGCCCATTCACGGACTGTGGCTGCGCGAGAGGTGCTAGGCAAAGGCGGCACAAGAACCGGTCCTTATACGACCGAATCAGGCATCTTCAATAGCCAATCCACAAGTGGAAGGGCGTCCCAGAGATAGCCTCCCCACTGAGGACTACCTCGCCTGATCCCGCCAAAACCATCCCTCACTAGGGTTGCACTTATTATTATACCACCCAATTTCACATTTACACACACCACCAAGACACGCATTTACACGAAAAATCATGTGAGCAATATTAATTAAACACATGTGAAAGTCCTAAGCAGCGAGCATATCAACAATTCATTAATTAAATTAATGATGTTGATTCCTAGGGCTAACAAGGATACAGGATCAAATCAAGGCAGGCAATCAAGTATTGCATAGGACCATTCTAGCATTTAAATTCATTTAAATACCATGCAATTTATTTATAAACAGCTCTAATTAGGATATTTGCAAACATAGGATCAATATGATCAAAGGAAGTTAGACTTGCCTTCACCAAGCTCTTCTTCCTCTAAATCCTCGTAATCAGGATCCTCAGCCTCTTCGTCTTGATTATCTAACGATTTAACAAGGAATAAATCTACCGTTTGCAAACAATTTAACATAGCGATAAATCCAAATAAAATGCAAATAAAACCAGATGGGAGTTGATTTTGGTGGCACTGGATAGATTAGGATTTTAGATGAATTTTGGCGCAAGTTTCGCCAAAATTGGAGTTAAGATGGAAAGATATAGATTTTTGAAGTTTGGATGAATTGATTTAATTGAATTTAGCTTGATTAATTTTGTATGTGAGATACATAATTAATCAGAGGCTAACAGGTGTTGGAAAGTGTTTAGGAAGTGACAAAGTATTTTTAGGAATTTTTAGGAATTTTTCTGTTATTGGAAATGTGGTCGAAATGATTCTCTGTGTACAAATCCGGGTACGCGTAGCAATTTCCTGCGAATTGTTTCACTGACCGGTGGGCCAAAGGGCCCAGCGGGGTCCGCGCGCTACTGTTGTGTGGACTAAGTCCACCGCTCGGTGGACCGGTTTAGTTTTGAACATGCGGTCTACGGTGCGCCGGGTCTGCCATGTGGGCGGCGACCCGGTCACCACCGGGCCCACCGATCCGACGTGGATGCCACGTCGGACGGCGGCGCGGCAAAAGGGCGCGCGGCGGCGCAACACGCGCGCGCGGCGGCGCAGCGCCGGAGAACTCGCCGGCGGCGAGCACGAATGTCCAAAGGCGACGAGAGCTAGTCGGACAGGGCCTACGCGCGAAGGCGAACCGTCCTGTGGGTGATGTCGAAGTGGAGACGGGCTAGGGCGGCGGCAATGGCTCGCCAGAAGGAGGCGGCGCGCCGGTGAGCAAAGGGGAAAAGATGCGTGCGTGCTCGGGGCGTGAGAGCGAGTAGCCAGAAGTGTGCGCGGGGGTGCGGTGAGTCGTGCGGAGAGTTCGGCCGGGTCGGAGAAGGCTCATGGCGGCCGGCGGCGAGAGGGGAGGGCGGCGGCGGAGCCGACGCTCGGTGCGCGGGTGGCGCGGAGGTGCGAGGGAGAAAGAGAGAGAGCGCATGAGAGAGAGAAAGTCACGGCGAACCTAGAGATACTACACATCGACGAGGAAAGGGGCCGGAGGAATGGCGCGGCGTCGCCGGAGTGGGGCGGCGCTCCGACGAGCGAGGGGGAAAAGGGTGTGCGCGTGGTTGTGCGCGAGTGCGTGTGGCCGCGCAGGTGTGCGGGCATGCGAGGAGCGTGGCGCGCGCCTCGGCATGGGCTGGCGTGGCCGGGATGGTCACCGGCGGCGAAGTGAGGGCCGGCGGGTGGCGGTGCTCCGGTGAAAGGGTGTGCGCGCACGGAGAGGGACGACGAAAAGTGGCGCAAAAGAGAGAGAGAGTGAAGGGGAGGCTCACCGAGCTGTTGGACGGATGAGAGGACGACGGGAGGCGGCCGGCGTGGGAGAAGAAGACGACGATAGGTCAACGTCGATCTCCCTCCTCAGACCACGGCCGCGGACGAGATGATCACGGTGAGGTAGAGCTCGGAACGGAGAAGCTAAGAGAAGAAGAATGAGACGATGAGGCTCACCTATGGCAAAGAGAGGGCTCACCGGAGAGTTCACCGGAGAGAGAGAGAAAAGGGGAAAAGTGAAAGAGAGAGCTCGAGAGTGGGAGTGGAGTGGGAAATGAGAACAGAGGAGTAGAACGGAAGCTACCCCTTGCTTTATAGCCGCCAATGGCGGTTCGGAGAGGCGGTTTCGCCGGCGAGAAATATCTCGCCGGACTGGAGCTCGACGTGACGCCCAGAGGCGGTTCGCGAGCCACGAGGACGGCGGTGACGCGCGAAGAGAGCTTCTGCAGTGCTTGGGATGCGACGGAGCGAGGGGGAGAGTAGCTGTGGCTGACGTTCGCGGAGTGGAGCTCGCCGGACTTCCGAGGCGGTTCGGCGCGAGCGCCAAGGAAGAGGGATGGCTCGTTCCTGTGCGACGGGATTGGACGGAGAGGCGGTGCAACGCGTGCACGAACTTCACGTGGAGCTTCCTGTGGCTGGGAAATGACAAGGGCGGCGGGGAACCGGCCGGTATGGGCGCAGGCGCGATTGGCGCCGGCGCGGCGGAAGGTAGGCGACGGAGGCGGGCCCCACCTGGCAGTGACTCGGCGGAAAAAGAAAAAGAGTGCGCAGTGCTGGGCTGGTGCGGCGAGGCTGGTCCGGGAGCGGAGCGGCCCACGCGAGGAAGGAAAAGAGGAAAGGAAGGGAGAGAGTTTGGGCCGGCCGGGAGAAAAAGAGGAGAAGGGCGGCCCGATAAGGGAAATAGACTTGATCTTTTACTGGGGTTGAAATTGAATGAATTTCGAATTCATTCAAAAGGAAGGATTTAAAACTAGCACTCAGACCAACAAGGAAAACTCAAAAATGCTCATGGTGCTGTTTATGCATGTTTTAAGCACATTGTCTATATATAGCTGAGCATAATGATTTCCCCTGTATACCGTCTTCACAGGTATAAAGTGTGCTACTATTGTCAGTCGATCCACAATAACCCATATGGAATCATATCCTTTCTGGGTACGGGGTAACCCTACGATGAAATCCATACTGATCTCATCCCATTTCCATTCCGGAATATGGAGGGGTTGTAACAATCCTGCAGGTCTTTTATACTCTGCTTTTACTCTGCTGCAGATATCACAACGAGCAACAAATTCTGCTATGTCTCTTTTCATTCCTGACCACCAATATTTCTGTTTTAGATCCATATACATTTTGGTGCATCCAGGATGAATAGAATATGCTGAATTATGAGCTTCATCCATGATCAGCTTCTGATATCCACCAGTCTTTGGTACACAAATTCTATCCTTGTACCATAAGGTGTCCTGATTATCCACTCGAAATCCAGGGGCCTTGTCCAACCCTGTCATTTTCTTTAGCTCATTTATTTCTTCATCTGACTCCTGAGCTGTTCTGATTTGCTTTTCCAGGGTTGGTTCCACACATAGAGTATTCAGACGGCCTGGCTTAGCAAAGTGAAGATTTAATTGTTTGAATTCTTCCGCAAGCTCCGGGCTTCGTCTCCGCATTTTAATCCCATTATTCTGAGATTTGCGGCTTAATGCATCTGCAACCACATTTGCCTTTCCAGGATGGTAGTGAATTTCTAGGTCATAATCCTTTATTAATTCCAACCATCTTCTCTGTCTGAGGTTTAAATCCGGTTGTGTGAAAATATATTTCAGACTCTTGTGATCCGTATATATTTCACATTTATTGCCAATCAGATAATGCCTCCAAATTTTGAGAGCATGCACAACTGCTGCTAGCTCCAAATCATGAGTGGGATAATTCTGCTCATGTGTTTTCAACTGCCTTGATGCATATGCAATAACTCTGCCATCTTGCATAAGCACACATCCTAATCCTTGTCGAGATGCGTCGCAATATACGACAAAATCTCGGTGTATGTCTGGCAAGGTCAACACTGGGGCTGTGGTTAACCTTTTCTTTAACTCTTGAAAACTTCTCTCACATGCTTCTGTCCATTTAAATTCTTTTCCCTTCTGTGTCAGAGTTGTCATTGGTCTTGCTATTTTTGAAAAACCTTCGATGAATCTGCGGTAATAACCAGCTAGACCAAGGAAACTTCGAACTTCTGTCACAGTGGTTGGTTGCTTCCAATTAAGAACTGCCTCAACTTTGGCTGGATCCACTGATACTCCTTCTTCTGTCAGAATGTGACCAAGAAAAGCCACTTTATTTAACCAAAATTCACATTTACTGAACTTGGCATACAGTTCATGAGCTCTCAATTTTTCTAGCACAATCCTCAAATGCTGCTCATGCTCTTCTGCACTTTTGGAGTAGATAAGTATGTCGTCAATGAAAACAACAACAAACCGATCTAACTCCTCCATAAACACCTTATTCATCAGGTTCATGAAGTATGCAGGTGCATTTGTTAATCCAAATGGCATCACTGTGAACTCATACTGACCATATCTGGTGACAAAAGCTGTCTTGAGAATATCACATTCTCTGATTTTTAGCTGATAATACCCAGATCTTAAATCAATTTTGGAGAAGTATTTAGCTCCTTTCAATTGATCAAATAAATCATCGATCCTGGGCAGTGGATATTTATTCTTGATGGTAACTTCATTCAAAGAGCGGTAGTCTATGCACATTCTGAGACTGCCGTCTTTCTTTTTAACAAAGAGGACAGGTGATCCCCATGGTGATGAACTTGGTCTGATAAATCCTTTTTCCTGTAACTCTGCTATTTGTGCCTTCAATTCTGTTAGCTCATTTGCTGCCATTCTATACGGTCTCTTTGCTATCGGAGAGGTGCCGGGTATGAGGTCAATGATGAACTCTATGTCTCTGTCAGGTGGCATGCCTGGCAACTCTTCTGGAAACACATCAGGATATTCACAGACCACTGGCACTTCCTCCAACGGTTTTGCTTCCATACTATGAACCATTGGTGCAACCTTTGACCTTTTTGGTTCACATACCACTTTAATTCCTTTGTGGTTTACCAGGATAACTTTCCTGGTGTCACAGGCTATATTGCCTCGGTGCTTACTTAACCAGTCCATTCCAAGGATAACATCTATCCCATGGGATTCTAGGACTACTAAGTTCGCTAGGAACTCTACCCCACTTAAAAGGATCTTAACCCGTGGGCATCCCAAATAACTTTTGGTCTCGGCCCTGGGAGTCCGGATTATCAGGGGTTGTTTTAGCATAACAGTTGGCAAACCATTTGCAGCAACAAACTTTGAAGAAACAAACGAATGCGAAGCTCCAGAATCAAACAGAACGGTTGCAAGAGTGGAGTTGACAAGATACTCACCAAGAACAACATCAGGAGTGTCCTCAACCTCATCCGCATTAATATGATTGACTTTTCCTCGGCCGAAGGATTGATTATTCCTCCGCTGCTGTCCAGAGGGTTGCTGTCCACCACGACCATTTCCAGAAGCTGCAGTTCTGGTTTGACTGATGCTGCTGAGTAGGAGCATTATTCTGGCTCAAATAGGGACATCTAGCAATCATGTGACCAGGCTCACGGCAATGAAAGCAAGTCCTCTTATCATTGTTGTTGGGTTGAACAACACTGGAACTGCTCTTCTGCTGAATACCAGAATTTTGGTTGCGGTATGACGATGCTGAGCTTGGTTGATTGGACGCTGAGGTCCTGTACTGCATGGTAGGATATTTTGACTTCTGAAAATTATTATTGAATCTCGGCTTCTGATTCCTCTCTTGCTGCTTAAATTTCTGCGCATTGAATTTGCGCTTTCTATCATGCTCAATGTGAGAGCGAGCATCCTCCAATAAAAGTGCACGATTCATGAGAGTGTTGAAATCAGGATAGATATGAGTAACCAGCTGCATTTTCAATCCAGGATTAAGTCCTTTTCTGAATCGATCCTGCTTCTTCTTATCAGTATTAACATCATCAGGAGCATATCGAGCCAATTTCATGAATTTCCTGATATATTGATTTACTGTCATCGCTCCCTGCTTCAGAGAGCGGAATTCATCAGCCTTCATCTCAATCACACCTTCTGGGATGTGATACCTCCTGAACTCCTCCTGGAATTCCTCCCAGGTAATAGCATCTGCATTCTCTGCACCCTCACGGTAATTATCCCACCATTCTCCTGCTGCTCCCTTGAGCTGGTGAGATGCCAGAAGAACTTTTTCTCTGTCATCAGCATTCACCAAGTGCAATTGGTGATATCACGCAGCCAATCATCAGCTGCCAGAGGATCCTCCTCAGTACCCTCGAAGGTCGGGGGCCTGAGTCTCATGAATTCCGACATTTTACTCTGCTGGCCTAGAGTTCTGTCCATGAGTCCTTGTGCAATAATTTCCATCAGACGAGTCTGATTATCCATCACAGCCACTAGGTTGGTGACTGGTGCTGCGGGTATTCTTCACCTCTTCCACCACCTCTTCCACCACCTCTTCTACCACCTCTACCACGGTTCTGTTGTCCTTCACTTCTGTTCTGGTCATTATTTTCTCCAATCTCATCCTGCACTTCTTGCTGATTTTGACTCACTTCCTCTTCCTGGTAATCTTGTTCATTGTCATGTCTGCCTCTACCTCTACCTCCTCCTCTACCTCTGCCACGCTGATTATTATTTCTACCTCGACCACGTCCACGCCCTGCATTGTGGACGTCATCCTGGTCATCATCTTGGGCGTTACGCTCTCGGCGTTTGACGCTGCTGAATTCTGGCAGATCTTTTGGGAGGCATCTGATGGAAAGATTTAGCAAGAGAGTGAGATAAGACACTCAGGCGATTAACTAAACTACGAGGCGAAAAAGCTACAAAACTACGAGGCAAAACAAACAAGATAAATGGAAAAGAAATTCCAAAGATCTTGCAAGCACACAAACAAGATAAAACCAGCATCATTACATTATTCAAGCAAGCCTATTCACAATAACAAGGTTCGATCATACATACCCAAGTCCTTTTATTTATATACAAGGACTCGACGATATACGACTCGACACAAGACTCGACTACAGGGCGACTCTGACTCAGAACTACTGAGACACTCTACTGACACACCTGACACTACTAGACCACCACGACTCAGGGCAACTGCTGCCACTACAAGCTAGCAAAAGCTACTCCACGGCGCCAACTCTGCTGCTCAGGCGTCGAGGCTACGGTCCTGGCGCCACTCAGCGTAGAGGTCGAACGGGTCCTGAGTAAGGTCGACGGTGCCAATGCTGATCAGCCTGTAGTACTCCTCAAGGTCCACGTCTCCAACAAGGCGAGGTCCTGCAGGTGCCTCCGGTGCAGGCGAGTCAATCACCACAAACTCGTCCATGTCCATCTCGTCGTCAGTGCCAGTGAGATCGATGACGTTATCCGCCACCGACTCACACCCTGACGAAACGTCCACAACAGGCTCGTCCTCCATCGGCTCCTCCTCGGAGTCTCCAACGGTCTCAAGGGCGGCCTCAAGCTCTGCTGCCCAACGGGCAAGCTCCTCGGAGTCGTCTGCCTGCTCAACCTCAGGGGAGTCCACGGTCGTGTCTGAGTCTGCAAGTGTAGTGGAGTCCTCCTCCGTGTCGGTCGGACAGACGTAGTGGTAGTGTCCGTGCGGTCCTCCCATCCTCACTGTGAAGTGGCGGCGGGGTCCTCCGTGCTCCTGGTGGCAGTACCTGTAGTGGCTGTTAAGCTTACGGATCAGGTACATCGCGTCCTCCTCCCAAAAGCGACGGGTGTAGTCCAGAGTCCACTGCAGGCGGTCTCTCTCAGCCTGGCAAGCGGCAAGCTGAGCCTGCGCCTGCGCTAGCTGAGCTCGGGTCTCCGCAAGATGGCGCTGGTCCTCGCCCCACCTCTCGGCAGTCTGCTCGAGAACGCGGGCAGTCTGGGCGCGCTGCGCCTCCAGCTGGTCCAACTCCTGACGAAGGGCCTCCATCTGTTCAACAAAATGTTGAAAGACGGGTAAGTACCGGTGAAAATAATTTTATAAATAGAAATAAGGTAAGGGAGACTTTATAAGGTAAAACTTTACAAAATATCGCACTCATCTCACTCGATTCCAACCTATGGTCTGGCCTACGGGCAAGCATCGCTCTGATACCACTCTGTCGTACCCCATTTCTGAAGTACTTAGTGTTTACCGTATCAGTCCCTGGATCAGTAGCTGATACGACACTTTCACAGAATGCTTCACAGCGAATACTTTATTTATATTACCGAGGGTCATTACAAGCCTTTTAATACATAAAGGTCTTTATACAAATGAGGCGGGCGGCCTCAACACACACAGACATCACGCTCAAAGGCTGACGCAGCAGCCAGGCTAACACTTATTCTAGCGGAAGACGACAAGGCTCCACTCCTACAGGCACCGCTTGAGCGAAGGCCGATCTCTACTCTTCATCACCATCAGCTTGAAAGTCATAGTCGGGCTCATCTTCTGAATGATTGAAGCAAGAGTGAGTACTTAAGGTACTCAGCAAGCCTAACACGAGGGGTAAGTTATGCAAGGGGTTTATCAAATGATAGGCTGAGGTTTATCACAATAAGGCGTGAAAGCCAAGTTTATGCAGGGTTGTTTGAAAACAAAGCAGTTCGCAATCTAATCAAGTATCTGTAGAGATTAGTGGGGTTGGGCGGCCCTGGGGGAGTTACTGTCCATCCCGCCAGTGCCTCAAGTTTTATCACTGGCCGTCAACCAGCACACGGCTCCAAACCGGTGTATTCCGAAAACACGCCAAGGATAACTCACACCGAAAAGACTAATCATAGTGTGGCCGATGCTTTCGCGTTGTCCAATACCGTGGAACACGGCTTTCCGGAAAGTTTCTTAACCTTGGCCAAGGGTGCACAAATTTCCCCACAAGGTGGTCCAGCCCTCCCTATCGTCATAGTTTGGACTGCCCCACTAAAGGTTCCATACCTACTTCGTACCACCACGGCATCCCCCACGGACATCACCAGGGGCTTCACAATAATAATATGGCCAGTCATAAATGCCGGATCTCGAACACCCACCAACAAACGAGTCTTCTCCTGAGACTCCGTTGCAATCTCCTGCCTCCGGGGGGTACCGGGTGAGTACTAGTAGGGTGTGGTTCCAATCCCGTGCCCATTCACGGCTTGTGGCTGCGCGAGAGGTGCTAGGCAAAGGCGGCACAAGAACCGGTCCTTATACGACCGAATCAGGCATCTTCAATAGCCAATCCACAAGTGGAAGGGCGTCCCAGAGATAGCCTCCCCACTGAGGACTACCTCGCCTGATCCCGCCAAAACCATCCCTCACTAGGGTTGCACTTATTATTATACCACCCAATTTCACATTTACACACACCACCAAGACACACGCATTTACACGAAAAATCATGTGAGCAATATTAACTAAACACATGTGAAAGTCCTAAGCAGCGAGCATATCAACAATTCATTAATTAAATTAATGATGTTGATTCCTAGGGCTAACAAGGATACAGGATCAAATCAAGGCAGGCAATCAAGTATTGCATAGGACCATTCTAGCATTTAAATTCATTTAAATACCATGCAATTTATTTATAAACAGCTCTAATTAGGATATTTGCAAACATAGGATCAATATGATCAAAGGAAGTTAGACTTGCCTTCACCAAGCTCTTCTTCCTCTAAATCCTCGTAATCAGGATCCTCAGCCTCTTCGTCTTGATTATCTAACGATTTAACAAGGAATAAATCTACCGTTTGCAAACAATTTAACATAGCGATAAATCCAAATAAAATCCAAATAAAACCAGATGGGAGTTGATTTTGGTGGCACTGGATAGATTAGGATTTTAGATGAATTTTGGCGCAAGTTTCGCCAAAATTGGAGTTAAGATGGAAAAGATATAGATTTTTGAAGTTTGGATGAATTGATTTAATTGAATTTAGCTTGATTAATTTTGTATGTGAGATACATAATTAATCAGAGGCTAACAGGTGTTGGAAAGTGTTTAGGAAGTGACAAAGTATTTTTAGGAATTTTTGGGAATTTTTCTGTTATTGGAAATGTGGTCGAAATGATTCTCTGTGTACAAATCCGGGTGCGCGTAGCAATTTCCTGCGAATTGTTTCACTGACCGGTGGGCCAAAGGGCCCAGCGGGGTCCGCGCGCTACTGTTGTGTGGACTAAGTCCACCGCTCGGTGGACCGGTTTAGTTTTGAACATGCGGTCCACGGTGCGCCGGGTCTGCCATGTGGGCGGCGACCCGGTCACCACCGGGCCCACCGATCCGACGTGGATGCCACGTCGGACGGCGGCGCGGCAAAAGGGCGCGCGGCGGCGCAACACGCGCGTGCGGCGGCGTGGCGCCGGAGAACTCGCCGGCGGCGAGCACGAATGTCCAAAGGCGACGAGAGCTAGTCGGACAGGGCATACGCGCGAAGGCGAACCGTCCTGTGGGTGATGTCGAAGTGGAGACGGGCTAGGGCGGCGGCAATGGCTCGCCGGAAGGAGGCGGCGCGTCGGTGAGCAAAGGGGAAAAGATGCGTGCGTGCTCGGGGCGTGAGAGCGAGTAGCCAGAAGTGTGCGCGGGGGTGCGGTGAGTCGCGCGGAGAGTTCGGCCGGGTCGGAGAAGGCTCATGGCGGCCGGCGGCGAGAGGGGAGGGCGGCGGCGGAGCCGACGCTCGGTGCGCGGGTGGCGCGGAGGTGCGAGGGAGAAAGAGAGAGAGCGCATGAGAGAGAGAAAGTCACGGCGAACCTAGAGATACTACACATCGACGAGGAAAGGGGCCGGAGGAATGGCGCGGCGTCGCCGGAGTGGGGCGGCGCTCCGACGAGCGAGGGGGAAAAGGGTGTGCGCGTGGTTGTGCGCGAGTGCGTGTGGCCGCGCAGGTGTGCGGGCATGCGAGGAGCGTGGCGCGCGCCTCGGCATGGCCTGGCGTGGCCGGGATGGTCACCGGCGGCGAAGTGAGGGCCGGCGGGTGGCGGTGCTCCGGTGAAAGGGTGTGCGCGCACGGAGAGGGATGACGAAAAGTGGCGCAAAAGAGAGAGAGAGTGAAGGGGAGGCTCACCGAGCTGTTGGACGGATGAGAGGACGACGGGAGGCGGCCGGCGTGGGAGAAGAAGACGACGATAGGTCAACGTCGATCTCCCTCCTCAGACCACGGCTGCGGACGAGATGATCACGGTGAGGTAGAGCTCGGAACGGAGAAGCTAAGAGAAGAAGAATGAGACGATGAGGCTCACCTATGGCAAAGAGAGGGCTCACCGGAGAGTTCACCGGAGAGAGAGAGAAAAGGGGAAAAGTGAAAGAGAGAGCTCGAGAGTGGGAGTGGAGTGGGAAATGAGAACAGAGGAGTAGAACGGAAGCTACCCCTTGCTTTATAGCCGCCAATGGCGGTTCGGAGAGGCGGTTTCGCCGGCGAGAAATATCTCGCCGGACTGGAGCTCGACGTGACGCCCAGAGGCGGTTCGCGAGCCACGAGGACGGCGGTGACGCGCGAAGAGAGCTTCTGCAGTGCTTGGGATGCGACGGAGCGAGGGGGAGAGTAGCTGTGGCTGACGTTCGCGGAGTGGAGCTCGCCGGACTTCCGAGGCGGTTCGGCGCGAGCGCCAAGGAAGAGGGATGGCTCGTTCCTGTGCGACGGGATTGGACGGAGAGGCGGTGCAACGCGTGCACGAACTTCACGTGGAGCTTCCTGTGGCTGGGAAATGACAAGGGCGGCGGGGAACCGGCCGGTATGGGCGCAGGCGCGATTGGCGCCGGCGCGGCGGAAGGTAGGCGACGGAGGCGGGCCCCACCTGGCAGTGACTCGGCGGAAAAAGAAAAAGAGTGCGCAGTGCTGGGCTGGTGCGGCGAGGCTGGTCCGGGAGCGGAGCGGCCCACGCGAGGAAGGAAAAGAGGAAAGGAAGGGAGAGAGTTTGGGCCGGCCGGGAGAAAAAGAGGAGAAGGGCGGCCCGATAAGGGAAATAGACTTGATCTTTTACTGGGGTTGAAATTGAATGAATTTCGAATTCATTCAAAAGGAAGGATTTAAAACTAGCACTCAGACCAACAAGGAAAACTCAAAAATGCTCATGGTGCTGTTTATGCATGTTTTAAGCACATTGTCTATATATAGCTGAGCATAATGATTTCCCCTGTATACCGTCTTCACAGGTATAAAGTGTGCTACTATTGTCAGTCGATCCACAATAACCCATATGGAATCATATCCTTTCTGGGTACGGGGTAACCCTACGATGAAATCCATACTGATCTCATCCCATTTCCATTCCGGAATATGGAGGGGTTGTAACAATCCTGCAGGTCTTTTATACTCTGCTTTTACTCTGCTGCAGATATCACAATGAGCAACAAATTCTGCTATGTCTCTTTTCATTCCTGACCACCAATATTTCTGTTTTAGATCCATATACATTTTGGTGCATCCAGGATGAATAGAATATGCTGAATTATGAGCTTCATCCATGATCAGCTTCTGATATCCACCAGTCTTTGGTACACAAATTCTATCCTTGTACCATAAGGTGTCCTGATTATCCACTCGAAATCCAGGGGCCTTGTCCAACCCTGTCATTTTCTTTAGCTCATTTATTTCTTCATCTGACTCCTGAGCTGTTCTGATTTGCTTTTCCAGGGTTGGTTCCACACATAGAGTATTCAGACGGCCTGGCTTAGCAAAGTGAAGATTTAATTGTTTGAATTCTTCCGCAAGCTCCGGGCTTCGTCTCCGCATTTTAATCCCATTATTCTGAGATTTGCGGCTTAATGCATCTGCAACCACATTTGCCTTTCCAGGATGGTAGTGAATTTCTAGGTCATAATCCTTTATTAATTCCAACCATCTTCTCTGTCTGAGGTTTAAATCCGGTTGTGTGAAAATATATTTCAGACTCTTGTGATCCGTATATATTTCACATTTATTGCCAATCAGATAATGCCTCCAAATTTTGAGAGCATGCACAACTGCTGCTAGCTCCAAATCATGAGTGGGATAATTCTGCTCATGTGTTTTCAACTGCCTTGATGCATATGCAATAACTCTGCCATCTTGCATAAGCACACATCCTAATCCTTGTCGAGATGCGTCGCAATATACGACAAAATCTCGGTGTATGTCTGGCAAGGTCAACACTGGGGCTGTGGTTAACCTTTTCTTTAACTCTTGAAAACTTCTCTCACATGCTTCTGTCCATTTAAATTCTTTTCCCTTCTGTGTCAGAGTTGTCATTGGTCTTGCTATTTTTGAAAAACCTTCGATGAATCTGCGGTAATAACCAGCTAGACCAAGGAAACTTCGAACTTCTGTCACAGTGGTTGGTTGCTTCCAATTAAGAACTGCCTCAACTTTGGCTGGATCCACTGATACTCCTTCTTCTGTCAGAATGTGACCAAGAAAAGCCACTTTATTTAACCAAAATTCACATTTACTGAACTTGGCATACAGTTCATGAGCTCTCAATTTTTCTAGCACAATCCTCAAATGCTGCTCATGCTCTTCTGCACTTTTGGAGTAGATAAGTATGTCGTCAATGAAAACAACAACAAACCGATCTAACTCCTCCATAAACACCTTATTCATCAGGTTCATGAAGTATGCAGGTGCATTTGTTAATCCAAATGGCATCACTGTGAACTCATACTGACCATATCTGGTGACAAAAGCTGTCTTGAGAATATCACATTCTCTGATTTTTAGCTGATAATACCCAGATCTTAAATCAATTTTGGAGAAGTATTTAGCTCCTTTCAATTGATCAAATAAATCATCGATCCTGGGCAGTGGATATTTATTCTTGATGGTAACTTCATTCAAAGAGCGGTAGTCTATGCACATTCTGAGACTGCCGTCTTTCTTTTTAACAAAGAGGACAGGTGATCCCCATGGTGATGAACTTGGTCTGATAAATCCTTTTTCCTGTAACTCTGCTATTTGTGCCTTCAATTCTGTTAGCTCATTTGCTGCCATTCTATACGGTCTCTTTGCTATCGGAGAGGTGCCGGGTATGAGGTCAATGATGAACTCTATGTCTCTGTCAGGTGGCATGCCTGGCAACTCTTCTGGAAACACATCAGGATATTCACAGACCACTGGCACTTCCTCCAACGGTTTTGCTTCCATACTATGAACCATTGGTGCAACCTTTGACCTTTTTGGTTCACATACCACTTTAATTCCTTTGTGGTTTACCAGGGTAACTTTCCTGGTGTCACAGGCTATATTGCCTCGGTGCTTACTTAACCAGTCCATTCCAAGGATAACATCTATCCCATGGGATTCTAGGACTACTAAGTTCGCTAGGAACTCTACCCCACTTAAAAGGATCTTAACCCGTGGGCATCCCAAATAACTTTTGGTCTCGGTCCCGGGAGTCCGGATTATCAGGGGTTGTTTTAGCATAACAGTTGGCAAACCATTTGCAGCAACAAACTTTGAAGAAACAAACGAATGCGAAGCTCCAGAATCAAACAGAACGGTTGCAAGAGTGGAGTTGACAAGATACTCACCAAGAACAACATCAGGAGTGTCCTCAACCTCATCCGCATTAATATGATTGACTTTTCCTCGGCCGAAGGATTGATTATTCCTCCGCTGCTGTCCAGAGGGTTGCTGTCCACCACGACCATTTCCAGAAGCTACAGTTCTGGCACTGTTTGACTGATGCTGCTGAGTAGGAGCATTATTCTGGCTCAAATAGGGACATCTAGCAATCATGTGACCAGGCTCACGGCAATGAAAGCAAGTCCTCTTATCATTGTTGTTGGGTTGAACAACACTGGAACTGCTCTTCTGCTGACTACCAGAATTTTGGTTGCGGTATGACGATGCTGAGCTTGGTTGATTGGACGCTGAGGTCCTGTACTGCATGGTAGGCTGATATTTTGACTTCTGAAAATTATTATTGAATCTCGGCTTCTGATTCCTCTCTTGCTGCTTAAATTTCTGCGCATTGAATTTGCGCTTTCTATCATGCTCAATGTGAGAGCGAGCATCCTCCAATAAAAGTGCACGATTCATGAGAGTGTTGAAATCAGGATAGATATGAGTAACCAGCTGCATTTTCAATCCAGGATTAAGTCCTTTTCTGAATCGATCCTGCTTCTTCTTATCAGTATTAACATCATCAGGAGCATATCGAGCCAATTTCATGAATTTCCTGATATATTGATTTACTGTCATCGCTCCCTGCTTCAGAGAGCGGAATTCATCAGCCTTCATCTCAATCACACCTTCTGGGATGTGATACCTCCTGAACTCCTCCTGGAATTCCTCCCAGGTAATAGCATCTGCATTCTCTGCACCCTCACGGTAATTATCCCACCATTCTCCTGCTGCTCCCTTGAGCTGGTGAGATGCCAGAAGAACTTTTTCTCTGTCATCAGCATTCACCAAGTGCAATTTCTTGGTGATATCACGCAGCCAATCATCAGCTGCCAGAGGATCCTCCTCAGTACCCTCGAAGGTCGGGGGCCTGAGTCTCATGAATTCCGACATTTTACTCTGCTGGCCTGGAGTTCTGTCCATGAGTCCTTGTGCAATAATTTCCATCAGACGAGTCTGATTATCCATCACAGCCACTAGGTTGGTGATTGGTGCTGCGGGTATTCTTCCGCCTCTTCCACCACCTCTTCCACCACCTCTTCTACCACCTCTACCACGGTTCTGTTGTCCTTCACTTCTGATCTGGTCATTATTTTCTCCAATCTCATCCTGCACTTCTTGCTGATTTTGACTCACTTCCTCTTCCTGGTAATCTTGTTCATTGTCATGTCTGCCTCCACCTCTACCTCCTCCTCTACCTCTGCCACGCTGATTATTATTTCTACCTCGACCACGTCCACGCCCTGCATTGTGGACGTCATCCTGGTCATCATCTTGGGCGTTACGCTCTCGGCGTTGACGCTGCTGAATTCTGGCAGATCTTTTGGGAGGCATCTGATGGAAAGATTTAGCAAGAGAGTGAGATAAGACACTCAGGCGATTAACTAAACTACGAGGCGAAGCTACAAAACTACGAGGCAAAACAAACAAGATAAATGGAAAAGAAATTCCAAAAATCTTGCAAGCACACAAACAAGATAAAACCAGCATCATTACATTATTACAGCAAGCCTATTCACAATAACAAGGTTCGATCATACATACCCAAGTCCTTTTATTTATATACAAGGACTCGACGATCTACGACTCGACACAAGACTCGACTACAGGGCGACTCTGACTCAGAACTACTGAGACACTCTACTGACACACCTGACACTACTAGACACCACGACTCAGCGCAACTGCTGCCACTACAAGCTAGCAAAAGCTACTCCACGGCGCCAACTCTGCTGCTCAGGCGTCGAGGCTACGGTCCTAGCGCCACTCAGCGTAGAGGTCGAACGGGTCCTGAGTAAGGTCGACGGTGCCAGTGCTGATCAGCCTGTAGTACTCCTCAAGGTCCACGTCTCCAACAAGGCGAGGTCCTGCTGGTGCCTCCGGTGCAGGCGAGTCAATCACCACAAACTCGTCCATGTCCATCTCGTCGTCAGTGCCAGTGAGATCGATGACGTTATCCGCCACCGACTCACTCCCTGACGAAACGTCCACAACAGGCTCGTCCTCCATCGGCTCCTCCTCGGAGTCTCCAACGGTCTCAAGGGCGGCCTCAAGCTCTGCTGCCCAACGGGCAAGCTCCTCGGAGTCGTCTGCCTGCTCAACCTCAGGGGAGTCCACGGTCGTGTCTGAGTCTGCAAGTGTAGTGGAGTCCTCCTCCGTGTCGGTCGGACAGGCGTAGTGGTAGTGTCCGTGCGGTCCTCCCATCCTCACTGTGAAGTGGTGGCGGGGTCCTCCGTGCTCCTGGTGGCAGTACCTGTAGTGGCTGTTAAGCTTACGGATCAGGTACATCGCGTCCTCCTCCCAAAAGCGACGGGTGTAGTCCAGAGTCCATTGCAGGCGGTCTCTCTCAGCCTGGCAAGCGGCAAGCTGAGCCTGCGCCTGCGCTAGCTGAGCTCGGGTCTCCGCAAGACGGCGCTGGTCCTCGCCCCACCTCTCGGCAGTCTGCTCGAGAACGCGGGCAGTCTGGGCGCGCTGCGCCTCCAGCTGGTCCAACTCCTGACGAAGGGCCTCCATCTGTTCAACAAAATGTTGAAAGACGGGTAAGTACCGGTGAAAATAATTTTATAAATAGAAATAAGGTAAGGGAGACTTTATAAGGTAAAACTTTACAAAATATCGCACTCATCTCACTCGATTCCAACCTATGGTCTGGCCTACGGGCAAGCATCGCTCTGATACCACTCTGTCGTACCCCATTTCTGAAGTACTTAGTGTTTACCGTATCAGTCCCTGGATCAGTAGCTGATACGACACTTTCACAGAATGCTTCACAGCGAATACTTTATTTATATTACCGAGGGTCATTACAAGCCTTTTAATACATAAAGGTCTTTATACAAATGAGGCGGGCGGCCTCAACACACACAGACATCACGCTCAAAGGCTGACGCAGCAGCCAGGCTAACACTTATTCTAGCGGAAGACGACAAGGCTCCACTCCTACAGGCACCGCTTGAGCGAAGGCCGATCTCTACTCTTCATCACCATCAGCTTGAAAGTCATAGTCGGGCTCATCTTCTGAATGATTGAAGCAAGAGTGAGTACTTAAGGTACTCAGCAAGCCTAACACGAGGGGTAAGTTATGCAAGGGGTTTATCAAAGGATAGGCTGAGGTTTATCACAATAAGGCGTGAAAGCCAAGTTTATGCAGGGTTGTTTGAAAACAAAGCAGTTCGCAATCTAATCAAGTATCTGTAGAGATTAGTGGGGTTGGGCGGCCCTAGGGGAGTTACTGTCCATCCCGCCAGTGCCTCAAGTTTTATCACTGGCCGTCAACCAGCACACGGCTCCAAACCGGTGTATTCCGAAAACACGCCAAGGATAACTCACACCGAAAAGACTAATCATAGTGTGGCCGATGCTTTCGCGTTGTCCAATACCGTGGAACACGGCTTTCCGGAAAGTTTCTTAACCTTGGCCAAGGGTGCACAAATTTCCCCACAAGGTGGTCCAGCCCTCCCTATTGTCATAGTTTGGACTGCCCCACTAAAGGTTCCATACCTACTTCGTACCACCACGGCATCCCCCACGGACATCACCAGGGGCTTCACAATAATAATATGGCCAGTCATAAATGCCGGATCTCGAACACCCACCAACGAACGAGTCTTCTCCTGGGACTCCGTTGCAATCTCCTGCCTCCGGGGGGTACCGGGTGAGTACTAGTAGGGTGTGGTTCCAATCCCGTGCCCATTCACGGCTTGTGGCTGCGCGAGAGGTGCTAGGCAAAGGCGGCACAAGAACCGGTCCTTATACGACCGAATCAGGCATCTTCAGTAGCCAATCCACAAGTGGAAAGGCGTCCCAGAGATAGCCACCCCACTGAGGACTACCTCGCCTGATCCCGCCAAAACCATCCCTCACTAGGGTTGCACTTATTATTATACCACCCAATTTCACATTTACACACACCACCAAGACACACGCATTTACACGAAAAATCATGTGAGCAATATTAATTAAGCACATGTGAAAGTCCTAAGCAGCGAGCATATCAACAATTCATTAATTAAATTAATGATGTTGATTCCTAGGGCTAACAAGGATACAGGATCAAATCAAGGCAGGCAATCAAGTATTGCATAGGACCATTCTAGCATTTAAATTCATTTAAATACCATGCAATTTATTTATAAACAGCTCTAATTAGGATATTTGCAAACATAGGATCAATATGATCAAAGGAAGTTAGACTTGCCTTCACCAAGCTCTTCTTCCTCTAAATCCTCGTAATCAGGATCCTCAGCCTCTTCGTCTTGATTATCTAACGATTTAACAAGGAATAAATCTACCGTTTGCAAACAATTTAACATAGCGATAAATCCAAATAAAATCCAAATAAAACCAGATGGGAGTTGATTTTGGTGGCACTGGATAGATTAGGATTTTAGATGAATTTTGGCGCAAGTTTCGCCAAAATTGGAGTTAAGATGGAAAAGATATAGATTTTTGAAGTTTGGATGAATTGATTTAATTGAATTTAGCTTGATTAATTTTGTATGTGAGATACATAATTAATCAGAGGCTAACAGGTGTTGGAAAGTGTTTAGGAAGTGACAAAGTATTTTTAGGAATTTTTGGGAATTTTTCTGTTATTGGAAATGTGGTCGAAATGATTCTCTGTGTACAAATCCGGGTGCGCGTAGCAATTTCCTGCGAATTGTTTCACTGGCCGGTGGGCCAAAGGGCCCAGCGGGGTCCGCGCGCTACTGTTGTGTGGACTAAGTCCACCGCTCGGTGGACCGGTTTAGTTTTGAACATGCGGTCCACGGTGCGCCGGGTCTGCCATGTGGGCGGCGACCCGGTCACCACCGGGCCCACCGATCCGACGTGGATGCCACGTCGGACGGCGGCGCGGCAAAAGGGCGCGCGGCGGCGCGGCGCCGGAGAACTCGCTGGCGGCGAGCACGAATGTCCAAAGGCGACGAGAGCTAGTCTGACAGGGCCTACGCGCGAAGGCGAACCGTCCTGTGGGTGATGTCGAAGTGGAGACGGGCTAGGGCGGCGGCAATGGCTCGCCGGAAGGAGGCGGCGCGCCGGTGAGCAAAGGGGAAAAGATGCGTGCGTGCTCGGGGCGTGAGAGCGAGTAGCCAGAAGTGTGCGCGGGGGTGCGGTGAGTCGCGCGGAGAGTTCGGTCGGGTCGGAGAAGGCTCATGGCGGCCGGCGGCGAGAGGGGAGGGCGGCGGCGGAGCCGACGCTCGGTTCGCGGGTGGCGCGGAGGTGCGAGGGAGAAAGAGAGAGAGCGCATGAGAGAGAGAAAGTCACGGCGAACCTAGAGATACTACACATCGACGAGGAAAGGGGCCGGAGGAATGGCGCGGCGTCGCCGGAGTGGGGCGGCGCTCCGACGAGCGAGGGGGAAAAGGGTGTGCGCGTGGTTGTGCGCGAGTGAGTGTGGCCGCGCAGGTGTGCGGGCATGCGAGGAGCGTGGCGCGCGCCTCGGCATGGCCTGGCGTGGCCGGGATGGTCACCGGCGGCGAAGTGAGGGCCGGCGGGTGGCGGTGCTCCGGTGAAAGGGTGTGCGCGCACGGAGAGGGACGACGAAAAGTGGCGCAAAAGAGAGAGAGAGTGAAGGGGAGGCTCACCGAGCTGTTGGACGGATGAGAGGACGACGGGAGGCGGCTTGCGTGGGAGAAGAAGACGACGATAGGTCAACGTCGATCTCCCTCCTCAGACCACGGCTGCGGACGAGATGATCACGGTGAGGTAGAGCTCGGAACGGAGAAGCTAAGAGAAGAAGAATGAGACGATGAGGCTCACCTATGGCAAAGAGAGGGCTCACCGGAGAGTTCACCGGAGAGAGAGAGAAAAGGGGAAAAGTGAAAGAGAGAGCTCGAGAGTGGGAGTGGAGTGGGAAATGAGAACAGAGGAGTAGAACGGAAGCTACCCCTTGCTTTATAGCCGCCAATGGCGGTTCGGAGAGGCGGTTTCGCCGGCGAGAAATATCTCGCCGGACTGGAGCTCGACGTGACGCCCAGAGGCGGTTCGCGAGCCACGAGGACGGCGGTGACGCGCGAAGAGAGCTTCTGCAGTGCTTGGGATGCGATGGAGCGAGGGGGAGAGTAGCTGTGGCTGACGTTCGCGGAGTGGAGCTCGCCGGACTTCCGAGGCGGTTCGGCGCGAGCGCCAAGGAAGAGGGATGGCTCGTTGCTGTGCGACGGGATTGGACGGAGAGGCGGTGCAACGCGTGCACGAACTTCACGTGGAGCTTCCCGTGGCTGGAAATGACAAGGGCGGCGGGGAACCGGCCGGTATGGGCGCAGGCGCGATTGGCGCCGGCGCGGCGGAAGGTAGGCGACGGAGGCGGGCCCCACCTGGCAGTGACTCGGCGGAAAAAGAAAAAGAGTGTGCAGTGCTGGGCTGGTGCGGCGTCCGGGAGCGGAGCGGCCCACGCGAGGAAGGAAAAGAGGAAAGGAAGGGAGAGAGTTTGGGCCGGCCGGGAGAAAAAGAGGAGAAGGGCGGCCCGATAAGGGAAATAGACTTGATCTTTTACTGGGGTTGAAATTGAATGAATTTCGAATTCATTCAAAAGGAAGGATTTAAAACTAGCACTCAGACCAACAAGGAAAACTCAAAAATGCTCATGGTGCTGTTTATGCATGTTTTAAAATTCAAAAGCTTTTGGTTTTGCTACTAACTAAGCTAGCAAATTAATTTTAATTGAAGAATTTTTAAAAGTTCAAATTTTTAGTGATTTTTGACGACTAGCAAAAACACGGGTCGCTACATGGAGCCATGTTTTCACTACTTCCCTCAGGAAGCGGGGAATAATCATGGTGATCTAGCAGCCGCTGGAAGCGCCAAGATGAGAGCACCACTTGCACGATTGCAGCCGGAATCTGAAAGTTCCCGATCAGGAACAACAATAACAGAAGGATGAATGACGGGACGGTTCTGACACGTTGGGATGGTTGGGCTGACAGGAAATAGAAAAAATGGGCCGGGAATAGGAACACCACAAAGGAACAATATGTGCATGATGGCGTCAATCCAATGGCCAAAGAGGCTGTCAGCTGGTTTTTGTAGGCGGCTGAGTGATACGACAGCAGAATTTAACACGGTGATGGGCAGCATGTCCAACACCAAACCACTAGCCAACCATACAGCTGAAACTAGTTTAGCCAAAGATACTAGTCTGCGACCGGAAGGTGTGCTTGCCAGATAGGAAAGTCTACAGGGCCTGAAGTTGAGCAGCAACACTGCCACAACCGTTGTTATGTATCCCAACAGGGTAGCGAGCAAATATACTAGATGTTGAGCGTCAAGGAGTGGTACTCTTTCGTGTTAAAGAGCCTAAGACTTTGGTGAATAGCAGCAACAGGCAGGCAATAAGGAGAGCCCACATCTGCCACCGTCCGGGGTGTCGCGGCCGTCGACTCAAAAGAATTAACAGAGATACCTCCAAGATGGCCGCAAATGGACCAATCAGCAGCTGATCGGTTAGGTGATCAGTTAGGTTAATCCACAATCCCATGAAAAGGACCACTTCATCCCCTTCCTGAGGTCGCCACAACATGCGGGAGAAAGATGAACTTGACCATTTGAGTGCACCTGTAGTCCCGAATAATGACTCATTATCTAATCTATAGCCACGGCTGAATATCCTATTCATAAGAGCATGGCAAAAGTCACGACAGGGAAAGAAGAGTCATTTTTATGGTCCTTAGATGGTATAAAATTATAACTTAGTACCTCATATGACATATTTCTGGTACCACTCAAGTTAAGATTGATGGTACTGCATAATATTGATGTAAGGATAATAAAAAGCTCTAAAGAAAAAGGCAAAGATTAACCAATGTACCACTGAAGACGACAAATCATGGATGACATTGCATGCAGTACATCGGCGTGCAGGGGTGCGTGCATACCTGAAGGCTTCTATGAAGATCATGACCGTGTCAAACCAGAAATCCTGAGACTTCAAAGAAGTGCAGAACCCTCCAAGCAAGACCCCCATCGCCCATAGGAAGGCCCAACGCCCCAAAAGCATTTCCCGCCCACCCCACGAAGGCAACAAATCTCACGAAGAGGTTCAGTCTTTTCTCCAGCTTAGCGGCGGCCCTCTCCCGCCGCTGCAACACGCCTTGACTACATGACACACCCTGCATACCCTCAAATGATTCCTGAAATTAAATGAAGGAATATATGCAATCACCACCAGTTTCTTGACTACATGATGCCAGCCAATAAGGGAAACAAAAGCTGATGTAGTACTGAAGACATTATTCTGCCATTTAGCTGCCGGAAGGACTTTAATAGCATGTGTGGGTATTTGGAGACCTAATTTACACTTTGTTCCAGAAAAGATTTAACTATTTCAGGATCTAGATAAGACAATCGGACATATTATTGTCACCATAGGAGATCACTGACTCTTCTGGTTTAAGCGTAAGTTAGATGCATCGATATAGGACTGAGTAGAAATACCTCATAACTTTGTAAGCTTGTCATTACTATTTCTTAAGGGATCGGATAATTGTTTATATCAACTGTACCTGCAATCACTGTGTAGTGTAGAGGTCTCTACCTTTAAAACTGAAGTAATTTCTTCGGCTATTGTCGTTCTGCTTTCCTCACATCCCCATTTGTGCTGTCTAGATCCTGGCATCGACATTGGGATTGAACTGCTTTCTCAGGGTTGATACTCTACAGAGGAACTGGCATGCTTTTCGACTGAGTCAGCAGGATGTTAATAACTGAAGTAATTTCTTCAGCTATTGTCTTTCTGCTTTCCTCACATCCCCATTTGTGCTGTCTGAATCCTGGCATCCACATTGGTATTGAACTGCTCTCTCACAGGGTTGATACTCTACAGAGGAACTGGCATGCTTTTTTTTTTTCACTAAGTCAGCAAGTTGTGACAGTGAAGAAATAGATGGTCCAGCTGCCCCAGCGGTGTCTGAATCCAAATCAAAAGCATTTTCACATTAATTTCAGAAAATACTGGAAATTGGAAGCTGATGCAAGCAACAATGGAACTAGTCACATCACTTGTCATATAATTCAAAATTTAGGCAAAGTATTGCATGTTTGGATTCAAGCAGAGCTCGGAATGGATTAAAGAAATCAACTCATTCTCTTACCAAACCTGTGCAATGCATTATGTGCCATCAGTAGCAACTAGCAATAACCAGTTAATCATCTGGGTTGGGCTTTTACTAATAAATTGTGCATGCTGATAATAAAAGGCTTGTTTCATGGGATCTTGGACCTTGTTCTGACCTGCACTCATCTATTTCTATTAATATTCAAATGTGCCTGTTTCGAGCAAAATTCAGCTGCACTTAGGATCAGTTTGGCTCGTCTCCTTAGACCACTTAAAAGATTGATTCCAGGTTATAAATAATTCAAAATGCAGAAATTTCAAATAAAACTTGTATAGACTATGAGTTGGCTTGATATCCAGCCCATCACTGACAGGGGTGCATCCGTTGGTAGGAAGAGGAGATGCAGAGCCAATGTTACTACTGCTTACACACTCTACAAGGTACGTAACCTGTCTATGATAGATTTTGGCATGTCACTTCTACGAATTTAGTCATATAACTGTTGCTGTATCATTGGAGTCAACATATTTCTCAACAAAATATTAATTAGGGGTAATTGGATAATTTATTAACATGACGAATCGAGTGGTACATGGACAACTGCCATAAATCTTTAGAACTTTAGTAGTGGCTGGAGCGGGAGTGTGGCGGACTGTTACAAACTTGATAATTTGGATTTTGGATCCCAATACATAATTAGTATGTCGTTCGAATGTGAAATATTCCTCAAACATCCTGGAGAAACATATCACCAGAACCTTTTTTTTTCTTTTGTAAAATCTTGTTATATTTGTTTCAGTTGGTAGTGTTAAGCTACTATTCACCAACCAGTTCATCCAAAAGCCTAAGCTGATGGGAAAGGTAGACAATTCACTTATGGTTCAACACTCCCCCTCACGTGGAGGCTCTCTTAGGCCTCAGACGTGGAAATAGAAGCAGCACAGCGGAATATGCGGTCACCAGGACTTGAACTCAAGACCTCTGGCTCAATACCTCATACAAAAGCCTAAGCTGATGAGGAAAGATGAGCAATTCACTTATACTCCAACAGGTAGAACTTCTCTCAAAGTATTAATTTCATATTGACCAAAATTTTGATACCGAGTGATTTCTCGGCTTTTGTTCTCGAATAATGCAGGAGAGAGTGAGTTAGGTTACGAGGATAACTTCTGAAAATCGCTTGACGTCTCATTTTTCTATTTTAAAAAACAAATGCAAAAGGATTTCTAACCCATTCTAAGAGCAAAAAGAGCACCTCCTTATGTTGAAGAAACTCACTATGAAATATGTACGGCGTAAAAGTATATGAATCGTCATTTTTTTTTGATTGCTAGAAATACAGGCTGTAGTTGGAATGATATACCTGCTGTTTCCTCATCAGACATAGCCCCAGTTGTTGATTTGCTAGATGAAAATGATGAGTAACTACCTCGGCTTTTCTCCGGCGGTGGCTGTGGAAACACACAGAGAAAGTACATCATGACAGAGATTCTCCTCGAACAATAATGGCAGGAATTCATCAGTTCAGATCACCAGCAACTGCAAACCTTCTTTGTACTACAGTAAAAGAAATAAAAAATAGAGATTTACAATAAATCACTTGAGCATATTTTCCCCTTTTCCTTTTTTTGATTTGAGGAATTCACCCCTTTTCCTTTAGTTTCCTACTTTACAGACGCAAACCTTTCAAAATCAAGTGGCATTCATCAAGATAGGAGACCTTCAGTTTGTTGCTACTTCTTTTGAATCGTATCTATAGCTATTTTGAGCACATCACAAATGACATAACAAGCACAGATACAGCACCTGAGATTTCTCTTGTTCCTCGGCTACATTTACAGGACAAGTTGACTTCAACAGAAGCCTTGAATGGCTTTGCGCAATTTCATCTACTGCAGATGATATTTCTGGGCGCTGGTGGTGTTCAGGATTTGGAACCTTGACCAGCTGAGGGCACTGATCGAACTGAGGGTATGAAGCTTGGTCTGGTATACAATTTAGCTCAGAATTGAACTTTTCTACCACACACGCCTGGCAGCCAGACAAGTCAATTTTGCATTGACGTCCCTTTGATCTAAGTCGCTTGAATGATGCAGGCAATTCTGTGAGTCCAATACACTCTGACAAATTGAGATATTCTAAACTAGCCAGCTTGCCAAAGGATTCGTGCACATGTCGAAGACTGCGGCAGACTTGTAGGTTCAAATAGACGAGCTTTCTCAAACTGTTGTCCACACGAGGCAGTAATTCAATGTTCAAGTTTGAGGCATCAAGGTATCTTAGGTGCTTCAGCTGACAAATACAAGGTGGCAGTTCAGTGATGCCACATCCACTAAGGTCCAAGACACGCAGATACTTATTTCCTGAAATTGCTTCACTGACAGAGATATGGCTCACATATTCGGGTTCCTGCCAGTTGGATATAGGTCTCAAAACTAGTGATCTGGACTTCTGTGGACAATGCTTGGTAGAAACTGGGATCTGAGCATAGCGGTGATTGCAATATGTCAATCTGGCCTGTTCATTCTTTTGACAGAAACAATATGTCGCACTGGTCTCTTCTTTTTCTTGCGGAAAAGCACTGGCTGGCTCTTCACCTTCCAGAATTGCAAGGATATCTTTGTTCGAGATGAACCGGGCCAGTTCATATGCCATGTAATGCATGCGTATTACCTCAGCAGTTGAAGTGGAGCTTCCTTCAGCATTGTCCTCAACCTGGAGAAATGCATGAGAGTAAGCGTACACGAATGATGTGAAAGATTGATAGATTTATTAATTCTTCTCCATGTTTGTGTTTTCTCTTTTGGAGTGAATGCAGTATGGATTGATCAATTCTGTCCGTGTTGTCTTCCATTGGGCACCGAAGATGGATAATCTAATCTATATCCTTCCGTAGTCAAATGAAAAGGCCCAACTCTACCAAAGCTTGAAGCATGGCGTACAAGGAACGAGCTGTAAAAGCCCATCAACAAATGGGTCACATGATCACAAACACAAAGTCTAAGACGCCAGTAACCAGGTCTCAGGACAGCAACCAAACTATCAAGAGCTCTCAGTAACTTGCTATAATGTAATAAAAAACAACATTCAGTTGCTAAATGGTTGCACATACACTTTCATGCACACACGATGCAAAAATACAATTGATATTTGATAAGATAATCAAAAGAGTACTAGCATCCAATTTGCATGGAAGAGTTTAATTAATTTTGAATGCGCTAAAGGCCTCTGATCATACCTGAAAGAGATGGATAGCCTTTAGTTGGTCTAGGATATTCTCTGCACTCATTTCAGCCGTAACGGATCCATGTATGGCAGGCTCCACCATGTTAAGTGAAATCCACTGCTGAATAAGTTTTGTCTTATTTATGCGAGATCCTTTAGGGAAGACTGAGCAATAGGCAAAACATAACCTCAGACGATGAGGCATGTTGTAAAACATCAGCCTGAAGGGAGCAAACAACGTCAACTCTTTGTTGAGTGTCCTAGTATAATCTTCCTCCAATTTCCACAAATCTTTTACCATAGCATTTTCCCAAACAGCATGCTGATCCCATCCACCATTACGTACAACAGAACCAAGAAATTCAGCAACAAGGGGTATGCCTTCACACCTTGAAATAATTTCCTTCCCGTACCTAAGGAACAGTGAATTGCGACCACGCAATGCGCTCATAAAGATATCCAAGCAATGCGGGCTATGACGGCAAGGACCCGCCGTCCATTCCAGTGGGCGGAGGCGGCCGCGGCGGCTAGTCGCCGGCGACGGCTAATCAGGGAGGAAGAAATTCAGGCGGAGAAGGAAGAGCAGGCGAGAAGGGATGCAGACTACATCCAACGCATCCATGGAGTGCGTAGCAGCCATGCTCCAGGCCCACTAGATCATGCTAGCAAAGATCAGGGGCCTCTGAAGGGGCGTTTCTGGTGCGCACAAGATGATTCTGATGACAACCTCGACCCAACGGCGCAACTAGTCAATGACGCCATGGCGGCGGGTTATTCGATCGAGGAACTGGCTGGGTGCGTGGACCAGCTGATCCCGGCGACGGACGCAGCAAGAATGGAGGTACGTGCTTCTTCTTTGGATGCAGGCACACCGGCGGCGACAAAAATCATTGCACAAGTCGTCGATCGGATCCACAACTCGAAGAGCAAAGTCAAGCCGTGGCGAGGTCCGCTACCTAAGCCGCGTTCATCACCGGCAAGGACCCTTGGGGACTTCCTCCCACAGCTGTTTGGCTCGGAGAATACGTCAACCGGAAAGCCTTCGGCGGCGGCGGCGGCGGCGACGGCGACGGATCAGCAAAAGAAACACGATCCGGTTTCACTGCTCCAAGTTGATTCAAATTTTGAATCGAAGGGCCCACTGAAAGATGGTCCACAGGGGAAAACAGAGCGGACGAAACGATTCCCCTGCCCATACCAGTTTCGATCGTGCTTCCGATCAAAAAACGAGACAAACCCTATTCGCCGTACCTACGCATCTGTCCTCATGGCCGGCGGCGGCGAAGGGAAGAGTGGTGGCGGGGAAGGAGGGAAGCAAGCGGCAGCGAACAAGGGAGGCAATAACAGCCGTGGTGGAGTGGAGAGAAACTTCCCCAATCGCTTCGCATACAGGCCGCGCCACCATGGCGGTGGGCGCGGAGACGGCGATCGCTCTGGCAACCATGGCCGGGGTGGAGGCCGTGAGGAAGCCGATCGTCCCGGCGACTTTGTTCGGGGCGGCGGATACCGAGGTCGCGGCGGCGACCGCGGACGCGGCGAAGGTAGAGGTTTTCCGCGCGGCCGACACTCTGGTGATCGCGGTCGCGGGAATTCAGGTGGCCACGACCAGAGAAGGGAGGAGGTACAGAGGGATGAACCGAATCAATCTAGTGTCGAACTGAGGAAGAAAAGAACTGCTGAGCAGGAGACAGATCAGTCACATGGGGAAGGGAAGAAACAGAAGGAGGAATTATGCTGTCACGTGTGTGATGAGGCACACAAGACCTCTGACTGCCCGATTCTCAAAGGGCCAAAACCCCATGCGATTTTCTGTGGTATGGCTGGAACAAAACTCGGGTTCTTCCAAATTCCTATAGCAGGGCCAATGGGTAAAGCCCCTAAGAAGGAAAGCGCGACGGCACATATCACCATCAAAGAGGGCAAGATCACTCCGGAATTAATCAAAAGTGAATTGACTCGCTTGATTCCGGTGAAATGGGCGTGGAATGTGCAGGTACATGGAGAGGGATTTATCGTTCCTTTTCCATGTCAAGTTGAGCTCCAGAGAATGGTGGCTACGAGATTCATTCACACTCAGAATGGAGAAGGTATCATGATCGTAGAGGAATGGGACCAAAAGATAGAACCCCAGGAATACTTGAAGAAGGTGTGGGTCAACATCTATGGCGTGCCATATGAAATCAGATCATACCTCTCATTATGGGCTGTTGGCACAATCCTTGGCACAACCCTAAAGGTGGACATGAAGTACACCAAGAAGATGGGAGTGGTACGCATTCTGGTCGGGGTTCTGGATGTAGAAGGCATACCGGACGCAACTGACATCATAGTCGGTGAGGGCGTGTATGAAATCTTCTTCGAAGTGGATAAAGTTTGCAAGGACGGAGAGTGGATGGATTACCATAGCAGCAAGGATATTAAGGATGATGGAGGGAATGACAAAGAAAATCTAGAGGAAGAAGACACTCTAGATGATGAAAGCAAGGATGAGGGGGCCAAAAGCACTGACACTCACATGGAGGAAGCAAATAACAGTGGGTCGACAGAGGTGGACAGAGGGGACAAAACTGAAGAAGCCTTGGAGGCAAAAGTTCAGGACATGATCCAACAAATTCTGAACAAAGCCATGGATTCTCTGTTTATTGAAGTGGCTGATAAAGTCCTCGCTGAAGATGATCTAGCTAACCATGGCGAACTGCAAGATGGGGTCAAGAAGCTGGCTGACATTGGTGCTGTTGGGGTCGCGGATTTTGTAGAGGAGGCGGACGAAAATACTGATGGTGCTGCTCTTCTCTCAGACAAGGCTGTCCCAACAAAACTAACAGCTGAACTTGATGCATGTGAAAAAATAGAGGAAGGACTGCTGCACACTGTTAACAGTCTGACAACCAAGCTGCCAATCGAGACGGGGGCGCTCAACACTATTCAGGGTCTGGGCGAGCTACCGTCTGCAGGTTCGGATGTGTGTCAAGATGAACTGTCTGTCGACGTCACAACGTCGAGTTTGATGTCGGCTGGGCCAGGCAGACTGGAACTGCAGCCTGGGAGCACACCAACCATGGTAACAGACGGCAAACTGCAGAACGCACTAGAGGCGACCACGCCTCCAACCATCCCTGTTGCAGCGACACATGCAGAGGAGACTGACGGCAGTTTGAACTCAACCACGGATGCCGATGGAGGTGCACATGTCCTGGGCGGGGCTGTTGATACTCCGGCCACACCGCCATACACCACTGCAGCTCCTGGAGTTAAAACACAAGAGGAGCAGAATATGGAACCGAGATTGGGAGATAAAAATGCTAATAAATTCCAAGGTCTCCCTCGACGTGTACTACAGGACCTGTGCAAGAAGAATGGCATTCGAGCTAACATGAAGAATGAGCAGATGGCCGAGGCTCTCCTAGAGCTTTCTCACAGCAAAGGGGGGGTGGCAGAACAGGCGCTGCATGTACAGGGCAGGGAAGGAGACATCTTCACTGTACCGGGGCAAGAGGGTAAAGGACATCGCTCAAGCAAGAGGATGCAGGGTGATGAGGAGGTGATGGCAAAAGCACAAAGGCTTGCAGCTCTACGCAATCTTGACAAAGGTAAAAATCAATCCTTTCTTTCTTTACCCGCCAAACTTATTTCTTCAAATATGAATAATCTAGGAATATCCATGGGTAGAAGTGACAAAGAAATTCTGCATTCTGTTATTTCTATCAAAAACATCGAGGTAGATAGATTGTCTTTATCTGCTAAGAAATCTGGTTCTAGAAAAAGTAATGCCCCCATGCGTTCTAATTCCTTTATCTCTAATTCTAATGGAGATGAGGACGACATGGAACAACTTGACATGACCTTAAGTCACATATGCCGTGATCTAAATAATGACCTTGAAGAAGATAATTTAGATCAAATCCTTGATGATCTAAATGCAGTTCAAAGAAAGAAAAGGTCAAACAACCACAATGGCAACGGAAAGGTTTCTCACCTGACCAAAAAGCCAATGACCCCATCAAAATTGGTTATAAAATGAAGGGCATCTTTTGGAATACCAGAGGTCTAGGTGACTTGGGTAAACATAATAGGATTTCTGATTTTGCAAAAGAACATCGACTAGATTTTATAGCTCTTATGGAAACTGGTAGAAGTAATTTTTCGAATGCTTTTCTCAAGCACTTAGCGGGCGGGTTAGACTACCTGTGGCATTCGATGCCGCCCAAAGGGAGATCAGGGGGTATGCTCCTTGGGGCAAATCTGTCGGTGTTTGATGTTGGAGCTATTGATGAAGGGGATTTTTATTCTAAATTCCTTTTAAAAAATAAAGAAGATGGATTCACGTGGGCACTCTATGCTGTATATGGACCTGCTCAAGATGAGCATAAAACTCAGTTTCTCACTGAGATGGCTCATATATGCAGTATGGAAACGCATCCGATGATTATTGGCGGAGACTTTAACATCATGAGGCATCCGGCGGATAAGAATAATGATAACTTCTGCACCCGATGGCCTCGTCTATTTAACTCAATTATTGATACTCTTGAATTGAGGGAAATAGAAATGTCAGGACGTCAATATACATGGGTAAATGATTTGGACCCACCGACTTTTGAGAAGCTTGATCGAGTTCTCATCAGTACAGAGTGGGAAACAAAATATCCAAGAGCATCCGTTCAAGCCCTTGACAGAGGCAAATCTGATCACACCCCTCTTTTATTAAATACTGGAACAAAAAATCAAGAGGGCACCCACAGCCAATTCAGATTTGAGTTGGGATGGCTAATACATGATGGTTTCTTTGCTATGGTAACCAGCATATGGCAACAAAATCATGGTGGGAGAAACGCTATAGAGGTGTGGCAAAATAAAATACGAGCCCTCCGACAATACTTACGAGGATGGGCTAAACACACTTCTGGCATTCTCAAAAAAGAGAAGCAACAGATTATACAATTAATAGATGGACTCGATAAAAAGGCGGAAGTTACTATCCTAACGCCAAATGAGATTGCTCTCAAGCATTACCTTAATGAAAGACTTGCTCATATGCTGAAAGAGGAAGAGCTTAAATGGTACCAAAGAGCAAAAGTCAAAGAGCTTCTAGAAGGAGATAATAATACTCAATATTTCCATCTAGTAGCAAATGGCAAACATAGGAAGAGTCGCATCTATAAATTGGAAGATGGGAATGTCACGATACTTGGTGATGCCAACCTCAAACGGTATATCACAAAATACTACAAAGGTCTCTTCGGCAAACCAGACGAAAATACTTTCACTTTGGATGAGTCAAAAATCGATGATATACCGCAGGTTAATTCTCAAGAAAATGAGATCCTCATTGCTCCTTTTCAAGAAGAGGAAATAAAGAAGGCAATTTTCCAAATGGAGCATAATAAAGCTCCAGGGCCTGATGGTTTCCCTGCTGAATTCTATCAGGTTTTTTGGGAAGTCATCAAACAGGATCTCATGGCTTTGTTCGCTGACTTGCATGAAGGGAAGTTAGCGATACATAGTCTAAACTTTGGGATAATTACATTAATTCCAAAGAAAGGGGACGCTCTCAAAATACAAGACTACCGACCTATTTGTCTACTCAATGCCAGCTTTAAGATACTAACTAAAGTTGCCACTAACAGGATCGGTATGGTCGCAGAGAAAGTAATCCGCCCTTCTCAGACGGCATTCATGCCTGGTCGTAATATAATGGAAGGTGTAATAATCCTACACGAGACCATTCATGAATTGCATAGAAAGAACCAAAATGGGGTAATTCTCAAAATAGATTTTGAGAAAGCTTATGATAAAGTGAAATGGTCTTTTCTGCAACAGACCATGAGAATGAAAGGATTCTCGGAAAAATGGTGTCAATGGATACAATACTTCGTATCTGGGGGACATGTAGGGATCAAAGTCAACAATGATGTTGGTCCTTACTTCCAAACACACAAAGGGTTGAGGCAAGGCGACCCACTCTCTCCAATTCTATTTAACTTGGTGGCAGATATGCTAGCTATTCTCATAGAGAGAGCCAAGGGCGAGGGTCAGGTGGCTGGAGTTGTTCCACATCTTGTTGATGACGGGTTGTCAATACTCCAATATGCAGACGACACTGTCATTTTCATGGATCACAACATTGAGCAAGCCAAAAACCTGAAACTTTTGTTGTGTGCTTTTGAACAACTATCAGGCCTTAAGATAAACTTTGAAAAGAGTGAGATTTTCTGCTTTGGAGAGGCAAAGGAGTATGAAAACCAGTACACACTATTATTTGGATGCGAAATTGGATCTATGCCTTTCCACTACTTGGGCATTCCTATGATCCATAGAAAATTAAGAAATAGTGAATGGAAAAGAGTCATAGAAAGATTTGAAAAGAAGTTGTGCTGGTGGAAAGGTAAACTCATGTCTGCAGGAGGCCGACTAGTGCTTGTGAATGCAGTTCTAAGTAACCTTCCCATTTTTATGATGTCGTTCTTCGAAATACCTAGTGGCGTCTTAAAAAAACTGGACAATATTCGTTCCAGATTTTTTTGGGAAGGAGACAGCCACAAAAAGAAGTACCACCTTGCAAAATGGGATATACTATGCCAACCCAAAGATCAAGGTGGACTTGGAATAACAAACCTTCATATAAAGAACATTTGTTTACTCAGCAAGTGGCTGTATAGACTCCTGAATGAGGATGGGGTATGGCAACGTTTGCTAAAAAATAAATATTTCAATAGCAAATGTCTTACCCAAACAGAAGGCAAACCAGGAGATTCTCACTTCTGGTCTGGCCTAATGAAGGTTAAAGACGAGTTTCTAAAATGGGGACACTTTCAGGTCGGAGACGGAAACCAAACTAGATTCTGGAATGATGTTTGGTTGGATAATACACCACTAAGCGAACAATATCCTGCATTGTACAATGTGGCCAGGTGGAAACATATTACTGTGAAAGACGTCTTCCGCTCTATTCCCCTGAATTTACATTTCAGGAGACCGATTATAGGGAATAAATTAATAGATTGGAACAACATGGTTTCAAAGTTGGTCGACGTGAGACTCAATGGTGAAACAGATTCTTTCAAATGGAATTTACATGCGAACGGAGAATTCTCGGTCAGTTCGATGTATAATACAATGTTGTTACATTCTAACCCTGTCCCCACAAAGAAATTATGGAAGATCAAACTTCCCCTTAAGATAAAAATCTTCTTATGGTACCTAGTACAAGGGGTCATCCTGACAAAAGATAATTTGAGAAAAAGAAAATGGAAAGGTAGCCCCAAATGTAGTTTCTGCAACCAAAACGAAACTATTAATCACTTATTCTTTCAGTGTTATATTGCTAGGTCTATTTGGAGACTGATTAACATTGTCACTGGTATTACCACGCCGCATGATATTAATCATATCATGACGTGTTGGCTCTCTTCAAAGGGAGTTAAAAAAAAGAATCTAATCCTTGTAGGAGTGGCGGCTATGTTCTGGTCGATATGGCTATGCCGAAATGATATTGCTTTTAACAAGAAACCAAATGTTACTTTAATGCAGGTGATCTTCAGGGGCACGTACTGGTTTCGCTTTTGGAGATTGTTGCAAAAAGTTATCTACAGGGAGGAGGTGGCGAAAACGTGCCATATGTTGGAAGTGGTGACTATGAGCGTGTTTGCCAAGCATGGATGGCCGTGGCATAATAGGCTTGATGTTTAGTCTTCATTTGAGTCTTTGATTCTCAAAACTGTGTAATAATTTTACTTTTGTGGCTGTATGCAACCTGATGCAAAAGGCCGGACATTTTGTCCTTTATCTAAAAAAAAAAGCAATAATCACCTTCAAGCATAGGAGCCAATCTGTACAATGGAAGTGTTGACATTCGTTGGGCAACTTCTTCACTGTGCGTCAAGGTTGCAAATATCGGGCTATAGAGTTTAGCGGAGTGCTCTCAGAAAAGCTATAAGAGCTATAGCGTAGCTATAGCGGCGGCTATTGTCAATAGCGATTTGCAAAATAAAGCAAACTTTTGGCTAAAACATTAGTAAAGTCGTCAATTTCAACCTATGTTTTAAAAGTGCATGCCATTTGTCCAAGCATACTATTGTCTTAGCATGTATTTACCATCTTTTCAAGTGGTGAAATACTCCGCGGAATCAAGAAAGCAAGCATCATTTGAACTATGAACGAACAAATTCATTACTTTGCTTGACTTACAATTTATGAATCATAAATCTTAAGTACATAAGTTCATAACCTAGTTATAGCGGAGTTAGCGGATAAAATTAGCGGAGCTATTCAACCATAAAGCGGAGTTAGCGGCATTAGCGATAATATTTGCAATATCGTTGCGGCATCTATCTCAAGAAGCTATAGCAGAGCTATAGCGGGCTATTTGCACCCATGCTGTGCGTGGTCACCACAACTACACTCTCTGTCTTCACACTGCAACTTGTGAATATCTGTTTCAGCGAGTCCACATCTGCCTCTGTGCCCCACAAGCCATCTAGCACGATGAGGCAACTTTCTCTTTTCAGTATCTCATGAACCTTAGTCGTAATTTCTTGCATTGTGTAATCAGTATTTGGTCTTTCCTCACCTGGCAAAATACACTGTGAAACTACATGCCTCCCAATTCTTTTGATATCAACTCTGAGACTAGACTTGTTTACATAAACCCAAATTCTACGAGAGAATCTGTTCCCACTATCAGGGTGATTAAATAAAAGCCGGGCAAGACATGTTTTCCCAACACCTACAGGCCCAACAATGGTGATAATGGAAAGCAGTTTCTCTTGTTCCTTTATAGCGTGCATAATAGCATCAAGATCATTGGCCCTACCGACGACTGCATCAGGGCCATCATACGAGGTGGTTTCTTTCTCGGCAGAATTTCTTGACTCTAAATCAGTACTAGCAGGCCCAGTTCCATATCGCTCATTTAACTTGATGGCCGAATTTAGCTTCTTTATCTCTGATATCATCCTTTTGACCAAGCAAACTCTAGCGCAACTGGATTTGAATAAGAACAGAGTAATGATGCCTGCAGTTTTTTTTTTCCAAATAAAGGAACTGCTAGTCAGACAGGCCATTTTATGTACAAAGACATGAATTGTAAATTAGCTTGAAAACCCTTGCAAGAAGGGAACATTTTAAACTAAACAGAGGCATGACATTGTCATATACCTAAGAGCAGGCAGCTTAGGCTAGCCCGATTTAGGAACCCAATGCATCTGACCACCAAATTCAACACTGCAGAAACACATTTGTACAAACAGATAGTTCTAAATTAATTGCATGTGCTACTCTGATATATCATAGGTCCGTGTCCTATTGAAATGTGAGAAGCATCTGGATAAAAATATGAAACCTCAATCATGTTCCTTTGGTTCCAAATATATAGGTACAGTAGCACATTGTATTCCAGGATTTTGACGACCATGGACCATAACAGTAGCTAAAATTTGTTGAAGGAATCAAATTTGACCTAAAATACATTAGCCTTCTAAGTCATTTTTCTCGAACACACAGGCATCCCTAATTGGCTGGCATCATGTAGTTAAGAAAAATAGAGTACCAAAAACATATCCCAGATGTGAGACTTCAATTTCTGGCATGACAAAATTTGCCCGTTTAGAAGCACCTAAGCCGTGGGAATGGACCAGATCTCGCCGTCCAGCTTGACGCGTGTGCAAGGCGCGCGAGCTAAGAAATTACAACAAGGAATCCCAAAATCAGAATTGAGGATAAGAAGTTAACTCCCCCCCCCCCCCCCCCCCCCCCCCCCCCCCCCCCTCTTCTTACTGAATGACCCACTGAAATGAAATACAACTGTACTTCCACCTAATTCCACTTATTTTCTTTTTGTTTGTATCCATAGGACAAACGAAGTAGAGTGGTTTGTATTTATGAAGTAGAACGGATGATATATCTTATCGCAACACCGTTAAGTAGGAAGCAAAAAAAAAAATGCTATAAAGACATGTACTTTGTATTTCCAGCGGCAACCAAGTAAGAACAAATGCGAGGTCTTACTTTGTGGACACAGGTGCTCCCATGGTAGAGCTCTTCCGAGCATACAAACTCATCAATAATGTCTTCGATCTCAAAAGCCAGCTGCTTGGCATCTCGGTACCAACTCTGCGCCAGCACGGCTTGGCCTTCGTCAGCAACCTCGATGCCAAATAACCACTTGTCTTTTTCCTTGAGCTGGGCTTCAAGGCAGAGAAGTTCCTTCTCTAAATCTTTCAGATCATCTCTGAAGGTGCAGAACATGCTGCAACAATATAGCTTCAAGGGGGCAAGACTGTACTCAGCAATCTTCTGAGCTACCATCTTCGCCACGGCAATAGTCACGAGAATCTCAACAGCAGGCATGGCGTCCGACCTTTCCGCTCGGGAGTGTGGAACGACACAAGGAACAGGGGAGGTGAAGCGGCTTGCGATGCCCCACTTCAAGATCTAGAGGAGCAGCTGCTGATGCTGCTGCTGGGGAGTCTCGGAGCTGCTGCCACCCTGATACGCCGCACGCTACCCCTACTGGTACGAATGCATATTTATTCATGAACTTCACTTTTTTTCTCGAATAGGCAGGAGAGATGTGCATTAAGAAAAGTTTAAAAATTACGCACGCACACGCCACACACTGATACTTTGCTTACATTCGCACCACACCTAATTTAAAAGTTAGCAACATTGACCACACCAGTTGGCCTATGTACAGTCGCAGCCTAGAGCTGTGAAAGCCCACTTGCTCGCGCCAGACACCATAGGTGACCTTAATCATCCATGCTTGAGAACACGAACTTGATTGCTCCCAAGAATGCGTCAAGCTGATTTTGATGAGTATTTTCCGAACTCATAATCTCCAAAGATGTGCAGCGAGTGTACATCTAGCTCTGGGCACAAGAAACAAGGAGAAGTGAAAAATGTGCGATGCACAGAAAACGAGGAGTGGGAGAGAGATAGAGAGGAGGACCAAAAAAGGTGTACTGCACAAAAAAGAGAAGAGGGAGGGGGAGAGATGCATTGGGGAGTGTGATGTAAAACTTTTCAACAAGGGCTTGTTTGGAAGCCTACCACAGCTTGCCATGCCGCCAGTGCGGCCGCGCCTTAGGTGTGGCGACGAAATCGTTCGCTACACTTCTGGCGCCGCGCGTCACGCAAATGAACAGGGGATTTGTGGCTGCGCCACACCACGCCATATGTCTGGTAGCGAACCAAGCGTTGGCCGTATTTCTGGCGTAAAAGTTGTGGCATGCTGTGGCAAGTCGTGGAAGCAAACCAAACAGACCCTAAATGTTTTGAAGGCTAGATGCACGACCTTTGTGAAATGGGAGGGAGTATAAAAGAAAAACAATGAGGAAAATTTTGCGTGGTATGCCTCAAGTGTTTCTTTCACCTTCTCTCGGTCTTATCCTCTGCTACAGCTGAGAGGATCGGAGCGAGGCGTCCTCGTCCCCGCCGGTGGAGCCGGTGGTCTCCCTCGCCTATGATGGCCTTCGGGCCATCGTGAGATTGGGAGACCGTCTCCTCTCGCCGGTCGGAAGGTTAAGTCCTAGTTTTTCTCGGTTCAGTGTTCTGGCGACGTCGTCCATGCGATGGAGATGGCGGGGCCAGGGAATAAGGTCCTCCCTAGCTTTTCTTCACCTCGTTGGTGCTTTTCTCCGGTGCCTGCGACGAGCTTGTAGAGGTGGGACTCCTTGGAGGCAGCCCCTGTACAGGAGTCTTGGCTGGGCGGTTCGTCGTCTCGGAGGGGCACTGAGCTGCCGGGCTGTTGTCTCCAGGATGGAGAGGAAGCTGTGGATTTCGTGGGTTCGGATCGACCTCGGATCTCCCTCGGCGGCGGTCAGCGTCGATGGCAAGGTAAGATCCATGGCCAGGAGACTCGGGGCGTGGCCCTGGCCGACGAGTGCTCGGCGATGGCCTCATCCCATCCTTGGGGCCGATGGCTTCTGCGGCTCTTCTTAAAGCCTTGGTGGGATGGGGTTCCCTGGTCTTGGTGAGGTGCTGGCCGGAGTTGCTGTTTCCCGGCGTGCGGCGGCGATTTCGGGTGGCTTTGGTGAGCTCGGAGGGTAGGCTTCGGTTTGTTATTTGGGTTTTCTCTAGGGTCCTCCGACTCCGAGTAAGATGGTCAGGACAGCTGTCCTCTTTGTATCCTTCCAGTATGTATCTGTACTTGTATGGATGTTTGTACGCTTTCCTTACGTATTAATACAGGTACATTGAATAAATATTAAGATCTGTACAAAAGCTACGTTGACCTCATGACCTGTCACCTGGTTCAATTTTCCATGGTTTGAAAATTATGTGATTGTTGTACTCTAATAAGGCTACTCCCAATGGGAGTTTCATTTTAAATAAATGATGTGCCATATAGGCATTTTTGGTGACATAGCAATAGAATTATGAAGAGAGAGAGGGAAGGGGTCTAGACGAAACCATGTCTATATTGTTTCCAACACAGTTTGTCTTTTGCATGTGTTCTTGGAAACAGTGAAAATGAAACCTTGCATTGTATGAGCTATTTCAATCATCAAATAATTGTCTTGTTGCTTATGTGGCACTCTTGGAAACAAAAAATGAAACCACCCATTGGGACTATCCTTAGGCACATTTTTTAATGTAGCTTGGCAAGATGACCAATTGGTACTCAACCAGAGGCTTAACAACTGTCTTATTTATTGGGAGGGAGTTAGAGTTAAATATGCCCGTGTGGTCTTTTTTTTTTTCTATATGCCCAATTAATATGGATGCAAATAGCCCTTAAATATTTTTCATGGTCAAGTTATACCCGAAAGCACTCTCGCAAAAAATAAGAAATTTTACTGGTATGAGTGTTAAGAGGCTGTTACATTGAGACTGACTAATTTAATGCGATCACGTATCACAAAGAGGCTGTTACATTGAGAGAGAGGGCGGCCCGTAGGGCTTCGGAGGGCCGGGAGAGCGGCGGAGCTGCCGTCCGGTGTCCTCTCTAGTTACTAGTTTGTAAGTTTTCTAGCTTTTTCCCTTCTAGGGTTAGGGTTCCGCCGGCATCCTCGTTGATGGCGGTCGGATTTGGCGTCTCCCTTGGCGGATCTGGTGAAGACAGCGTCGTCGACGATGGCTTCTTCTCCGGTGAGGCTTTGTGGAGTTTGTTTTCCTTCTGTTCTTTTGCGAAAGGGTGGAAGGACCCCTGTTTCCCCTCGCTGCCGTTCGTGGCGATGGTGGAAGATGGTTCCGGGTGGTCGTCGTTGTCCGGCGGCGATCTCTCCGGTGTTTTTGTTCCCTCCTGTGGGATGTGGTTTCCGGCCGTCGGCTTCCTTGCCGGCGGTGGTGGAATCTTTGTGCTGCTCCGACGGAAGTGGAGGTCGCCGATATTCGTTCAACGACAACGATGGCGTCTGCTGTGGATTCAAGGCGTCGGGATCTTGCGGCTCCAACAAAGTGTTGCTTCCTCTTCAGCTCGGGCAGAGCTCCTTGCCGGCGGGCGGCGTCCGGCGGCTTCGGCGTCGCTTCGGGAAGGCTGGAGAATCTCCTGGGAGTTCAAGACTTTTACAAATAGGTCCTTTGTGTCCTTACTTGTAATTTTCTTTTCTTCCAGGGTGTTTTTTGTAAACGGGGTCTGTTCTGTTCTTTTTAATTAATATCACCCCACCCTTTCGCAAAAAAAAGGTATGAGTGTTATGGGCTATATTGATGCCTCCTTTTATTTCTCAGGAGTCCAGCGCAAATCAGATCGCTCATTTTTGGTGCCTTCGAGTATCAGATTTTCAAAAATGTCTAGCTGTTTCATGTATGGGACAAACATGAAACAAAATATGGAAGGTGAGCATTTTATATGCCTTAGTGGTATAACCATTTCTATGTGCAGAAAATCTTGTCCTGATACACTTGCACTGTTTCCTGGATGTTCCAGCCTTCCAGGAGGAACCAACATGAAGATCTTCTCTTGCCATGAGGTTAGAAAAGCTACCAATGACTTCGATCGGGCAAATAAGCTTGGTGAGGGCAGTTCCGGTCCTGTGTTCAAGGTAAGCTGCATAGCAAGAAGTGTGTTAGTGTTAATGTCTATTATGTTGAACTCTCTTAAACTTCACTCTTTTCTCTCAGGGAAAGCTTAAAGATGGAAGGATTGTCGCAGTAAAGGTTCTCTCTGCTATTTCAAGGCAGGGTGTCCAAGAGTTTAGAGCTGAACTTAGAGCAATTTCTGCTATCGTTCATGAAAACCTAGTTACATTGGTTGGTTGCTGTGCTGAATCGTCTCATAGGATCCTCATATACAGTTATTTTGAGGACAGCCTTGCTCATAAACTGCTAGGTGACATTATTTTGTAATTTGTATCTTCCGTTTATCAAGTCTTCATAGCTATGTGATCTGCGTACTTATATGGTATTGCAGGACTGGGCAGTAGCAAGATCCAATTCAGCTGGAGAGATCGTGTCAAAATTGCTGTAGGTGTTGCACGTGGGCTTTCTTTTCTTCATGACGAAATCCGTCCTCACATAATCCACAGGAATATAAAGCCAAGCAATATTCTTCTGGACAAGGATCTTACCCCAAAAATATCTGATTTTGGGTTGCCAAAGCTCCTTCCGCCAAATGTGACTCATGTTGCCACTAGACTTTCAGGATCACTGTAAGCATAACCTTGTTTAGGAGTTTTAAGGAATTCTTGTGAACAGTATATATTCTTATCTGTCTTGTTTCCCTTGCCAGAGCATACCATGCACCTGAATATGCGATCAGGGGACAGGTGACAAAGAAGTCAGATGTATATAGTTTCGGTGTTTTGCTTTTGGAAATTGTTAGTGGCAGGTGTAATCACGACGCTGAATTGTGTCAGGACCAATTTGTGCTTGAAAAGGTAAGCTCTGTCTTATGCTTTAGTTTGAGATTTATCAGTTGCTTACCTTACCAATACTAAACTTATCATTGATGGGAGACAGTTTTCACAGTACATCAACAGGATATAGTTTGATTTCTATAGGAATACAGAAATAACTTGTGAGCACAGCGCCAAATCCCGAGCCCGATGCGTCACAGTCGACGACGAACGGCTCGGTGAAGTCCGGCAGCTGCAGTACGGGTGCCGATGTCAACGCCGCCTTGAGGGAGGAGAATGCCGCGTCCGCCTCCGGTCCCCAGCGAAGTGCCTCGCGCTTGAGCAACTGGGTCAACGGCGCCGCCACCTCGCCGTAGCTCTGGATGAAGCGCCGGTAGTAGCCCGTAAGGCCGAGAAAGCCCCGCACAGCCCGTACTGATTTCGGGGTCGGCCAAGCTTGCACCGCATCAATCTTGGACGGGTCCATGGCGACACCCTGGGCGTTGATGATGTGGCCCAGGTACGCCACCTCCATAGTGCCGAACGTGCACTTGGAACGCTTGAGCACCAGGTTGTTGTCGCGCATGATCTGCAGCTCCGATCGCACGTTTTGGAGATGTTCCGCCCATGACTTGCTGTAGATGAGGATGTCGTCGAAGAAGACGAGGACGCAGCGCCGGAGGAGATGCTGGAGGATGTCATTCATGAGGGCTTGGAATGTCGCCGGCGCGTTTGTGAGGCCGAACGCCATGACCAGGAACTCGTAGTTGCCATGGTGGGTTCCAACCGCCGTCTTCTCGATGTCTTCAGGCGCCATGCGGACTTGGTGATAACCGCTGCGCAAGTCCAATTTGGTGAAGAACTGGGCGCCCTTCAGCTCGTCCAGAAGTTCTTCCACCACCGGAATGGGGAACTTGTCTTTCACCGTCTTGGAGTTCAGGCTCCTGTAGTCCACGCAGAAACGCCAGGAACCGTCATGCTTCTTCACCAGCAGCACTGGGGAGGAGAAAGCAGAGGTGCTCACTCGAATGATCCCCTGTTGTAGCATGTCCTTGCATTGCTTCTCGATTTCATCCTTGAGCAGCTGGGCATAGCGATAGGGCCGCACCGCGACTGGAGCCTTGCCGGCAGCAGGTGGATGCGGTGATCATGGCGACGCGGTGGTGGCAGGCCGCGCGGCTCCTAGAACACGTCCGCGAAGGCCTCCAGTAACATGAGCAGCAGGTTCTCGGCGGTTGTTGCCCGGGCTTGGAGGCTTCGACCCGCCGACGTGCCTTGCCAATGGACGGGGTGCTCATGGCGCCAGAACCGCATGGTCAGGCGCTCGAAATCCCACAGCACCGGCCCAAGGGATCGCAGCCAGTGGACGCCGAGCACGACCTCGTGCCGCCCAGCGGGATGACGAAGAGATCGAGCGTGAAGCGCTCTTTGTCGATGACGATGTGGACATTCTTGCAGACGCCGGTGCACATGACGTGATCGCCGTTGGTGACTCCGACCGTGAGGCCGGGCCGCGGCTCTGGCTGGATGTTGAGCGCGCGAGCTGTGTCGACGTCGACGAACGAGTGCGTGGAACCGGAGTCGATGAGCGCAGTCTTGGTGCTGCCGCCGAACTTCACCGCGAGCTGCATTGTGTTGGCGGTGGCAATGCCCGTCAACACATACAGGGAGACCTCCAATTCATCGGTCGTGTACCCGTCCTCCACTGGCGCGCCCGCGTCGACCTCCAAGAGGTAGATCCCTTTCATGGTGCACTTCTTCATGTGCTCGTGCGATCACTTCTCGGGGCAGTTGTAGCAGAGGCCCTCGGCGCGCCGTTGCGCCATCTCCTCAGGGGTGAGGCGGACAAAATGCGTGCCGGGTCATGGGCGTGGCTGACGGGGCGTGGCAGCCGTCGTGGCTATCGTTGCGATCCGGCGGGTGTTGCTGGCGCAGGAGAAGATTTGGCGACGGGCGGCCAGGACAACGGGCGACCCCCAAGCAAAGGCGCGGCGTCGGTCTCTAGCCGCTTCTCGTAGGTGCGCGCCAGCTCCATAGCCTCGTCGAGGCCAGCCGGCTTCTGTAGTTCCACGTCGTTGCGCAAGGGGTTGCACAGGCCCGCCATGAAGATGTCGTGCTGCTGGTCTTTCGTGACGTTGTCGCACCGCGACAGCAGCGTCAGGAACTGCTCCTGATAGTCCGCCAGTGTCCCCGTGCGGCGCAACTGCATGAGCTCTCCAAAGGGATTAGATCCGATGGGAGGACCAAAACGATACCTGACTCGAATTGCGCCAAGTTGGCACGCCGCGATTGCGTTCCAGGCGGTAGTACCACTGCTGGGCCGCGCCGTCGAGGTAAAATAGCGTGATCGACACCTTCTCGCCGTCGTCAGAGCGATTGGCGCGAAAGAACTACTTGCACTTCTGCAGCCAGGGCAATGGATCTTCGGTGCCATCATAGTGGGGAAACTACAGCTTGTGGGTGACACCGGCCGGTTTGGCGGGGGGAGGTTCGTGGCCGGCGGCGCCATCCTGGTTGCCGGAGGATTCAGTGTGCGGCACCTTATCCGATTGCAGGCGATTGGCGGCAATGCTGATGGAGGCGTACTGCGGCTTGACGTGGTTGATCTCAGTGGTGTTGGCTTCGACCGCCTTGAGCAGCATGTCGAGCTTCTCGTCGAGGGTCTTGGGTTGGCCGGTCTTGTCCGCCATGGCGGCGAGGTAGAACAGCAAGGGTGGCTGGGGCATGGGGAAGGGTGGTGATCACCGGCACAGGACCAAGGAGGATCAAAAGGTCTCTGATACCAAATGTTGTGGCGGCTAATGAGGGAAAGGATTTAACAAGCTAAACATAACTCGCCCTCCGTAGTGGCTCTGAGATTGGATTCAACTTGCTTGCTTTATTGATCACAAAAGCCTGGCATTATATAGCCGGCACCTAGAACACACGTGCTAACTGACTAACAAATACTCAGCTAATTAATCTCGTTAACAGGCTGCTAACAATATCTGCTGAATAAAAGAAATACTAATCATTATCTAAACTGAACCCTTAGCCACGTCTGCGATATTGCTTGCCGAAGAACGAGTCCACAACACGAGGCAAGTCCGTCGTGCTAACCATCGTCGACCGCTTCTCCAAGATGGCATACTTCATCGCGCTGGGCCACCCCTACACCGCCATGACCGTGGCGCAAGCTTTCTTCAATCACGTGGTCCGCCTGCACGGCTTCCCCTGCTCCATCGTCAGCGATCGCGACCCGGTCTTCACCAGCAACCTCTGGACCGAGCTGTTCCGCCTCGCTGGCGTCGATCTCCGGCTCAGCTCGGCTTTTCACCCGCAGACGGATGGCCAGTCCGAGGTGGCGAACCGAGGGCTTGGCGTGTACCTGTGATGCTTGGCTGGTGATCGGCCCAAGTCCTGGCTGCGATGGTTGCCTTGGGCGGAATACTGCTTCAACACGTCGTTCCAGACTGTGCTGCGAGCCACTCCGTTCGAGGTGGTGTATGGCCGAGAGCCGCCGCCGATGATTCCGTATCAGGCGGGCTCTGCGCGTGTCATCGCGCTTGACCGGCAGCTCCGCGACTGCGACGCGTTCCTCGCCGACATCTGCGAACGTCTACTTCAAGCGTACTTCAAGCGCAGGACCACATGAAGCAGCAATACGATCAACATCATCGCCTGCTGGAATGCAAGGTGGGCGATTGGGTGCTGCTGCGCCTACATCAGCGCACCGCAGTCGGCATCACCGACGAGAACCGCTCCAAGCTCTCGCCGCGCTACTACGGGCCTTATTAGGTAGAGGAGCGCATTGGGTCCGTCTCTTACCGGCTTCATCTTCCGGCCGGCCCGTGTGCACAATGTGTTCCATGTTGTGTTCCTGAAGAAGTATGAAGGAGTTCCTCCAGCTGAAATGGTGCCATTGCCTGCAATTGTGCGCGGCCGCATGGTGCCTCAACCGGAGAAGGTCGTTCGTGCCCGTCCTACTCGTTCTTCCTGGCAATTGTTGGTACGCTGGGTTGGACGTGATGCTGCGGATGCAACTTGGGAAGAATTGGAGACATTCAAGGCAGATTATCCAGAATTTCAGCTCGAGGACGAGCTGTTTTCCCAGGAGGGCGGAAGTGTTGTGGACTCGTTCTTCGGCAAGCAATATCGCAGACGTGGCTAAGGGTTCAGTTTAGATAATGATTAGTATTTCTTTTATTCAGCAGATATTGTTAGCAGTCTGTTAGCGAGATTAATTAGCTAAGTATTTATTAGTCAGTTAGAACGTGTGTTCTAGGTGCCGGCTATATAATGCCAGGCTTTTGTGATCAATAAAGCAAGCAAGTTGAATCCAATCTCAGAGCCTCTACGGAGGGCGAGTTAGGTTTAGCTTGTTAAATCCTTTCCCTCATTAGCCGCCACAACACGTGTTCCAAAAAGGGCATTAGATTATTTAGGATTAGTTACGTGATGAATAAGAAGAGGAGCCTGGCGCAGCGGTAAAGCTGTTGCCTTGTGACCATGAGATCATGGGTTCAAGTCCTGGAAACAGGCTCTTGCAGAAATGCAGGGCAAGACTGCGCACAAAAGACCCAAAGTGGTCGGACCTTTCCCCGGACCCTGCGCAAGCGGGAGCTACGTGCACTGGGCTGCCCTTAGTTACATGATGAATAACTTTAATACTGTCTATTTTCAGCTTTGAATGATGTCTCCTTCACAACTGTTTTAAGACTGAGACTCAGTCATTTGTAAACATGGGAGACATAGTTTTCACAGTACATCAACAGGATCTAGTTTGATTTCTATAGGAATAGGGAAATATCTCGTGTTCCAAAAAGGGCATTTAATTATTTAGGATAGTTACATGATGAATGACTTTAATACTGTCTGTTTTCAGCTTTGAATGATGCCTCCTTCACAACTTTTTTAAGACTGAGACTCAGTCATTTGTAAACAATGCCGTTTTTCTGTTTGTGATCTACTGGAGCCCTTGCAGACATGGACGTACTACGAGCAAGGAAAACTAGAGCAGATAATAGATGAAGGTGTAGGGGACGACCTGGACGTTGCGGAGGCATGCCGATTCTTGAAGATTGGACTATTGTGTACTCAGGACAGTGTGAAACTGCGTCCCACAATGGCCAACATCGTTAAAATGCTGATGGGGGAGGAGTATGTCACTATGGACAAGGTCATGAAACCAGCATTCTTCTGTAAGCCTTAGGCCACAAATGACAACACAACAATATGGCAACTGTCGGGAAAAAAAAACACTGAACAACAATAAATCATGCATGATCGCCTGGCTGAGCACCCGGAGCTGGAGTTGCAGAACCAATTAGCTCCTTTGCCCTTTCCACAAGGTCACGCAGAGGTATACCGTGCTCCGCGACTACTCCCTCGTCGCCAGAGAAGACCCTGTACTTCTCCACCTTGGATGGTGTCCTCGCTGCCTTGGATAGTGCTTCCATCACCCCTTCTTCTGTGAGCATGGTTCGGTGGCCAGGATAGGATCTCGCTAAGGATATTACCATCTCAACGATAACCCTTCTCATCCTTGGGTATTCAGGACTTGGTTTCCTAATGGAGTTGAGTGTACTCACAAGCTTTTTAACAAGTCCTGCTACGTCTGTTTGTGAATCAAGACCAAAGACAAAGCATTCAGGGATGCTACAGATTTGTGACGCCAGTCCAATTAAGGTCTCCAGTTGTTTGCCCTCAGCAGAAATAATATTTTCCATCACCTGCGTTATGTGGTAACAATAAGTTTAGGTAATTCAATAGGAGCTATGTGTGTGGGAATAATGAACAACCATTTATAGTTGTTGTTTCTTCTGTAAGCTAAGCTAAACAAGCTGAATACTATATGCCTATACCGTATACTACCGTCAAGATAGATGTGAGAATATAGCTGTACCATTTGAGAGACTTACCGCTGGCAGGGCGGACCTCAGGTGCTCTCTTGCACCTGGATGACTCATCAACTTATCTCTTGAGTGCGCACAAAGGTTCTGCAGCAAACTTGCCGTCATATATATGTAGATTTTGTACTCATCTTCACAGAGCATGTCCTTGAGATCCTTGACAAGTTCGTCTCCCGGCTCCTCCAGGAGAGCTGAGCAATTAGCAGTGCTATCCATAGTAAGGTTTGAGAGTGCTTCCCCTGCGGCCATTCGCAATGACTGATCATTTGGCCCAAGAAATGCACGGATGAGTTTGCCAATAATCACTTGGGTGTTCCCAATCTCTCGCCTTGCATCCTCATCCAGGGCCAGCTTGGCAATGATATCCATCGTTGGAGTCCAAACTTCAGGGCTGCTGCGGTTATCCTCCAAGATACTTGCGAGGTTGTCAAGTAAAAGAGGGTTTTCCCACAGCTTTCGCCGAGCAGTTACACCAATTTTCCCATCAGTGCTCGCAAGCCTCCTCACCAAATGTAGCGATGAACATATCACTGCATTATGTTTCTCACAGTTGTTGCTTTTGTTGCAGGTAGTGTAGCTTATGAGCCCTATGATCTTGGAGATAAGGTATGTGGCTTCCAACATTTCTGCGCAGTTATCAGGATCACAAGCAAGTTTCTCTAGAATTACCATGCCCAACAGGGGCAACGAATCTTGATGAGTCAAGGGTGGCTCCTCCGGAATGGACCACCTCTCTTTCATCCCCTGCCAGCACCGGCGTACCCAGGAGCATCCTCTGTTCTTATTATTGCTTTCTCCATGCTGTCCATCTCTTGGTTGGCTGCTACCTGCATTCTCTCCTGTATGAGAACTTGTTTGTGATAAATATTCTTGAACTAGTGATTGATTAGCAACAACATTCTCTGCATTGATCAAACCAACAGTTGTGACGCTGTCAGCAGTAACCTGTGCATGGAGCAGAGAGTCTTCATGCCTTACTGGTTGATTCTCAGCATCAAGGAGAGGAGACACCAACTTCAACATGCCGGGGATCTCAGCAATTCTGATGTTGCCAGAAAGCTTGGTAGTGGCCCTAGCAGCGAACAGTCTGATATCTCTGTCTCGCACATCTGACCATCGGAGCATGCCAATCAACTTGGACGCTGATTTTTTGGAGCTGACAATTCTGGACTTGAGCTTTTCGCTGGAGTCGGTTTCTTGCGAGAGGAGGTTGTCAAGAATAAGCACTGCAGCAAGCTGCACCCTATGTGAATTGGAGCGTAGGGACTCCACGGCGAAGCTGGCGAGGCTCACCGTCCTCCTTGAGGCAAGCAAACCGGTTTCCATGCACGTCATGTAAGCACGCTGGTAGTATACGTCGATGGCTTTTGCTCCCCGCCGACCACAGAATTTGAACTCACGGACAAGTGATCTGCGAGGGAAGAAGGAGAAGAACCCAAGGATACTTGCCAAAATGTAGAGTGAACCTTGGCATATCGTCAGCACGTAGAAGACTTCAATTGATGGCACCATGTTTTCACTACCTCCCTCAGGAAGCGGGGAATAATCATGGTGATCTAGCAGCCCGTGGAGGCGCCAAGAAGAGAGCACCACTTGCACAACTGCGGCCGGGATCTGCAAGTTCCCGATCAGGAGCAACAACAACAGCAGGATGAATGACAGGACAGTTCTGACACGTTGGGATGGATGGGCTGACAGGAAAAAGAAAAAATAGGCCGGGAACGGGAACGCCAGATCCCAAAGGAACAATATGTGCACGATGGCGTCAATCCAATGCCCAAACAGGCTATCAGCTGGTTTTTGTAGGCTGCCAAGTGAAAGCACGACTATAGTGAATGGTGTATTGAAGAGATAAACAGCATAGACGACAGCAGAATTCAACACGGTGATGGGCACCATATCCAGCACCAAACTACTAGCCAACCATACAGCAGAAACTAGTTTAGCCAAAGATACTAGTCTGCGGCCGGAAGGTGTGCTTGTCAGGTAGGAAAGTCTACGGGGCCTGAAGCTGAGCAGGAACACTGCCACAACCGTTGTTATGTATCCCAACAGGGTAGCGAGCAGATATACTAGCTTGTTGAGTGTCAAGGAGTAGTACTCTTTCGTGTTGAAGAGCCTCAGACTTTGGTGAGTAGCAGCAACAAGGCAGGCAATCAGGAGAGCCCATATCTGCCACCGTTGGGGTCGCCGCGGCCGCCGGCTCAAAAGAATTAGCAGTGCCACCTCCAAGGTGGCCGCAACTGGACCAATCAGCCGCTGAGCAGTTAGATGATCTGTTAGGTTGATCCACAATCCCATGAACAGGACCACTTCGTCCCCTTCCTGCGGTCGCCACAGCATGCGGGAGAAAGACGAGCTTAACCATTTGAGCGCACCTGTAGTCCCGAATAACGACTCGTTATCCAATCTATAGCCACGGCTGAATATCCTGTTCATAAGTGCGTAGCCAAAGTCACGACAGGGCGACATAGAGATATTAAGAATAGTTTTTTTTTTCTGGTCCTTAGATGGTACGAAAATTATTAAGAATAGTTACCACATAATATCGCTCTAAGAATGACTAAAAAAAAAAGCTCTAAAGAAAAAGACAAAGATGAACCGGTGTACCCCGGAAAAGGCAACAAATCATGAATGATACTGCAGTATATTGACATGCAAGGGTGCGTACCTGAAGGTTTCTATGAAGATGATGACCGTGGCAAACCAGAAATCCGTAGAGTTCAAGGAAGTGCAGAACCCTCCAAGCAAGACCCCGGTCGCCCACAGGAAGGCCAGCGCCCCAAAAGCGTTTCCCGCCCACTCCACGAAGGCAACAAACCTCACGAAGCGGTTCAGTCTCTTCTCCAGCTTAATGGCGGCTCTCTCCCTCCTCTGCGACACGCCGGTTGCCGCAGGCATTTGGATAGAAACATCGCCGACGGCTGGTGTCGCCATTGTTCGTGCTGCCCACAAGGTACCTGTGTCCAGCAACCCAGATAGTAGATATGACAAATCGCAAGCAGCACCCGATACCTTACCGGGTGAGGCAGTCTCGTAATGTGTAGCTTTTGTTACTGTTTAATTTATTTTACTTCAAAAGAGGAGCCGTAGCCTGATCCGCAATGCTCCATGATTCTGCTACTTTGCTTCTCCGGTAGATGCTTTTGACGAAGGATGAGGGAGCACATCAGCCATCGGGGCCACTTCGTTATCCCAGGACTGCCGTACGGGGGGGAGTATAAACTAGACGATTTCTTGTTATGTCGGCAAAAAGATTCACGCTCTTCAGAGATTAGAACCATGACCCTACTCTGTGGGAAATTGGTCTGTCACACACGTGAGCATTAAAACTCAAGACTGTTACATATTCATGAGATTGATGCTCTCTTCGAGAGTGAAACATTGCAACCAGAAATGCATTAATAGTGACAAATCAACTCCAAAGTAGAAAATAAGAAAGCCACGATCTGTCTGGCCACAATCAGTCCACATTTCCACACACCGCCACAATACAGACACTGAACAATGACGACGACCTACAACACAATCATGTATGGTCGCCTAGTTAAACACCTTGCGCCCTCAGAAAGAGAGATAAAAAAAAGAGTAACATCTGGAGTTTTAGTTGCAGCATGAATCAGCCTTTTTGCTCTCTCTACTAGGGCAGACAGAGGTGGGCCGCTATCCAGAACCACTCGTGTGCTTATGCAGAAGACCCTGTACTTCTCCGTATCGGATGGGGGCGGGTTGCGGGCTGCCCGCGCCGCGTCCGCACCAGCCGCAAGATGCTTTGCGGGCTCATGCGGCAGCCCGCACCTGACCGCAAGCTTTTTTGCGGGCTCCGCGGCGTCCCGCAAAGCAGCCGCTTGCGCATATGCCGTGAGGAGGCATCAGTTGCTGCAGTCTGCAGGGCAGGCGGGGCAACGTGCGAGAGCGGCTGATGGAGGTGACGAGTCGATGTGTGTTCGTGCAACGCAGCGCCGACTGAATCCTGGGACTGTTTGAAGATAGATACGTACTGATCCAGTTAGCTCTGTGTTATTTGCAGCTGCTGCCTAACTCAGAACAGTTCTTGTTGGTGCACTGAAAAGTTGCTTTGTTGTATGTGGCTTATGACTGAATGATATTTCATCTCATCCAAAAGTTGGGTTATGACACAATGATATTTCATCTCATCCAAAAAAATCTCTTTTTATATAAAATTAAATCACTACATTATTGGATTGCTAATTCCTCTATCCTTCATCTAGTACATCTGTTTCAGTTCAGTTCACTCTTTTCACCATAGCATTTTCCATGAGCTTGGATCAATTCCTCCAAAATAAAGGGAAAATCAATTCCTCTCGTGACTCGTCCCCATACTGTCGAGGTTACAAAGCCTGGGGCAAGCGTGTAAAGGTTGCTCTTCCTGGGCATTTCCATGAGGTCTGATACGTAAAGGTTGCTCTTTTGAGGCATTTCGTCGAACAGGTACCAAGCCTGGGTCAAGTGTTTATATCGCACAGCAATTGGTGCCGCAGAAAGTCTAGGAGCCCCTCCCACACATAACACTCGACGATGAGAACAACGCCGAACACGGCGAGGTGCGTGCAAGAGAGCAAGCTGACGAGCATCACGGCGTCCAGGATGCGCATGCGACGGTAGAGCTGGAGTGCGTCCAAAGACAGGCAGTGAGCTCGAGCGCGGAGGCAGCAGCCCTCCCTGCTCCGGCAGTCCGGCTCCGATCGGCCTTCCGTCCCCGTCCCCAGCGCGAGAAGGCACGCGGCGCCCACGGCGGTCTTGCGGACGATGCGGCGCCGCCGGGACCCGCGGGATCGCCGCCTCAACCCGCTTTGGCGAAGCGGGCAGAGTTGCGGGCGTTAAATGGGCTCGCGGCGCGGGTCAGCCCAGCGGCTTTGCGGGCAGGCCCGCGCCGCTTGCATCCCTAGATGGGGGTACTCGTCTACTTTCATATAGTGCTTCCATCATCCCTGGCGAGGACGCGATTCCACAATGGATATCACGGCCTCAACTACGACCCTTCTCATCCTTGGGTATCGATGATGCGGTATCAAGGAAACAAATAGCATTTGTAGCGGCCGCTATTGCAGCCGCAATAGTGGTAGCGGACCAGTGACGCTACTGCATCAGGGTAGCGTCCCGAAGGTAGCAGGTTGTAACTTTGCGTCCGCAATTGCGTTTAGCGGCCCGCTATTACATTGTATCAAGCCACAATAGCGTTGTGTCAGGCCGCAATATCAGTCCACTCCATTGATCAATACTGAACCATCCATCCATGGCCGCCGTCATGACTGTCTGAGGTGCTGCTTGCTAACATCATGATCCACTAATGATGTTGGTGCTCTCCTTTTGAGTCTCACAACCTTGAATTGAACATAATGACTTTGAAAGACGGTTGTAAACTTAAAATTACGAAGGTAATTTGAATTCCGCTATTGGAACTTTACGTCCGCAATCCGCTACCTAAACACCAATCCGCTACCAACCCGCGATCCGCTATTTGTTACCTTGTGCGGTATCCAGTTGGCCTTCGGTGTGACTCCAGCTCATGGACAGAGGATTCAGGGATGACATCACAGATTTGTGAAGCGAGGCCGATTAGGGACTCCCAACTGCTTGCCCTTTGCAGACGTTATATTTTCCATCACCTGCATGGCGTTATGACAATGCCAGTTAACTCGGGACTACATCAAGAATAATTATGCATGACGAACAGCCAATTTATACTTCAACATTTCAAGACAACTATTTTTCGCAAAAAGAAAGATGACCAGTTTTATTGTCCAAAATAATGGCCATTAGTTCTCCAAACCTAATGTCGCTGATAGTGGCACAATAGGGATTTATGTTCTATCTAGTGGATAGAATAATTGATTATTTCTAAATTAAACCACACAATTCCTGTACCTTCTGTTTGTAGGTTTACAGTTCGATTCGCTATGGTTAATATTGCATTGAGCTAGCTAGGTTGACACATGAATCTTCTCTGTATATAAATATGAAAAAAATAAACTTACTCTTCATAATCCCCGATATGATGAAACAAACATTCTTATTTTTCAGAAGATACATCGACGAACCATTTCACAAATGTAGGGAGAGAATACATAGTTCAAATGCTGCTTAGGCTTGTTGCTACAAAACATTTCCAATTCTCTACTTCTTAGGTGTATCTGCAAATTTCCAAGCGGTGTGTGTATAGGAATTGTACTGTCTTCCACCGGCCACATCTTCTTCACGTATCTGACTGCCAATTTCTTTCAAGTCCTCATCTGTCAGCTTCACCTTCAAGGAGTTAATGTTGGCATCCAGATTCTTGGTTTTAGTTGTCCCTGATAAATTATGGAACAATTGTCAGAAATGAAATTCAAATGTAGGATCATCTACTTGTGACTTGCTTCAGACTAGCTTGGAAGTGAATGGGAAGCGGGAATGATAAAAAAAAAAGTTGGTTAAATCAGGCCATGTTGGAACTCACAAAAGAATCTCCAGCTAACTGAAAAATTTATATTGCACACTATTCAACAAAATAACTCATATAAACATACGTGGAAGGTCATTTATGCGTTACAAGAAAATGTTCCTGCCTTGTTGACATTTTAAGACTCTTATAAGTGATAATGAATGTTTGGTTGTATGCATTGGAAACATTATTGCTCACATCAGAATTGAAAAAAGAGAGAGGATATTTTCCTGTTACACTCGAATGTTGCTCATTGCGTATTGTAACTTATAAATGAGGGATTTGCGGGGCATTAATTCCCTTTTTCTCACAAAATAAGACAATCACAAGTTGTATGTACTGAGTAGTATGAAAAAACATTAACAAGTTCTTACACTGGCACCGTCAGAGAGAATGGGATTATAAAAGGGCACACCTGGTATGGGAACCACGTCATCTCCTTGATGCAGAACCCAAGCCAAAGCTAGCTGGGCTGGGCTGCACTGGTGCTTCTCGGCCAGCCGTTCCATCTTCAGATAAATCTGCTTGTTCTTCTCCAAATTTTCTGCCGCGAACCTTGGATGCTTTTGCTGAACATGAACCAGCGTTAAAACGTTTTAGTGAACTGAAAGATAAAGTGACCGATGCCGTAGTGCAGAACTGCAGATCGACAAATGGATATCTATCTATCACAAGGCAGATTAATTGTGTCAGTACCAGGCTACATCCATCAGACACTTGCTGCGTCACTCCTCTTCCGCCGAAGAACCCGCGTCCGATCGGGCTGTAAGGAACAATCCCGATCCCCAATTCTCTGGAGCCCAAGCAGAGTAGTACAGAGCAATTCGTTACACGACAGTTTATAATCGGGCTGGAACAAGCAGAGCAGGAGCAGGAGCAGAGGTCACCTGCAGAGCGGCACGATCTGGTGCTCGATGTCGCGAGACCAGAGCGACCACTCCATCTGCACTGCGGTGACGGGGTGCACGGCGTGCGCGCGCCTGATGGTGTCCGGGCTCGCCTCCGACAGCCCGATGTGCTTCACCTTCCCCTCCTCCACCAGCTTCTTGAGCTCGCCCATCTGCAGCAATCCCGTCACCAATCACATTGATTAGCTGCAACCGCAACCTGCGACACAAAGACGGAATGGACCGTGGCGACGGCTCCAGAGAGAGACCGTGTCCTCGATGGGGACGGTGGTGTCGACGCGGTGCTGGTAGTAGAGGTCGATGTAGTCGAGGCCGAGGCGGCGCAGGCTGGCCTCGCAGCAGCCGCGCACGTACTCCGGCCGGCCGCACACCGTCACGCCGCCGGCGTCCTGCCGGATCCCGAACTTGGTGGCCACCTGCACCTGCTCCCGCGGCAGCTGCTTCAGCGCCTGCACAAATGTCACACGGCCATGGTGGCTCCCGTCACGTCATCCACGACAGATGACACAGCTTGGTCTCCAGGGGGAAAAAATCAACAATCAGCTAGCGAGGGGAACGGACGGCACCTTGCCGAGGAGCGTCTCGTTGGAGCCGTGGGCCCCGTAGACGTCGGCGGTGTCGAAGAAGGTGACCCCGCTCCGGAAGGCGTGCGCGACGACGGCGGCGCCGGCGGCGTCGTCGAGCGGGGAGTTGTAGGAGCCCGTCAGGCCCATGCACCCGAACCCAGCTTCGACACCTGCATCCAGCTCGAATCGAGTCACCTGAAATCCCTGGCTGGGAGACCGGAGACCGGAGAGGGAGAGGGGGAGGAGCAGAGGAGGAAGTAGTCACCTCAAATCCCTGGCTGCCGAGCTTCACGCGGGGAACCATCATGCTGGCCTGCTCCATGGCCGCGCGGTTGCAAGCGGAGTAGTACTAGGACCTCAACCTCTGCGCGAGCTAGAGGACACGGGCGAAGGAAGGGGCCAGTTTACCTGGCAGTTCCTCCGACTCCACCATGCGGCCGTGCATGATTCATGCAGGCTCTGCCTCTGCGCAAATCAGGTATCTGTCACTGTCAGAGATCATCTGTCTCTCTACTGACTACTCCCGCGCGTAAATCTCTCTACTTCCTTGTATCTGCATAATTCCAGGTAGTACATGTGCAAAGGAAGTGTACTGTCTTCTTCCACCAGCCACGTCTTCTTCACGTATCCGGTTGGCAATTTCCTTCAGATCTGTCAGCTTCACCTTCGAGGATGGCAATTTCCTTCAGATCCTCATCTGTCAGCTTCACCTTCATCCTCATCTGTCAGCTTCACCTTCGAGGAGTCAATGTGCATCTAGATTCTTGGTTTTGGTTATCCCTGAGAAATTTAGAAAACATCTCTGAGCAACAGCAAGTACCGCTATGTTCCTCACCAAAGCACTAGACCATAACTACTCTTCCAGGTGCGTCTCGTCTCTGGAAACGGTTAGTTTCGATAAGGGGCAAGAGAGTCATTGCATCCCTCGATTTAGGTCCAAAATAAAAACAAAAACAGATAATGCTATGTTAAAAACAGATCATGCTATGTTGTGATAGGAGAGAGACTCACTAAGTGCGTCATAGGTACCCTGAACATTCCAGATTCCATGAAAATATACATCAACCATAGTGTACAACATCGGAACACAAACAAAAGGCATGCCAACTGACAGACTTCATTCAAATGCGGATGTGTATAACATGCGCAAAAGGATAATTTTGTTTTCACATAAAGCTCTGTATCCCAATCAGCGATTTATCACGACCAAGTTATGTACATCTATGCTAAACATTATTATTCTTGGCCAATGGCATTACATTATTTAGCAGAGTTCACAAAGATTTATTGGAGACATCAGAGGCTATACATGGAGAATGACATCACCATTGCCAAAAGGTTATATCCACTACTTCCTTGGTGTATCTGCGTATTTCCAGGTGGTATGTGCAAAGGAAGTGTATTGTCTTCCACCAGCCACGTCTTCTTCACGTATCAGGTTGGCAATTTCTTTCAGATCCTCATTTGTAAGCTTCACCTTCAAGGAGTCAATGTTGGCATCTAGATTCTTGATTTTGGTTGTTCCTGGGAAATTTTAGATAAGATGTCAGTAACCGCACTACTTCCCCACCAAAGCACTAGGCAATATTTGAAAAGTGATAAACATTTCAATTTTCATGAAAGTATACATAAACCAGAGCCAGGTGTATGACAATCGGAACACACACAAAAGGCTTGTGAACTGATGGGCTTGCTTCCAAAACATAAGTGTATAACAAGTGTGGAAGGATAAACTTTTTTTAATCAAATTGTGTTTTTTTTCTTCCTCGAACGTGCATGAGAACTGCACATCTTTATATTAAGAAGAATAGAAAGGTCCAAAATAGACCGTTACAAGCCGCCGTAATGGCGGTTGAGAGACATATAATCAAACTATGTTAAAAATTAACAATTATCATGATCCAAGTAAAACAAAACACCCGACACAAACTATTTATCAAAATATGGGATACAGACATTAGAAATTAGCTACAAAACATAGATACTTCAGTTGAAGCTAGGATACTCTGTGGATACCGACACTCCTCGGATACTTCTTGGATACTTGTCCCCAACTGTTGCTTGCCACAGCACTTGTATCCTTTGTATATTTCCTAAAGGCTATTAAAAGAGACTAAATCCTTGTAGTAGAATATGTGCTGCTACTTATTTGCTTGGTTTCTACGATTTGTGGACATGTTGTAGGCTGCCAAGCCATTATTATTTCTCATATTCACTATACTTCTTATTTCTAAAAAAAATATTAAAACATATCCATGTATGGGGTTTTCTGAGGAAATGGCGTGTCGCCGTATTCCGACCGGATACGTATCAGTATCCGCGCCACGTAGGAAATTAGGTTGTTATACTATCAGGACACACTCTAAACTGTTGCTCTTCTGTCTACACAGACGAGATCAGAACTGAAAAGGGATAAGTTTCAATCTTCTATAATTATTTCTCGTAAATATGAATAATACTACTTACTATACTTTTCATTTTAATTTCCTCTGAAAGCATATACAGGAAAAGCGTTTAAACATTTGAGAACATTACAAAGTATTCATTCCTGTTCCTTAACAACTAACTATAGACCATCAACGATAACAGGATGGGTTTACATAGTCGCACCTGGTATAGGAACCACATCATCCCCTTGATGCAGAACCCAAGCTAAAGCCAATTGAGCAGGGCCACACTGGTGCTTGTTGGCCAGGTCTACTATTTTCAGATAAATTTGCTTGTTCTTCTCCAAATTTTCTGCCGTAAACCTTGGATGTCCATGCTGATAAATCAGAAGTTAAATAAGCAAACGTAAATAGGTTTACAGATGATGACAAAGAAACGACGACTAGTGGTCAATTCTATCAGTACCAGATTAGATTCAGCAGACACTTGTTCTGTCACTCCTCTTCCGCCAAAAAACCCACGGCCAATCGGACTGTAAGGAACAATCCCGATGCCCAATTCTCTGTTCCCCAAAGAGTATAACAAATTTAATTTCCAATCAGTACCACTACAGGCTGGTAAAGATAAAATTTGTAATGAGATGTAGAGAAGAACTTGCCTGCACAGTGGCACAATCTCAGGTTCAATGTCACGAGACCAGAGAGACCACTCCATCTGCACCGCGGTGATCGGGTGCACAGCATGCGCACGCCTAATCGTGTCAGGGCTCGCCTCCGACAACCCGATGTACTTGACCTTCCCCTCCTCCACCAATTTCTTGAGCTCGCCAATCTGCATCAGTTTCAGCACAAGGAATCACATTGGGAACCAAACAATTTGCGTATCTGCAAAGAGAATGTGAAGTCTGCAACAGAGACCGTGTCCTCGATGGGGATGGATGTGTCAACGCGGTGCTGGTAGTAGAGGTCGATGTAGTCGATGCCGAGGCGGCGCAGGCTGGCCTCGCAGCAGGCGCGCACGTACTCCGGCCGGCCGCACACGGTCTGCGCGCCGCTCTCGTCCCGCCGTATCCCGAACTTGGTGGCCACCTGCACCTGCTCCCGCGGCAGCTGCTTCAGCGCCTGCACAAGCACACAGGCAAGCCGTGCCTTACGCGCGTCAGTAATTCCCATTCTACAAAATCCAAGAAAAAAAAAACAAAGGGAAACAAGGTAGGGGAAGAAAGAAGGCCGGACCTTTCCGAGGAGGATCTCGTTGGTGAGAGGCCCGTAGACGTCGGAGGTGTCGAAGAAGGTGACTCCGCGACGGAAGGCGTGCGCGATGACGGCGATGCCGGTCTCGTCGTCGAGCGGGGAGTTGTAGGCGCCCGTCAGCCCCATGCACCCGAATCCCATCTTCGACACCTTCATCCAGAATTAACGGAATCATCCAATCAACCCAGTCGATTCGATTGAGCACCGGCAGTCCGGCACCGCCGGTAACGAGCGGGAACGACGAGTTAATCGAAGGCTTGGGAGATGGAGGAAGGAGGAGAGGAGCCTCACCTCCAAACCCTGGGTGCCGAGCTTGACGCAGGGAACCAGCGGGGACTCCGCCATCGCCTCGCCTAGCTCGCGGTCGCCGATCGGAGTGGCAGCAGCAGCAGTCAGCCAGCACCCAGCAGTGATATTGGTGAGCTTGTTTGTGGCCACGATTAGTTCCAGGGTTTTTTTTTTTTTAAAGATTACACAGTAAGACACTTACAACGTATCGCACACTCACCTCTATGAACACACGTACACAAACCTTACCTTTATGAGCATCTACGAAAACTGAGCCGGCAAATCCAGAGATACGAAGTCACCACTAGCGCCTCGCTGTCGACGAGAGCGTCGCCTACCACTGAAAGCACAAATGCCGTTAAATCCTTGAAAATTCGCTCCCACAGGGAGTCGAATCCAGGACCTGAGAGGTGTTACTCGAATGACTTAACCACTAAACCAAGACCCCTTTCACGTTCCAGGGGCTAATGATTGTTTCTTTTTTTTAGGATATTAAGTTCGAGGGATTAATGACTGGTGGGCCTTCAATTGCAGGCAACTGTGGCCCAACGTGGACCATAACAGCCCATGTTGATAAACCATCGATCGCAAGCTTGGGCGGCCCATGGCTGCGGAGCAAAAAAAAAAAAAAACGGCCCGCAAATATGCGCGCGCGCTAACTCCGATTAGATTTCGCGCCGCAAATTCGAAGCCAAGGAGACGAAAGGCAAGCAGCGTAAGCGGTCATGCATGCATGCATGGCCAAATTCAACTTAGCACCAGTATATGCTAAAATTTGGCGACAGATCAAGTGACCAATGAATTCACCAAAAAGTCATCGAATCAATATTCGCAGGATATGTACCAGACATAACCAAATTTTGGCAAATGACATATATACTGATTTTAGTCTTCGTGTAGCAAACCCAACCAAACACACCGTCCAATCTATATGCCTTGGCGCCCTTGCAGTCAAGTAGGAGTATGCTAGACATAAAAGAAGATGCTCGAAGAAGATGGGATTCCAAAGAAGCGAATAGATGCATGGCTTGAAATCCCGGTTTCTGCCAGTAAAGCGGGAACCAAAACAACACTGACGCTTTAAAGCCCGATCTCTGAAATTTGGCTGGCTCCGACAATGCGTGGAATCAGAAGCAGGACAACCTTGAAGGATGTCGGCTTGCTTTTCTGATATCGAATGCGGCCCCAACACGTATTCGACTAATTAATCCGTCCTAATGACGAAACAATGAATTCGTTCCGGACTCCGCTGTCTGTTGAGCTGATGATCGAAGTCTTACATACTCAAAAATACGATTAAAACTATGGAAACATAAAGCTTAATGCTGAAGCACGCACGCCTTCTTCATTCCTGACCTTTAGCCGTTGCTACCTGAGCTGGTCAATGAGAAGGCTGAGACGGCCGCAGACAAATTGAGTTGTTTTAAATTAAAAGAAAGAATGTACTCTCTCCGTCCCTTTTTATAGGATGTTTTAGAGGTTCGAATTTTTCCCTAAATGTAGGGTGTTTTGAGAATAAGACAAACTTTATGATTGGTGGGAGAGTTGGTGGAAGGATGAGTTGAGGTAAAAGTGAAGGGTATGGTGGTGTTTTGACTCTCACACTAATTCTGTGTTTGAATGCTAGAAAGCCTTATATTTAGAGAAGGAGGTAGTATATATCAAATATGTGCCTCCAATCATTTTAATTAAGAGCATCATAAAGACATAAAGTGTTTTCAGTTTTACCTTAACTGGAAAGGCCAGTTTTCCAACATTTGCAACATCAACATACTCCCTCCGTGTTTAATTATATGACACCGTTACCTTTTTCGTTGAACTTTGACCAACAATGTAGATTTAAATAATCACTTTTCTAATGTGAAATGAATATCACTGAATTCATCTCAAAAGCACTATAATGTTAACTTAAGCACTTAGCTATTTACACAAATATTTATAGATAAGATGGTCAAAGTAACGAAAAAAGTCAATAACGTCATATATTAAAAAACAAAGGAAGTATGATGCAAGGTACGCCCGATAGAGGAGGATGTGGCCTTGTTTTACAAGACTGAAGAGGAAATAAGGGCACATATTCTTAGATGAAGTTGCACGCTACGTCCGATAGAGGATGTGGCCTTGTTTTATAAGACTCACCCACGGTTCTCTTCATCTTTATATAATCCCCGGATGGTTGAGTTGGTTGCCTGCACGCATATGCACAGCCTTGTAACCATAAGGGTAGGAATCCAGTTGCCCAGCATTGGCTGCTGAAAGCAGCCTGCAGCTCACTAGCAGCATGGCCGAACCAAGTCACAGTAGCATCATTCCTATGCCCCAAGAAAAAATGGCTGCGGCTCAGTTATCGGCTGATCAATGGATTACTGCAGAAAAACGCCTGAACTACTTCGCTGGCGCCGTTGCTCTTATGGAGAGGGTGGGCAACTGCCTCGGCGCGTTGGCCTTCACATGGGCCACAGTCGTCGTGCTTGGAGGGTTCTCAACGAACCTAGGCCGGGATTTCTGGTACGCAACGGCGATCGTCTTCCTCGAGGCTTTCAGGTATTCTTTCCGCTTCTTCCTTCGCTAAATTCTATACTGTAAACAATTGGGAACCAGTATTTTCTTGTGTTAATATGAGAAACGCATGGTAGAAACTATTGTTAGATATCGGGCGACTCATTTGTTCTCACTTGTAGTAGTATTTCTTTACTTAAGGCATTGGTTAACCCTTACATGCTATTCTTAACTGAAGGGGGTAATAAAAGTGTATGCACATGAATAATAAAGTTTAAAACTCCTCTACGTTGGGTACTTAGCGCGAATAACTTTAACTGTACTTATGTATTAAGTTTAAAAATATAAAAATGGCATGAGTAGATTCATATTGAAATATGATTTCATCAAAGTACACTTCAACTATATTTTATAGCAAAAAGTATTAGTCAAAGTCAAATTTTGGAGACCATGTCAATGTCCAAAACGACAAAAAAAAAATTGATACTGGAGGGAGTATCTCAAATTTTAGATTAATAACCGTACTTTTCCATAAAAAAGAGCACTCCCTTCTTAAATGTATGATATTTAGCACAACAATTTTAGTGCAATTTGAACTAGATCAACTATCCTAAATGTCATATATTTGATCGAGAAAGGCCGTCGTATTTGTCTCACTCCAACTCTCGTTCCACTAATTAACCGGCCGGATTTCTCATGAGCGCAGGGTGTTCAGCCGTGAAAGCAGATCTGATGATGAGTTGTTATTCAAGACCACGGGGAGCTTAAAACTGAAACGGATGAAGCTTGCACGCGGCATACCCTATTATTTGACCGTAGCGATTGTGATCGTGTGCATGTACGGCACCCTGGAATTCTCCCTCCGTCACTACGGCTACAACCCACCTCCAAACCTAAGGTTGCAATATCACATTCTTGAGCTGTCCGTGTTGCTGGCGCTGGCAAGCGTGGCACAAGCCCCCACATCTGCCGAGTACCTCAAGGACAACTCGTGGTTGCAGTTCCTTAGCTCCTTGGTTGCAGTCCTAGCACTTGGCGCCGCAATGCTTTGGTCCCGTACACCTAGGCATGAGATCTTGCTGATCATCCCGCCGCTGTTTGTCGGGTGCTTACAGACCGTAGTTAAGCCAATCGGCGATTTCCTGAAGAATTCAGGCTACCATCTAGGCTTGTACCAGTTTCGCGCTTGGCTCAGCACGCTAGCCGCTTTGATCCTCCCTTCGTGGATAGTCATCTGCGTGCTGATAGAGTTCAGCTCCATGGGCGTCCTCATCTTGTTGGGCACGCTGATGCTCGGCAACATCCAGATCCCAGTGGCCGTGGCGCGCATCGTGCTCTCGTCCGAACGCCTGTTCAGCACGCACGACAGCAGCGCCGCCGCCGGCAACCAGCACCTCGAGCCGGCGCTCACCATCTTCTATTCCCTGGTGCTTGCCCAGGGGATACTGTACGCGGCCGCGTGCATACATGAGTCCCTGCTGTCCTCTCACTTTCGGAGGTCGCTCGCGAGGAGTTGCAGGCTCAATTACAGAACGGGGTACGACTCCATCAACCTGTACTACGAGCATGCCTACAACAAGCGCATGGAAGAGGGTGTGCTCGCCCAGGAGGACATGAACCTGGTCACCTTCGCCTTCAACTCCCTGGACTCCAACTCCAACGACAAGAAGCTCGCCGGAGTCCAGATTCTGTACTCCCTCCTGCAGCTGCGCGGTCCCTCCAACAGGAGGCTTGTCGCGCAGATCACCACCAACACCAAGGTGGTGGCTTCCTTGATCAACATGTTGGTCTGGACAGCTTCGGATGATGAAATAGGTACTGTTGGAATTAAGTACATTTCTTATACTATTATCTTATTGCCTTAACACACCAGACTAGCTAGCTGCAACATCACTGTCCCCACAGCGGGCGTGCGCACACACCTAAGCTTAGCATGTAAATTAATACGAGCATTTACTTACTAATAAAATAAGATAACACAAATCATATAGGAAATATACAATTCAATATGACAATTAGCATCACAAGTTGAAATAATATCAGTAATAATGTAGATCAAGAGCTTTAAAACAATCAAGGTTTAAGTTGCTCTCGAAATGGGCTACCTACTTGAAGGCCTTCTGACATTAAAATTGCTTCTATGAGTATTGCAAAAAAGCCAACGCTCGTGTGGCCTGCTGGTCAGAGCGTGAGCTCCAGGAGCGTTGCTCCCGTCGACCCAGGCTCGAGCCGCGGCACCCGCGGTTACTGTAGCGCGAGCTACAGTGCCGCACCAAAAAAAAAAATCCCTTCGCTCCTCCGCTCACAAAGCATAGGTTAAGCACTCGCGTTGATTCTCACCGGCTAGCTGAGTCCCTGTGTACGAGTGCGGAGGAGGGTTCGTGGGTTTTCTCGATCTGTGTGAGAAGATCGTTCTCCTTAAGAAATGCCCGGGGCCGTCATACCCCCGCAGGTCGAGTTTTTAGTATTGCAAAAAAAAATTGTTGAATTAATTCTTCTAGAATGTCAAAAAATTCATGTTTTTTTGCAATGTTGAAAGACAATATCGCGCAAACATGTTGAATTAGTTCTTATAAGGTCTTGAGATAGGTTTTTAAGATGCTTGAATTCAAATTTGACAAATAAGACTAATAGATGAAACCATTGATAATTGAACAACAGGCATCAGTATTAGGCTGTTCGCTGCGAAGGTCATTGCTTCTCTAGCTGGAGATCTTCGGATTGTTGGGATCCCTGGTACAATGCAGATGGTATCCTCACTTCTTGATGTTGACCCCAAAAATCACGACGCCAACGAAGACATTTCAAACAATAAATCCAACAAGAAGGACGTGAACATCGAAGATAATCAACAACGAAGCCAAGCTTCATCAACAACAGTGGATATGCAAGGGGAACGTGGTTATCATGCACCAGCAAATGGACAACAGTCATCAAAACAATTGGAAGCAGGCCACAAGAGCGAACTGAGCTATCTAAAATCAAAATTCGTGAAGTGCTTCGATAGTATGTTACATGGTCCAAAAGAAGGAAAGGAGCCCCCAAAGGATATGGATTTATTCCCTATACTGGGGGTGCAAATCCTTGAAAGGCTTGCTCACGATCTTGACAACATCGCAGAAATCAGCAAAGCAACAGGACTCATCCCAAAGATCATCGGATTCATAATCAACTCTACAGACACATCAAATAAAATTATGGCTTCATCCTTCAATTTGGTTGCAAAGCTAGCGATCACGGAAGGGGAGATAGGTGTGACAATCAGACAAAAGATCTTAGAGAAACCTTTCTTTTTGAGTAACCTTGTCGAGATCTTGGTGGACAACTGCAGCCACCGGGAACAATTGAAGCCAATGATGGTTATCATAGTCAAGCTTATGTTTGAAGATGAAACAAGCAAGGATATTAAGACATTCCATGTTATCATCCCAAAGTTGGTGCAAGCATTTTTTGAGCAAGATGAAACACATGACCCAGTTTATGATCGCTCTCTTCGACTGGTGGTAGGGGAAGCTTTATCAAAGCTAGCATCAGAGAACACTAGCTTCTGCATTGATATCTTGCAGGAGAAGGGTTATGGCATTTTTGGAGATCTCAAGAACATGCTTCAGCATGATGACTACACAGATGTGGCAACAAGTCTATTAAGAAATATGTGTGCACACGCGCGCGACAAGATGGATAATCGAAGACTAAGCGAACATCTATCATCTATTCTCCGAGTGGTGAGTCCCCTAATGAATTACCAATAGAAGAAAAATATTATGATCATAGTCCATCTTTACTCCTTTAGCTATCTTGTGGTCTAAAGACACCTTAAGTTTTGAAGTAGACAAAATCAATCTTTTACATTTGTGGAATTGAATGGTTTAATCACAACCAACTGTAGGTGTAACTTCTTTCCTTGGACGAATGGTGTGATATATATTATAGTGATGTTTAAGACCTAATGAAGAAGTAATTCGGGCCAGATGACATTTCTAATTTTACAGGTGTTGGCGAAAATGGTGGATTCTGAGGGCAAGCAGCTGGAGGTCTTAATCATCACCGCTTTACAGCTTCGTAATATCATCCCTGGACAATTCGCGTATGAGCTAGACTCATGTACCAATGAAGACAAACTTGTTAGGAAGCTGGTAGATGCACTCAACTCGAATAAGAAAATGAGTCATGAATGTCCAGGGATCAGAAAGGTGATAGTTGAGATTACAATATCCATTGTGGAATCATGTCCTCGCTACTCAACCATTTTCAGAAACAAAAGGATGATGGAAGCATTGGCCAAGGAAGAGAAGACATTAGCGGAGGTGAAAAAGTATAGAATCTTGTTGGGCACGGCCGGAGATTTTTTCGATAGTGGCTTACCTCGACCTGACCTACTGATCAAAGCAAAACGGATAATTGGTTCTGAAATTCCAAGCCAAGAAGCTCAGCGTGGTTCATCATTATTGGAGATCGTCCAAGCTGATTGACTACGGACAATACATGCAGGGGAGAAGAAACATTTACGCTATGTATATTTTGCTGGATAGGTAAACCGTTAGGGATTTCTTTTCATCATGAAAGGCTATAGACTGGAATAATGTTGGATGGCTTGCTTGAGTGATATTGGTTATTGATGATTCTGTAACTATATATGACTTTCTATACTACAAATATGTTTCTACTTCATATATTTGTACATTGCCACCAGTTTTCAAGAATAAAATTATATTTGACCATTATTTTGATTCCAGAATTGGTGATTTTTTATTTATTTTTTTGAGACTCGGATGTTTTCTATTTTTTTTTTTTTTGAGGTTAGGATGTTTTCTATTTGTTGCTACATGTGAGGGGGCAGTTGTTTCTGCACTTGGTTGGGCTCAACGCCCGTGAAACTTGTAACCTCGATTGGGCCTCCGCAGGAACCAACAAGCCCGTTTAGCAACCCAACGTCGCGCCCAAGGGACCCGACGCCGGAGCTAACGACAGGCTGGGCCTGGGGGCGGTGTCTGGTCCCACTGGTCATCGACTTCATCCTCCTAGACATCTTCTCTCTACCGCATCCCCGCCGGCCCCGAGTCCAGCTCACCCACGCCGGCTCAAAGGCTCGGCCACCGCGGCCGCGCGATCATCCGCCGCGGGAATCTACAGCCTTCTAGATCGTCGCCGGCCGGCGCGACCGCCTCCCCCTCCCGCTCTGCCCCCGATCACGCATTGCCACCGCCGAGCGTCAACCTGTTTCCGTCCGTTTTGAATTTTTTCTTTTATCCAAGCGAGCAGTTTCCATCTGCCCCCACCCCCGCAGCCGCTGCTGCTAGGGTTCGGATCCGCGGCGATTCCAATGGTGTACGGTGGCGGGGCGAAGGAGCGGGAGGGCCGGAGCGCGGCGTCTGCGGACGCGGCCTCCCCCGCGTCGGCGGTGGTGGCGAGAGCGGCGCGGCCGCCGAGGCCCCGGAGGCTCAAGGGGCTCGCCGTGCGGCACCCGCTGAAGCACATTCGTCTCCTCGCGGCGGCCAAGATGGTGGCGAACGCCAGGATGAGGGAGGTGGGGGAGGCCACGCTGGTGGCGGCCCTTGCGGAGACCGAGGCGGCGGACGAAGGGCCGGCGCACGTTTACGGCGGATGGGAGAGGTAACGGCCCTTGTGCTGATGGCGGTTTTCATTGGTTTCGACATGTTGGTGCTGAGCGACAACTTCCTTTTTGGTAGAGTTGCTTAGGTTCGATACGGTTTTTGTTGATCGATCCTGCAGATTGGGCAGAAATTACCAGGTCTCCGTAACTCACATTGCTTCCATAAACTGCAGAAAATAGATGCGACTGCACTTAGTTTGCATTAGCATTCTCATGTGAGATGCTTATCAGCGAAACCAATTTGTATGAATCAGAATTATGTACGTTACATTCTTCTCATAGATGCGTCCATAGGAAATCTTCCTGTAACCTTAAGTATAACTCATATAAATTGTTCTATTTTGTTTTTTTAACAGAAATGGATTTATGAACTTTTGTAGCAAGCCCCCTTGCCACATGTTTAGGCAGTTCAAGCTTTTGGCAGTTTTAAGCTTAACTCAAGTATTTCACGATTTTGCACAACCAGGATTCCTTGTATAACAAATCAACACTTAAATCATGAATCTGAAAGGCAAAATATATTACTATCGAACATAGTTTTGTAGTGGTGAATAATTACTCGAGGCTAGAGGATCATGGCAGTCAGTACCACCAAGCACCCATTAATCTCTGTGATATCCTCATTTCATCCCATCGGAGACCGCACAATTTGTTTGATCTGTTAAATGCATGTACTGCAGTGAGGATGGAAGACTAAAATGTGGATATTCGAGCCTTAGGGGGAGAAGACCAAGCATGGAAGACTTCTACGACATAAAATCATCAAAAGTTGATGATAAGCAAATAAACTTCTTTGGAGTATTTGATGGTAAGGGATTCACTTTATGAACACCTTATTTGTTTCTATTTAGTGAGCCTCACTGTTTTTTTCATCGCAGGTCATGGTGGTACAAATGCTGCTGAGTATTTGAAGGAGCACTTGTTTGACAACCTCCTGAAACATCCAGCTTTCGTTACTGATACAAAATCTGCAATAAGTATGCATTTTCTCATATTTTGTTACTGCAAGATAATGCAGTGCATTCAGTAGTGATTTAACTAATGGCAAATCACAGGTGAGACCTATAAACAAACTGATTCAGACTTTTTGGATGCTGAAACCAATAGTCTTAGACAGGATGGATCAACTGCATCAACGGCAGTTTTTGTTGGAAACCATCTATTTGTGGCAAATGTTGGTGATTCACGGGCTGTAATATCAAAGGCCGGCAAAGGTGCAAACCTCTTATTTTTCAGTCATTATTATAGCACCATTACATTACATGCTCAGCCATGTCATCAGAATCTTCACCATTTTTCATTTGTAGCAATGAATCAAATTACTATGACCTTTGTGCATATGGATGCCTATCCAATTAGTGGTTAGTGTGTATTTGATAGCTTCTGTTGTACTGATCTTTGTCCTGACTTTTTCGTATAAGACTGATGTCCGAAATGGCAGAAAACATAGGACTTAACAGTGGTAGTTATCATGGACCTGTGCCCAGCTAAACTCTATTTTAGAGTTCAGACAATTCATTGTTTTTTAAAAATATGCCCATAAATGCAACAAGGCGGGATTGATATTTTTCCCTTTGGGAAAAAATCAGGTTATTTCTTTTATTCACTTCTAGTGAAGAAGAATAAACTAATATACATCTAGTTGGTTTTTCAACAGGTTCTTAGACAATTATATTGTTCAAACCAAAGCCATTTATGCTCTCATAATTACTTTAGTCCTTTGCTGTAATTTGGTGTTGCATACCTGCCTAAGTAAAAATGGCAATTGATCCTGTTTGGCATAAAATTTCTCTTATTGAATTGATATGCCTCCCATTATAAGTTGGATCGGTTTTAAAGCATTTTTACTATTGTTTGCAGCCATTCCACTCTCTGATGATCACAAACCAAGCAGAAGCGATGAGCAGAAACGAATTGAGAATGCTGGTGGAGTTGTAACATGGTCCGGTATGTTGAATTGATCATATCAACTATTGGTTGGGAGTGTTTGTTCGTCTTTCATCCAAAGTTGTTACTACTTGCATATACTTGGTTGAAAATCAGTTACATGTGCATTTCAAGTGTTTCTTCTAAAGATCAGTTAGATGATAATGGCAAATACACTTTGCAGGAACATGGAGGGTTGGCGGTATACTTGCCATGTCTCGTGCATTTGGCAATCGTTTGTTGAAGAAGTTTGTTGTTGCGGACCCTGAGATTCAGGTGACCTTTGCTGCTCATAAACTTTGTTTTCCATCCATTTAAAGGAGAAAGTACAGTATCTGTTTATGTGATCACAGTTCAAAAATCAGAGCACTTATTTGGAACATATATTGTCAGGAACAAAAAATAGATGGTGAATTGGAGTTTCTAATTTTGGCAAGTGATGGGCTGTGGGATGTGGTGTCGAATGAGGTTAGTATGACATATTCCTGATTTAGTTGTCCAGTTATCAGTATCACTAATCAGTAGCTTATTCTTAGATTTTTGTTATCCAGAAATTTAACTTGAAACCTGGTTAGCAAGTTCACATGAAAAGGATTGAGGGCAGTGCCTCCTATTGTTATGATTTATTCTGCCATTCAATCAATACTCTAAAACAAGCATGCCGTGTTGTGGATTCGAGAAAGAAAATTATGTATTACGCGGATGACAATACTCTTTCTGTATTCATATGAAATTTCCCCTCGCAAATAAATGGTGTCGTTTTTTGCCTACATCTTGTTTCACTTACATAGAACCAAGAATTAGCGGAGCCCAGCTTTACTCCTTGCCCCTTTCCTATCTAATGGATGTGGTTGTTCCAGCATGCTGTTGCCTTTGTGAAGGGAGAGGATGGCCCTGAGGCTGCAGCCCAGAAGCTGACCGAGATCGCCTTGAGAAGAGGGAGCACCGACAATATAACATGCATTGTTGTTGAATTTTGTCATGATGTGACGGGGGATGATTCATCCCCATCAACCAAACAAAGTTAACTTAATATATTTTTGCATATTCTGGATTTGCTGGAATCATCGCTTATCACGGTGTAGCAGCTGGAATCGTGGTATATTTGTTCGTCGATAGTTTCAGTAGTTTAAATTACTTTTAATGCTGCTGCCTTTGCACTCGGTGCCCCCAATCGATCATCATTACTGTGAAATATGTCTGAATGTTCAGACATTTGATTCGCTGAATACTGCTTAAATGATACTCCTCGCATGTGTGAATCTCCTAGGTTCAATTTCCTAACACATATGAAGTGAATTATTTCGAAGAGCGAGCTAAATAGACTCGTACCACCTAATGCATTTTTTTTGGGTGGGTAATGCATTTTATTTTTCTTCTTTGTGTGTAAATGGTAATCCTTCATGACTGAAAATATCATAGCTCCAAACGGTGATGGAATTTAGCACAAATAAATCTTCTTTCGTAAACAGAATACGGAATTTGTCTGGAACCCGAGCCTACGGCCCGCACCGCTTTAAAAAAGGCCACACGAAATATCTTATCTTCTCGTCGCCGCGCGCCAAGCCGCAAAACCCAGCAGGCCTACTCCGCCCAAAACCCAACCTGCCCGGAAATGGCCGGCGGCGACCTCCTCCTTCGCACCAACGCCGGCGCCCCAGTCTTCGCCCGGGCCTTCCCCGGCCGCCTCTGCGTCCCCGTGCGCCGCCACTGCAGCTCAGCGTCTCCCCTGGCCGCCGCCAAGGTCGGCGTCGTCAGCCGGGTCAGGTCGGGCGGCGGTGCGGCCGTCCAGAAGCGTCGTCGGAGTGACACGGAAGATGGACGGACATTCTCCAGGGTGGTCACGCCGAGGGACGCTGTCGACGAGGACGAGGAGGACGTTGAAGCGGAGGCTCTGGAATTGGGTGCTGTGAAGAGTGGCGACGAGGGGGAAGGCGTGGATGGGTCGTACCTCAGCGAGACAAGGTAATAATGCGCGCCGCAGTTCATATTAAATTCGAACTGCATCACATATTGTACTGGAGACGTCCGGTTTATGTTTTTTGTGATTCTACTAGTGATTAGTGAAGCTGGAAATATAATTCGACGATGAAAGATATATCTCATTTTACTGAATTTTTGTATCGCTCCTCTTCTTAGTGAGTTGGGAATAATTGGAAGCTATCGGTTGCTTCCCTGTTAGTGTTCATCTGATTACTTTGATTTATCCATGAATTTGAAGCTTCCATGTATGGTTCCTTGACATTATGCATATTGCAGGTTCGATCAGTGTGCTCTTTCTCCTTTATCATTGAAAGGCGTCAAAGATGCTGGATATGAAAGGATGACTGAGGTTCAGGAAGCAACTCTGCCAGTAATCCTTCAAGGTTGGTTAAAATGCACATGTTATTGCTTCATACTGAGATATCAATATATTGGCAAATCCGAAAGGTGATATTTCAATATTTTTTTCCATAGGCAAGGATGTTCTGGCAAAAGCAAAGACTGGAACAGGAAAAACCGTTGCCTTTTTGGTATTCCTTCTTGTTCTTCAATTAATTAGTCGATTTAATGTTCATTAACAGTGAACCACTGCAGTGACACAATTAGTCGTTACACATTCTGACTGAGTTTTCACCTTGGTTCAGCTTCCAGCCATTGAGGTGCTCACCACATTACCTCATCAGCGGAATCAGTTGCGGCCACCCATAAATTTGCTGGTGATGTGCCCTACTAGGGAACTTGCAAACCAAGTGGCTGTCGAGGCCAGGAAACTTCTCAAGTATCATCGCTCGCTCGGCGTGCAGGTTGTAATTGGCGGCACACGATTAACTCAAGAGCAACGAAGCATGCAAGCTAACCCATGCCAGGTTGTAAGAGTCAGTTTACAATATGTTCACATCGATGGGATATCTTGCACTAACATGTGACACTCTTCTGATAGATTCTTGTTGCTACACCTGGAAGGCTCAAGGATCATCTTGAGAGCACACCTGGCTTTTCTACCCGACTTAAAGGTGTGAAAGTTCTTGTTCTTGATGAAGCTGACCGCCTATTGGATATGGGTTTCAGAAGAGATATTGAGAAAATAATTGCTTCAATTCCTAGAGAACGACAGACATTGTTGTTTTCTGCTACTGTTCCAGAAGAGGTAATTCTTTTGTTTTCAAAGTGTGTCTTTTTGCACCTCGAACAATCTGATAAATTGAAGATCTGTTGTTAGGTCCGCCAAATTTCTCATGTGGCAATGAAGAAGGATTATAGGTTCATCAACACTGTTAAAGAGGGTGATGAGGACACACATTCACAGGTTTAGATCTGTCACTTTTTTTCTGTAATAATTTTAAAATTTAAAGGTTGGTAGCTCCTAAATTAAACTCTTCATTTTTGCTAAATCAGGTGAGCCAGATGTACATGGTTGCAGACCTAGGACAACACTTTTCTATCTTATATGAAGTACTGAAGAAGCATGTCGCAGAGGATGCAGACTACAAAGTAAGTAACCTTACCATTTTGCCTGCTTATATCTTAGGAAATTTTCAGCCTGTCATTTCCCCTATATATTTTATTTCTGAAAAACGCAGGGGAGCTTCGTGTCATTTCATTAATAGATGAAATAAAGGTCATTTCCCCTATATTTTCCAGGTCATTATATTCTGTACTACTGCAATGGTCACCAAACTTGTGGCTGAAGTCCTTTCCCTGCTTAAATTGAACATAAGAGAGATACATTCCAGAAAGTCACAGTCTGCAAGAACCAAGGTCTCAGATGAGTTCAGGAAGTCAAAGGGTTTGATACTGGTCAGTTCTGATGTATCCGCTCGTGGTGTTGATTATCCTGATGTCACCCTTGTAATACAGGTGTGTTATGGCATTATCTGTTTCAGCATATCTTCATGTTGGATGTTGATAGGAGTTATGTTACATTATTAATCTCTACTCCTCTAGCTTTAATTCCTGAATCTTTGTAAACCAGAGATTTTGCCAGTCACCACATCTGTATCACAGGCACATATGAGTCAATCTATGAGATCATGAATATGTTTATTCTTTTCTTAGAAATGACCACTGCAATTTACTTTCTTGTGCAGGTTGGAATTCCTGCCGATAGAGAACAGTATATACATAGGCTTGGCAGAACTGGACGGAAAGGCAAGGAAGGGCAAGGGCTCTTACTGTTGGCTCCTTGGGAAAAGTATTTTCTTGGCACCGTTAAGGATATATCAATATCAGAGGCCGTGGTACCTTCGGTAGACTCGAGTGTTGAGACAGAAGTAAGTAGTATCTTATTTACTTGCATGTGATTAATTGAAATCATATTCAAAATTTAGCTTTGCAAGTCATCTTTTGCCTGCTCAAGAATTCTCAAATCATTTTTTTTGGCAATTTATAATATACTAGATGTTTTCTTATTTCATCTTAATTGGATAGGTCAAAAATGCTATCAGAAAAGTAGAGATGAGGAGCAAAGAATGTGCCTATCAAGCATGGCTAGGGTACTACAACTCAAACAAGACCATTGGTCGAGACAAGTCCAGACTTGTTCGCCTTGCAGAAGAGTTCAGCCAAAGCATGGGTCTTGCGGTTCCTCCAGCCATACCTATGAAAATTCTCCGAAAGATGGGTCTTAGCAATGTTCCTGGGCTGCGTTCATCATAATCCTGATGCCCCATTACGAAGCAGGACTTGTGCTAGAACACAAACATGGGCACTCTGACACGTGACATCAGTGATGCTCTCAACCCCATAAACACTATATCACTGTACATCAGTACTGCCAGTGTTCCACATTGGTAGATTTGTTTGGTGAAGGTCGGAAGTTTTGATAGTCACCTTTGCTTCCTCCCCATGCAGAGGGTCCAGAAATCCTTGGCTCCAGCATGACTGATGCATTCCCTTTGAAGCCATAGTTTGTCCGGTCCACTATCAACAGGGAGTTCAGACGGACCGGATTATTCTTCACATACTATAACAACTTCCCATTAGGATGGTATGATCTTTATGAAATGTATTAGACCTGAACCTTTCGCGGCCGGGTATTTCCTGTTATGCGACATGTATTTGCTCACGGTACTTCAGGGCAGCAGATGGTTGTAGTGCCATAGGCCTAGGTTGATGTACTGCTTATAGTATCATTGACCCAGATGCTAAGCTTACTGTTATAGTATCTATCTGTATATCCCTGTTATTCTATTTTTGTTAAACTTTTTTTGTTATTATACTTGTATTGAATTTTATGTCAGATGTATTTGAATATCTCTCCCTATTTTACAAAGTTTGTAAAGGTTTGATATTTTGGTCAGTTGGGTAATTTCTAACAAATCGAATCTGGGCTAGACTGATGAGGAGTGAACATTTTATGATGATCCTCCCATAATGGCGAGGTTAAAAGAGGAAAGGCTTGAGGTTGTTAGGCACGTATCGATGAGAAAGAGTAGCAAGCTACCGATTGCTTGATAGAGTTGAAAATAAGCATAACATAAATTTTCTTCTATATCCTCCCTCATTCCATTGTGTTGTCTCCACTACTGGGCATTCTCTCATGTTCTAAACCTACCTCGGGTTTTTGCCGCACCTCTACATCTTTACTCCTAGAGCATAATGAACCATGCCAATAAGGAACGAGTTTGCGCGAAAAAGGGTTGGGTATATCACAAATCCTCAAGCTTCATTTATATATAACAAGAAAGATACGGCAGAACGGATATATAAGTGGTGCAATTGGTGCAATTGACGATTTATTATATATAAGTAGAATTTTAAAAAAAACGGCTTTTCCTTTAAAAAAAGAGTCTCGAAAGGGCAAAGAAAGAAAAGAAAAGAAGGAACGGTCCTCTTTAGATCCCTCCCTCCGACAATTCCTTGTGAGCGCCCGCCCGCCCGCGCCCCTGCCGCCGCCGCCGCACCCCCTCTAGGTCAAGCGTCGCCGACGACGTGAGCCGTATCATGTCTACCAGCGCCAGCCCGAAGCCGAAGCGGCGGCGAAGGGGTCCCCGGAAGCATGTCCCGGCGACCCCTGAGGTCGGCACCGTCGGGGCAATGTTTGCCTACGAGCAGGGTGCTGATGGGGCTCAGAGGGACGCGCCCGCGGTCCCTAGGCATAGAGTGGTCAACGCACCCAGGCAAATGGGCGCCGGCGGTGTGGAGGGTTCGTCGTCGAACGCGGAAAGGAGCGGCGCCGAGGAGGAAAGCGTTGACGGCACGTATCTCACGGAGACACGGTAATTTCTCGCTCCACCAATTAGGCTAGGAGTGTGATTTTGAAACCCTCTCCAGATTGTTGGAACGAATAACTTTTGTATCGTTGTAGTGATTTTATGATTATTGCGGAATCATTGTGGTTGGCTCACTTGGCTATTTGATATTTGCCACAAGTCTAGTACAATCTAACATGCACTGTAGCAAACTGTTGAGATCTCTAAGAATGCTAATGCATTTTATGGGTTCATCTGATTGTTGGGAACCATCTTTTCATCCTAGAGCTTTGCTGCTGTTATGCTTTATTAGAATTGTCATGCATATCACAGGTTTGATCAGTGTGCTATTTCTCCGTTGTCGCTGAAAGGCATCAAAGATGCTGGATATGAAAGGATGACCCGTGTGCAGGAGGCTACCCTGCCAGTAATTTTTCAAGGTTAGCAGATATGCAATACGCTACTGCTCCATGATTTGACATGCCCTTCTCGGGAGGGCTAAAATAGTATTTGATGTTTCTTTTTACAGGAAAGGATGTTCTTGCGAAAGCAAAGACAGGAACTGGAAAAACAGTTGCCTTTTTGGTATTTCACGATCTGCATCCCAACTAGTCAATTGATTGTCACGAAACATGAATTATTGCACTAATGGCACAATGATACTAACCAATCTTACTGAATTCCAATTTCTTTCCTTAGCTTCCAGCGATTGAGGTTCTCTCTGCATTACCTCATTCATCGTCTATAAATTTGCTGGTGATGCTCCCTACCAGGGAGCTTGCAAATCAAGTGGCTGTTGAGGCCAAGAAGCTTCTCAAGTATCATCGCTCGCTGGGTGTGCAGGTTGTAATTGGTGGCACACGATTGCCCCAAGAGCAACGGAGCATGCAGTCTAACCCATGTCAGGTTGTACCCATGAATTACAGTACTGTGTGTCCATATATGAGTGCTGCTTATCACTAATACTTTGTACTGTACGAATAGATTCTTGTTGCTACCCCTGGAAGGCTTAAGGATCATCTTGAGAACACACCTGGTTTTTCCACCCGTATCAAAGGTGTGAAGGTTCTCGTTCTTGATGAAGCTGACCGCCTGTTGGATATGGGATTCAGAAGAGACATTGAGAAAATAATTTCTTTCATTCCTAAAGAAAGACAGACACTGCTGTTTTCTGCTACTGTTCCAGGAGAGGTATCTCCTTTTGTCAGTTGTCACTATGCTCTTTTTGTGCCTAAAATAAGCTTTCGCTAAAGAAAATCATTACTGCTAGGTCCGCCAAATTTCCCATGTTGCAATGAAAAAGGATCATGTGTTCATTAACACTGTTCAAGAGGGCGATGAGGAGACACATTCACAGGTTTCCAGCTGTCATTTTCATTGGTTGTTTTGGTAAAGAGTTTATAGTTTGCTAGCGCAAGTGCATTTGAGCCTTACATTTCTGCTGCATCAGGTAAACCAGACGTACATGATTTCACCTCTAGACCAACATTTCTCTATATTATACGATGTACTGAAGAAGCATATCACAGAAGATGCAGAGTACAAAGTATGCTATCTAACCAAGTAATTTATAGTTTATATCTTAGAAATGTTTGCGGTCTGTCACCGACAATATGATTATGCAGGTGATTATATTCTGTACGACTGCAATGGTCACAAAACTTGTCGCTGAGATTCTTTCTCATCTGAAACTGAATATAAGAGAGATTCATTCCAGAAAGTCGCAATCTGCAAGAACTAAGGTCTCAGACGAGTTCAGGAAATCAAAGGGTCTGATATTAGTTAGCTCTGATGTGTCTGCCCGTGGTGTAGATTATCCTGATGTCACTCTAGTCATACAGGTGAGTTGTGTTATTGTTTTGTCTAAACATTAATATAAAAATATGCATTCATGGCTAAACTTATTTGCTTTTGTAGGTAGGGCTGCCTGCTGATCGACAGCAATATATACACAGGCTTGGTAGGACTGGACGGAAAGGCAAGGAAGGACAGGGCCTCTTACTGCTGGCTCCCTGGGAAACACAGTTTCTTAGCAGCGTTAAGGATTTATCAATATCAGAGGTTGCAACACCTTCAATTGACTCGAGCATTCAGACAGCAGTAAGTAATATATAGTTAAAGTTGTCATCTATCTCCTTATCTACTTTGGTAGTCAACTGCAAAATTAGGAGCTCAGTATTTTATTGGCTGCCCAAGAAATCTGAAGTCAATTTTTGCATGTTATTAACAATCATGTTCCAGTCTTCATGGTTTGTTATTTTTTTCATCTTGACTGTGTAGGTTAAAGATGCGATCAGAAAAGCAGATATGAAGAGCAAGGAATCAGCGTATCAGGCATGGTTGGGGTACTACAACTCAAACAAGACTGTCGGCCGAGACAAGGCCAGACTTGTTAGGCTTGCGGAAGAGTTCAGCCAGAGCATGGGGCTTACTGTTCCGCCAGCCATACCCAAACTCATTCTACGAAAGATGGGCCTTGCCAATGTTCCTGGGCTCCGGTCTGCGTGACCCTTCAGCCAAGTCAAGCAGGACTTGTGCCATGGTCAACGGTATACTTCCACTCTGCTCTTGCTTGGTGCCGCGGCCTGCGGAGTGCGGACCTCGAAGATTAAACAGATTGCCTCCCCAAAGTTAGTTTGACCATCGACACTGCCATCAGAGCCCTCGGAATTCAGTGGTGTCGAGTTCAAGCGTGGCTGCTGCATTCTTTCCGAAGCCCAATCTTGACCAACCCGTTATCCACATAAGACGGGTTCAAAAGCCAATTGGTTGTTGATTAATGTAGCAAGTCTTTTTTGGCAATGCTGATGATATACGCTGAAGTTGAATATTTTGTTAACCGAGTAGTTCACTGAAACCATATAGCTGGACTTATCGTGTGCTTGTGCTGCATTATTTTGTCAGGCAGCTGTATCTCATTTATGCCATTCGAATTAAATCACAAGTTTTTTGTTGGACCTCTTTGACAACTTGTATTTTACCAAGATAGCTCCATTGAACTATATATTATATTCAGTGTGATTGTGCAAACCTTCGATCAAAAGCCCGCTTGTCGCCTGCGGCGTCCCTTCCAGTGTATACTCATTTATTTCTCTAATTTGGAATTAACAACTGGTTGTAAGCATTATAAAGTTGTCCTTGACGATCAACAGAGTTTGAGTTGTTCTGCGACAAATTAGATTTCTTTTTATATAGAAAAATTAAAAAAATAGATTGGGTAGCAGCGTATGGCAAAACTGCAAGATTTTTTAACTTTTGGTGAGAGTGGAGCGTTGCGCGGTATGTTTTGTACGCTGGTATTACCGTGGTCGATCACGTGTCGGTGATGAAGGGAGGGGCTAGAGGATGGGATCCTGAGATCCATGGAGATGGTAGGAAAGAGTAGCCGTGGGTGCAGGTACAGCGCGAGGCGTGCCTGGTCAATATCGGCGAGAGGAGGAGAGAGGCTTTGGCGGGCACGCTGGTTTCGTGTGCGAGCGACGGTCAACTTCACGCCATTTGTGTTTGGAACCGAAGTTTTGATCAGAGCTTGATTTACCGCCCTGACCGTTCGTCCACGAATCGATCGCTCTATACTGTCCTGAGACCCTGAACCAGCTGCGCTCCGCCCTCCAGACGAACGCGATCCGCGCATTATTCGTCCCCTAGTACTTCCTCTCTTACAAAATAATTGACATTTTTGATTTTTTTAATTAATTGAATGCTTTTGACTTCAGACATCATGTTTGACCATTCGTCTTATTCGAAAAATTTATGCAAATGAGATTATTTTTTTATAACTTGTTTTCTCATTAACCATACATTATGACATATTTGTTTTAGTATACACAAATTATAAATAAAACGGATAGTCAAATATAATGCCTGAAAGTCAAAAATGTTAATTATTTTGGGACGGAGATAGTAGTTGATAGGGACCCGACTTTAACAAGGAGAAGGTCACGAGTTACCCCAATCAATCCTGGCTCTAAAGGTGTGTAAAAAAAAATCCTGGCTCTAAAGGTGTGTAAAAAAAAAATCCTGGCTCTAAAGGTACATTTTTTTTTAGGATAAACTCTAAAAGGTACATTGGTTGTCTGGTTCGGCAGAGCCTAAAATATCTCGTCGCCATGGCGCGGAGTCTAAAATATCACTTCGGCCACGTCAGAAACCATCTATGGTCGCGCCAAGCGGCAAGTAAAAGTAGGAGTAGCCGAGAACGCGGCATGGCCAGGTGGTGGCGCGCTCGAGTGAAATGTGGTGGCCGTGGCAACATGCATGCAGGTGCAGCGCACCACCTCCCCGCGCGCTAGACCGACGCCACCACCTCCCCTCTCCCTCCCCCACCTCGTCGACAACAGAAAGCTGCCGCGCAAAATTGAAAGGCACTGCCTGCCCATCGACGACTGCCGATAGGGGAAGGCCCGCAGGAGACGAGGTGCAGGGCGAAGTGAATGCACGCACGCTGCAGAGCGCCGGCCGTCCGTTCGTCTCGTCGCCGGCCGCAGTAGTACCACTCGGTACGCCCGGGCCCGTCAGCTTTATGGCGCCTCGTCCGTCAAAATTTACGACGCTGTACGTGCGGCGCTCGCTGGAGCTGGCAGGCGATCCGTCCCGGCCATTGAAGACTCGAGCACATTCATTCGTTCAACATGGACGCCTGCCTGCATGGGCTTGCCTTGCCAGTCGATCACTCATCCATCCATATAACGAGGAACATGCAACCGTGCAAGCCATTAAACGCTGTTCGTGGTACAAAAACATGCCCGTACGGATCGCGTTCCTAGTACAAAACGAGAGTCCGCACCCAAACATGCAACAATTAACATGCAGAAAACGCCTCTCCGCCCTCGTGATCGTGGGATGATACCAAAAGGCGGCGAGGCGATTTGAGAGCCACAGCTTATTAAGGTCGATCGAGATGCGCCGACCAAGTTATGGCTGCGCCTGTGGCCACGCTCGTTAATTCAATTCGCATCTCCATCGATTCGATACTAATACTACATGGTGGGAGTCTCGGAGAGAGGGATATCGTGTTCATCACATGTCTCCTCACATGGTGGGAGGGAGGGAGGGACGGCGCGTGGGCGGCCCATACGATCTGAGACAGAACCGTCAGCAACTCAGCATTTGTTTATCAGATAAACCAGCCGCCAGGTCGTGGACGAACAGAGCCAAGATATATTGCTCCAGTTAGCAATGACGTTTGTTTTCCCATATACTACCAGTCAGCGCTCGCTATAATCAAAATCATGTACGTGTACCGCAAGCGTACAAAAACTGCCTCTCTAAAATAACGCCCCAGTCACTGTAATTGACTTCTTACTGATCATCTCGCCTGAAATCGGTAGTATCTGCGTCGGTCGTTGGCGTCCACGCAAGGGCGCGGCGTCTCCGCCTCGTCGCCTCCTCCACGAACCCTTGGTCTCATCTCCGTGACTCGCTAAGGTCGCTTTCACTCTCGTCTGCTCCTCCACCTTTCACTGAGAAACCAAACCGCTTTGTTCAACCCCAAACTCTGTTTAATCAGTTGTCCGGAAGGAAAGAACAAGACGGGCTTGGCGTTGGGTAGTGTGTGTGGTAACGAATGCGATGGAGGAGCCAGAAAAAGAACGGCGTTAGGACGAACTGTCTTGAGATTTCTAAATCGAGCTCGCAACTGACGGCATTTGTCCGTGTCGTCGCAGTTCGTGGTCCCGCTCGACATCGTAGCACGTAGTAGCGGAATCGCGGATTTCATCACCAAGGAAATGGTGGTTCGTACCCGCTTTGCTTTTTCAGGGATCATTTCGTGCGCACCTGACGAAACTCCTCGCGCGACTTCGTACAGAGACTGTATGTACAGGACCTGGATAGATCTCTCTCGGTACGCCCCGCATTTTCCGCGTCGAAATACCGCCTGATTCATATGCGGTTTGAAGTGTACAGTAGACAGAGCCGTAGACATATGTGTGGAAAAAAAAAATGGAAGGCTCGCATCGCAACGGGGCGGCGCCTAGACCGTTTGGCACGTCCGAAACCGCCGAGCATATTCCCCCGTGCGCCACCGTGCTTCGCCTCGCTTTTTCGTCTCTGGCGGTGGCGCAGGCGGAGACTCCGATGCCGCCCGCGATTTTTCTCCTCTCCCGACCAGCCAGCCGCCCGCACGCGACGACCCTGCTACAAGCTACCGCTCCCAAAAATACCCCTCTAGTTACAAACGTGTCCTCTAGGGCCTCTAGTAGGCATTAATCGTGGTTTCAGAGATCAAAATATCTTTGTCCAGTAGTGCTACCAACTAACAATAGCACTCAAAAAGCAGGCGCACTACCTCATTTCAGAATCTTTTCACGGTGGTAAAGATGCGGGAGTACCTAGGACACGAGTCCGAATAGAAAGCGGGGAACTTTTGATGAGATCAGCGGAACATCGAGGTGGACGGGGCAGAGCAGCGAGCGCCACGCGGGGGATACGAGACGCTACGAGGTGCGGCAGGGTAATTTACCTACTCCATCAGTCATCATGCTGTCGTGGCGTCTCACAGCGTCCTCAATGATGATTAACTCTTAAGCTGACTCTTAAAATTATTTATTTTAAAAAAAAACTATTAACTCTTTTTCAAGAGTTAGTCTCTCACCAAAATAAAAAAAATAACATATAAGATTTATCTCTCATTTATTCTTTTTTTAAAAATAGCTGCTCTCAGGCTCGTTTTCTCCTCCCCTCTCGGTTTCCGCCTCCGCGCCTAGCTATTAAAGCCGCCTCGCCATTTGCAGACCGCCCCCGTGCACCCTCGGACGCACGGGACGGACGGGCCTCCCACACCGAACCAACACCAACCCGACCCGACCCGACCCCGTCGGCCGCCACCAACAAGAAACCAAACCGTTTCTGCGGCCGCGGGCGGCTGCCTGCCGCCGGATCAACCGCGCTGCGCTTCTGCTCTGCCTCCGAGATCCGGAGGCGCATCCATCGCCGGCGGAGGCCGAACTGACTGAGCGACATGGCGGCGAGCGTCACCGGAGCGGCGGCGGCGGCGTCGGCAGCCCATGCGGCGGGGCGGCGGCGGGAGGGCAGCAAGAGGGAGCCGGCGAGCATGCACGCCGGCATCCGGCGGTCGCGCTCGGAGCCGCACCTCCGCTGCTCCCGCCGCGGCGGCGCGGCCGGCGCCGCGCTCACAACCAGCCGCTCCATCGGCGTCTTCCCGTTCCAGTTCGGCGCCGCGCCGCTGCGCACGCCGCCGCTACCCGACGGCGGCGGCGACGGCTCGCGCCTCCTCACCGTCGCCGACGAGGACCCGGGCCCCGACCTCGAGGCCGGGCCGGACCCGGAAATGCCGCATGCCCGGAGGGGCGAGGCGCACTGGCTGGAGCGCCTCCTCGAGCTGCGGTCCCGGTTCCACGTCCCGGCGAACCGCGACGCCCTCGAGGAGGACGACGACGGCTGCGACGACGACGTGTACCGCCTCGACGGCGGCGAGCTGGACGACGACGGCGGGTGCGGCGTGAGCTACGAGGACGACGAGGAGGAGGCGGCGGAGGATGCCAGCTGGGACCGGGAGTCCTTCGGCAAGCTGCTGGCGCGGGCCCCGCCCGGCGAGGCGCGCCTGTTCGCGCAGCTGGCCTTCCTCTGCAACATGGCTTACGTCATCCCTGAGATCAAGGTAATAAAGCCCGCCCTCGCGCGAGTTAGTATCCTAGCCGTTCGATTGAGAGCGAGTGGGCAAGATCGGCCTTTTTTTTTTCGGAGCACAACTCTGGCTGCTCAACTTTTTTTTTTTTTTAGCAAATCTGGCTGCTCAACTGAACCCACCGCCCAAATCAGAGGCCATTTCCTCGCGCTTACAGGCTGGGCCGGGCGGTGTCCGGGGGCCCACCTCCACTTGGCACTCAATTTAGTAATTTCTTTTCGGGGAATTTTTTGTGGGTCTAACATCGAATTAATAATTGAATTTGAATTTCTTGGTACGGGAATGGGCGGTTTTAAATGGTTGCCAGATTTAGGTGGGACCGACCGGGCTTTAATTCGCCTCGCAGCTTGACTAGCTCCAAATGCTGGTCTCCGATCTGTCCATGCACATTTTAGGTGTAACACCCACGTAGCAGTCCGCGAGCCCCACACACGCCAACTTGCGCGCCTGTTATTCATCGTGATTATTCTTGAATTAGGAGTATTGATGAGTGGCTGGTTTTCCTGTTAGTAGCTGTTGTTAGGTTTGTGCTCTAGTCAGCCTGCAGTTTTCAGCTGGATATTTTTCAGAAGAAAAATCTGCACGTAGTGTAGTTGTCCGGTGTTTTTCCAGGCGGTTGGCTGGAAAGTGTCGTATACCAGCTGATGATGTAACTAACATTAATCCTTGAAGAATCATACTACTGCTGATGGTACTATGTTTTTCGTTATAAATTTGTACCCCTGCATTTATCTGATTCTTGAACAATGCTCCTTTTTTTTGATAAACTGAAAATAGGAGTATTAGTAGTTTTAGTGTACTGAATGAAGCAATGTAATAAGTGATGACATAAGCAAAATGCGAGTAACAGAGTATCTGACGAAGTTGGTTTGTTTCCATTTCAGCCTGATGAGCTGAAGAAGCACTACGGATTGGTGTACAAGACGTCGTCGTTGGAGAAGAAGGCCGAGGCCGGCATCGTGAGCGCGAAGCTGGACGCGGACTCCACCCGGCCGCGCACCGCGCCGGCGTACGAGGTGGCGTCCGGCCCGCAGCCGCGTCGCCCGATCCGGTCGCACCTGGCCTACGAGGTGGCCGCGTCGGCGGCGTCCTACGTCCAGGCGCGCGCGCGGGGCCTGCTGTCCCTGGGCGGCGGCGGCGGCCGGCAGCAGCAGCGTTCGGGGCTGTACAACTCGGGCGTGGCGGCGTACATGGCTGCGTCGACGGTGACGGCGGTGGTGGCCGCGGAGGACGAGGCGCGGCAGGAGGCGGCGCGCGACCTGCGGTCGCCGTCGTCGTCGCCGTGCGAGTGGTTCGCGTGCGACGAGGCGGACGCGCGCACCCGTTGCTTCGTGATCCAGGGCTCCGACTCGCTGGCGTCGTGGCAGGCCAACCTGCTGTTCGAGCCCACCGAGTTCGAGGCCACGGGCGTGCTCGTGCACCGCGGCATCTACGAGGCGGCCAAGGGCATCTACGAGCAGGTGCTGCCCGAGGTAGAGGCGCACGTGGCGGCGAACGGTTCCAGGGCGCGGCTGCGGTTCACGGGCCACTCCCTCGGCGGCAGCCTGGCGGTGCTGGTGAGCCTCATGCTGGTGGCGCGCGGGGTGGTGCCGCCCGGGGCGCTCCACCCGGCCGTCACGTTCGGCGCGCCCGCCGTGTTCTGCGGCGGAGACCGCGCGCTGGAGGCGCTCGGCGTCGGGGAGGGCCACGTCCGCGCCGTCGCCATGCACCGGGACATCGTGCCCAGGGCCTTCTCCTGCCGCTACCCGGGCCACGCCGTCGCGCTGCTCCGCCGCCTCAACGGCGTGCTCCGCGCCCACCCCTGCCTCAACAGCCAGAGGATGCTGTACGCGCCCATGGGCGCAACCTACATCCTGCAGCCGGACGCCGCCGCGTCGCCGCGCCACCCGTTCCTGCCGGAGGGGGCGGCGCTGTTCCGGCTCGACCCGGACGACGTCGGACGCGGGGCGGAACGCCCGCCCAGGGCGCTGGTGGCCAGCGCGCTGCGCGCGTTCCTCAACTCGCCGCACCCGCTCGAGACGCTCAGCGACCTCTCCGCCTACGGGGCCGGGGGCGCCATCCTCCGGGACCACGAGTCCAGCAACTACTTCAGGGCGCTCAGCGCGCTCGCCAGGGCGCCGCCGAGGCGCCCCAAGCAGCCGGAGATCGTCTGGCAGCTGCCCGGCGTCGAGCGGCTGCAGAGGTACTGGTGGCCCGGGATCGCCGGCACCGTCATGCCGGAGCCGGTGGCCGTCAGGACCACGGAGCTGGTCTCCGAGGCATAGAGATTCCGATCCTAAGGTGGCTTGCAACATTGCACTGCGTCGCATTGTTTTGCTCGCTTTGAGCAGTGTACATTCTTTGGTTCGTTTGTTTGTTCTGCGCGTGGTACATAGAAATGCACAGCTTCTTTGGTGTTGTAGCTTCCGCTGTAAATTGTAAGCATGTTTAGGAGCCATCATGATGGCCGGCATAATAAGACATTGGTTTATCATGGGCTCATATGAGGAAATGAACGTGTAAATTGCTCTTGCTTTGATGGAAAGCAAATTTCCAAATCAAAAATTCAAATATGTATGTATATAGCTATAGCTGGAAACTATCGATCACGCATAGCAATTTTTCAGTTTCTCGCGGGACCAAGCATAGAGCTGCCACGCTCTTCTGCACAAAAGCGCTTGCTTTCTCTGCGATTGAAGAAATAGTAGCACGACCACCGCATTTCAAGCACGATAATGCCTCATAAAGCATGGTACGCAATGTCTCATGAAGCATGTAAGGCACCAAAAAACTACACTGTATGCCATACATGTAGCACGTTATACTTTGTTCACTCCGCATTTGTTCTAATATAAAATTGAGCAAATTCCTATTTGACATTGAAACTTATAACTTTCCCATATTTACTATTACTATATATATATATATATACATGAGAAGAGTTACAGGCTTTGTGTCCTCTCATGTATATGCTCATCAATAGCTTGTAAATACAAGATTTTCATGTTTTTTCTTCTCAAACAAGCAAGAGAGCTGCATATCATTGCATTAATATAACAAGTAGTACATAACCAAGACACACACCCAAGTTTAAAATAGTTTACATTCACACCCTTTTAACTAAGAACTACCCGACCGCTATCTACTTGGTGTCTAACACCAACATCCCTACCGTAACTAGTCAGCAAGGAGAGACTCTTAACTCCGGTCATGTTCCACATCCGAGTTTCATCACCAGCCATTACCAAGACAGTGGAAAGGCTCACAGATACCCCCATAGAACACAATCATTTGAATGTTGCCAAAGCGTCCAGGCGCCCAGGATGATGATTGAATTCAGCGCACTCCAAGTTGTGATGTTCACTGAATCGGCTGCCCTGCTCCACCATTTGTCAAAGTTCCGTTTGGAGGGTTGCGGTGAGAGGGCAACAAGGCCAACTCTCTATAGGAGTATATGTCAAGATTGGTGTACAAAGACACATTCTTTTGATCACGGGATAGGTACCGCTCTGGATGCGGGAGGTTTCGTCAAGTCAATTGATCTGCAGTCCAGCAGCATTGGCGTGCGATCAGCCATAAATAGAAACGGCATTTAGCAGGCGTCTCGGTTTTCCAAATGTGCTCTTATGGACAAAATTGCACTGATCCTTGGAAGAGAGCTTGATATGTTGGTTTCTACTAATAGTGACCATAACTCTTTCGTGTTTATTCAATATCTAACATACAGTTGGTTTAGTTTGAATAACTATATACTCTGATAGGAGGAGTACATACACCCCTCGCAGTTTTTTTTTTTTTTGAGGTAACCCCTCACAGCAATCGGACTAAGGTGGTGGTATCTTAGGCAGCGACGTGTGGTCCATCTTCGGTTCGTGTAGTCAAGGAGGAAGGCCAGCCGCCGGTGAGGCAAGCCCATGGCGGTTGCACTGAACGCGCTCGGCCTCGCGCTCGGACCAGGGAGATCAATCTTCGGTCCGTGACTCCCCTCCGTTACCGCCGGTAGCTGGGCCTGGTTTCGCTGCCAGACCCTTCACCAGCTTCATTAGACATTAGACATTTATAAAGTGTTGTTATTTTGTCCAACACGTTAATTGAAGCGAAAGAGGTGCTTTTGGTCTGCCATCGCATGTCTTCTTCTTCTTCTTCTTTTTTTGTCTTTTGGATTTAGTATTTATTGAGTCTTTAATATGAATGCCATTTTGCTTGGACATTATTATGTGAAGCAAAGAAGGTGTTTCTTGTCTGCTATCGTTGATGTATCCTTCCAATTATTTTTTTTAATTCAGTGTTGCGTTGAGTCGGGAACGCGCATGTAAATATATATGTCTGAACACAATTGATATACAAAGTTATTTTCATTAATTGTGTTTGTTTGATTCTTCAATTTTTTTTATTCTTTTGGTTCACTATGATTAAAGTGGTGACAAGAATAGTTGTTTATTTGTTTAAATACTACACTGCTATATCATAATCATGTGGTCAGTGTCACCATACACAGAAATACTCCATTATTGTTTGGCTGAATTCCGGGTGTTTTGAAGCATCTGGACAACAAGTGTCGCTGATCTTCGAAACAATCGAGTACCATATAGACAGTCCCATAAATAATCCTATAACACAAAATCAATGCAAAAAATAATCATACTCATGCGCTAAGTTCAACTTATATAGTCATGAAAAACTACTAGAAATAAAGCATTGGATACTAGTAACAAAGAAATGCTCAAGGACTATGGTTCATATATATACAACAGTGTTTGATGAGTGTGTAGAAGACCAGCATACATCTAGAAATTTTAGCATACGCGTTTGTTTCTAATATATTTCATTTTTTTTACAAACCAACATAATTAAAACAATAGACAACCAAATTTATGTTAGCCAACATGATCTCTCCGTTTATTATGAAAAATCACAATCTCTGGTGAAGAACTATCAAGTTCATTTAATTTGTTTGGATGTGCAGCAACAAAATTGTAGCAATTGTTTGATTAACAAGCATCTAGAATAACTAATGGTACACCATAGTCATGTGTAAAATTTATAAAGTTAGTTTAGTCGTTGCATTGTTGCTATATAGTAATAGTAGCGACCTGCTTCACACAAATACCTTTAGAAATATCCTAAAAATATCAAGCTTTCGTCGCCTTCTATAATATTACAAAATTATAGTATTCTAAGAATACATTTATTTACATTCAAGAAGTTTCATTTTATAAGATAAAGACACTAAATGTAACAACTGTGAAGGTAAAACATTAGGAGTATAGCATATTTTACTATAAGAATTTTGATCAAACACTTTGAAAATATTCAATTGAATAAATATGTCTGATATTTTTAGTGGAATTATTGTATAAAAAACATTCGATAATCCTAGGATTTAATACAAATAAAAACTTTATAAATGTACAATTATATGTCATTTATCAACACTTGAACCAAGACAATCTTTATACGTTGCAATTATTATAGCTCGATGTGCATGACACCACATTTACATAAAGAATCAGTTGAACTAAGTATATCCTGGCTTAGTGATAATATGCTTGCTCTCATTCCTGTCGCTATGTATGCTAAAATTGGAAAAAAAACAATACCTGCTTTTTATTCTTTCAAGCTGTAAAATAGTTCTGTCCAAAAGCTGTAAATAGAAGCACATATTGACAATTGCAGTTTACAGCTGAATATTAGATGCAATAGGTAAAAGAAAAACTACACACGCTTAGCATTACCAATCAAAATTATTAACTTTGACAGCAGCAAAATTTATGAGCACAAATGGAAACTTATAATTCCTTTGCTTGATTACAATTGACAGTCATGGCTTCTTCGAGCACTCTGGACACAAGAGACGCCCCTTGGTTCTGCACTTTGTGCATGGAACCAGATTATCAGTCTTGGCTTCAGCTCCAAGTGATTCGTAGAGATCATCTAGCATGCTCAAATTAAGCATCCCTCCTTTCCGAACAGAGCCCATTCCTTTGCATGGTGGGCATGCTACGATTCGAAGGTCACCACATCTCTTACACATACCAAGTGACCTGCAGGCATTAGTAGATCGCTTAGATAAAAAGATAGTTCCTCTGTTTACTAACATACTACGATGCTGATTGAACAGTTAGATGACTTCAGTCTCCATACAGAATTTGATAAGGTGTACAACATGCGGAGCATGGATGCGTCGTTTGCTAAGCCAAGGCTTTGCTTTCTCCACAAATAGCTTCCAATTTTACCTAGCTGTGCTTCTTTCAGTTGGTCTCAATTAGTGATCCCTTTCTCAACTACACAAGCCATAGGTTGTTATCGATCATTCAAATATGCTAATTCGAAATTAATTTTCAATACAAATACTTTCGTTAATCCTGAATTGTTTTAGTTCACATCCTCTTTCCCACTACTTGTAAATTAATTTGCATTCAGTTAATCCGTTTGCAGTACTGACATTATCACCACAAATTACTTGCAGTGTAAAAAAAATCCTTGTGCAGGATATTGGCATGAGAGAGAAGGAACCTTCTTTGGGAGGAGGCGATGAAGCCGTCGACCCTGGGCGCGGCGACGGTGGCGCCAAGCAGCAGCGCGCCCACAACGAAGCCGGCGATCTCGCTGCCCGTCAGCCCCTCCATCTCGCCGCCTCTCTCAGCACCCGCCCAGGCGCAGTAGAAGCAGCCGCTTCCAAAGCTGATTGCCGCTCTGCTCGAGGATTCCGAAAGGAGAGGAGAGATTGCCGAGCCCTTGTTTCGGAATGAATTGCTCCCGCCCTTTGAGTGACACTGGGTTGTTTTGTCCGGATAAGAGAGGGATCAGGAGTTCAGGAGCGTGCAGCCGGCCCTGTATCCACCGTCGAAACAATCTGACGGTCAATAGCTGAGCCAAAATCGTCTTCCTGGCTCGCTAGCGTCCTGGCAATGGCCTAGGCCAGCAACGCAGCGCATGGCAATGGATACCTCCCACTTCGATTAAGTCTTAATCACTCCTTGCCGCACACCCCTGACTACGCAACTAACGTACTTTCGCAACATGACGAGCGTACTCATTGGACAAGAAAAATGAAGCTGGTAACTAATGCACTTTTTTTTCATCGCAAGGGAAAAAAAAAACTAATGCAGTGTTTTGTAGTTGTTGGAGTTACCAATTAGACTATGTACTTCAACGTGATGATCATATCTCGTGCTCTTATGGGAGTAAATATTTGCAGCTACGCGCAAAACTAGCCTCTTTTGCAAGAATCAAACAAAACAGTGCCCCCACAGACAAGCATCGCCGGTATCTTGTTTCAACATACAAAATAGAACTGTTTAACTATCAAACAATTATATGTACGATTTCCTTACAAAAAATGTGAATGTAAGGGACTACGGGTAAAAAGAAAATGGTGAAAATATGTCACCCTAACCAGAAACCTAGCATTCCAAATATGCAATGTTACACCTATATTCCTCACCTAGCTAAATCAAGTATGGAGGGCTTTGCGCCCCCAAAGCTTGCTGGGAACCATGGCTGTCTTCCATCACAAGTTCACAACCATTATCAATAACCTATAGATCACCCTTTGCAACACTAGTCTCCTCAATCCTCATCTTCAGATTCTTGTCCTTTCGCCAAACGGTGCCGAGAAGAAAATGCACCATAGGTGTTGCACCCCGTTTTACAGAAGGGGAGAACTGAAAGAAGTTCCATGGTTCATCTAAGCACCACTTACTGTACATGGATTTACAATTCACAGTTTCTGGCTGCTGCCTTGATGCAACAAAAGAATTTTATTTTCTTTCTAAGCAAGGGCAAAGTCCTCATCTTGGAAGGAAAATTGGGGTTCTTCTTGGTAGGGATGAACTACTTTGCCAATCTCATCTGCAGTAAGTGTTTCATGCTCCAGCAGCGCATTTGCTAAAGCATGTAATTGCTTCTCATGCTGAAAACAAGTTCGGAAAAGATGAATCAGAATTGAGTGAACTAAAAGATCAATCTGGAGTTATGTAAAAATTGATCATTCTGGAACAAAACCCATAATGGTTCAGAGGTGAACCTTCTTAAGCAAACGCTTGACCCGCTCATAAGCTTCTCTTAGAAGTTTCACCACCTGCAAAGACCATCTAATCAGAAACACAGCAGGAATTGTAACCACATTGATTAAGGTTAGCAATACAGACAATGCACAACAAACATTGCACACTAGTTTAGTAGTTTATACCAGTGACATACTTGAACATGAAGAAGCATAAAAGATTAGCATTTAGATGTTTAACCAATAATAACAGAATGAGCCTTCCTAAATGTAATACTAAAACAAAACTATCACTATACAAGCACAAGATGAAAAGGTACCTCCGCATCTATCCTTGATTGCATCTCTACACTTGGTCGTTCTTTCACATGCACAGGACCAATAGCATCACTCATCCCACAGTTTGACACCTATAGAGTCATAGTTATTTAAGCCACATAAAGCATCTAATAAGAACATATATCCAGAAGACAAAAAAATCACCATGTACTGAGCAAGCTCTGTTGCAGTATGAAGATCATTTCTTGCCCCAGTTGTAACATTATCTTCGCCAAAAATGAGCTCTTCAGCAACCCTCCCACCCATGCAAACATCAAGACGTGCCAGGAGTTGTTTCTTGCTAATTGAAGTCTCATCCTGTGAGGGGAGTTGCGTAACCATTCCAAGGGCAGAACCACGAGGAAGGATAGTTGCCTTGTGAATGGGGTGAGCAAGCTAAAGAACAAAAAAGTTTATAATTATATACTGAAATTCACAGTTTCACCGATCTATATATCAAGAAAATATGATGGCATTTACTTATCGAAAAGGAAAACAAGAAGAATTAGCATACTTTTCTCGATTCGTTAGATATGAACATTGATTTCCTCTCGGTTCCCATAATAATACGATCTTTGGCAAACTCCAACTGTGCAGCAGTCAACTTGTCAGCACCTTCAACTGCAGCCTTAATCGCTGCAATGTTTACCAGGTTTGCTAGGTCTAACAGGAAAAGCAAATAACAATCAAAATAATGGTATAAATCTTAAGAAATCTGACATGTTCCCTTAAAACGAAAAGGATGTTAAATGTTATACTCAAATATATGTTAGGACATCGACTCATAAATGATAAAGCAAAAACAAGATGCAGCCTGTAATGAAAACAACCATTCAATCCGTTTACGGAAAACCTCGTGGTGCTTATAAAATGAAATACAATGTAACACTTCGATAGTAAAAAATAAGAAAATTGTGCGTACCAGCTCCATTAAAGCCAGGGGTACTACGGGCAATTGCATTGATATCCACATCATTGGCCACTGGCTTATCTTGCAAATAAAGTTCCAGAATATCTTGGCGGCCCCGCACATCTGGACTTGGGACAACAATCTAGTAAAGAGAGACAAAAAGAATTAATCATCCATTACCTGTAGCAATAAACTCAAGAACTCTTCCAACGATAAATACTCCTTGCTAAAAAAAATTGCTCATGTGACTTACATGCCTATCGAATCTGCCAGGTCTGGTGAGTGCAGGATCAAGAATGTCAGGCAAGTTTGTTGCAGCCATTACAATTATTCCCTGTAAAATAAAATCAAGTGGTAGCAAGAGTTAGATAAAATTCTGAGTACAGTGCTCCTGCTCCGTGCAATTACGTGATAAACTGATAATGTTACCTCATTTTGTTCAAAACCGTCCATCTCAACAAGAAGTTGATGCAATGTCTTCTTTGTGTGCCCTTCCCACTGTTTTCTAGTTGAACCCACAGCATCTATTTCATCAATGAAAACAATGCATGGTGCCTGTAAAGAGAAATTTGTAAAATCTGGCTAAAAAGGCTACATTTTCTCCATAGTCATATGCTCCATTGCTTCAAGAATGCATGACTCTTTGAGCAAGATACATGTTCCACGTCAGTCTTCATTCAAAAATGTCGGTACAAGCATTAAAAGAAATTATTTTATTTCAGAAACACTTTCTCATGTAAAACATATATAAACATAATAGTTCAGTTTCTGATGCTTTTTTTTTTTCTAAATGGAAGCATCACTTTCTCTGATGACAGAAAAAGCTGCACATTAAACTATCCTTAATATGAAGACACCAAAGATTCATCAACTTAATCTAAAACACTGCATTAATAATTGATCCGTTACTGAAGACTCAAATAATAGGGCCAACACAGCATGGTCCGGATGAGAAACCGTGAATCATAGAACAGTGGATAAGTTCAGAGAAATACAAATTGTAAATAACCTTTTTCTTTGCAGCTTGAAACAAGGATCTCACTCTCCGAGCACCAACACCAACAAACCTGAGAAGAGATGATGGCTTTAAGTTATGGTTAAACGAGAGAAAAAACACTGATAGTAGAAGATAAAATATTTATATTCAGCAGTTCAACACGGGCCATCAAATTCCAGATGTTACAAAGAGTTGTCACGAATGTTTATTTAATATATCATTACAACGGTATCATATAATGAACACAGATTGCAGTTATACCACACTACCACTAGTTATTTTGAATCAAGAAAGACAAAGTTGCAGTTTTATAAAACAAGGTTACAGAACAACACAAGAAACATACAAGACCAGATAGCACCATAGAAGGGAGCTTACATTTCCTCAAATTCAGAACCTGCTCGGTAAAAGAATGGTACACCAGCTTCTCCAGCAATAGCCTAAAGTACAAATGCCAGCTCCAGTAAGGTATTTTTCCTCCACAAAATAGCAATAAACGAAAAAAATATAGGATAACTACAAAATACAGAGGGCTGTTCAGGTAGGCCAAAATGAGGGAAACACATGTTGAGGTATTGGTCTAAAATAACTAAGGGCAGCCTGGTGCACGTAGCTCCCGCTTGCGCAGGGTCCGGGGAAGGGTCCGACCACTTTGGGTCTTTTGTACGCAGCCTTTCCCTGCATTTCTGCAAGAGGCTGTTTCCAGGACTTGAACCCATGACCTCATGGTCACAAGGCAACAGCTTTAGCTGCGCCAGGGCTCCCCTTCATTGGTCTAAAATAACTGAGAATAGAAATTTCTTTCATAGAAAAACACCAGATGACACTACCACATATGTATGAATAAAATGAAGAGTACAAGGCGCTTGAGGTAAAATAGCTAAGTCCTGCCAAACTATCCAGTTGAGCTACCTTCCTATAAGAGAAAATGAACCTTCCACAAAAGGTTTACCTTAGCAAGCAGTGTCTTCCCAGTTCCGGGAGCACCAGTCAAAAGTATTCCCTGCAAAAGAAAAAAGTAAACAACAATGAAACATCAAGATTTACAACACTTCAATAAACAAATAAAAGAAAACAAGATAGATATAAAGTCATATAGAATACTTCACAGAGCAAGGGAGCAATAGTAAAATGCTACTTGCAGGTTAGCATAGCCCATAGGGTGATTTACCTTCGGTAGCTTTCCACCAAGACGAGTGAACTTTGAAGGGTTTTTGAGATACTCAACTACTTCCTCAAGTTCCCTTTTTGCATCATCACAACCTTTGACATCTTTAAATGTCTTGACATTCTGTAACAACAAAGGAGGACATATATAATACAATGACAACACACAACAGTATAGTACAAACAAAAAATACGAATACAGTTAATCTGTTAATTTAAGTGGACTGAGATATTGTTCTTGTACAAAACATCTCATGAAATGTAGGCCAAATACCTTCTCCGGCATGATATCCTTATTCAACTCTTTTGGGGAATATGAAGAACTAGAACCAACACCAGGTGCCCCAATTCCTCCTAGGCTACCAATATACTTTTGAAGTGCAGCAGCACCCATCACCCTGGAACAAAATATAACACCATGGTAACAAGAAAATAAACTATAATTGTTTGGTACAAGAAATTTGGTGCAAGCAATCAACAAATACAAATAATTAGTAACCGAGGGACCACATCTCTACAGAAAGACAACAGATGTCAAAAAGAAGTTCTTTCTGCTAAAATACATTCTCGTATGAAGCACCTAAGGGCACCAGACTTCAGAAATTGAAACAATTAGTAACCCCATGAGGAATCACATCTCTAAAGAAAAGGACAATTGTGTTCTTACCCTCGCTCTGAACTCTAGTTGTGATTTTACCCTCAATCTTTTTCACTTTGTGATTTTATCCTTGGTTTTTGAGTTTACCCTCAGTAAGGGTAAAATCACAATAGAGTTATTGCGATTTACCCCCAGTAGGGGCAAACTCTGGCTTCAGGTTGGAAAACAGGGGTAAAATCACAAAGTGAAAAAATTAAGGGTAAATCACAATTAGAGTTCAGAGTGAGGATAAAAACACAATTGTCCCCTAAAGAAAAGACAATAGAATTCCGAATGAAGTTCTTTCTGCTAGAGTGAATTTTCATATGAAGCACCTACAGTCACTAGACATCATCAGGGTATGACATAAACAATTCTGTGGCCCTTTGAAACCATAAGAGAGTGGGAATGCCAGATTTCTGTTAATTAACAATGGACTACCAAACTGAATTAAATTTCATCAATCATGGTGGTTACATCATGCTAAACACATTTCAGTTACTTGGCAATCCAGAAAGATAGGATGTGGGGCAAAAAAATAATAAAAAAAAAGGTTCACATGACACATCATGGGGCAATAGACAAGTACGAATTAACAAAGGATTAGCCGATAAGAATCGTGAATGGTTGAACATACCACATTACTCCAACAGCAACTGTAAACAAGATAGTTGAGAAGATCTCTTGAGCAAACCGTGTTGATCTACCAGTAGCTTTGGGGTCAACCTAATGAACCGGTCGAAATATAATTAAGATCACAAGATGAAATCTGGCGCCTAGCACATCAGAATGGACGTGAATTTGATAACAAAGGCATGATTGAAAGGTTTAATAAACTTACCATTACTACATGTAACGGTTGCTTTTCAGATATCCCAGGGTTCATGAAAGGCTTGTCTTCATTTCCAGATACACGTTGCTTCAATTCTTGCAACTACTAACATAAATGCATATTACAGCGAGTGAAGTAGTTACGACATGGTGATTAGTACTGTTGAAGTTGGCACAACCAAATGATGGTAAGCATAAAAAAAAAAAATCATATGATGGATGGGGGAGTTATAAGATTTGATATTTTGCACAAATCAGAATGGCAACAATGTTTATATTTGTATGAAAAACAAACAAGTAGTACTTTAAAAGAGTGTCTGAACTTCCTTTATTATCCCTAAAAGTAAATGGATAGACTAGGACATTTTTTTGGCATGAAAGATGGATATGAAGGCCGCAATTCCAGTTAAGGGCAACTGCCATACAGATTTTTTTTTCTCAAGCTATACTGACAGAGTAGGATAATGCAAAAAAAAAAAAAAATCACATGATATAGAGTTGCAGAAGAAGCTTACCAGGGCTGGCAAACTTGCGGACCTCCCAGATTGCTCATCTGGAAGGTAATCAGCTATAGCATTGGTGAGAATAAGCGCCCGAAGGTACTCTGCAACGCCTCTGCTATCCACAGCATGGCTTCTTTGCTCAAACCTTTTGATGACATCTTCAGGGCTGCCACATTTTCAAAATACAACAAAAGCAAATCAAGGAACCATATCATTCTCTAGTTTCAATTTTCAAAGATTCCATACAATGTGAAATAGAACAAAATAATTGCAGTGTAGAGAAAACCACAGCATGTATCAGCAATAGCACTAATATCGATTGTCCAGGTCCAAGGACTTCAACTACAAGAGAAATCACAGGAATTGGGGGGGAAAATCCTAACTTTTCAAAATTATCTAACAATTTCGTAACTTTCCTACTAATTCGTGCATTTTGGCATTGTGCTGCTGACGACCCAAAACTGAGCACCATCAAGCACCTCCAGGAATCGTGCTTACTCTAAATTTTTTTCAGACATGTCAACTTAAGGTGAGGTGCAGAGTCCTCAGCAACACAAAAGTTGGAACTCATATTGGCAAAATTTCTCAAAACCTTCCAGCAGTTGAGCATCTAGTTAAGTCAACAGCTAAAGAAATCGCCTAAACCATGACACGATCCATAGATAAACCGCTACAGTCAGGATCGCATTTGCCCAATTCTCAAAGCAACGCGACGCACCTGAACTTGTTGAGCTCGTGGAGAAGCGCGCTCTGCTTGGCGGCGTCCTTGGGATTGGCATCCGCGTCGTCGATCAGCCGCTTCAGGCGGCGGTCGGGCCTCCAGAACGGCCACCAGCTCATCCAGTCCCCCGACACGACCCAGTCGACGAACCTCCTGGCCGCGGCCACCACGGCGGCCGCGACCGCGAGGACCCAGGCCCTACCCTTCTCCACCAGGTCCTCCAGCTCCCCCTTGTCGCCGCCCTCCGCCGCGGCCGGAGAAGTTTCCGCCGCGGCGGTCGTCACGGGCTCCGCTTCCGGTTCAAGCTCGGCCGCCGACCCCGCGGGCGGCTGCGGCGCGTCGGGCGCCAATGCGCGGAGGCAGGGCGGGGAGCGGCGGTGCGCGGGCGCGCGGGGGAAGTGGACGGTGGAGGCGGAGGGGACGGGCAGCCGGCGCCGCGGGGGCAGGGGCGAGGGGAGCGGGCGGAGGAGGAGGGAGGCCTGGAGCGCGCTCATGGCGGCGGCTGCGGTGGCGGCGGAGGAGGGCGGCCGGCGCCGGCGCGGGAGGGGAGAGGCCCGTGACTTGGAAGAGAGGGACTCCCCCTTGTTTTTTTCTTCACTCTGGTGGGTCTCTCGTTTTGTGGACACGAGGAGCAGCCTTATCGCGTGCGCGGCCGCGGGAGGCGAGGCGACGGGACGGGACGACGGCGAGCGGCGATGGCGGTCGGTAGGATTCACGCGGGCCGTTGGTTCCGAGAGGAGCTGATGGGGACGGACGGCTCGTGTGCGATGACGACTTCACTCGACTCGACTCGACTCGGCCGACTCGATTCGGAGCAAAGCAGCAGTGGCATCCCGGCTCAAGCAACGCACCGGATGCAGCCAAGGCAGACAGCAAGGATGGAACAAGTTTGAAAAGTGCAGTTTCTCACGTGCCAAGCGATCGATTCATCGTGCACAACTGCACACTCTCCTCGTTTCGTTTCATCCATCCCCACGTACATTATATCTCCACAATGTCAAGGTGTTGGATAAGAATTAAGAAGATCACACACATCTCGTCCGCTGCATCACATTATATATGCTTTGCATTTGTATCGCTCTCCGGGCAAAGAAAAACAGGTTTTTGTTTGATATGTTTTCCAACTTTTATTTACAGCTTCAAACTTTTAAGCGCACTTCGTTTTCATGCGGTGACTCTTTAATCGATACGAACTCAAATAGTAGTACCCAATTCTAGTGTCCACGACAACGCTGACCAATACTAATGGTATTCCGTGTCAAAAAAAAAAAATACTAATGGTATTCGCGGAGATCATGAGTTAAAGTTAGCAATAGAGTGGTTGATCGCTGTGTTTCGTTTTGTGCCTTTTGCAAAAGCTATATATCGACATCTTGGGTTGATTACTGTATGTTAGCACGAGCCTTATCAAACCTTGCACATGTGTAGTAAAATTTGCTCTTCACAAAAGAAAAAACTCACCGTACTTTACGTAAAGTGACAAAAGAATAAGTATATGAGTATGACATGCGGATCAAAGATTGAAGAAAATGATGGGAGCGCTAAAACTATAACAAGGAATCGAATAGCAACATAACATGTGGAAAAGTATAGCAACAAACTAAAAAGGCTCTGTCTGGAATTGATCTATTAGGGTAGAAAGGGAGTTAAAATAACACCAATATTAAGCTCGAGTGGCGAGAACCACAAGAGCTTAGGATACGCATAGCAAGAGGGTTCATCGTTTGAACTTAGCGTAGGAGGAAAGGTTATAGATGAGACACAAATGGGGAAAATGGTAGACAAAATGTTATTAATTTTTCAAAACATCATTCTTGACACATGAGTTAACAAAGTCCTACTAGTATTCCTTTTTGTTGCGCAAAACCCTACTATTACATAGAGAGAAGCCGTGTGTGTTTGGGCCGAATGTAGGGAACATATGGATCTTCTCTTGTTTTCTGAACATGGGACGGGAGGCCTGCAATTCGTCCTTCAATTGGGCCTGCCTACTGTATCACTTGACACTGTGGATGCGACTCATTTTCAGTTTTCATTGATGATCTCCGCTTGGTTCATTGAACAATGCTGCAACAATAGCATGTCCTTTAAAAAAAATGCAAAATAGCATCACCCTATACGATTGGTGCGACCAGATTATCATACTAATTTTACACTAGAGAACTTGTTATGTGAAATATGTTTGTGACACACTAACCCCGACGAATTGTCGAACCAAATAGGGCACGAGTCGCCGCAAGGAAAATGACGGGAAAAAGAATGAGTGCTGGAATGGTTTGCGTTGGCTCACGGCTCACGCCAGAAAATACGTCGCTGGGGGTATAGCACTGCTCCTACCAGAAAATACGGCGTCGTGTGCCGGACGGGACGAGTGACCTCCAAGGCTCCAAGTCTCCAACAGTGCCGCACTTCCAAATGGCTGTAGGGCCACCGACTCTCGTGCGGACGGGGTAGGCAACGAACGCACACGACGATTGCTGTTGCTGGTGTCCACTCCAGAGCACGCATGGCAGCTCAGCGGCTCCGGAGGAGTCTTATGCTCGCCGTATGCGCATGGTCCTCATCACTTCGACACTTCCCCCTTTTTTTTTTTCTTTTTCTTCTTTCCTCCTCTTTTCCTGCAACTGCAACAGTGCAAGCCCTCATTAACCCTTGACAAACACTTCAGCTGCAGCACATTGCAAGGAGTATCATTATCATAGAACTGGAAGGCGCGTGTGGTGCATGTTGTCTAGCACCTCGACGGCTCGACATAACTGGAAGAACAGTGCCAGTGGCCATCTCGTGCTTAAATTATCATTTGCGTCCATAAACAGCGCTTCATCGGCACGATCGGAGGATGCAAACGACTGACGGGTCCTCCGGTCCTCCCTCTGTGAATCCTGACTCGTTGGCTCTGTTGGATTCCTGAGATGCGACGCCAGCGTGAAAAAAGGCCGACGAGGCGACGACCGGTTGGCTCCGTCGGATCGAACGCCGCCGCTCGTGAAACCGAAATAACGGCGGGAGGTGTTCGAGTCGAGCAGTCAGTGAGTGGAGCACCGCCGATGCCGACGTGGTGCGGGTGTCCGTCCCACCACCAACATGCGCCTTGAAAGCAGCACGCGTGTCGGCGCTCGCCGTCGCACTCGGCGTCACGGCTTTCCACATGCGCTCTCTTCTCTCTCTCCTGCGCTCTTTGCCGCCCACCGTCCGCGCGCACTGCGAGCCAAAGCGCAGAACAAACAGCACCAAAAGCTAAAAGAAAAAAAAGGCAGTGCCCATCTCCATGGATCCCCCACTCGCGTCCATGGCGTTGCAGTAGTAAGCTTGCAAGCACGCCGGTAAAATCTCTCCACCCACTTTGTACTCTTCTCCTTGGCCGGCCTCGCCGCACCTGCTGAAACAGCGTCCGCGTCGCTCCGTATCAACGGTAATCTAACCCGGTTCCCACGTAAATCCGCCCGCAAAACGGCTCGCGGGAAGCTTTTTCTCGCGTCGCGTCGCGTGTTTCTTTCCTTCCTTCCTTCCTTTCTCGGAGCCCCGGCCGCCGCTTCTTGTTGGCACGAGCGCGTCGAGAGCCCTGTATAGGAAGGAGGAGGGAGGGGGGGCCGGGACGCACATGGCGGGGTCCTGGTGGTGGCCGTGCCTGCTGGCCGCCGTGCTGTGGGCGGCGGCTGGCGGCGCCGGGGCGCAGGAGACGTGCGCGGGCGTGGTGCCGGCGCCGCCGCGGCGCGGGGCGCGGGTTTCGGTGGCCGACTTCGGCGGGGCCGGCGACGGGCGGACGCTCAACACGGCGGCGTTCGCGCGCGCCGTCGCGAGCATCGACCGCCGCCGCGCGCCGGGCGGGGCGACGCTGTACGTGCCGCCCGGGGTGTGGCTCACGGGGCCGTTCAACCTCACATCACACATGACGCTCTTCCTCGCGCGCGGCGCCGTCATACGGGCCACACAGGTGCGCGGCCTCTCCCTCCGACGCCATCATTAATCTAATGCTCTGCTCAAGGCATGGTCGGATCTTCCTGTAAACAAGTGATCTTTTCAATGTCCCTCCTTGTTTTCCCCTTTGATCCACATTAGTCGTTTGGGATCTCGAATTCAGAGAGGAAAAAAAAAAAAAGCGGCGCCCTCTGTATTGGTCTTTGGATATTTCCTAGTGGTTTCTCGGAGAAGAATTGGAATGCATGTATCCATTTTTTGTGGCATGCCGTGCGTCATGCTGTCCCAACTACTAAGGCTTGGCTGGTGTTGGTCTTATTTTAGTGTTGATGTTTTTCTGGGAGTTACGAGTGATACGAGGTAGTGAAAGAAACTCAGATTTGTCACTATAAATATAATGCTTGCCCTCTCTTGGCGCAGGACACATCAAGCTGGCCGCTGATCGAACCACTGCCATCATACGGGAGAGGGCGAGAGCTGCCGGGCGCAAGATACATAAGTTTGATTCATGGCAATGGCCTTCGGGATGTTGTCATCACAGGTTTTTACTTTGCTACTATGTTGATTCCGCCGTAATGTGGTCTGTGCGCACTTATAGAACAAAATGATTTCTCACTCTGAGTCGTATGTGCAAACTCACAGACCCCGCACCCGCCTCCCTTCAGTATCAAATCTACAATTAAACTTCTTCAGGTGATTATAATCTAGTACTATGACTGAAACTGTGAATTGTGCAGGGGAGAATGGAACTATTGACGGCCAAGGCAGTGTGTGGTGGGATATGTGGAAGAAGGGCACACTGCCCTACACAAGGCCTCACCTGCTTGAGCTGAGGAGCTCGTCTGATATCATCGTATCAAACGTCGTCTTCCAGGATTCGCCGTTCTGGAACATTCATCCTGTTTATTGCAGGTGAACATTTGTTTTTACGTCAGATCAGAATCTTCAAACTCTAATCTAGTAATTTGCTCCTTATGCATGGAAAAAGCTGATACTATAATGTACTTGATTGGTATCTTGGATGCTGCACATGTATCCTGCCATCATTTTTTTTTTGAGAATTTAGCTGTGAAGTTGCTTAGTGTTCATTTAGCCATAAAAAGTTGTTTTTAAGCCTCCCTGCATCCTATTGTAGTATTAGGGTACGTGCTTGTACCGTCATTCCATTTGCAGCATCATAAATTGAGCAAGAATTCCAGGCTGGGTGTCTGTCCTGTGATAATAAGACTACAAAAACTGATAGGAGGAACCAGTGAACCATAACCAACGTACAGAAATTGCCAGATATACCAAACAAATCCAGCGCATTGATGTAGGTTCCTTTTCTTGTTTCTTCCAACTGTTTTGAGCAAATTGGTACTATTTGTGGTCCAAAATCTTCATTAATTATTGTCCCAGTTGAGAAATAAATGTGTGGATCATCTTTCCTGTGTGTGCAGCAATGTTCTGGTAAGAAACGTGACTGTACTTGCTCCACATGACTCCCCCAACACTGATGGAATTGATCCAGGTACATCATTCATTCTCCTTGTCAAGATATACATGCAGGAATGTACTGTCTCCTTTGGCTCTAAGGCTAGATCTGTGGTCCGAACATTGCAGATTCTAGCAGCAACGTCTGCATTGAGGATTGCTACATTTCAACCGGAGATGACGCGATCGCCATCAAGAGTGGCTGGGATGAGTATGGAATCTCCTACGGCCGCCCCAGCTCCAACATCACCGTCCGACGGATCACAGGCTCCTCCCCTTTTGCTGGCTTCGCTGTCGGAAGTGAGACATCCGGTGGTGTGGAGAACATCCTTGCAGAGCACCTGAATTTCTTCGGCTCAGGGTTTGGGATCCATATCAAGACCAACTCCGGCAGAGGTGGGTTCATCCGCAACGTCACCGTCTCCGACGTGACCCTGGACAATGTCCGGTACGGCCTGAGGGTCGCTGGCGATGTCGGAGGCCACCCTGATGACCACTACGACCGGAGTGCGCTCCCCGTCGTCGACTCCCTGACGATAAAGAATGTTCAGGGCCAGAACATCAAGGAGGCCGGATTGATCAAGGGCATTGCCGACTCCGCGTTCTCCCGGATCTGCCTGTCCAACGTCAAGTTCAACGGCGGTGCGGCGGTCCGGCCGTGGAAGTGCGAGGCTGTCAGCGGCGGCGCGCTCGACGTGGAGCCGTCCCCGTGCACCGAGCTGACCACCACGTCCGGGACGAGCTTCTGTACAAATTCACTCTGATGCTGAAGTTCGGTGCTGCTTCTCTCCAGTGGCCAGTTTGTTAAATGATTCAGTTGATTCGTTCTGCGCGGCCGCATCGACGATGCTGAATGCTCTTCTTTTTTTTTTCTCATTCTTTCTAGCGGACACTTCGGGAGGTAAACGTTCCATTGTCACGGTTTTCGCATATGTTCAATTTCCATTGTCGGTCTAGTCAATGTTATATCTGCAGTCTGCACGAGTGACCAGCTGTCGGTTTCCAGAGTCAGCCGTCTTCTCAAAATCTCAATCATCAAACGTATGGAACATTGTAAAGTATAGATTATACCTCAAAACTGCCATCGCAAAACCCTCAAGATCGGCCGAGTAACTGAAGTTCGGTTGGAAGACATCCAAGGAAGACACATGACGTTGTGACTGATGGTGCAGTGCAGCCCTGTGTGCTGCAGTTCGTGGCGTAATTTAGGTTTCTTCAGTCAGTCTGTACTCTCAGCAGTTGTGTATTTTTTTTTCTTGCTTAAACTCAGTGGCAGTAACCTTTACTTTTACGCAAAAAGACTTGAGACAAATGCGGTATAATTTCATTGCTTCTGAAGTAAAGAAATTTTGGGGGGAGCCGAAGAGAAAAACATGTCATATGCTTATGCAGACACATGAATCATGACCTTTCATTGTTTTTCATTTAGCAAGAGACAAAAAATGCTCCCACTAACTTTTTTCTGATTCAGACTCCAAGATGATAAACATTTACGAGAGGTTGACATATATTCTACACATTGACAAGAGTTGTATTCCATTACACTTACCATAAGAAGAGTAATATTACCAGTCTTGTACATCCATCTCCCTCCAAAAAAACATCGAGGCGCGTGGCCTAGTCGGCTATCATCACTTTGGTGGCCCATTCAGCAAATGATCCTATCACCAGTGCGTCAAATTGATGCATGAAAATAACACGAGTCATTTGCTGAATGGGATCAAATTGATGCCACAAATTAATCAAGAAATATTAATTTCTCTACTTTGGCAGTGGAACAAAACTAACCCAAGTCATTCTGTTCAATAAACTCATTCGACAAGCAAACAAATTTATTAATTAATTACATGATGTAGATAAATAGTTTAGGATGCGTACAATGAATTTCACATCACATGGTAATCTGATAACCACATTCAGTTGTGAAATCTGCCACTAAAGGCTATTGCTCTAGGCTTCAGGACACCAAAACTTACTTGGACATGCACCGATAATATGAGAAAGCAACAAAAATCCAGGGTATCTTCTTCATCATCTCCACACAATATTTCTCATTTACTATCATAAGATAGACGTTGCAAATTGCGACTAAACATCATAGACCGGAGATGAAATGTAGTGGGCCTATAGTGTTTTCAACAACCAACAAAATCAGATCATACACTGGATGAGCTCGCTACAAAGCAGTAATCTCAATTATATAGAAAAGGCAATCGTCTCAGGCTATTAATGTTTAGATAGTGTGATGCCCGGTTATGAACTGTTGAGGGAGTCCCAGTTTACATAAGCACTAACTATTTGGTGTGCGGATGATATTTGCTTCGTCCAAACTGATATCACAAACTATATCTGAATTTAATTTGGTTATGTGAATCTCATTTATTTTTTATGTCTCGCGGCTTGTCAAAAGATAATTAGTCAACCAGTGAACGGATTCTTTTTTGTCATACGTCTTATTGTTTTAACGAATCTACCATTGTCATATAAATTTTGTTGGCTTAATTATGCTTTTTTTACCCACATAAAATATGTTATCAGTTGCATTCTAAATATTGTTTTGACTTCTTTTTTTTTCAGGGCAAATCATTTTTTTTTGGGTGGACCCCACCCTTCGCTCACGCCGGAGCCCGACGCGAGCGGCGCCCACAGGCGCCAAGCCAACGCGACGTCGCAGATGGCTGGGTGCGGGACGGGGGATCGAACCCCCGCCGGCTTGACGCTCTCCTGGCGTCTTTACCACCAGGCCACTGGCCTGTCCGCAAATCATGAGAGCTTTATTAACTCACGGCAGGATTACGTTCTGTGGTGGCTCTTTAGACACCTACGTGCGTTGCTATTAATGTAGGAAGAAAAACTTTAGATCCGAATAAAAAGAGCCATGTCGGGGAAATGGCTTGTCAATGACGGTCAGCGTCACGCCGATCCGTCCACATTTTCTCACGTGGGCGCAGACTTTGTAGCATTAGACTGACTCCAACAGCGCGAAGGCAAACATCAGAGCCATTATACGATTTGGCTTGCGCACAGGAAAAGCTTCACGCAGCCAAAACTTGGCTTCTCCAACAGCGAACGAAAGGCAAAGCCAATCCTCTGTTCCTCAACGCCATGACTCGCATCGCACCGGCGACCACCATCGTCGTCGCCGCCAAATTCGCACCGCACGGTGATCCAATCAGCAATTCCTCGCGCAGGAGAACTCCCCACTCCACCGCGCACTCACCTGACTTGCTCTTGACGCAGAAACGCCGACGAGCCCGCCGGAAATAGCTTATTCCCCGCCGCCGCTCGCCGGAACCGCACCGCCCTTCCGGCGAACTCGACCTTCCAGCCATCTTCCACGTCCATACTTCCCACAGTGAGATTCTCCTTGGTTCGTAGGTGCTCAGGCTCGCGCAAGTTCAGGTCGCTGGCAACCCTAGCCGCCAGGACGCCGCCGCGCCATGGTCGCCGCAGCGCCGCTCGTCGTCGGCCGTGCTCCGGCAACCGTGCACATGCACGTGTTAGTGCTTCGAGGTCGCCTCGTCATCCTCAGCACGTGGCTCCCCACCGTTTTCCCTACCTCGACGCCGTTCAGCCGGAACGCGTCATTTGCCGTCGCCCCGCCGCCGCGCGCCGAAGCGCCCGCAGCGCACGCCCGCGACCCCCGCACGCCATCGTGCTCGTCCCCCGCCGCCGCGCTCCGGCCCGCGCTGTTCGGGGTCGCGCTCACCAAGGTGCGGCAGAAGAGGCCTCAAGCTCACCACCTCGCCGTCCTACTCGTCGCCGGCGGCATGTCCGTCATCGTCAAGTGGGCGCGGCGAGCAGGGTGTGGCAGAGCGGCGCGGCAGCGTGAGGGTGTCCTCGAGCGCGTCGTGGATGGCCGCAGTGTCCTCGAGCAGTTGAGCACGTCGTGGATGGCCGCCATCTCTGCCTTCACCACCTCCGCGCCCCGCCGCTCGACGCGCCGTCCCGCCCTCCTCCGGCTTCGCCGCCATCCCGCCCTCCCCCGGCGCCGCAGCTCGCCCTCGTCTCGCCCCGCCACGCGCCGAGCTCGCCTCCGCCGCGCCCGAGCTCTCCCCTGTCGCGTGCCGCGCCCGAGCTCTCCTCGCCGCGCCCGAGCTCGCGATTGGCCGAGAGGATGCAAAATGGATGCTCGGTTGCCTCTTCTGTTGGAGACGATTTCAATCGTGAACAGTGTCCATCCGAGAGCCATCTCGAGTTTGCATAACCGGATGCATGAGCTGTTGAAGTCAGCCTTATTATTTCCAGATGCGCTGCCTTTATAAATCAGGCTCTGCACGATGCATGGCACACCAAGAGCCTCTTGTAACATCCCCGATTTTCATAACCGTCATCGCACTTAGTTGTGCTGGTTTAGTGCAAAACAAGTCAACGTTCAATTTGCTCATGTTTGAATTTTCAAGCAAATCAATTTTTGCAAATGGGCACAACATGAGCTTGAACTAAAACAACCATTTTTTGCACAATGGTGGGACCCAATGATATGCTATCTGGTTTCCATGTCTCAAGATATAGTTTTGGAGATTTTTCCAGAATTTTATCAAAGGGGAAAGCAATTTAAATAAATCATGAGGCTTTCAAATAATTTTTTTTCTTAACAGAATTTTAATTCAAATTCTGTTACGAATTTTGAAAACTCACAATAAGGAGAAATGTCACTGTAGAATTGTCATCTCATACCCCAAGTTTCCAGATTTTTTTCCACGCTTGGAAGCTTGTGTTCGGAGCTATTCAAATCAGCACGCCCGAATTGAAATGAAAATCAGAAGAAATGGCTGGGGCCCACGTCTCTCTCTCTCTCTCTCGCTGCTCTTCCTCTGCTCTCTTCGCTGCTGTCTGCTGCGCACGCTGTTGCCGCCGTTTCGCCTTCGCAGGGCAGCTCGCGCGTGCGCCATCGAGTGCGCTGCCGCTCTCCCACGCGCGCACATTCATCTCCCCCGGCCACCGAGTCTCCTCCTCCTCCCATTTCTTTCACGTCTCACCAAACCGGCCAAACACAGTCGCCATGGCCGCCTGAACTCGAACCTCGCCGTGCGCCGCCGTCCAAGCGTCCCCAGGTCGAGATCCCCCACCAAGAAACTCACCAGACCTCCCTCTACCTCCTCCAATCCTTCCCCTTGTCCATACCCACTCGTAGCAAGAGATCGACGCGAAGATTTGCCCATGGCCGACGGGTGCGCGCCGGCGACATCGCCGTCGAATTCCGCCGCCACGGTGAGCTGCGTTTAAATTCCTCAAGCCGGGTGATGCGCAACTCATCCGCGCAGCTCTATGACCACTCATTCTTCCTCCTCCTTGACCCAGGTCGCTGGAAAACACCATCTCCACCGACGCCGTCGCCGGACCGCACCACCTCGACGACGACCTCCATCTTCCGGGCCTCGTCCACGTCGACATCATCGATGGTGAGGCTCTCCTCGACGTCAAGAACCTCATGCTCTCTCTAGCTCGCCCTTCTTCCACTCCTCCGGCCGGAACGCCGCCCCGCAATGGTCGCCGCCGCCGCCTCTCGCCGCCGACACGTCGACGGTGGCCGCGCACGTGACCATGCTAGCGCGCTGCACTCACCGTCTCATCCTCATCACGTGGCCCCCCTACGTTTTACCTAGGTCACCGCCGCTCGCCGGGAACGCGGCCGTGCCACCGTCACGCGCGCAGCGCATGCGTTGGCACTGCTACAGTGCCACGCCTCCTTTTCTTTTTCTTTTCTCAGAAGATCTTGTAAAATCGATATAAAATCAATTATATATCCGAAAAATGTGAAACCAATTTTGTTGGAATCCTTTTGACTAGATCTATCCAGTGGCACTATGTCTCTCAGTAAGTTTTTGTACAAAATTCAGAGAATGAAAACCTAAATAAATGAATATATCCTTTTATGTTCATCCAAAAATCATGAAAATTGGTATTCATGCATTTCATGGCATTCCTGATCTGTTCACCAATTTGCATACTTAACTTCTGCATGTTTTATCAGTAATTGCATTTTCCAGCTTTGCCTTGTTTCTTTTTCAGTATTTTATCCTTACATGTTTTGACCCAACTTTTGGATACGTCACTGTTCGTAGTAGTTTTATGCGCAGAAAAATATAACTTTATTTTATTGCCCTCCAGAACCATGTTAACTAATTTCGATAGTAAATTCTTACTTTAAATCACTTCAACACTAAATAACTAAGTGTATTTAAACTTTCTTTCATGAAAACTTGAAATGGCATTATATATTTTAAGTGCTAAGCTTCAGCTTGCTAATCGCTAAGTTCATCCATCATACTAATGAGCATCACATCAGCACCATCGTCATGGAAATTGCATTCATTCTTTTAGCAAAGTTTCCTACATGCATTGCATCTAATTCTTGCATTTGCATGGCATAAATTAGGGAATGATGCCGGAACTGAGGGACGTGGAGATCATGATGGAGGAGCTTGGTGCTGATTCTAACAACGTTGATTGTGCTACTAATTCTCAAACCCAAGGCAAGCCCCGGTGCATCTCAACCATTTTTGAAATATTTTCGCTTTCTCACATGTATGGAGTCATGTTATGTGCATTAGATATTTAGGAGTTGAATGAAACCTTAGTTGCATGTATCCATATGTATTCCTATGGGTGGGTTCAGTTATGAGCCGTTCGTTACTTTATGCTATGCTTAATATCGAGTCATCGGTAGAAGTCGAGTGGTGCGGAACACTACTCGCGAGCTATAGACTCTTTTTGGGAGAATTACTGTAGTTGTTGCTATCTCATATGATGATGATAATTGGAGACCGGACGGGGATGTGTAGGTTTGCAGCAGGACATGGAGGTCTTGTGTGCGGTAGCCCCGTCTGTGTCGATTGAGGACTGATCGTTATGGATCCGTTGAGCAAGTTTGAATGTACCGGATGCATGCTAGTGATATGGGCACTAGTAAACCGATGTAACTTGATATCGTATTGTTGGACGGCGACCCACCTCTCTTTTGGTGATGAAGATGGTTATGGTGGTTATTGGGATAGTGTTAGAAGGGAGGGTGCACGGGCTAACCACAGATAGCCCCAGCGTGGGCATCGCGTGGAGGACGTGTACTCGGGAGAGGTGAGAACCGGCCCGACTTTACAGTGTCTTGTGAAAGTTGCCGTGCGTGACTCCTCGTGAGTGTGCGTACGTCGTGTCTTCCGGGTTTCCCCTGCAGGTGTAAATCGATTCGAGTCGCCGTCCCTCGCGGTTATTGAGTACCACTTGTGATCGCTGCCACATCGTAGTAAGAAGTGGAACATGATGATTATACTTGCTGTTTGTACTTCATTAATTGTATTGCAACCATGTATTGCTTAGTATAGGTTGCTCACCTTTATGTTTATGTGACAATCCTTTTAATTTGGCTAAAATTTGAAAGAATGACCAACTTTTAGTGCTACTTTTATGTAATTTATTCTTATATCTTTGGTCAGCCCCCTGCATGCTAGGAGTCGGTCTTAGAAGACCATTTTGACGGGTAAGTCTTGCTAAGTATTAGTTGCTTAGGGTTTGTTGTTTTAAATATTTGTTGCAGGTGATCTTTGGTTCAGGAGAATGAGGCATGTTTACGGGCTGAATGTGCTTCATCTAGAATAATATCGTCGAGTTTAGTTGCTTTCGCTGTCGTTTGTATTCGAATTTCAAACTCTTTTACTAGCAGGTTGCCCGCGCAAATTGCGCGGCTAGACACGTTACAAAATTTATTTGATCTTTAATTTTAACTGAGCTACGGCAGGCAAGATCGCAACCTGAACTTTATTTGTATGCAAGTGAATTGTTTTGCTATAATCAATTTTTAAGGTTCACAGGCACTTGGATTTTTGGATTCGCTTGATAAAGTCAATCATATGTATGGTCGAACTTGCACGTTGCATGGTTCAAGTTCGGGCCTGCTCATTCCGTTGATCCACATCTTTATAAGTGTCATCACTTATTGACTAGTAACAGGCGGCGCGCCCTTGCGCGCCGTTCATGAAAATAAATTACTGGAAAAAAGTGTAGAGAAGGCGGAGAAGGTATATTATACCACACACACACACACACACACACACACACACACACCAAATTTTGGTGAAAGGGTACAGAAAAACTGGAGGTATACACAGCCGCACACCGGTCGCTAAAACTTGTGCTGGAGACACATTAAGTAATCATAGCGAGTGAAAAACTATCAAATATATAAATGGTAGTTTGCAACATAGATATACAATGCAAATACCATGTACCAAAATTCCAATGAAAAATTCACATACGAAGGGTTACAATAATGGATACATATATAGTCTTTCATAGATATGCATCTCATACATGGTTTGATACATCGACATAACTATACGTTTATAAAGAAATATAATCAGTGCTTGACATATTTGTACTTGCACTTTGAGTGCAACCGGGGACACACAAGGTAGTTTAATGGTACCACTGGTTTTTCAGACTGCGAGATACAATGATGCTGCATTTGAAGAAAAAGACGTAAAAGAAGAAAGCCTCGAGCAACACTTCCCCTAAGCATTGCATAGTTCACTCTGACATTCAGTTGTATGTGCTATTGTCAGAATGCATGGTGGATACCTGCAGCCATAGAGGGGAATTGGACAGGTCCAGTGTTTAAGTTATTTGGTAAAAAGGGTAACTTTCGAGATGGAGAGGCATTGTCATTGAAATATAATACGAACCAATGTGTATGAAAGGGAATTATCAAGCTACGGTTTTGCTAGATGAAAAATGATATCAATAGCTATATTTGTCTATATGAGCTGTAAGGTAAAGAAGAAGTTAACAATAATAACATGCTGGGGGATTATATGAATGAAGGTACAGCTAGGCATAAAGGTTACAGTGTTTCACAAATAAGAAAGTGACAAAAATAGATTTTGGGGTATAATTCAACCATGTAGAATGGAATACTAAACTGAAACTTCACTGTGCATGGGAAACACACCTTACAAAACTGTGGGCACTAATTATCTCCACGATGCAAAGGTTCAATTATTGGAACATCAAACCTTTCGATAAATAAATGTTATATCTTCTGATGGAAATAAGCTAACAAACAATTTAAGAAAGAAAAACATAGATATATATTCTATCAGACATATATCATTTTTACTATTTTTCAGTGACCTTGACAAAAGCGCTCACACAATGAGCTCTTCTTTAAAGAACTGACATGCTATTCATGTGGCTGCAAAAAGAAAAAGAAAAGGAAGAAAGGAAAAAGATAGGAAATTTCATAGTATTCATAAAAACAAATACTAAACATTAGCTTTACCTTTGTAATGTACTTTTTCTTGTATCTCACGCTGTGTCAAAATTTCATACTACCAGGCCTCACCAAATCCTATATTTCCTTGCACAATCCAGTTAACGAAGCAAAGATAAGAGAAATAATATAAATCTCATGATAGATCTTAGAATAATATCAAAGAAGCAAAGTAGTGCAAGTGTGTGCTCCATAAGTTCTATACCAGCATATATTAGTCAAGAGCCATATCAAGTCGTTATGCTGGATAAAAGGATGATTCGTACAGGATAAAAGGATAAAAGGATATCAAGCCAAGAGCCATATAATATCAAAGAATTTGATAGTGCAACTGAAAATAGATTATCACAAATCATTCGTACAGGATAAAAGGATGAACTATCAAATTCTGCCAATGGAGCAGTTAATTTTTGTAACAGGATTTGCTGAGAATGATATACTCTTTTGGACATCAAATGTTAAGCAGTTTGGTATTTCAGTACTACTAAACATATGTGTTATTCTGATACAACCCACTGTCAGCCTAGTATAATGGAAACAAAGTAACAGTGAGGACGGATATTAGTAACTGACACTGCAAACAAGGTAAAGAAATTGTAGGTGACTGAATTCTAAACAAATAAGGAAAAGAACACATGAGTTTAATATATGTCTGTCTGCTCCAATATGTATGTGTGCCTGCTCCAATATGACTATCAACTCAAATTTGTAAAAAGTTCAATTTGTCATAAAACACTGTTGAGTTGAAACATAAATACGACTCAAGACGATACTAACAAGCTACAATGCCGGATTTTTCCTATAATGTGGTACATATCTATCGATGAGATAAGATATAACATGCTAACATCAAAGACAGAGGATTAGAATCATCTATACCCCCAAACATCAGCACATACATTTCTTTGAGATAGCAATGCTGCATTATGATTAATTTGAAAAATTAGAGAAGAGTGAACATGAGCGTCAGGTCAGTCTATAGGTTTATGTTTCCTTTGCTGGGGAACCAAACCAAACATCAGGTTCCTTATCAACAATCCATCCGGTGCAAAGATATCAAACATCTGAGAACAACAATGACACAATTTCATTCATAATAAAGTAAATAACTCCAATATGTGAAATTGGAAGGTGTATATGTTGTACTATAAACAAATGAAGTCTTGGCTCACCTGTTGTATAGTACCACAGTGTTGTGACCTCTGAGATATACTTGAATACTATATAACAGCATGCATGGTAAAATCAACGAATCATGTAATTTAGCTGATTTCGTCTCTACAGGAAGCAGAGATGTTGTGCCACGACCAAAAAAAAAAGACAGTATCAATGATTTTTTTCATCTTAAGATATTTAGAATTGAACGAAGCAGAATAGGTGATATATTCTTTCAATATAAAGAAAACTGACATGCCATAGTTTATCAAGATTCTTGCCACCTCATATATCAATACGACGTAAAAAACATATGATTGCAAGCCAAAAGAGTCATCTGCGTGGTTAGGAATTTCTCGAATATACATTACCATTCAGTTTCATCCTTGAAAATTCATGAGGCCTATAGTACTCTAATTCTAAAAAGCTAACTAATGTATTCCCCTCAAAGTGACATGGTGTGGATGGTAATCAGGCATATATGTCAATATGTGTACGAAGCTCACTTATGGCTAGAATCATCGGGACTCACCTGGGCCAAGTCCATGACGTTAAAGCGACACACATTATGGCAGCTTGCAATACTTCTAGCATACATTGTACCGGAGAAACCACATTATATCAAGCACATGAGAGACACAATGTTAGCACCTGCACATACAAATTGATGTTTTAGATTAATTGATTAAGCAAAGTCATACATGCAGATGTGGATGCTTAAAAATGCAGCCAATAAACAGTTTACTTTTGTAGACGAAATCTCTAGCTGTGCAACAAAAAAACACATATGCCCTCCAAGAATACATAAATAGAGAACCATAAACACTTCAAAATACGAATTTGCCAATTTTAAGGAACCCCTCTCCAATTCAGTGTCCAAAAAACTGTATATGTATTCAAGAATCAAGGTGGGAAATAGGGAAACATATTTAGAGTTTTGGTATAGCCCAATATAAGTCAAATCCCAAGAAAAGGAGATAAATAGATAACCCATTGAGTTATACACTCCCTTGTTTCAGGAAGGCAATCAATGTAGTCAATTAGTTTAGATAACTTGAAACTATCTTGATGAATTTGCTGTGAGGTGAATCTTATTACAAAGTAAGATGGCTGAAACTTAATAAATCTTGTTTCTTGCAGAGAAGTAAGGTAGATTCGTTGTATGAAACTAACATCAGATGTTAACATGTATGTATTTTGTAGCACACCCTGGCAAAGTTCAACCCATCTAAATCATGGAGCATGCATATACTGTTGGAACTTACAAGGGTGAAAGAACATTGCTGCAAGTGTAAGCAGGAGCTCCTGCACAAACAAAATGATGTTTCAGAGCCAGTGGTGATAATCACAGTCACCATCGGGCACTTTTGAATGTTTAAATTTTTTTAGTCGAATGAGCAAGACATAAGCACAATTCTATTTTGTGCCAAGAATAGGGAATCCTAAATACAATTAAAAATTTGACCGCCTCTTAATATCAAAGTTGCATGGTCAGAATATTGTTGCAAAACAATGAGCGAGCCTATTGTCTTCTATGGTGTGGACTCCATATAACAATCTAAAGCAGTTAATCAACACCATACAATGACGGAAACTAAAAAAATGCAGTGCAGAAAAGCTCCAAATCTACACAGCTACTGTAGGCCGTTATTTAGGACATATATATTTCAAAAATTCCTGAAAAATCCAACACAGCTTATCAATTCTTTTATTTCAGCATCTTCTGTCTCCCTTTCCACACAATCTTACAGATGGTAAATTACATTGAAGACTAAACATGTATGGAAGGCTGCAACCTCTCATGGGCTATTTAAAGTTGAATAATACAAATATGCAGATAAAACACATGGAACAAAGCTCTGAGCATCACATAGAAAATCCATTCAGGTCTATGGATTCTGGCATCACCATTTGAGAAATGCGATAATTAAACAGGGAGCAATCAAATTTCCATAAATATATATATGGAATACATATGTGGACAGACAACATGTCTATAATCCAACTTTTCTCCTTGCACACATGGCTGCAAGTCAATTCTCTTGATCCTCCAACATATGCCTAAACAGTAAGCTAATAATTGCACAAACGTATGTTATTTATTAGAGCAACATACCTCCCCATCTGTCTAGCTTGTCGGTTGTATGAGATATCTTTTACCCTGATTGCGCATGGTAGTGGGGATACTGCCATGGCAATCCTGAAACCTGCAATCCTGAAACCATTCCTTACATAAGGAAAAAGAATGTCCTAAAGACAGCATAAAGCATATCGTTTGGGTACTGAAAGTTCATGTTAATTTACTGAGAAAATGCAATAAACCACAAGGAAGCAAGTATTTAACAATTTCATATAAGCACAATGTAAAAGAATTGCTATCAAATTTGCTACCCCTTCATGACTTTGTATAGCTAGCAACAACCAGAAGAAACACTACACATCTATTGACAAGCAGCTGTCATACCAGTGCTCGAAGCGTTGCCTAACAACATAGATGGTGCTAGATATCCTCGCTGACCAGTGACTTGGAGGACATGAGAACAGCGGAGGCGTCCTGCACATCGCGGCTCCTGCTAATCTGCAGCGGCGTCCTGCACATCACCGCTCCTGCTAATCTGCCCTGATTGCTGCTGTGGGGATGGAGCAGGAAAAAGGAAAATCAAAACGCACTACAAAAAAAGGGTGAAGGAAAGGAAAAGGCAAGATCTGAGAGAAAGGGAGCTCATCCAATCCTCTCCAACAAGAAACATCATGTAAAACCTCAGATAAAACACGAAACCCTAAATCAATACCCCAAAATCCACCACAAAACATGAACAATGAGGTCGACGATCCGCAAAGAAATCAATATGGCAACACATAGCAACCCCACAAAGGCAAAAAAAACTATGGAATGGAGGAGGAATACCATCAAGAACGGCTTGCTTTTGGTTGGCCCTCTCCTAATCCGATCGGTCTCTAGCACAGAAAGGCTTCCGAAGATGAAGATTGCCCAGGAAAGGAAAAAGCATCAGTCTCACGATCTGGTTTCACGAAGGAAAAAAAAATACGCAAGAAAATAACTGAGGAAGAAGAGGAGAGGTAGCTCACGGGATGAGAGCTGCGCCGACGTCGCCCTGACCCCAGCCGTCGCGCCGCCTCGTGGAGCCGCGCTCCGCCGCCGTCCGTACCGCATCACATCTCGCCCGGCGCGCCCGGCAGCCTCGGGGACCCGCGCGAGGTCCGCCGCCGCTGGAGGTCGCTCCGGCCCGCAGCCACGCGCCGGCCGTCCCGCAGCACATCTGACGGCAGCACGCGCTGGACCAGGGTCCTGCACGACGCAAATCAAATCAACCTACAGCAGACCCACAAGTCCCAGAACGATTGAAGGCGGAGGGATTGCACCACGATTTGCCATGGTGGAGGAGCGGGGGAGAAGAGGGACCATCCCTGCCGTGGAGGAGGAGGAGAAGAGAAGAGGGGCAGCACCAGGAGGAAGGGGCAGGAACGACGGCGGCATAGTTGAGGGCACTCCGCCCTGATCCGACGGAGAAGACGATGGGTCGGGGAGAAAGAGGGGAGGCGGTCTCGCTTCCCCAGTTTTGCATTCAATTCGCTGGGTGCCGTGGCGCGAATAGGAGAGAGGCAGTTGGGCAGGTGCATTGAGGAAGCAAGGAGAACGTGTAATTGGACTGGGCACCGTACAAACATCATTTTTTCACCGAATTAGATAGAAACCCAAGTGATGAACTCGTCAGCGATTGCAATCAAACGGTAAAAAGACAATGTGAAAACGTGGCACATGTGTTCACGCTGGGTGGAGCCGCGAACTAAAGAGAGAAATGTCGCGTGTAGTCATTTTCATCAAAAACCTTATATGCCTTTTCAAGAATGACGTTACACAAACATCTGGATTATATTCTCGTCAAAGAAGAACTGACGGCTGCTTCTCCAAGCTGATCTAGATCATCACTATGCTAAAGCTTTTCATTCATCACTGGCACGCTGTACATCCTTGTTTTCTCTGCTCTTACCATGACGTTCCACTCCTGAACACTGCAAGTCTAGAACTCTTCACGTCACCAAGCTGCTACTCTCCAGCCATGAATCAACAGCTCACCGTGAGAATGCTTCTCCTCGTCCCATGGATCCACTATTAATTTCCTAATGCAAAATCCTTCACCGTCAGCTTTGCCAGATGCGGAGCATGGCCACCACTTCCGACATGCATCAAGCAAGTCTATCTCCCATGCTTGGCTCCTCATCAGTGTCAAACAAAGATGGCATCGCAAGTTCATCGAAGCCAGTCAGCAGCCATCGGATTAAAAGCCGACCATCCTCTTGATGACCATGTTGGCTGGTTTCCGCCGCTTGATGCTTGGAATCATCAAAATCATCGTGGCAACAACGCACATGGAGGCTGCGAATGCCATCACAGTTCTTGAGGCAATACTGATGTTTTCTATGGTCGACTTGACTTCACGATATCCATCACCAGCGCGCGATGATGTTTGCTACTTGTGGCAACACTGACGTTCCATGTTGAGTGCCGAGACTGAGATAGCCACTGCCGCCAGATCGAAATAAGTCTCAGATCCTGATTCCGGAAGAACATCGTGTTGTTGATCAAGAGCGATCGGCGGCGTACCTCAGCGTCGGACCTCTTACAGTGCTCATCCGAAACTATCTCAATGATGCCCTCTGATCTCGTTCGACCGATGGAGAATGTCTCATGTATCTCAATTTGTCGAACTCGAGCGATGTTGGCCGTATGGTTCCAATTGTTAGCGCCAAAGCTGCGTGATGCCACCTGGTTGTCCAGGTCAAAATCAGACCACCGCTAGGCAATCCGCTCCACCGTACTGCAGCCTGGTTCTCGATCTAGAACCCAACCGTCGACTCCGGCAGCTGCGTGACCGTGAGATCCGCAGCGAAGTGTCAACATGAGCAAGTCCTCTCCAGCTTGGTTCATTTATCCTAATCAATATCGAGTATTTATTTCCTTTGCCTCTTTCGTATGGAGTGTCGTGAAGGATTTTTGTTCCCAAACAGCTGAACTCTAGGTGCGTAGCGAATTAGGATAAACTATTTTCTTCTCCCATGTACCATGTACACATGACTCTTTCCTTCCTCAAACCGAGAGATATGACTCTTTTGATTGAGTCAATCAACACCGTTATAGTTTAGACATCATTATTATATCAATTATTTTTTATTTCTTGCTATTTTGTGTTCGCTTGATCCAATGTGTGTGGGCCCTGCTGCTTTCACGGTTGAGCCGTTAATAGATGCAGGCCGCTGCAGAGAAGGAAAACAATACTACTTTAGTGTGCAAGGTTCGGTTTGCTCAGCGCATGGTTTTTTTTTTTAGGACTCTTCATCTACGGTAAGATGGGAGGAGTTATTGTTATCAACGTCGTCCATCGGTCTCACGCGCACATCTGGTGATACCAACCGCGCGTCGAGGTCCGACCGATCCAGGCCGCCCAACCCAACCTCCGCATGCAGCTCCCGCGCGTCGAGGCAAAACGTACGCTCGCCAAGCATGCGGTTGCCCGGCGCGCAGGTCACGCCCGGCGACGGGGACGATCACGTGGGCGCGCCGCTGCCCTAGCAAAGCTTCTGGAACCTCTGGACCATCGTTGCGTGCGCGGCGGGGACGTCGAGCTAGCTAGCGATCCGCGCGCCGTTGGCGGCCGCGCTGCCCTGCGGCCGGCGGCAAGCGGCGCGGGGAATGGCCTCCACAGGACAGATTCCGGAGCCGCGGTTTAATTTCCTCGGCCTGTGGCTCTCGCGCCGAGTTCGCGAACGATTGGTCCGCGTCAGATATTGAGTATCACTAGCCATATGCCCGTGCGATGCAACGGTTTTCTTTTACATATATTGATGTTTGAAAAAACTGAGATTATCATAGTGTTAGGTAATTGAATTAATGTAGCACTATCAATTTGGAGCTATCTTGGTTTTGGGATGGTTTGTTACCCTTCACTCGGTTGTTCATTCGTTGTTTTAGGATTTCCTTGTAACCAAAAAGTATAAGGGAACCAAAATTCAAATTGCATCTGATAGTATCCTTGGAAAAATAAAATAATATTTTGAGCTATCAGCTCAATTAGAGCAGGGCTAATGGTACGCCCACGAGCGGGCGTCTCCGCGAGTCTGTCAGCGGAGCGGTGGTGGCGGGACCTTGGATTGTTTAATGCGTTGCAAAGATGAGATGGGACGTGGAATGATTTGAGAGGAGGAGAGGTGGGCCAGCTCCAAAAGAAATCCATTTCGCCCGCTGATGCTGCTGACTCGCGAATCATTCGCTTCACCCTCTCTCCTATTTTCTCTCACTGCCCGATTGGTTTACGCCGGCTAAGTTGCTCCTATAATACTTGCTCTTATGAGATATAAGAGCAGCGCAGTCCATTTCTGCAGCCATACCTAAACTAAAGGCGCTCTCGCGGTCTACATCCACTTGAGACGACGATGACCAGAAAACAACCAACAAAAATTTTATATAAAAAAGTGGCTTCATAATTTTCCAAAATCAAACAACGAGAGAGTAGACTTTTTGGTTTTACCAACACAAAAGCGCTCATGCCACATCCATCCCTTCGATTTCCATGTCTATATTGCAATCACCTGTATTTTATTGACATTTGTACCTGACATCAATTTTCTCTTCTCCAAAACCATTTTCTCTTCATTTTTTTTCTGCCAACAAATGTAGTACGAGATTGTCCAAGCAAAAGTATTAACATCAGCGGTTTCTCTAAAGAGACGCATTAGCACCAGCGGCATCAGAAGCAGGCATGCGAGAAGCCATGCCTATTTCCCAGCAACGAGCGCGCCAGCTGCCAGGGCAAGGCAACGGCAAGCCGCCTTGGCAACGCGCGTGGCGTATGGTCGGGATCCAGCCGCCAAGCCTGGGCAATAAGCAAGCGCTGGCAGCAGGGCATGAGCTCAGATCTGGGAGCTCAGGGCCTTGAGGCGAGCGCGATTCGGATCAGTTTCGCTCCCACGGACCACAGACGTTTCCTTCCAGTGGGTTGGACAATCGCCGGTGCAGTAGAAGGGGCGGCAGACGGCGGCAGGGCGGGAACGGCCAACGGCGGGTGGAACCGAGAGCGAGGGGGAGTGAATGCTTTTTTTTTTTTAGCTTCGATGCGGTATGCCGATTGGCGCGGGGGCGATGCGTGGGGTGGGCTACGGCCTACGGGCCCATCTGTCGGCGCATTGCAGGATGGAGAGCAGAGCCACAAGTTCCAGACGTTCGATGAACATCCAACGGTTAAAATAGCAAGATGGCAGGAACACTATCATCACCAACTGGCTGTTTTAAGAGAAGTAAAGATGTACCAAAAATATGAACTTAAGTTGTAATAATTAAATTACTTTGTATTCTATTTTATTTATGGTCATATGTGTGTACTTTTGGACTCTTGCTTCGTCAACTGTCACCCGATCTCTCGATCCTGTTAAGCAAACCCCTCACTATTTGAGGCGGAATGCTACACCTCTGAGCCTAGCAACATCAATTCGTGCAACTGTGCTGCTTCATGCATACATACAGCGCCGAATAAAACAGCCCATGCAAAGGAGAGCGACGATGATGCACGCCATACATGGCCTCCTCATCGCGCGATGGCTGCTCGTGTCTGTCTACCTCGCCGGGGCCAGCGCCCCGCCGGCGGTGGTGCGGTGCGCCAAGTGGACGTGCACCGTGACGAACGCGCGTACGGCGTGTTCCCGGACCGGTCGACGTGCCGGGCGGCGGCGGCCGCGTTCCCGGCGTCCGAGGGCGAGCTCCTCGACGTGGTCGCCAACGCGACGGCGTCCGGCACCAAGATGAAGGTGGCCACGCGCTTCTCCCACAGCGTGCCGAAACTGGCCTGCCCCGGCGGCGAGCGCGGCCTGATCATCAGCACCAACGCGCTGAGTAGCGTCGTCTCGGTGGACGCCGGCAGGGGGGGAGGTCACCGTGGAGAGCGGCGTGACGCTGGGGCAGCTGATCGACGCCGCCGCCGGCGCGGGGCTGGCGGTGCCGCACACGCCCTACTGGCTGGGCCTGACAGTCGGCGGGCTGCTCTCCACGGGCGCGCACGGGAGCTCCCTGTGGGGCAAGGGCGCCGCCGTGCACGAGTACGTGGTCGCGATGAGGGTCGTGACGCCGGCGCCGGCGAGCGAGGGGTACGCCAGGGTGAGGGCGCTCGCCGCCGGCGACCCGGAGCTGGACGCGGCCAAGGTGTCCCTCGGGGTGCTCGGGGTCATCTCACAGGTCACCCTGGCGCTGCAGCCCATGTTCAAGCGGTCGGTGAGGTTCGAGACGCGCGACGACGGCGACCTGGCGGAACGCGCCGTGGCCTTCGGCCGCGAGCACGAGTTCGCCGACATCCTCTGGTACCCCGGCCACGGCAAGGCCGTGTACCGGGTCGACGACCGCGTGCCCGTCGACCGGCCAACTCCCACGCTGGCGATCCAGGCCAACAGGCTCACCGGTACGTACTTGTGTTTCCTTGGAGTACGTAGTTGGTGTGTATATACCTGATAGCAGCAAAAAATTAAGTGTTACTACATTTTTCAACGTAACCTTGAAGAGGACGGCGTGGAAGCTACAAGGAACTCGGATGGCCGGTGCCTGGCCGCGGCGGCAACGACCGCCATCTTCGCCGCCGGCAACTACGGCCTGACGACGAACCGCGGCGGCCTGCTGCAGGCGCCGCTCCCCGGCAGGCCCGTGGTGGGCTTCCACAACCGCATCCAGTCGGCGGGGCGGTGCCTGGCCGGGCCGGACGACGGCCTGCTCACCGCCTGCCCGTGGGACCCGCGCGTGCCGCACGGCGCCTTCTACTTCCAGGCCGGCATCAGCGTGCCGCTGTCCAAGGCGCCCTCCTTCATCCGCGACGTGCAGCGGCTGCGCGAGCTGGCGAGCCCCCGCGCGCTGTGCGGCGTCGAGGTGTACAACGGCATCCTGATGCGCTACGTGAGGCGCTCGTCGGCGCACCTGGGCAAGGTGGAGGACAGCGTGGACTTCGACCTCACCTACTACCGGAGCCGCGACCCAGCGGCGCCGCGGCTGGACGGGGACGCCCTGCAAGAGCTCGAGCAGATGGCGCTGCGCAGGTACGGCGGCCTGCCGCACTGGGGCAAGAACCAGAACGCCGCGTTCGAGGGCGCCGCCGCCAAGTACGGCGCCGCGCGGGTGGCGGCGTTCATGGCGGTGAAGCGGGCGTACGACCCCGACGGGCTCTTCTCCAGCGAGTGGAGCGACCAGGTGCTCGGCGTCGGCGGCGGCGGCGGAGTGAGCGTGGTGAGGGACGGGTGCGCGCTCGAAGGGCTGTGCGTGTGTTCACAGGACTCGCACTGCGCGCCGGACAAGGGCTGCCTCTGCCGGCCGGGCAGGGTGTACAAGGAAGCCAGGGTGTGCCGCCGTGACGATCGATGATTCTTAGCTTAAACAAGAGTGCGTGCGTACATCTTTTTTTTTTTTGGCAACAAGAGTAATCCATTTTTGTTATCGCAATGGAGTGTGTGTGCCCATGTCCCAATTAAAAATGTAATCTGTTCGTGCACGGAAAGTTGTGCACACGTGTGCAGGTCTCGCTGTGCAGTGTATGCATGCTTGACAACAAAATGAACTGGCATCAGTGACATGTGGTCGGACCCACAATGCTGCTGAGGATCTCAAGTGCTGACCTGACCTGTTTGTTGTTCATAAAGATGCAATATTAGTAGTATCCAAGCTAGCAGCTATACATAATAGTGTAAGGAGATGTGTTGCATATGCACGCTTGTACGGAGTAAGTGTCATTGGTCATGAGGCCCTTGCATGCATCAGTTGTGCTTCCGTTGGACTTGCATACGGCTCTCGATCGAGTAAGGCCCAATATAATCCTCTCTCCATCTCCAAGGATCAGCAACTGATTAGGTTTCCCTAAAAAAAAAAGCAACTGATTAGGTGCACCGATGGTTCGATGTCGATTATGCCGCGATCAGTCTATATATGGTCCATTGAGCACGTGAGGCAGATGAGATATCGCATGCATGTGCCGTATAGCTTTTTTTTCCTTCCTTCCTGTCTTCATGTCATAATTAAGCTCTTCTAACTAACCTGTTCACACGCCCGTTATTCATTAGAGTGCAATTCTTTATGCGCAACTTGGTCCAGGACCCCACTACTACCTTATATAGTAAGTACGTATACTTGGTTGAAATTTTGCAACGATAGATGCTTCATAGGAGTACGTGATTGATAATTGGCATTGAACACAAGCTGGAGATGCAGACTGTAAGGTGCGCACACACGTACTCCCTTGTTGAAACTCATCAATATAAGCTGGTGAGAAAAACTAATATTCAGTCTCCGCCTGTCGACCTCAAGAGATGGTCCATATGCATGGTCAATTTAAGCAGGTACTACTAGCTAACTGTTTTCTTGTTTTGTTTCTTTTTTTTTTCCCCTTATGTCTATGTGTGGCAGGATCAATCCCAATGGTGCTTACATTTTTGTGCGTTCAGTTTGGTGACTTCAGTGCTGAATTCGATGATGGAGCGAGCGTACCAATGGAGGCCCACGAAAATACGCTGAGTGGTTTGTTCACTATCGATCAGGCATGTTCATTTGTCGGTCAAGAACGCGTGTGGGTTGAAGAAAATGTTTCCTTTCTCGATATAGAAATTATGAAGGCCTATTTAAACACGGGACCGACCCCCGGGCCGGCGCGACTAGGGATGGCAACGGGTAGAAATCCATCGGATTTACCTTCCCCGTACCCTGATCCTTTAAGAGAAATCTTTACCCGCTGGATAACCCAAGTAATGTCACGGGTGTTGTTTTCCACCCATACCCATACCCGGCGGGTAAAATATACCCATCGGATACCCATAACCGCGAACTATTTCGAAATTTCGGTAGCATAACAACAGTAAATATGTATATCCAAGATTAATTTAGAAAGTTAGGCTACGCAAGTATGTTGGTCATAGGGAGTAGCTGCAGGAGGAGGCATGCTCGAACTGGAGAGGGTTTTATATTATGTAAAGTTGGGCTACGAAAGTTGGTTAGGTTGGACCTAAAGGAAAATATGTTGCTAGTGTATTTTGGACCGGGTCCCCACGGGTGACGGGTTCGGGTTCTGTTGAACCGCATCCTTACCCGCTTACCTGATGGGTAAGCCTTTTCACCCATTAGTAGACCCATAGATACAAGTTTTCGCCTAAATCCTCCTCCTAATAGGAGAAAAATTCATCGGATCGCGGGTAATGGGTACCCATTGCCATCCCTAGGCGCGACACGGCGGCCACGGGCCACGGCCACCAGCAGACCTACGCGGAGCGATATGGAGCCGCGCAGGCCAGCAGCGTGTGCGCGTTTTAATACGTGCGGAGGCGCATGCTGCAAATTGCGATGCCTCCTTCCATTCAAAGCAACATATCATACTGCAGGCGCTTCAGCCTAGAAGCTTTACGCAGGCAGAGGCCGGCGGCGCCAGACTCCGGGGGGCAGAGGGACAAGTTTACCGGCTGATGACCTCGATCAAACAGAGATGACCCAACTCGTATGGCCAGGTTCCCGGTCGGACTCGAACTGAAAGTTCGGGTCGGAGTTGGGCTGGGATTCCGATTCTGGGCAACACCACGAAAGTCCGGGCAGTCTGTCACTCTGTCTCTATAAATGCTGACCTTACCCCTGACCAGAAAGCAACCGAAATTCAGAGCAACCGAACTAGGTGAAAGGTCTCCTCAACAACAGAAGCAGACCGCGGGGGCTTGAGGAAGTTTCGCCCTGACCAGCCGACCAGCCTACGGCTGAAGGAAGAGCACGCAGGCCGTCGCGAGAGCTCTTTCTCGTCGGGCGCCAGCTGTTATCTCTCGTGCTCGCGCTGGCGCCGGCGGTAGTCGAGGCTACTGCAACAACCGGGTACACAAAGATGAGATTTACCAGCTTAAGGAGCTGCGGGCGGAAATTGAGAGATTTGGCGGGGTCGATTATTGGTTCAACTATATTCCGTTGATAATCGGAACCTTCATTACAGTAGAGACGTTCCATTACTTCTATGACATGAACACACAATCCGGTGGAGGCCAAGAATCAGAGTCGCCTGAGTACCTAACATGGCTAGGCAGGAATTAAAAGATTAGAAATCAATGTACCTACATTTATCTACATGATATATGTCGAGGTTTTAGGGCATCGATAGTTAATTTACGGGTGTACGAGAATCAAGAACACGATGGTAACACAGGAGACGAGGGTTTATACAGGTTCAGGCCGCCAAAGGCGTAATACCCTACGTCATGTGCTGGTGTGATGTATTGCGAGAGAGTTTTCTATAGGTCTCCTGCCCGCCTTATATAGTCAGGGGTACAGGGTTACATGGATCTAAACCTAGTCGGTTACATGGTAAACAGCCTTGTAGTACAAGTTGATTGATGTTTATCTCCTGACCGAGTGGGCCGACTGACTTTAGGTCCGTCGGGCCACCCGGTCCTTCTTGGGCCAAACTGATTCCCCATTACTGGATCACTCGGCCTTGTTGTATCTTGAGTATACCCGGGTCTCATATCATCGACAGTAGCCCCCGAATTCTTTTTGATTGATCTTGAAGACTTTCGACTGGTTCCGACTCCATGTACAATAATTCTCAGCATAGCTGGTCAATTAAAAAGAACACCAAAGAGTTATAGTTACCGAAGTAAACCGTATGAAGAAACTGAAACCTGGGAATACCAAGATCAGCAAGGCCTCGAATTAGGCATGAAAATGAAGGAACACCCAATGCCGACTGACGTCGGGAACAAAGGCTGGGCTCATAAAGCGTGTCCCTACCTGTCAGTAGCATTCAACTCGAAGTTGACCAAGACTTTAAAAAGTATGCTTACCAGCAGGATTTTTTTTTAAAACACACCTGTAAGGTGCAGCCCCCGAGCTTCTGGGTAATCCAAAGGATTAGGCAGAAGGTCTAAAAAGAGCCTGGCATATAGACAAAATCTATTACTGTAAAGGGGAACTCCATGGGAGTTATGGGAACTCCCCACAACTGGTGCACTACAGCTGTTAAAAACCAGAAGTGAGTTACGAGTCTCGAACCGAGCTTTCACTCGGCCGGAATCTAAGCCCATCCAGCAACTTGTGCCCAGGATGATGACAGCTCGTAGGTTTTGGCGCCCGCCTCGCTCTTCACTGCGGTTCAGAAAACCGACTCAAAGAGCGAGTTCAATTCTGGGAATAACCTCCCGTAGGCCTTCAACGTCCGAGTGAAGATTTTGTGCAGTTTTAGCGTGAAGAATGTAGCCACTGACCGGCCGAGTGGAGAAGCATAGGGTGCACGTCTAGTGCATCCTATGGATGTAGCCTCCGAGTCTATGAAGAAGTCGCAGAGTTGTTCATAGACTCTAATAGGAGCTAAAGAAACATATCCGCATGAAGACATCCGCTGAAGTTGAATCCAAAACATCTGACTATGCTGCAGCCGAGTGAAATGAAGATCTTACGAAGTAACACTTGCTCGCCTGACTGAATGAAGCGCGACGTGGGCTCACGCAAGTGAGCCCACGTGGGCTAGCCCTCGAGTCTATGAAGAAGTCGCAGAGTTGTTCATAGACTCCAAGGGTAGCTGAAGAAAACAATCCTGAATGTCCGACTGCCGACTGTCCGAGTGAAGAAACATAGAAGTGCAACGTGGGCTAGCCCCTGAGTCTATGAAGAAGTCGTAGAGTTGTTCATAGACTCCAAAGAAGCTAAGAAGAAATGGTACCGAACTCAGAAGATGCCGAGTGAACTGAATGCCATCAGTATGCTGCCAAAATTTGACTGTGCTGACCACGGGTGTGTTGTCCTGACTGACTCACGGGAACACAGTAAAACCAATAATACCCAAGATACTGCTGGAATCGTCGTCTTCTCTTTCCACCACAGCATCCTTATCAAAAATAATCACAGCTCTGCTATAAATAAGCTGCTACCGTAGCCCCCAAGTATCCACTGAAGTTAGCTGAAGATGAAGAACACCAAGAACACCAAGAACACCAAGAACACCAAGAAGAAAGGTGCCTCCAGTTCCAACAATCAGCCCCCGGCTGAACCACAACCACCAAATCTTGAAAACTTAGCCATCGTCGAAGCTCCAATAATACCTCCTCTCAATGTTGTTCTGCCACCTCCAGGTCCATACGATCCATCTCTGCCTGAATACATTGAAGTCTCATCTGGAGATGAAGCCACTGGAAATCCTCGCCTTCGCTATCTGCCCAATGGTCTACCTCCATGGCAGCCCATCAGCCGTCCAGTTGCAAGTCGCACTCGAAGCCGTACTCGTCAGGATCCACCAAGGAGAGAATGAAGAATGAAGATCTTGAAGAAATCCACCAAAAACCTTGTATCAACTATGTGTAATGGTTGCCACCTTCTGGAATCTTGCACCATCTTGTCATGTACCACGATGTAAACGAATAAAATCCACTTGTATGTGTGTTTGTCGCCGTCTTGGAGTAACCAAAACAATAGCCGAGTGATTACGGCCGCAAATAACAGCCAGCCGACTGAATTTGGTAGTTGCTGAAGAAAAAATGCCGAAATGAACGCGCTATAACGGGCAGAAAATCCGGACCGTCAAAATTAGGTCAACAGATCTGAACCGTTCGCGAAAGTTTCCCGCTCCTTTAAGTTGCTGTATCGCATCACCTTCTTCATCTTCCTCAACACACTTGCGACAGTGCGGCTGCCTTATCCCCTTCCATTCCGTCAAGATCCAATCTTGCAATCGCGCAATCCGTCAATCGCCGCCACCAAAGAAATTGCGCCGCCGTGGAAGAAATCGAAGTCGCCGGTGAAGGAATTGAAGCTGCCGTTTAAGATCCGAAGCCGCCGTTGAAGATCCACCGTCGTTGAAGATCCGCCGTCGTTGAAGAATCGAAGCCATGGCCGGAAAGAAGAGGGCCGCCTCTCGGAAGCAGAAGGCGAGCTCGCCGCCGCTGGCTGACGAAGACAACCGTTGGCCAGAATCTATCATGACCGAGGAGAAGTGCCAAGCGCTGACCGACGCGGGATTATTGCCCCACCGGGAGGTGATTGGATGGCGTCCAGCGGCCGGTGAGCAGTTTCCTACTCCGTCCCCTGATGAAGTCGTCATTTTCGATGCATTTGTGCGCCGCGGGTTAGGGTTGCCCACGCATGCTTTCTTCCGGAGTATTCTGCATTTCTATGGTGTGGAGTTGCACAACTTGAACCCGAACTCAATCTTGCACATCGCCGTCTTCATCACACTCTGTGAGGTCTTTCTGGGAATTCGTCCACATTTCAACCTGTTCCGGCACTTGTTCATTTTGAAGATGAAGTCGAATGTCAATCCGGCCATTGTTGGAGGATGTGGATTCCAATTAAGGGACAAGAAGATATACTTTGATCTGCCCTTCCCGTCGACGCTCAAGGGGTGGCACTTTGGTTGGTTTTATGTGAAGAACCACTCGCCGAGTCTGCCGGCCTTCAAAAGTGTAGCGCCAGTGCAGCAAGATACTTGGAGGAAACCTCTAACTGCTGATGAGAAATCTGAAGTGGCAGATCTGCTTACGATGATTGACGATTTGAAGGATAGTGAAGGACATGATCCACTCACTGGACCAAGCATTGCTGTTACATTCTGTGGCAGAAAATTCCAGCCTCTGAAGGATAGAGCGGAGCCAGGTTGGAGGTGGCGCGGCAAAACCGACCCCAGCAATGAGAATATCCCTGGGAACACGGCCACCATTATTGAAAACCGAGTGAGGGAGTTCTTCGCCGTTGGAGCTGAAGTAGAAGTGTCACCTATCACTGGCTATCACATCAAGAATCCTCCTCCACCTGTAAGTATTCCCATCTGAAGTCAACACCAATGTAACTCATTATGCCTATGTTGTAATGTATCCATGTATATGATGTCGCACAGGCTTTGGAGATTGAATTTCGTTCGGATGGGCCCAGCGAACCCATGCATGTCAAGCCAGCCCCCAAGAAGAAAAGGGCAAAAGACATCATGGACATCGACTCCCAGGGAAATATCGTCGGAAGCTCATCTCGAAAGAACTCCGGGGTTAAGCGTGCTTGGCCTGGAGCAATTTCGGGATGGGTGACCGACCGGGAAGTCGTTCCCGGGTGCGCACGAGTGAGGACAAAGTGCGCAGAAAAGACGTGTGTCGGTCTGTGGGGACAGTCTTGAGATCCTAGAGAGCTGCCAGGCGTGCGGGCCCGGCCTCGTGGAGGCGTGACGTCACAAGAGACGAAGCCGAAGAGGAACACCATGAAGTTGGCGCCGACCGTGGAGAGAAGAGTACCGCTGAACACCTGATGTTACGCTGCGCAGAGTCTTCGGCGGCCGGGGGCTCTTCTTCCTCGCCGTTGGCGCCGTTGGCGCCGGCACCCGCCGCGGCCGCTGCAGCCGCTGCAGCAGCTGCGTCCGTAATCGGAACGATCTGCGCCATGAAGCACTCGAACGGTGATGTACCGCTCAGGGTTGTGCTCTCCCAAGGAAGCGTGCGTAGCATGGATTCATCGGGGTAATCTCCGAACGAGTGGATCTCGAAAGATCCGATCTGCTCGGGTGTTGGACCTGTTAAGGATCCGAAGATCTCAGGACTCAGATCTTGACAGATCGTGGCCTGGTTGTTGAGCCCGAACGGAAACCGAACGGGACCTCGAGCGAAGCTCGGTGTAGCAGATCCAATCTTGACCGCCTCCATGCAAGCGCGCAACTCGGCCAGCGAGTAATCCGCGTAGTTCCTTGCAGGGAGGGTGACGTGGCTCGGTCCGAAGCCCAGGCTAGCTGGATCCGGATCTTGCCGAGTCGACGAAGTTGGCCGCCGAATGATCTCCGGTACCGCCGAGTTGACGGGATGGAGCTCACCACGGCGGTCGGCGATGAAGTGCAGGCTCCCGAAAGAGATCCGGTCGCCGGCGATGAAGTTGTTGATGGGGTTGACAGCCATCGAGCTCGACATGGTGGACTCTCGTACTCCCCCTACCTGGCGCGCCACTGTCGAGGTTTTAGGGCCTCGATAGTTATTTTACGGGTGTACGAGAATCAAGAACACGATGGTAACACAGGAGACGAGGGTTTATACAGGTTCAGGCCGCCAAAGGCGTAATACCCTACGTCCTGTGCTGGTGTGATGTATTGCGAGAGAGTTTTCTGTAGGTCTCCTGCCCGCCTTATGTAGTCGGGGGTACAGGGTTACATGGATCTAAACCTAGTCGGTTACATGGTAAACAGCCTTGTAATACAAGTTGATTGATGTTTATCTCCTGACCGAGTGGGCCGACTGACTTTAGGTCCGTCGGGCCACCCGGTGCTTCTTGGGCCAAACTGATTCCCCATTACTGGATCACTCGGCCTTGTTGTATCTTGAGTGTACCCGGGTCTCATATCATCGACAATATATGTTTAATTATAAACGTATATGGTTGGCTTCTGTGATCCTTTTATCTAGCATCTCGGTTTTCTCCGAGTTCCCTATGTTGTGTCTAATGTTTGTTTCTATTGTACTTATATAGGAGTATGCTCGATCTAGACACTCATCAGTTTCTCGCAAAAAAAAAGACACTCATCAGTTGTGATGATCGAAATCGTGTTAACCATCTTGCCACCGCCACGTATGAAACATATACAAGATGACAACGCAAGTATAGATAAGATTTCACACGAGTTTTAAATCTCAATGAGTTGCGTGCTACACGTTTTTTTTCTAGATGTATGCCCTAGAGCCAATTGATGTATTTTGACCCGTTAGGTTTTAGAGCCATATAATTGGCTACAAGCGCTGAAGATCCGTTTGCGATGTGCGCGCGCGCGTAGGGGCGGAGCTATGTTGTAGGCTGTGGGTGCGACATGAACTCTTAATTAACATGAGTGGGAATACAATTAATCTGAACTGGGAAGATGTACCTGCTTGGCATGCCGATAGCAAAGGACTGTTCACGGTCAGGTCAGTGTTTGTTTTTCCTTTGTATTGACCTGCGGGACAACAAATTCTGTTTAAGAGATAAATACAGAAAGAAATAAAACAGAATAAGAGATAAAAGGGAAACAAATCAGGAGTCCGTTTTCTGCCTTGATCGGGAGGCAAATCAGTGCGTTTCCATCTGGGACTCGGCCCCGGGCCTACAGAGCGACACTATAAGTAGGAGGGTACCCCTAGGGTTTCCCTCACGCCATCCTTTCCACCCTACCGATCGATTGAGCGCTCTGGAAGGTCTGGAATCCCGAGTTCGTCTTCCCCGTGGGCAGTGCCGCAACCGTCCTGAGGGAAATCGCCAGAAGACGCTGAAGGAGCGCCTACGCTACGTTCCTGAAGTCGCCCTCAACGTCACCTCTGCACCAGCCGCCATGGACACCACAGCTGCTGGTAATTAACCTAACCGATCCCTTAATTCCCCGCATTAGATTAGTTTTCTAGATGTGATCTGATATTGACTAGATGATCCTGTTAGTCCTAAGTTGTTGTTTTGATCTAGTTTTATTAGATCTAACAGTTGGTATCAGTTAGCCTAATCTAGTCGATTAGATCCTCTAGTTCTAAGTTAGAGGTTCGGTTAATTGCTAGATCTTGTCATGTTTTAAGTTAGTTTGTTTGATCTAGCCCTAGACAGAGGTGAATTAGTTCAGTTTAGTCACGTTTTAGATCATAATTAAGCTCTGTTTAGTCTCTACGCACTAAGTTTTTAATTCATGATTAAGTTTTAGTTAGATTAATGTTTGCGCAGTAAGAATTAATCATGTTTTTGTTTAATTAGATTCAGTTTCAGTCATGTTTTAGTCTTTATTAAGTAAGTTAGCCATGTCACACTTAAGCTAACGAATTTGCTAAGCTAGGGTTCCTGGTTCTTCACACACTACCTAACCCTAACCCTAACCCTAAGTAAGATTAAGCATCAGAGGCACTTACCTCTCGGAGTCGTCGCCGCCGTGTGCTCCCGCGCGCGCCGACGACGTCCTCCTCTCCGGTCGCCGACGAGGTCGCCGCCGCGTACGTGCACCTCACCGGCCTCAGATCTGGACCGCGCGGTATCAGATCCGCCGCGCGGGCTCCCGGCACGTGCACGTCGGCCTCCGGGTCGTCGTTGCCGTCGCCGTTCTCCTCGCCATCGTGTGCTTCCAAGCGCCGACGTGCTCCCCGCCTAAGATCCACGCCACCGGCTGCCTTGCGTGCACCGCGGTGGAGGGACTCGACGGCGCCGCATCTCTCGCACGCGTGCGTCGGCAAGCCTCTCCCCGTGGCGCTGTGGCGGCCGGCCGAGGCGGGACGGTGTGCTCCGGCGCGCCGACACGGAGAGCAAAGCAGAGAAGGGAGAGGGGAGTGAGCGGCTGAGCGGCTGAGCGAGTGAGCATAGTGCGAGGCTAGGGTTGTGACCTGCGTTTTTATGCAGCGTTCATCGCATCCGGGCCGTCCACGCTCCTCTGCTCGAGCCGACAGCTGAGATCGACGCGGGCGGCGCGCGGCGCGCACGCCCGATCGGGCCACTTCGGCTGCCTGGCGAGAGGTTTCCGGGCCTCTGGCCCGTCGGCCTTTCGCCGATAGCCCGCGTCGCCGCGCGATCGCGCGTGTTACGCTGGGCTGGGCCTTCGCGCCGTGTCGCTTAGCCGCTGCGCGCTGCGCTCCGGGCTGGGCTGGCTCGCGCAGCCGGGCCACTTTTAAGTTTTCTGTTTTCAGCGAATTCTTTTAAGATTTCCAAATTCTTTTAAGTCTTAAGCTAAGATTTAATTGCTATTTTAAAGCTAAATTTTCAGTTAATTAGGCATATTAATTTCAGATGTTGGTGTTTATGTCAATTTTAAGCTTAAATCCACCAATATACTTTGAGATGCCTCTATTTAAATGGATCCACAGTAAAATTTATTTAGAGTAAACTTGTGATTATTTCTGACCACCATTGATTGATCATGAGTATTTTAAGATGAATTTCGTTTGTTTTCCCCACCGGTGATGCAAATTGAAATTTATTTGTGTGATTTTAATCAGACCACTATAGGGTTATTATCATGCACTTATTTTGCATTTCATTGTATATTTTACTAAGCTCAGTTTTCTCTTATTTTCAGTGACGAACGTCAATGCTGTTGCTTCCTACCTTAGCAACATTGAGAACCTCAATGGAGCAAACTTCCCGGACTGGAAGGGCAAGGTCACCACATGCTTGGCATGGATTGATCTGGATGTGGCACTAAGGGAGGAGAAGCCCGCTGCTCCTGCTGCTGGTGAAGCTGCTACTCCTGCTTATGAGAAGTGGGAAAAGTCCAACCGCATGGCTCTTATGGTTATGAGTGGCACTATCAGCCCTGGCATCAAGGGTGACATTCCTACTAAGACTTCAGAGAGGGTTGAGTACACTGCCAAGGAGTTCCTCGCTAAGATTGAGGAGAACTTTAAGAGCTCCTCTAAGACCTATGCTAGTACACCCATCATGAAGTTAGTGTCCTCTCAGTACACTGGACAGACTGGCATAAGGAGCACATTCTAGGTATGTGTGACATGGCTCACAGGCTTAAGGAGATGAAGATGGAGATCTCTGACGGTTTTCTTGTTCATTTCATCTTGACGTCCTTACCATCTACATTCAACGCCTTCAAGATCAACTACAACACCAACAAGACCGTTTGGTCCATCAATGAATTAATCAGCTATTGTGTTGAAGAAGAAGAGCGCAGAGAAGATGAAGGATGTTGTGAACATGGTTGGCAATCTTAGTCTCAACTCCACTCCTAAGAATCAGCATGAGGCTAGCAGCAGCAAGCAAGGCCAGAAGAAGCATAAGAATAAAGGGAACAAGAACTTTGCTCCCAAGAACAACAACAAGTTCAAGAACCACCAGTCTAAGGGTGGCAAGATGTCGTGCTCCTTCTGCGACTCGCCTAAGCACCTTCAGAAAGCTTGTCCAGGCTTTAAGGAATGGTTGAAGCAACAAGGTAATATTAAGTTTGATGTTGTTTCTTTCATTGATGAGTTATTCTTAGCAGATTTTTCTCCTAATACTTGGTGGATTGACTCAGGTGACACCGTGCACATTTCTAATTCATTACAGGTATTCCATTCGATCCGAACTATAAGAAGGGGGGAGCGAAGCCAAAGAGTGGCTGATGGGACGGCCGTTGAAGTTGAAGGCGTTGGAAGCTTCGACTTAGAGTTGCCAGGAGGCTTCTAGTTTCGTTTAGATGATGTCCTTTATGTTCCTAGTTTAAAGAGAAATTTAATTTCATTTTCAGCATTAGATGATTCGGGACATGTGTGTGAGTTTGGCAACAAACAATGTGTGATCAAGTTTAATGAGATTAATGTCGGTCTTGCTAGCCGGCAAGGCATGCGTTATATGCTCTCTCTTAATGATTCTGTGATGAATGTTACTAATGTTTCACTTAAGCGTAAGCGTGATAATGAGACCTCTTCGTAATTAAGGACGAAATAATAGAGAAATTAGACTTCTCCAATTTAGAGCAGTGCATCGACTGCATTAAGGGAAAATATGCTAAGACAATTAAGAAAGGAGCTACTAGGAGTACGGGCGTGTTAAAAATAATTCACACAGATATTTGTGGCCCTCTCTCGGTGACTTCGGTAGATAGCTATGATTCTTTTATCACCTTTACGATGATTATTCCCACTATGGACATATCTACCCCATAAGAAAGCGTTCCGATGCGCTAGAGATATTTAAGATATATAGACAGGAAGTTGAGAAACAGCACAACACCTCAATTAAGATTGTGCGGTCAGACAGGGGTGGAGAATACTACGGGAAACATGCTCAATATGGTCAAGTTAAGGGACCGTTCGCTAAGTATTTAGAAGAAAATAGCATTAGAGCGCAATACTCCATACCAGGGGAACCACAGCAAAATGGAGTGGCTGAGCGGCGTAATCGCACATTAATGGACATGGTAAGAAGCATGCTCAGTCATTCTAGTTTACCTGTTGAGCTGTGGATGGAAGCATTAAAGACAGCTGCCCACATACTTAATCGGGTTCCACCTAAGTCAGTTCCCAAGACACCTTTCGAGCTGTGGAATGGGAGGAAACCGTCACTTAATTATTTAAGAGTATGGGGCTGTCCCGCTGAGGCTAAGCTATTTGATCCTCAGCAAAAGAAATTAGATTCTAAGTCAGTGAGTTGTCACTTCATTGGATATCCTGATAAGTCAAAGGGATACCGTTTCTACTGTCCTGGTCGCTTCACTAAGTTCGTTGAAACTAGACAGGCGGTGTTTCTTGAAAACTCAGATATTGGTGGTAATTTCCCGAAGAGGGACATAAGTTTAGAAGAACTGCGGGTTGAGCTTCCCGATCCGGATTTTCAATCGCCCATGCCGTTGTTTCAGTTCGTACCGCCAGTTATTCCCCAGATAAGCAACACAGTGGCACCCACTGTAACTCAGGCGCCAGAGATGCAGGCGCCAGAAAATTGAGGTCCCGGCGCCAGCAGCAGAGGTACAGGCGCAAGATGCGCCATTAGTACAACCTCAACCTGTCCCTGAACCTGCTGTGAGTGAACCAGAAGTAAGAAGGTCAAGCAGGCAAAGGAGACCGGCTATTTCTGACATCTATGAGACATACTTGAGTGAAGACTTGTATGATGTCGGAAAGATTAATGACCCTGCCAACTTTAAGGAGGCAGTTCAGAGTGAGAGTTCCACTAAATGGATCGAAGCCATGGAAGAAGAGATTAAGTCTATGAGTTCTAATCAAGTATGGGACTTAGTAGAAATTCCCGATGGAGTCAAACCAGTAGGCTGTAAGTGGGTTTACAAGACAAAACGTGACTCTAAAGGGATGGTCGAAAGGTTTAAAGCAAGGCTCGTTGCTAAAGGGTTTATGTAGAAGGAAGGGGTCGATTATAATGAAACCTTCTCTCCTGTGTCTTTCAAAGATTCTCTCAGAATAATCATGGTAATTGTGGCTTATTTTGATATGGAGCTACACCAGATGGATGTTAAGACTGCGTTCCTCAATGGAAATTTAGATGAGACTATTTACATGATTCAGCCGGAAGGTTTTACCATTAAAGGTAAGGAACATATGGAATGCAGATTAAGGAAATCCATTTATGGCCTTAAGCAAGCGGCCAGAATGTGGAACTCTAAGTTTGATGAGGTAATTAAGAGATTTGGATTTAAGAGCAATGATGTGGATCCTTGTATCTATATCAAATCTAAGGGTGGAAAGTTAATAATCCTAGTGTTGTATGTTGATGACATACTATTAGCCTGCAACGATAAGAACATGTTGCATGAGACTAAGAACTTCTTGTCATCTTATTTTGACATGAAGGATCTAGGTGAAGCCTCGTATGTACTTGGCATTGAGATACACCGAGATAGAGCCAAAGGAATACTAGGGTTATCTCAGAAAGCATACATTGAGAAAATGTTTAAGAGGTATAAGATGGATAAGTGTAATACATCTCCTGTCCCATTCCAAAAGGGCGATAAGCTTCATAAAGGTCAGTGCCCTAAGAATGATTTAGAAAAGAAAAGAATGGAGAACGTTCCCTATGCATCAGCTATTGGTAGCTTGATGTATGCTCAGGTCTGTACGCGTCCAGACTTGGCATTTGCAACCGGAGTTTTTAGTAGATATCAGTCTAACCCAGAATGAGCTCAATGGGTGGCTGTTAAGAAGGCATTAAGATATTGCCAAGACACTAAGGATTACATGCTCACATACAAGAGGACAAACGACCTTTAGGTCGAATGTTACACGGATGTCGACTTCGCTGGTGATAAAGATGAGTTAAGATCCACTTCTGGATACGTTTATGTGCTAGCGGGGGGAGCAATTTCATGGAAGAGTGCTAAGCAATCTGTAACTGCTGCATCCACGATGCAAGCTGAATTCGTGTCATGTTACGATGCCTCGGGACAGGCAAATTGGCTTAAGAATTTTATTCCGGGATTAAAGATTGTTGATAGTATCTCGAGACCTATCACAATGCACTGCGACAACCAAGCCGCAATTTTCTTTTGCGGTAACGAGAAATTAAGTAGTGCTTCTAAGCACATCGACCTCAAGTATCTTATCGTGAAAGAAAGAAACTGGGACCGCATAATTGATACTAAGCATATAAGTACTGAGTTAAATATTGCGGATCCGCTTACAAATGGTTTACCACCACACCTCTTTGAGAGACATGTCCTTTATATGGGTCTGGTGGATAGCTTTGATAAGGTCCTGGTTTAAGGGCCGTTAATCTTCCCTAAATAAGAGTAAAAGTCCTGACAAGGTTTTCTAGTAGAGGCTATGGGTAATGCTGTCCCAGTGTGCCGTGGGCTGCTGTCGACGCATTGGTCTAGTGCTTGCTGGTTTACTAAGGAGGGATTTAGTTTAAGTTAAGAGTAAGTTTAATTTTAGTTGTTGACCCTTTGGTCAAGGGCGAGATTAGTTTTTCCTTTTGTGTTGACCTGCGGGACAACAAATTCTGTTTAAGAGATAAATACAGAAAGAAATAAAACAGAATAAGAGATAAAAGGGAAACAAATCAGGAGTCCGTTTTCTGCCTTGATCGGGAGGCAAATCAGTACGTTTCCATCTGGGACTCAGTCCCGGGCCTACAGAGCGACAGTATAAGTAGGAGGGTACCCCTAGGGTTTCTCTCACGCCATCCTTTCCACCCTACCGATCAATTGAGCGCTCTGGAAGGTCTGGAATCCCGAGTTCGTCTTCCCCGTGGGCAGTACCGCTACATCCCTGAGGGAAATCGCCAGAAGACGCTGAAGGAGCGCCTACGCTACGTTCCTGAAGTCGCCCTCAACGTCACCTCTGCACCAGCCGCCATGGACACCACAGCTGCTGGTAATTAACCTAACCGATCCCTTAATTCCGCATTAGATTAGTTTTCTAGATGTGATCTGATATTGACTAGATGATCCTGTTAGTCCTAAGTTGTTGTTTTGATCTAGTTTTATTAGATCTAACAGTCAGCATATAAACTGTACTGTGAAGTCCAGAGAAATAAGAGGTTGCGGGAAGGAGGGGAAAGCATGACGGGTGGCGATAAGGAGAAGACTTTCTGGCGGCAAGTATGGCACATGCCGATCCCACCGAAAATCAGGCACTTCATGTGGAGATTATCGCACAACATCTTGGCGCTGAGAGCTAATTTGGAGATGAGAAGGATGAAAATATGCACAAAATGCGTCGTGTGCTCGCGTGTCCATGAGGACGGAGGACATCTCTTTTTCAAGTGCAAGATGGTGAAGGAAATATGGAGAATGATGCGACTGGAACAACACAGGATGGTGCTTGCCAGACTAGAAACAGCGAGACAGGTTATGGAATATGTTCTGAACCTTGACACTGAAAGCCAAGTTCAGGTCGCCACACTCCTGTATATGTGGTGGACTGAAAGAAACGGGGTTCGTGAAGGAGAGCTGAGGAAGGCACCGCACACTCTAGCACATAGCATGGAGTTATATGCCGCAGAGATAGAAAAAGGGTACAGCAAGAAGAAGGAGAGACTGCAGACACCGCAAGCTAGATGGAGCTGGCCGAGCCATGGACAGCTCAAGATTAACTGTGATGGCGCTTTCAACCCAGACATCAAGGTAGGTGGATGGGGCTTCGTTATACGGGATGCAGATGGCGATGTGGTGTGTGCAGGAAGAGGCTCAATTCAGCACCCACACGATCCCTTCCAGGCGGAGCTGATGGCTTGCATACAGGGTGTGCGTACAGCTAGCCAATGGGGAATGGGGCATATCATACTAGAGACGGATGCGCTGATGGTCAAGCAAGCAGTCACAACGGAGGACTATGATCTGGCTGTTATTGGAGGTCTCGTCCTTGAGCTGAAGGAGTTGCTGTCACAGGAGTAGTGGTTTTCAGGCCACGCTCATGGAATAAAGTAGCTGATGAGTTAGCTAAACTTGGTTGTGTGTGTGGCGCAGGAACTCATCCAATTATGGACAGCCTGCCGGACCGTATTCAGGTCCTTGTAGCTGCTGATGCAGCCGTCGGTGATGGTTAATGGAAGTTTCTTTCCGTTTCAAAAGAAAAAAAAGACTCCTAAGAGCATCTCCAGCAAAGCCTCTAGTTAGGTCCCTACTCTATTATTTAGGAGTTTGAGCCAAAAAATAAACTCCAGCAGGGACTCTATTTGCACTCTCATTTTGTATGCCCTGTCAAACTCCATCTCCAAGCCCCCATTCCTAGGGTCCTCTAATCCTCCCTCTCATTCGTGGTTCTACTATTTTTTTACTAGGTCTCACACAAAATAGGGTCTTGGGTTAATTTACTGCTGGAGTTGAAGTCAAATTTTAGGCCCTTATTTTTGCATGCCGGCCTGAAAAACAAAAGTAGGGGCCTTGTTTTGAGGTCCATTGCTGAAGATGCTCTAATAAGAATCTTATACCCTTAACATTAATAAACTTGAACATGACTCAGGAGGCAAATATGAACTTGAATGTGAACTTGATTCCGACATGAAGTAAGTCAAACAGCTAAGGGTGAAATTTTCTAGCTGACGACGCTGATTAACCTTTTTAAGTAGTAGAGATTTTCGAGGTTTTGTAGCGCAATGGCAGGTGTTCAGTGTTCTGCCTTTCATTATAGATCGAAGAGCCAAGGGTCAAATTCCTCCTGCTCCCTTTCCACACCTCCATCTCCTGAGGTCAATTCATTCATAGTTGTTCGGACTCGGAACCGATTAGTCGGGGTAACCGCAAAGGTTGCTCCGGGCGGTCTCTATAAATGCCTACCCTTCCCTTGACGCGAAAGCAAATACCTCCCGCGTCTTGTGAAAGTATTGCGCTGATCAGTCTTTACGAAGGAAATCATGCAGGCCGCGGCGAGAGCTATTTCTCGCCGGTGTTACCACGCGCCAGCAGTTATCGCTCGTGCTCGCGCTCGCGCTGGCATTGGCGAGCGTACGGCCACGGGCCGCCGTGGCGAGCGGGCGTTGAAGGCCCGCAGGGTCTACTGTAATGAGACATGGCACCAGGAGTTGGATGAGCTCGTGGCGCTGGGGAGGGAGGCAGTGAGGTCCACCCGGTTCGCCGTTAAGATGAACTATTTCCTTGGTGTATTAGGGCCTGCTTGGTTGCCAGCCTCAGCTGGCCACGCCACGCTCGCCGCCGCCACACTTTGTGGCGCAGGAATCGGCCGCCACACTCGCCACACTTTTTCTGCCTTGTTTCTGCTGTGGCGACCGTACTGTGGCGAGTAAACAAACGCTGCCGCACCTTCCGTGGCTGCCGAATGTTACGTGTGGCGAGTAGTGGCTGGCAACCAAGCAGGCCCTTAGTAAGCGCCCTTGCTATGGAGACCTACCGCTACTTCAACCCGATCGAGCAGCTACCATAACGCGGTGAAAGGCTCTGAAACATACTCGCCTACGCAAGGCAACCAGTAGAGTTAGAAATATCGCTTGAAATATTTAGGAAATTTGTTATATAACTTCTTTATTATCGTTGTTTTATACTACCTCCGTTCAGAAATAGATGTTATTCTGGAAAAGTTTACTGAGAAATAGAAAAGTTTACTGAATATTGTTGACTATTGGAGTTGTATTTTAAGGCCGAATAATACTCTGGGCCAAAAAGTAAGACTTGTCGAGAATTTCAGGCTAAGAAGTATCAATTGGAGATTCATCAAAATCGTTTTTCAAAGAAGATGATTTTTAGAAATACCCTAACCAAATCAAATGATGTAAATAATACATTATGCTTGTTCTACTAACAAGCAGCTCCAAAGCATCGGTTATGTATGACATTATTGCTATACATGAATAATAATCCATATACCTATATGGAGCGCTGCGCGCTGAATAGGCTATTCGGCGCGCTGCCCCAACCAACCCATGTGATTGTGGTCCAGGCAAGCCAACCCAACCTCCGCAGTAGTATATCATACACCCGCGGTAATATATGCCACTTGACAGTCTCATATTGTATATTTATTACCCATAACTAGTATATCAAAATGACCACTATATATATGACTGAATCCTCAGTTTCTCTCTCTTCGTCCTCATTTTCAACAGACCACTCTCTCTCCTCACCTCTCACGTACGCCATCTGGATCTGGATCTGGCGAGCTCGACGGGGCGACCACGCCTCGTCGCCGATTGAGCTTGCCGGACGGCGAGCCACTCCTCCGCCGCCTGCTCCCGCAAGGCGAGGCGACGTCGGGACGCGGCTGCTGCTCACGTGCGGCGTGGCGGCGGCGGGAGCAGCAAGATCCGGCGAGGCGGCTGGCTGCAGGCTGCTCGTGGTAGCTGCTCAGGACCGGGGAGATTGCAGCGTCCCGGGTTAATAAAACACCCGAAACTCCGTGTTTTCCGTACTTGCCCCAGGATCAAAGACAAGTACGCACAGTAATCGCAGTGGAACCATAGCCATATCAAAATTTAATTATCAAGTTTATTTAAAATTTACAAAATATTGGCTCAACGGCCGACGAAATACTTGAAGAATTAAACACAAAGGAATTCAAATCTCCAGCGTGTGCCCCGTGTTCATCCCACAGGCAATTGACTGGAAGTTGAACTCCTAAAAAGAACGGCATCGTTCCTCACCGGAATCCTCGTCATCTCTGAAACCAAGTTATCGGAGGCAAGCAATGCGGGTGAATAATAGCAAAACTATAATTATATGCAAGGCCAAATAAAGGAAGGTATAATATGAGTAAGTTTGCATAAATGAGCAAATGGCAATCTAAACTTGATTAATGAAATAATTACTAAATTAAATTGCTTGAATATAAATTGCATAAATGTAAGCATAAGTAATTATCATATAAATAAAGTGACATACTTGACTTCCATGTCAAGTTCCTACAAAATCATTATCTATACCAATTCATATATCATGATCAATTTTAATCCCAACCATTCTCTAAACAAAGACCTATCATTAAGGAGCTTGAGACCGCAAGCACGGCCATTCGAATGGATTATGACTCTGCAGAGTTTGTACGCTGTACCCATGGACAGTGAGTGACCGTCTGTGGTGTAGCCAGCACCGTGCACTCGCGAAGTGTGCACATCGGTATCACACATGACGTTTTCATTAGTCGTTTGTTAACCTTGCCTTCCCTAAATTGTAAAAATCCCTCCGTACCTACCAGCTAACATCCCAGAGGTACAATTTTCCCCTCCTTCAAACATGGATAGTTAGGCAGGAATTAAAAGGGTACAATTCATTGTATTGGTAAACCTTGAGCCCAAAACCGTAGTGATGGAGGTCCCTCTGAATAACTACCAAATCGGGTAAATTATCCATACATTCTCTACTTCTAGAAGGCAAGGCAACATTCAACTAATTACTTAGCCATGGCCGTCCCATACCAGCATCCATGGTCGCACGATGTTTCCTTAAATCAAGATACAAATGTACCGGTCCTTATGCGATGCGACGGGTCTCCAAAATCATCATTATTAATCAATTATTAATCCAGTTTAACATTATCACATCAAAACCCGTCAACATCTAAATCATCATCATATATCATCAAGAATTATTCCCTATCAACATAATCCGTAAATTTAAAGATTATACATGTACTTACATTTATACAAAATATAGTTATTCATTTTAACAAGCTTAATTAGTAATTAATTATATTATGAAGCTTAGAGCGTATGACCATTATGATAGCCCATGATAGTCCATTCTATGGTTACAAGGGAATATGATAGTCCGACAAAGAGGATAACATCAAGTAGGTAGTATCTATTATTTCCCAAATGAGCATTTTTAGTGATATAAATTATGCACAAATTAATCCTACAGATTAAGCACTTAAATGCATTTGCAAACATAGGATCAAAATGATCAAGGGGGTGTGCTTGCCTCGCACCTTTATATTTGTACTTCATATGTCGATCTCCAAATGTCGATCTTTCCGCGATGTAATTCCTCGACGATTCACTCACATGCGCATTGATCCACGATCAATAAACACCGGAAGATCCAAATAAGCCATCCAAGAAGATAAAATCTACAATAATAAATGCAAATATTTCGAATAAAAACCCAAGAGCATGATCGTGGAGTGCATTTCATGAAAATAAATATGTATTCGGAGTTCGCATGAACGGAACTACACGTGAACGAGTTCTATCGATAAATAAATAGGAAGTAAAATAATTAGGGTTCATGTGGTTCCATTTCCTCTATGGTGATTATTTGCTATGAGATATACTCCTGGCCTTATTAAGGCCATATTCACCTAGACAAGTTATTTATTATTTATTTTCTCTTGTAAAGAAGAACATGCATGTGTTACTCAAATGGATTGATATAAAGCTAACATGATGGTATGCATAGACATTTATTTACTAAAATCCTTATGGTGAAGATGATAAGATGTATATGGCTTATTGATGGTGATTGCGTGCATATCTATTTTTTTATGAATTCTAAATTATTTCTATTAATGAACATGGTGTTGTTCAAAGAGACATGAGCAAATAAACTAGATATTTATAACAAATATCCTTAGGGTGATGTATATGTAAAATAAAGCTATATATTCCCAGTGCATATACAAATACCCTTATGGGTTAAAATATTCGTTTACCAAAGGTATGCATATGAGTGCAATATAAATATATATATATTCATGAGCATGAGATATATCCATTTAAGATAAGCTTCATTGAGCTAACTAAATTATCTCGACATAGCATAGTTTAAGGTGACATGCGCAATTAAACAAGATTTACGTAGTAAATAACTTTAGCGTAATTTATAGGTAAAATAAGGCTACATACATGTGGAAACATCCCTATGGATTAAGATACTTATTTTCCATAATCATTTTGGGTACATCTAAGTATGTATATGCAATCTACATATTTAGAAGAGATGCAAAGATATGTTATCGAGTCCTAGTTATGAATATTGTATAAATATTTCTTACATGCTCATGTAAAATCAGGAAAATGTTCCTATCATATTTTTCATCTACAATTATATTCTTAAATGCTAGATGCTAATATAAGCTATTAGTTATAACTGACATATTTATATTTTGCTAACAAGAAGTTCTATTTAACTTAGTATATATTTAGTTCCTTAACCATGGTATAACCTAGAGATGTGGCCCTATGGTTTATTTTAGTTATCATAGCCAGAAAATAAGTTCATATAGTGTGAAGAAAGCTATATGTTCATGCATAGTGAGATGTTCATTTAATTAGGTTAATGAATCTATCATTCAAAGTAAAACTTACATGAAACTACCATTTTAGTTCTTCATGTGACAACTAGGATAACAATTTATATATTTTAATTATAGAGATGGTATGCAATTCTATTGTATAAATAACAATTAAATTCTCATAAAGATACATGTGATTTTCTATGAAATAAAGCAATTCTATATTTATTTCTTCTCAAATTTTTCCTATGCACATGTGTTATATTATTGCAGAAAAAGGAGTCCAAAAACATAAGAAAATATTTTAGTATTTTTCCTAATTTAACAGAGTGTAATTGTGTGTAAAAAGCCTAATTGAAAATGAGCCAATCAGGGAGCTACACGTGACAGCTTAAGGTTTAATCCATTCAAATTCGCCTGTGAACAGTAAACGCGGCGACTGAATCGCTCGCCGACGGCGAATCCGCGGCGGAGCACGTCAACGTGTTGTCCTACGCGATGCAGGAGCCCAAGGGCTACCGTCCGGTGGTCGCCTCGCCGGCGGTGAGGCCCTGTAGCGGCGGCGCGATCGTGACCTATGTGACGCGGCGGTGAGACTACGTCGATTTGCTGGAAAGAAAGCGCGGCGACGTCGACTTCAAGCGTTTGTAATATCTACAAGAAACCAGGACGCTCACCGAGCTAAAGGAGAGGTCATAGATGGCCGGAGTTCGTGGCTTGGCGGTGAGCGGCGGCGGAGCAGAGGAAGCTTCCGTCGGGAGGGCACTACAGGCCTAGATGGAAGAAGCCAAGTGCACAAATGGAATCAGTAAGATGTACAGGTTGTAAGTACCAAAGGAATCGAGCTCTAGCTCACCGGGGAAGGAGAATCGCCGGCAATGGTGGCGGCGGCCGGAAAAGGGAAAAGTTGAAATTCATCGAATTGCCGCAGCAATTAAGGACGAGGTCAAGCTATAGAGGATAAGGGAGACGAAAGGAAGAGAATTAGAGCTCCAGCGGCGTCTTTTATAGGAAGAGAAGGCGGTTCTCGCCGGCGGCCATAATTGTCAGTGAGACAGAGAGAGAGGAGAAAGAGAGGAGAAAGAGAGAAGGGCTCCGGAAGGCGCGAGATGATGCGGATGAGGACGACACGCGTTGCTTCCCTTGGCGCTCCACTGCAACTGCACAGGACTGCGCAGGCGCGTGGCGAGACGGCGATGGCCGGGCGGCGGCGGCGCGCGTTGACGAAGAAGACGATGGTGGCGGTTCGTGAGTTGGGCTGGGCCGGACTGGGCTGCGTGGGCCGGGATGGTGAAGTCTTTTCTTTTTCCGTTTTCTTTTATTTTCTAAATGGGCCGAGCCCAAAAGCTTAGTTACTATTCTTCCTATTTTTCAAACCGGCTGATACTTCCTCGAATTTTTAAATGAATCAAACGAATGCTAAAAATTATGAAAAACTCACAGATATTAAATCTCTGTGAATCCTGCCTATGATGAATTTTGCAAGATTTTTGGCCAAATAAATTTTTCATGAAAAATCGAGGAAGTTCCTGCGAACATGAAATGCAATACATGCATGAAGTTTGAAATTTCAGAAAAATTCAAATATGAAATTCAAACATAACCCAACATTAATTAGAGTTTATTTATATTGTTTTTAGGCCTCAAATTTTGGGATGTGACAGTTCCACCCCCCTTAAAAAGAATCTCGTCCCCGAGATTCCGCAAAGTGTTAGTTTGGATGTTTACAAAGGTTAGTTCTAAGATGTCAAAATGTTCTTCGATCTTTGATACGCCATATGTGAGGATGATCTTCACGCTCTTGTTTTGCTTCCCTCTTGACATGGTCACTTTCTTGAAAATTCTTCAGATGCCGTATCCCTATTCTGTTGTAGTTAGTGGAGGATGGTTTTCAAATTAATTGTCATAACATTATTAGTTCTTCGTATTCGGCATGCCACGCGTAGGGAACAATCTTCACGTATTCCTCTTACTTCTTCTTACATATGGTAGATTTCTTGAGGTTGTTCTCTAATGTAGTATATATGTCCTTCATGCTTGGTGAATATTGGTATCTTGAGAAAGAGGAATCCTTTAAAAAAAATCTTCGGGGTTTTGTTAACATTTGTTAGTAAAGATTGCAAAGATTTTTCTTCGGCTCATAAAAGAGGTCAGTACTAGTATGATCAAAATAGTAGTAGAGTTAGATACATCTTACGTCCTACCCCCCTTAAATAAATTTTAACCTATCATTCATAAAACATTTTAAATGCTATGCACAACACATAAAGTTAGTTCCTTTATCTTCGAGATTTTCGTAGCAATGAATAACTTTCTTGTATTCTCCTTGCTTCCTCTTTGATGTAGTTCTACTTTCTTGTCCTTGAGGTATCTTCACGAAGTCCCTTCCTTTATCTTGAGAAAATGCTTGATCTTCCACGGCAATGTTAGATGAAAACTCCGAATCACTTATTAATGTTCCTCGTCTTTGGTGTTATCTCGCCATGAGTGTTAGCATTAATATTTTTCTAATTTTTAACTTTTACCGAAAGTTAGCAAGCAACTATATGTTCAAGGAAGAAAATTTTATTTTATTCAACATAATGCATAAAGGCTTGTAGAAATAGGTTCGGGAATAAGAGAAATATTTAAGTGGATGCTTATACCAAAGATACTATGATATTTTCAAAATCACAAGAAAGTTTTGATGAAATAATCTATTGAAGAATGGAGTCAAGAGTGGTAGGCTAGTAATTCAATGGAGTTTTAGGATTATGTAAGCAAATGAATTTATAAAGGTAAAACAAAACCAATATGATTGGTTATAGAACAAATTTGAATGCCACGAGTCCCAACAAATAAATAAGGGAAAATTCCTTATGTGCAGGGAAACATGAGGTTTTCAAATCGTAAGAAAGGCTTCAATGAATTAATCCATCGAGGAAAAGGGAGTCATGTTATAATGAAAAGCTAGTGATCCTATGGAACTCGATATCGAATAAACGAGTGAGTTTGCAGGGATAAAGTAAAATCAATGGGATTAGTCATGATTTAATTTGAGTGTTAGGAAAGTTAAGGAAGGAAAATGACTATAACATTTGACATTCAAGGAAACGGCAACCAATCCATGCGAACAAGGTTATCGAGTGAAAACATCAAGGATGGTTTAGAAGCCAATTCCAAGGTCTACAAGATAAGTACCTTAGGATTAATTCAAAATTGAATTTTAGAGATTGAGTCAATAGGGACTCAATGCCATGATGAAAGATTTAAAGTTGAGGTCAAAGGGGTACATGTCAATATGAACATGCCTAATGATGCAGTTACGGCAATTACTAAAATATGATCAATGAATTAGTAATGAATGGTAGAATGACTGGACATTCAAGTAAGGATAATTTAGGAATTCATTTCAAGGTTTTCGAGACAAGTTTCTAGGAACAAGATCAAAATTAATCCTAAAGTTCGGGTCAATAGAAATGCAATGTCATGATAAGAGGTCTTACATATAAAATCAATTTGATACAAGACAAGATAGGTGAATATGATCATGGATATGGCAATGCTACGATATGACCGATGAAGTCACTTATTGAAGAAAGAAGTTGAGATTGATAGGTCAATCTTCCAATAGATCTTGATATCAAGTGAGCGGTGAATAGAGATAACGTAAAGTTAGTAGAGTTAGTTATGGAATTTTCCGAAGGTCATGTAAAGAACAATGACCGTCGCGATTGACATTCGAGTAAGGATGATAAACAATTTACAATAACAAGATTTACATGTCAAGGGTGGTATAGGAAATTATTCCAAGGTTTACAAGATGGCTTCCTTAGAATATATGAAGTCAAAGACATTTTTCAAAGATCAGATTAACATAGGGCAATAAGTTTCTATGTTTCATGGATCATAGAGGTTAGGGTTTTCGTTGGAGAATATAAAAATCAAGGTGGATTCTAGAGATCACATTAACATCGATCAAGTGATCTCTTGGTTAGGTAAGTCAAGGAAAATTATTATTCTCAATTCAATGATATCAACGGATATCAGAATCAATGGATATCGATTTAATAAGATAAATGAATATCATCACAAGGTAAGATAACTAGGCAAAATATTTAGACATACAAAGACAACATCAAGATGATTTAGGGAAGGTATTCGAAGATGGTTATACCTTCAATTTGAACAAATGGTAAGCGTGATAAGAAAATTTAGGAATGAGATGATACAATATTCTCTTATCCCTTTTCTTTTTAATAAATGATAGCAACATGACACTTTTTTTTTTCAAAATAAATCAAGGAGGCTTAGGAGCAGCAATGTAGACATACTACTTTATAACTGAGCATCGGTTTGCAAGACCAACATCATAAAACAGGCATGATTTCAAATTTAAGCAAATTGCTACAACAAGATCGATAGTTAATAGAACAGATAATAATCAAATCTTTGAGATTTTCCTCATAGATGAAGGATCATAGAATGGATGGGTAACCAAATGAGGAAATGTTCTCATAGATTGTGGGTTGTAGAATTCAACACCAATGGTTAAATAGAAGATCAGGGTTAACATGATTCATATGGAAAGATGTATCGATTAACGGCAAACTTTTGAGAATGCTAAACCATATGATCATGGGCATTTATATGAGTTTCAAAACAAAATAGAGGAATATTAAAAACGATTTAGTAAATATGTTAATGTTCCTGCTAAAAGATTTCAAGGGAGTATTGATCAAATGAAAGATTCCAAACTATGCAACTATGATATTTTGTAAGAAAGATTTTGAAATCATCATCATTTTACATGAAAGTTAAGGATATTTGAATCTCTAAATGGTTGGAATGCAAAGTGCTCTTATGAAAGAAGAATTAATTGATCTAGGAACAAAAGACAATTCATGGAAGTTTCGCATTGTGAAGAAAGGCAAAAGAGCAACCATAATAAAAGTCAAGGAGATTGAAAACAGGGATATCATGGTTATGGAAATTAATTCTATTCTTCTTTCAAATAATGGAATATAATTATTGATTTATGAAGGAAAAGTGGAACGGGTTTTGGCAAGGGAATTTATGAAAATTCTCATACTAGTCGATTTCGAAGGGGTTGATTGAATAAAGTCATCACGCTATGCAAAACGTGATGCAAGATAAGAATGGCATTAAGAGTATTTCCACCCAAAAGAAAATTGATGGGAATCAAATTTTTAATGATCTCACATAAAATGATAAAACAAAACTAAATATTTTGAAAGAAAGAAATATAATATGGCCTCACCATAGGTATGCCATGCTTAGAGTTAAGTCAAAGAAAATTTTGATCTCAATAAGTGGAATGTATGCAACTAGGGGGTTAAAAGGTATAAGTTAGGAGGTGTAATTAACGACGTCACGATGTTTAGAGTCAACATATTTCACGGTCAAAGTTAGTAGGATGTTATCCTAAAGGAGGTTAGCAAAATTTAAATCATTTATTTGAACATCTACTTTATGTCTTAGAAAAGAAACTCCAAATCCATATAGAAACACCAAATTGAAAAGAACGAGCAAATCAACTGCGAATGGAACCTCTGAGATTTTTGAAAACAAGTTTCTTGTTGTTAATTATGTTCATAGGTCTTTATGGCATAGCAATTTGAAATTGCCATATAATCCTATATACCTTAATACATCCTACTTACGTAGCTATTCTTCCTATAAAATTTTGAAGTGAATAAGAAAAGTAACTCTAGTATATCTCCTCATGCTCTCCTCTCATCTTCTTGATTAGTTCCCAATAGAATATAAGGAATGAAATTAGAGAGAGAAAAGAGAATCAATGGTAAGATGAGATGCAATAAAGAGCATTTAGGATCAAGGTTTAGATAAGATAGCAATATTTTTCTCCTCCTTCTTCTACTTAACTTGGAAAGGGATAACAGTGGATAATTTTTTTTTTTTTTTCTAAATCCGATTAGAATGTAGATGAGAAAAGAAACTAAGATTTAGGAAAGATAGAGCAAAATCTTATATTTTTCTCGAAGACATTTCAAAGTTTTGAAAATATTCACTCAAACTGCTAACTTAATCTAACGACCGGTCTATCTAGGGTCAACCTGCAGTCAATATAGCTCTGATACCACCTGCAGCGTCCCGGGTTAATAAAACACCCGAAACTCCGTGTTTTCCGTACTTGCCCCAGGATCAAAGACAAGTACGCACAGTAATCGCAGTGGAACCATAGCCATATCAAAATTTAATTATCAAGTTTATTTAAAATTTACAAAATATTGGCTCAACGGCCGACGAAATACTTGAAGAATTAAACACAAAGGAATTCAAATCTCCAGCGTGTGCCCCGTGTTCATCCCACAGGCAATTGACTGGAAGTTGAACTCCTAAAAAGAACGGCATCGTTCCTCACCGGAATCCTCGTCATCTCTGAAACCAAGTTATCGGAGGCAAGCAATGCGGGTGAATAATAGCAAAACTATAATTATATGCAAGGCCAAATAAAGGAAGGTATAATATGAGTAAGTTTGCATAAATGAGCAAATGGCAATCTAAACTTGATTAATGAAATAATTACTAAATTAAATTGCTTGAATATAAATTGCATAAATGTAAGCACAAGTAATTATCATATAAATAAAGTGACATACTTGACTTCCATGTCAAGTTCCTACAAAATCATTATCTATACCAATTCATATATCATGATCAATTTTAATCCCAACCATTCTCTAAACAAAGACCTATCATTAAGGAGCTTGAGACCGCAAGCACGGCCATTCGAATGGATTATGACTCTGCAGAGTTTGTACGCTGTACCCATGGACAGTGAGTGACCGTCTGTGGTGTAGCCAGCACCGTGCACTCGCGAAGTGTGCACATCGGTATCACACATGACGTTTTCATTAGTCGTTTGTTAACCTTGCCTTCCCTAAATTGTAAAAATCCCTCCGTACCTACCAGCTAACATCCCAGAGGTACAATTTTCCCCTCCTTCAAACATGGATAGTTAGGCAGGAATTAAAAGGGTACAATTCATTGTATTGGTAAACCTTGAGCCCAAAACCGTAGTGATGGAGGTCCCTCTGAATAACTACCAAATCGGGTAAATTATCCATACATTCTCTACTTCTAGAAGGCAAGGCAACATTCAACTAATTACTTAGCCATGGCCGTCCCATACCAGCATCCATGGTCGCACGATGTTTCCTTAAATCAAGATACAAATGTACCGGTCCTTATGCGATGCGACGGGTCTCCAAAATCATCATTATTAATCAATTATTAATCCAGTTTAACATTATCACATCAAAACCCGTCAACATCTAAATCATCATCATATATCATCAAGAATTATTCCCTATCAACATAATCCGTAAATTTAAAGATTATACATGTACTTACATTTATACAAAATATAGTTATTCATTTTAACAAGCTTAATTAGTAATTAATTATATTATGAAGCTTAGAGCGTATGACCATTATGATAGCCCATGATAGTCCATTCTATGGTTACAAGGGAATATGATAGTCCGACAAAGAGGATAACATCAAGTAGGTAGTATCTATTATTTCCCAAATGAGCATTTTTAGTGATATAAATTATGCACAAATTAATCCTACAGATTAAGCACTTAAATGCATTTGCAAACATAGGATCAAAATGATCAAGGGGGTGTGCTTGCCTCGCACCTTTATATTTGTACTTCATATGTCGATCTCCAAATGTCGATCTTTCCGCGATGTAATTCCTCGACGATTCACTCACATGCGCATTGATCCACGATCAATAAACACCGGAAGATCCAAATAAGCCATCCAAGAAGATAAAATCTACAATAATAAATGCAAATATTTCGAATAAAAACCCAAGAGCATGATCGTGGAGTGCATTTCATGAAAATAAATATGTATTCGGAGTTCGCATGAACGGAACTACACGTGAACGAGTTCTATCGATAAATAAATAGGAAGTAAAATAATTAGGGTTCATGTGGTTCCATTTCCTCTATGGTGATTATTTGCTATGAGATATACTCCTGGCCTTATTAAGGCCATATTCACCTAGACAAGTTATTTATTATTTATTTTCTCTTGTAAAGAAGAACATGCATGTGTTACTCAAATGGATTGATATAAAGCTAACATGATGGTATGCATAGACATTTATTTACTAAAATCCTTATGGTGAAGATGATAAGATGTATATGGCTTATTGATGGTGATTGCGTGCATATCTATTTTTTTATGAATTCTAAATTATTTCTATTAATGAACATGGTGTTGTTCAAAGAGACATGAGCAAATAAACTAGATATTTATAACAAATATCCTTAGGGTGATGTATATGTAAAATAAAGCTATATATTCCCAGTGCATATACAAATACCCTTATGGGTTAAAATATTCGTTTACCAAAGGTATGCATATGAGTGCAATATAAATATATATATATTCATGAGCATGAGATATATCCATTTAAGATAAGCTTCATTGAGCTAACTAAATTATCTCGACATAGCATAGTTTAAGGTGACATGCGCAATTAAACAAGATTTACGTAGTAAATAACTTTAGCGTAATTTATAGGTAAAATAAGGCTACATACATGTGGAAACATCCCTATGGATTAAGATACTTATTTTCCATAATCATTTTGGGTACATCTAAGTATGTATATGCAATCTACATATTTAGAAGAGATGCAAAGATATGTTATCGAGTCCTAGTTATGAATATTGTATAAATATTTCTTACATGCTCATGTAAAATCAGGAAAATGTTCCTATCATATTTTTCATCTACAATTATATTCTTAAATGCTAGATGCTAATATAAGCTATTAGTTATAACTGACATATTTATATTTTGCTAACAAGAAGTTCTATTTAACTTAGTATATATTTAGTTCCTTAACCATGGTATAACCTAGAGATGTGGCCCTATGGTTTATTTTAGTTATCATAGCCAGAAAATAAGTTCATATAGTGTGAAGAAAGCTATATGTTCATGCATAGTGAGATGTTCATTTAATTAGGTTAATGAATCTATCATTCAAAGTAAAACTTACATGAAACTACCATTTTAGTTCTTCATGTGACAACTAGGATAACAATTTATATATTTTAATTATAGAGATGGTATGCAATTCTATTGTATAAATAACAATTAAATTCTCATAAAGATACATGTGATTTTCTATGAAATAAAGCAATTCTATATTTATTTCTTCTCAAATTTTTCCTATGCACATGTGTTATATTATTGCAGAAAAAGGAGTCCAAAAACATAAGAAAATATTTTAGTATTTTTCCTAATTTAACAGAGTGTAATTGTGTGTAAAAAGCCTAATTGAAAATGAGCCAATCAGGGAGCTACACGTGACAGCTTAAGGTTTAATCCATTCAAATTCGCCTGTGAACAGTAAACGCGGCGACTGAATCGCTCGCCGACGGCGAATCCGCGGCGGAGCACGTCAACGTGTTGTCCTACGCGATGCAGGAGCCCAAGGGCTACCGTCCGGTGGTCGCCTCGCCGGCGGTGAGGCCCTGTAGCGGCGGCGCGATCGTGACCTATGTGACGCGGCGGTGAGACTACGTCGATTTGCTGGAAAGAAAGCGCGGCGACGTCGACTTCAAGCGTTTGTAATATCTACAAGAAACCAGGACGCTCACCGAGCTAAAGGAGAGGTCATAGATGGCCGGAGTTCGTGGCTTGGCGGTGAGCGGCGGCGGAGCAGAGGAAGCTTCCGTCGGGAGGGCACTACAGGCCTAGATGGAAGAAGCCAAGTGCACAAATGGAATCAGTAAGATGTACAGGTTGTAAGTACCAAAGGAATCGAGCTCTAGCTCACCGGGGAAGGAGAATCGCCGGCAATGGTGGCGGCGGCCGGAAAAGGGAAAAGTTGAAATTCATCGAATTGCCGCAGCAATTAAGGACGAGGTCAAGCTATAGAGGATAAGGGAGACGAAAGGAAGAGAATTAGAGCTCCAGCGGCGTCTTTTATAGGAAGAGAAGGCGGTTCTCGCCGGCGGCCATAATTGTCAGTGAGACAGAGAGAGAGGAGAAAGAGAGGAGAAAGAGAGAAGGGCTCCGGAAGGCGCGAGATGATGCGGATGAGGACGACACGCGTTGCTTCCCTTGGCGCTCCACTGCAACTGCACAGGACTGCGCAGGCGCGTGGCGAGACGGCGATGGCCGGGCGGCGGCGGCGCGCGTTGACGAAGAAGACGATGGTGGCGGTTCGTGAGTTGGGCTGGGCCGGACTGGGCTGCGTGGGCCGGGATGGTGAAGTCTTTTCTTTTTCCGTTTTCTTTTATTTTCTAAATGGGCCGAGCCCAAAAGCTTAGTTACTATTCTTCCTATTTTTCAAACCGGCTGATACTTCCTCGAATTTTTAAATGAATCAAACGAATGCTAAAAATTATGAAAAACTCACAGATATTAAATCTCTGTGAATCCTGCCTATGATGAATTTTGCAAGATTTTTGGCCAAATAAATTTTTCATGAAAAATCGAGGAAGTTCCTGCGAACATGAAATGCAATACATGCATGAAGTTTGAAATTTCAGAAAAATTCAAATATGAAATTCAAACATAACCCAACATTAATTAGAGTTTATTTATATTGTTTTTAGGCCTCAAATTTTGGGATGTGACAGAGATGGGCCGGAGGCTGCGTATACGGCTGCTGCCCGTGCGACGCTGACGCTGTAGCGGCGCATGGACCACGGCGTCATCTTCCATGCCCCGTCAAAGCTCTCCATGCGGCAGGTGAGGAGAAAATTTTATTTTTTATTCTCTTGCCTGATTGTCGCATGATTGATTTGGTTTTTGCTTTGAAGATCTGAGGCTATTCCCAACGTGGATCTGAAATTTTCTTTCTTGGGTCTCCTTTGTTTCCCAAAATCATTTCTTTTTCCCTCTTTTCTACCAGATTTGGATGGCTGAGCGATTCGTTTTCTTATTCCCCAGCAGGTCACGGATCTTGAACGGTTGAAGCAGGGATTGGCTGCTCCCGTGCGGGGAGGAGGCGGCGGCGGGACGCATCGGGACGACGCTGCCGCTCGAACACAAGGAGGCGGTGGCGGGATGCGGCTGCCGGCTCGCTTACCACTTCGTCTGTGGCGAGATCTCCGTCCACTCGCGAGCTAGGAGGCAGCAGATGGCCGTGCTGTTCGTCCACATCGCGACCCCCCCTGCAGCGAGGACTGCATCCCGACGCTCGATGATGCGTGTTGGCGAGGAAGCCGCATCCCCGATGTGCTCAGTGACGCTGCTCCACCCGACAAGCTCCATCAGGTGAGTCCTTGTCTTTTCCTATGGCTGACCTTGTCCAGGTGCACGCGAGAGGGAGAGGCAGGAAGAAGCTAGCAAGCAGCAATTGTACATGTGCATTTTTTTTCTTTGGATTTTCATCTGATTCCGACTAGCTACTTCTGTACCAGGATTTGTACCTGAGGCTGCTGCGGGATGGAGCTGCTGCTAGCACGCGGGGTGCACGCGGGATGGAGCGGCATGCACCTTTGTTTGCTTTCTTTGGATTTTTAGTTAACTGCAAATGCTGCAAAGGTGTGCGATTTACTGGTAGATTTAGCATTGCAGATTGATGCATATTTCCGGCTCTGTATATATATTTTTAAACAAAATTGGGCTGTGCGGATTGATTCTCGGGGACGAGGCTTGTTTTTCAGCTCTCGCAAGAGGGTGCCTGTTATGATTCATTGGGGATTTTTTTACTTTTTATTTTGTTGATGCTCTGTGGGAAAACTGAGGAAGGGTGATGCTTGGAGCTGACCCAAAATCATCCTTTTTCCCCTGTTCTATCGGATTTGATGTGAGTGTTTCGTTTTCTTGTTGGCCTGCAGCTCATGGATATTGCACGAGTGAAGCTCATGGGACGTGCGGGGTGCTCGCGACGCCCGTCGAAAGAAGAAGCCTGATCTTTTCAAGTGTAGTATATCTATGTGCCACGAAAATTATATTCTTTCGTGTGTGATTTTTGTGAGTATAGCCATGTAGCAATGAATGTACATCAATGAAATGTTTGTATACAACGATGTAGTTTGGAGTATACAATGGGTTTTTCTTGTTCTTTTTTTATGCTTGGAAGAAGAAGGCTGATGTTCTCAGGAGTTGTATATCTATGTGTCACAAAAATTATATTCATCAAAAAAGAACCTGGCATGTGATTTTTGTGAGTATAGCCATGTAGCGTCAAATATATAGCATTGAAATATTTGTATACAACAATGTAGTTTGGAGTATACAACTAGTTTTTCTTATACTTTTTACGCTCGGAAGAAGGCGGCTGATATTCTTAGGGGTAGTATATCTATGTACCACGATGTGTACATTCATATTATATTCAAAAATCCTAGCTTGTTTATTCAATAAGTTTGAAAAATATATCTTTTACTTTCGATTAAGAAAAAATCTACAATTCAAAATCAGAATAAAAATATTTAAGACTCAATTTGTCTGATAGTATATTATTTTATTTCCAAGTTTATATGGACTCTAGTGTCCAATGGTCTTGAAATGTCGACATCCTGACACACCTCATCTCATCTGACACCGAAAGTGACATCTCTACGATATACTACCTCAAAAGTGCAGATATAATACCCCATGACATGAGATATACTACTCTGACACAAGGCTGGCAGAGCTGGTGAGTGGGCTGGCCAGCGGCCGAATAATATTCAGCGCGCAGCGCGCCAATTAGCACGGTCGTATAAATATATTATATCTAGAAACATAGTGTTTTAGAGAATATATAATATATTACTAGAGGGTATAGATATTCTAGAATGTTTAGTTGACGGTAAAGAAGATGACAAATGGAATTATATGTAAGATAACGCTTCGAAATATAGAGAAATATGTATAAACTTTAAGTAACATTTCGGGTAAATAAATATCACATTTAGACCGTTTCTTCAGTTTGTGATTTTGGATTTATTGACACTATTCATGATGATGTTTGTGGATCGTTCTAGTTCTTGCCTCTTAACACGGAAGGAGCTGATCTAGAAGCATCTCTTCTCCTCAGTCTGTAATAAAGGCTTTTTAGAGCAACTCTAACAGACTAGCCAAAACATGTTTTTTTTCTCTAAATAGGCTAGTACTATTGAAAATGGCTCTCCATCTGTCTCTCCAAATCCTTTTTCAAAATAGCTAACTCTTCATTCCAATTTTTCTAGCTAGCAGTATTTAGCTAGGGCATTTCACTCTCTATTCCTTCTTCCAGCGGGCCCTTGGTGGTTTAGAGAGTCTGTTGGTTTACTCTAACTTTTTTAGATGTGTTTTATTTTAGAGACTAGCTAAAATCAAATAATTTGGAATATATTTTACCTAGTCTCTCTCTAAAATCAAAGAATTTGGAATATATTTTACCTAGTCTCTTGGAGTTGCTCTCAACTGGTTAGTATTACAATAGGAAATCGTTTATGGAATGCATTTGCACCAAGGCATTGTACACATTTTTTCGTACTTAAAAAGTAAGGTGGCTTAGTCATTTTTACATTAGCTTTTATATGTTGTTTTCCATTTTTATATCTTCGCAATTGCTTTTGTCTAGTGTTTGAACAGCTCCTGGGCGAATTGAGAATCATGAACATGCAGCTGAAGGCCTTGTTCCTTGCTTACTGTTTTCTACAGAAGCCTGAATGTTGTAATGCCGTTATATGAACTAACTAATAGTTGAGTGCACTGCAAATTGCTTGACTCCAGTCTTCAACTAATAGAGATCCTTTATTGGTGCTTTGGCCTTCACCATCATTTCATTATACTCTGCTTCTGGGTCTGAAAATGCTACAATCGCCCTGGCTGAACCTACTGAACCTTCTCGTGCAGGACAACCGTTCGAATCACAATATTCAGATCAACTGTGCAGTTACACGAGAACAATCTAGTCGATCCTGAGAACAATTTAGCGGTCACATTGCATGTCCATATCCAACTCGGATTCATGGCACCGATTCCGTATAGGGATGGCATTTGTTCTACCGTATTCCGCAGGCCCAAGAGAGACTTTAAGTTCAGACATATAGTCCCTGGCGCGGGCGCAGTTGCTCGCAGCGCGCGCACGGCGGCGTGGGGCTACGCCGGACGGAGGAGGTTCATTGCCACTGGCCATGGCGCCGCGAAGAGCTACGTCAAATAGAGCGGCCTCGTCGTCCCCGCCCGCGGCATCCACAACGGCGTGGCCCCGAAACAACAAATGTGTGAGATGTTATTGGCGGAGTTTCGTACGCTGAATGCGAACATGGAGAAGTTTATAGCGGAGGAGGAACTTAGAGACAGGATCTGGAATGGTATTTGTATTTTCTTTGGTGCTTGTGCTGTAGGCGAATTAGTATATAAATTATCAGCAGTAAGGAATAGAACTAAGAACGAAGTTGGATTGACCGTGTAATTTTATTTACTTATCTTTTCTTTTTCCCGATAATAAAATTAATGGATGTATTTTACCCAAGTTATGTATATGTTTTTAGGCAAACATTTTCTTTTGACACTGGTACGTACGACGTGGCTTTTGCTCTTGGATTATGGATACATAACTTAGTGGATATATTGGATATATTTTATGAAACAACAACGCAATAATTGTAGTTTTGTAACAATTACTCTTTTTATTTATATGATTTTCTAGAAATTGATGGTCAAGTTAAAGATAAAAAGATTTGACTTACGACAAACCTAAAAAACAAGTAACTTGAAAAAGAGGGGCGTATTATTTTTGGCAAAGACTCTACCGAATCTCGTTTGGTGGCAGATGGACACAATAACCCATTACTTCTTTTGCTGACAAAAACTTATATCTGATCTTTTATTTTTTTCGAGCGATTCGGGGGGGAAATTCCCCACCTACTTTTCATTTGAAATGCGCGAGAAGCGCGAAAGGTACATCATTACAATGCACATTGCTCATTTGAGCACCCATACATAGGGTAATCTCGGCATACCAAGGAGAGGTTACAGGGGGAGGTACAACAAGGATGAAAGAAAGAAAAACAGCCCTAAGTACTACCACTGACTGTGTGTCGCCAGTCTCTACTTTGCACCATCACAAGGATGCTTGCTTGTCGACTTCACACCATTCATCTATGAGCTTCAACTCCTGTCATCATCTAACCAGGGCATAGGGATCTCCGCACGCCCTGGCCGTCTGGTCGCCACTCCTTTTGGTGTCCACCAACGCCCTCCAAGATGAGAAGGATGTGGGAGCTTGAAGAAGAGAGGGGTCACCTAAGGAGAACGAGTCCCCTGGCCTCGCTAACCCGGCTTCAGACAAGCGAAGAAAATCACAAATGGCAGCACTAGTCGAACACGAAGACCTCCAATCTGCAACCAACGAAGCAAAACACCGAAGCTCATTGGTTTGCAGCTTATGATCTGCTGAATTGTCTGGCAATCGGTGTTGCGCAGTCGTGAGGTTGACAACGACTGCCGCAGGGAACCAGAACAGGGGCTGGCCAATCAAGATGCCAAAAGGCCCAGCGCCCACCGACCTCCCGAGGGGGAAGGAAGCCCCAAAGGAGAGTGAGCCGCTGAACAATGCAGCCGGCGCCAACCATGCAAACCGGAGGAAACGAAGCAAGGGCCTCAGCAATAGAGTTCGCAGATCCTGGAGATGACAATCAGGCCGAGCAAAGAGCATCAAATCAGAAGAAAGACACCGAACCAGCGTGAACCGAGCAGGCGAGGGCCGGCAGCGAAGGCGATGGTGCCGTCAGGATCTCCGATAAGACGCCTCCAAGGAGGGCACGACGCCGAAGACGCCGTCGTCACGGCTTTCGCCCGGAAAACCCCATGAACGAAGCTAGCAGTGGCACCACAGCGGCCGAGCAGCTGAGCCCCGCCGGCGCCGTACACTTCCCAGCTGCCGCAGAGCCGCAGGCATTGTCTGCCCATCCGCAGCAGCACCAGTCCGGCCACCACACGCCGCCGCACGCCGCCAAGGGCGACCACAGGCGCAAGGCGCCGCTGAAGCCCGAATCAATCGCTCAATCCATGGCAGGGCGGCTCGTCTCCCGTAGATCCGGTGATGGAGTTGCCGGATCCGGTGGGGGAGAGGCCGGAGGTCGCCGTTGCACGCCGGAATCGGTTTGGGGGGGGGGGGGGGGGGGGGGGGGGGGGGGGTTGGTGGGCGCGGCCGCGCCGAGGAGAAGAGCCCTGCCGCCGCCTTCCTCGCGGCCGCGCAGCGTTGGGCTGCCGACCCGCTCGGGCGGCGGCAAGGCGGGGGGAAGCTCGGGGGAAGGGCCGGGGGCGGCGGCGGCGGCTAGGGTTCCGCCCGTCGCCCCTCAGCGAGAGCTGAACGGAGAATTGTTGTTAGCCCTTATATCTGATCTGGACCTTAAAAGTTACTACCATGTTAAATATCATAAGAAGGAAATAGCAAAAAAAAAAACATTTTCTCTAAACTGTATGAGCTCTCGATTTGGTGTAGACCCAATATGATCACTAACTATTAGAACCATTCACCTTTCAAAAAAAAAAAATGTGATTTTGGATCGTGTGGCACTGACATGGCCAAGTATTAAGGTTTTTCCTGAACTTAAATTTGTAAATGACTTCAAACTTCTGGGACAATATTTTTTTACTCACACTACTAACCTAACAACAAGTCTATAGAGAAAGGTCAGCGAAAGAATAGATAGTATAGGTTGTTTGATGTTCAAAATTTTCAGAGCCGTGTGCAGATCCTTCTTGCAGGCGTGAGATTTCAGAGCAAGATGAGAAGTGAGCCAGATAGATCATCAGATCAGAGAGAGGGAGAGATCAGATTAGAGAGAACATGAAGAGTTTCAGATTGATGTGTAGATGTGATGTCTATATTACTATGCCATGATCAGGGATAGTTTGAGAGTCCTAGAGTTAGAATATTCAGTCAGAAAGTGAAGTTTAGTTTTCAGATTACAAATGTCATCAAGCGAGAAGTCAACCACATTAGAGAGCAAATTGTCAGTTAGAGGATTGATTTAGAAATCAGTTCATTATGGCAGTCTTACAAGCAACTATGCAAAGAGCAGTCGTTACTACAAGTAAAGAGAAGTTTCAGTCGTTAGTTCATTACTAGTAATTTGCCCGTGCGTTGCAACGGACAAGCTTAGTACTTTGTTATAATTAAGCTACAAAACAAGACTATCGTGCACCTCAAAAGAAGAAAATGTTCCTGTCATATCATCAGTAAAACTATTTCTCGGCAAACAGCAAAGCACAAAGCATATCGTACTAAACTTATTGTGGCATGAAAAACTCGACCTGCGGGGGGTATGACGGCCCCCGGGCATTTTTTAAGGAGAACGATCGTCTCACACAGATCGAGAAAACCCCCGAACCCTCCTCCGCACCATACACAGGGACTCAGCAGGCCGGTGAGAATCGGCGCGAGTACTTAACCTATGCTTTGGTCCAACGGAGGAGCGAGGGGATTTTTTTATGCACTGCAGCGACCAGAGCCATATCGCAGGAAATAGTCGCTACAGTGCAGGTGCCGCAGCGAATCGAAGCCGGGCCCACCACCAGCCAGCATCTACAGGGGCGAACGCCTCTGGAGCGGCGGGGCTAGCCACTCGGGCTGACTCGCGTTGGCTATTGTGGCATGAAGTTTCAAAGTCAAATCAGTGAGGTTGAAACCAAAATCTTTTCTGCGACAAAGCTTCTCACCTTCTCTTCAGATAAGACCATTGATTCTTAAAAGTTGCCAGACTAATTCATCTACAACTACATATTTAGAATACTAAAATTGTGGAAGCAAACATGTGCCATAGCCAACCTCGTCATCCAGGGCGCCACGGCCGCGCTCACGCTGCGTGACACGCTGCAGGGGTTGCCAAGGTCGGCGCCGTGAACCGGTTGCTTGGGGGGCTGACGGAGAAGATGGTGGCGACCGTGGAGTTCAACTTCTCACACGGCAGAACAGCACCTCCATCAGCAGCAGATTCTGTCGGCGACGTCTCCGACGGAATCGTCATTGACCTCGTCTCCGACATGGCGGCGCAATATTTTCCTACTGTGCGCAAGGCCGACATCATCCAGAAGAACGAGACCCTGACGAACTGCTAAGTCATCATGTCCGGCTCCGCGGACGTGCCGACGACCGCCGGCGCGACGGAGATGGTCGTGATGCAATCGGGTTCACGCGGGATGGCAGGGGAGATCGGGGATAGCTCAATATCCCGAAACCGTTCACCGCCCAGTGCCGGAGACAAACCATTGCAGCATTCAGTCAAACATGAAGATGGCACTACAAAATCACCGCCATATAGCTGATAGAGGATGGCAGACGACTCAATCGTGCGGCAATGACGGTTGCAGGCGCTGCATAGTCCAATATCCTACGGTCCATGTAAGGCAAACCCAAAAATTAGCAAACATGTCACGCATTATAAACTTATTAAGTAGTAGAGATGGTAACTTAACATACGGTGTGACGAATGCCCAGATGGATTTTTTTTACTGAAATCTTCCATGCTAAGATTCACACGAAACAACCACGAGGAGATCATGTAAAATGCTTGACCACTCCATATATTGTTGATGGACTGGTAATGGTTTTCTCTATATAACCATGTGACTTGTCCGTTATCCGTGTGTTGTAATGGGGCATGGTGCTTTTCTACAATGTATAATGGGGATTGTTACATGGCTAGGGATGAAGGTGACAAGCTTGTCTTAGTTAGTAGTCATTGGTGACCACTTAGGTTTGAATTCCTTCAACTTCGAATAATGTGAAAAGTCCACCAGACAAAAACAAGGGCTCCAGAAAAAAGAGACGGCGACTCTCATGTGAGGGAGATTGGCCGGCCCGCTCGTCTCCGGCAACATCGCCATCAGTGGAGGAGGGAGGCCCAGCATCCGGTTTTCATCCTGTTTGTTCCTAGGTCTAGGTTTAAGATTCTCGTGGTGGTCACTCCAGGCGGTGGCTACTACGGTTGTTAGGGTTAGGATTCATCTAGTGGTCTGGTCTAGGAAAGTGGTAGCGCGTTGCCAAGTTCGTCGGCATGGACCAATAGAAGATGAGGTGTATCAGCGGTGGTGGTGAGTCAAATGCGTCATCATTGATAGAGAATAAGATACTCCGGACCCTCCTTTGTCTTGCCCTGGTTCTTCTTGACCATGGTTGTGGGCTAGTGAGAGCTTTATTTCCGATGACATCCTTCTGGATGTTGTTCGGATTTGTGTTTTTTCATGACGAATTTGGTGAAGGGGGCGACGATGGGTGGGATCGACGACGAGCTCAATGGTGGCCATGTCATCATATTTACATGTGAAAGGTTAGTCTACCCCTCTTTTGCGAAAGGGTTGGATTTTTGTTTTCCCCCGTCTGAGATGAGGTTGTCGGTGGTGGATGGTGAGATGACCCTGTTCGTTTAGATCAGAGTTCTTATCCGCGACATATCTGTCTGGAATAGCAATCCTAGATGGTGGAATTTGTAGCTCTTTCAAGGTTTTTTTTTGTCTCCCATCAATAATGGTGTTGGCGTTGTTTGGGTGACTTGTGTAATCAAGGGATGTAATATGCTTTAATATTAATAAAATTCTATTTTCGTAAAAACAAACTTTGAATAATGTGGCTATTCTTTCTTAATAAGAAACCATCTAGTTTCTCTTAAGTTGAATCTCATTTTATCATGTCACAATCTACCATTTTTTTGTATATTTTTTGTATAGTTTCCTTCTTCGTCAAAATCTTATCTTAGCATATAATTATGATTTTCACCTCTATAGTTATTTTCTAAAAGAAAACACTAATATAACAATGTAATAGAATATCTAAAAAATCTTTTTATGATGTTTCTAGAGATTTTTTGAAGAAAAATTGACCTACCTAGACTATATTGGACTATATGAGAGCACACACATATTTGCTTTGGTACCTTGGTTTAGAACAACTAACATGATTTTGCTATTGTTGATCCAAATTTCTTCACTCTAGTTCCATATATTCTATAACTAATGTGATAATTCAAATTATGTGCATTGAACTTGTTGATCATAACAAATTCCTGACTATATATGTCAACTTTGCTACAATATTGTGTATTATAATGAAACATATATACTTAGGAACCAAATATGAATGTTAAAACACATTTACACCCATTTTATGTAACGCTATGCCCGCTAATGTCATATTGCGTATGAGAAGCTTGAAGCCGAGGTTCTTGAATGTTGGGAAAGAGTTGCATATCTTTTAGAGCGCAATGGACGCAAAGGAGGTCACCTTCCGTGAACCCTTTGAGATGAGCTATGATTTGACTTAGAGAGACTGTGGCAATAAATCTAATAGGAAACCTGTGATGAGCTTCTAAATTTTTACTGGTAGTTATTGCATCAGTGTCTTAGTGTAGCGCGCTCCAAAGTCATTGTATGCATCTTTTTTTGTAGACTTAAAATGTGGCTCAATCATTTATCTGTGTTTCCCATTTTTATGTCGTTGCAATTGCTTCTATCTAGGTGTTGTAGCAGCTCTTGGGAGAATTAAGAGTCCTGAATAAGAACTTTGAGAAGTACTTTGCCATAAAGGGCTGAAGGGTATATTTCTTGCGTGTTGTGGTGTGAAAGCAAAAGAATATCGGGACATATTATTCAGAAGCCAATCCATCAATTTGAAGCCTATATGCTTCTAGTCTACGAGCATAACAGTGATGGTGAGTCCTCTGATGGCACTGATGCCACTCTGTTGTGGTGGTTGTCTAGCATATTTCCCTGGTGAAGCGGCATGTCTCATTCTCCCCTTGTAAAGCGGCATGTTTGGAAAGATTTCTCATGATTGGTCTCTTTCCTGCTCTCCTACTGGGAGGAGCCCCTCTTGAATGTGTCCTCGGCTTCTGACATTGTTATTGTAATTGATGTAATTACAACTAATGGAGAGCATTCTTAAATATCTGTGATATATTGTTCAATGTGAATCTTTGAATGGATTAATTAATGCATAATTTCTCCATTCATATTATAGCGTCTGTTTCTTTTGAGAAAAGTGAACTAATGTTATTTAGGTTCCCGCATACTTGACTTCTTTCCTCGCTCAAAAGTCCCTTTATGTTTTCCTCTTAAAGTGCTTGTTCATGATTCTCTCAAACACGTTGCCTCTTAAAGTGCTTGTTCATGATTCTCAAACATGTTGCTTTAGTTCAAAATTCTACGAATCCCAGCCGGCCGCAACCAGCCTAATCTGGCCCATGTGTTCAGTTCCTCTATTCATCGTGTCCCAGCGGCATTAGAGCATCTCTAAGAGTGCCTCAAAACATAGTCCCAAAAACCTTTTTTGAGGACCAACCCAAAAGTTTTGGGCTTGATTTTTGTCCTTTCCTCCAACAACTCCCAAAAAATAGATCCTAAAAGTTTTAAATTGAGCCACGTCAGCTCGTAACAATCCAATAGCCATCTTCAACCTCAGGCTCGCATGCCTGTTCGCTGCAAGGATGTCGCCGTGCGCCGGCAACGCCACCGTGTAGCCGATCGCGTGGTCCTGCGGCCCCGCCATGTCTGCCGGCTTTCCCTTCACCGCCCCCATGGGGGTGGTCCCGCCTTTGATTCATCCCGGATTGTGTTGATGTGCACATGAACAAAAGTGCGCATTCCTATCCCCTTTGACGAAGCAAAGAAGAAGTAGAATCTCAAATTTTGAACTAGTTAATAACTAAGATTAATAATTAAGATCTGCCATTTTATGGATTTCCTATATATATTTCTATTGAGGTTGCTCAGAAGAGATAGATGTATCCAACCTCTATTGCTCTCGCTAGAGCGGCGCTAACGCGTTGTCCAATCGCTGTTGCCGCAAACATAACGCCTGCAGCCACAGTTTGCATCCTGGTCTCGCTCTGCCCACGTACCATTCTTCCATGTTTATGTACAATCCTCCACGTCGTCCAAATTTGAATATTTCTAATCTTTTTTTTTCTCAAATATGCAAGAGAGCTGCGCATCTTTGTATTAGAGAAGAAAATTAGTGTTTGTTTACAACGCGGCCTCTTATGAGGCGCACACTCGAGCCACAGTTCTCGGCACAACCATACACCGAGTGGACTACTCGCAAAGTAAACAACCTAGAGCCTTGGCTCTTGCCAGCCTCCATCTTGATATTCGTCAGCACCTGCTGCACCTGAGACGTTTGGTTGAACAGCCTTGCGTTTCGTTCTTTCCACAGCTGCAAGTGACCAGCATGAAGAGGGTGTCGAAGCCCTTTCGTTTACTTGCAGGCAGCAGGTTTCGACCACACGTCCACCATCCGCACAGTGAGCGCACCTGGATCTCACAATGCATAGAGAATACTTTCAAAAGGACGAGCGCCCAGACGAGCTGCCCTTGCGACGGAGGAGACGCGCGTGGACCGGCGGCGAACGACTCCATGCGCAGCCTTTTGTGCCGGGGGCACTTTGGTGAGACCCACGGGAGAATCAAGAGTTTGGGGCATTCAATTTTGCTCCTATTTATAGCTATAAATGAAGTTAGGAACTATTATGAGCTCGAGCGAGAGAGAGAGAGAGGGACAACTGAAATGACTCTCCCTTCCCCGCTCCCCACCAGCCACCGCAGCCAAAACCTCGCCGGCGGCCATTCCGGCACCGGCGCCCACCACATCGACCCCGCGAACCTCCACCTCGACCCTCTCCCCAGCAGCCCCTCCTTTCTTCCCATCCTCGGTGGGCCGTCCCAAGCACCTGCGTTGGAGAGACAGCTCTCACACTCCTCCTTCCGATGACAGGCCGCCGGAGCTCCACTCAGCCCGTGTCTCCTACAAAGATGCTCTCTGCGGGTCCCCTACCAACACGCGACTACGGTCGCCCTCCCCCGCTCCGCCGCCGCCGGTCCACATTAAGCTGCGCTCCGAGATCCACAGGGTCATCGATGATGCGCCTGATGCAGATGGCTGGCTGGTGGTGAGGAGGAGGCGCGCCCGCAAGCAGAAAGCGTCCCAGCAGCGGCGACGCGAGATTCCCGCTGCCATGCTTGGTCGATGCTTCAACTGCTTGGAAAAGGGACACCGCAAGATAGAGTGCCGCGAGCCATCGAGATGCCTTCGATGCGGCGAGGCCGGCCACAGATCGTTCGAATGTCGCCGGCCCAAGTTGTGCCGTCATGCGCCGCCTCGCACGGCACCGGGGATCCGCCGGCCGCCACTTCCTAGTGCCCAGGTCCGTCATCGCCACCATCCTGCGGCGACCGGCGAGGGACAGACGTCGGAGCAACCCCAGCAGCGCCGGCGCCGGCGCCGCCGCGGGCGGGGACGTGGGTGCCGGGGTGCCGCGGCTGGTAGTGCAGCGGGTGACGGCTCCGCGGTCCCCTCGGAGTGTTCGCCGCTGACGTCGCCTACAAGACCTGCCTCGCCAATGTTGGAGCTGGAGGCACTTGCTCGCTGTTGACGGTCGTTAAATCATAAAATGACCGTCAACTTATCGGCGAATAAAAGGTATACACCAATTTTTTAAACTAATAAAGTTCCACAAGTTTTGGATGAGATCTTGTTTTTCAAGGTACATAGGAATATTGGTGTAATTGTGCTTACAATCATGGAGAAATAGCAAATATCCAAACGCACATGTTAAAGCAAGACTATGCTCCGACATCTCGATGACATTCGACGCAAGAAATAAGGAATGACTTGGACATCAAGAAATAATTATTCAAATGAGAAATTTGATCCCTCCATGTCAAAGGCCTCGTCAAGATAGTCGAAATGGGCTTTTGGATCACCCAATTCGGAGTTCGGGAGCAGGAGTTATGCCTCGCGGAAGATTGCAGAAAATCCAGGAAAAAGTTGGCCGGCCGGCCCAAACACCTGGCCGGCCTGCCCGAGCCAAACTCCAACCGCCTCAATCTTCCTCCAGTCGGTTCCAGAGGCGGTCACAAGCCACTTGACGCACCGGCCAAGCCAAGGGGACGTCGGCAAGAAGGAATATTCCACGAAATGCTCCAAGACCTTCTCCACTCTCCCAAGGCAACTCCACTATAAATATAGGACCCCTCCCCTCACTCCAACCGGCACCTCACACTTGAGAAGAGAAGACCCCAAGTAGGGTCACGCTCTTTCTCATGGAAGATCACTCCACTTGTGTAGTTTAGAATAGGATTAGTATTTTAGTCATGGGAGTTAGAGTAGAAGTGAGAGCTTCGCTCGGAGCTCCGGAGTTCTCTTCGGAGTTTGGGTAAAGTTCTCGTGTATCTTTTCTTTTATACTTTCTTTAATATAATTATTTTCTTATTTATTTATTTTCTTATTTATTAAATTTAGTTTTTTTTAGTTTATATTTATTTATTTAAGTAATTATTATAGAGAAATTCTTGTGTTGGATCCACGTCTGAGTATGGTAGATACGAATGAGTTGTTTGCTTGAGGACTGGCAGTAGGGACATAATTGCCTTATTGTCACGTGTCCCGCACAATTTATTTGGATTTATTGTTCATGGGTGGCTTGCTCTTTGGCCAAGAGTAAGTTACTAGGATAGTTGTAAGCAAGGTGCTTGGAATTGTTCTAGCGTGTTTTGCCCTCAACCCCACGGGATGATGTGGTAGCCGCGAGTGTAGGTGACAGCTACACCGGTCTCTGTAGTCCACCACGTTCGGGTTGAGTGTGTAGGGGCCTAGACGCGGTCCGTTGACCGGATACGTTGAACCTAGTTCTCGGGTTGCGTGTCTTGGTGGCGGCCGTGCCCCTGATGCACTTGAATGTATCTGTAATGAAAGCTTAAGTAAATAATGGTAGACTATCGTGAAACTAAATGCTAACCCCTAGGCTGACTGATACCTTCTTCTCGTTGTTCTCCCAAACTAAATGCTAACTCCTTGTTATCTATATCAATGGATGTTCTCCTGAGTGCCACACATATCAAACATCTGTCCCCCTGCTTTGGTCTAGTTTGCAAGTTATAAATAATAGATGTTTCTTTGTTAATTCATGATATTCTTAGCCCTGCTTCCCTGTGGAAAAATATAAATACGATAACCTTGGAATACTCCCGGGTGAAATGCTACAATGGTGTTCCGTGCGCTTGCGGAAATTGAATTTAATCTTTTTGCGTAACAAACGCCAACAAGCATTTCTGGCGCCGTTGCCGGGGAAGCAATGGTTTAATATATCTTTGATTGACATCGATTATCTATTACGATTAATTTGCTGCTTGACTAAGCATCCACCTGCATTTGTTTGAGCATATCACCATCGCATCTGCATTGTTTTCTTTCCAATCCATCTGCATATTTAATTCCCCTCCATCCCACCCGCTGCATTTAAAAAAAAAACCGAGTGCCCAATCATAGGCCTCGGGCTTTAAAAAAAAAACGAGTGCCCAATCATAGGCCTCGGGCTTTGAAAAAAAAAATATTTATAAAAAAAAAACAAAGAGAAGAACCCGAGTGCCCAATCATAGGCCAGGGATTTTGCAAGAAAGGTTGGATTTGTATGACAGGAAGAAGGAACTATATGTGGCGGAACCAAGATGTTCAATGAAGAAATCTATAGCTTAGCCTTGCATACGATTGCAAAGGCTAAGCTTGGGGAGGTACCGCCAGGTACGCATATGCAATTATTCCTTGTTTTTCTTGTCATATATCCTCTCCTTTCATAAAAAAAAATAAAAAAATAAAAAAATAATAAAAATGCTGCCTGAATCGTTCCGTGCTTAGTGAATGCAAAAGTACATTGACTTGCTCCCTGGTGAAAATAAGCTGCAAATCTTTTTGACCATACCCGTGCTCTCGAATTTCTTTTGATGATGTGGGTTGTGGTTAAATTGTTAGTCATAAATCATTCGCCTGCGTCTCTTTCTGTTGGTTGGGTGAAGATCACTTCTGTGCCTCTGTTCTCCATTGAGATTATGCCCGGTGGCCGTTCAACCAACAGAAAAATACACGTCTCTATGATGCTTTCATAACAGAAGAAGAGTATGATATCCTCTGCTCTCCTCACATAATTGATCGAATTAGACGTGGTGTCTAGGTTGATTAATGGAGCTATAGAGATGTGTCGATTGTAGACGAATAGGTTTGTACTAACCACTGCAGGGATCCTTTTGAGAGAAAACCAAGTACATCAGGCAACAAGAAAGGCACATAATTCAAGAAGGAGAAACCAACCAGGCGGACCTAGTACCTTCAAATAAAGATTTAATCGCCTAGCTTTGCACATGGTTGCAAGAGCTAAGCTTGGGGAGGGACCGCCAGGTAAGTACTTCCATACGATATTATATTCTTCTTGAATTGTGCCCTTTCTTAAAATTAAAAAAAAAAGAGGTTCTCAGCAAAGCCCAATAGGGGCTAGCCACCTGTATCACCCTCATTCTTTTTGCAGACACAAGAATAATGGAGGAAGCGGACTATTCAAGCTTAAGTCTTGCAAAGACTCAAACTTGGGGAGGACCCCCAGGTAAGTATCCCTATCGATCAATAAAATACTCTCTTTTTCCGAATAAAATGCTAGAACTTGGTGTTTACCAAACTTTAAAGGAGATGATAAATGGTTGCTCTGTTAGTTCCTTGTGTGTGTCTTCTATGCAATCTCTACTCCTTATTTAATTTAAGTATGATGTAAATCGACATGATCATATTACTAGTATTGCTATATTTATGTGGGTAGCACCTGGTTCACCAAGTCTAGGCATTGATTCGTATGATATGGTTATTCTGGGTTAAGTTTGCAATTTCCTGCAGTAACATTCCAGAGATGTTTTTAATTTCTAAATTGCTGCAACACCCTTTAAGTTTTTGCACTTCCCTTGTGAGGACTTATTTACCTACCAGAGCCATATCATGACAAATTCGGAAATAGCTCCATTCATAGCAATCTTTTATATGTTGAGTTTGGTTAAATTTTGATCTTTAGGAACATTGCACTCCTCATGTCAGTCATTTATCTTTCATATGGGAATTTGAGAAATTCGTTACCACTCATTCACAAGATTCCTTGTCTTCATTCAAATGCTCAAGAAAAATTCCAAAAATATTGTCTAGGCCATAAAAAAAAATTGCCTTATGCACTATGGGAGTTAAAAAGAAAAAAAGAAAAAAAAACCTCCCATAATGTGCAGCAAAGATTTTTAAGAGGTTGATGGCCACTATCAAAATTTTTCTTGAGCAACGAAGACTGAAATTTTCATGAGTGATTTCTCTTCCCCGCTGGCTATCATTCTTTCCATATGACTGACTTTGAGGAGTTGCTAAGTTTCTCTAGATCATCTTTTAATCCGACAAAATATGTATGAAAGATATGCATATCCCGACCAAGCTCCACCAGAACATCCCTCTTGTGTAGCAATAGGTCTTGAGTGACATCCTGTAGGGAATAGCCTCATCAAAAGAGAGACAATTAAAAAGGGAAGTGCAAGCTTAAAGAAGTATTTATTTCTTATGCAGCAAACAAAAGCTCTGGACTTGTTACTTGCATGAATTGTTTGACAAAAACCTAAGATGACCGTTCTGCTTTTCAATGTCATGTGACAAAGTAACCTATAAGCCCTACTAAGTATATGCAGTACCTGGTAAATAGATTGTGCTGGTTTATAGATTACTTTGTTATCCTGGAGTATATTGTTGCCTAGTTGATACCTACAGGGCAGTAACATTGTAGCAACTGCTGATCCGCCGATACTTAAGTTTTGAGTTTGCTCGGGACGAGCAAAGTTTAAGCTTGGGGAGGTGTTGACGGTCGTTAAATCATAAAATGACCGTCAACTTATCGGCGAATAAAAGGTATACACCAATTTTTCTTGCATTAAACTAATAAAGTTCCACAAGTTTTAGATGAGATCTTGTTTTTCAAGGTACATAGGAATATTGGTGTAATTGTGCTTACAATCATGGAGAAATAGCAAATATCCAAACGCACATGTTAAAGCAAGACTATGCTCCGACATCTCGACGACATTCGACGCAAGAAATAAGGAATGACTTGGACATCAAGAAATAATTATTCAAATGAGAAATTTGATCCCTCCATGTCAAAGGCCTCGTCAAGATAGTCGAAATGGGTTTTTGGATCACTCAATTCGGAGTTCGGGAGCAGGAGTTATGCCTCGCGGAAGATTGCAGAAAATCCAGGAAAAAGTTGGCCGGCCGGCCCAAACACCTGGCCGGCCGGCCCGAGCCAAACTCCAACCGCCTCAATCTTCCTCCAGTCGGTTCCAGAGGCGGTCACAAGCCACTTGACGCACCGGCCAAGCCAAGGGGACGTCAGCAAGAAGGAATATTCCACGAAATGCTCCAAGACCTTCTCCACTCTCCCAAGGCAACTCCACTATAAATAGAGAACCCCTCCCCTCACTCCAACCGGCACCTCACACTTGAGAAGAGAAGACCCCAAGTAGGGTCACGCTCTTTCTCATGGAAGATCACTCCACTTGTGTAGTTTAGAATAGGATTAGTATTTTAGTCATGGGAGTTAGAGTAGAAGTGAGAGCTTCGCTCGGAGCTCCGGAGTTCTCTTCGGAGTTTGGGTAAAGTTCTCGTGTATCTTTTCTTTTATACTTTCTTTAATATAATTATTTTCTTATTTATTTATTTTCTTATTTATTAAATTTAGTTTTCCTTTTAGTTTATATTTATTTATTTAAGTAATTATTATAGAGAAATTCTTGTGTTGGATCCACGTCTGAGTATGGTAGATACGAATGAGTTGTTTGCTTGAGGACTGGCAGTAGGGACATAATTGCCTTATTGTCACGTGTCCCGCACAATTTATTTGGATTTATTGTTCATGGGTGGCTTGCTCTTTGGCCAAGAGTAAGTTACTAGGATAGTTGTAAGCAAGGTGCTTGGAATTGTTCTAGCGTGTTTTGCCCTCAACCCCACGGGATGATGTGGTAGCCGCGAGTGTAGGTGACAGCTACACCGGTCTCTGTAGTCCACCACGTTCGGGTTGAGTGTGTAGGGGCCTAGACGCGGTCCGTTGACCGGATACGTTGAACCTAGTTCTCGGGTTGCGTGTCTTGGCGGCGGCCGTGCCCCTGATGCACTTGAATGTATCTGTAATGAAAGCTTAAGTAAATAATGGTAGACTATCGTGAAACTAAATGCTAACCCCTAGGCTGACTGATACCTTCTTCTCGTTGTCCTCCTAAACTAAATGCTAACTCCTTGTTATCTATATCAATGGATGTTCTCCTGAGTGCCACACATATCAAATATCTGTCCCCCTGCTTTGGTCTAGTTTGCAAGTTATAAATAATAGATGTTTCTTTGTTAATTCATGATATTCTTAGCCCTGCTTCCCTGTGGAAAAATATAAATACGATAACTTTGGAATACTCCCGGGTGAAATGCTACAATGGTGTTCCGTGCGCTTGCGGAAATTGAATTTAATCTTTTTGCGTAACAAACGCCAACACTCGCCAAGCGGCGCTGGACACCTGCTACATTGACCGGATGAGCGACATTGATCACTGGGATGTGGAGCTTGAGTACAGGGCGGTCTTTGTGACAGTCCTTGGAACTCGCCCCCCAGTCACCCCGGAGATGGCTCGAGGCGCCATTGCAGCCAGGTTCCACCTCGACGAGGACAAACTGGAGGTCCACCGCTGTGCTCCAGAGGACTTCATCCTCCTGCTTCCAGATCATGACGCGTTCCAGCTAGTGCTGCAGGGTGATCGCACAGTGCACACGCCGGCATTCACCCTCGGCCTGCGGCAGTGGCATCGGATTGCACATGCAGAGCATGGCGCCCTCTACCATAAAGTTCAGATCCATCTGGTGGGGATTCCCCTACATGTATGGAACTACACAACAGCGGCTGACATCCTCCGGCCCTTCTGCTCAATTGAGAGCGTCGACCCAGAAACTGCAGCAAGGAGGGACTGTTCCAAGTATCGAGTCGTCGCATGGACGACACGGCCTGAGATCATACCCAATAAGAGAACTCTCACTGTCCCAGAGCCGGCAGATTTTGAAGCTCCGTTCGAGACGCAGCGCCGCACTCTCAAGTACACAGTCCACATACAAGTGCGCCGTCTGCTGGTCCGGTACCCACCGGACTCCCCGCCGCCGTCCCCGCCGCCGACCCCTCCTACTGAGTGGTCAAGTGATGACGAGTCGCCGGCAAGACACCCGAAGAGGAGAAGAAGGACAAGAAACCACTCCAGACGTGAGCGCAACGTTGCAGCCGAAGAGAATACACCATCGCCAGCGGGTGGGTTAGCCGTCGACGGGCTGGCCGTGGAGGCCTGCGCTGCTCCGGTGGCGCAGTGTGAACTCCGGCCATCCTCCGGCGACCCACCAACCTCATTAATAGCGGAGGGCCCACCAGCAGCTTGCCAACCACCAGAAGTCATTGCAAAGCGGATAGCCGTTGAACAGAGGTCGAGGCCTATTGCATGCATTCAAGAAGACTGGCTTGGAGTACGGGGAGGCTACCTCGAGCCGCACGCTGACCAGCTACTGCAGGCCATACCAGCTAGAGATCCCATGCTAGAGGAAGCTTCCCGATGGTCGTCTTGCTGCCCCGGCTCTGCGGTGCCACAACCTCAGCACGCTGCACAAAATCCAGACGCCATGGGCCCGAGAGCTACCTGCTTTTCTGCGTCGGCCCAGGAACTGAGGCCCGAGGGAACAACCAGCCCGGGGGAGGTACACGAGCTGACCCAGAACCATATATTGGGAAGGGACACGGAGCAGGCCCATCACCCGCCAAATCTGCAACCAACTCCCGAACAACAAGAGGCAGCCCAAAATGGCCCAAGCGAGGGCGAGGCGGACTGTTCGAATTTAAATTTGAACGACCTGCCGGCGGCGCACCGAACATAGGAGCTCTCTGCTGCCCAAACATTCCTGAACTCCATAACATGCCTGGCTGCTAGCACCTCAAGGTTACTCTCCACCCCGCCCCGTCGACCACGACGACGACCACCACCGGCCTCGGCACCCTTACGCCGAAGTCGCCGCATTGCGGCGGCGGGTTACATGAACAATGCCGTGCAGCGTGCCCAATCAGTTCTCATGAAGAAACTAGGTGTCATATCTGCGGAAGAGCAGATCACGCCGGAAGCGAGGGAAGCATATGCAAGACTCTTCGATCACCCACTTTCGCCTTCACACATCGCAGCACTAGCCGCGCTATTTGGATGGGTACTGCCGGATGATTATGAGGCACGCTCGGCCGAGCTGTTACTAGCTGAGCCTTGAAGCTGCTGCCTTGTAGTTTGTCCATTGGTTGTCCCTAATCTCATATATGGATGCGGCAAATGTGCTTGTATGGAACGTGCGTGGGTTGAATAAGAAATCTCATAGAGATGATGTGCGGCAGTTAATTGGTTCCTCGCAACCAGACATGGTTTGCTTGCAGGAAACCAAGACCCAAAACATGTCTACCAGAATCCTACTCTCCACTCTAGGTGCTGATTTTGATCACCATGTTGCATTGCCGGCGGCCGGCACAAGAGGTGGAGTGCTGATTGCATGGAAGGGCTCGGTGTGTCACGCCTTAACGTCGCGAGTCGACACATACTCGGCGACGGTGCTCTTCCATAACTCCGATGGGAGAGAGTGGTGGTTTACGGGCGTATATGGGCCGCAACTTGATGAGCATAAACTCCTCTTCCTCCAAGAATTACGTGACGTGCGTGCGGCCTGTCCAGGACCTTGGATGATAGCAGGTGATTTCAATCTCATTTACCGGTCCGAGGATAAAAACAACTCAAACGTGGATCGAGCGATGATGGGGCGCTTCCGTCGACTTCTAAATGATCTTGAGCTACGTGAAATCGAACTGCTCGGGAGGCGCTACACGTGGTCCAACGAACGATCGGCACCCACCTTGGTTCGCCTGGATAGGGTGTTTTGTAACTTGGGCTGGGAGGAGATCTTCCCGGACTATATCCTACAAAGTACGGCTGCTGGAATTTCTGATCATTGCCCGCTGATTCTGGGCTTGCGCAGCAACACCTCTGGGAAAAGGCGCTTTCATTTTGAGAGCTTTTGGCCTCAGTTACAGGGATTCCATGAGGCGGTAGAGAAGGCATGGCAGACCAATGTACAAGCGAACTGTCCGCTGGAGAGGCTGGCACAGAAATTTGTCACCACTAGCCGGGGGCTCCAGGCGTGGAGCCAGAGAACTGTTGGCAACGTTTCAGCACAACTCCAACAGGCCAGAGAGGCGCTGCACCGTCTTGACATTGCCCAAGACGTGCGAGGCCTTTCCCCACCTGAGGCTTGGTTGCGCCGTAACTTGAAGCAGCATTGTCTGGCCTTAGCGTCCCTGCAGCGGACGATAGCACGAACTCGTGCCAGAATTGAATGGCTGAGTGAGGGAGACGCAAATACGGGATTCTTCCATTCACATGCAAGATATCGGAAACGAAAAAACTACATTGCTAAGCTGAGAGTTGGAGACCGTATACTGTTGGAACAAGAGGACAAAGAGGAGGCAGTTTGGGACTTTTACAATAATCTGTTGGGCAAGCCTGAGAACCGAACTGAAACTCTCAACTTCGGTGCATTCTACCAGGAGCCTCATGATCTACAGAGCCTAGATGCGCCAATATCCGAGGAGGAAGTGTGGAGTGTTATCAAGAAAATGCCATTGGACAAGGCACCAGGCCCAGATGGATTTACCGGCAGGTTTTATAAAGAGTGCTGGCCGACCATTAAAAACGACATAATGGCGGCGGTGGGCGCTCTCCATGGTGGTGATAGTCGCAAACTCTACATGCTCAACTCGGCTTTCATGGTGCTGATCCCGAAGAAGGAGGACGCCATTCAGGTGGGAGACTACCGGCCAATCAGTCTAGTGCATAGCTTCGCCAAATTGATCACCAAGATAATGGCAGAACGACTCGCTCCGAAACTAGGCCGCATGGTGGCTGCTAACCAGACCGCGTTCATCCGTGGTCGATGCATCCATGACAATTTCATCTTGGTGCAACAAATGGCTAGACACCTACACCGCCAAAGAGTGTCGCGCCTCCTGCTCAAGCTAGACATCACGAAGGCTTTTGACACGGTATCTTGGGCCTTTTTACTAGAAGTCTTGGTACACCTCGGATTCGGGAGCAAATGGAGAGGATTGCTATGCAGCCTACTACAAACATCATCAACAAGAATACTAATCAATGGCCAGCCGGGAGAGAAAATACACCACCGTCGCGGTTTGAGACAAGGTGATCCGCTGTCCCCGATGTTATTCATAATCGTCATGGACGTCCTAAATTCAATGGTGGCCAAGGCAGATGAGCTAGGACTGTGGACACCGTTGACTGCCCAGCGGCTCGGCCATAGGATGTCCATATATGCCGATGATGTGGTCATGTTCCTCTCGCCCACAGCAAGCGACCTTTCACTCATCAAAGGCGTGTTGGCTGCCTTCGGGCAAGCTTCAGGCCTGCACACTAATATGACCAAGTCCACAATAATACCCATCCAATGTCGTGAAGATCAAGTGCAACAGGTGGAGGAAGAAATGCTGTGTGCAATATCCAATTTCCCATGCAAGTATCTAGGCCTGCCATTGTCAGTCAGGAAATTAACAAAGGCTGATCTACAACCCATCATCGATAAAATTGCAGACATCTTGCCTGGCTGGAAGGCAGCCCTCATGAACAGAGCGGGTCGCCTAATTTTGGTTCGTGCGGTGCTCACAGCAGTGCCTATCCACCTACTTATCACACTGGATGTGCCGAAATGGGTGATCAAGGAGATAGACAAGATCAGAAGGAAATTCTTATGGAGGGGAAAAAAGGACCTACGAGGCGGCCACTGCCCCGTCGCTTGGGGGCGAGTCATGCGACCACTTCAACTCGGAGGTCTAGGCATTCACAACTTGGAGACATTGGGATGGGCTCTACGAATGAGATGGTTGTGGCTTGAGAAGACAGAACCGGATCGACCATGGGCGCAGCTAGGAGTTCAAGCACCGGCGAATGCAAGAGCTATGTTTTCAGCCTCAGTCACAACAATCATAGGGAATGGTCAGTCCACTTTATTTTGGACAGATAGATGGATACACGGCAAATCGATCTCAGAAATTGCACCAGCGCTCATGCCACATGTCAAGAAGAGAGGTTGGAGAAAGCGAACAGTTCGGGAGGCGCTGGATGGAAACCGATGGAGAGATGATTTTGAAGGGGGCTTGCCCGTGCTCGCGATCTGGCAATGCCTTCAGCTATGGGACATACTGCATGGAGTCACTCTAATGCCGGAACAGCAGGACAAGCACATTTGGACGCCGGAGGCCTCAGGCAAGTTCACAACTAAGTCAGCTTATAACAGGTTCTTCGCAGGAGCAGTCACTTTCGAGCCTCACAAAAGGTTGTGGAAATCTTGGGCGCCATTGAAAGTTAAGATCTTCCTTTGGTTGGCAATCCTCAATCGGTGTTGGACGGCTGACCGGTTAGCACGACGCGGCTTGCAGCACCCAGAAAACTGCCCATTGTGCGATCAGGATGAGGAAAACATCCAACACGTGCTGACGGGTTGCGTTATTGCAAGGGAGGTATGGTTCCACACTTTGAGTAAGGTTGGGCTGCAAGCCTTGACCCCGTCAGTGGAAGATAACAATTTCAGACAATGGTGGCGCCATGCACTAAAGAAAGTCCCGAGAGAGAAGAAGAGGGGATTCAACACCATAGTTATGCTTGTGTCCTGGGCAATGTGGAAACAACGAAACTGGTGTGTCTTTGACGGAGCTTCACCACAGCCATCTCTGATCATCCGCAACATTTCTGAGGAGGCCGTCGCGTGGAAGCTGGCCGGCGCCAAAAGGTTAGCAGAGATTTGGCCTTAGCCAACCGTCGCTCTAGTAGGTTGCTTAACTTGTAACGGGCGCGAATGTAAAAGAGAAACGACATGATCTGGGCCACTTGTGCCTTGTAAAAACTTTTTCTTCTCCTTAATGAAATGACACGCAGCTCTCCTGCGCGTTCGAGAAAAAAAAAAAGTTAGGAACTATTACTTTGCATTTCGAAAATATACAGACTAAAGTGACACAACAGAACAAGTTTATAGACCATTAGCTTGCATTTTGAAAGAGACCCAAATGACATAGCAAGACAAGTTCAGGGACCGGCCATGCATTTTTACTCAAGTATTAAGGTTTTTCTGAACTTAAAATTTGGAAACACTACTGCAGACAGAAGCTTTAGTGACGATTTCTTTTTTTTTTTTGGCCTTTAGCAATGAAAAGCGGTCCCGTCGCTAGTAAATACATCTCTTTTTTCTAATCGAAGTCACCCACCCATGCATGCACAAATGGTGAAGCACGAATCAATGGATTCCTAATGGTGTGATTTGCTAGACTCTGCCTTTCCAATACTTGGCGAGCCATATCATGTTTGGGGTGAAGCTGTTCAAGAAGAGAGCGATTTGTTGAATCAGAGATGGGCAGAAGGTGGGGCACACCTGGATTCTTCAAGAAATTTTTCTAAATTCTACAGGTAGAAAAAGACCGTGCCGGTTAAGTTTCGTTTCCCAGCTGTTTGCTGCCCCCTCAAGAACCTTGAGTCAGTGCTAAGAAGTTGTTTTCCACAGTCATGACAATGAGGAAATTCCAAATATCAAACTGCCATGGAGTCAGTATGAAGATGTTGTTGCATAGCACTACGTGAAATCAGTTCGAACTCCCTATAGCGTAGGCATTGAGCTCCGTGATCTTGGAAATTATGCATATGCGTCAAGCTGGAAGCCAGATGGTGCGCATCCAATCTGGATGGAATTCTTGGCGCGCCTGTGCCACTGAAGTCTGAAAGTGAAGACATTTGCACGAAGGATATGGATGATTATCGTGCAGCGATCGATGAGACGTGTGTGACCATGCAGCTAACTTGTGTAGAGCTTTACTGCGTGATACTGAGACACATAGGTCCTGAACGGCACTAAATGCCCAGAATGAGATCGCACAACTCTGATTGGGAAGTGTCGTCCGGTGACGGTTCCTGGAAAACTCTGTTCTGTCCGACAACAGAAGCCTATGCAGGTCTCCGGAGAATCCTAAACGGATTGAGAAAACAAACAGGAATATGCTCGTACCCGCCGTGACGAGTCGTTCTCAAACCGGCTTTCCACCTCCACGGCCATAAAACTTGCGCGCGCACCGTAACCTGCAATGAGCTATAACCCCTGTCGATTCCCGTCGCATTGTGTTGCATCGCGTCCGCCGCTCTCGTCGCCGTCGCAGCATCGGCCTCGTCCTTCAGCACCGCCGCCGCCGCCGCCGCCGCCGTACGCCGCACGCGATGGGCCCCGCCATCTTTGGTTGGGCGTTTTCTTCTTCTGGGAGCAGCAAAGCTTTCAGCGGAATCTGCTTCGGGAGATCGCCGACATCAAAGAGCAGTTGAAGCAGCTGCAGGGGACGCTGGATCCTTAGCGTTGAGGAGTTTGATGTACGATTGTACGAAACTGTTTCTGGGTTTTACGGCAGGACCAAACACAATTTAACTTGCTCCTCAAGCTCTCACGCCGCCTTGTGACAGGGGTCATAAAAGCCAAGGAAAGCACCGATGAACAAATCAACCCCCCACCTCCATCCAGTCCCCTCCCGACGCGAGGCCGCCATCGTAAGCCCGTAACTTCCGCCTCTGGCGCGCGTCCATCATGTGGTGGATCTTTCCTGCATGGGTTATGATCATAGGCGACATGATGATGGAGAGGGAGCTCCATCTGCACACTATGCACGCCCTGCGTCAAGAGAACACCTACCTCAGGGCTAGGCTGGAGGCGGACGAGAAGAAGCAGGAGTCGATGAAGGCGGCTCAGAAGGCAACAGCTGAAACAAGCGTCTGAGGGTCTTGGTCATGTCAGACCAGAGGCGAGCCAGATTAGAACAAAGGATGCGAAGCGACTTGGCGTCTACTCTCCTAGTTTTGCCCCCTTTTTTTTCTTTTTTTTTTTTTTTGTAGTGTCGATGCTTATGGCCTGATAGATATTGTTAAAATGGTAGATCCAGTCCCGTTGCAAGATGTCGTGCTTGATTTGTTTAGCAGTTACAGAAAACATGATGAGCTGTTTATGATTTCATTATCAAAAGGATAAACTCGATGTTGTAAAGAAAATCCTATAGAGTAATGCTATGTTTACTTAAAGTTTTACTATATTCTTACAACATGCAGTTTGCAGGGTACACTATCGGCACTGCGCTCGGCGACATATTCTTGGCGAACATGCATGCCGAGATGGGTGATCTCCGCCAGCTTCGACCGGAGATGGCGATGTAACCTTGAGGCACAGCTGGAGGAGATCGATGGCGAAGAAGTTGGAGCAGAAGCAACCCGGCGGAGGCTCTAGTGGACTCGACAAGGAAACCTAGATAAAGTTCATTAGTTAGAAGGCGTCGGCGGATTTCTGTTTCCTGTTTTGTTCGTGGAATCGAATAGTTTGTTTTGATCGAACTTTACTAGATGTGTTGCTTTCATATGTAAATGTGCGATGGGAGACAACTTGAAGCATGAACTGAGTATTAACTCCACATGAACTCTGGCTGGCAAAGGAGGCAAAGGTTCATGACAAGCACTGAACATGGGCATGGATATATATGCTTTTCAATGAAATGGCAGACTACTTGCTCCACCATGTCGTATGAACCTTTGTCGTCAGTCGTCAGCACCCCGCTGTTCGCATAGCCACAACCGATGGACGACGGCACGACCCCGCTTCCCTGTCATCATTTTCTTGTGCAACGCGCCGCCGGAGACGCAGCTCGATCGAGCCTTGTTGTTCGCCCTCGCTGAGCGCTCTTCTCCACCAAAACTCAACCGCGGATCGGAGCCTTCAGGATTCGACACCGTATCCATCACGGCACGCGGGCCTTTCTCGAACTCGGAGCCTCAACACGTCGTTCATATAACATGCACCCGGCTAGTCCCCGGCCCGTGACCAGAAAATTAAGCTCAAACTAACCCGGCCGCCGTCGCACGCGCGCGCGCACGTCGTCGTCACCGTCGCAGTCGCCCGCCGCACCCAGTCGCCCTCCTCTTCGCACGCCGTTCGCGATGTTGTGGACGTCGTCTACCTCTTCTACAGAGGGAAAATGCGGGAGCAGGAGGACACCGTGCGTGATCTGCGCCGGGAGATTGAAGACCTCAAGCGAGGGCAGCATCGACCACCGTGGGAGCGTTACTAAATTGGGGGTACTTGCCTGGGCGTCGTCCGTCGGTCAGCGAGCCCTGAACTTGGTTAGGATGGATACTCTGTTTTCGATGTTCTTGTAGCAACTCTGCTTTAGTTATGATAATGGTAGTTTAATTTGATTCGACCTATAGCTTATTTGGCTACAACTGAAACACACACAAGTCACGGAGCCGCCAGCATTGATCATGAGGCATCGTGCAGATAGTGAACTATGTTGAGTCATGACGGATACATCTTCTCGTGTTTGCCGTGTAATATTGCTAGATTTTTTTTTTTTTGAGGGGAGTGTAATATTGCTAGATGAGCGAGGTCGAGTACGTACATGGTCCTTACTCCGTTGCGGACACACGCTCCCAAGGCCCAGGCCGTCGTCACGCGGGGCGTCCTCATCGGACTCTTTGGATCCGCGACGTTCGTTTTCATAAGACTAACTCCAACAGGATATGCAAACGAGTAGGCAAACCAAAGTTGCATCTCCTCTGGCAACTTTGCACTGCGAAATCACCTCCAACAGAATAGGCATAGGCACCAAGCATTTTGCCAATGAGGAGAGAGACGCTGCAACAATGCACACCCTCTCTCCTCAAACGCATCGCTGCCCCAGTGGGCCCGGTGGCGACGGAGGAGGCGAAGGCGAGCGTCGCGCGGTGGAGATGGCGAGGGCTCTGGCTCCAGCCGCCTCGCCGCGGCCCCGGCAGACGTCCAGGAGTACGCGTCGTCGTCGGCGGCGAAGCTGCAGAGGAAGAGCGGTGGCGGGAGGCGAGATGGAGGGCCGAGCGTGTCGCGGTGCGGAGGGAGGAACGCGGCGCGCGGCGGCGTGCAGCATGCGAGGCGGAGCGGAGTAGCTCACGGCTGGGCGCGGGCATGCGAATCGCGCTACGGCGGAGCAGGGGACGCAGCAGCGCGGGCAAGCGCGGCGTGCGGCGGCGGAGCAGTGGATGGACGCGCGGGCGAGCATGGAGGGCGAGAGGCGGCGAACGGTGGTGGCTGCACGAAGGGCGAGAGCATGGAGGCGGCGGTGGCTGCACAAAGGGCGAGCGGTTGCTCGAGCACCTCCATCTTCTTGACTCGCACGGCCGGGGGAACAAGCAATGGAGCTCGATTAATTAGGCAGCACTAGCTCACCAAAATTCGCAGCACAGACGATGAAATCGACGAAATTGATCATACACATACCTTCTAAACCTTGCAATGAATCCATTTTGACGGTCACGGGCATCAATCTGGGCAAAGATCGATACAGGTGATCGATTTCCTAAAGGGCAACGACGCGTGACGCGGGGCGATGGCAAGAGCGCGACCTGCAGGTGGGGCAACGGGGGCGGATGCACGAGCTGCTCGCCGAGGAGCTGGCGTCGTCGTCCGGCGCCGCGCCGGCGGAGCGGACTGGACTTCGAAGGACTGGGATGCAGTGCATTTTCTGTTGGAGAGCAGGGCAACGACGGCCGCAGGTGGAGCAGGGCGAGCGCGGCGCGCGGTCGCAGGGCGTGCGCGACGCGCCGGGCAGGGCAAGCGCGGGCGAGTGCGGAGACCGGGCGCGCAAGGCGAGCGCGGAGGCCTTGGCGAGTGCGCAGGCGGGCCGGGGCGGGGCGGATGCTGGCGCGGGACGGTGGGATGCGACGCAAGGATGCTATCTCTCTGTTGGAGAAGAGGCGATGTGGAGGAATTGCAAAATACTGTACCCGGTAGGCAACGGTTCGTTTGCATCTGAAAACTGTCTCTCCTTGTTGGAGTCAGTCTAAAGCACCTTGCACCGTGACCGCGAACAATTAACTCACTCCAAATAAACCACAACCGTTCCTGCTCGAGGCCGCCGCCGCACTCGCATCGCATCAGCACCTCTTGTCGCCGGCGCATCGCCTCCTCCTCCTCCTGCCGCAGCCGCAGCCCGCAGCCGCCGTACGTCTCCCTACGCCATTCGAAAGCGATGGGCTGGTGCGGCACCTTCGTTGCGTGGAACTTACTCCGCGATTTGAAGCTGGAACATGCTCAGCGGGATCTGTGCCGGAAGATGGATGACCTCAAGAAACTGGCAAGAGGAACAGAGGAGGAAGGACGTCTTCAGGCCGAGGTAGTACTACTACTACCCTAGTACGTACGGGTGTGCGTTTGTGCGCTTGACCAGCCGGCGAGAGCCTCTGTTTAGGATGTGAAAAGCACGTTTTCATGTGTCAATACAACAGCTTTGCCAGTTTTTCTTCCTAGTTTGTGAAAGTTTTTTTTATGTTTAGTTTGGTGGAGCTTCCTTAATTACACTGTGTGGCTAATATCACAGTCACCCGTCCTTAGAAAAAAAATACTTGGAAAAAGAATACGATGAGTCACCACCATCCATGAGGCATCTAAATACTCATCTTCCTTAATTACATTGTTTGTCACGTGTTAAAAGATTTATTTTGTGCAAGATGATACGACCAATCATACATCGATTGAGGTCAAAGTACCATGCTGCAAACTACTACCTCATCTCAAAAAATGTGTTTTTTTTTTTGCAAAGATAAAGCGCAGGCGCACAGAAGGAAAAAATAAAAAAACAGAACAGAAAGAGCACAGCGCTCAGAAAGAAACTGAAAAAACACATCAGCGTGACCTCTGGCCTAAAAGCAAAAGGAAATACAGACATCACGAAACAGAGAAGAAAACGAGATAGAAATATCTGGATAGAAATGAAAAAAAAATAGAGTCTAAAGTTTAGCCCTGTCACATCAAAGAGAATCTTACTATTTAAAAGTATTTCGAAAAAATAAGAAACAGAAAAGAAAGAGCACAGCGTTTAGAAAGAAACTGGAAAAACACATCGGCAAGACCTCTGGCCTTAAAGCAAAAGAAAATACAGACATCACGAAACAGAGAAGAACAAGAGACAAACATCTGGATAGAAATGAAAAAATAGGCCTACTGACATGCGTAACAAGTGACAGGGCTAGTTTCAATGGGGTTGTACTCTTTTAGAACGCCAGAATCCTCTGTTTCGTGGTGCCAGAAGGTCAAGTCCTGTGCGATGCTTTGCGTGCGATGATCCTGGTCATTGGGCCAAGGATTGCAAGTAACGCAAAGGATAAGAAGCAGCGGAGGAACTAACCTATCATATCCCCAACACTATGATCAAGTTTGCACTATTAGAGGTATTTGACATTTCATTTCCAAAACATATATACTCCCTTAGTTCAAGAAATACTGACGTTTCAGACAGCCAACATGAACTACAAATGAACTACGGAGTGCTATCCGAACGTCGACATTTTCAAAACGGAGGAAGTAAATCATGTACTGAAGTTATCGAACTTACAGCATGATAAGGAGGGAGGGCCTTGCCTGACATACAACCCCATCACTGACAGTGGCCACGTCTTGTGTGCCAATAATCGCACTGTCTGAGGCAGCAGTCAGAGTATCCTTCTCCGACGAGTACGAGCACGCAGTACAGAATCGATTTCCACCTTTGCACTTGCCGCTAGGTTGCATAGAGGTATGTCACACTCCAAAACCACTCCTTCATCACCAAGGATGTCAGACCCCATTTCTGGAATCTACTGTACATCCTGTATCAGTCACTGGATCAGTAGCTGATATACATAAGAACACAGATATGATAATCAAAAGCATACTTCGAATAGATAAATAAGTAAGATACCTGATATAAGACCCTTAGTGGCGGTACGACGAGGATTCAAAACTATCCAAGTCAATACGACCGACTAACGGTGAAGCAGACAGCGGAAACCATGGCCCAACGCCACAAGCAAACTTGAGAAGCAGAACCGGAAACCCAATCGTCGTCGTTCTCTACGAATCCTTCTCCTACTAAACCAACAATTGCAAACACGTGAGTACATAAGGTACTCAGCAAGCCTTACACTACACAAAGGTATATATATGCACGTTTGGTCTTAGCAAGGAATAGGCTGTATGGTTTATTTGTAGCAAGCAACTTTTATGCAAGGTTCACTAAAGCATGTGAAGAAATTCTTAGATAAAACAGAAAAGTGAATGTCAATATTTTAGTTGGTTGGCCCTGAGGGAGTATGAAGCATTCCCGCCAGTTCCCAAGTTTTAGTTGGGCCTTCTGACCTCAATGGTCATACCGACCCGGCACTCTTGCCATCACTTCCAAAACACGAGCAGACTACTGCTCACTCACACTTCAAGAATGAGAGGTGGCTAATCATATCGAAACTCAACAAAGATGCGTCATATGCCGTGACAACGTCCATCCAGATGAATTTTACACTCTGCAGAGGTTGTACATCTTTTCCCACGGGCTATGCACTCTTGTACGGAGAGTAACATAACGCTCAATCCATCTTCTCCGAGTACCACACACGATGCCACCTACGAGCCAACCCAGGGGCTTCTCATGAGACTACAGTAGTCATCATGCAGACCCACTGCACATTGATGTGCGACTCACAGGCCAGATCTCCTAAGCAATACAAACTCCGGAGTCTTCTCTTGGTTGCCCGTTTGCGCTACTGCCCTCCAGGTGGATCAAAGTGGTAGGCACCAAGAAGGTATGGTAAGTCCTTCCCATACAGGTTCTGTGGTTGTACGAGAATCATTTTGTTAAAGGTTGAATGAACCGGTCCTTATGTGGCCGGGCAAGCACCATATCTCCCGCACTAGGGGACTTCACACAATCCATCACGCCATCAATCACTTACTAATGGTCTTTCCCGCAATCCAACCATCCTATCACTATCTCCATCATCATCACCTAACACAGTTGTGCTACTCCCAACCTCAATATTACGCACACCACCAAACTCATTTAACACATTTATAAAACATAATATACGAGTACGGTGTGGCAATGTAGAAACATTGCGGGGTCCTAAGCAGTTCTAGAAGCAAGGTGAAAGTGCCATCATAGAAATAATGGAACTATCCTATAGTTATCAAGGTGACAGGTATATCAAGGGTAAACAAGGATCCAGATATTAATGCTTAAGTAGGTGGCATCAATATCAGTTAAGCAGATAGGGCAATAACTACACAATCAGTTAAATAGCAAGTAATGCATAGTACGAGATCAGGCCATATAGGTGCATTGCGAAAACAGGAGGTTCAATCATGATCAAGGGGAAGTAGAGCTTGCCTGAAGGACGCTATCCTAATCTTTCAATTCTGGATCTTCAAGCTCTTCCGTCGAAGTTGATGTCTCCGAGTCCTTCCTCAAAGCTTGTATCGTCCGTCTTGTCCTTGGGCTTGGATTCTTCGGCTCGTCCTTGATAATTGGATCTTCCTTGAATTCTTCTGGCTCTTCCTCGAATTTCGTGTAAGCTAGCGCATGAAAACATTACGTATAAATAACTACCGCAAAAGAAATAAAGATCGAAAAGAACCAACAAGATCCAATTAACTCCAAAAAGAATCGATAAAACTCCAAGAGAAATGACTATGTTTATGCAATGCATATTTATTTATGAAAGGTTATTTATTTACAAGTTATGTTCATGGCCTTATAAGGGCCATATTCACCTAGATAAACTATTAATTATTTAAGTTCTCTTAAAAGAAGCAGGGTGCAGGGTTTGGCATGAAGCTTCATTTACTGAATCCTTAAAGTGAGGATGATGAGATGCATATGCTTTATTGATGGTGATTGCGTGCATATCTATTATATAAAACTTAAGTTATTTCTATTAAAGAACATGACTGGTTCGGGAAAAGGATGTGCAGATGCAGAGGTGTATATAATCTAGGCATGCATGCATGATATGAATGCATGGTTGTAATTGAAATGGCAATGAACAACAATCCCATTAAAATTCAGTGAAAGATCAAATATAAACGAGATCAATAAATCAATAAAGTAAAGTGGCGATTAGTGGCAACATGGGATTAGGTTTGATTGAACGATGTGAAATGATACGGCGGGATTGACTAGATTCAACACCATAAAGCGAAAGAACATTTGTGTTATGCGAGATTAGCGACGAATGATTTATCGAGATGGGATTTGTCGGGCGAGAGAGGAACTTAGGGTATTGATGACTTGTAGACCTGATTCGGGGTTTCAAGGACAAAACCAAAAGGTACTACGCGTTTCTATGAACGCGTGAGCGCAAGAATCGCTCAAAACGGAGCTCTGATGGAAAAGATATAGGCGTTTAAAGATTCTAGGGGCTTGTTTGTAAGAACAAAAAAAATTTAGGGACCTATCTATAATTATGGAAAAGTTGAGGGGCCTTGATGTAAAAAGGTAGGGACTAAAAGGTAATTACAGAAAAGTATAGGGTGTTTCTGTAAAAAAGACAGGACCTAAACAGAAATAGAATAAACTAGAGGGGTGTATCTGTAAAAGTACAGAGGCTGGGGATTTTCTAGAATTTTTGGATTTATTTTCGCATTTGAAAAGGTGGTGGACTGGGTCCACAAGGGTTGTGGACCGCACAGGGACTGTGGTCCACCGGTCCACGGTGGACCGGGGTCGCTGGAACAGGGCCAGGCGCGGCGGCAGCTCGCCGGAAAGCTCGCCGCCGGCGGCTAGGTTGGCGGAGAGTCGACGAGAGCATGATGCCGGGCATCAGCGAGGGATGGCGGATCAGGTGGTGCTACATGTCGACGACGGGGGCGACTAGAGCGGCGGCGCGAGCTTGCCGGAGATGACGGCGGCGGCGGCTCGCGAAGGGGATGCGTGCGCGCGCATGCTTGAGCGAGTGCGAGCGGTCGGTGGGATGCGCGCGGCTGCGAGGAAGGTGTTGCGCGCCTCAGGCGAGCCGGACGCGGTCGGGAAGGTGACCGGCGTCGAGGTGGCGCGACGGTGATGGGCGGCGCACGGTGGAAGCTTGGTTCGGACGAGGAGAGAAGGAACGGGCAGCCGGGGAAAGGAGAGGGAAGGCCCAGGGTGCTTACCAGTAGCTCATCGAGCTCGGTGCGGCCTCGGCGATGAGGATCGACACGGCAGCCGGCGTTGAAGAGGAAGAGGGTTAGGTTTAGGGTTTGGGGAAGAAAGGGGAGAGGGCCGCGGCAGAGGGCGATAGGAGGCCTTTTATAGGCGGAAGGGGGTGACACCTTCGCCGCGAAGCTTATCCGGTCAAGGATTGCGGCGCGGTCGCATCTTATCCACGGCGAGGTCGTCGATTTCGGCGGCGACCCGTCAACAAATGCGGCGCCCGCAACACTGTGACTTGGTGACGTCAAGGAGGAGTGGCTACAGCGCCGGAGAAAGGGACGGGGCGAGGTCCGAGGTGGCAGCTGAGGTGGAGGGCGACGGCACGTCGGCGGCGGCGGCGGACGTGTTCGGCCGAGCTGGAGGAGGAAGAAGGCCAACGGCTGGGCCAGGCCGAAACGGGCCATGCTGGGCCGGAGGGAGAAGAAGAAAGAGAGGCCCGCGGCGGGGGAAAAAGGAAGGGGTAAAAGAGAAGGTGGGCTGGGCCGGCAAGGGGAGAAAAGAAAAGAGAGGAGGAAAGGGAGAGGGCCGGCTGGGCTGAAAAGAGAAAGGGATTCGGGCCCAGAGGGAAAGGAGAAAGAATAGGTTTTTAATCTTTTCTAGGATTTGGGAGACTTCAAATTTGAATGAAATTCAAATTTGAGAAGGGGATCAACTACAATAAATACTCCAAATAAAACCATTAAATCCAAAGATGCATATGGTGATAGTTTTGCAAAATTTAAAATTCAAAATATTTTAATTCGAGGTGAATTTACTAGGGTTTAACGTACAATTATTTTAATTTGTTGTAAATTTGAAAGGTCAAATTTTTAGTGGTCTTTAAATGAAGGCAAACACTCGAGCACAAGTTTTATATTTCAAAATTTTCATATCCTACAAAGTTCAAATTATTTTAGTTAATTTTATTTTGAAAATTCATGGCAAAGATAAGATTTAGTCAAAAATTTAAATTTTGAGCGATTTTTATTCCTTTTCATTTTTGATTTGAAATTTGGGATGTTACAAAGGAAGACCCTGTACTTCACTTTCGATGCTGTCTTCTCCACCTTGGATAATGCTTCCGTGATCCCTTTTTCTTCAAAGAGGTTATCGTAGCCCTCGCAGAATTTCACAGTGAATGTGGCCATATATACAATGACTCTTCTCATCCTTGGATATTCCGGATTTGGCTTGCTGTTGTAGTTGAGTGTATCCACTAGCTTTTTAACAAGTCCCGCCTTGTTGTTATGTGAATTAAGCTATTGAACAAAGCAATGAGGGTTACATAAAAGATATGTGATGCGAGGCCGACTAGGATCTCCAGTTTTTCGCCCTCTGCAGTCATAATGTTTTCGGTAACCTGCATGGTGTGATGAATATGTAGTATAACTCACAAGAAAAAAAAAACTAAATCACAATTATATATTCCTATATGGTGATGAAACACATGATGAGCAACTATTCATCTAGATGAATATATCATGTACTATATACTTGTGTAAGCAACATACGTGTTCTCTAACAGGAAAAATGAGTTTTTGAAAACGATAATATTCTCCATGTACAAATAAATTGAGAGACTCACCACTTGCATGGCAGACGGCAGGTGCTTCCTTCCTTCTGGATGGCACACCTTATCTCCCGTGTGCGCGCACAAAAATTCTGTAGTAGACTTCCCACAACACATATGTAGTCATTGTCAGTTAACAGCAACTCCGTGATATCCTTGATGAAATCATATCTCGATGCCTCCAAAATAGACAAACAGTTTGCAATGTTGTTCATCGTAAGATTTGCCAATGCTTCCCCTGCTGACATTCGCAGCGACCGGTTGTGATACCTTTCTCCATCTCGTCCAATAAATGCATGCATTAACTTATCAATAATCACTTGGACACGACCAATCTCCTTCCTTCCGTCATAATTCAAGGCTAGCTTTGCAATGATATCCATCACCGACTCCCACAGTTGAGGACTGCTACGGCTGTCCTCCAAGATACTTACGAGTTACGAGATTGCTTAGCAAAAAGGTGCTCTCACACAGCTCCTGCCGAAGCGCTGCGCCAATTTTTCCGCCTGTGATTGCTAGCCTCCTTATGAATTTTAACGATGAATCTATAACATGTTCATCGTTTCCATTTTCTGTATCTGTACCGTAGGTTATCAGCTTGACGGTCCTCGGGATGACATCGGTGGCTGTGATGATTTCTGCACAGTTGTCAGGATCACAGGCAAGCATCTCAAGAATTTTCATGCCCAGTAGCGGGAGTGAATCTTGATGAGTCAAGGGTTCCTCCTCCAGAATGGACCACTCCTCTTTCGTCTGCTGCCAACACCGGCATATCCAATCTCGAAGAGTCAACAGTTCCTCCTCCTGAATGGACCACTTCTCTTTCATCCTCCGCCAACACTGGCATATCGAACAACATTCTCCTCCATTATTGCCTTCTCCGTGCACCGATCGGTCATCTGTAGGTTCATTTCTGGACTGAGCCGAGGGGTTCAGTCCTGATGATGTATTGTTTTGTAAAGGGTCTTGTTGATTTTTGGCAACAAGAAGCGAAGACACCATTTTTAACATGCTAGGAATCCTCGCAATTCTAAGACTGCCAGCTAGCATGGCGGTGATCCTCGCAGCAAACAACCTGATGTCTTTGTCTTGTTCACTTGTCCAACCTAGCATTGCGATCAAGGTGGATATTTCCTTGTCAGAGCTGGTAATTATTCTCAAGTACTTACTATCATCGCCTTTTTGCAGGAGGCTATCAAGAACGCAACTCCCGGCCAGTTGCTTTTCACTTGAACTGGAGCTCAGGGACTCGATTGCAAAGCTGGAGAGGATGATCGTGTCCCATTTAGCAAACACACCAATTTCTATGCGTGTTGCATAGGCGTGCTTGTGGTACTGGTCGATGGCTTTTGCTCCCAGCTGGCCTCTTAATCCTAACTGACGGACAAGTGATCTACGAGGGAAAAAGGAGAACAGCTCAATAATGCAAGCCATGATGTAGTGTGTCCCTTGCAGTATCGCCAGCAGGTAGCAAACTGCTATCGCTGGCACCATGTTTTGGCTGTTGTTCCTCGGAAGATGGTTGTAACACACCCTACGAGATTACCATGTAAAGCCGCCAAGATGATAGCACAACTTGCACGATGGCCACTGGGATCTGCAAATTTCCAATGAGTAGCGCCGGTCCCAGTATGATGGCTGCTATTGCAGGACTCAGTATTAGGGCTATTAGTTGTACCTCTATACCTGGTAACGGGATTACCATGTTGAAAAGGAAGAGTATGTGCAGGATTACTTCAGTTGAGCGGCCAAACAGACTAGTTGCAGGATTCCGTTTCTGTAGGCTGCCAAGTGATAGTACCGGTATGGTGAATATTTTACCGGCGAAAACAATATCCAAGTTGCCCCAAGCCAACAATACAACTGAGATAATTTTTGCTGAAAATAGTAACACATGGCCAGAACAAGGAGGACTTATCATGTTGACAATCCATTGGGCCTCAAGTTGAGCAACAACACTGCCCAGATAATTGCTAGGATACTGATGTCAGACCATTTGATCCCAGAGTGTCGATAAGCCGCCATAGGTAGGAAGGTCAATACAACAGAGGTAAATAGAAGAGCCCACAACAGACACTCACGGCAACCTTGTGGTCGGTTCTTCAGCAAGGGAGCCCCTCGAAGATGCAACTTGCTCACAGCAATTAGCACCACCAGCTTAAGTGTGCATGCCCGCAAGCAATGGAAGGAATGATGAGTTCATAACTGGAACCGGTATTTGTATCATTGTTCTGAAGAATCGGTCAACCCATGTAATGCTCAATCCCATGATCAGCACCACTTCATTCCCTTCCTGTGGTCGTGCTAACATGCGAGAGAAAGACGAACCTGCACCCCATCTGACCGCCTTCGTGGTCCCGAACAATGACTGATTGTCCAATTTATAGCTGCGGCTGAAAATCCTGCTGTGTGCAAAAAAGAAACAAACATTTCACGATGGTGAGATCCAAATTAGAGACGAATAACGTAACAGCATAAGGGTCAAAGAGAAAATAAAGTCACCAACTAGACTCAGTAACTTGGTTGCGAAGTACGTATGCAAACATGCAGCCTCCACTCAATCCAAGCGAATAAGGACGAGGAGAGAGATAACAAGCGAATGAGGAAAAAAGTAAAAGAGCGAAAAAATGTCTTCTCACATGTATATGTTGCAAAAGGAGATCTTTTAGATAACAGGGTGTTTCTCCTTGGTTATCATTAAAAAAATCACGGTCATTAACAATCCAGAGAATAGCGTTATCTTGACAGAACAGCCAGAGGTATGATATGAGCCCCTCCCGCCCTACCTCTGTTGAATTATTGGGCTTTTTATTAAGCCCATAATGGAGCAATAATTCTATTTAGTCTAGGCCTATAATTAGTGCATTAATGGTTTAGTCCCACGTGGGATTCCTACCATAAATAAACTCGACTTATTAGGTGGATTTCCGGTTGATCCCCTAGAGAAGTTGAGAGAGGCTAGTGGTGAACCACACGCGCCGCCGCCGCCGCCGCCGAGCCGAGGCGAGGCGTGGCGTGGCGGGCGGGCGGGCGGTGCGGTGCGGTGCGTGCGGGCGTGGCGTGGCGTGGCGTGGCGGGCGCGTCATGGAAGTTTTGATATATTGAAACGGTGCGTCCCATATGAATCGACACCTTTTCGCTACGAAGGAGTCACGTCTGTTCGTTCGAAGGGGTCAGTTCATTCGAGGGGTCGCGTCTGTTCCGTTTCCATATATAGCGCCTTCCCGGGATCGATCGATTACATTCGATCACGCTCACTACTCGTCTCGTTCCATCTTCTTCCGCTCGCTGTTGCTGTTGAAGACATCTCCGTCCCGGATTTCTGCGCGCACAGAATCTGGGAGAGCAGGCCTCCGAAACCCCGTTCCGCAAGCGACATCTGCCGGGTGTGCGGGCGATCAGGTTTTTGGGGAGCGACATCGCGACTGCTCGATCGACTCCCTGACCGTGGGCGTTCTAACAATGGTTCTTGGGAATGGATCTTCCAGCGCCTCCGGCGCAGGATCTTCCGCTGGGTACGCTCTTGTCTATCTGATCAATTTGTTCATCGCTATCACAATTTTGGGGATTTTCTGGATTAAATTACTTAGGAATTTGCCTAATTTCTTAACAATCCAAAAACCTGATATTAGGCAATTTTCTGTTAGCGGTTTTGCTGCTGCACTGAAACCAAATGCTTTTGATGGGTCATCCTACAAGAGATGGCGTGCTCAGATGGTCCTGTGGCTTACAGCAATGAACTGCTATCACGCCGCGAACGGAAAGCCAGAACAGTTCACTCCAGAGGAGGAGGAACGGTTCAATATGGCTGATAATCTGTTCAGAGGCGCTGTGATTAGCGCTCTTGCTGATAAGTATAAGGATTCATATATCACGTGCACCTCTGCGAAAGAATTATGGGATGCTCTGGACGCTAAGTTCGGTGTTTCTGATGCCGGTAGTGAACTGTATATCATGGAGCAGCTTTTTGACTACAAGATGGTTGAGAACCGTTCTGTAGTTGAACAAGCTCATGAAATTCAGGCTTTGGCAAAAGAACTCGAACCGTTTCCATGTGTGTTGCCTGACAAGTTTGTGGCTGGCGGTATTATCGCTAAGTTGCCACCTACTTGGAGGGATTTTGCTACCCAACTGAAACACAAGAGACAGGAGTTTAGCGTGTCTGAACTCATTGGGACTCTTGATGTTGAGGAAAGGGCGAAAGCAAAAGACACACGTGGAAAGAGCGTAGGAGAACCTTCTAGTGCCAATATGGTGCGAAAGAATAACCCATCAAAGAAGAAGAAGAAGGGGGCTGAGAAGCCTAAGCAAACAACCACTTTTAAGAAGAAAAAGAACAAAGATGGTGGCTGCTTTGTTTGCGGGAGCACTGAGCATTGGGCAAGTGCTTGCCCAGACCGCAAAGTTAAGCAGGAGAAGAAATCTGCAAACGTGGTCATTAGCGAGACTGGAGGGACTTCTGGGTACGGTAATTCTGCACCCATTGTCCTTTCTGTTTGTCAAACACCTGAGTGGTGGATTGACACTGGGGCTAATGTACATGTGTGTGCTGATATCTCTTTGTTTTCTTCTTATCAGGCCGGAGTGACAGGAGACTTGTTGATGGGAAATGGGTCACATGCTCGTGTTCTTGGTGTTGGTACGGTCATTCTGAAGTTTACTTCGGGAAAGACGGTGCCATTGAAGCACGTGCAGCATGTCCCCTCAATCAAAAGGAATCTTGTTAGTGGCTCTCAACTGTGTCGAGATGGTTATAAATTAGTTCTTGAGTCTAATAAATGTATACTTTTTAAGTATGGAATATTTGTTGGAAAAGGCTATGATTGCGGAGGCTTGTTCCGCTTTTCTTTACTTGACATTGGTTGTAATAAGGTTGTGAATAATATTCTTACTTCGAATGAGTCGAATGTTTGGCATTCACGACTTTGTCACATCAATTTTGGTTGTATGACGCGGCTAGCAAAACTGAATTTAATCCCCAAATTTGACATGGTCAAAAGTTCTATGCCATGCATGCGTGCAATCTAAGCAACCTCGCAAGCCTCACAAGGCCGCAGAGGCGAGGAACTTAGAGGCATTAGAACTTGTTCATTCCGATCTATGCGAGATGAATGGTGAATTGACCAGAGGTGATAAAAGATACTTCATGACTCTCATAGATGATTGTACTAGATATTACTATGTGTATCTGCTGAAATCCAAAGATGAAGCTTTGCATTACTTTAAAATCTATAAGGCTGAAGTAGAAAACCAACTAGAGAGGAAGATTAAACGTTTAAGGTCTGACCGTGGTGGAGAATACTTTTCTAATGATTTTTCTGAATTCTGCGGAACATGGTATTATTCATGAGAGGACACCGCCGTACTCACCTCAATCCAATGGGATTGCTGAAAGAAAGAACCGAACTCTAACGGATTTGGTTAACGCCATGTTAGAGACAGCGGGCCTTTCTAAGGAATGGTGGGGTGAGGCGATTTTGACAGCATGTCATGTCCTGAATAGAGTTCCCACAAAAGATAAAGAAATTACACCATTCGAGGAATGGCATAAGAAAAGATTAAATCTCTCATATTTGCGTACTTGGGGTTGTTTGGCCATGGTGAATGTGCCAATCAATAAGAAACACAAACTTGGACCTAAAACTGTTAATTGTATCTTCCTGGGTTATGCTATGAACAGCGTGGGTTATAGATTTTTAGTAGTAAAATCTGGAGTACCTGATATGTTGGTTGGTACAATTCTGGAGTCCAGAGATGCTACATTCTTTGAGAGTGAATTTCCTTTCAGAAATGCACCTAGCACATCTAGTCATGAATTTACATTACCCCATGAGCATTTCATTCCGATAACACAAAATGAGGAACCCCCTGTGCACATTCCTGAGGAGGATAACAATCTAGTCACCCGTAAGGGTAAGAGACAAAGGACTGCAAAGTCTTTTGGAAATGACTTTATTGTGTACCTCGTGGATGACACTCCAAGAACCATTGAAGAGGCATTTTCATCTCCTGATGCTGACCTTTGGAAGGAAGCAATAAGGAGTGAAATGGATTCAATCATGTCTAATGGTACTTGGGAGTTGGTCGAGCGTCCTTACGGGTGCAGACCCATAGGATGCAAGTGGGTGTTCAAGAAAAAGCTTAGGCCTGATGGTACGATTTAGAGGTACAAGGCAAGGCTTGTGGTGAAGGGATATTCACAAAAGGAGGGTGAAGATTATTTCGACACCTACTCACCTGTTGCTCGTATGACCACGATTCGAGTATTACTTTCCCTGGCAGCCTCACATGGTCTTCTCGTCCATCAGATGGACGTTAAGACAGCTTTCCTTTATGGAGAGCTAGACGAGGAGATCTATATGGATCAGCCTGATGGGTTTGTGATAGAAGGTCAAAAGGGCTTAGTGTGTAAATTGTTAAAATCCCTGTATGGCCTCAAACAAGCTCCTAGGCAATGGCACGAGAAGTTCGAAAGGACTTTGATATCGGCTGGCTTTGTTGTGAACGAAGCTGACAAATGTGTATATTATCGGTATGGTGGGGGCGAGGGAGTCATCCTGTGTCTATACGTCGATGACATACTGATCTTTAGGACCAACCTTAATGTGATTAAGGAGGTCAAGGACTTTCTGTCCAACAACTTTGAGATGAAGGATTTGGGAGTAGCAGATGTTATTCTTAACATCAAGCTACAAAGAGAAGGCAATGGTGGGATTACTCTCTTGCAATCTCACTACGTGGAGAAGATCTTGAGTCGCTTTGGGTATAGCGATTGTCAATCTGCTCCCACGCCTTATGATCCTAGCGTGCTATTACGGAAGAACCAAAGAATAGCAAGGGATCAATTGAGATATTCCCAAATCATTGGTTCGCTTATGTACCTGGCTAGTGCTACAAGGCCTGATATCTCGTTTGCTGTGAGCAAACTGAGTCGGTTTGTGTCAAAACCGGGAGATGATCACTGGCGAGCTCTTGAGAGAGTAATGCGCTATCTGAAGGGTACTATGGGCTATGGCATTCACTATTCTGGGTACCCGAGAGTACTTGAGGGATATTGTGATGCAAACTGGATATCCGACGCTGATGAGATGTATGCCACAAGTGGATATGTGTTTCTACTTGGAGGTGGCGCTGTTTCCTGGAAGTCTTGCAAGCAGACCATCTTAACGAGGTCAACTATGGAAGCAGAACTTACAGCTTTGGATACCGCCGGCATTGAGGCTGAATGGCTTCGTGATTTTCTTATGGATTTACCGGTGGTTGAAAAACCAATACCGTCTATTTCCATGAACTGTGACAATCAGACAGTGATAGTCAAAGTGAACAGTTCAAAGGATAACATGAAGTCCACAAGGCATGTGAAAAGGCGGCTGAAATCTGTCAGAAAATTGAGAAACTCCGGAGTTATGTCGTTGGACTACGTCCATACGTCTAAAAATCTGGCAGATCAATTTACCAAGGGACTATCACGTAATGTGATAAACAGTGCATCGAGTGAGATGGGCCTGAGACCCACTTGATAGGCTGTCATAGTGGTAACCTGTTCTATGCGATCGGAGATCCCGTGAAGTAGAATGGTGAAACAAGCTAGTGACAGCTTAAGAGGAAAGACCCTTGACTGGTCTATCTCAGATGTACTTCTTTCCTAGAGAACTGTAAGGCTGGTTTATTAACCTTAATGTGTTCCTAGTGGCTTATGAGAAGCAAAGATATCGTCCTACAGGATATCTTTAAGGAACACACCTATATGAGTTCGACTGCTAGTCACAGTCTATGAGATGGTGGGGATCTCTAGATACTCATGAATGGGCCAGAAGTGTGACTTATATGCTTCAAGACAGAGGGGATGCTTTTGGCAACCTAGTATCGGCAAAGGACTTAGGCAAAACCTCTTTCGCACAAAACTGACAATTCAAGGCGTAGTCCATTACTCAGTTGTGAATAAGGCGTAACCTCTGTTCTAGATGGAAGTTCAACTTAACAGTCTCCATCGAAACACCGGTATATTAAACGAGAGGAAGATAAATTTGAGTGCATTCCTTATGAGCTCTAGACTTGGTGGGGATTGTTGAATTATTGGGCTTTTTATTAAGCCCATAATGGAGCAATAATTCTATTTAGTCTAGGCCCATAATTAGTGCATTAATGGTTTAGTCCCACATGGGATTCCTACCATAAATAAACTCGACTTATTAGGTGGATTTCCGGTTGATCCCCTAGAGAAGTTGAGAGAGCCTAGTGGTGAACCACACGCGCGCGCGCGCCGCCGCCGCCGCCGCCGAGCCGAGGCGAGGCGTGGCGTGGCGTGGCTGGCTGGCGGGCGGGCGGTGCGGTGCGGTGCGTGCGGGCGTGGCGTGGCGTGGCGGGCGGGCGCGTCGCGTCCGTCCGTCATGGAAGTTTTGATATATTGAAACGGTGCGTCCCATATGAATCGACACCTTTTCGCTACGAAGGAGTCACGTCTGTTCGTTCGAAGGGGTCACGTCTGTTCATTCGAGGGGTCGCGTCTGTTCCGTTTCCATATATAGCGCCTTCCCGGGATCGATCGATTACATTCGATCACGCTCACTACTCGTCTCGTTCCATCTTCTTCCGCTCGCTGTTGCTGTTGAAGACATCTCCGTCCCGGACTTCTGCGCGCACAGAATCTGGGAGAGCAGGCCTCCGAAACCCCGTTCCGCAAGCGACATCTGCCGGGTGTGCGGGCGATCAGGTTTTTGGGGAGCGACATCGCGACTGCTCGATCGACTCCCTGACCGTGGGCGTTCTGCACTGCGTACAACGTCCTGCATCAACTTAGATCGACTACATCGAACAACTCAAGAACAATGGTTCTTGGGAATGGATCTTCCAGCGCCTCCGGCGCAGGATCTTCCGCTGGGTACGCTCTTGTCTATCTGATCAATTTGTTCATCGCTATCACAATTTTGGGGATTTTCTGGATTAAATTACTTAGGAATTTGCCTAATTTCTTAACAACCTCGGCTCCAGAAAAACAAAACTACCATATTAGCATTTCTTAGCGCCACTCCACTACCATAACAGAGAGCTACCATAAAAAAAAACTTCAAGCAAATGTAGTAAACGTGATATACAAGTCTAGGGGCATTAAAACATAAGAACACTTAACCGTAACAACGCTTTTGCTTGAGGCGTGCCTACCTGAATGCTTGTTGGAAGATTATAACCGTGGCAAGCCAAAAATCCTCATCAGTGAGCAACGAACGGTACCCGCCCAGCAAAACCAGGGTCGCCCACAAGGAGGCCATGGTGCCGAAAGCGTCGCCAGCCCATTCACCGAAGGCAACCACACGAACGAAGCGATTCAGACACTTCTCCGGCTGATAGGGATCTGCAGCCGCAGCAGGCATTTGGATGGAAATCTCGCTGCCACCAGCAGCTGTTGGGTCCGCCATTATTCCTCAGTGTATGGGGTCCGGGAGCCTTAATGCCAGGTAGCTAAGTACTCCCTCCATCTATATCACTATGAAATGCACTTTGTTTTTTAATTGAACCTTGGACGTTTTAACTAACAGTTGATCAAATCTTATGCATGTCTGGTATACAAGAGTTATATCGATAGATTATCAAAGTTCTTTAATATTTGGCCAACTTATAGTCAAAGCTTCAGTTTGAAAGATTCTTTTTTCCTTCTAAAATACGTCTCACAAAGGAGTAATTTAGCCTTGTTACTCCCGTTGACCATCAAGAGTTACGTAGCGGCGGCTGAAGCCAACAACATTTAAAAAGTGATGAGAAGTCACTTAGCCACTTGACAGCGATTTCATATACTAAGTAATACCAAACCATATAAGTATTAGCAAAGATCCTACTCTTCTATGTTTTTCTCTATGAGGTTGTCGTCACTACGCATTACTCGATCAAATGAACCAAATATAAGTCCATATACAATTTCCATGTACTTATTTCACTAGGTATGTCCATATGTTGCAGGTGCCGAAAATTCTACGTCGTCCATGGGTTTCAGCGTCACCCATAGCAATGAGTTATTACTCATGTATACCTGAACAACTTGGCTGACGAAATTCAATCTTACAGGACGAGCAAAGTACTTACAATTTTTTTTTCGGTGACAAAGTACTGACAACTAGCAGAATTGATTGCCAGCTAGACCCTTCAAGTTGTTTGAAATTTGAATGTTGCTGCCACATTTGCACTTAAAATATTATGAAACTAGCTAATTAGTTAAGTCTGATAGTTACTCATTGGCAGTTTTCATGTGCAAATGTAATCCAACGGGAAGTTTCAAGAATCGACTCTGTGAAAACATGTCATTGTTCTATACTGGCAGGTATTCAGCTGCGTGCAAGAGGTCAGTGGCGGAGCTAGACCTCAAACCAAGGAGGGGCGAATCGACGAGTCCATGCGGCAGCTTGGCTTGACAAGTGCGCTGTTAAAGGAAACCGATTGAAATTCTACATGATTTTTTTTTTTGCGATGAAATTCTACATGATTTTGGGAGAATAACGAAGGGGATTGGGGAATGTATAAATTTTCGGCATGTTGCTTCTGCGTTTATGCAGGCTATCGGAGCTGATTAGTGATTAAATACATGCAAAGAGTAGAAATTTGCATAGAGTAAGGAGGGGCCAGGGCCCCGGCTGGCCCTCTCCTGGCTCCGCCAGTGCAAGAGGTAGTTCAGGTTGTCAACAAATCTTGTAACTGCCACTACTTAGGTTTGTTGACATCTTGTGGGATGAGAATGTTTCCTAAACTTTTACGAAACTTTATACAGACCGGCAAAGGCACAGGATGCTACGTGAAGCTGTCAGTGATACGCGCGGGCCATTGGTGACGCCATAACCCATGGCCATCAAAGTTCCTGCTGAAAACGAGGTTGTTCCATGCAGTCTAGATTTCCGGCTCACGATGATGAAAGACACTCCCAATGATGTTTGAAAAACATGATAGGTGATCATGAATTGGCAGTAGCCTAACCTGGTTTGGCAAAGGGACATTTTTTTAAGATAAAGGAAACTTTTATTTCGAGGCAAAATAATGTTCCGGTCTCAGCACAACCAAAGCATTTAACGTTTACATTGTGAACACTAAGGTGAGCCGATAAAAATCAGTCTTAAAACACCTTAAAAACAAAGAAAACTCTATCATTTAGCCCGCACCTCTAAAATCCTATGGTGTTGATAAATCATTATTGTTGCAGTCATATTTTCATCCTTAGAAGAAGTCAACAAGACTGAAAACTTCCCCGAAAGAAAATATTTGTCGCCGCTTAAATAACAGTCAAGCAAACATCGGAACTCCGACAAGCAAGGTCGTGCGGAGGTGTTACCTTCCCGCGCAAAAGGGTGCGACACTTTCGTTGCACGCTCTATCATAACAATTGTCGGATCACGCTGAGATGAAGCCTCTCTCCGCGCACCCACGCAAAGCTTTTGCTGCACCATTTGCCAACATTGAAAGACTTTCTTGACGATGAATCGAAGCCGACATTCAAACAATAGAGCCGATCACCTTGACATATCAAAACAAGTCAGGTAAACCGGCATACAACAATAGACATGGCTTTGTTTGCCTCTCCTAAATAAAGCGAGATCTAGCTCAATCAGACTTGCTTCCTCTGTGTCATCATTTCAACCACCAAATTGATGAAAGGCGCAATAGCTGATGAGAGACCTTTGTGATCCCCAACCCGAATACTGGAGAAATTAAACTCGTCTTCTCCACAGCTGGAATGATCCACAACCTTGAAACACATGAATAGGTTGTTTCCAAGGATGAACAAGGAGGCAATCCTCCTCAGACCCGCCCGAGGAACCTCTTCGATGTTGGGCAATCTTCGGGTGCGGACAATTGGGATCCAAACTTTAAATTTCCTAGCTATGAATTGGCAATCATATAATTAAGGACCACTTTTCCATCTAAGTAGATCTCTATGTGGCGCCAATGGATTTCTTATTCGCGGCATAGTGTTTTAAGAAGTCTCTCTCATTGAGACGACGGTGGTGACTTGATGGAATGAAATTTTTGCCATATAATTGGCACAGGGTCAGAAGGTACCACTCGAAGATTGATGATTCCTCGACAATCGACACGTTCCATCATCTAATTGATGTTTCTACACGGACACCATTTGCCGGTGCAATTTTCTCTTTTGAGGTGGGATAAGGCCAGTGCAGCCTACTTGTGGTGAGTTCAGGGAAATAAGGAGGTGAAACAAGGCAAAACGGGGATATGGTACCGGATCTGATCACCAGAAAACTCTAAAACATGTTCCAGAACTTTGCAATGAGAAAAAAGAAGATTGATACAATGCCCATTACGAAACATTTACCATGACGATTCCAGATTCACTTTTTTTTCCTGCCACGCCAATTAGACCACCACAACTCGGAATGGTACAGGTATTAACAACACAGAAAACAGAAACAGAGATAGATGACAAATCCATCAACGATCAAAATATTCCGCAAACAAAGCAGCTAACGGTTGTAAGGATGGCGGGGAGGGGCAAATGGAAGCTGCTGGCCTCCCTGCTCAAGAAAGCGCATCATCTGGGGATCCATACCCGGAGGAAACTGCTGGCCGCCGTACATCGGGAACTGTGGCATGAGTCGTCCCGGACCTTGTGGAAAGGCTAGACTGCCGTAACCTGGCGCTTGCATCATAAGGCCTGGTGGTACCTGCTGCCCTCCTAGACCAGGGAATGGCATTGCTTGTGGTCCAGGTGCATTCGGAGGCGGATGGCTGCCATTACCAAGATACATGAACTGAGGTGAACCTGAAGGTAGCTGATAGTTTACATTGCTGGACATCTGCTGACTTCCTTGGCCGGTAGGTTGCATCATTGGAGCCTGACCTGAACCATGAGTGAACTGGGGTGCTCCATAGCCCGGGAACTGTGGAGGAACTGCACCTGGAGGGCCTTGTAGCATTGCCTGGCTAGGGTACTGAGGGGGTCCACCTGAGGGAACATCAGCGGTTTGTGAGTGTGGCTCACTGGAAGGATGAGGTTGAACAACCGATGGTTCTCCAGTTGTCGGAATTGGCACCCCAGGTGGCATTACTGCATTGGTGGCAGCAGATGGAACATTGCTGTGTGGTGGTGGTATGGCAGCACCAGTATTTGTTGTTGGCTGAGGACCAAGAATGGAAGGTTGATCCTTGCCTGGAGTGATGTTCCTTTTGGTATAATCTCTACCTCGCTCATTGTTAACCTGGAAAGAGAATCAAGCAATCAATGAATAAGCTCATCAAAACATCAGGAGATTCAACAATAGCTCATTGCTTGCTCCATTTAAATCATTTACTTTCATATTTATTTTCTAGCATGACGAATCACCACCAATATGTCAAAGACTTGGTAAAGGTTACCTTAACATTAAGCTCAGTATGCCGTGAAAATGTGAGGTGAAGCTTGCAATATCCACCCTCATAGATGCTGTGCCCTTCTAATGCTTCTTTGGCAGTCACTGCGGTTTGAATGTCTATAAAAACGCATAACGAATGTGAGAACACGCCATGCACAAAAGTTGAATTTTGTGTAATATCAGTTGATTTTGACCTGGATACTGGATCAATGCTTGAAAGCCATTCTTCTCAAAAATAGCGATCTTCTGTACAAATCCAAAGGCAGAAAAGACCTGCAATCACAGGGCACCAAAAGGTTGGTGCGTACTTCGTCACTCATATACTTATTATTTGATAGATTACCTCGTGAAGCACATCTATTGTAACAATATACTGCATGTTCTCAACGGATGCAAGCAGAATATTGCTCTCTGCCTCCTGCTTTTTTCCATCCTGGGCATAATATTATAAATCAACAACTATGTAATAGCATAAGTCCAAAGCAGAGGCATAGGTGCACAAAGGCCAGAAGTGTTACCGGTCCGGAACCATCTGAACCAGAATCCAGAACAGGAAGGTAAGGGTTAGTGAAGTCCCTACAAAAAAAAACATAGAATTAATAATCGTAGGATTGCTAAAAGTTTACAACACGATCAAATTAAAATAAATATCTGAGTCACAAAAGTTATTTATCAAGCAGCAAGCAAAATGCAAATAATTCATCTCCTTTACCTGCTTCTGCGACTCTGATATTTGACATTTAGAACACTGTGTGCTGAATAGCTTATTCTTAAAGTGCAGGCCCCTTCCAGTTCTGGAAGCAAATAGCTGCAACAAGTAATTGTGCATTAGTCCACAGAAAGAGAAAAAACATAAACATTAATATGCAGAGCAATACCTAGGAATGCATCTACCATCCAGAGCATCTTTTGCAGATGTTGCGGTTTGGGCATCAGAAAACTGAATCAATGCCTATAAGCCAGATAGGCAAACAAAATCAGCTCAGCCAGGGTGCACAAAAGTAATAAAAAACACGAGGGACGGAATGACCAGATGTGCATGTTAGAAAACGAATAAAAGGAAATCCATCACCTGATAACCAGATGCCTTCTCAAAGGTAGCAATCTTGTGAACAAACCCAAAAGCAGAAAACACCTGGGAACACAAACTTTGGTTGTTAAGAACACAGGTGAAATAGTAAAAAGAAAATGAAATTCATGCATTAATACAAATGGGAAGTTGAAATAAACTTGAATGGGAAGTTGAAATAAACTTGAATGGGAAGCATCATACAAAAACAGGCTGATTTTCATATAAGCATGTGGAAACGTGTAGAACTGCAAGGTAGGTTCATCGAGAATCAATAACAATGAATCAATGATACTAGCAGATACTAGCACAGAATCGATCTTTTTAACCTGCTAATGAGCTTAACAGTTACAATAATAACAATAAAAGCTTCCACAATGTTACACTGTCAACACATTTTTGTAGCTCTTTTGGATATATGATCTAATGAAGTTCAGAAAGAAGCAAATCTAGGAGACTAGGACAACAGGTTGGATTTTGTCAAACATATGAACTCATATGAGAGTAATATTCTAATAGTTCTACCTTAACAAAAAATAAAGTCATACATAAGATTATCCAATATCTTTCCTGTATCCTGAAATTTGTGTTATGAGTTGATTCCTGACTATTTGATATGACACATCAAATGCACAAGATTCAAAGTAGTTTGGCCTCTTATCATCTTTGTTTCGAAAAACAAAGTTAGGAATTCACTTCACATCAGAGCATGTTAGAAGTTTTGGGGGCTTTCCCATAAGTATAATAACCTAACAATAATTTGTGATAACTCATTATGGAAACCAATTTCACTTCCAACCCCTTGTCACTTTTGTATGCATCTAGATCTAAACACCATGCTTAATAAGTGTTCAATGGAGCTATTAAGACCATGCAGATGCAGCAATCGTGCAAGCAAAACATTTTCGCCCACATCATTTCATTAACGAAAAGGGATTTGGTAACATAGAAATTGTACGTCGAATGACTTTGTTATCATGCTACATGTGTCCACTATGTTGGCGATTCCAAATAGTCATCTCAAACTGTTCTGTACCCACAAGTTCCAGAGACACATGTATCAAAGTCTAAACATAACATGTCTATTCAAGTATACAGAGTCCAAATACTGCTGGGACATCATAAGAAAATAATCTCTGATACAAGAATCCAGCAATCCAGGGAAGAACTCAAGGTAAAACTATGCTACCTATTCAGCTGAAACAATGGCCACTGATGAAAAATAGATAATCACGCTTTACATGAGTCTAAAGCCATTACGGAGGAAGTTGTGAGTTTGTGATACATCCTAAAAAGGATACTTGGGTGAAAGGAGGAGGGGAGAGGGAAGGGGAGGGGAAGGGGAGGGGGTGGGAGTAGGGGCAGCGATGAGTAAGGGAGAGGAAACAAACACACACATGTGTTCCAGATGCAGAAGCCTGCCATGATACTCCGTGACAACGGCTTGCTAATCCATTCAGATCATCAAAAGAATGCACTAGAAGTTACTAAGATAGTCCTGGCAAATCAAATATTCCTGCAGATAACATCAGTTTACCTAAATAACGTAAATTCCGATGCAACCGTTAACATACTTACCAAGTGTAGAACATCAATGCTGACAGAATCTGGTGCGACGCCCTCCATTCCCACTAGCAAAACGTTGCCTGCCGCTTCCCCAGTACTCTTGTTGTTGACTATCTCCTGTCTATTGGAGTACTGAAGGTACACATTTTTCCCTCTTACCTGCGCTGGCTCTGCTGCTGATGCATAATATGATACCATGGCAATCGCCTGATTTTGGTCAGCCTGCAAAAGAGTACAAAATAGAAAGAGCAACACCCAGTCACTCTTCATTGGATACAACTCTGTTAATTTAATACCGCTGGATGTTTTAGATTTCACCTTTGTTTCACCACAGTATAAGTCATACTTCATTTTATAGGCAAATTTTCAGACATTTTTTATCTCCTTCCTTTTCTTTTTTTGGTTGCAATGAACACATTTTGAATCCCTAGCTTATAACCCAAAAGAGTGACTACAATATGAAATCTGGGGCACGACAACAATCACTAACTTCAGAGTCGATTGAGTGAATTCAGTGACGAGCCACTATCACAGCTCCAACAATCCATGGATGCACCAGAGAGACAAGAGGACAAGATATTCAGGGCTAGCTAACTTGGGCAGGAGGCTTTGGTACTCACGAATTCGATGAAGGCCTGGTTGCGGTTGGCGCCGACGTTGCACTTGGTATTGACGACCTTGCCGAAGGGCGTCCCCAGCTCGACGAGCTCCTCTGGGGTGCAGTCCCACGGCAGGTTCCGCACATGGATCACCTTGGACGGCGGCTGCGTGTACCGGAACTGCTGCTGCCCGCCCGAAGCCATCCCTCTCGAATCTTTATCCACCGCACCTGCCGCGTTAGTAGAGGTAACTCATGTAAAGACGAAGGTTCGTGGTAAATAAACTCGGAATCATGGAGTATCTAGCCAAGGTTCCCGACCTTGCGAAGTTGCGAGTGGCGACAGCGGCGGCGAGGCGAGAGGCCGGAGCGGAGGAAGACGGCTTGGATTGCGGAACGCCGAATCGGTGCGGTCAAATCTAGGGCTTCAAGCCGCATACGGTTTCGTGTAATCGTGTCGGCCTCATGAGAGGAAGCCCGTTAACTAATTAATGGGCTTGGGCCATCTAATTTCCAAAACCGATGAAATCCAATCGCTAAGAAGCCAGAAGGCCCGGCCCACGTTAAACTACTCCAATTCTTCGTTGCTCGCCGGAGAAATGCCGCCGCGGAGGCGAGACCGCCGGCGACCCCCGTCGCCACCGCCCTCCCATGCAAGGACGCCGCCCTCCGCAGGCTCCTCCTCCACAGGCGTGCGCCTGATCTTCCTCGCTCCACTCCTCCTGGTCTTCGTCCTCGCCGCCCTTCGCTTCTCCGGTCGCCTCTCACGGTCCCCTCCCCACATCCAGTCTCTGCAGACGACCCCACTCTCCGTGTACGAGCGGGGCCTCGTCAAGCGCGATGTCTCCGCTCGCGAGATCCTCGCTGTAAGGATTTCCTCCTCCTCTTATAGCTCGATCTCGTCCTAGGCTCCTAGCTGAATAGCTTCCCGTTGCTAGAGTGTTGGTTGCCACTGATGAGTTTCTTCCCTTTGGGCCTCGTTGTTGCCCCGTGCCTTATGCAGGAGCACGCTAGGGTTTCGGAGAACAGGTCGCGGCGCCACTTCCAGAACCCCGTTCTCGCCTATGTTACCCCCTGGTAAGCCAATAAGCCATTGCTGCCATTCAGCGCACGCTTGTTCTGTTTGGTCCCGTTAGTACAATCCTGCACCATTGCACCAACTTGTGATGATTTGGTGGTGGCTGTTTCAAAGGCAGCACATAAATATGTAACTCTACTTACTCACGTTGCTTGTGTAACTCGTCTTACTGGAGTGTTGTTTCATGGATATGCTTCTGTTATTCGACATAGAGTTCAAACTGGTTCATGTGGATGTTTAGGGAGAACATTTGATGGGTTTTTAACAAGTGTAGTTTGAAACTCGGCATTGGAAGGTCTTGGTAGCATAATTGGCTATGGCATGTTCTTTTGGGTATCATATAGACGACCAATTTCCTACGAAATTAAATCCTAGCTGAACTAGACTTTTCATCAACTCGTGTTATGTATCTGCATATTCTGTTATCAGACTTTATGCTGATTGCATTTAATGTGGGAGCTTGTGATGCAGGAACTCGAAAGGTTATGACATGGCAAAGTTATTCAGTGCAAGGCTTACTCACATATCACCAGTATGGTATGATTTAAAGAGGTCTGTGGCTTCCTTCTCAAATTGCAGTTTCGAAGTATCCTGTTTCATTAAACTGTTTGTCTAATGTATAGTTTTTGTCAGTGATGGGAACAAGCTAATTCTTGAAGGAGAGCACAATTTTGATGCCACTTGGGTCTCCGAACTTCAAAGCAATGGGTCTCTGGTAAGCTAACTCGTGTTCCAGTATACAGGCTTTAGTATTGTTATTCTGCTTTGTGTTGGACTGTTGATCAAGTTTGCATTGTTTGCGATGTGATTTAATCTCTAAATTTATTCTCTTCAGGTTGTGCATATAGTGGGTTCTTTGGCAGGGGATGGTTATGCAATCCCCTGAAACTGGATTCAAACCCCAGGGAGGGCATGATGGGGAGATTTGATAATATCTCAAGAATATTCTTGAAAATTGGCATACACTCCTAATGTTGTGAGAATAACATATATAATCGAAAATTAACTTGTGTCAGCGTACTAAATTGGCTTAGGCGTATAAATTTTCACTTTTTCAATGCCATCTGCATGGAACACACAGCAGGGAGGGGGGGGGGGGGGGGGGGGGGGGGGATTGAGCGTTTTATGTGGTATTAATAATATTTTGGGGTATTTTATTCTCGTTCTCGTTTTCTAGGTATTACCGAGAGTTGTCTTGGAAGCATTTCCTGCTGCTGTTCTATTGCAAAAGAAGCAAAAAGAAAAAACTATTGATCTACTAGTGAGTGAATGCAGGTAAATTCTCTGTACCATTTCATTTTTCCAGATATAGTTATGGTTGCCAGTTTGACATCCGGCTGCCAGTTAATAGGGATAAGGGCTATGATGGAATTGTCCTGGAATCTTGGTCAAGATGGGCTGCTTATGGTGTGCTCGACGATCCAGAGCTACGTTACATGGTACTTCACTTTTCGTTGTACAGCATTATTATCCTAGCAAATCAATTGGCTTCGGCATGATTATGTCCGCATGTGCACATTTTTGGAGTACTGTCATTTACTATCCGTTTTAGATTACTTGTCATTCTAGCTTGTTCTGAAATTCAAATATTTCTATCTTTGTCCATCAATTTCAAGAAATTCATATAGTTTAACAGCATGTGAATTATATGCTATGAAAGTATTTCTCATGGTGAATCTAAGATCATAAATCTTACTCCCTCCTTCCTTGAAATGATGACGTTAGGACAAGAACTTTTGGCTTGTGGCTAGTCCAAACTGGTTGTCTGAAACGGCAACAAAAAAAGAATGGAGGGAGTATGCTGTTAAACTGTACGAATTTCAAAATACTGATTGTCAAAGATAGAAATTTCTGACTTAGGGCAAAGCTATAATGACAAGTAATCTAAAACCGGGGGAGTATATTTGCATTCATGTGACCGTGTCATTATCCAATTATCTTTTGAAGGAATATAGGTGATTGCACAAACAGCGTCTCCGGATATTGAGAAAACGAACACATTTTTTTTCCTCGAACACGCAGGAGAGCTGCTTATATCTTTGTATTATCGGGAAAAAGAGAGGTCCGTACAATCCCCCTCAAGCTAGCACCAAGGCAAGAGGGGTTTCCCACACATGCTGACTTCTAAATAGAAAACAATACAAGCCTGACAACCACCAAGTTACAATTAATGCTTAGCCTTGGCTTAGCAACTGTCCTAGACCTAGTTCCCTAAGGCCTCTAGCACCAGCAAATGTCCAGAGTTGAGCTTTGAGTTTCAACACTTGGAAGATGATTCTGTTGGGTACTTGGATTCATGCCCAACAAGCTTTTAGATCTAAGCTTATACAGGAAAATTGAGAACAAATATACCAACTTAGATGAGAGGTCCATACAAGATCTGAGACAATACTTGGCAAGTAGAGAAAGAAAAACTTATGAAGCATAACATCAGGTGCAGCTCTTTTATCAAGCAAGATAATTTTGACTATATGCAATGTTACGTCCAATAGTAACTATTATTCTTTAGCTAACCAACCAAACAAAAAATCAAGGTTTTTGATTGCATTGTAAAGCTACAAGTATTGCAAATTTAAAGAACAGTAGAAGTTAACAATCAGTTGGCTACGGCGTAGTTGCAATGTCGACGAGGCCACGCCTCATCGCCTAGGTGACGCCTTATTAAAAACATGGACTGAGACATTATTAATTGTTACTAGCACTATCATTATTTATGTAAGAAGCACTAGGTGACGCCTTAAAAACGCCTCATAATATGTTTATTAACTGGTTTTTGAAGTAGTTACTTGCATACACCTCACATATCCTTTGTGACATTACGCAGGCACTTCAATTTGTTAAGCAGCTTGGGGAGGTTTTGCATTCAATCAGTTTGAAATCAAGTAGCCACCACATGGAACTAATTTTTGTTATCCCAGCTCCAAGAATGCAGGAGCTCAGTAATCAAGACTTCGGACCCGACGATCTCTTGCAGTTGGCTGATTCATTAGATGGTTTCTCTCTTATGACATATGACTTCTCAGGGCCTCAAAATCCTGGTCCCAGTGCGCCTCTGAAGTGGGTACAACATTCTTTGACCACACTTCTTTCAGCCAAGGATTCTTCTTCTAGCCAATCTAGGATGATATTCCTTGGCATCAACTTTTACGGGAATGATTTTCTACTCTCTAGAGGTACATATCAACTCATCCCCACCCCCCACCCTCCCGGCGTCCCGTCCCCCTCGTCGCATGTGGCTAAGAATGGGAAATTTATTATATGGCAAATACTAGATTGCGTTTGTCTTGAAGCATTATTATAAATCAGTGAGAGCTTTGGATATAAATTAACACCTTCTGTTCTGAAATTTGTGCCTTGTACATCAGGAAAAGTTCAGATATCACCCCGCATCCCCAAATAAGCAGGCAACCATGGAACCCTTAATTGCTGTTTGATACCCCCCCCCCCCCCCCCCCCCCCCCCCCCCTTTTATTCTACTAGGTTGTGTCAACTGCCATCCAGCATTATGCATTCCTATGGCCTAAGCTCGCAAATGATTTTATTTCCGTTCGCTCATGGTCGCCGTCACAAACCTTAGATCCAGCTCCATCGGTTGCCCTCCTGTCCGTCAGAGGAAAACAAACCATTCTGCTAGCCATCCCGTGGACATAGTTCATAATATGTAAGCCATGTTGGATGTACATGTATAACATGTCAGTAGGTCAAGGACTAAAACAGGAATAGGAGTATCTGGCAGCACTTTCCATGAGCATATTCCTTCCGTAAACATAGTCCATGAGAAGGAGGGGTTGAATTTTTCCTTTCATTTTAATTTCGGGACTTCGGGTAAAGAACTGAAGAATCAATTTCTTACAGGCAGCGGCGGTGGTGCTATCACTGGAAGAGATTTTCTTCATTTACTTGGGAAGTACAAACCTTCTTTACAGTGGGATGACAAAAGTTTAGAGCATTATTTCATCTATTCAGATGAAGGTGTAAGACATGCTGTATTTTACCCAACACTGATGTCTCTTTCTGTACGTTTGAATGAAGCGGAAAATTGGGGAACTGGCCTTTCGATTTGGGAGATTGGGCAAGGTTTGGACTACTTTTTCGACATGCTATAGCCTATAGGAAGTGCCATTGCTTACCTTTGGAGGTGTGTCAATTAAACAACTACTGCTGTGCAGTATTAGATATCCATCTGTATGACCTTTTTTTACCCTAATCACTGTGGTGTTTATTCTTTTTCAGCATCGTACTATCATCTCATAATAGTAATAGATCACATCCCCTGAGAAATTTATGTACTGAAGTTTTACCCTTGTTGAGTACAAGTTGTATGAATCAGCTATATTTCATATTTTACGATGTGTTGGGTATCTTCTGGTGTTCTACTTTTTTTTTCCCTTTGGTTAGTTATTCCAAAATTGATGTCATGACATAGCACCAGGTACTTACAAAATGAACACAGTTAAGTAGCTTCACTTGATAGTGCCGAATCCACATCATTTCCAGGGTAAGTCAGGATATTATCTTGCTTTCTTCAGTTTTGCATGCATGATTAAGATTATTTTTCAGCACAAATTGCATAGGACACCAATGGGTAGCATATAGGTATATACAAAGTAATGGTCACATTTCATTTGTCCTCGTGCTTTTTGTACCAGAACATCTCTACTTCTTCTGCTGTCCTTCCAGGGATTCTTCCTGCTATCAGCTCCCACCTACATAATTGCACTATTAGTTGAATTGGAAACACTTTTTTCCTTTGTAATACAAGTATATATGGTACCTGTTCCCCACAAGGCTGTGCATTCTGAAAAAAAGATCTTCCTCTGCTTCTGTGAAATCAACAAGCTTCTGTGCAGTGCTATTTACTTCTGCAACAACTTTGAAGTAGTGCGCTTGGATCATAAATTAAGCAAAAGGATGTAGCAGCAAGCCATAATGCCATATAGACAAATATTATAAATATTACTAGTGTCTGGCGTCAACGCTAAGATTCCCAATAGAATTTGCAATTTCTTTGGACCAAGTTTACCAATATGCAATATTAGGTTGGTCTGGTACTGAATTAAGTAGATATCCTATTTGCCTGCTCAGATTTTCACAGTTACAAGGTATCCTCTGTACTGTTGAAGTAGATATACTATTCCCCTGTTCAAGCTGTTGCAGTTACAAGTTATCCTCTGTAATGGTTACTGTACACCTTCATTTTTGGTTTACTAGTATTTTCCATGGAAGTAAAACATGAAGATGGGCAATATGTTGTGCGAAAGGCCACATAGATAACAAAAGGCGGTACACGGTCACCATTGCAGATGTCGGAAGTGGCAGTGAAGAAAGCTGAAACAAAACATAGAAGAAAAAGCATGAAGTGGTGAACCTTTCGCTTCATGACGACCGTCGGCTTTGGACTTCTTGTCCTGGCTTCCGCTGCTGTTGTCCATTAGAGGAGGGAACTGACGCCCGAAATGGTGAGGCTAGATTCGAGGTGGTTCAGACCTTGGTCCCCACCTCTGTGTTCTGAGGCCTTTGCCAGGATGAACTTACGGGCAACAGTCGGGTTTTAAAGATATGTTGGTACCTTCCCGTTCCAGCTGTACTGATTACGACTACAGTCGGGATCATTTGCAGATGGATTGCACGATGTACAGTCCTGAGAATGTGTGTATGCCACCGTATGGCAAGGAAAGTAGTTCAGAGAACGGAAAAACACGATGGCCTGATCGAGCTCCTTCATTATGTGAAGTGGCATGGAGCTCCTGTGTACTGTGTTAACACTCTGGATCTAATATGACAAATTCAGATGCACAGGTAGTAGCGGCACCATCAACTATTTTGCTAGATCAGATGCTGACATCAGTTCAAACTGGTTTCGTGAGTTGCCAGATTTTACTCTATAAAATCCAGTCATAATTAACGTTTCATTGGGCCCCATGGTCACAAGACGCCTGCATACACTCGTCGGAAGAGTCGATAAAATCGAGTCGGACGTGAAGCATTGTTGATCTATAAATTAGGCAAGTATGAAATTACACAGTTAAGACGTGCCAGAATTTCCATCTCACTGCCTGGTATGGAATAAGTGCACAATACTTGGAAAAGGACTCCATTCTTATCTTACATTCATCATTATTCCTCTCCTGAAAAAAGAAGTGTGGTGGCAATTGCTAAATTGCTAAAGAAACAAATATTTCCCATCAAAACACAAGTTACTTATGAGTTATGACATTTAAATAAAGCCCCGTATCTTTATTCAAAATAATGTCCTAATAAGATTCAAAGACGCCCTTATGAGATTTGAATTTCAAAGTAACCAAATTTAATTTTATGACTAATTGATTATGGATATCCGATGTGTGGTTGAAGATTAGTTTGCAAATCAAACTTATATCTTTTACAGAGATATAGCGCATGGTGTAGTAGCTACCAACAGAGTTATCTGCTTTTAATGGTACAACCACATCGGTGTTTTATATGAAAAGGACATGTTGATTATTTCGAACCAGTTGTTACATGATACATATCCATCAGAAACATGAGCATGTGGCTGATCTCGAGCCTCCATCAGATAAGCCATAAAACCTGTTACATCAAGCACCAGATATGTCATACGAGGAGCTGCATCGTCCTTGAGGGACCAGATTTTGATAGCGCCAGACCAACCACACAATAATTGTTCACAGGGATGGGTGTAACGAACAGTAGGGAAATCTGGGGGGGGGGGGGGGGGGGGGGGGGGGGGGGATGGTGTCATGTTTTTCCTGAAACCCTAGTTATGCGACCCAGTGCAGTCAAGAACAGCCTGCTCATGCCAAACTCCATCTAAGTTAGCCTGCCATAGCTTAACCAAACCGTCGCTTCCAGTTGATGCGAGGGTCATACCACCCATATCCCATTCCAGTTGGCACACCTAATCAGATTCAACAAGTGTAATATGAGAAAACAAATGCAGCTGAACACAGTTCATATCCAAACATATGAGATAACACAAAGGCTAACTGAAAAGAATCCAGTACAAGTACTGGAGCTTATGACTTAGGCGTGCTGTATTATTTGTTGCTATGCATTGCAATATCATTAACTGTATATATAATATACCAAATTCTCCAAAAAAATTTACAAAGTGGAAAACAGCCGAGCAGGATTGAATTTTTGTACCTCACCATCATGGCCACAAAGTACAGCAACATTCTCTGTTGAAGGTCCGCCATCAGAGTTCAAACCTACATACCAGATTGCAATGGCTTTGCAGGTGGCAACTGCGATGATCTCATATGGTCTGGAGTAGTGTACATCACAACAATTAGCAGCGTAGCAGTATTGTTAAATAAGGGTAACTGCTATATTGAAACAGATGTTGAAAACAAATTTGGCTCTACTAGAACACTCTAACCAAGTAGTGCTCGCCGCCCTATAAACAGTCCAGCCAATCATCAGGTAGGCTTAGGTCTGATGTATGCTCGAGTGTTCATAGTGTCTAGCGCTTCTACCTTCTCCTGCCATCCTCTACAAGCTAAAACGTTTGAGCCACCAAGAACGCCGTTTGGAAGACTAAGTGGATCGATCAAAGATAAGAGCTCTAAAATCACAAGCATGCTGTATAGTATTAGTGTTTAGAGGTCAAATTTTACTCCTATTCCTGCCCGCGGTTCATTACAAAACAATCTCACAGAAAAACATAGAAAACAAAAGGTGGTTAAAAATAAAGTAGCTGCCAAACACAATAAAGAACAAGTGGCTGCACATAACATGCTAGCAACGAAACGATGCTAATAGCAAAAGTAAGAAAAACATGAGAATGTAACAGGATGCAGCATTAAGGGATGCAATGCAGTGCTTGCTCATGGGGATAACCTGCCAATGTTAGGAGCCCATGCTACATCACATACTCTTTCTCCCATATCCTCGGGTGAATCAAGCTCAACAAGTGGAAGCCAGCGCTGATGAGCTTCATCAAAATCCCATATCTGTTCATGATTCATAATATTAGAATATGTCTGGAGACACAAACATCAACCAAAGAGAAAAGGAGAGATAAGTTGATGACACATTGTTGTGGACGCTTTCTTTGAAGCAGTACCGCACAAGGAAGAAGAAACAAGCAGAGTCGGATGCAGATAAAAGTGGCTAGATGGTAGATAGTTGGGATTCTGTTAGTTGCTTGCATGATAAGTTTTATTCAGAGTAGCCTAGTCGGCCATACAGTTTGTAATCGATACAGTTAGTAGTCGGCCATACAGTTTGTAATCGATACAGTTAGTAGTCGGCCATACATTTTTGTAATCGATACAGTTAGTGTTTCATATTACGGCTGGCATTATATAGCCAGTGATCCTGATTACAACTACTAACTGTATCGATTACAAACTGTATCACCGACTAGGCTACTCTGAATAAAACTAACTTATCATGCAAGCAACTAACAGAATCCCAACTACCTACTATCTAGCCACTTTTATCTGCATCCGACTCTGCTTGTTTCTTCTTCCTTGTGCGGTACTGCTTCCCAAAGAAAGCATCCACAACACACGTCAATCACATAGTCATGCAAAGCACCAGGTCTTCAATGGACTATCCAAAGTAATTTGCCCAACTATAGTTCTTTTTTTCAGTTTCCGACGAATGTGGAATTGATGTAAGAACACACTGATAGTTTTTATCACACAGGAGATTAAATATTTTCTGATTTGTATATTCTAGTTAACATATTTGCATGGAACAGTCCCATCAGTTGCTGAGCAACCGTGATAAGACTTTATGATGTCATGATATTGGGATGTCGAAGAAGTTTCTACACGCAATACTAATTGACAAACAAAAGGGGGAAAATGCTTAACTGAATTCTACAAACCTTACAAGAGTTGAAATGAGGCGAATCTGAATTGAAGCCAATTGCAAAACTAGCCTGTTGACTTCCACCTCTTCTTGGATTCCATGCTATTGATGCAGAAGTGCATGCTGGTTTTCCAAATCTAGAAATTGAATCGGTAATGTTCTGAAACTCTGCCTACAAGAATAATGAATCACTTTATTACTTTAATTTGCTAAATATCAACAGATGCTAACTACAGCAGATTGAATCATGAAGCTCATTGGTTTATAATCTAAGAATAAGAAGGCACTATCCTGCTGTAAAAAGGGACTAAATAAATGAAGAACTTTGAAGCGGTGAACAGGTAGATAAACCTGAAGCTGCCACTTGTCTAGTTCCAATGAATCCAAGAGCTCAAAAACCTTCACTTGGCCATCTGAGTGTGCAGTAACCTATGCAGACGAGTAAAAGTTACTGACACCGATATGAGGGGCACATGCTCAAGACCAATGCAAGATTTACAGAATAAAAATGAAGCCTGCATTTGAGTACAAGAATTTGCTTCCTTGGTTGCTTGCTGCTGTTGGATGGCTTCTAGTGATACTAAGAGTATGATCTGGTTGCTGCTTTAGTAGTTGCAATGTGTATATGCAAATTGCACAATTCCAATAAGGTAACAAGGAAATACAAATAAAGTGACGGGTATGAAATGGTAAGAAAAAACATAGAAATAAGTATGATATTAGAACTCACCATTTTCAGACTTGACATATGTAATCCAAAATGCACATTTAGTATCTGACAATTGCCACCCTCGAACACTTTACACTTTCTCCAGGTTGGAAGTTGATCATCTATAGGTACAAATTTATCAGTGAGGGTTTTGGCTACTGAGTGCATCGACGAATAGATAAACGGAAATACTACCTCCATCCTTTTATATATACCATTGGGACAACAAGATTAGTGCTAATTTGTACTAATCATGCTGTCCTAATGTCATATAAAAAAGGATGGAGGTAGTAAAAGATAGTGATAAATATTAAGAAATTTTGATTTTGAAGATTTACTGTTGACTTAAAATATATTGTCCAATACAACTAAGTTCTAAGACTTTTTCTTTGACTGAGTTTTCCTATAAACATGCTGCAAGCAGAGTTTGGTAAAACCTATATTTTGGAGTTTTCAGAAAGAATTGAGATTGGTATAGGGGAATAAGAAACGTGAAATAACGCAATGTTTTTTGTGGCAGTTGAAATACTGTACAACCAAGTTACATATTATGAAACTCCAAGGTCCAAATAGGCTTTGAATATCAGTTTTGGCATTCCATAATATCCTAGTAACCCTAAAAGACCTGCATCAGGTTGCTAACTAAGTCTCTATATCCAAACGTATCACCGCAAAATTGGTTTTCAAATTATCGCAAGTCAAAAATAAGCCTTTTATCATTCATAAATATTTGAATACACAGGCGAATTATGTAAAATAGCAAAGGAAGTAAAACAAGTTCAACTATTGTTAAGTGGTTTCCAGTTCTTTCTGAATTAATGCACAAAAAACTGATAACAGCATAAAGGTCTCTGAAAGTACAAGATAATTGCACATACGGAACATATTACAGCGAACTAAAAAGGATAAAAGAAACAGACCCGCAGCAACCTCCTCCCACAGTGAGAGTGTCCCATCAGCACATACACAAGCTATAGCATCTCCGTATTCCGAAGGAAGCCAGACAACATTCACAATGGCATGCTCGTGAGCCTGACTCCACACAATAGAATTTAGAAACCAAGAGACAAAAATTAGTACAAAGTGAAGTGAATAACTGAGTTAGTAAAACAATAAACACCTGAAGGGGTATCATGGGTAATTTAGTAGATGAATAGAAATGATTTTGTTCCCAACACCCACACAGCTGCATATTCAGAACTACCCGAACAAATTGCCAAATCACTTTCAGAACTTAGGTTTTACACAAACATAACCATTTCGCATGATGCATCACGTACTGCTACTTGGTGGCATTAATATGACAAAAATACAATACTACCAAACAGATTGCTAAATCCATATACGAAACATTATGATCTGAACGACCCATTACGCCGTCCTATTATCCTAGGCAAGCAGGAAGCACAAAAAGCTCTGAACTTGCTCTGCAACCATATGAACTCGTAAGGTGCAACCCGTTACCAATCCGCCACCAGAGCGGAAGCCGCATCTGAAACGGGGTTATGCCGTCATCACGTAGGAGCACTGGCGGAGCCATAGCTCGGCCAGCCGGGGCTATGGCCCCCCCTTGCCGTAGAAAAATTTATAAAGATACAAGTGATAGACTGTTGCAACACGCCTAGATGCACCGTTGTGTACTTGATTAGTAAGTTTGCTGCTTCATTTTGCTTCAAAATCCACCGTTTCACCTAGCTCCTTATCCACCAGTGATTAGTATTTTTGTGATCTTGCCTAATTGGCCCCTCCTGCCTTTCACATCTGGCTCCGCCACTGCGTAGGAGGTTTAGGGTTTAGAGTACGAGCGGAGGGAAGCGGACCTGCCACTTGGAGGAGGGGGACGCGTGGGAGTCGTAAACGGAGACGGAGCCGTCGACGGCTCCAGCTGCGAGGCGGCGGCCGCAGTGATTCCAGCCGCAGCACGCCGTGCCAGGACCCAGCTGCGCCACCTGCCGCTCCGCCATTCCCCGCTTCCGGCACTAGTGATGTCGCGGCGGCGGCGCGGGCAGGGGGGCGCCGGCTTGGAGTGTTGTGTTGGTTTGGGACGTGATGTGCGGCAGGCCGGCAGCCCAGATGGATGTCGCTGCTGCGTCGCCTGTTGGGCCGGAAATGAGTGGTAGTTGGGCTAGTGTCCCCAATTCCAAGAAACAGACCCGCGGCAACCTCCTCCCACAGTGAGAGTATACTCCCTTTTCTTTTCTTTTTCTTGCGAAAATATACTCCCTTTTCATGATATACTTATTTATAAAGTACGTTTGTAATTTTCACGAAAAATATGTTATTTAAACATATAAAATAATACATGTTGATGGTCAAATAAAAAGTACCTAGTGGATTCTGAACCAACATGCATTTTGAGATCAAAGAGAGCTTTGTGTTGCATATATTTTTCGTTTTCTTCTTCTCTTTTTTAACAGTTAATATCATAAAAATAATAATTAAATGTAAATATAAGCACTCGTGAGCAGGTGACAAAAACCCACCAAGTGAGCAGATTTTTTACGACAAAAATTCTAACCAACTGAGTTACCTTTTCTCATCGGTTCCCACCTCTTTCTCGTATGGCTACCAGACAAAGTGTAGCTTTCGTGATACACCCGAATCTCCATTTCCGTGCTATAGTAGAGTTGCCACAACGCTGTCTAACCAAATTTCATCGGCATGGACAGATGACCATATGCAATGGTGAGCAGCGCGTCACCTGGGGCTGGGAACCTGCGTGCACGTTGCATTCCATGTGATACTTGGCATGATGGCATCTTGGAAAAAAAATTGATAAAAGATTTCCCCTGCTTTACTCAAAACAAACTAGTGTCAGGCACAGGAATGTGGAAAGACTCCAAGCCAGTCACACGAGCGAGGAGCAACCTGTCTTCCATGGTGTCCTTTTCCCCTTACATGGTAGGTTTGGAGCTAGAGCTCGCTGTATTTGGCATGTTTCTCACCAGCTCCGTGTCTCTGGTCCACTTCTTTCCTGAAAACATATTCCATTCTTAGTTTCCATTAAGACCAAAGAGCAGCACAAGTCAAAATATTCAACAGTTTAGTTTTTCATATACCGAGATCAAGAATCTAGCAATAGATTCAAAATGGTACAATAAAAGCCTTCACTGACAGGAAAAAAAAACATGTAGGACGGGCAACCCATCCACCGCTAGAAAGCCAACATACCCGTGACTGGCGGAGCCCATCCACCGCTAGAAAGCCAACATACCAGTGACTGGCGGAGGTGGCCGCCACTGGAAATGAAATAAAAGAATAAAAAAGCATGGGGCAAGGGCCGGGCCCACTGCGCCACCAAGCCGGTGCCGCCTGCTCCAGCCACCCGCCATGATGTCCATTGTCATCGTCGTGCCGCCCGTCACGTCGCGCCCCATCGTTGCGCGAGTCATTGTCACTCCATGTCGTTGTGCCGCCTGTCGTTGTCTCGCGTAGCCGTAGCCCCACATTGTTGTGATGCGTGTTGTAGCTGCGCCGCCGGTGCCCGTTTTGCTGGAACCCTAACTGTTGTCGCCGAACCGCATCGGATCTGCGAAGAGGGAGAAGAGTGAGGGAGGGAAGGAAGGAGACAGAGAAACTCACGCGAGGTAGGAAGGACTGACATGGATCTTCAAGCCACCGCGCCGGAGCAGCCTATGGCCGGATCTGCGCCGCCATGCAGCCCCCACGCCGCCGCGGCTAGATCTGCAAAGATGAGAGAGAGAAGAGTGAGGGAAGGAGGGAGAGAGACGAGGCCGTGTGCGCCGTCGTGCAGGCCGTCTGGTTTGCCGCTGCCCAAGAGATTGAGAGAGAGAGAGAGAGAGAGAGAGAGAGAGAGAGAGAGAGAGAGAGAGAGAGAGAGAGGGGGGGGGGGAGGCGGCGAGGGATAAAGTAGAGAGAGGATTGCGAGTGAGAAAGACAAGAGAATGAGAGAGATGTCGCGGATAAGGTTGGGCGGGAGATTTTTATCATTTTGGTGGGCCGGTTGCACCTTACAGTGACGGAAGGGTCATGTGACGTCAGCCATGGGAAATCAAATTAATAGTGACAGACAGTGACATCACTATGCTTGCCAATACTACAATGTCTCTTTGATAACATCAGCGTGCTCACCATTACTAATAGGCTGTCGAGCCTGTAGCGACGAGAATTGAGATGTCCACCACTATCGTAAATAGAATTTTTTTTACTGCAGGTTTTTTTTACTAATGCATCTCTTTGCCTAGAATTTCTGATACATGCTGCCACTTAGCAACACAACATGCATCTTAAGTCATTCAAATGTTTTCTTTTGGCCATGATCATGCTGCCACATGATCTTGGAAAATTTATGTCTGTTATTTCAACGCTTGCACCTTGTCCAGAGTATGTCCCTATGCTTGAGGTATTGTGTATGTTTTAAGAGAACATACCATTACTCTTAGATATTTGCTAGGTCTCATATGACTGAGATTTCGTATATCTTTTGTCATATTTTTGGAAAATATATTACTGTTATTCCAAGAAAATTTATGTCTGTTATTTCAACGCTTGCACCTTGTCCAGAGTATGTCCCTATGCTTGAGGTATTGTGTATGTTTTAAGAGAACATACCATTACTCTTATATATTTGCTAGGTCTCATGTGATGAGATTTCGTATATCTTTGTCACATTTTTGAAACAATAAAAATATATTACTGGAATAACAAAACTGCACTGTTGGAACAAAGAAACTGTACTACTGGAACAATTAGTTCTAGGTGGACAATTTCAATTTTTTCAAATAACATTTTTTTGCACGAGTGAATGAAAAATTGGATGGTTGGATCAAAATTTAATGACTAAAAAATCTCAGACACCTGAGAAGAAGACACCTCCTTATTTTTATGCATGAGAAATGAAACCTTTCATTGACAGTGGTCATAGTTTTCGAAAATTTACTTCTTCAATACATAATCACTACAGAGAATGGACAGAAGTAACACGACGAGTCATCATGTTTAGTGCAACTAGAATGATAACTCGTGTCCACGCATAATGCCACACGATCGACGATGCAACCCCAACCTTCAGCGGTAACGACGCGAATAAACACTGAACAGAGCAACACTTCTGGACCTCTGGTAGCACATCTCTGGTACTATTCGATCGAGACTACAACGTGCAAGTTGCACGCGCGGCACGGCAGAACGTGGCCGTCAAAGCACGCAGCGTCAAACGTACTGTACGATAAGATCAGGTCTTCACACTGAAGCAGCTCCAAGCGCCGGAGCAGCCGCGCCAATCCACTTGTGGACAACCGCCGCGAGCGCCTGGTGCGCTGGCCCGGCCGGCGGCGACGCCGACGCCTTCTTCGCCTCCTCTCGCAGCTCGATCGCCTTCTTCCGCGCTGCGGCGCCCTTCTCACCCGCCATGAGCTCCCTTACCAGCGTTGCCACCTGGTCGCACGGCACGATCCCGTCCTCCTCCCGCTCCCTCACTCGAAGGGCCACTCCGACGCCGCCCTCCGAGTCCGACGACGACGACAGCTTCACCGCGTTCATCCTCTGCTCGCCGAACAGCGGCCACGCCACCATCGGCACGCCGGCGCACACGGCCTCGAGCGTCGAGTTCCACCCGCAGTGCGACAGGAACCCTCCCACGGCGCGGTGGTTCAGGATCTCCACCTGCGGCGCCCACGGCGGCACGCAGAGCCCGACGGCTTTGGTCCTCTCGACGAACCCTTCCGGCAAGTAACTCAGGGGGTCGTCGCCGTGTTTCGCCGTGCCGAAGTAGCTTGCGCTGCAGTCCTTGTCGTTGGGGTGCCGCACCACCCACAGGAACCTCTGCCCGCTCGCCTCCAGCCCGGCGGCGAGCTCAGCGGTCTGCTGCGTGGACAGCGTGCCGCCGCTGCCGAAGCACACGTACAGGACCGACCCGTCCGGCTGCTCGTCCAGCCAGCGCATGCACTCGTGCTTGGCCGCCTCGTCGGAGCACGACCGGACGAACGGGCCCACCGCGTAGGCCGGAGGGTACACGCCCTTGTCCGAGAGCTGCTCCTTGAACGCCACCAGAGTCTCGTGCTCCATGGCGTCGAAGGTGTTGACGAGGAAGCCGTCGGCGCGGAGGTAGTCGATGCCCAGGCCGATCAGGAAGGGGTACACGGGGTTGGCGCGGTCCTGGAGCGGCTCGACGAGGTCGGCGCCGCGCAGCGGCACGCACCCGGGCAGGCGGACGGGCTCCGGGAGGTCGCGGCACTCGCAGGCGGTGGTTCTCGCGATCACCGGGTTGTGGAGCAAAGAAGCCAGCGACATGAGGCTGGAGGTGTAGAACACGTACCCCGGCACGCCGAGCTCCTCGGCGACGACGAGCGCCGCGGGGCAGAGCATGTCGGTCAGGAACGCCGCGACGCCGCCGCCCGCGGGGGCGGCCACGAGCGAGCGCAGCAGGTCGCGGAGGCGCGGGAGCGTGCGCCGGACGACGGTGACGATGCGGGTCACCAGGTGCGCGTCGGCGGGGAGGTCGTCGAGGGGCACCTCCGGGAGCTCCACGGTGCGGACGCCCGGCGGGAGGGAGGCGAGCGGCGACGAGTGCGCGGGCGAGGAGAGGTTGCCGAAGGTGACCACCGTGGTGGTGACGCCGTGCTGCGTGGCGAGGCGCGCCGCCAGCTCGGCCACCGGGACGACGTGCCCCGCGCCCGTTCTGGTGAGCACGACCACGTGGGGAGCTTGGCCGTGTACGGGAGCCATGGTACCTTGCCCTGACAAGCTCGTAATCGTCGGAGCCATGGTATGAGGAGGTATTGCATTATTAGCTACTTAAGTAAGTACCATGCATAGAGCGTTTCCAAAGGTGCGAAGTAGCCTTTCACGTCCTCAAAGACTTGGTACAAGAGCTTCATGACGCACCCGCGTGTCAACGGCTCAGTAAATATTACAGAGTCTAGCTATTAACAAAGATCTAACTCTTTCTATTTCCTGTCTTGGTTTCTTCCACGTAGGACAGCATCTTGTGTAGACTAGCTCTTAATATGCCTTCGAGGACGCTCGTATGCCGTTGCTATGTATCCGTAGTTATAAAGTAGAGCAAACAGAAGAGAAAATGAGATCCTATCCGTAGTTATAAACTATCGGCAAAATCACATAAATAACAACAAAACATCTGTCCTCAAACATCTGTCACATAAATAACTGTTGTAGCACCTTTACCGACAGTAGTCAGTGGGTCCAAAAGTGTCCTTTGCCGACTACAGACAGTGTTGTCAAAACTTCGTGCAAAAAAGTTATAAAAATATGAAAAATGCTTCTTCTAAGAGGATAATTACGCAGCAGGTTGATTTCTGTCTTTCATTTTATTCAACCATGTCCCTGTCATGCACTGGACTTCCAGTTTGTTCCATCCACTTCACCGGTTTTCAAACTGCAAAGTCACGTGCACGTAAGTCCTACATCACAAGTGCGTTTTGATCTAGCAGATTGGCACTACCATTCCAAACCATATGACATCACTCTTATCCCCACTGAATGAGACTGGAGTACTAACTTTGACGACAGGCCACCGGGTGCATATTCCTTTTGATTTTCTGATATTCGCTAGGCTACTCACTCCGTTCCAAAATACTTGTCATTCTAGCTTTGAACTAGATTCATTTAACATTCTCTGAATCTGGATAACATGTTTGTCCAGCTCATTGAACCTTCTATGATATCTTGACATCAAAAAACACTTCCAGAATGACAAGTAAACTGGGACGGAGAGAGTAGCACATAAGAAGTCTATAAGGTAACTTTGAACATGTCGCCACGCTGGATATTTAGTTCTTCTGAAAAAAGTGACATGTTTAAGTTTTCTGAAAAGTTGACTATTCTACTTCGTGGGTGATGATCCGTAGATAATGGAGGGCCTGTTTTGTTTTGGTTTTTAGAAGATGTAAGGCAGATGAAAAGAGTGCTATTTGTGTTTCGGGTTGATGACTTGTGACACTTTCTGAATGTAAGTTCTTTTTTTAAAGTTTTTTTAGTAATCAATAGATCCGCTGAAAGTCTCTTATATGCGGTGTTCAAAAAAGTGGATGAGCTAAGCCGACGTTTGAGCACTGCCTTGGCGGCGCCTAGGTGGTTCTAGGTGTTCGAACTTTTCATATTTTTAGAAAATATATATTAAAAGTTAGAGAAAATAACGAACACATTGCATATTAACACATGTTTATTAGAAAACTAGAGAAAATATTTAATTAATAATTTATTTTTTAGCATAATTAATAATTTAGTTGAAAGCGATGCTGTAGAGTCCGTCTAGCGCTTATGCGCTCTAGGCGATTGTATTTTAAACGTGCTCGACATATAACATTGCTCGGTACACACAGGAGCGTAGTATGTACAGCACGGTTGATGGGCTAAACTAAACTGAGGTTGGGCCTATTGAGGTCTGAACCGAGGTTGGGCCTTAGAAAGCCCACAAGTTACCAGACAGCTGGCCAGCAGCAGAAAACGAAACCGAGCCGAGGTTGAGCGCCGCCGCGTACCCTCCGGGCCAGCCGCCGTCACGCCATCGCCGACAAATTGTCGACCGAAGACCATCCTCGCCGTTCCTACTTCTTGATGGAGGTTGGTCTGCAAGAATCCCTAACTTCTTTTTTTATTTGCGTCGCGATGCATTACCGCCGACCCTCCGCCGTTACACGCCGCGGTAGCGATTTGGGTAGTTAAACAAACAACCAATAGTGCTAATCACACCTCGTAGACTGGAGCTGGCCTGCTGCGTGTATGTAGAGCGAGCCAGCACGATCCGTTCAGCAAGGATCGGATGCTGATTCCAGGATTAAGCAAGTATATGGGGGTAACATGGCCTCTTCAAGAATCAAACTATTATTAGGCGTAAGAGGTCGACGCGCTTTTGCGACCACCTACTGTTGGTAGTGGGTCCAGGACATTATTGCTGTGATAATTTCTTTTCCGAGAATAAAACACCCTAACTATATGTAGCAAAGCATATTTCGTTCTTATATTGTCAGCTTTTTGTAGCTAGCAACTTTCAGTTAGCTAGTAATTCACTAAACATCATCCGAATAATACTTAAATAAGAAGAAATATAAATGGTTGCGAGAAGGTTGTCTGGATCAAAATTTCTATATTCAGGTTCACATTTTTCTATACATTTACAAGAATGCAACTTGTATGAGGATTGGCGAATCCTTTAAAAGACGGAGGCCAATCACAAGACCTTAGAGTGACTTCCCTCGAGAATCTATGAGCTAAGAATGTTTAGGAGGGCAACTCTGCTCTGGATCATTCTCCTGAACAGAAGTTCCGCTCCAGTCTCAAGATCTCCAGCAATGCACTCTAAAGCCTGCAAGTGCTCCTCCTCACAAAAAACTGCTTTGCTCTTCTGGAATGCCTTAGAGATGAGTGACCTCTTGGGCATCACTACTTGCTTTGATAGGAGGCACAATGTCGACGCGAGTAGAGAGCTGGCAAGCAGTCTAGACTTGAACAATAGCCTGACAACCTTGCAATCCTCCTTGTCAAAAGTAGTCTTCTTGGCAACCTTCTTGATTTGTTTATGCGCCTTCTTGACCAACCCAGCAAAAGACTGGATCTTGGCCTGGGAGCTTGCATCACCTCTTCGGATAACCACTTGCAGATCTTGGATGGTGACCTTCAACTCGGCAAATATCTCTTGCATGGCATTGCAGAGATCAATTAGCTCGAGAGAACTTTCCATTTCCCTATCCAACATCTTCCTTTGCTGGATCGAGCAAACTTGGTTGCTGGGCAAGTTGATGATCTCCTCAATGTGGCTGTATACATCTCCAAGCCTCCTCAGACCATCACACATTGCCTCGATGGTTGCAGAGGGTGAAGAGATGCTTGCCTCTAGGCTGAGCAACTCATCTTCGATTTCAATCTCATTGGAGTACCTCTTAAATGGCAAGCTTACTGATCTAAGATGGCGAGCCATGCTTGTATTAGAGCGCGAGGTATTGGGGTGATGGAGAAGAAAGAAGAAACTTTGGTTTGATGTGTCTGCCCCTTCTGCAAGGCCATTTATACACTGGATTCATATGGGAAACCACATTTTAAATGCTAGACAGAAAGAATCATGCCATTTCATCTCCTAGATGTTGTCTATTGATGTTTCGACATAGTGCTGCTGTAATGCCACATTATCAAGGGTGTTCACATGATTATACCATTCTTTAGGCCACCAGACACCAGACATCTCAGAAATGAGTTTAACACTCTGTCATGTTCAAGTTATTGATGGCAATGAGAATCTGCATTAGCTCCTAGCATCATGGTAGATCTTGGAGTCAGTGCAAGTTCAGTTGTTTAACAGGTTGTCAACTGGGCATTATTCATGGCATCTGCATTGGTCTGATTCTTGTTAGCCACGATCATTTGCTGGTTTCCTGCTTTGGATCACTGCAACAGATGCTTGAGTGAGCGGTGAGACTATCTGCCTGTCATGTCTATTCTATTGTTGACAATTCTATCTGCACGAGGGAAACAGCGGGATCATGAAGGATGGAAGGTTATTCTGGTGCTAATGAGATGCTAAGAAAAATTTGTCTTGTTGCGTTCTGATGTTTCCAATGTCCAACACTGGCACTATTCGTGCAGCGTTGCTGGCATGTTTCAGCTATCCATTGCAAAAATTAGGACAACTAGTAAGTGCGCTGGTCTTGACGCTTGACTAAGCGAACATCATAATTGTCCTAGGACATTATGTTTCAGCTAGGTATCTTGAGATAGTCAATCAATTATTAGGAAATATAAAACAAACATACTTTAGATATATAATAAAAGAATAATTTTAAGATCTGATTCCTGGAGTACCTTGATTTGAACTTAGAACAGTGGCTACAAATGCCAACGATATCTGGCAAAATATTTGAAAATAAATGAGGCTGCGTAGGGATGGAAGGGACCATAGTAAAGAAACAATCACTGTTATGCAATAAAAATCTTTTCACTTTCGGTTTGGATAAGTTCTGATTATACAGGTTATGAAAATGTTCAGCTTATGACTTTTCAATTGCAATCATTTTACATTTCCATCTATATGCATATCTTGTACATAATTTCGTGGTCATTGACAGACCCTTCGGAAGTTGGATGGCGAATGCGGCGCATTGGTGTAGAAGGTACGAGGTGAGAGTGCTCTAAAGAGAAACCCATACTTAGATAAATGTTCTAAATATATTTTCTTGACTGAACCAGGCCTACAGTGCCAACTCCATTGTCCATGATTGGCATGCTTAGCAACCGTGAACCAGTGGACAGTGAAGATCTCAATGATCGTTATTGTCCTGCAACTGAGCAAACAATCAGTCTTCAAGTCCCCAAGTGGAGTTTTACACAGCAGAAGACGAATGTAGCCAGACAACTGTTTGTAAATCTTCTTGGTGGGGTTCTTCGTCAAACTGACTTCTTTTGATACAAAGACAACGATAAGGTAATTTGTTCTGCAATAAACTTATCATCTTCTCTCATCCTCCTATTGTGCTGGCTGATTTGAATTGTTAATAGTTCAGAGTGTATAGAACACAAAAGGGGCGAACTCCTTGTCTTGCAACAATTAATGTTTTCATAATTTTGCCCCTGCTGTCTTGTTGAGGTCATATTAACAGGCGACCATATTAATCACTCTATAGTTATAGTTGGATAACAAAAGTTCTTTTCTTTTTCTTCTGATAGTAGCCAGATAAGAAAGGCTAGAAAATGAAACTAGACGCGTTTTCCATCAACAAGCTGTAATAATAAATAAATTCTTTGAGTCTGCAGAACAAAGTGCATGGTTTACAAAGTGTAGGATCGTCTCTTAATTATGCCCAGTTATGTTTTTAAAGCATTGTTTTGCTGTGAATTCCATCTAGTTCTTCTATTTATTTTCCAAATTAAGCTCCATATGTGCATACTTAATGCTTAATGATGTATCCTCTTCGATGAGATTTTTTTTAAAAAAGGAACTTTGTTGGACACCGGGTTCAAAATCTTTTGTTTATAAAGCATTATTTTTTGTCTGTACGATGCTCTCTAGTATCATGCATACAAGGATTTTTGAACCCAGTATCCTACAGACAATTCATGAAGGTATCTTCTTTTGTGCTTGAGAACCTAGAAGTAGCTTAATTTTACTATCCCTTTTACACTGCAGATGTAATATCGACGTTAAAATAAATAAACCTGTGTTCGCAATATTAGAATGTAGTGCATCGCTCATGTAGAACTATTGCAGCCACAAATGATGGTGGCATGCAGCATGTTGACCATGTTATGGTTGATGCGCGTATAACTAATTACCAGTATAAGTTTGATAATGAACCTTTTTCCTTTATCTGATATGTAATCTGCTACGTTGGTCTAAATTGTTCAAATTATCTTTGAAGTGATTACTACACATGTTGATAGGATACACGTAACCGGTTTCAATTCTTTTAAGTTTCCTGAATATATTACTATATATTAAAATATGTCGCCACCTTCAGTTTTAAAACTGACAGGTTCGAGTTTTCTGAAAATTGATAATCTGCTTCGTGTGTTGCGGTGCCGGATATACGTGCAGATCAGTGGGCTTAGTAGTCCGAAATTTTTTGTTCGGCTATCAGTAAAGTAGAACCGTCGTCGCTGTCCTTTTCAAAATGGACTGATGATGGGATCTAGACCGCCGTTGGTGGAGCCTCCGGCCAGCCGCCATCACGCCGTCGCCGACAGTATGAAGCCTGAAGGCTGCTGTTTCCGCCATGGCTACTTCTCCCTGGAGGTTGGTCCTCGAGGTGCCCTCACTTTTTTTTTTTTTTTTTTTTTTTGCGTTGTGATGCCTTACCACTTGTCCTCCGCTGTTGCATGCCGCATTACTGATTTGTTTTGTTAAATATAGATGCGATGATGCTAATCAAACCTCGTGTCTCGGAGCTGGCCTGCTGCGTGTATGCAGACCTAAGCCAAGCATGATCCGCTCAACAAGGATCAGTGCTCAAGTGGTGGAGTAACATGGCCACTTGAAAATTCAAATAATTAGGCATACAGATCCACAAGCAGCTGAGTGATTGGGACTCCTTAACTAACAGTTAGCTAGCTATTGGGCCAAACATGATTGCTGCTATAATTTCATTCCTGGGAAAAACTCTATGTAGCAAAGTATATTTAGTTCTTATATTGTCAGATTCTTGTATTTATGGAATTTCAGTTGCCCGTAATTCAATGAAAATCATCCAAATAATACTGAAAAAAAAGAACACATAAATGGTTGCACTGGAAAGGTTGGCTGGATCATCTCTTACTTTCTAAATCGCGTCCGGTTCTCTCGCACGTGATTGGCTGGTTATCATCCACCGTTGATCTAACCATCAACGTTCACAATTACGTCCACGTCACCATGCAACGAACGGTGTCCCACACGCCACGACGAGAGCCGATCGAGAAGCTTCGAATTCCTTGGCGCCGCAGCCTGCAGCTCCACTGGACACCGCCACCCGCATCCCCCGCGCCGTCCTGTCCGCACTATCTCTCAATTCGGCCGCCCTTCCCCAGCGCGCCAGCAGCCCACTCCATGGCGCCTCCCGCGAGCACGTTGCCGCTAGCTGATTGGAGGCCGTCAAGGGCCACGCGCGGGGAGCTGAGGGAGAGGGCCACAAGGAGGGCTCCTGCAGGATTTGGCGTCGAGCCGGGCAACGCCATCGCGGAACTGAGCACCGACCTCGCGGATCCGTTCCTGCACTCCGGCCGTGCCGCGATGCGGAACCCGGCTGGTCTGAATTTGGCGCCCTCCCACTCACGCTCGCCCAGGCCCTTGACGCTCGCGCTGCTGCTTGCTTGCTTGCTCGCTCGCGTACTGCAGTCGCCTCGAGTGACCGAAGATCCTAGATGCTTGCGCTTACTGCCGTGATGCCTACTGCTACTGCGTGCTTGTGCGCCAATTTGGTCGACTGCCGTCATGATTAATACAAAACATGGTTCAGATGATACAAGTAAGTGCAATTTTAGCTGTGCCCTGCTTTCAATTTTTGAAATATTAGACCATGCTTATCTTTAATACAAAATAATGTACCACCAGTTCAACTTCACTTTCTTTCACTAATCAAGGTTTACAAATCTTCTGTATATTTGGTTTACAAACCATGTTTTATAGAGCAAATATTATTCAGATTAGATAACTTATTGTTTCAACGAGAAGAAGTATGATTTAATTCAATAACATGTAATAACTGATTTATATTTTAGTTTCAACTCGAAGGTACACATTTTTAGAAACTTCAAAGATGCCTAATAGTATATATATATATATATATATATATTAGTCGGCCATATCAAACGATTTAAACAGCAGAAAGCTGACCTGCTATATATACATGTGTGCTATTATAATCTGACCTGCATATATAAACCCATATTGAGTAATAACAAAGGTTATTTGTTGTTAGCTTCCTATTTTGACATTGTTAATAATACCAATCTCAGACTCCCAATCATATATTTAGAGAAGCGGTCATAAATGGGTGAGTGAAATAACTAATATTCACAACTTCAGGGTTGTTAGTACATACAGAAGCTATGCATTTCACAGCATATTGATCAAGATAACACATACAACACCAGGGGTCTTTGAAAGATCTGATAATGTATTTTAAAAAATGTCCATCTATGTTTGATTATGTGAATAACTCATAAACATCAGGTGAAACAAGCTGTATGGTGACATCATTAGCTAATCTTTAATATGTTACAAGTATCCATTTGCTTTCAAAAAGTCTTGGGATAACTGTGCTTATCTTTTGGTATAAGACAGAGCGCCAAGCAGCAACGGCCATTGAATCATTCACCATTTTACCACGTTGTCCTACTCTCCCTTTGAAGTGAGAATGTACACAAGCTGATAGAGAAGAACAAGTAATTATTACTCCCTATTTTATTCAACTTTCTAAAAATTTCATAATGTTCTCCTAAAAATAACTTTATAATACAGGTCATGCAATGAAAAAATTAAAATGGTGGGACACAATAAGGAACACCACCATCCACACAAACAACACAGTACGCGCGGCAAGGCCCGCACGATGTTTCTAGTAATTTCTATGTTCTGTTTCACATTTTTCTGTACATTTACAGCTATGGAACTTGTATGAGGATTGGCAAATCCTTTAAAAGGCGGAGGCCAATCACAGGACAATAGAGTGTCTAGACTCGAGAATCTATGAGCTAAGAATGTTTAGGAGGGAAACTCTGCTCTGGATCATTCTCCTGAACAGAAGTTCTGCTCCGTTATCAAGATCTCCAGATATGCACTCTAAAGCCTGCAACTGCTCCTCCTCACAAAAAATGGCTTTTCTCTTCTGGAATGCCTTAGAGACAAGTGACCTCTTTGGCATCACCACCTGCTTGGATAGGAGGCACAATGTTGATTCGAGTGCAGAGATGGCAAGCAGTCTAGCCTTGAACAATAGCCTGACAAGCTTGCAATCCTCCTTGTCAAGAGTAGTCATCTTGCTACACCTCTTAATTTGTTTATGCGCCTTTTTGACCAACCGGGCGAAAGACTGGATCTTGGCCTGGGAGCTTGCATCACCTCTTCGGATAACCACTTGCAGATCTTGGATGGTGACCTTCAACTCGGCAAATATCTCTTGCATGGCATTGCAGAGATCAATTAGCTCGAGAGAACTTTCCATTTCCCTATCCAACATCTTCCTTTGCTGGATCGAGCGCCAACGCTTGGTGTCCCGAGTGGTCAGAGCGTGTAGCTCCGGGAGCTTTGCTCCTGTTGATCCCGGGATCGAGCCGCGGCACCGCGCGGCACTGTAGCTCGCTGAGATATGCTACGCTGCAGTGTAGAGTAAAAAAATCCCCTCGTCCTCTCTGTGTCAAAGCACATGGTTAAGACTCGCGTCGGAGCTCACAACGGCCAGCTGAGTCCCTGTGTAGGATCGGGGAGGAGGTTCGGGGGTTTTCTCGACCTGCGTGAGAGGTTCTTCTCCTTAGCAAATGCCGTCGGGGGCGGTCTTCCCCCGACAGGTCAAGTTTTTTTTGCTGGATCGAGCGAACTTGGTTGCTGGGCAAGTTGATGATCTCCTCAATGTGGCTGTATACATCTCCAAGCCTCCTCAGACCATCGCACATTGCCTCGATGGTTGCAGAGGGTGAAGAGATGCTTGCCTCTAGGCTGAGCAACTCATCTTCGATTTCAATCTCATTGGAGTACCTCTTAGATGGCAAGCTTACTGATCTAAGATGGCGAGCCATGCTTGTATTAGAGCGCGAGGTATTGGGGTGATGGAGAAGAAAGAAGAAACTTTGGTTTGATGTGTCTGCCCCTTCTGCAAGGCAATTTATACACTGGACGCATATGGGAAACCACATTTTAAATGCTAGACAGAAAGAATCATGCCATTTCATCTCCTAGATGTTGTCTATTGATGTTTCGACACAATGCTGCCTAACTGCCATACTATCAAAGCTTTTCACGTGATTATACTATTGTTTTTATCACCAAGCATCTCAGGAACCAGTTTAAACCTGTGTCATGTTCCAATTATTGGTAACAATAAGGATCTGCATAAGTTCCTAGCATCGTGGTAGATCTTGTAGTTAGTACATGTTAATTTTCTTAACAGGTTGTCAACTAGGCATTATTCGCACCATCTTCCCTTGTCTGATTCTTGTTAGTCACTAGCATATGTAGGTCTGTTCGTCGGCCTCATTGATGCTGATTAAATTATACTTATGTGGAGCTGGCATGTTTCGGCTGTGTAGAGCAGGATCCATTTCAGAAAGATCGTGCATCTCAGCCACATGTAAGATGAGCTTTGCAAGATAGGTACTTTCATGAGGCCAACCAATCAGGCTTTAGTTTAGTGTTGATGAAATTTTTTAACAGAAAAAATATATTATAGTTGGAAGGGAATGCGTTCAATCCCAGTTATTTGTTTGTTACTGTAAATGATGTCATGCTCCTAACATACAGTTTTGATATGCCTGACCAAGTGATTTAACAAGGATATAGCACCATAGATATGAAATTCACAACATTCTCTTTTTTTGTTCAGTGAACTTTCTATACATATCGATCCACAAGTATACATATCACAAATTTTGTGATGATTGACTAATCCTTTAAAAGGTGGATGCCAATCACAGGAGATTAGAGCTCAGGGCATGTATTAGCTGATATTGTTGAGAAGAGAAACTCTGCTCTAGATCAATCTCCTGAACAGAAGTTCAGCTCCATTCTCAAGATCTCCCACCATAATGCACTCTAGTGCCTGCAACTGCTCGTCCTCACAAACAACTGCTCTTCTCTTCTGTAATAGAGACCTGAGACCTCTTGGGCATCAACTTGTTTTGACAACAGAAACAATGTCATTTCGAGTACAGAGACGTCGATCCTTTTGAGGGCCCACCCCCATGCATGGCATCCCCTCCCAGCCCGCCACGATGGGACGCATCTCCGGTCCCTAGCAATCGGGTCGGCTCTCCGATGGGGGACGACATTTCGCTCGACACGCCAGTCCTCGCTGCTTTGCGCACATCGCCGGAGGCGGCGAGCCTGGAGCATCCCATTCCGGCTGGTGATGGGGCCGCTACTCCTACAGTCAAGACGCCAGCCACCCTGAAGAGATATGCGCGCAGGCGACCTGCTCAAGAGAAGAACACAGAGGTTGGGGAAGACGGCTCTCTACCTACTGAGGCTCCGCTCTCGAATCTAGAGAGTGTTGCAGCATCAGTAGACCCTGTGGACGTGGTAGAGACGGCAGTGGATCTGTGCTCATCCCGAGCAGGAACGCGTAGTAGACACGGCCGTCGCTCCGTCCGTACAGGCATCCCCCTCCTCGGCAAGTGCTCATGCAAGCTTCATCAACACGATCTCCAGGGCAACTGCAATGGTGCTGCCTACTCCGAAGCATTCACAAGCTAGGCTGAAAGCACGCATGCCATCAGCGCCACCGCGTCGAAGTCGGCGTCTTGCCGGAGCTGGTGTTGAGTTCACGGTGGAACCTGAACCGGCACGCTGCAAGAAGCGAGTCATGCGGACGCTCGCAGTGATTCAAGAAAATGAAGGAATCAATGACTCGGCTCTGGAAGAATACACCAAGTTGTTTGCGCAGCCATTATCAGAGGAGCATCTGTTCGCACTAGCCTGTTTGTTTGGGTGGCGCTCCCCGGACGAGCTGGTTAGAGAGGCTAGAACGGAATGTACAGGAATGTAATAGCCTGAGTTACATGGGTCGTTCTTATTTCTGTGTCAATGGATCCGAAAAAATTTTTGGTCTGGAATGTACGGGGTCTCAATTCCCGTAGCCGACAGGACGCCGTCAGAACCTTGGTCGACTCCGCTCGTGTTGATATCGTTTGTTTGCAAGAAACAAAAATGGAGGATATTTCACAGCGTGATGTAATCTCGATGCTCGGTACAGCATTTTCAGAGTTCATTTTTCTGCCTTCTGTGGGAGCCAGCGGTGGCATTCTCTTGGCATGGAAAAGGGACATCTGGGTGACAGGCATCAGCAGGATAGACAACCATAGTGTCTCGGTGCAGTTCAACTCCAGCTCCAATCAACAATGGTGGTTGACATGTGTGTATGGTCCTCAAGGCAATGACCGCAAAATTGAATTCCTACAGGAGCTAAGGGATATCAGGCAGGCTTGTCAAGGCCCATGGTCGGTGGTCGGTGATTTTAATCTAATATATAAGGAGGAAGACAAGAGCAACGACAACTTCAACAGGGCTATGATGGGCAGGTTTCGTCGTTTTATCAACGATCTTGCACTCAAGGAGATCCCACTACATGGGCGCAAATTTACTTGGACTAATAATCACGTATCAGTCAAGTTGGACAGAGTTCTCTGCTCGGTGGAGTGGGAGGATCTTTTTCCCAACTGCTTGCTGCAATCGGCTGCCTCGGATGACTCTGATCATTGCCCGTTACTTTTGGGAACTAATGACATTCAACCAGGGAAGAGGCGCTTCCATTTTGAATCATTTTGGCCCAAGCTTGATGGCTTTATGGAGGCAGTGCAAGCTGCATGGGAGTCGGCAGAAGCTGGTGCATGTCCTTTTGATACTCTATCACGCAAGTTCCAGGCTACGGCTAGAGGACTGCAAAGTTGGAGTCAAAAGAATGTGGGACACGTGAAGACCCAGCTTGGCATGGCAAGAGAAATTTTGCACCAGCTAGAAATCGCACAGGACAGTCGTGCTCTCTCCGAGGAAGAAATAGGGCTGCGCAATTCACTGAAGAAACATTCTCTTGCTCTCTCATCACTGCTGAGAACCATAGCACGGCTGCACTCTCGGATCAGCTGGATCAAGGATGGAGATGCAAATACCGCGCTTTTTCACGCCCAATCTCAGTATCGCAGCCGCAAGAACTTTGTTGCTCAACTGGTGGAAGACGGTCAGGTGCACACCGATCAGAAACGCAAATCTGAAATCATGGACAACTTCTATCAGAATCTGCTGGGGCAGACCGTGGAAAGGGAACGCACAATTGATTTGACAGCATTGCAAATTCTGTCACACCCAGTTTTAAGGACAAAACTGAATGCATAGCTATATGTGTGCCAGGATCAAGTTCCATACATATAGAGACAATAGTGAAATAAACAGTATAACCAGTGTCATTATTACATCGTCTCATCGTAGCATTATTACAATATCCGAATATAAATGTCTCATAAGACTAAATAACTCGACAGCGGAAGACACCCAAACGCACAGGCAGTCGACTGGGAGATAGCACGCCTAGTATTCCTCATCGAAGTACTCCATGGCGCCTTCATCTTCTGAGCAGCATTTCAATGTAGAATGGGGAATAGCAAGTGTGAGTACATGTCGTACTCCGCAAGTGGGGGAAATAAATGACATGTAAGCTTAATAGAAGAAAGGCTATAACATGGTTCATTAGCATAAATGCCAACTATAACATAAGACACAGTTTATAAAGCAACCTACATTACTAGGTGTGTTGAGACTACTCATTAATTAAATTAAGTAAATTAAACCAAACTCCACACAGGAGACAGTCCACAGAGGACAACGGTTCACACAGGACCGTGAGGGAAAAGATCACCAAGATACATATAATTCACCCAGAAACCACCCAACCAACCAACACCCACTAATCGTGCGAAAGGGCCATGCCGCTCGTAACCGTGAGCACGGCTTTCATGAAAGTTTTACACTCTGCAGAGGTGGCACCACTTTACCCACAAGATAGAGATTCCCGTAGAGCCATTCCACTTCCGAGGTAGATGACCGGGGTTTCTCTACTAGCCTTTACAAAGAATGCTCAACAATGTAACTCGCTCATTAAGGATCCACAGCCGTACATAAGTGTTGGTTCACAGAAACCCACAGTTCACACAGGACCATGACTCAAGAGCCAACACTCCAGCTGCCCCCTCTGATGCTAGGCGGTTCCCAGGATCACAAAACATCCCTTCCCCACTCTACCAATAGCGAGCACAAAATTAAGAACACCCTAATTATTTGGCTAGCCTACCCATTATCAGTCTTGTGATGGCACTGTTGTCATGGTTACACGTTCCACGAACCGGTCCTTAGCTGATCCGAGCAAGAACTATTCTCAAACCAAATGTTCACCGAGAACCATCCAAACCATCCCCTTGCTCAGACCCTATGTTGACGGTCATTACGGCATGAAATGACCATCAACATATCGGTAAATAAATAGCTTTTCACCAAGATTCCATGCATAGTAGTTTAGATTAACATAGTTCCACAAGTTTTGGTGATTTTTGGATGCAGGAGTAGATAATGGAGGAAAGTGGGCCCAAGCGGGGGAAAACCCTGGCCGGCCGGCCCCACCATAGGCCGGCCGGCCTACCCCGGTGGCCACCGGCTACGATCTTCCTTTAGTGGGCTGTAAACAAGCCCAAACTTCATAATTTGAAGCCCACTCACGTGGATTTGCGCCGACTTACCGGTAGTGGGTTATTTGGGCCTTAACTTGACCCTCACTGCAATCCTGCCGCCCCCACGGAGTAACCGACCTTCGGACCGACTCCAGAAGGCGATCAGGAGCGTCCACAGGCGAGGCGGTGGCCAACCGCCACTATGGACGGCCGGCCGGCCTAGCAGGGTGGCCGGCCGGCCTACCTTCGCGCCACCGACGTCTCAGCTTCGAGCATAAGTACCCCCCCTGCTGGGGAGGCTATAAATAGAGGTGGCCGGCTCCATTTCAACTCGCACCTCACACTTGAGAAGAGAAGACCCCAAGTAGGGTCACGCTCTTTCTCATGGAAGATCACTCCACTTGTGTAGTTAGAATAGGATTAGTATTTTAGTCATGGGAGTTAGAGTAGAAGTGAGAGCTTCGCTCGGAGCTCCGGAGTTCTCTTCGGAGTTTGGGTAAAGTTCTCGTGTATCTTTTCTTTCATACTTTCTTTAATATAATTATTTTCTTATTTATTTATTTTCTTATTTAGCTTTCTTTTTAGTTTATATTATTTATTTAAGTAATTGTTATAGAGAAATTCTTGTGTTGGATCCACGTCTGTGTATGGTAGATACGAATGAGTTGTTTGCTTGAGGACTGGCAGTAGGGACATAATTGCCTTATTGTCACGTGTCCCGCACAATTTATTTGGATTTATTGTTCATGGGTGGCTTGCTCTTTGGCCAAGAGTAAGTTATTAGGATAGTTGTAAGCAAGGTGTTTGGAATTGTTCTAGCGTGTTTTGCCCTCAACCCCACGGGATGATGTGGTAGCCGCGAGTGTAGGTGACAGCTACACCGGTCTCTGTAGTCCACCACGTTCGGGTTGAGTGTGTAGGGGCCTAGACGCGGTCCGTTGACCGGATACGTTGAACCTAGTTCTCGGGTTGCGTGTCTTGGCGGCGGCCGTGCCCCTGATGCACTTGAATGTATCTGTAATGAAAGCTTAAGTAAATAATAGTAGACTATCGTGAAACTAAATGCTAACCCCTAGGCTGACTGATACCTTCTTCTCGTTGTCCTCCCAAACTAAATGCTAATTCCTTGTTATCTACATCGATGGATGTTCTCCTGAGTGCCACACATATCATATATGTATCCCTGCTTTGGTCTAGTTTGCAAGTTATAAATAATAGATGTTTCTTTGTTAATTCATGATATTCTTAGCCCTGCTTCCCTGAGGAAAATATAAATACGATACCCTTGGAATACTCCTGGGTGAAATGCTACAACGGTGTTCCGTGCGCTTGCGGAGTTAATATTTATCTCTGTGCGTAAGAAACGCCAACACCCTAGCTTCCCATGTTGCTAAACAAATTAGCAGATTAACACTTAGTTCAAGTATACCATTAGTCAAGATTAACATGATAAGGTGATTGACTCAACAGCAAGGCTAAGCAACAACTACCCAAAGACAACCACCATAAGCTAGGGTGACAAGGAATGATATGGAACAGGTAAAGTAGACACATAGGATTCAATATTAAACAATCATGCATGTTTATAAAAGGCACATTTAATAATATAGGTTCAGAATGGTCAAGGACACTTGCCTGTATCCCCTGCTGCTGCTTGCTCAAACTCTTGGTCTTGGAAATTCTCAAACGGCTCCTCTTCTAATAACGGTAACATGCAAAGCACACATACACAAACAATAAGGAACAGTACATCAAACAGTACCAAACTGTTACAAAAACTGTACCAAAAGCTAGAGCTCGATCCTACGATCGCGTGAGCGCAAGAATCGCTTAAAACGGAGTTACGAGTGAAAAGTTATAAGCATTTGAAGTTAAAAGGTTTATTTGAACTAAAACAGGGTCGTACAGGGACCTAATTGTAATTTAGAAAAGTTCTGAGGGCTGAAGTGTAAAAAGTAAGGATAAAATGTAATTTAGGAAAAGTTCAGGGGGTTTTTGTAAAACTACAGGACCTAAACAATATTAAATAAAAGGTTAAGGGCTTAAGTGCAAAAGATACATTTTAAAGAATTACAGGAATTATTCTTTTACTGAAAATACTAATTATTGCGCAACGCTGACATCATAATTCGAATTATATTAAATTAAATCGAAAACTCCCGTGGACTCGGTCCACGGGGTGGTGCACCGGGCAAGACCCGCCGGTCCACGGGTCCACGGTGGACCGGACCACCGGAGCGGCCATGTCGCGGCGGCGCTTCACCGGAGCGCGCGCGGAACCTCGCCGCGAGAAGTGGGGCGGCACGCGGAGGCGTCGGGGAGCTCACCGGGGCTTCGCGAGGGGCGGGAGGCGACTCAACGGCGGCGATCGACGACGGGGAGGGGTGGCGGTCCTCCGGCGGCTTCGGGAGGCGGCGCTAGGGCACGGGGAGGCGGCGGATTCGTCGAAACGGAGCGCGGAGGGGTCCGGGGCTTCGTTTTATAGGCGCGGACGGCGAGGGGCGGGCCCACGTGGGCGCGCACGTCGAGGGCGGCGCGGCGGCTCGGGTCGGACTCGGGGGCGGCTAGGGTTGGCGGCGGTGGCGCGCTGAGCTGGGCCGGGGCGAGCGGGCTGGCGAGGCAAGAAAGAAAAGAAGGCAGGCCGGCCCAAGAGTGAAGGAAAAAGAGAAAGAAAAAGGAAAAGAGGCCATGGGCCAAGGGAATTCGGCCCAGCGACCGGATTCGAATATTCTTTTCTGTTTTCTATTTCTAAATCCTCTTCTATTCTCTACCTTAAAGGAAAACGATTTTCTACACGAATTTTTAAATTCATTTTTCACACAATAAAATCCCTACTGCAAATCTAATCTAGTATGAATGCAACAAACAAATATTTATAACCTAAATTAATTTATTTGATTTAGAAAATAGTTCTTTTACCTAGAAGAAATGGTAACACCATAATTAAATCTGAGAAGTTTTAATCTATTTCAAAAATTTTAAAATTTAGTGAAATTTAAGTCACATTCCAAAATTTGAAATTTTGGAGTGTGACAAGACTACCCCCCTTAACAGGAATCTCGCCCCGAGATTCGAATGGACCAGAGAAGAAAAATTGGGGAATTCTGACTTCAGATCACCTTCTCTCCTCAGGTGTCCCGTGAACAGAACCTGATTCAAGTTGATTCAGCACAATTCGATTGATTTCTCCTTTGCTAGTGATGAGTGGTTCAGCAATATACTCCAATTCCTCTCCATTACTAGCTGTCAGCTTCACTGCCTTCTTAGCACAATCTATGAGTCCTTTATGCTTGCTTAACCAGTCCATACCAAGGATGATATCAATTCCCTTAGATTCAAGAACGATGAGATTCGCAGAGAAGTCTACCCCCCTTATATTAAGGCTTAACTTAGGACAAACATGCCTTGCATTCATCTCTCCCCCAGGAGAACTAACTAGCATTCTATTCTTGAGCATTGATATGGGTAGATTGTGTTTATCAACATAAGCGGCAGATATAAAAGAATGAGATGCTCCAGAATCAAATAACACAACTGCAGGGCGATCGTTTGCGAGAAACATACCGAGAACAACATCTGGGGCCTCTTGACCATCCTCCAAAGCCACATGGTTGACACGAGCACGAGTCTGACTCTGTCCAGCGGGGGTTGCATTGTTTGCATTGCGGTTAGGAGTAGGAGCGGTACCTTGAGTAGGAGTCTGGCTTTGGTTTGGGTTGGAGCATTGGTTGGCATAATGACCCTTCTCACCACACTTGTAGCAGGTCCTCTGAGCTATGGGAGTATTGTTGTTGGAATTGGGCCTCTGTGAAGGCTGAGGTGCACTGCGAGACGCTTGAGAGTTGGGATTCTGACCCTGGCGTTGAGGAGTTTGGAATCCCTGCCCAGTAGGCGGACTCCTCTGTTGGCTGTTCTGCTGTGAAGGGCGGTATGTAGGTCCAGCTGACGAAGATCCCAAACGAAGCCTTGAGCTGCTGCTCCCCTGCTGACTCTGACGCTCTAGCTTGCGCTTCTTCTCCATGTTGTTCCTCCTGTTCTCAAGGACAAGAGCAGCATCCACCATTCCCTGAAAGTTCTCAAACCCACGGGCCTCAAGTGCATAGGCAAGTCCATCATTAAGACCTTCCAGGAAGCAATCTCTCTTCTTCTCATCAGTGTCAACTTCCCCTGGAGCATACCTGGATAGCTGGGTGAAGCGAGTGAGGTACTCATTCACAGACATGGAACCCTGCTTCAGATTCTGGAACTCCTTCCTCTTCAACTTTTGACCATGGGGCACAAAGTGAGACCTGAAGCTGTTCTTGAATTCCTGCCAGTTGATACTGTCGGGCTCCTCATGAGCATTCACATAGGTGTCCCACCAATCAGCAGCGGGACCCACAAGCTGGTGAGAAGCATACAGGGCCTTCTCTCTGTTGTTGCACTGGACTACCTGCAGCTTCTTCTCAACGGTCTTCAGCCAGTCATCAGCGTCCATTGGCTCCACAGAGTGAGAAAAGGTAGGTGGCTTGGTCCTCTGGAATTCTCCAAGCTTGTCTCTTGGAGGGGCTTGCGGCTGTTGTGGCTGGGGCTGCTGCTGCTGCATGTTGACCATAGTCTGCTGCATGGTCTGGAGAAGCTGGGTCTGCGCTGTCAGAAACTGCTCCAAGGTAGGGGGTGCTGGGACCTCATTGTTGTTGTTGTTGTTAGCTGCCCCTCTAGCCATCTGATAAGAGAAAGAGATATGATAAGAAAGGTGTGGTAGGTAAGACAACATCAAGCAGGTAGACAGATTATCAAGGTATAAAGGAATCATGGAATGAATGGAAACAAGATATAGCAAAGCTGAGAAGAATATGTCAGGTGGATGTGGTGTAGGATAATTAGCAATGACCAAGGTAAAAGAATAACTGGAAAAGTAGAAGATTTCGGCAGCAACATGGTGTAAAATGTCATATATCCAAGTGACAGATAGATATAACAAAATAAAAGAATCATATATCAATAATGCATCAAGAACAATAATCAACTATTGCAGAACCAAAGGAAATCCCACAATGATCCATGATAGCAAGACAGATATGACATAGCCATGATACAAGATAGTCCAACAATATAACAAGATTGATCATAAGATAGATAATATAAGGACCTCAAGGTAGTGCATAAAGATAAAGATTCAAGAAACCCAAGAGATTAAAACCCAAGTATTAAGTCTCTAACTTTAACTATAATAAGATGTGTCTGTAGGACAAGTCTTACATCACATCACACTCAACCAAAGATCCAAATCAAACATAGCACACCCACAATAAAGTAACACAAACCCAAACAAGTAGCAAAGGACGCATTAAGTATTACCATTACAAAAATTTGACGCATACGCTAAACGAGACTAATCGACCTGACAACTCTAAGTGGAAACTCTAATACTCTAGAACTCCTCAAGACGACGAAGCTCCTGGCGGTTGGGAGAATGTGGAGGCACTTGAACAGGTGGTGGCGCCTCCAATGGCTCATCCTCCAGTACCTCTCCTGCTTGAACGGCCTTCAGCTGCCTGATCTCCTCCTCTAGCTCCTCAATCCTCTCCGCACTATCAGCAAGATCTTCCAAAGCATTGTTGGCAAAGGCGTTCAGTGCCCTGACATAACCAACCGTATGCCTGAAGCGTGAATCGCCCTCTCCACTGGAGCTATCCACTGTCTCCTCCAAGCTTCCACTAGGACGATGGGGAAAGTACTTGTACTGGGAGCGCCTCACTGCTTCTTCCTCATGGCTGAGCACCGAAAGAGCCTGACGTGCTGCATCCTGCATCCCATCCCCAAAGGTAGGCCTTGGCGCCGTGGCTTCAAGAGTGCGGCGAACCCTCCGTATCCCATCTGGAGCAGCCCTCTCATACATGATCACACGAACCTTCCAGCTGTAGCTGCCATCCCTTCCAGGTGTCTTGATCCCAACGTACTCAGCACGCTCATGGTAGCCCAAGCTCCACTGAACCTCCCATAGCTTGTCGGGGAAGTAGTAACCAACACCATTGCTGTGGCACTCCTGTGGTGGCTGATCCATCCACTCCAGCAAAGGAACAGTTGGTGGTGCAACCAACACACGCTTGCGAGCAGTAAGCCTCGAACGCGCCATCACTAAAATTTTGAAACAAGAAGAGTATCAGTAAAGCAAAAATTTTATTAAAAGACTGAACGGTAGTAAAGCAAGAGGGTAGTAGAGAGAACAATGAGCAATAGAACAAGGAGAAGGAAAAAGTGCAGCAAGGTACGGTACAAGTAAAACAACAAGTATGTTTTCAATGTTAATAGATTTTGAAGCATAAACAAAGAACAACAATAAGAAATTAATAGTTTTTATGAAAATAGGTTTCATATAAGCAAATAATCCTTAAAACGACCATTCTAACTACGCTTGCGTCCTACAGTCAACACGGCTCTGATACCACTTTGTCACACCCAGTTTTAAGGACAAAACTGAATGCATAGCTATATGTGTGCCAGGATCAAGTTCCACACATATAGAGACAATAGTGAAATAAACAGTATAACCAGTGTCATTATTACATCGTCTCATCGTAGCATTATTACAATATCCGAATATAAATGTCTCATAAGACTAAATAACTCGACAGCGGAAGACACCCAAACGCACAGGCAGTCGACTGGGAGACAGCACGCCTAGTATTCCTCATCGAAGTACTCCATGGCGCCTTCATCTTCTGAGCAGCATTTCAATGTAGAATGGGGAATAGCAAGTGTGAGTACATGTCGTACTACGCAAGTGGGGGAAATAAATGACATGTAAGCTTAATAGAAGAAAGGCTATAACATGGTTCATTAGCATAAATGCCAACTATAACATAAGACACAGTTTATAAAGCAACCTACATTACTAGGTGTGTTGAGACTACTCATTAATTAAATTAAGTAAATTAAACCAAACTCCACACAGGAGACAGTCCACAGAGGACAACGGTTCACACAGGACCGTGAGGGAAAAGATCACCAAGATACATATGATTCACCCAGAAACCACCCAACCAACCAACACCCACTAATCGTGCGAAAGGGCCATGCCGCTCGTAACCGTGAGCACGGCTTTCATGAAAGTTTTACACTCTGCAGAGGTGGCACCACTTTACCCACAAGATAGAGATTCCCGTAGAGCCATCCCACTTCCGAGGTAGATGACCGGGGTTTCTCTACTAGCCTTTACAAAGAATGCTCCCAACAATGTAACTCGCTCATTAAGGATCCACAGCCGTACATAAGTGTTGGTTCACAGAAACCCACAGTTCACACAGGACCATGACTCAAGAGCCAACACCCCAGCTGCCCCCTCTGATGCCAGGCGGTTCCCAGGATCACAAAGCATCCCTTCCCCACTCTACCAATAGCGAGCACAAAATTAAGAACACCCTAATTATTTGGCTAGCCTACCCATTATCAGTCTTGTGATGGCACTGTTGTCATGGTTACACGCTCCACGAACCGGTCCTTAGCTGATCCGAGCAAGAACTATTCTCAAACCAAATGTTCACCGAGAACCATCCAAACCATCCCCTTGCTCAGACCCTAGCTTCCCATGTTGCTAAACAAATTAGCAGATTAACACTTAGTTGAAGTATACCATTAGTCAAGATTAACATGATAAGGTGATTGACTCAACAGCAAGGCTAAGCAACAACTACCCAAAGACAACCACCATAAGCTAGGGTGACAAGGAATGATATGGAACAGGTAAAGTAGACACATAGGATTCAATATTAAACAAGCATGCATGTTTATAAAAGGCACATTTAAAAACATAGGTTCAGAATGGTCAAGGACACTTGCCTGTATCCCCTGCTGCTGCTTGCTCAAACTCTTGGTCTTGGAAATTCTCAAACGGCTCCTCTTCTAATAATGGTAACATGCAAAGCACACATACACAAACAATAAGGAACAGTACATCAAACAGTACCAAACTGCTACAAAAACTGTACCAAAAGCTAGAGCTCGATCCTACGATCGCGTGAGCGCAAGAATCGCTTAAAACGGAGTTACGAGTGAAAAGTTATAAGCATTTGAAGTTAAAAGGTTTATTTGAACTAAAACAGGGTCGTACAGGGACCTAATTGTAATTTAGAAAAGTTCTGAGGGCTGAAGTGTAAAAATGTAATTTAGGAAAAGTTTAGGGGGTTTTTGTAAAACTACAGGACCTAAACAATATTAAATAAAAGGTTAAGGGCTTAAGTGCAAAAGATACATTTTAAAGAATTTCAGGAATTATTCTTTTACTGAAAATACTAATTATTGCGCAACGCTGACGTCATAATTCAAATTATATTAAATTAAATCGAAAACTCCCGTGGACTCGGTCCACGGGGTGGTGCACCGGGCAAGACCCGCCGGTCCACGGGTCCACGGTGGACCGGACCACCGGAGCGGCCATGTCGCGGCGGCGCTTCACCGGAGCGCGCGCGGAACGGCGTTCCCGGGCGCGGAACCTCGCCGCGAGAGGTGGGGCGGCACGCGGAGGCGTCGGGGAGCTCACCGGGGCTTCGCGAGGGGCGGGAGGCGACTCAACGGCGGCGATCGACGACGGGGAGGGGTGCCGGTCCTCCGGCGGCTTCGGGAGGCGGCGCTAGGGCACGGGGAGGCGGCGGATTCGTCGAAACGGAGCGCGGAGGGGTCCGGGGCTTCGTTTTATAGGCGCGGACGCCGAGGGGCGGGCCCACGCGGGCGCGCACGTCGAGGGCGGCGCGGCGGCTCGGGTCGGACTCGGGGGCGGCTAGGGTTGGCGGCGGTGGCGCGCTGAGCTGGGCCGGGGCGAGCGGGCTGGCGAGGCAAGAAAGAAAAGAAGGCAGGCCGGCCCAAGAGTGAAGGAAAAAGAGAAAGAAAAAGGAAAAGAGGCCATGGGCCAAGGGAATTCGGCCCAGCGACCGGATTCGAATATTCTTTTCTCTTTTCTATTTCTAAATCCTCTTCTATTCTCTACTAAAGGAAAACGATTTTCTACACGAATTTTTAAATTCATTTTTCACACAATAAAATCCCTACTGCAAATCTAATCCAGCATGAATGCAACAAAGAAATATTTATAACCTAAATTAATTTATTTGATTTAGAAAATAGTTCTTTTACCTAGAAGAAATGGTAACACCATAATTAAATCTGAGAAGTTTTAATCTATTTCAAAAATTTTAAAATTTAGTGAAATTTAAGTCATATTCCAAAATTTGAAATTTTGGGGTGTGACAAATTCCTACACATGACTTGTCGCAGCTGGATGCCCCCTTCACAGAAGAAGAAGTGTACAATATCTTCAAGTTGTTGCCGCAGGACAAAGCCCCGGGACCGGACGGTTTCACTGGGCGGTTTTATCGTGTGTGCTGGCCTATAATCAAGAAAGAGATAATGGATGCCATATCAGCTGTTTGGAGCAGGAAATTCAACAATTTTGACATCTTGAATTCAGCCTTCATCACTTTGCTGCCCAAGGTTGATGGAGCCAATTGTGCTAAAGATTTCCGACCCATAAGTCTAGTTCATAGTTTTGCGAAACTTGTCACAAAACTGATGGCAAATAGGCTAGCGGGACGGCTGCACCAGATGGTCTCTCCTAATCAGAGTGCTTTCATTAAGGGAAGGTTTATTCAAGACAACTTTATGCTAGTGCAACAAACAGCAAGATATCTACATCAACAACGGCATCCACGGTTCCTTCTCAAATTGGATATCTCCAAAGCCTTTGATTCAGTGGCATGGCCTTTCTTAATTGAAGTGCTAAGACACCTCGGTTTTGGACAAATCTGGTGTGACATCATTAGTGGGCTACTGAGGTCGTCGTCTACACGAGTTCTCCTAAATGGCTCTCCCGGTGAACTGATCTTGCATAGGCGTGGACTCCGGCAGGGAGACCCCTTATCCCCGATGCTCTTCATTTTAGTTATGGATGTTCTCGGTCATATGATCTCCAGGGCCTCCGAACAGGGACTGTTACAACCATTGGCTTCCAGAGCACTCCAACATAGAATTTCCATCTATACCGATGATGTTGTCATGTTCCTAAAACCAGAGGCCAGCGATATTGAACTCTCTATGGAGATTTTGCAGCTATTTGGAGAAGCATCTGGGCTCAAGACAAATGTTACCAAGAGCAGTGCCTAGCCTATTCAGTGCCGTCAAGAGGACATCGAGGTAATCCAAAATAACCTCCCTTGTGCGGTGGGAGAATTTCCTTGTCGATATCTTGGTTTACCTCTATCTCTCAAAAGGCTCACCAAAAATCAGATTCAACCAATAATAGACCGGCTAGCTGACCTCCTTCCCCGATGGAAATCTGAGCTCATGAGTAGAGCGGGAAGGGCAGTGCATGTACAGTTTGTCATGACTGCGATGCTTGTGTATTTGGTCATGGCCATGGATCTACCACAGTGGGCTAACAAAGCCATTGATAAAATAAGAAGAGGATATGTCTGGAGGGGCAGAAAGGAAGCAAAGGGCGGCCATTGTCTTGTTGCATGGGGCAAAGTGGCACGTCCTAAGGAGCTTGGTGGACTAGGGATTTCTGATCTGAAAAACCTGGGATGGGCTTTGAGAGTCCGATGGTTATGGCTGCAGAAAACTGATCCACACCGGCCATGGAACATGTTTCAAATTCAAGTACCCGAACAGGTCCGGGCGCTCTTTGAAGTGGCAATGGCAACCGAGATAGGAGATGGCACTCGCACCTTGTTTTGGGAGGATCGCTGGTTGCACGGACAGCGCATTGCTGACATTGCGCCGCGATTATATGCAGTGATCGCCAAGAGAAATACCAGAAAAAGAACGGTTGCTGAAGCGCTCAACGAACACCTGTGGCTCAGAGATGCGAGAGGAGCATCGACCGTTGGTGAGCTAAGGGAATTCTTTGCTTTATGGGACATTATCAGAGGTATGGCTCTACAACCTGGAGTGGAGGATAGACACTTTTGGCGGCTTTGTTCTTCAGGACAGTATTCAGCGAAGTCCGCATACTCGCATCTATTCCTTGGAGCAACACAGTTCGGACCATGGGAGCGCACTTGGCAAACCTGGGCACCGGGCAAGTGCAAGTTCTTTCTATGGCTAGTGGCTCATGATAGATGCTGGACAGCGGATCGCCTTGCTCGTCGTGGTCTGGATCATCCGGCAAAGTGTGTTCTATGTGATCAAGAACAAGAGACAATCAACCATCTCCTCATATCTTGTCCTTTCGCTAGACAATTCTGGTACACTTCTCTTGCTCGGGTAGGACTGCAAGCACTAGCACCTCAGCCAACAGATACAGTGTTTGATGAATGGTGGGAAGAGGCTTGGCGTGCTGCACCTGAGCAGAAGAAGAAAGGATTCAATTCTTTGGTCGCGCTTGGAGCTTGGATCATCTGGACACATCGTAATGGCTGTGTGTTCGAAGGATTGGCTCCGAGCATGTCGCGGGCGCTGACGTTCGCGAACGATGAACGACATCTTTGGGAGATGGCAGGAGCACGCGGTCTCTCATACTTGTCGCTCGCGGACAATGGGTCTTAGAGTGTGGTGTTGGTCGTTTGTAAACTAGAAAAAGGCGCGAATGTAAACCAAGAACTAAGAGGGTGTGAGTGTGTGTGTTGTATGGGTTCTTGTCCCATTTTCTTCTTAATATAATGAAGCGCAGCTCTCCTGCGTTTTTGAGAAAAAAAAGACGTCGATCCTTTTAGTCTTGATTAATAGCTGACAGTTGCATTCCTCATAAGTAGTCTTCGTGCTAATCTTCTTGATTTGCTTATGCGCCCCCTTTTTTTACCAAATAAGTGTAAGCCTGGACCTTTGCCTTACTGCTTGTATCGGCACCTCTTCTGAGAACCACCTGGAGATCTTGGATAACGGTCTTCACCTCAGCAAAGTTCTGTTGCATGGCATTGCAGAGATCAATTAGCTTGAGAGAACTTTCCATTTCGCTTTCTAACATCTTCCTTTTGTGGATTGAGCAAACTTGGTTGCTGGACAAGTGGATGATCTCCTCAATGTGGCCCCAGAAATCTCCGAATCTCCTCAAACCATCGCACATTGCCTCAATAGTTGCAGAAGGTGAAGAGATGCTTGCCTCTAGGCTGAGCAGCTCAGCTTCGACTTCGATCCCGTTAAGTTAAGTGCCTCTTTGATGGCAACCTTATTGATCTAAAATGGAGAGCCATGTTTGTATCAGAGTATGTGGGGCTGAGGTGATGAAGAAGGAAGAAGAAACACTTTTTGTTGTATCTACTCCTATGAGGCTTATTTATACACCAGAACAAATGAGGAAGCATCTTTTGTGAGGCAGACAAAAAAAGAATCGTGCCATTTCATATATCAGATGTTGTTTGTTGATGTTTCGGGACAACGCTGCAGAATCACCACTTTCCAAGGTTTTTCCGCATGATAATTTGTTTCTTTAGACCACCAGGCATCTCAGTAGTTAGTTTAAAACTTCCTTGTGTTCCAATTACTGGTAGCGATAAGAATCTTGTTGTCGATCAAATGTTTAATAGGTTATGAGCTGCCGCATTATTCGCGTCATGTGTATTGGTTTAACTTTTGTAATCACTAACATAAGTAGGTGCTTCCGTTGGCCGCAATTATGGTAATTACTTTGCTATAGCTTTTGATTTGGAGCTGGCATGGTTCAGCTGGTTAGAGCATGGTCCATTTCACAAGGATCATGCATACCTGGGGTATGCAAATAACCAACTGCCTCAATAAGAGTTTTAAACGAAAATTGGAAATACCACAAATTTATTTTATTGATCTGTTTCTCGTAGAAAATGGAATGCTCCAAGCTTACATCTTTACTTATTTTTAGGATGTTTGAAACCAAGTCTATAGTTAGGAGCATGTGTAAATGATGAAGTTCATAAGATAAAGTTAACAGAAATTATTTTCGCATTAATTGAGCGTACTGTACATATCCACAAGTATACATGCTGCAAAACTGTTATGCTTATTGACTAATCCTTTTAAACGTGGATGCTAGTCACAGGGGAGAGTATCTATGAGCTAAGAGTATTTAGAAGAGAAACTCTGCTCTGGATCATTCTTCTGAACAGAAGTTCTGCTCCAGTCTCAAGATCTCTGATACTGCTCTCCAATGCCTGCAATTGCTCCTCGTCGCACACTACTTTTCCTCTATGGGATGTTTTGTAAACAAGAGACCACTTGGGCATCTCAATTTGCTTTGCTAATAGGCACATTGTGGATTCAAGCAGCAAGGTTGTGATCAATCTTGCTTCCGCCAGTAGCTTCACCAGCCTACAGTCCTTATCATTTGAAGTTACCTTTTTGCAGACCTTCGTCAAATGTTTGTGTGCCTTCTTGGTCAGCTGGATGTATGCCTTGAATTGAGTAGCTGCACTGTCTCCTCTCTTTAGAACCATGAGTAGTTCTTGGACAATCATCTTCAACTCGATGAAGGTTTCCTGCATGGCGATGCAGATGTCAAGCAAGACGAGTGACCGTGCAAGCTCTTCCTCCATTGCCTTCCTTTGCTGGGTCTGACAAAGGCTGACTTGGTTGCTAGGTTTGCACATCATCTCTTCAATGCAGCTGTAGATGTTTCCAAGCCTCTTGAAACCAGCACCCATTGTGTTGATGGTTGCTGACGATGAAGAGATGGTTGCCTCCAGGCTCTGCAGCTGCCGCTCAACATCGGCTTCATTTAATCGAGGGCTGGAGGGCAGACTTGAAGATCTCAGGTGGCTAGCCATGCTTTGAGCTTGAAGCTTTAATGCTGCTTCCTTGTTTATGGAAAAATGTGAAGCAGAAAAGAGCAGGCAAGACGAGCTAAGCAGTAGTTTGTTGATGCTGAACCCTTGGCTTCTCTCTATTTATAACAGAAAGGCTTAGGCAATGCATGTTTAGAGCAATGGACAGAAAGAATCTTGACCACCGCCTCCATATATTGTGCATTGTTGATTGTGCTGAGTGGTATGGAAACACAATTGCCGACGTGCAGACAAGCTGTTGTCTTCCTTTTCGTATCATTGCAACAAACTTCAGAACTTATATTCTTGTCATGTCTCAACTTTTGGTGACAATCTTCTTTGTGAACGAGGTTCAAGCTGTGGTTTAATGAAGGACAAAGCCAACAGTTCCGGTTCTGGTGTCCATGCAATCAGAGGAACAGGTAGTTTGGTTGTCTTCTGATGCTTCAAAATTGTGATGTGTTTAACACATCACCTGTTTGTGCATTGCTGGCATGTTTCAGCTCTCCATCGCGATAATGAGGACAACCATGCAAGTGCACAATTTTTGAGTCTACAAACAACATAATTCTCCTGTAACACTATTTTTCCCTTGGCTGTCTTGAGATGATTGATCATGCCAAACAACATAATTCTCCTGTAACGGCGGCGGCACGTGATCAGAAAGGACGTTGGCGGCTGCGTGCCTGCATCGCTTGGGCGAGCAAGAAGGCGTAGACTCATGCTCGGCTCTGCCGGCCGGCGACGCAGCGGTCGGAGGCAGCAGCAAAGCAACGCAGCAACAACGCCGGCGGATACGCTCGAGCGATGCGAGCAACCCGGCTGCTGGCCCAACCAGCGGATACCCTCGAGCCCAGCACTGCCCAGTGGTTCCACAGGGTTGATGTGGCACGTTAGAGCGTCCTCAATGGTAGAGTTAGTTAAGAGTCAATAGCTGGACACTCGCGCAACTACTCACAGGTCGATCGTTGGGAGTGGGGCTAACACAGGAACGACCCTCGCGTCGTCTCGGCCGAGGCGACTCGGGGGGCGACTCCAAACCACCACAAAAACCCACCGATCCAGAGCATCGGCAGCGGCAGCGGCGGCCGGTGACAGAGCCGCACAACCGGCTTCTGTTCGCGGTCCTCTCTTTTTTGCTTCGTTTTTTGTCCCTCCGTGTTCTTCTTCTCTCCAGATCTCCATCATCAGGAGGCACGACGACGAGCTACGCCGCCGCAAGTCGACGGCGTCAATGGCGCCCATCGGTTGGTCCTGGCCAGCCCTTTGCTCCCTCCTCCCATTCCACCGCCCCTTCATCTTCCTCAGGCACGGGGAGGGATTCTCCACAGCCGGCTCCCGGAGCTGTTATCCAGATCTTGGTGGTGAGATCCGGGTCTCCAGAGGCCGGAGCTGGTGCTCCCTGCCGCCCAGAGCCCCACACCGCGCCTCAGCGCGATCTACGGTTGGTGGTCGGAGCTGCAACAGCGACGGATGTCCGGCCCACCATGAAGCTTCCGGCGGCCATTCATGGCCGGATCTGCCATGCTTCGGTCCGGATTCGTGCCCCTCTGCAGTTTGCCAGGTGTGGCCGGCTCCTGACCCTTAACGCTTCTTGGTGGTCGGAGTTGGGTGGGAGAGATGCCCCGCGAGATGTTCTACGACACTGCTTCTGTAAGGCTCCAGTTCATGGGGATGTGGCAGCCGTGCTGCCTCTGCCTCCCTCGTCGGCAACCCAGGAGCAGGTGGTGGTTGTCCATGCCCTCTTTGGTTGATGGCGATCTAGAGCCGTGCAGCGAAAGCGTTGGGCCCGGTGCGCAGGGAGGTGTTCTCCTTCGCACGGCTCGTCTACAAGGCTCCACCTGACATCTATGCGATAAGCTGTGCAGCGAAAGCATCGCGCCCGGCGCGCAGGAAGGTGGATTCACCTCCGCATAGCTCGGGAATTCTTTGCTCCTACAAGTCCCCAATGCTTGTGCCTATGTCCACTCTTCTTGCTCGTCATTGTTAGCATTAGTTGTGAGCCAGGTATGTCTGCTGCCAGTGGCTCATCTATCATATCTTCCATCTCCCTGACTGCATCGCCTATCATATGCCGGGTTAGCGGGACCATGATCCCCTCTCTTGGATCTCCTCGTTCTCCTTTCGGTGGTCCTCCCTCCTTTGTGGCATCCTTCCCTCAAAGGGCGTTGGAGAGCATCGGTAGGATCCTGGATGGGCCTCCAAGGTGTTGGCAGTCACAACTGTCGCCTGTCGATCTCGACTCATTGCCTCTACGGTTGCTGTGGAATGGAGATCGTTAGAAGAGCTCACTTGATGTTGATGTATACTGAAGAACGACAACATGCTCACAGTGTACAACGCATGTTGATGCCTCCTATGTGTGTGTTAGTTGCTGCTGTCGTGTGTTGTTGTGTGTGTTCTGATGTTCGTATGTCTCTATCCTCCACCTCCTGCTTCACTCATGAATCGACATGTAACACCCTGCTCATTTATGTGCTTAATGAAATGAAAAGGTGGGATGCTCTCCCCCCGAATTGCTCAAAAAAAAAAGAGTCAACAGCTAGCTCTTGCAAGAGAATAATATGAGATGAACTCCACATCTTAGAGCTAGCTGCCTTCTCTCTCTTCTTTTTTCTCTAATAAACAATCCTTAGAGCCAACCTTTGGAGACGCTACTAGGAATAGCATGTATCACCACCTCCCCACACGTGGCACCCCACCAGCGCCACCTCTGCTAGTTGGCACGCTCAGCAATCTACAAACAGAATAAAAAAAAACCCACCTCTGTAGTCTATCTAATAATTTAAGTGGCGGTTGTGCTCAATAAGGACTAGCACATAATGAGTTTATTAACGTTTTGAAAACAACATTTTTTAAATCTCTTTTAAGTCAGGTTGTAACCAGAAATCGAAAACATTGATACAGAATTTTGCAGTATCTATCTCAATATCTAGCTCAATATTGCAGAATTTTGCAATATATTTCAAATGTTGAGCTAGTATTTTAAATACTCTCTCTGGCCAGTGTCGACACCAGCTTTAGGGGGCCTTTGGAACGCGGGATTTTTTCCCATTCCTGCGTTTTTCCTGTGAACAGTCAACTGATTCCTGTGAAATTCCTGTACAATTCCTGTGAAAATCCTGCGTTCCAAAGGAGGCCTTAAATTTCTTCACGTCGAACACAATATCGTCACTACTCACTCTTTTTTTTTTTCAGAGTGAACTTGCTTCATTTATCTGCGCCACGGTGAGCGGCCTTCCACTTACTCGAGCAACACCGCGTTCATCCTCTGGTCCGCGAACAGAGGCCACGCCACCATCGGCACGCCGGCGTGCGTCGTCGAGTTGCAACCGCAGTGCCAGCGGGTCGTCGCCGTGGTCCGCCGCGCCAAAGTAGGTTGCCCTGCTGTTCTTGTCGCTTGGGGGCTTGGGACCTGCACTGCACCACCCACGCACACGAACCTACGCCCACACGCCTCCAGCCCGGCGCCTGCGAGAGTGCGAGCTCGGTGGTTACGACAGAGCTGTGAGGACGCAGACGTGCCTTGCGTTTTGCACCTCCCGTCCAGGGAAGGAGCCATGCTTCACCGTGGAGATGGCGCTCGGAACGTGAAACGGGTGACGCGAACAGGTTCTTGGGTGACATGGGTGCGCGGTCGACTTCGACGTGGGTGTGGCCGCGTCGCCGTCTCCTTGTCTAGTGGTGACAAGATCTAGAGAGGGCAGAACGTAAGGCCAAGATCTAAAATTCAGTATCAGAGTTCATTCCGACCTTCGGGACGTCCTTCATACTCCAGAAAGCATCAACAGGGACATATCGGCGTTTATTAGCAGGGTAAACACTACGTCGTCTTCCAAGTACCGCAACAATGCTAGCGACGGACGACACATCGGCGTTGATTTGAAGACTATGTCATCACTTATTACACACCGCACTCACTCTTATTCACTGCGAACCTGCTTCATTTTCCTCGCCATGGTGATTGGTGAGCAGCCTTCCACCTGCTCACGATTGCCGCGAGAGCCTTGCTCTACGGGCCCTCCGGCTCCAACGCCTCAGCCGCCGCCTTCTGCATGCCCTTCGCCATCTTTCTCGCCTCCTTCCCCTTCTCCCCCACCATCAGCTCCCTCGCAACCGCCGCCACCTCCTCGCGCGGCACCACCCTTCGGTCCTCGCTCAACCCCGCTGGCCACAGCGCCATACCAACCTTCTCCGCCAGCAACACCGCGTTCATCCTCTGCTCCGCGAACAGCGGCCACGCCACCATCGGCACGCCGGCGTCCACGGCCTCGAGCGTCGAGTTCCACCCGCAGTGAGACAGGAACCCGCCCACGGCGCGGTGGCGCAGGATCTCCACTTGCGGCGCCCACAGCGGCACGCAGAGCCCGACGTCTTTCGTCCTCTCGACGAACCCGTCCGGCAGGAACGTCAGGGGGTCGTCGCCGTGGCCCTCCGTGCTGAGGTAGGTGGCGCTGCCGTCCTTGTCGCTGGGGAAGTGCACCACCCACAGGAACCTCTGCCCGCACGCCTCCAGCCCAAAGGCGAGCTCGGTGGTCTGCTCGACGGACAGCGTGCCGCCGCTGCCGTAGCAGACGTACAGGACCGAATCGTCCGGCTGGTCGTCCAGCCAGCGCAAGCATCCGTGCTCGGCGGCCGCGGCGGACCACGGCCGGAGGAACGGGCCGACAGCGTAAACAGGCGGACAGCATCCATTGTCGGCCAGCTCGCGGAACGCGTTTAAGGCTTCGTGCTCGATGCCGTCGAAGGTGTTGACGACGAAGCCGTCGGCGAGGAGGTGGTCCCGCGCCATCTGGACCAAGAGGCCGTACGCGGGGTTGTTGCGGTCCTGCACGGTGTCCACGAGGTCGGCGCCGCGCAGCGCCACGCATCCGGGCAGGCGGACGGGCTCCGGGAGGTCGCGGTACTCGCGGTCGGTGGCGGCGTCCAGCTCCGGCAGGCGGAGCAGCAGGACGAGGAACATGAGGTTGGTCAGGAACACGATGTAGGGCGGCACGCCGAGCTCGGACGCGAGCGGGAGCGCGCGCGCGCAGAACATGTCGGCCAGGAACGCCGCGACGTTGTTGCGGCCGCGCTCGCGGACGGTCGAGGCGAGGAGCGCGCGGAGGTGCGGCAGCGCCCGGCTGACGACGGTGAGCAGGACGGTCTCGATGCGGGCGTCGGCGGGGAGGTCGTCGAGCGGCACGGCGGGGAGCGAGACCACGTCCACGGAGGCCGGGAGGTCGGGGAGCGGGGGCAGGGACATGTTGGAGTAGGTGATGATCGTGGCGGTGAAGCCGTGGCGCGAGGCGAGGCGCCTCGCGAACTCCGCCATCGGGAGGACGTGCCCGGCCCCGGCCGGGCTGGCGAGCAGGACGACGTGCGGCGGTTCGCCCGCGGACATGCTCAAGGCTGCCTGGTTTCGTTCTTGAGCGTGCGCGGATCGGATCGGTCTTATTTATTGACTTCTTTTTTTTTTGCGAACTATTTATTGGCTTCGTTGCTTGCTTCGTCCAGGAAGACGTCGCGCCATACTACAATCTTTACGGTCGCAATAAACTAGTTGGTGGCGATTAGTTGGTTTGCATTTTTTTCCTCCACCAACAGGTTGAACTTAATTTCAAGCCATTTCAATTTTATATATGCATGTTGGTGTTGCATCTTTTTCGCCCGCGCATTGCAGTACGGTTCCGCCAATCAAAAACTGTGCATATATATCGAGCTTGACTGCTCACCTTTCTTTCCACTTATCCCATTTCTCATCTTAATTATGTGTAACAGAACTAGTTGCGCATATATAGCGAGTGTTTATAATTACATTTTACATTATATATCTCTAGTCAGAATTGATGTCTTGGAAAATATTACATGCTTCCAACGTTATCACTCTGAAGTCTGAACTCGTCACTTCCACTAGCAGCTCCTTGATATTGATTTTCTCTTCGTGCATATATATAACCTTTTATATTTGAATGGTAACTGGCTACTTATTAATCATAAATACACATGAGGCAATATTTTGAATAATCCGATCGGTTGGCATCATCCACGGCTACTAGAGCTCACTTGGTACAATGAAACTTTACCCCCTGTCGATACAAATCATAGCCGTGGCACCGATAAAAGCACCATCAATGCGATAGTAGGTTCAAGTGCCCCCTTCAACTGATTACATTATTGTTCCTGCTTTCTTTGATAGTGATCTAATTTTTACGAGCATAATATTTTATCATGCACGTGATGGATCCACAATGATTAGAACTTCTTCCGAAGCAATGGGTCGACTGGTATATAATAGCACAGACACCTTGTTTTCTATGTCCATTAAATGATTTAATCATAACATATTATAGCATTGAGATTGAACAAAGGTGGTCGCTGCTCGTCCTCTGAACACCCTCTGTTGGCTACATTTTAAAAAATATATATACATATATAATTTTTCAAATTTCCAACAATTGTTGTGTGAATCGAATTCAATGTAGTAAATTAACATCATAATTAAATAATGAAAATATCCTCATACCCATGAGGGCCGCTACCCAGCGTCACGAGACCGTCCATAGCGATGTGACATTTCCATGAGGTCCTAGCCCCAGCCATACAATTTGGTAGGCAGGTGGGGTACAACCGTACAAGCTGTCATTGGATGGACAGTACAAGAAAAAAAAGAAGCAGAGACAGAGTCGACAAGCTTGGTCGTAGGGGTACAAGACGATGTTTTAATCTAGTTGAAAATATCAGTGTACCATATACGGTATTGTTGGGTACACAAAAGGCGGTGGCGAGGGAGACAACACGTGTTCTCATGACATACTACGTGAATTCCCCGCGCGTTGCTGCGGGAAATTTGGGACAATTTAGGGTACTTGTTATTCATAGAATAAAATTCTCATGTAAATAAGTACTTGAGATAATTTTGTTTGGTATTCGTCATGGTGTCCTGTTCGCATAAGACGGCCTGGATGTAGCTGGGAAGCCTCAGCTTATTGATGAGGATAAGCAAGTATCTTAAGATGGGGTATACATATCTGTGCTCGTGAGTTTAATTAGGTTTCAATAACATATTTAATTAGAATTAATAATAGTAACGCAAACTGCAGTTGTTTTTCATAAGAACTCTGAATCAGGCATCAGTGACAGAAGTAAAGGAGAGTTTTGGCGCCTGTTTCTTCTGCAGAGCCATCTTAAGTAACATGTGGTAAATGATACTAGGATTTAGTTCTACTTGCGAGTAATCCAGCGAAGGAAATATGGCACCAGGATGGAGGAGGAGTATAACTCGAATGCAAACAAACAGCCGGGCAAGTTCATATAGGCCATAGTGAGATTTGGAGGATAAACTGGCAATGAAATGCTACATCCACCAATCTTCAGTTGATGCTTGCTTACCTCGTGAGTGGAGGAAGTGAACACACAGATGTTTGATTCTTGCCTGCCGGAATGCCTGGTCCGCAGAGTAAGTCAACAAACAGATGTAAAGCATAACCGACACCGATCAGACGATACTCCAAGCTGCTTAAGTCTCATCGTAGAGATGATTATAAGGTGAGACCAAGGAACTGCTGACTATGAATATTAATCTGAAAATGACTATATAATTGAGATGAAGGTTTCGGTACATGTATTGGTTAAAACTTTTGTAGCATCAGCATCTAAAGGTCCTGAAGCTCCCAGCGCTGATCAAACGTACCTACAGGTAGCAATTTGGATCAATCAAGACATGGAAAAAATAAATTAGAAATAGAAAGGAGCCGGGAGATTAGCATGACCGACGATTGCCTGGGAAATGGGTTCGACGACCTCATGAAGGAGCGAGCTGTACGGGGAGCAGGTTGGCGAATCCTTCCATTTGTAGGGGACCTCCCGACCTCTTAGCTACCACAGCAGTAACTGATCGAGGTGAGACAATTGCCTGTTGAAAACGAATGATGCTGGTCGGTGGGAGATGTTGAAAACGGAAGGTGCTGACAATTGCATGTTGATGGCCATGCATGAGGTCCGGTTCAGTTTCTTTTGCCATGATGCTTTCGGTTTCAGAAATCAAGAGCAGATTTGACGGTTAGATGAACTCATGATCTCACCATCTAATGGCTGTGAATTCTAAGGTGACGTGGCACAATGAGAGTCTAGCTTTATAACAATAACAATAGATGACTCTTAGTGGGTTGTGTCTATATAAGATACTCGATGAATTCCCCGCGCGTTGCTGCGGGAATTTGAAAAGTGTCCAAGTGAAAATGCAGATTTCATAAGAAAATATTTATAAGCGACTTATATTAGGAAGCATGTCCCTTGCACTATAGTATGTCTTTTGCAACAACGTATGATAGTCCAGCAAAATAGCATTGTACACTAACAGTGTGTAGTAACTTGACGACCGTTGCTCACAATGGAACGAAACGAAACCTGGACTCATAATGTTGCATATATGTAAAACCATGCCAAACAGCAGAAACTTCTAATCATTGCTTAGAACAGAGTACCTCGATTAATCTTAATTGCAGCTTCCAAAGCCACAATGATCGAGCATCATCGGATGGAATATTTCACATAGTGCAGATTAGCAGAATTACAGATTATGCATCTTCAGAACAGACAACACAATTGCTTTTTTCATTCTTGTATTGCAGACCACGTGAAAATCTATTCTCGATCGGAAGTGGACATACAGGAACTGAGATTTTTACCATCGTAAACCTCTCTTAGAGGCACTGACCAGTACTATATTTGGTTGCAACCATCTCAAATCTGAGTAATATGAAAATTATGTAACGTCAAGATAACAATAAAAATCAAGAAAAGCAAGAGTTTAGTGTAATCGCTCAAACATTAATCTGACACCATCATGGTCAAGCTGGCAGTCTGTGTGGTGTGGCCGTACGGCCGGTGCTGCTCAATCCAACGAAAATGACTGGTGCATGCTTCTGTGAACTTGGGGCAGTGGTGAGATTGGAACCAGAGCGATCGAAGGATGAGAATATATAGATACATGGAATTATATGCTCCACCATTTGAGTAATGGTGCGCTGTCTCTTCATTGTGTCACCGGTTACTGGAGGTGAGACGTCCGTAGGTTTAAAACGATTCAGTGGAGGCTAAGCAATTTCTGATCTTTACATTGGGACTCGGTGCCTAATGCATCTTTAATATTGCCGAATTCAAGTAATATTAAAAGACAATGAAGCCGTATGCAATTACTTAATTAGTTTGTTCGTAATGACACAATGACAATGCTAGAAATAACAACGGTGGATAAATTAACAATTACCGCTTGCAGTCAGCTTTGATTGTTGTTTAGGGAGGGCAAGGGGCACATTACGGGTGGAAATGGTGAGCATGATAATTGGCGCTAATAAAGTGTGAGAGAAAAGTGGTGCAAGTTTGTTCGGCAGCAGAGGAAATGCTGCTGGAGGTGGGAATGGAGTGAGGGTAAATGGACGGACAGATTGGAACCAAATCTTATGATCTGATGGTGTGAATAATTAGGGGTGATGTGGCTGCATGAGAGTTGAGAGAAATCAGAGTTAAGGACTTTTAGTTGGTTGCACGTATAAAGAAGATATAGATATAGATACGATGAAAATCAAGTGGACGTGTGACAATTAGTGCGATCATACGTTCCTCAAATACTCGTTGTGGTGGGCAGTGGATGTTACAATAACCGAGCGACATGCCGTCTAACGATTGCATGGAGGTGTGTAGTGGCCAAGCATTGTGGGTTGGCAACGTATCCTATGAGAACCAGGTTCGTGTGAGAACTATGAGAACTCCAATCTGAGCCACATGATATTGATCTAATGGGGCACATGAATTCAGGTGGGAGGGGGGATTTGCAAAATCACCGCCCACTTAAACATACTTTTGCAAATTCCCCCTCCCACCTCTCCCTATGCGCTCCCTTTGGATCAAGATCTTGTGGTCCAGATTGGAGTTCTCATAGTTCTCACACGAACATGGTTCTCATAGGATACGTTGCCTTGTGGGTTAGCTACATCCCTGGGTAGCAAATACACTCTTATCCTCATATCCATGGGGCCCCTAATACCCAATCCCTGTGGTAACTACCCAGCGTCACGAGAGTACGATACGACCCATAGCGATGCGACATTGCCATGAGGTAGTAGCCCCATCCGTGCAATTTGACGGGCCAGGTGGGGTACCGACTGCCATCGGATGGACGGTACAAGGAAAAAATAAGAGAGAGAAGAGACAAAGGCTACGAGCCTGGCAGTATGGAGTACAAGACGATGTTGTAATTTAGTTGAAAAGACCATATAAATAGGGATGAAAACGGATCAGAGCGGAGCGGATAATACCTTTCCCATATACTAATCTATTTTTTTTCATCGAATTCGGAGCTGAGCGGATAATATGCGGAAGCGGGACTTCAAATGTCGGAAATAATACCATCTTTTAGTAGAGAATTATATGGTGATTAATAATTCGTCAAAGCATATTGAATAACCAGGAGCAATCATACAGTAGCCAAGAAACCATACGATCCTAACTAAGTTCACATGTTAAATATCAAGTAAGCACGTAAAACAAAACGAAAGTTCTCAACCAAATTCCTTTAATTTTATTTATTCTCTGCTCAAAAGTCTTGCTATCACGCCATAAAGACATTTTTTTCTTACAATATTGTTAATTATTATATATTTGATGAATAGTCGAAAACATATTTGCATATATGTTAGTTGGTCCTTTAATATTATCGGATTATCCTATTTTGAGTTTCGGATAATCCACTTTAATATCTCGGATAATCCATATCCGTCGAATTTTACTACTCCCATATCCTAATCCGCAACCGCACACATCGGATGCGGATGCGGATCGGATCGACTAGGATATCTAAAATTCCACTCCAAATCCTCAAAAATCGGATTCGGACCGGATCGGATCGGATAATTATCGATACCACTTTCATCCCTACGTATAAATAGCCATGCCGAGGGAGACAACTTAGAGAGCCGCACATTTTCGTGATATATACGGGTACACAAATATATATCTGTGCATCGCAAAGTCACAACAGCAAGCAATAAGCGCTCAAAGGCCACACCGGAGGCTGCCGGCGACTTCAAAGTTGAAAGCTACGGTGCTGCCGTCGATGGGCGCAATGTGATGATGACATCAAAGGCTTTTCTAAAGACGTGGGCTCATAAATTTAATCTCTTCATTCGCAAAAAGGTAAAATAAATCTAATCTCTTATGTTTTTCTCGGAGTGCGATCAGAATTTTCTGATTGAACAAGGTGAAGTCCAATGGTTAACCGGTAAATTTAACTTTATTGGAAAATTTTCACATGTGTTTACGGCCACTAATTAATCATGTGCCGATCAAAGAAGCTAAGCTAAATTTGGCTTCAGTAAGCTGTCATCAGAAAAAAACCATGTGGTCTATTCCTGCGGTGCTCTGTTCCTCATCCTCTTCGAATAACTGCTACCAGTCCTTGTCATCGCCAAACTTCTCTTTCAAGGAAGGGACTCTTTGTCCCTCTTTATTTCTTAAAAAAAATATGTCAAGCGCTCTAATCCAGGACGTTCAAGAAAACCAGCCTAAGAAGTTTTTTTTTCCATTTTTACATAATAAGGAAAAAATCATTGATTCCCCGGCTTATTCTTCATCCTCTTTAAGAACATCTCCAAGAGAGCCTCATAAACCTCTCTTAAATCAAAATATTAGGATCCAATAAAAAAAACCCATCTCCAACAGGTTCCTAAAATCACCTCCAGTTTTTTCATAGCCCCTAAACTCCTCTCATTTGTAGCTACAAACAGGGGAAGAATTAGGGCTCTTATCTCTTCCTTTTGCTAAGAGCATCTCCAAGAGACTCCCATAAAATTGACCCCATAAATTTGTTTTTGGGAGGAACTAAAAAATTACGGGGGCAACTTTTCTCTCCTCTTCCAACAGTCCTCCCCTAAAAATAGATTAAACCACTTTTCATTGGGCCAAGTCAGCACTTGGGGCCAAAAAAACATTAATTTCATAAGAGATGGGAGCTCTAATCCTTCCCATGTTTGTTTGTAGCTACAAATGAGGGGGGTTTAGGGGGTATGAAAAAATTAGGGGTGGTTTTGGGGTTCTGTTGGAGATGATTTTTTTGATTGGATCCCAATATTTTGATTTGAGGGAAGTTTATTGTCGTACCCCATTTCTGAAGTACTTAGTGTTTACCGTATCAGTCCCTGGATCAGTAGCTGATACGACACTTTCACAGAATGCTTCACAGCAGATACTTTATTTATATTACCGAGAGTCATTAGAAGCCTTTTTAATACATAAAGGTCTTTATACAAATGAGGCGGGCGGCCTCAACACACACAGACATCATGCTTACAAGCTGACACAGCAGCCAGAGCTAACACTTAAACTAGCGGAAGACGACAAGGCTCCACTCCTACAGGCACCACTTGAGCGAAGGCCGAACTTTACTCTTCATCACCATCAGCTTGAAAGTCATGGTCAGGCTCATCTTCTGTATGATTTAAGCAAGGGTGAGTACTTAAGGTACTCAGCAAGCCTAACACGAGGGGTATGATTATGCAAGGGATTATCAAAGGATTGGGCTTGTGGTTAGTGACAAGGCGAGAAAGCCAAGTTTATGCAGAGTTGTTTTGAAAACAAAGCATTTCGCAATTCTAATCAAATATCTGTAGAGATTAGTGGGGTTGGGCGGCCCTGGGGAGATGCAATCCATCCCGCCAGTTCCTCAATTTTATCACTGGCCGACAACCAGCACACGGCTCCAAACCGGCGTTTTCCAAAAACACACCAAGGAAACTCACGCGGAAAAATCTAATCATAGTGTGACCGATGCTTTTGCGTTGTCCAATACCGTGGAACACGGCTTTCCGGAAAGTTTCTTAACCTTGGCCAAGGGTGCACAAATTTCCCCACAAGGTGGTCCAGTCCTCCCTATCGTCATAGTTTGGACTGTCCCACTAAAGATTCCATACCTACTTCGTACCACCACGGCATCCCCCACGGACATCACCAGAGGCTTCACAATAATAATATGGCCAGTCATAAATGCCAGATCTCGAACACCCACCAACGAACGAGTCTTCTCCTGGGACTCCGTTGCATTCTCCTGCCTCCGGGGGGTACCGGGTGAGTACTAGTAGGGTGTGGTTCCAATCCCGTGCCCATTCACGGCTTGTGGCTGCGCGAGAGATGCTAGGCAAAGGCGGCACAAGAACCGGTCCTTATACGACCGAACCAGGCATCTTCAATAGCCAATCCACAAGTGGAAGGACGTTCCAGAGATAGCCTCCCCACCGACGACTACCTCGCCTGATCCCGCCAAAAACATCCCCTCACTAGGGTTGCACTTATTATTATACCACCCCATTTCACATTTACACACACCACCAAGACACACGCATTTACACGAAAATCATATGAGCATTATTAATTAAACACATGTGAAAGTCCTAAGCAGCGAGCATATCAACAACTCATTAATTAAATTAATGATGTTGATTCCTAGGGTTAACAAGGATACAGGATATAATCAAGCCAAGGCAGGCAATCAAATATTGCATAGGACCATTGTTGGCGGTCGTTAAACCATGATTTGACCGCCACCCTACCGGTAAATAAATGCATAACACCAAGATTTTGTGCATAGTAGATAGGAATAATGCTACTCCACAAGTTTTGGTGAGTATTTGGATGCAGGAGTGAATAATGGGGAAAAGTGGGCCCAGCCAGGGAATTTCCCTGGCCGGCCGGCCCCACCCTAGGCCGGCCGGCCCCACCTGGTGGCCGCAGGCCCCGGGCTTCCTCCAGCGGGCTGGAAACTAATCCACAATGTAGAATCAAGAGCCCGTTCAGAAGAATTCCACCGACGTTCTAGAAGGTGGGCTGTTTGGGCCTCAACTTGGCCCTCACTCCTCTTCTGCCGTCCCCACGAAGCCACCGACTGGACAACCGTCATCAGGAGCAAATCTGGAGCGTCCAGGATCGAGGCGGTGGCAAACCGCCACAATGGGTGGCCGGCCGGCCCCCCTACTTGGCCGGCCGGCCTACCTTGGCGGGCCCGGCTCTCCAGCTTCGGCCATATATCTTCCACCGCCATGGAGAAGCTATAAATAGAGGTGGCCGGCTCCATTTCAACTTGCACCATCACACTTGAGAAGAGAAGATCCAATGTAGGGTCACGCTCTTTCTCATGGAAGATCATTCCACTTGTGTAGTTTAGAGTAGGCTAGTTGGTCATGGGAGTTAGAGTAGAAGTGAGAGCTTCCCTCGGAGTTCCGGAGTTTTCTTCGGATATTGGGTAAAGCTCTCTTGTATCTTTTCTTTTTGATATTAGTTAATATAATTATTTTTCCTATTTATTTATTTTCTTATTTATTTATTTTAGTTTTTTTTCTTTTAGTTTACATTTATTTATTTAAGTGATAATTATAGAGAAATTCTTGTGTTGGTTCCACGTCTGTGTATGGTAGGTCTATCTGCATGGGTTGTTTGCACCGCAAATGCTTACACAATCCACATAGATTTGTTATGCATGGTTGGCTTGCTCTTTTACGTTGGAGTAAGTTATCTAGGATAGTTGCTTGTATGGTTCAAGGAATTATTCCTAGACGTGAGTGTGCACCCAACCCCACGGAGGATGGTAGCCGCGAGTGTATGTGACAGCTACACCGGTCTCTGTAATCCACCACGTCCGGGTTGGACAGGTAGGGCCTAGACGCGGTCCGTTGCCTGGATACGTTGAACTTAGTTTCCGAGTTGCGTGTCTTGGCGGCGGCCGTGCCACGATGCACTTGAATGTATCTGTAATGAAAACTTAAGTAAATAGATATTTGTAACCCCTAGGCTGATACCCTTCTTCTCGTTGTCCTCCCAGTTGACTAGTTCTATCTCTTTATCTTCATATGGAATCCTTGCGTGTGTTTGGTTGCCACCCATCATATCCTTCATCTTTACCCATGCTTTGGTCTAGTTTGCAAGTTATAAATAATAGATGTTTCCTTGCTAATTCATGACATTCTTAGCCCTGCTTCCCTGAGGAAAATATAAATACGATACCCTTGGAATACTCCTGGGTGAAATGCTACAACGGTGTTCCGTGCGCTTGCGGAGTTGATATTTATCTCTGTGCGTAAGAAACGCCAACAACCATTCTAGCATTTAAATTCATTTAAATACCATGCAATTTATTTATAAACAGCTCTAATTAGGATATTTGCAAACATAGGGTCAATATGATCAAAGGAAGTTAGACTTGCCTTCATCAAGCTCTTCTTCCTCTAAATCCTCGTAATCAGGGTCCTCTGCTTCCTCTTCTTGATTATCTAACGATTTAACAAAAGAATAAATCTATCGCTTGCAAACAGTTTAACAGAGCAATAAATCCAAATAAAATCCAAATGAAACCAGCGGGGAGTTGATTTTGGTGGCGCTGGATAGGATAGGTTTTTAGATGAATTTTGGCGCAAGTTTCGCTAAAATTGGAGTTAAAACGATGAAGATATTGATTTTTGAAGTAAAAGAAAGGAAATTGATCAGGATTAGGCTAAGTAATTAGGTATAGCCCTAATCCCAATTAATTTGAAGTAACCAAGGGTTGTACAATGATTAGGATGTGATAAAGTATTTTTAGGAATTTTCTGGAATTTTTTCTGTTATTGGAAAAGTGTCGAAATAGGTTTCTGTGTGCACTGCGCGTGTGGACTTAGCAAAAACAGAGGATGTGAGAGAATGACGTGTGGGCCAGATGGGGCCGGGTTCACTGTGTAGTACTGTTAGGTGGACTTGGTCCATGGGTGCTGTGGACCGAAGTGAAGAACGCCCGGTCCACCACGCACCGGGCGCACCACGTGGCGTGGCGACCCGGTCGCCGCGGGCCCGCGCGACGACGTGGCGTGCCACGTTGGACGACGGCGCGGCTGAGTCAGCGCGGCCGGGAGAGGGAGCGCGCGCGGCGGCGCTTCGCCGGCGAGCTCGCCGGCGGCGGCTACCGGCGGAGAGGTGCGACATGGTGTACATCTAAGTGCTCTATGCGACGCAGCGAACATGGTGGTGCTACTCGTCGACGAGGGGAGTGGCCGGAGCGGCGGCGCGACGTCGTCGGAGTTGGGCGGCGCGTCGGCGTGCGAAGGGAGGAAGGCGTGCGCGCGCGCGTAGGGTTCGTGCGAGTAGTCGCACGGGCGCACGGGCGCGAGAGGAAGATTGCGCCGGGTGACGTCGACAAGGGGAAGAGCCAAGTCCGCGGCGCGACTTCACCGGAGGGCGGCGGCGCGCCGGAAAGAGAGGGGAAAGGCCAGGCGAGGCGAGGCGAGGCTCGAGGTGATGTACGCGCGTGAGGTGCGCAAGAGCAGGGCGAAGCTAATGCACCACTCTAACGGGGTCGGGCGCGGCCAGAGCGAGGCCGGCGACGAGCTCTAGCGGTGGCGGTGACCGGAGCTAGAGAAGGAGGCACGCGCACTACTAGGAGTAGACCAAGGACATGCACAAAAGGAAGAGAGGGAGACGATGAAGCTCACCGCGTGCTCAGATGGAATGAGGTTGACGGACGGTGGTCGGCGACGAGGAAAGAAGGTGGCGGCTAGGTCGACGTCGATCTCGCTCCTCAAACCACGGCTGCGGACGAGATGAGCATGGTGAGGTCGAGCGTGGGAAGGAGAAGCTAGAAGAGGGAGAAGTTGACGTCGGGACTCACCGGAGAAGGGGGGAGAGCTCACCGGAGTTCTCGCCGGAATTGAGAGGGAAGGGGGAAAAAGAACAGTGGAGAGCTCGGGAGTGGATGGAGATGGGAAATGAAATGAGAGGAAGAAGAAGGGGGTCTCGGTGCTTATTTATAGAGCTCCAATGGCGGTTCCCGGCGAGGAAAATATCGCGCTCGACGGCGAGATATTTTTGCCGGAGTCAATGTCGACGCGACGCGCGAAGGCGGTTCGCGAACTTCGGAGGACGGCGGTGACGCGCGAGGAGAGCTTCTGCAGTGCTCGGGACGCGACGGAGCGAGGGAGGAAGCTGATGTGGCTGACGAATGCGGAGTGGAGTTCGTCGGGCTTCGGGAAAAACTTGGCGCGCGCGATACGTCTTCGGGGAAGGACGACGGGACGTCGTAGGGAGTGGTTGAGCTGCGCGCGTTGTCCTTGTGCTGTTACTGGAGCTCGGAGGTGACAAAGGCGGCGAGGAAACCCGCCGGTATGGGCGCGGGCGCGATTTGCGCCGGCGCGGCGGGAGGTAGACGACGGGTGCGGGGCCCACGCGTCAGCGACCGGGAGTGAGGGAGAGATGGGCTGGACTGGCGGGGCGAAATGGGCTGGCGCAGGCGATGTTGGGCCGGAGCGGCTGCAGCCCAGGAGGGAAAATAGGAAAAGAGAGAAGGAGAGAAGAGGGAGTGGGCCGGCCAGAAGAAAAGAAAAAGGGGCGGCCCGATAGGAGAAAGATTTGATATTAAGCTGGGGATTGATTTTGAATGAATTTCAAATTCATTCAAAAGGAGAGATCGAAACCAACACTCAAACAAAACAGGAAAAACACGAAAATGCACATGGTGACTTTTATGCATGGTTTAAAAATTCAAAAACTTTTGGTTTCGCTACTAACTAAAGCTAACAATTTGTTTTTAATTGGAAAATTTTAAAAAGTTCAAATCTTTAGTGATTTTTGGCAACAGGCAAAAACGCGGGTCGCTACAACCTATCCCACTTAAAGAGAATCTCGTCCCCGAGATTCCGGCTCTTCCTCGAAAAGGTAGGGAAACTCTCGCTTGAGATCATCTTCTCTTTCCCACGTTGCTTCTGCTTCGGTGTGGTTACTCCACTGAACTCGACAAAACCTTATAGCATTCCTCCTTATTAGTCGAGTTGCCACATCCAAAATCTTTATCGGCCTTTCCTGATACCTTAGATCAGGCTGTAAGTCCATCACTTCTGGAGGGACTATTTCTTCTGGTTTTCTCAGACATTTCTTTAACTGTGACACATGGAAAACATCGTGCACATCTGACATTTCTTCGGGAAGCTCGAGGCGATATGCCACGGCTCCTATCTTCTTAAGTACCTTGAAAAGTCCAATGTACCTCGGTGCCAACTTTCCTTTTATTTGGAATCTCCTGGTTCCTCGGATCGGTGACACTTTGAGATACACATAATCTCCAACTTCGAAGCTCAAATCTCTGAGTCGGGTATCAGCATAACTTTTCTGTCTACTTTGGGCTGCCTTTAAATTTTCTCTGACCAGAGCTACTTTCTCTTCTGCATCTCTGATAACTGCAGGTCCGAAGAAAGAACGTTCTCCAACTTCTGACCACATCAGCGGGGTTCTGCATTTTCTACCATACAGTGCCTCAAATGGTGACATCTGTAAACTGGCCTGATAACTGTTGTTATACGAGAATTCTGCAAAGGACAAGCTTTTCTCCCAATCTTTTCCATAGGTTAGTACACATGCTCTTAACATGTCTTCCAAGATTTGATTTACCCTTTCTGTCTGACCATCGGTTTGTGGGTGATATGCTGAGCTATAATCTAGTCTTGTTCCGAGCAATTTATGCAAACTTTTCCAAAATATCGAGGTGAACTGTGTGCCTCGATCTGACACTATTCTGCGAGGAACTCCATGCAGTTTGAGCACATTGTCTATGTACAGTTGAGCATAATGATTTCCCCTGTACACCGTCTTTACAGGTATAAAGTGTGCCACTTTTATCAGTCGATCCACAATAACCCATATGGAATCATGTCCTTTCTGGGTACGGGGTAACCCTATGATGAAATCCATACTGATCTCATCCCATTTCCACTCTGGAATATGGAGGGGTTGTAACAATCCTGCAGGTCTTTTATACTCTGCTTTTACTCTGCTGCAGATATCACAACGAGCAACGAACTCTGCTATGTCTCTCTTCATTCCAGACCACCAATATTTTTGCTTTAAATCCATATACATTTTGGTGCATCCAGGATGAATAGAATAGGCTGAGTTATGAGCTTCATCCATAATCAGCTTCTGATATTCGCCAGTCTTCGGCACACAAATTCTATCCTTGTACCATAAGGTGCCCTAATCATCCACTCGGAATCCAGGGGCTTTATCCAGCCCTGTCATTTTCTTTAACTCATCTATTTCCTCATCTGACTCTTGAGCTGTTCTGATTTGCTTTTCCAGAGTTGGTTCCACATAAAAGGTATTCAGACAGCCTGGCTTAGCAAAGTGAAGATTTAATTGTTTGAATTCTTCCGCAAGCTCATGGCTTCGTCTCCGCATTTTAATCCCATTAGTCTGGGATTTGCGGCTTAATGCATCGACTACCACATTTGCCTTTCCAGGATGGTAGTGAATTTCTAGGTCATAATCCTTTATTAATTCCAACCATCTTCTCTGTCGGAGGTTTAAATCCGGTTGTGTGAAAATATATTTCAGACTCTTGTGATCCGTATATATTTCACATTTATTGCCAATCAGATAATGCCCCCAAAGTTTGAAAGCATGCACAACTGCTGCTAGCTCCAAATCATGAGTGGGATAATTTTGCTCATGTGTTTCCAACTGCCTTGATGCATATGCAATAACTCTGCCATCCTGCATAAGCACACATCCCAACCCTTGTCGAGATGCGTCGCAATATACGACAAAATCTCGGTGTATGTCTGGTAAGGTCAACACTGGGGCTGTGGTTAACCTTTTCTTTAACTCCTGAAAACTTCTTTCACAGGCTTCTGTCCATTTAAATTCTTTTCCCTTCTGTGTCAAAGCTATCATTGGTCTTGCTATTTTTGAAAAACCTTCGATGAATCTGCGGTAATAACCAGCTAGACCAAGGAAACTTCGAACTTCTGTTACAGTGGTTGGTTGCTTCCAATTAAGGACTGCCTCAACTTTGGCTGGATCCACTGATACTCCTTCTTCTGTCAGAATGTGACCAAGAAAAGCCACTTTATTTAACCAAAATTCACATTTACTGAACTTGGCATACAGTTCATGAGCTCTCAATTTTTCTAACACAATCCTCAAATGCTGCTCATGCTCTTCTGCACTTTTGGAGTAGATAAGTATGTCGTCAATGAAAACAACAACAAACCGATCTAACTCCTCCATAAACACCTTATTCATCAGGTTCATGAAGTATGCAGATGCATTTGTTAATCCAAATGGCATCACTGTGAACTCATACTGACCATATCTGGTGACAAAAGCTGTCTTAAGAATATCACATTCTCTGATTTTTAGCTGATAATACCCAGATCTTAAATCAATTTTGGAGAAGTATTTGGCTCCTTTCAATTGATCAAATAAATCATCGATCCTGAGCAGTGGATATTTATTCTTGATGGTAACTTCATTCAAAGAGCGGTAGTCTATGCACATTCTGAGACTGCCGTCTTTCTTTTTAACAAAGAGAACAGGTGATCCCCATGGTGATGAACTTGGTCTGATAAATCTTTTTTCCTGTAACTCTGCTATTTGTGCCTTCAATTCTGCTAGCTCATTTGCTGCCATTCTATACGGTCTCTTTGCTATTGGAGAGGTGCCGGGTATAAAGTCAATGATGAACTCTATGTCTCTGTCGGGGGCATGCCTGGCAACTCTTTTGGAAACACATCAGGATATTCACAGACCACTGGCACTTCCTCCAACGGTCTTGCTTCTATATTATGGACCATTGGTGCAACTTTTGACCTTTTTGGTTCACATACCACTTTAATTCCTTTGTGGTTTACCAGGGTAACTTTCCTGGTGTCACAGGCTATATTGCCTCGGTGCTTACTTAACCAGTCTATTCCAAGGATAACATCTATCCCCTGGGATTCTAGGACTACTAAGTTCGCTAGGAACTCTACCCCACTTAAAAGGATCTTAACCCGTGGGCATCCCAAATAACTTTTGGTCTCGGCCCCGGGAGTCCGGATTATCAGGGGTTGTTTTAGCATGACAGTTGGCAAACCATTTGCAGCAACAAACTTTGAAGAAACAAACGAATGCGAAGCTCCAGAATCAAACAGAACGGTTGCAAGAGTGGAGTTGACAAGATACTCACCAAGAACAACATCAGGAGTGTCCTCAACTTCCTCTGCATTAATGTGATTGACTTTTCCTCGGCCGAAGGATTGATTATTCCTCCGCTGCTGTCCAGAGGGTTGCTGTCCACCACGACCATTTCCAGAAGCTGCAGTTCTGGCAATGTTTGGCTGATGCTGCTGAGTAGGAGCATTATTCTGGTTCAAATAGGGACATCTAGCAATCATGTGACCAGGCTCACGGCAGTGAAAGCAAGTCCTTTTATCATTGTTGTTGGGTTGAACAACACTGGAACTGCTCCTCTGCTGACTACCAGAATTTTGGTTGCGATATGATGGTGCTGAGCTTGGTTGATTAGACGCTGAGGTCCTATACTGCATGGTAGACTGATATTTTGGCTTCTGAAAATTATTATTAAACCTCGGCTTCTGATTTCTCTCCTGCTGCTTAAACTTTTGCGCATTGAATTTTCGCTTCCTATCATGCTCAATGTGAGAGCGAGCATCTTCCAACAAAAGTGCACGGTTCATGAGAGTGTTGAAATCAGGATAAATATGAGTAACCAGCTGCACTTTCAATCCAGGATTAAGTCCTTTTCTGAAGCGATCCTGCTTCTTCTTATCAGTATTAACATCATCAGGGGCATATCGAGCCAATTTCATGAATTTCCTGATATACTGATTTACTGTTTTCGCCCCCTGCTTCAGAGAGCGAAATTCATCAGCCTTCATTTCAATTACACCTTCTGGGATGTGATACCTCCTGAACTCCTCCTGGAATTCCTCCCAAGTAATAGCATCTGCATTCTCTGCACCTTCACGATAGTTATCCCACCATTCACCTACTGCTCCCTTGAGCTGGTGAGATGCCAGAAGAACTTTCTCTCTATCATCAGCATTCACCAAGTGCAATTTCTTGATGATATCACGCAGCCAATCATCAGCTGCCAGAGGATCCTCCTCAGTACCCTCGAAGGTCGGGGGCCTGAGTCTCATGAATTCTGACATTTTGCTCTGCTGGCCTGGAGCTCTGTCCATGAGTCCCTGTGCAATAATCTCCATCAGGCGGGTCTGATTATCCATTACGGCCACTAGGTTGGTGACAGGTGTTGCGGGTATTCTTCCACCTCTTCCACCACCTCTTCTACCACCTCTACCACGGTTCTGTTGTCCTTCACTTCTGTTCTGGTTATTATTTTCTCCAACCTCATCTTGCACTTCCGGCTGATTTTGACTCACTTCCTCTTCCTGGTAATCTTGTTCATTGTCATGTCTACCTCCACCTCTACCTCCTCCTCTACCTCTGCCACGCTGATTATTATTTCTACCCCGACCACGTCCACGCCCTGCATTGTGGACGTCATACTGGTCATCATCTTGAGCGTTACGCTCTCGGCGTTGGCGTTGCTGAATTCTGGCAGATCTTTTGGGAGGCATCTGATGGAAGGATTTAGCAAAAGGTGAGATAAGACACTCGGGTGATTAACGAAACTACGAGGCGAAGCTACGAAACTTACGAGACAAAACAAACAAGATAAATGGAAAAGAAATTCCAGAAATCTTGCAGCACACGAACAAGATAAAACCAGTATCATTACATTATTACAGCAAGCCTATTCATAATAACAAGGTTCGATCATACATACCCAAGTCCTTTTATTTATATACAAGGACTCGACGATCTACGACTCGACACAAGACTCGACCACAGGGCTACTCTGACTCAGAACTACTGAGACACTCTACTGACACACCTGACACTACTAGACACCACGACTCAGGGCAACGGCTGCCACTACAAGCTAGCAAAAGCTACTCCACGGCGCCAACTCTGCTGCTCAGGCGTCGAGGCCACGGTCCTGGCGCCACTCTGCGTAGAGGTCGAACGGGTCCTGGGTAAGGTCGACGGTGCCAGTGCTGATCAGCCTGTAGTACTCCTCAAGGTCCACGTCTCCAACAAGGCGAGGTCCTGCTGGTGCCTCCGGTGCGGGCGAGTCGATCACCACAAACTCGTCCATGTCCATCTCGTCGTCAGTGCCAGTGAGATCGATGACGTTATCCGCCACCGACTCACTCCCTGACGAGACGTCCACAACAGGCTCGTCCTCCATCGGCTCCTCCTCGGAGTCTCCAACGGTCTCAAGGGCGGCCTCAAGCTCTGCTGCCCAGCGGGCAAGCTCCTCAGAGTCGTCTGGCTGCTCGACCTCAGGGGAGTCCACGGTCGTGTCTGAGTCTGCAAGGGTGGTGGAGTACTCCTCCGTGTCGGTCGGACAGGCGTAGTGGTAGTGTCCGTGCGGTCCTCCCATCCTCACTGTGAAGTGGCGGCGGGGTCCACCGTGCTCCTGGTGGCAGTACCTGTAGTGGCTGTTAAGCTTACGGATCAGGTACATCGCATCCTCCTTCCAAAAGCGACGGGTGTAGTCCAGAGTCCACTGCAGGCGGTCTCTCTCAGCCTGGCAAGCGGCAAGCTGAGCCTGCGCCTGCGCTAGCTGAGCTCGGGTCTCCGCAAGACGGCGCTGGTCCTCACCCCACCTCTCGGCGGTCTGCTCGAGAACGCGGGCGGTCTGGGCGCGCTGCGCCTCCAGCTGATCCAACTCCTGACGAAGGGCCTCCATCTGTTCAACAAAATGTTGAAAGACGGGTAAGTACCGGTGAAGATAATTTTTGTAAAAAAAATAAGGTAAGGGAGATTTTATAAAGTAAAACTTTACAAAATATCGCACTCATCTCACTCGATTCCAACCTACAGTTTGGCCTACGGACAAGCATCGCTCTGATACCACTCTGTCGTACCCCATTTCTGAAGTACTTAGTGTTTACCGTATCAGTCCCTGGATCACTTTTACCGTATCAGTCTCTGTCGTACCCCATTTTTTGATTGCTTCCAAAAACAAGTTTATAGGGCTAATTTTATGGAAGTCTCTCGGAGATGCTTTAAGAAACATAAACCAGTTAGCTGGAAAAAGATTTTGTAAGCAAAAGAAACCCCACCAGGGAAACATTTCCTAGGACTAAAACAGGAGATGTTTTTCGAGAAATTGGAACCTTACAACCAAACATGGGGCCGTGTGCCACACTGCCACATAATCACCTTTTATAGCATTCTTTTTTTTTTTGAGAAGTCCAGTTTACTACCTTCAATGGAATTGTCTACGTTGTTCATTTAATCCGCTAAACTAAATTTTGGTTTAATTCACTCCCCTCGAACTAGTTTTGGTCGGTTCAATTCACTCCCTTAATTATGAACTGTTTCTTTTTTGTATCTCTAGGTACAAATAAATATTTTAGGGTAATTTTTTTTTGAGATTATAGGTAAAAGCATACCGTATGCTAGAATTTTTCAAATATCTTTTGTAACCTTTTTGTATGTTGGAAGGTGTGGAATACAAATTTGACATGTGAGGTAGAATAATTGAAGAAAAAATTATATGATGTCATCTAAGATCCTATAAAATATTTCAACTTCAAACATAACCCATACAAAGAATAACACAAAGGAAAAATTTCCGCCATGGGTTGAATTGAACCAATCTATAGTTTGGGGAAGTAAATCAAACGTAAAATTTAGTTTAGGGGGTTAAGTGAGCAACATTGATACTTGAATAGTAAAATAAAGTTCTTCCTCTCTCTTTTTCAAGCTAAGGATAGAGTACCCTCATTAGTAGAGTAGTTGATTCAACTGCCACGCCTTCAGTATTTCTTAATTCGATGCTGATGTTTTAAGGAAACAGTTGGCTTACCCTTGATGTCATATTTATTTATACCACAAGTGATAACTACTAATCTACATATATATCTATATCTATATCTTTTATAAGTAGTAGTATATGTACGTGCTTCCACGTGATATATTTTAAAGTGTTTTTTGATATCACCTACAGTTAATAAAACAAGAAAATGCAAACAACACTCTGCCTCTTGCAGCCGCAGGATCCAACACTGCCTCTTGCAGCCGCAGGATCACCAGATCACGACATATATGGGCAGCACATCAAGCAAGGGCTCCAATTAATTGCACAATAGTCAGGTCGTCCGCATAGAAATTTCCAACTGCAAAAATGGGTCCCTTCAGCTCGTCTTAAATTTTTTTAATATTTGTTAATTGATAGTGAAAGATCAAGCTGTCATTTTCGGTACACTAATTAATATCTTAATGGTGATTGTCGTCTCTTTCTTATCGGATAGAAAGGCTATAAAATATATATCAAACTAAGAAAATGAAAAGTACGAGATGACAAAGATATCCAATGTCTTTTGAATAAACTGAGATAAGTTGCTCACTAATGTTAGTGGTAAGATAAAAATGTCACTACCGTAATGAAGAGTTGAAATAAAAACACGGCCATAAAAATGTCACTATAGTTGCATTCATTATTGATGCTTTTTTGACACTTATAAGACTTGTAGTAACATGGATTTCAAGTCCGTTGACAAGGGTAGAGAGAAAGGTAAGTAAAAGTTGCAACGGAGTAGGTGGTTCCTGGTTGTCTCGAGCACGCAGTTTTCACAGTTCAAGTATGTCAAGAGATATGAATATGGTATATGTGAGTTGGTCACGTAGTGACAACTGACAATGTTCCCTGAAGGAGCCTCCACCACCGGGGACGACGAGGGAGAAGTAGATGATCATATAAGGGACGCGTTACTGGTGTCGCTAAAATTTGCTGCAAGATGGCTCATCTTTTCTTGCAGCGACAAGTATTTTTATTTTTTGCGAGGGTGCAGCGACAAGTATTTGTGTGGTTGAATTTGAAAGACAAGGGCACAAGAGTCATACTGAAATGATGGTGGCCTTGTGCTCATCGACCCAGAGCTTCGCATGTGGACATTTGGGTGTAGTTTCCAGAGGGGAAAGAAAAAAGATAACCGAGGTGCCGTTGTTGAGTGGTCTTCTTCGTGTATGAGATTCGCACAAGCCATTTTCGCGAAATAATATGTATGTAGACGCAGACAGGGGTAACCAGCAATGTCCAATCACGTGCATGCTGTGATCGACCTCCAAACCAAACGAATCATTTAGCTCACCTAATAAGCGAGGCTTCTGTCACCTCGCACTACACATTCCACTGCCCTATTCATGAAAGCTTAGTGTCGGCGGCAGCAGGCGATCGACCGAGTGAGCTGTGGCAACGCACACACTGAGCGCTTTTTCCAACTTCCATGGGGAGGGAGGCCGAACGGGCAGCGCACGTCGTGCTGCTGGCGAGCCCCGGCGCGGGCCACATCGTGCCCGTGGCCGAGCTCGCGCGGCGCGTCGTCTCGCAAGGCGGCTTCACGGCCACGCTCGTCACCTACGCCAACTTCTCCTCGGCGGCGCACTCGTCGACGCTCGCCTCCCTCCCGCCGTCCGTCTCGACGGCCGTGCTCCCGGAGGTGGCGCTCGACGACCTCCCCGCCGACGCCCGCGTCGAGACGCGCATCTTCACCGTCGCCAAGCGCTCGCTCCCGCGCCTCCACGACCTCCTCCGCTCCCTGGTCGAATCCCCGCGCGGCGTCGCGGCGTTCGTCCCTGACCTCCTCGGCCCGTGGGCGCTCGAGGTCGCCAGGGAGCTCGGCGTCCCGGCCTACCTCTTCAGCACGACGAGCCTCACGGCGCTGTCCGTGATGCTCCACGTCCCTGAGCTGGACAGGACCACCACCTGCGAGTTCCGGGACCTGCCGGAGCCCGTCCGCCTGCCCGGGTGCGTGCCGCTGCGCGGCGCCGACCTCCTCGACCCACTCCAGGACCGCAGCAACCCCGTGTACCCCCTCATGGTCGAGTTCGGGAAGAAGCATCTTCTCGCCGACGGCTTCATCGCCAACACCTTCGACGCCATGGAGCACGAGACTCTGGCGGCGTTCAAAGAGCTCTCCGAAAAGGGCGTGCACCCCCCGGCCTACGCCGTCGGACCCTTCGTCCGACCGTGCGGCTCCGGCAGCGAGGCCGCCGCCAAGCACAGCTGCGTACGGTGGCTCGACGAGCAGCCGGACGCATCGGTCCTGTACGTGTGCTTGGGCAGCGGCGGCACGCTGTCCACCGCGCAGACGGCCGAGCTCGCCGCGGGGCTGGAGGCGAGCGGGCAGCGGTTCCTGTGGGCGGTGCGGTTCCCCAGCGACAAGGACAAGAGCGCCAGCTACTTCGGCGCGGCGGCGAAGCACGGCGACGACCCGCTGAGCTACCTGCCGGAGGGGTTCGTCAAGAGGACCGGGGCCGTCGGGCTCTGCGTGCCGCAGTGGACGCCGCAGGTGGAGATCCTGAACCACCGTGCCGTCGGCGGGTTCCTGTCGCACTGCGGGTGGAACTCGACGCTGGAGGCCGCCGCGGCGGGCGTGCCCCTGCTGGCGTGGCCGCTGTACGCCGAGCAGAGAGTGAACGCCGTGGTGCTGTCGGAGCGGACGGGGCTGGCTCTGCGGCCGAGCGCCCCCGACGGCTGCGGGGACGACGGAGTGGTGCGGCGCGATGAGGTGGCGGCGGTGGTGACGGAGCTTATGGTGGGGGAGAAGGGCGCCGCGGCGAGGGAGAAGGCGCGCGGGCTCCGGGTGGCGGCGGCCAAGGCCTGGGCGCCGGACGGACCGTCGCGCAGGGCGTTCGAGGATGTCGTCGGCACGTGGAAGGCGGCTGGCTGATCCTTGCGTGATGCGTACGACGTCCACGTATTCTCTCTTAATTTGTGTCGTCAAAATCAGTGTGCATGTCGTCTGTGTTTATCGTATGTTCCTTGAAGAATAAGACGTTGCCTTTGAAAAACATGTATACGTCGTGTCAGTCTACACTCGCGGACTGCTGCTGCCAGGGAGGATTTGCTGTTAATAAAAAATGCAATCATCTGGCCGATGCCTCACCGCCATTAATCCGATCCCAATCCGACGGGGCGGCCTTAATCTCCAGCCATCGACGGCCTTTCGCTGTCCAGCTCCCATCCCCCGGCGGTTTAATTTTCTGTCAGGTTCACCTCCACAGTAACCCCCACCCACCCACGCACTAAACCGGCCGGTGCTGCTGCCGACAACGACGCTCCACCCGGTGGCCGCCTCCTCGTCGGCCCAACATTATGCTCCTCACACGATCCTCCTCTAAGACCGCTGGTAGGGCAAGACGTCAAGCCTACTTCTCTAAACCGTCGCATTAGAAGGTGCATGTTTTTTTTTTCCGAGAACATGCATGCCTGAGCTTGCATTTTATCATTAAGCGGAAGAGGGAAGATACAACATCCGGATAAGCAGCTCAAAATGAGTTCTCATCATTACTAAAGTATATTTAATGATAAAACAAGACAAAAGCGACAACTATTTTGAGATAGAGAAAGTATAAATTACACAAATATTGTCGTTACGAAACATTCTATTGGAAATAATGGTGACAAAAAATAATGATGATAAGACAATAATCATGTCGAACCTGTTATATAGTATGCATGTACAACGTGGAAAATATATAACCGAGCAACGGTGCAAGCTAATGGCCATATATCCCAGCCCCCTGCCCTTAAATGGCATCAGATAATACGTAGCCCCACATCGTTGCTGTAAGCCTGGAACACCGCAGAGAGAGCCATCGGCCGCTTTCACTCACTATCAGCTTATCCCACCGACCAAATTGACGTTCTCATGTATGATTCGCATTGCGACCACATGTTTAATTAATAGATGGAGCCCATACGTCCATCTGGCTCAGCAGCCATCTCGCATCCATCGACCCATCCCTGTTTCCGCTTGGTAGTTGGTATACGCGCATGCATGATTTGCCTGTGCTCCTTTTGATCTATTCCCCTGAATCATAGGTGTGACTGTCTATACTCCAAGCTCTCCACTTGGTGCACCAGCAGATACGTCGGGGCAAGACACAAGATGTCGGCATGAACCATGAGGGATTTTCTTTTGCAGTGGACATGGCTACTAAACGCCATTGGCAAACGGAAGTACCTAGCACAACACCAGCGAACGCGCTTGGGATCATCGACTTCCCCACCTTCAACTGCAGGAACAAAAGTTTGCCCCCACTTTATGAGTTGCGAACATTGGGCCAGTATCACCATTTTTTTGAACCTCTCATTCCTGAATATAAGAGTAATATCTGTTCGTGTACAAAAAAGAAGCCAACAACGCACTCACACAAACACGCCTACACCTATACCCAGAAAAACAAACGCGTCCCTCAAGAGATTGAAGCACGACTGTCACCACGCGAAGAGAGGTACAAGAGAAACAAAGTCCGAACAGATTACAGAAGAAAGATGGCATTAAGGAAAGAGACCCGAAAGAGCCCCCAGCTCCGACGCCGCAAAGACGCACTTCCAAACAAGCCGAAGCCGCCGTCGCACAACGCGCCGCAGACTCCGTACCGTCGCTTGACAAACGCCGCCGACAGACACAGCTCCAACGTGGCCGGCACGCCGCAGACAGCCGAAGCTTGAACACCAGCTAAACCTCTGCAATCTCGGACGAGCTCCCCTAAACAGGTCCAAAAGACCTCTGCTCCACAAGCTTCACGCCGGCGCCGGAGAGCACAAGCCGACGAGACGAAGGAAACTCGGGAGAGAAAATTCCAAAGGAAACGCCGGTGCCTCCGCATCACCTGCATCTCCGGACACAACGACCCGCCGCCGACCACATGTCAGCGCCGGTAAACGAAGCCGAGCAGAACCCGCCAAATAGGAGGCCCACAAGCCACCCCCGGCAGCGTCACCGCCGGCACAAAAGCTCCTCGCAGACGCCGCGCCTCCCCCGATCCGACGCACACCAGTGCCGCACACGCGTACAGCACAAAACGGTGACGTCGAACCCGCCGCACGCAGCTGCCTCTCGGCGCGGCCCCGCGCCGCACCCGCATCGCCGCCCCCGACCCCACCACAACCGCGGCGGCGGCCTCCCGCACACCACAGCGCGCCAGGACACGGGAGCAGCTCCGCAGCACCAGCACGCACACGCGGTCCCGCGCCGCACCAACGCCGCCTCCGCCCCCTCCACAGTCGCGGCGGCGATAGCCCGCACACCACTGCGCGCCAGGGCACAGGAGCAGCTCCGCAGCACCAGGACGCACGCTCGCGCCGCACGACCGCCGGACCTCCTTCGGCAACTGCAGCACAGCAACGGCGACGACGACATCCACAAGGAAGAGGAACCCTACCCTAATCTGCTGGATCTAAAGAAAAGGAAGGGAATATATACACCGGACGACGAATCCGCGGCCCCCCCGCATCTCCGGCGGCGCACGACCACCAGGGGTGAGGAGGAGCCAGCGGAAACGCCGCCGGAAAAAGGCTCGCCGCGAATCGCCTCTCTACTGTAGCAGGACTAGAGAGTTCGCGAGAGAGGGAGAGAGTAGTCAGTATCACCATTTTATATATGGGCTACTTGTAGGTTCCCAATGCGGGCTCGATGTATAAGGGGCCGATCGAGCCTTGTCATGTAAGCTTACCATGTACGGCCCAGTGTCATGGCAAAATAAATGGTCTGCAATGACAGTATGCATGGATTAGTAGTAGGCTTACCCCTACCTTTATAAACGCACGCACGCATATCCCTACTTCTATGAGCGTCTCCGAAAAATTAGGCTGGATTGATCTTGAGATTCACAAAGTCACCTGTGTCAAGTCTGGAACTTCAACCCGAGTAGGTTGGTTACTTCTACTATAGAAAACCTAATTAACCAGCTGAGCTATGCTCGCTCGGTTACCAACAAGTTAAATGAATTACATGGTTTGTTAGTAAAACAAGAATTAATGACCGAATGGATAGTAGGTAAAACCAATAGTTGATCAGGAACAGTCCCGTTTACCAACTGTTGTGGTGTAGTGTAAGTTGACATTCTGCAATTGAAAAGGAAGAAGCAATGCTTAGCACTGATCTACTGAACACGTTGTGGTTAAGTATTTAATTAAGGCAGGTTGTACAAGAGCTAACTGTATACGTGATACTTATATTCATTTTTTTCCAAAAAAATAAAAAAATGATTATACGGAAGTGCATACCCTTGCACCAAAGTGGGTCCATGACTGCGCATTATAAACAGGCACTTTGAACAGCCAAGTTGATTTGAGCAACATCTTATCATTCACGGTACAATAACCCAATTGGGTACACACATGCATCGTGGTGAAAAGAAAATTATAAAGACGCATCAGCGATGAACAGAAACAATGGATAGGTACGTTTGTCCCCAAGCATACCACACACTCCATGCGTATGGCGTACGGATCATTCGGCGCGTGCAGCATTCTTCACTTGCCAATGACGACCTCGAACGCCTTCCGCGATGGCCCGTCCGGCGCCCAGGCTTTCGCCGCCGCCTCCCGGAGCTCGCGCGCCTTCTCCCGCGCCGCGGCGCCCTTCTCGCCGACCATCAGCTCCGTCACCGCCGCCGCTACCTCCTCCCGCCGTACCACCCCATCGTTTACCGTGTCGCTGGCCATCGGCCGCAGCGCCAGCCCCACGCGCTCCGACAGCATCACCGCGTTCATCCTCTGCTCGGCGTACAGCGGCCACGCCAGTGTCGGCACGCCGGCGGCCACGGCCTCCAGCGTCGAGTTCCACCCGCAGTGCGACAGGAACCCGCCGACGGCGCGATGGTTCAAGATCTCCACCTGCGGCGCCCACGACGGCACGGCGAGCCCCCGGCCTCGGGTCCTCTCGACGAACCCTTCCGGCAGGTAGCTGATCGGGCTGTCGCCGTCGCCGCCGCTGCCGCCAAAGAAGCTCGCGCTCTTGTCCTTGTCGCTGGGGAACCGCACCACCCACAGGAACCTCTGCCCGCTCGCCTCCAGCCCAGCGGCAAGCTCGGCCGTCTGCTCCGTGGACAGCGTGCCGCCGCTGCCGAAGCACACGTACAAGACCGACCTGTCCGGCTGCTCGTCCAGCCACCGCAAGCATCCGTTCTGGGAGTGGGAGACGTCGCCGCCGGAGCACGTTCGGACGAAAAGCCCAACCGCGTAGGCAGGAGGATACACGCCTTCGTCAGATAACTGATTGAACGATAATATGGCCTCGCGCTCCATGGCGTCGAACGTGTTGACGAGGAAGCCATCGGCGAGAAGGTACTTCTTCCCCAGCTCCACCGTAAGGCCGTACGCGGGATCGGTCCGGTCCTGGACAGAGTCGAGGAGGTCGGCGCCGCGCAGCGGCACGCACCCGGGAAGACGGATGGGCTCCGAGAGGTCGCGGAACTCGCACGTCGTGGTCACGTCGAGCTCGGGGTTGTGGAGCATGGAGCACAGCGCCATGAGGTTGGACGTGCAGAAGACGTAGCCGGGGACGCCGAGCTCCACGGCGACGTCAAGCGTCCACGGGCCGAGGATGTCGGCAACGAACGCCGCGACGCCGGGCGGGGACGCGAGCAGGGAGCGCAGGAGGTCGCGGAGGTGCGGCAGCGCGCGCCTGACGACGGTGAAGATGCGCGTCTCGACGCGGGCGTCGTCGGGGAGGTCGTCGAGGGGCACCTCAGGGAGCACGGCCGTCGAGACGGACGGCGGGAGGGCGGCGAGGCAGGACGAGTGGTTGGCCGAGGAGAAGTTGGCGTAGGTGACGAGCGTCGCCGTGAACAAGCCGTCGTCGTGTGCGACGATGCGACGCGCGAGCTCGGCCACCGGAAGGAAGTTCCCCGCGCCGGGGCTCGCGAGCAGCACGACGTGCGCCGGTGCCACCTCCCTTGCCGATGCCATGGAAGTATATATGTAGAAGCGTTCGATCGGTGACAGTACTTGTTGCACTAAGCTCGTCTCAGACTGCAGCCTACGATACACTATCAACGTGTCCATCCGGGGTGTATATATAAGTAGTTTGAGACCAAATCGATCATGTATGAACAGTGTAGAGCTCTAAGATTACCACAAAAGGCAAGATATCTTATTAAAAGGCAAGATGTCCCTTGTGTGTACTGTGCGCAACGAGTGGAACGATAAGATAACACTTTTCATTATGGCAGCGGCCTGATGAAACCCCATACGGTGCCAGCGGCAGATACAGCGTCGGTATGCACGCGACTGAACAAGTGGCCGTGTGCCTGTGTTGCGCAGCTGTACTTCCCTCTTTGATGGACCCAAACACGCCGAAGCCCTCGTTTGGTTGTGAAGGTGCAGTGCTTTCCAAAGTAGTACAGTATATACGTACGCGCCGAATCCCTCTTTCCACAAGTTCTACCTTCCACGCCGCATTGCATCATGATGGCTGCTGTTGTTTCTTTCTGTTTTGCTGTGAGGGTTGATAAGGATGTCGTCGACCAGTCTCACAATAAGAGCCCTGGATTTTCCGGCGCAATGATTGTTTTGTCTGCCCAGCTCCTCACCTTATCCCAGGCAACTCACGAGTCACAATGATAATTTTTTTAAAAAAAAAAACAACAGTACAAACATTTGCGGGCTGCTGTTTCAAGCTCTTGATCGCACAAGGTGCAAACTGGATCACATGGCTACCTTTCTTGCAGCCAAATTTGTCACCTCTCAATATTCTGTTTTTTAAGCTAGTGACATGTCAAAGTATGAAAAATTGCAAAAACTCACTTAAATATTAGAGGTTCTCATTTACCCACCTGCAAACTTTTTGTTGCAGTCTATCCCTTACAAGTGTTCATATTCTTCCCTAGCAACTTTGACCAGCTGTCATGGCTAGTGTAAGATCTGTCACACTTGATACTCTTTGATATGATGCCTAAAATCACCTAGATCTCATGATCGTAAATGATGTTTGTGATATATAACAATGCAAGATGCAACATCCAATTAAAGAAGTGTGTGTGTGTGTGTGTGGGTGGGGGTGGGGGGGGGGGGGGGGGGGGGGGGGGGGGAGGTTCATATGCCCATAACCTCCCCTTCGCAGTAGCGTTGCAATGTCAAATTGATGTATATTAGTTTCAGATTTTTAGATGCATTCATAGCCACAATCAAGGCATAAAAAGTGTTAGCCCTTATCATCAATTAAATTAACCACACATTACGTGATGTGGTCATCCTGCAGCATGAGCCTTGAAATTGAGACTTTCTAGGCTAAAGCATTGTACGTTTATTCCTAAGGTTGTTCCATTCGTCCATTTGTTATGCGTATCCATCTTCCATAGACCCCCGGTCCAGCTGTAGTTTTAGATATTTTCCTGCAATCCTATTTTTATTTTTGCGCTGTTAACAAGTTAGGGGCAAGGTTTATATTGGTGCTTGTCATTCAACCAGTAATTTTGCTTTCATTCCGCTGCCATTTTTGCATCGCAAGGTGCTCTTCTGCTTGTCGATGGAAACCTCTGTTGGATAGAAGAAAGATTTGAGCGGCCTGAGATATTAGTTTTGGAACGTTGCTCTATTTCTTGCTTTCCGAAGCGTAGATATTCACTGCATCTATGTATCTTCGGTCTACTCTCTCTCTCTCTTTTGCAATCGTGTTGGACCACCATGAATCGCAAGCACAGTGGATTTCTGGTTACTAAAATTATAAAACATATTGATAATAAATGAGATCAAGGGTCCGACGTCCCTTTAAATTTTCATTAAGAAGAAGAAGCCCACCGAAACCTATTGGGCCATGCCTCACAGGCGCATACACATAGCCCAAGAGCCACAGCCCAAGCAGGGAGGTGAGCCAAAAAATGCAACACTTGGTGCGAGTAGTGGGGATCGAACCCGGGTTGCCTCCTTGAGAGGCGGAGGTAGCGACCACCCGAGCTGGAGCCCCTTCGCATAAAATCGACATAGGAGTGTATACACACTTGTTTAGGCTCAAGTTTTGACCTGACTTGACCTCTCGCAAGTCTAAACTAGTACAGCAACTACTCTAACGTGCCAACACAAGATATATTTTTGGCCAACGGATATAGGTAATTAACGGCCATCGGCTTCTTTCGCTTCCTACAATTCGCCTATATTCGTACAGCCGTACGTATACACTAACTGATAACAGCAAAAATACCACACCAAGACACTTTAGATCGAGTTCAGTCAACAACATTGTTGCTAAAGAGCTTGAACTCTCCGGCGTCAAGCACAAGCTTCCGGATGGAGGCGAACGCGCCGATGCCTCCGACGCCGACAAACAGGACCATGACGGAGGTGTTGGCGATGAAGACCAGGGACCGCTTCGGCGGCGCGAGAGCCATATTGTACATGAGGACGGGGAGCACGAAGTCAAGCGGGATGAACCCCACGGCGCCGACGACTCCCACGATGTCGCCGAAGAAGGGCAGCATGGCCGCGATGAACGCGCAGAACGCCAGGTACAGCGTCCGGAACAGCAGCCGTGGGACAAGGTTCCGGCGAGAGAAGCGCCCCTGCGCCACGTCGGCGGAGTTCTTCTCCATGATCTCGTACGCCACCTGGGAGTAGACGAGGCCGATGGCGAGCAGCTGGAGGAGCACGAACAGGACGGCGATGCCCAGCTGCCACGTGGGGGCGAGGGCCGGGCCGGAGTCTGGCATGAGGCTCTGGAGGACGTTCGACTGCACGTGGCTGCCGAAGGCCCAGTATCCGGAGATGGACGCGAGGAAGAAGGTGAAGACGATGACGGAGTAGCACAGCACCAGCGCCTTCATCATCTTCCCCGCCGCTGGTGGCGCCAACGTCGCCTGCAACGAGTTCAAAATGGTTGGGCCAGTGGTGTGACTTTCTTCTACATGGGCCCTGTTTACAGGCCTACTGATACAAGCTCAGTGCACAACGAGCCCAGCCCATTATATCAGTTTACTCCAGTGCAGTACCATGGTGTTCTGCCTTTCTACACTAAGATAGATGTCCTTATTATTCCAAAACAAAAGATAGATATCGTTATTCTTAAAAAAAAGATAGATGTCGTTGTTTGGACAATAGAGATGGTTATATGATTGATTATTCTAGCAAAAATTTAACAAGTTACATCATAGTCATAAAACAAAGCAGTTCGAAAAAAATAGTCAGAAAACAAAGATTATTTCTAGCTCAGAATATGCAATCTTACCTGGATTTCAGGGAGTATACCGTTGCCGAAAACAGATGCAAGGATCGAAATTGATAGGAAAGCACTGAAGGTCTGCTCCGATTTGGACGTGCTTAGGGAGTAGTCCTTCGCAGGAGCATTTTTGGAAAAGCCTGTGATGAATAACTACATAGTTAAAAATCCAAAAAAGTGCTAAACAGAGTCTATGAAAGCTAATGATCCCAATAGAGTGCATATTTTGCCCACTGGGCAAAAGAAAACTTCAAGAAAAAAAATAAGTAAGCACGGGGACAAAGAGGTGTTCATTGCCAGCTGCTTGAAGCGCAGCTCATCAGGGAGCTGCTAATTGGATCACAGTTTGTTAAAACCAGCAGTAAAATAGGCCTAAAATGAACAAATTCTAATTTTGGGACTTATAAACCAGTGTTCTAAAAAACTTTATGGAGCGGCCAACAGCATGATTTTTGGGGGGCAAAAGGATCCATGAGCGATACTAATTCTTGATACTTGGACAGTATGGCTTATGTTTCGCGATTTCTAGTTGCCAACTTCACTCCCCGAACTGAAACTACATATGAATTATCATGAGTCCATACCATACACCATATATAATTTATTGTTTGAGAGAGGAATGCATGAAGGTATTTGAAAAGGGATAATATATTTATTGCAAACTTCCAAAACAAAAAAAGAAACATGGCGTGCAGCTAACTTTTAGCCAAAATCAAGCTAACATCTAGCTAGTAGTATTGTATCCAGAATACTAGCGAAGGTGCTCTCTTTAAAATTGAGAAACTAAATTGATAAACCCGAGCTTTATGTTTTGTATTCTCAGAGAAAACCTTCCTTCTATTTTAAATCAAATAATGCGACATGTTTCCACATGTGACTGACGTTCTTCTCAGTGACAGGTGTAAAAGTTTGTTCGGGGAACCGGCATCTTCTAACCAACATTATTATGTATTGTTGAACACACATTATCGATTCCATGGTACTTTGGACTCAACTTGTCTTTGCGAGCAAGTTTATACAGATATGACGCATCAAAGTTCAACTGAAAAGCTGATGTTGTAGACTGTGGGACCAATAACCACGACGAGACCGTACAAGACATATACGTAACGTACTAAGTATTGTCAGACAAAATTAAGACATCGGATTCCCCAATTATTGGCCTAAGTGCTTTTTTTTAGATAACGGAAAGGTTCCTCCTGTGCGTTTATTATGTTTTCAAATATATAATTTTTCTGTCAGGAGTATACTTGTACGTAAGGAGAGTTCAAGCAATATACCTGCACGAATGCAAGCAGCAGACACAAGGATGGTGTAGCCCAAGCTCAGCAGCAGCGACGCGAAGTTGATGTGCCTCAACGAGTGGAACGAAGGTAATTGTGACAGGAAGGCCAGCACCACAGCCACGATGATGATGAAGTGGTACAATTTTAGGGGACCATTGGGAGCAAGGCTCGTATACATAATCTGCTTGGCACCATGAGAGATCAGAAAATGCAACTGGTCATGTGAGCAGACAAAAGCAGGGGTGTTGTTTAATTTTCTGGATTGACATAGGGTAAAGGACTGTTTAGAGAATTTTATTTTCAGTAAATCGAATATACTGACTGTAAAATGGTTGTTCCAATCCTACTTCATAGGAATGAAGAAATGAACTAGTGAACACTTTTCTGTCAGAAAGATTAACTCTCTGTACTGCAGTATCTAGTTTTCTGCCTCTGTTGTTTCTTTTGTTTTAGTTTACTTCCTATATTTTTTGTAGTAGTATTTAGACTTCAGGTCTAGAGACTATCAAAGTTGAATTGATTGAAAAATCTCCATTCTCCAAACAATTTGAAGCTGAGAAAGGTAGGCAGCGAATTTGGACACTGACAGTGATGCATGCCTACTGTGAAATCCATGGAGGTAGCCTAGCACACAACCACATGTTCAAATATCCAATGCTGGAACGACAAACACGTGAAAATGACACATCAGCTTCTTAGAACTTCGTCGTTGGTTCTATGACGTGATCAGCTATTTTCATTTGGCCTTACCTTGTCAAGTGGATATTTGAATTAGAGGAATGTAAGAGCTTATATTACAGTGGTGCATGAAATGCGGGGAGTGAATTTGGACATGTTTTAAGAGGGGAAAAAATCGTGTGAATATGTTGTTTGGTTCGTTACTCTGTCCGTAGTTATACTCGATTGGGACAGCAGTCTGCATATTTTTATAGCCACAAGCAATGCCAATCATATAGTAGCTTTTACAATGTTTCAAATCCTCCCAAGCATTGGCAAGTCAGGCTTGCGTCTAAGACCAGACTCTGCTTATTTTCTAATGTGAACTGACTAACCCCTATCAACCATCTGCGTGTGGGTTAAGTCATTGGAACAGTGAACATATAAGGGAGTGGTCCTCTCTGAAGCAAAGCAACTCATGTGAACTCAGCAGAACAATTTCTGGAAAGCCAGATGCGCAATATCTATCGCGCACTCTGCATTCACACAAATGGACACGCCGTTTCCACATTTGTGACGGCAGCCATATGTGGATATCCTAGTTTACAAGAGGACGGACTAATCCAACCGTCTGTCTGAAACGCAGGCGACATGTAAAAAGACATCATCATTGCACAGCATGATAAAATATTACTAGAACAGTGAACTAAGCCGGCGTTATTAAAAGGAGCAAACAAACTGGAATTAGAGGGATGTTCTTGGATGCAACGGGCGAACCTCGAGGCAGTCGGCGGCGAGGAGGATGGCCCCGATGCTAACGCCGGTGTTGATGGTGGTCTGGATGGTCACCACGAAGTAAAACATCTTCCCGGACCCTGCTCACCAAACACGAACCACAACAAATTCAATTAACGTGCCACCTCAAGCTCACCAACGCACCGAAGGTAGTTTATGGCAGGAAGGAGGAGGGACGACACGGCCAGAGCAGCAACGCTAGTACAGACGGTGGCGCTCCGTGTCCACTGTCCATTGCGTGCACACAAACGCAGCGCAAGGCCAAAAGTGGGGCGCACCGCATTGATGCCGCCCGCCCGCTCGCTGAGATCATCCGCGGTGGCAGGCAACGCACCGAACAGATTGGTTGCCGAGAGAGGAGACGCACGTACGTACCTAGGACGTCGGCGGCGAGCTCGCGGAAGCGGATGTGCCTGCGGCCGCGCGCCTCGCAGTGGTCGAGGACGCGGGACATGAGGGAGTACTCGTAGAAGGTGACGGCGGCCATGACGGCGAGCGCGGTGAGGCCGAGCGCCCACCCCATCCCGCGCAGCGCGTAGGGCAGCGTCAGCACCGTCGGCCCCACGATCGCCGTCGTCAGGTGGAACCCCGCGTGCCACCACGTCCCTGCCAGAGAGGAAGCCGATCGCGAACCCGATCGATCAGCGAGCAGAGCACCGCGCCGCGCGGGGGATTGGAAGACAGGGGAGGGAGGGGTTACGTACCCTTGGACTCGAGCACGAAGGCGGCGCCGGCGTCGGTCTCGGCCGCGGTGGCGGGCGCCGGCTTGGCGGCGTGGCCCGCGCTGTTGGCCCCGGCCTCGGGGTCGAACGCGGCGGGCGCCATGGGCTTCGAGCCGCGCGCGACTGAGCAAGGCGAGGATCCAATTAACCGTGTGATTTAATCGGGCGGACTGGCTCGGGTGGTTTAACCAGCGGCTAATCCACCTTCCATCCGCGCCGTGCGCGGCACGGTTGCGCGGCGGGCGATGTGAAGTGTGATGCGGGCGGGTGGAGTTGTTCGCGAGGCGGGGGATGCGTGACAGCGTGAGAGCGTGGCGCGGGGGGGTCGGGTCTCCGTTTGCGCGCCGGTTTCTTGGAGCCTTGCCTTGGGTGAGAGCGCGGGTTCACTTCACCGCCGTATTTATGCTGCCCGCCGGCGCGCGCGGGCGGACGGGAACGGAAAGAGACGGGTTCGCTCCACCGCGGCACGGCGAAATCTGGGTTCTGGGCAAGTAACCGGTAGTGCGGTTGCGGAATTGATGAGGCTGTTGCCTCTGTCGTATCCTCCTCCTCCTACCCGGAAATGCACTCGTTTCTTCAGAAATGGCAGGCACGTTGCTGGGCCTCGGAGTAGATCGTCAACTGAAATTGCAAATTGCACACTTGAGATCGGCCATAGATGCGATCCCGGCAGCCTGTCGCTTCATTGTAGCAGGCAGCACAAAATTATGGGACCCTGGCTACTTGTTGTAATTGCCAATCGGACTCTGCTTCTGAAGGGGCATGCCAATTGTTCCATTTCAGTGCTGCTTTTCTTAGCTGGAAATGTACAATTCTTGTTGTTGGAGTAATAATAGCATTTCTAACTTTGGATATCATACTTCCATGTGCTTATAGTAGGGGTTTTTTTTTTCTTTGACAAATGCATGTAAACCATTTTGTTGAAACTAAATTTCTGCAATCTCATCCCTACATTCAAAACAAGGGATGTTTCACACCGTGCACATTCGACTATTTTGAACTTCACATCGCCTCTGACAATTTAATTGGACGTGTGGAAGAGTGCTGATAAGGTCATTTGCGCTTTGGGCACCACATATATTTGTTCCAAAATGTACGCTATATGATATATTATGAGTGACTGTCAGATCGAAACTTCGTTTAAATTGCGTACAAAATGTCAAAAGAGCTTGACCGCAGCAGACGATGCACTTTCCCTCCTTGTTCTATAATACAGGAAACATCGAAGTGTGACATCTCCAGCTGCAAGCTGCATGCTGCTGCTGATTCATCCGAGGAAATATCCACACAAACTTTGTTTGTTCCTCGAGCGCCTTTTAGAGACAAAAGAAAACCAGAACCTGCCAAGAAAAATCCCTCCAAAGCGACATTCTGCCATATATTTCCATATGACTTGACCCGTCCCACAGAAATTCGGCATAAAACTATATATACATGAAGCATGGAAAAACAGGACATGTCAGTGTACCAATTAAAGGTGACAAAACGGACGATTTCGCATCGAACCGCACTACCTGCATGCAGTAGATAGCGCCAGGCGTGGAAAAACGGCGACACCATGTTTCCAGCTGATAATATTTTCTAAACTCCTGAGACGTTGCTCGCTGGATATGTCGGATCTGGCTAACCGTGACCTGTCGAAATGTTACAAGGCGGATTGCACATCTGCACTGGACCAGCTCGGAACCGTCGAGTCGATTAGTTCTGCAACGAATCCAATCTCCTGCAGTAACACCGGCAACATTCAGTAGAATGACAGTGATCTGTGAAGGAGGCACGATTGGGACAAAGGCTTATCAGGTTGGTTAGATAGATCCGGCCCAATCAGTACAAGAAGCAACAGACGGATCCAGCATACAAACCACGATAAGCGTCAATTCTGGTCTCTCGTGCGCAGCACATCGCCCGTCAGTAAACACCACTGTACTTGCACGACTGCATCCTTATCGAGAGGAAAATAAATTGTAGTACTACCTGTGAGGAGAACATGTGGATCCCAGTAAAATGATTCCAGCATAACACGCTCCAGATTCTAGATGCCTCCAGTCAGCTGCTGGGGGCAAACATTCATTTAAAGGACCGCTAAGGTTCTGCTGTAACACTTGTATACCTGTGCAGAGCCTGCATCCATGCACGGGGTCTTAATGGTTTGAACACTGGGGCATCATCAGAATTACAACAGCATAGGCAGTATTGCCAGGCCACATTTCATATGATCGAAGTTCAGGGTCATGGAAGCATATCCGCGCTAGGTGACTAAAGAATCAAGAGTGAATATTTACACATATATATTAGGGGAGGTACAAAACTCTACCAATATATTACAAGCCGATAACTGCTCATACATCTAATACTCCTTAGCCTGTTGGGCAATGTATGGCCATGATGATAACACAGTTAAGGGATAAGATTTACGGGCAGACCAATGAGATTAGAGACACCTAGTAGGCAGAGTCATTCACAAACATTGCTTCCAATAAAGGAATGGAATTAGCAGGAGGAAGTTTATTGATCGCTAAAAGTCAGAAATCGTGTGACCTTGGCTTCTTGGTTCTTGCACTATCTGCTGCAAACCAATCAGGCTCGGCGACCCATGTGCAGCTTTGCGTTGAGTGAATTATCAGCAAAGCAGAGACCCTGAAATAAAACCAGCTATCTAAACTCCTCAGGGACATGCATGCCGAAACCACGCTTCAACTTCTCAATTCTATTCAACAAAAATGTGAGATATGTTAGTCAGTGACCATAATGGAAGCAATCTAATCAAGAAATGTGCGCATGTATGTAGAGTAAAACTGCTACTGGAACAGAGAAATCAATATAACAGCTTTGAAGAACAGGCTAAAACATAAGTTGGCAAGGTTAGCCAGATGGATGTCAACACTGGATTTACAGGTGCTGGGTTCAATAATGTTGAAATAGTCCCACAATGGAAGATGGATACATGGTTTAGATGTACATGAGAATCCACCTAAACAGTTAGCTTGTGTGTAACACTGTGCAGGCAATTTACGGCCCAACGATTTTATCTGTAAAGATTCCATAATAATGACTCTGAAATAAACATTCACAAGCTAATATTTTAGAGTAGGGTTTGAGGATTCGAAGAGCAGTTACAATGTTGGGTTTCATTTTTAGGAAACTGGAAATGGAGAATTTACATGTGATGTTAGGACGGTTGCAATAGGGACCTGACAGTTCTACGATACTGCGCATTAAGGATAAACTAGTGCTGCGAATGGGAGTGAATTTTGTCAAGGATCAATATGATGGTTCAGTTTAGACCGAGATTCAAATCTACAGGTATCTGGATAGCAGAAGTCCGAAATAAGCCCGCGACACAAGCTTAGACCATTTGCAAATTCATGATTCATGAACATATGCAAACTAGCGATACGGCTTATAATACACCATGGACTCACTAAATATGGAGTACAAATGAAGGTTTCGGTGTTGGAATTCAAAACAGACCGTAAATCAACAGTTCAAACTGTAGAAGACCTAGAGATAAATGGAGAGGATGCAGGAATGTTACACGATCAAAATGGTGCTCTAAGACAATGCAAAGATTTTATTCTTATTTTTTTGGCCAATTTTAATTGAACCCTCGTAAAGTATGGTCTTCTAGGGGCTATCAAATGCTTCATTTCACATGGAGAATTACAGTGATTCTCACGCTAAAATATATCAATAAAGAACAAATGAACATAAATGTTCCAAAACAAAGATAAAAAGTTTATCATCACCAACATAGGAACGAAAAAGCTAACAGTGATAAGCAATTGAACATGTTAAAAGTGTGACAAAACTTACGTGGGAGCAAGTTTTCCAAGACTGCGTAGCTTCTTCCCGGTTGCTTCGTCAGTAACATTTCCAGATATCTCAACAAAATATGATTTTCCGGATTCACGTGGAAGCCCTCTCCCTACAAGCAAATCTAAATCCCTCTGATGAAGTTCTCTTCCATTCACCAGCACACCAGTGTTTCCACCAGCACAATTTCTGGCTATCGGATAATTGAACTCCCTAATAAATGGCTGCAAAAACCAAAAGTATTCATGAGACTACAACTTTTTTAAAGAAAAATAGACCAGCCTTATTAAAAGAGCTTATCTTACAGGGATAATGCCAATACACTCTCGCCCCGTGACACCCCAAAAACCAGCACGGTAGTCATACCTGAATCATGAAAAGAAGAAAAGAGAGCTGTTAATGTTGTCTCAAATAAATAAAGCCTCTGATTATAGAAAATTCGATCATAAAGAAGTATCAAATTACGTCAGACAGCAACTAATTAGTTAAGTTAATATACACCAATGCTTTTCCAGTATTCGTACCTAAACAATGCTCTAGTCAAGCTAAAAATGCATACTTAAAATGTTATAGGTAAAGATCCATTGAAACAGTTAAAGGTTAACTGGATCCTTTTAGATGCAGTTTGAATATAAGGGGTTTAGCAGGTTGACAAATGTTAGTCTGAAACTAACAATATGTGCTTCTACTCTTCATAGCTGCACAAAGTAAACTGGAATTACTACATGTCCAACACCACTGAACACGAAATTCAGCAATCATATTTCATCTTGCTCGAACAGAAGATAATAGATTAATGGATAAGGACCTCACAGTGCATGTTCATCTAAGCAAACAGTCAGATGCTTGGTGACAAGGAGCAGCGATTTGCAGCCTCACCATAAAAACAATGGAAGCACAGAACACTCAAAGATAGGGATTTGATAATGCCGCTGCTTAATTGCAGCCCGGCACAATCAATGATAGGCAAGGAAAGGGGGCGAGCAAGTTATATAATGTATCACATGGAACTGCAGGCATTTCAAGGGTGACAATAGCATAAAAAACAGGTATTTATGTTCAGCAGTGTAATGAGCCTCTTCATGGTAAGAGGAATGTAATTTAACGATTTATCTAGAGACCAGATAAGAAACACTCTGAACAAATGAACTTATTGCTTACAACAATAGCAACATTATCAAGCTCAGAAACATCCAGACACAGATCTGAAACGAAACATGTGCTGAAAACTTGGCAGGGAGTTTGAAAACGCAGCTACTGCTAGTCTTTCAGAACCAAATGTCCATGATAGCTAGAAAAAAATGATTGATATCATTTTATTTTTTTTATGTCCTTACTTCATCAAAATTTCTAGCAATAAGCCAGGCCTCTCCTGCTTAAACAGATAAGTTATGGATTTGCTCCTGATCATAGATATGCCTAGGATGGATCAATCCGTGACCATAATGAATAGAATAAAACAGTGCATGCAGTGCAAATTACAACAAATACTGCAAAATTTGAATATATATATATGGCAGTAACTATAGCAATCACTTACCAGTACGAACCAGGCTCAACGGGACCCGCTTTCTTCTCTGCCTTTTTAAGTGCTCTTTCAGAGATTGGATGACCGTTAATTGAAACCTTAACATTGTCCACGGACTGATTAAATAAAGAAAGGTCCTTGAAACCTTTTTTCAAGAAACCAGCAAAAAATGATGAATCCCCACTCTTCCCAGTAGAGGACTGATCTTCATCCAACCCAGTCTCAGAGGAACCACGAGAAAACCCAGAATTTGTGCGCCCGTTAACTGAAGACCCACTCTCTTCTAGGGAACTGGCATCTTCAACAAACGGCTGCTGCAATTTTCCGTTATCTTCTTCCATTTTTAATCCTTCGCGTCTCTCACTTCTGCTTGAAGATTCGAGCACACCATTGGCGTCTTCTTGGTTTTCACCGTAGTTGCTATTGCTTTCAGCTTCAAGGATATTTGTTCCATCTCCTTCACTCTTTTGCTCATATTCCTTGCTCATATTTTCACCATTAGTGCTACCACTATCATGCATTTTGTTTGTCCTTTTAAACTTTTCACTCGCATCTTCGAGATCAGCAGTGTCATCCTTCCCACTATCCTGCTCATGCATTTTGCTATCAACTTCAGAGTTGCAACAGTTGTCTTCTTTGCTCTTCTGCTCATAAATCTTGCATGAGCTTTCATCTTCAATGGCATCTGTATCACCTTCACAGCCCTTTTGTTTGCCTCCTGTACTAACATTTTCACCATTGTTAACATTGCATTCACCTTTTGAAGTTGAGTCCATTCTATAAGCCAGGCCTTGGTCCTCCCCGTCGTTGTCCTTTTCTTGGGTGCACAAAGGATCAACAAGCTTGTCCTCCAAAACTGGAGAGTGGGGGCTAATTGGATAATCTAGTGAAGGCTCTACCTTACAATCTGCATCTCTTTCACAAAGTATATCCTTTGGGCTCCCAACATCTATAGGCCTGCTTGGAGAGAAAGAAAGATCATCTGCTTTAGACTGAATGCTCCTGCTTGACCCACATCCTTTCTCAGTCCTGTCACGACTAACGGTAGAAGAAAGTGAATTATCGTCAGCAAAATCTGTGTTGATCTGCATGCTGCTATGTTCATTTGAACAATAGAACATGGAATTAAAATCTTCATGGAGCTGATGGGCAGAATCCGGTCTTGTCTGCTCATTTGTGCCTAGCTCCATTTCAGGCATATACAAGGATGCTGATTGCGTAAAGTGAACACCCTTTTCTTCCTCATGTTTCAAACTAACTATCTGACAACAAGACCCACACTGCAGCCGCTTCTGCTTCCTCACTATGCATTTTTCCATCGGCATCTGCAATAGCTGATAACAAGAACTGCACACAACAAACGGTGCAGCACCATCTACTGGGCGGCAGAGATGTTCTGCCTTCTTCCTGAAGTACTCTGCTCTCCTCTTTGATACAGACCGATGTGAGTACAGTGATGATGCCACAGACCTCCGATCAAAATCTGATGAAACAGATGGAGACCTCTCAAACCGAAAGGATTCATGTTGCCCGGCAAAGTACCTCTCCATTGGAATGTTCTCCTCTTGCGGTGAAGCCCTTTGCGCATGCAAGCAGTGTGGACAGGCGCACGAATAATGATGGTAGCTCCCAGGCCCAATCCCACCGTTCTCCCACTGCCTCCCTGTAAACTGGCGGTACTGCCCACTCGACTGCCTCGCATACCTCTCCCCGTGCTCAGAACGCACAGGAGAGTACGGGCTTGGCGGCAGGCCATGCCCATACCGCCCACCATAGCGCGAGCGGTGGTACCCCGGGAGAGGTGCCGGCTCAGGCTGCTCAGGGATCAGAGAGACCGCGCGGCGACCCACCCTACGGTGCTCCCGCGGCGGCTCGACGACGTGGTAGGACCGCTTGATCTGGTCCTTCAGCTCGTCCAGCTTGCGCAACAGCTCCACGGGGTCCTGCTGCAGCGCGGCCCATTCGGCACCGGGGCCCCTCGGCACGCTGCATTGCGGACGCTCCTCCATCCCAAACCTCCTTCTGTACTTCATCTCCTTCAGATCGCTCCCCATGGCGGGCGCCTCCCCGCCAAGGCGAGCCTGCTCCCACCTTTCTCGCTGGATCGACAAGCGCGAGCCTTATCCTGCACGAGTTGCGCCAAATTTCTACGGTTAGGGACGCCAAGGAACGGATCAGAAGGATCCCTCCGAGGCGAGGCAGGGAATGGACGTAAGATCTGCCTGTCTCAGGCGCTAGGGAAGCTACGGTGGTTACCTTCCAACGAAGCCCGCTGCGGCGAGGCTACGGCGCTGGAGTGTGGCGGCGCCGCCGGCTCTCCATTAGGGTTTCGCGGCGCAGTTCGAGGAATCCGCCATGAGAGATGGAGAGCAGAGGACTGGGAGGCGGCAGTGTGCGCGGTAACGGAGACGACGAGGGAGCGAAGTGAAAGAACATTATATATAGCTGCCGCCTCTCTAGGGACCTGTTTGCGAATAGAGAGATTCTGCGAGGGCCCCGGGCGCGGCTTGGTTACGTGGGGATGTGGTCCGCCTTTGGAATGATCTGGCTGCGCCGCTGACGTGGGGGGTCAAAAGGAAGGGCCCACGTGGAGGCGAGCGGTCAGGGTGGGCCACGGGCGTACAGCTGGCGGGAACTGGGCCTCGCGCCTTGGGTTCTTTTTCTTCTTTCGGCGGCTTGATTATTTAAACAAATAGAATTTAAGCTTCCAATGAAAAGGGATAAATTATGGATCACTTGCCCAACGACCGACGTATGAACATGTAATGGTCTCTGTCAGGAGTACGTTCCTGGTTCGGTAATACAAGCATTTTTTTTTCCAATATAACGTAAACATCACAACGGAATCCGAATTAATAAATAGGGTTGCTTAGAGAAGGGAATATGAGTTGTAATTGGTTAAATGGCGAAAGGGACTCGTGCTTGCATGTGTTAGTTGGGTGTTGAACAAAGTATGGTGCTTTCAGAAAACAGATTATGTGTAAGCGACTGATCAGATAGATTAATGAGTACGTCGTAGATTATTAGCGGTACGATGTACTCTTCCTTTTGCCAGCAGCAGATGCAATTGCCCTAGTGCAGTCATCTCAAGTTTTGAATTTTTCATCCAGATAAGTATGTTACTTTTCATGCGACGATCCTCCTAATCGTAGGTTCACAGGACAAGTAGCAACTATGTTTGCCCTTAAAACAGGCCAACTTTAAGCCATCGTCTTAACACTTAAAATAATGACATCCCAGAGTAGGCATGCGGGTATTGCAAATCTACTGTTGGCAACATGTTCATTGGACCGCCTAAGTTAATGTCACGGGAGGCCTGCATGTGCAAAGGCCACATACGCATGCGAGTGGAGCCTGCACATGTGCCGGAATTGAGCCATCCAGCTTGAGTACCGATGTGCCGTGGTCTTTCGTGCTGTTCCATAGTTTTCGTGCATGATTCTAGAAGAACCGTTTGTATAAGGGATGCACAGAAGGTAGCGCAAGATTGAGTACATTTTCTATCCCACTATTTGTGCACTTAATTATAGACACATTGATTTAAGATGTTGGTAGCACGTCAGTTAACAACGCATTTATATGATCTCCTACACACAGTTTATATTTCAGTGTTTCAAGTACGTTCTAGTACGTCTGTGTACGAAAATTGAGCTTGAGTCCTAAGAATAATAAAAGCAAAAATGACATATAACCTTTTCCTAGAAAGAATGAGCTGCGTCAGAGATACATTTTCGTAGCAATAAACAAGATTAAGACACCAAAAAAGCTGCCTTCTTAGGAAGATCATGAGCTCTGACTATTCAATTTTCAGTTTTTGCGTCGCGAGGACCTTTTCGGGAATAATATTATTCTGCTGGAAGACTTTACTCAGGGACCAAAAAGAAAGAACACTCGTACTCGGTCTCGACTGATCCCTCTTCTTATCGTGAACATTTCTTTTCCCCAATTGTCCATGGCAGGGTTTTTTTTGTTTTTTCTGGCTGTCATTCTGTCCGTAAACAAGAATCGAACATTTCCGCGTCTACTCCGTCGTAAGATGCGACGTGGGCGAGTGGTCGATGCGTGTGCCACGAATCTGTTCTTACCTCTCTCTGCTCGACAACATCCGATCGTAGCTTTCAGGACGAACTGACAAAAGGGGGAATGGGGAATAGAACAAGAACGCGAGCGGAGCAGCTTAAGATGCTGTAAACGCAAACTCTGCTTTGTTGAGTTTCTTGCTTGTCCTACTCCTAGCAGCCAGCTTCAAGGAATCACCAGTTCGCCGCAGAGCTCTTTATTTTATTTTTTTTTTTTTTTTGGGATATCGGTACCTGAAACTGAAAGCCTCTTCTGATGTACTGTACTCCCAATATCTGATCGTTTGATCTGGACTGCTGGACATCATAAGATTGTGTAATAAGCAAAATATTCTGTGAAAGGAGATACTCTACATGTTTGCTGCTCCCTCCGTTTCATGACGTTCCGACAGCCATGTCTAGTTCTTTCTTAGTTCATTTCCTTGTCGGAAGCGTCAACAAAATGCGAACGGAGGGAGTAGTACCTATATTTTCGGTTACGCCAATAATAAACCCATCTGAAAACCCATGCATCACCGGCAAATCAGCAAAGAAACGTACCGAACGGACAATTGGTTAAGCAGGTGTTCAGATCAAACGAGTTTAGGGAGGGCCGCCTGTGGTTGGTCCGGTGGGAGTGGTTCATTATCTGCGGTCCCTGCTGGCTGTTTGTACTAAGCAAGTTCAGAACTAAGCCAACATATGCACCGGAAACCCAGTGTTCGTCCGTCCCGTCCCTTCATGAGCAAGAAAGATCCTCTACTTGTACCGCCAACGCAAGACCCAGATGCGGAGATGCTGCATCGACCGGAAGCGCCGCACGTATAGCTTTCAGCCCCTGCTTTTGAGCGGCCGAAAGGAGGAACGCCCAGCCAAGAACGCACACGTTACTTTTGATCATATTGTTGTTGTCGTCCTCGCTCTCTTGTTATCATCTGTCGTCTGGCCATGAGAAGTCAATGCTTGTCCTGGCCCTGGCACCGTACGTGTGGAGGAGCTCAGGTTTTTGTCCGAGGCTCTCGGCGTCTCTGATAGTGCTCCGCTCACCAGAGCGAGCCAGCTTTGCGGAGGACGGACGTGTCGGGCAGCTGGAGAGGAATGTGTTTTTGCCGCCCATGCATGGAACAACACATCGAGTCTGTGATGGAGCACTACCTAACTTTGATCGAAATGGAAGGGAGAGAGGACAAGGTTGGCCGCGCTAGCTAGCGTCCGAGCGCGGCCTAATGGTAGGCATATGTACAGGCACGGCGCACCAACGGATACCGGCCGAGGCCATGGCATGGCACGATGGGACATGTGGCTTTGGCCGCGCATGTTCAAAGTCAGAGATTGCAGCGCGGATGCGTATCTGCTGCTGTCTGTTTTATACATACTACTATACTGAAAAGACCATCTCAAGTCAGCAGTCAACGGCACGCCTGCCCGCGTACACACACACTGTGATCCGTGTAGAAGTAGAACTATTAGCAGCTTCATCAGCGGCTTGAAGTCGCACCGACCAGTCACTCACATGGTGCGCTCGACGAGATTGCTGGCCGGTCCTTGAACCGGTTAGGGGGAAGATGAATGAACCCTTTGATTACAACAACAGGGGGAGTAAGTACATTACAAAATTTGTATCATCAAAATGTTTGTCCGTTTAAGTCCTTACATGTAAATGGCCTGTTTAGGCTAAACTATGTAATTTTTCTTGCATATGAATGAATAGCCCCTTTTACACACACAAAAAAAAAAGAATAGCCCCTTGTGGGCGTGATTCCCTCAAAAAAAGTACATTACAAAATCTTGATCATACATGCCTTCTGTCTCTTGCAAGTTGCAAGCCAAGTCGGTCGGAGTATACCATGTCCTCGCAAAAAATATTATATTCTTTGTTTTTTGGAAAATGGAGTACTACCATTGTGCATTGTGCCACGTTCTTGTGAACTGGTACCAGAGTGGCAAACGGAGCTGGACTGTTGCTGCAAGAAAAATTAGCTGCCGATCGAGACAGCTAACTAAACTATGTAATTCCTTACATGTAAATGGCCTGTTCAAGTCCTTACATCTAAACCAATAAAGAACCAGTTGGGAGGAAAATCAGTTTTACTTTATCAGCCTATGTACCCTGCTATCTAAACCGTCCTGCCATATTGTGGGCCCAAAATCCAACGCGCCGAATCGCTCCATCCATTCCCGGGCGTAACGCTGCCCTCTCCTCCCCTCCCCTTTACGTTAAAACTTTCATTACAGTAACGCTCTAGAAAAAGTTTTTTCTCACCTAATTTGTGCACCCCACGTACCAAACGTTTGGAAATCCACACGTAGCCACACGTTCTTTCCTTGTGTAGCATAGTTATTTCCTTGAGTAGCCACACGTTCTTTCGTTTTACTTTTTTTTTCCTTCTTTCTGATCGAACACGTAGCCACACGTTATATCTGATCAAACCAAGGGCCCGTGCTTTATTGCCTTTCCATCTGCGAGACAGCGCGCAGGAAATCCGGCGATCCGGCACTCGCCTCGCGCCGCACCGCCGGCCGGGCGCGGCACCGGCACTATCAAAGAGAGCAGCCGCGCCGCCGCCGTAGCGGATGTCGTCAGCCTCCGGTCCGGCTGAGCAGTTTCCGCAAGCCAGGTTTTCCGCAGGGCTCTGTTTTCTGTCCATGATCTGATCGCTAGCCTCCGGTCCAAGCGCAGGTGATCAAGTTTCAACTCGATGTTTCATTATCTTATGGAATTGGCAGGTGATCCTGACATGGGCGGCGTCCAGTGATCCAGGTTTCGTCGAGGTTGATCTTGGCGTCGCTGAAGTTGCCAGTTAATTGCACAAGCTGCCCGTCAATTGCTGAAGGCCTGAAGCTGCCCGTCAAGGTACACTGATTTTGTTCTTTTTGATCAAGTCAGAGCGTCTGATCCCTGTTGCTTTTTGTGACAGACACTCGTCATATTTTTTGGGGGATTGTACAGCAATAGCAGCCGCTGTTTCAAGGCACAGTCACATTTGTTTGCTTTAGTAAGGTCTGAATTTAAATGGATCTTTACAACATGAATGTCCAGGATGCTTAATGATTTTTTATAGTCTCTATATTTAATAACCATACTAATTTTTGTTACTGCAGGCCGACTCCAAAACATGACGAAATTTAGGTTTATTAATGAATTTCTGGTAATATTGCCTCTATTTGCTTAGCTACAATGAAACATTTTTGGTTTTCGATTTAAAACATCTTATTTGCTATATTCAAAGTTGTTCCTGAATTTGCATCTCCAGTTAATTCATTCCACTGTGATGGCAGGAATCCAAATCTCACATTGTGATCACCAAACATTGCTTCAATATATCTGTGACTGACTTCCACTATCACAAAGTCATCGAGGTAACCATTCTTGAAATCTCTACATCTATCTTCAGTTTGTAAACTAACATTGATGAACAGGTTGAAGCATTGGACGATATCTATTTATGTGTGAAATTCTAATGTATAATAAACCATAGCATGAGTTTTTACAGGCTACAGCTTTCTGAAATTAGTCATGTGCAAGCTGGGTGACGAGACTGGTTCGGAATACTGCAACCCTCTCCGAATCAAAAGGTAACTTTGTTTGAAACAGTACTCTTCCTTGCATCTTGTATAAAACTGTTAATATTCGTATCTGTGCTGATCATTAAAAAAATATAATTTGTATTTGAGCTGCCTTTTATCCTTCTATAATGCAAAGTCATAACACATACCATTTCCTTAAAAAAGAAAGATATCTAGAACTGTAATTACAGGGCCACCACCATTGCCGTACCACTTTTTATTTACTGATGAGGTAGAATGCGTTGTGGTAGGAAGTAAGGGAGGAAGAAGGGAAACCATGAGAGGAAAGGAAAATATAAACCATGGGAGAAAAAAAAAGAAAGGAAGATTGCAGAAAACAAATGTGTTTGGTGGTGAGGTTGAAAAAACAACGAAGAAAGCCAAATAGATATTAGTGAACATTAAGAAGGTATAAATTAATGAAATATGAGTATGATAAAGAAAATCAGCATTATTATTTAATTATTAGCATAATTAGGGTGATGATATTCACTGCAACTGCCATGCTTGGAGATGGAGGTTGTTGAAAAGGATCATTACAACATACTTATATTGTAATGATTTTTCATCCATATTAACAGGTGGTGACAAGGTGCAATGATCCTCAGCTGACTTCATCGAGAGTGAATTTCCTCATCAGCAAGTAAATCCACCAAACATTGAGCAAGACTGTCGAGCAGCAGCAGCCCGAGGAGGGAATGTATGAATTATTAACCAAGGAACAATGGCCCAGCATCAATGAAGGGTTGCTGTGGATTTTCAATCATTTTAAAGTAGTTGTTAGTAATAGTAATGGACCGTTAGTGCTCATGAGGTGCTTCTTGTTTTAAGATCTTTGGGGTTCTTTATTTGAAATAAAATATTGGTGAAATATTCTGGTTCTGATGGATACAAGATGACTTATGTAATTGTTTCACATGTGTCTAGAGCTTGTAAGGATATTTGAAACGACCGGCTGCTGCCACCAAAGCTAGAATTCTGTCCGGTAACATGCATCGATGATCCATCTGGGAAACAGACTCTTTATTTGTTGAGCCTTCAGTCACATGAAAATGGTGATCTAGGTAAAGTTTATTTATATTTTATATGAATATGGTTATGTGCAATCCTGGACCACAAGACTGGTCATGCGTGATTCTCTTCAATATAATTAAATTCTAGATAATAAAAGAGAATTTTGGTCAAGTTAACTCATAAATTTTATGGTCCTGCCAAGTGTTTCAATTTTTAGACACGTGCGTGACGCACGTGCATTGGTACTAGTGCTAATTAAAAGTCGGCAGCTCGTGGGCCGGTGGCGTCCGTGTGGCCCGGGTTCGAGATGGGCCCATCGAGACAGTGCCCGTGTGGGGCCGAGAGGAACTCACTTACTGCCAGCCCTGTTCATCGCACTTGTGACTTGGACCGTCGCCAGCTTTCGTTGGGTCAACCTGCGCGACGCATGTGCCATGTCCGTCGCTCTCTCCGTGCTGCACGCTTCCCCTTCGGCTCTGCTGCGATCAGGCAGCGTCCGCGTGCGCTCGCCACCGGTGCGCCGCGCCATGCGCCGTGGCTGGTGGAGGCGCCGCGGTCGTGCCGGCCTGGCCAGCGCCAAGCAACTGGACGCGCGAACCGTTCGTTTCGTTCGTGCGTGGGGAAACAGGGTCTCTGTTGCTTGTAATCTATACGTACGGCGCCTGCATTACCTATGAATTCATCCGTCGCTGTTGCTTGGCACGACGCTAGCCTCCTCTCAAGGGCCATGCCATGGTTGAAACTGTTGGCCGTTTCCATGGAACAGCTCGAACGTCCAAAACACCCTTTAAGTTTGGTGAACAGCTGGTTCCTTTTCTTTCTCATGACGCACAGCTTCATTTGACCTTCCAACAAACAGTTCTCTGTTTTCCTTTTTGTGCCGTGTCCACTGGAGTACTGGTTTGGACAACATGGCAGATCACTTCTTTTCTTGCCTAACCTGACAGCTAGCCCATCACGCGAATTTGGTTGCAACGAAGACACGCAGACAGACAGATCAACGCGCCACCGTTTCTCCCCCCTCCTCCAACCTCCTTCGCATTGCTCGATCAAGGTGATTTGTTGATCGCAACATGCCTCGTCAGCGTCACCAGCTACAGAGAGGAGAAGCCAGCGGCGTCGGCGGCGGAGGAAAGGCGGTCTGGGACACGGGGAGCTCGCTGTACGACTCCTACGAGCTGGCCGCCGTGCGCCGGCTCATCGACAAGAGCCTCGCCGGCGTCCGCCCTCTCCCCGACGAACCACCGCGTCCGCCCGTGCCCGCGGGGAGGCAGAGGGACGAGACCAAGCAGCAGGTCGTGGTGGCCAGCAGGGCACGCTGGGGCAGCAGGAAGGTGACGCTGCGGGCGCTCTTCAGGGCGGTGGCATCCTGGGCGACCGGGCCCAGGCAGGAGCACGCCTGCGCCTGCGCCGGTATAGCTCACGGTGGTAAAGTTGAGCCAGTTGCCTCCTCGTCGCATGGTGAAGTCTGAATTATTGCATCGATCTGTTCTTGAAACACGTTCGAATGCCATTTTTTCCCCTTGATTGTTGTTGTTGCGATTTGTAATATGGTGGTGGTTAATACTTAATACAGTAACCAAATCTGCAGAAAGTCTGACGATTTTGCTGTATGTGCAGCACATAATCAGCCTGTTCGGCAGGCTGCGCTGCGGCTGCTGAAGAAATAACTGCGAATACTATAGCGGCTGCTGGACACACTGTAGTAACTGCTGAAGAAATAACTAAAACACCGTAGCTGCTGCAAAGCAGCCAGGCGAACAGGCTCAATGTGCTGGTACGTGAAAAATTTGACAGCTCCGCACATGAAAAGGTTGTGGCTGAAATGACAGTTGTGTGTGCACACATTTGGTGCGAAATTTGCATTAGAACACGAGTCATTTCTGAACATTTTAACTAATACCACTGTGCTGATGGCTTGTGGGCGCTAACTGCTAGTGCAATACCACAGGAAGGCTGTAGCTATACAATACAGCTAAATAGTTACTGTACATACACTGTCAAACAGCTATAGTTTGTTACATAAGAATTACTGACACATCAGTTGGCCTACCGCCAATAAAATGCATCACACGGGACGAACTTCACTATCTAGTGATTAAAAGAGAGAAGCAAAAGGAAAAAGGAAGTCAACTACATATAGCTATAAGCATTAGTGTCTTGTGTATCCATCAGAGCCCATATGCAGTGCTGAAGTAGGTACAGGTGACATTCCTGCTCAATATCTGCAACACCTTGCTGTTAAGGCTGACTCCAACAAGGAGCAGGCAGTTTGGAGAGCCAAATGTATCTTTGCATCCATGTACAGTAACAGAAGACGGTCACCGCTCCAACAGAAGAGAGGCAAATGCAGTTGCATCGTTCACCGCGTGCCCGCCCCGCCTCGCCCTGCACTGCGCGGCGGACGCCGACAGCCGCAACAGCTCCTTCACCCCAATCCAGTGATGCCGTCGGATGCCGCTCCCTCTCCGCCGTCAAGCAGCTCCACGCCCACCTCCTCCTTCATTCGCACCTCGACCGCCCTTTCCCCTACAACCACTTCCTCTCCAAGCTCATCTCCCTCTCCTCCTCCTCCGCCGCCGCCTCTGACTACGTCCTGCACCTCCTCTCCTCCCACCAGGCCGCCACGGCCTTCTCCTACAACGTCGCCATCCGCTTCTTCGCCTCCTCGCGCCCGGGCACCTCCCTCCACCTCTTCCTCCGCATGCTCCGCGCGGCGCTCCGTCCCGACGCCTACACCCTCCCGTTCCACCTCCTCGCCGCTGCGCGTTGCCCGGCACCCGTCGTCGCCCGCTCCGCGCCCGCGCTTCTCGAGAAGCCCTGCCCCGCTTTGCACCATGCTTGGCCCCACGCCCCGCCTCGTCGCGCTTGGTCCCGCGCCCCGCCCCGCCCCGCACCAGCGAAGTCGTCATCGAGGAAGGCCTCCCTCGCCTTGTGCTCCAGCTCCGAGGACGGCGTCGCGATTCGATCCGGCGATGACGAGCCGCCTTGGAGCCTGCAACGACGACGCGGACGTGCCTGCGCGCCGCGGGCCCGTGCACGCCAGGTGGCCGCGGACCCTGCCGGAAGAAGACGCCCTGCACGCGGCCCTTCACCACCACGCGCACCGCCTTGGCCTGCTGCTGCTGCGGATCGGTGGAGCCGGTGGCGCGTGGCGGGATGCGGCGGCGGTGGCGCCGGGACGCCGTTTGTCGACAAGGCCGCGCCGCCTCGGCCTCCAGCACCCCCGCGCTCGCCTGCGGAAGGTGGTGGGACAGTGGGAGCCGTCGTCGTTGTCTCGCCTCCGCCCGCGCTGCCGCCAAATGCATTAGGAGGAGAGAGCATTTTTACCTTTCTCTCTCTTCACAATGCAAAATGCCTGCCCGTTTGCCTGCTCTGTTGGGAGACCATTCTATGATGCACAGTACCAATCCATGATGCATATATGCATTTGGATCTCATTGTTGAAGTCAGTCGATTGGCTCACGAACCGTCGAGTCTTAAACTGGCTCACAGCGCCACCAAGGCTCAGGTAGTGGTCCGTGACCTCCCCGAAGGTTCGCTTCTGGAGAACCCGGAGCTCGAGGGCGCCAATGGTCTTGATCTTTCTTGACCCGACACACCCTGCATCCACAAAGGCAAGGTCCATGCTGTTTGCGCAGCTGCTCAGGACATAGTCACTGGCCTCCGATCTCAGCTCCCAGAAGATCACATAGTGGCCCGGGTCACTTGATCTGTCCACAAGGCTTGTGAAGTCCACAACCTCGAGCTTCTCCATGGCCAAGAGTTTCTCTTCCTCTTTGACAGCTAGTTGCAGATCTTTCTCTGTGTTCCTGTCGATGTTGATGCTCAGGGCCAGACTTCTGCGACAAATGAGTTGGAGCTCTGGCGTCGAGTTGTGGAAGCCCTGCTATCTTCACAATGTCTCCCAGTCTGAATCGGTATAGACATAAAAGCCATAAAGGATTGCAAGAACATATGACGGAACTTACAACACTATCAAGTAGGCAGCACAAGCAACAAATTCATCATGCTCGGATCCACTGCGATGGAACTAATGAGAACACTTAAAAGTCGCCATAAATAAATGACTAAGAAGTTTAAGTTGAGTTCATGACATCTGCAAAGGAGTCAGGAAATTTCAGCTAATATTGATGTCATTGTAGGATGCCTTTGATATACTCTGCTCATCAAAGATTATGTTCAGACAGAATGCACATGCATTTATGCAGTTCAAATCTGCTGTTCGAACATCACCTACTGATGATCGGAGAGACTATATACACAACGTTGAAGAAAAATGGTACTTGTTATAAGAAAAATGGTACTTGTCTCGAGTTCAAATCGTGGTAGAAGCTTTATTTGTGCATCCGTCCCTTTATTTCCATGTTTGCACCTTCATCTCTGGCTACACCTGAGTGGGGGTGTTGAGTGTATACGTGAATTGCCTACCTTCTCCCATTGGTTTTGGGTTCATCTGGTTAGTGCGTTGACTCTAACAGTACTCATCGCGGGAAAATAATGATACGGAGGCATATGACCAGGCAATGTATAAGCAAAGAAATACCACTGAGGGACATAGACTGAGCTAGCAAGCTCAGCTGCTCAGGGTTCGGCCCCAAGATTTTAGAAACAGCTTGACGGATGGATGGCGTGGTGACTTGCTACCGTAGACAAAAAATGCAAGGCATTTCCATTGCCAATAGGATATTCACTGCAAGTAGTCCAAAAGATTATTATGATTTTGGATCATACCATTGAAGGAATCAACGAACCCTGTTATGAGTCTCACAGACAAATTTCCTAACTTTTCATACAAACGAAATCGTTGCAGACTAAAATCAGTTATGAGAATTCTGTTGACCACATACACAGTATAAAAGAAGCATTATATGAAAGTACTAGATTAAGATCCTTACCGGTTCCTAAAAGCATACGAGGTGCAGAATACTTGAATTGTCGCCTCAAGCAGTTCGATATTGAACGGCAAAGATTTCGGTTTCCCTTGTATCGTACCAGAACTGAAGCATGAATGCAGAGGCAATGAAATTCAGACTTCCCATACTTCATACACCAAAAACAACTTCAACTAGAACCTCAAGGAGAGGGAGGTGATGGGCTTCCCCGTTAGCAGTAGTTTGTTATCACCATCAGCTATCTGTTCGATGTAGGACTCAATGTCACCATGTACACATAAGGGAACACAGGATTTGAAACTCTGGGAGTCGGTTCTTCTTCCAAGATGGAAGCCCTCCAGATATTCAGCATCAGCGTTCAGTTCAAGTATCTTCCTCAGTGTATCCTGCTGCACTCATCCAGCTTCAAGAGTTAGCATCACAAACTCATCAATGATCTCCTCACAGGTGCAGAATGTCATCGCAATTTGTGGGATCCAAACCTCATGACCTGCTTTTATGGAAGCAGAAGCACTGAAAACATCAACATAGGAGAAAAGAACCATGTTAACCCCTTGGAGAAACATACAACATAAATCAATCAAATTCCAGAGTTAAGAAGAAAGAAAGAAAGACTGCCCCTAGCAGATACAAAATTTAAGTAATGCAAACAATATAAAAAATGTCATGTGAATTGTCATCATACAAAATTTTTAACGTCGTGTGAATTGTCATCATACAAAATTTAAGCTTCAAATTCAAAAAAAAAAAAAACTCGACCTGCCAGGGGAACACACCCCCCCCCCCCCCCCCCACCCCCGAGACGGCATTTTGCTAAGAAGAAGACCTTCTCACGCAGGTCAAGAAAACCCCCAAACCCCTTCCCCGCCATACACAGGGACTCAGCTGGGTGTGTGAGCTATGACGCGAGTCTTTTACCTAATGCTTTGGCTGGGAAAGGCGAGGGAATTTTTTTCGCTGGGTGCAAGATCGGGTGCAAGACCGGTGGGCTGCCAACCTGGCGCCTCCACCACCAGGCCAGAGGCCTGTCCGCTGAGCTTCAAATTCTATTTGTAGGGTTGAAAAACAAAATAGACAAACTTCAATAAGGTGTATATCGTACCGAATGAAATTGTATGGGGAAGTAAAGTGAACCGTTATTTTGCTTAGGAGCGAAATAGACAAGCGAATTGTACAGAGGAGTAAAATAGATTTTTTTTTATTTTAAACCAAACCACTTCTCTAAACATTCTTATGTGAGTAGCACCTAAAATGAAAGTGGCTAGAGTAGTGGATTTTTAAAAAAATAAAAAACCAAAAAACTGATAAAATGGCACCTGCGACCCATGGGATTAGTTTATTGTTATAAACCTCTCACAAAAGAATTGTGTACAAAGGTTTGGCATGGCAGTTCGTGGCATGGACGCATAGTGCAATTTTTTTTAAAAAAATAGAAATAGAAGATTTATTTAATATTTTAAAATATTACTTAAGAAGTTAAAATGATTTCTAAGCTAACTTATCAATTTTTATTTCTGAAATTGATAAGTTTTTGTAGACATTTATTCTGTTATCTATAATCTATATCTTCTTTATAAGTGCGACCCACTAAAGATCCTTGATTGCTATTTCTCTCTACTGTGGTGCAGCCACGTCACCTTCTTATTTGCACTGTCCGATCTCAAGAAAACCTTCACATCCTAACCGTCGTTTCCTCCCTTCAGCGCTGGCTTTCTTGAGAAACCCACAGCTCAGCTACAGAGGACTCGCCACACCCCCGACACCCTCCATCTTCACTCAGCAATCAAGGGCTCCCCTTTAGTGGTGCTATAACTCTTTCAAGTCAATTTCAGCTTTCATCTCCCTTCCGTTATTCTATAGTGCTTTGGAAACTGCTGCACCACTCAACAATCAAGAGGTCCCTTTTAGTGTGCTATAACTCTTCCAATTCATGTCCTGAACGTCGACACATATGGCACATGCCTCCACGAGCAGAGGGCCTGGCCTTTCTGTTACTAAACGATGTTCTTGAGGATGGTATGGTGGCGGATACTTGCACAGATCGTAATTTGTCAGTTGGTTGCCACCTCTTCTGGTATTTCTTGGGAGATTGTCCGAAATCTTGATTTGGGAGTTGATGTTGTTAGAGAAGGTGCTGTCTACCCGCACCTGTAGCTCATGGTTCATCGGCAGGCTGCATTTTGATTTGCTAATTCATCTTCCTTCGCAGTCGCAGGTAATAGACAAGTGGTTCAGTATTCAGCCTTCACTTTATCAAGCCAAATGTTTAATCACTAATCGCTTAATGTGTATGCATGCAGCTTGCGATTAGCTTTGCCCTCCAGGTCAGTTGTTCGGCCTTTACTTCAATTTCCATCACACATCTCCCATCTGTTCTCTGTGAGTATATGATTGCACCTAGGTAGTTTCCTGCTAATTAAACTGGAAACCATTTCATTTCAAACAATAATTTGTATATCTTCTTAGCATAAGAGGGACATAGCATGTACTTATATATTATTATTGCTGCCAGTTTGATTTCAAAATTGCTTGCATTTCTTTTCTTTAGATTAACACAATGTATGTCCACCGCTTCAGGTTAATATCCCGCAGCAACGCGCGGGGCAATCACCTAGTATCTATAAAGGTCATACCATCTAAAGCTCAACTCTCATGCAGCCACATCGTCTGAAAAATGTCATCCGTTGGATCACAACTTGAGACACATCCCATCCATCCATTCTCTCCACAACTGCTCTACCGAAGGCTATGACATAACTCCAAGTAACTGACAATGAGAGAGACTGTGCTAATTTACACTGCCTCACAATTCCTCCGACAATCACTTAGGCTATAAATCACAAAAAAGAAGCCAAGCGTTTCCTCCCCTTTACCCTCCACGATTTGCATCAGCCCCAAACAGACGTTAATTCTCTTGCCCACCAGCCTCCATCATTCTAGCTTTCAAACTGAAAACTGCCACGTTGGGTTATGCACCACCATCAAAGCGTATTAACCATCACATGAGGCCAGCCCTAAAACTCCTATATAAACCACCATTGGATCATATTCGTCACGGCTGGCATTATGCACAAGCATAACACCACCACCAGCTCTCTTTCATCTCCAGAATCGTTTCTGCCAAGCAGCAAGGCAAATGCAATCCGTCACTCGGCTTGCGCTCTTACCATTGGCCTCATCTTCTACCGCTGACTCATGCTTGCATGCACCGCTGATGAATCCTTCACTATTAGATGACGTCCTCCTTCGTCGCCTCTTGCTTGAATTGGGTTTATATATCATTCTGAAAATTTTGATTGATTTGTGGTGAGCCCTTGCTTCCTCGGATAGGATGTTTTTCTTCCTCACAAGCGCCTGTATGGCAAAGCGGATGTAACATAGAGGTTGCTCTATAAATGGAATCGATTGGTGCCTTAAAACAAATGGAATCGATGCTACACCTCAAACAACACTGAGTGCTTTGGATAGGTACTTTTCCTAAGCATTTGTTTTCTCAGGTGGCCTTTTTTTCTTTGCTGGGCAATAAAATACACAATTCCTACATTTCCTTAATATGTTTGATCATAAATTTTTGTATGCATGTTGATATGGAGTGTATACGTGAGTTATCAATGGGCCATGGCCATTAAGTCCTTCCACGCATGAAAGCAAATGCTAGTCCATCATCTTTGCCATGGCATGTTACTATAGCTTCATATACTTTTTTTTGCGAATATACTAGCTTCATATACGGTAGGAAGATATGAATTTTAATTCTCTTTGAAAATATTTGGAAGCAGTAGGGTTCTCCATTCCCATTCTTTTTTAGAGGATTTATGCTAACTCATTCTTCTGATGATGTGCATCCGCGAGCAAGAAATGATTGCATCAGTATTTAATCGTATATGCTTGCTTCAATGTCATTTTCTTGATTTTTTTGTCATTAACATTGTATGATTGTAAGTTGTCCTAACATAATGTTGTGATTCTTCTGACCATGTCATTTGCCATCTTAAGCACACCAAATTTTCCTAAATGTTTCATGTTTCATGCATAGTACAAAACAAATTTGCAACTTTAAAGTTTTGGGTTCTGTCCAACGGTCTCCTCAAACAACATGAAGTTCCCGCAGCAACGCGCGGGGTAGTCACCTAGTAGAAAAATGGTCCGCAAGCCAACTTATCAACTTCAGAGAGAAATGGCCCCAACAGCTTCATCCGATATTAACAGAAGCACACAGCCTCCAGCAGCTAGAGCACGCCTCCGCCAATTCCTCATGGGCCCTTCTCTGTCTTCACCTCGTCTCTTTAGCAGCAGTGTTTGTTTTTGGTGTCCTAAGTTTAGGGTTTAGTTCTCCTCGTACCAAATTATTCTGTGATGGGGTCCTTATGCTCTCCCTTCTCCTCTTTGAGGAGGTTCGGCTTTGTTGGTTTCTCTATGGCGGTTCCGGCCAAGGAAGAAACTTTATTGGCTATGGCGGCATCCTTCTCGGCAATGCAATATGGAGACTCGTGTGTCTTGATGGCAACGGCGAGGCGGAGACGATGTTGCCGCCGTGGAATAAAGTTGTTCGGCCCCTTCCTCATTTGTTCTAAGATGGTGGATCTTGCGCTGTGATATGGGATCTTCCTCTCTCCTAACAATGGAGCTAGATCCGTCTTGATAATTTGTTCTAAGGCGGTGGATCTTGCGGCTCCAACAACGCTTGGCGTCTCTCATCGGCGGTTGGAGTGGACATGGCTTCGATTTGGTCCTCCTCTTCGGCGGCGTCAATTGGGATATTGAAGATGAGTGTTGGTCGTATCTACGCACCCACTTATATACCGCAAGAGCACGGTGTACAGTTGTAGTCTTTTTCCCCTAGAAGAGTATTCCAAGGTTTAATCGAACCACAAGGACCAATGGGAATTAAGCAAAATCATCAGTAAAAGAGTTAGCCAAGCTTTCTAGTGAGCGTGAGCGTGGGTTTCAGGAAAACGGGGTGTTGTGCCGATCGGCACAGGGGTTGTGCCGGTCGGCACGAAGGCGAAGTTGTCCGAAGTGTTGTCTGAAGAGCCTAGGAACAGATTAGGTCATGGGGTAAGTTAGCCAAGTCTGCTAGTTGAGATCGTAACCAAGAAGCTTAATCAAATAGCATCATAAACGGGATTACTCAATTATTGATAACCGAAGATCGGTAGGTCAAGGCCTCTTTCCGACGAGCCCTGTCACGACCAATCGCCTTAATCGGTCGACCTCTTCCTACTCTACACATCATCTCAAGGATCATCGCGTATGCATTAGCGGCTGTGGGGGTACAGAGACAACGTGCAAATATGGCGCATTACAAGATCCCAATGCTACCTTAACCACGATGGAGATAGTGAGAGAACGAATCTTGTCACTTCTTTTTGCCACCACAATTAAGATAACATCTAATACTTAGTCGTCACTAAGCGTAGGAACAAGTGCATGTAAAGACCATAAAATCCAGGCAATCAATAATCAAAACCATTCATCCACATATTCAACCATACTTCAATGATACATAGTGCAAGATACATCACCATCTAGTAGGCCTACCTTGATGGATCACCTCTTTAGCACCAATGGTTCTTGATCAACAACTAGAGAACATGAAGAACGGGGCAAAGCCCCGGTGGCTCTAAACTTACTAGCTGTGTTGTCCCTCTGGCGGCGGGTTCCAAACCCTAGGGCTCTTACAAGTTTATATAGGGCTGTACATCAGGAAGGAAAGGATTCTCGAGAAAAGAGTCCTCGTGCCGATCGGCACAGGGGCTGTGCCGATCGGCACGCCTCGTGTCCAGCTCGGTTTCCTCCCTAAGTCGGTTCCGAAGTCCTAGGTAGCTTCCATGTGGGCCTTCCAGTCAGTTTTCTTCGAGATCAAGTCTTGTATTGCTCTTTCAAATCTTCGAGTATCTTTTATCTCTTCGTGATGAATATCTCTCGAGATTGGCTCGGATAACATCCTTCTAGAATAAACTGAATGGTGGGCCAGCTTCGGTGGCCTTGGGGTCCCATGTGCCGGTCGGCACATGTCTGTGCCGATCGGCACAGTGGGCCTTTTCTGCTGGTTCTCTTCTCTTCAAGTCCAGATCAGCCACAATGTCCAGAATGTCGCCCTTTTCATCTTTTCTGCAATAAAACTCCAGAACGACATATGTACAAAATATGGTGCTATTATCAAGGGTTAATGGCCTATAATGATGACATTTATGCTCTAAATAAGGCGCAGTTGGCATATAAAATGGTATGCTAGAAATCGCCAACAGCTCCCCCACACTTAAACCTTTACTCGTCCCGAGGAAAGTCAAGAATGAAAATCGACTTGCATATAGTCACATCAATCATAAAAGTACTTCAAATCTTCACGAGCTGAGCATTTAGTCATTGTGAGATTAAATCAATTTAGTATTCAGCAAGCATGTTCACAATATGGGTACTAAACATGAAAGAGTACTTCCCAAAGCAATCCTTGAAAATATTCAACTTAGTGCACATGACTTTTCCACTTATGTGAATCACCAAAAAGGTATTGTGAGCAAAAGAACTATCCTTCTCAAACGATCAAGTCAACAACTCAACTTCAATCACTCGCCTAAATCGCTCAAAAGCCTATCCTACTTTATCGATATATGTATGTGTAAGGCCATATGAGTAGCTTGGTGAGGAATTTCAAGGAAAATAGACATAGATCAACAACATATTGCAAAGTTAAGAAATAACTCTAATTGGTTTTACTGAGACTTGTCAAAAGGCCATTAGAAATTGAATTGAGAAAGAAACTCACACCTTTAGAATAGTGGACATATACTTGTGTGATGAACAATCACAAGTAGAGAACGTAATCTTTTTAAACAGGTGACAAAGCTGTCCTTTCCTCTTTGCATATCTATCAGAAACTTCCTGGCATTTTCGAAGGATATCGAATGCAAAGTGGACATGATTGGAAAAAGAAATTCTTGGCTACTAATCAATGATAAGAATTCAAGGGAATTCACTCTTCCCCCCACACTCAAAGTTTTGCTAGTCCCGAGCAAAACAGCACAAGGTACAGACTTTATATATTTTTTTTCCTCTCCTTTTTTTTTCTTCTTTTTTTTGTTTTTTTTTTTTCTGTGTGCCGGTCGGCACAGCTTGTGCCGGTCGGCACACTGTCTCTACCTGCCAATTTCGCCCTGGATTTTTCGTTAGAACTGCTGTGTCCGATGTATAGCCAAGAATACAGTAGGATGTGGTCAAGGATTGATATTCGAATCAAAGAATTTGGTTCTCAAGTATCGGATACTCGGCGAATTATGCATAATTCCAATGCGGTAATTTGCATAGCTCGAGTTAGAATAGGCTAGAAAATCAACACGATACGCAAAAGATGTGGCCATTTTTCCAAGTCTCATACCCTAAGAATTAAATCTTAACCGAGCTCAATCATCAATCATAGTCTCTACTTAGCAAAGGCTTAAATTGAGTCACATATATATTTGGCATTGGTGGGCATAACCGAATGATATGGAGTAATTCTAAAGCTCACAATAAGAACATTTGAATTTTATAAAGAAATAGGTACTAAGTCATGTCATCCAAAATTGATCTTTTTGGTAGACCTTGCATGGGAATTTTGAAATGAACGACGCCACATATGAAGTACTTGCTGAATGCACTTTAGTGAAAGTTCGAAATTTTATTTATGCTCAACATCGCTCGATTATCATGAGCACTTCTCAAGATAGACATACATACTCGTATCATTTTTCAAATAAAGCATAAAGATCATCATCATATTGGATTTGAAAGCACGGGCTACATGGTGATGCATCATTCGAAACAACCTACTAGCACACTTGCATAAATAAAACTAAACTACTAGCACACATGCATGAATAAAAGCACACAAACAAACTAAACACACCCGATACATGGTTTCCCAACCCGCTCACACACACATAAGTAAATAAATAAAAAGAGAATGCGAAAGGGAAAGAAAAACGCAAACCGGGAAACCGATACAAGTTGTGCCATACACAACACTCTACCCATCAAATGGAGGTGGCTGATTGTAGTCGAAGCCGTAGTACGCCGCCTCCAATCTCCCGAACTCGTCAATCATCGCATCGGTGTTGCTCCGCATTGCGCCCGCCAAGTTGTCGATGCGTTCAACGTATTGCACGTTGTTGTCGATGTACCGATGCATAGGGGCAAAGTTCGCCCCCGGAGGACCTGCAGGAGCATAGTAGGGTGCCCCCTGGAAATGCTGAGGGTAGACAGGGGGCATACCAAAGTACCTTGGGTCGGTGCCGGTCGGCACCTGTCCTGTGCCGGTCGGCACAAAGCCCGTGCCGATCGGCACGGGTGCCTGCTGCGCTGGTCGATGCTGCGCGGCTGCTGCCGCGTCCCAACTATCCCAGTCCGCCGCTGCGCTCGCCGAAGACTGCCCGACGACCTCCTTCCTCCCGCGCTTGGTCTTCGTCACCTTGTGTCGCTCGCGGAGGTCGGCCTCGAGCCAATTCCCTCCGTCGATCTTGTTCGGGAGGAAGAGAGCGAGCTCGGCGCAGGGAAGCTTGATGCCGGTGCCGCACACGTAGTAGCCGAGCTTGGCGCTGCCCGTGATGGTCTTCCCGCGCACCATGGATTCGTCGATGAGCGCGGCCCTTGTCCAACAATCTTCCTTCATCATGAGGTTACCTTCGGTGACTTGGAAGATGATTGTTTGGAGGTAGCCTCCAAAAGCTAGTCTCGCCCTAGGGTTGGCCCTTTGGGTAAACCAACTTGACACCATTGTCCCGATGGGATTGCACTTGCACGGACTCGCAATGGCGTTGTAGAGCCAATGCAAGTCCGGGTCGGAGATGTTGGTGGTGTCGAGGCGGCCGGTGGTGCGTGCGGCCATCCACCGGTGGAGGATTTGGATCGTGGGGTTCTTGATGTGCCCCCTCTTGCGCTCGTCCGCGTCGGCGATGCGGCGCCAAAATGTGTCGAGCATCTCCGTAGTCGCCGCGCCGTATACGGGGGCCTCCCTTTCAAAACCGAGAGCATCGGAGATGCCCTCGATCGTGATGGAGTAGGGCTCGTCCCGCACACGGAACTTGATCTTGTCGTCTCCTTGCTCGTCCACCTCGCGGCTCATGGTGGTGATGAACTCGGTGATGAGCTCGATGTCGAAGCTGCTTGCTTGATCGTGGAGGGTCTCCCATCCAAGGTTGAGGAGGCATTGTTGGAGGTCCGGCCATACCCCGACCTTGGCGAGGAACTCCTCATCCATGTCGATGTTGGGGAAGATGCGGCCGCGGATGTTGGTGTAGTAGAACTCCTCCTCACGGCTCGTGAGGGTGAACCCCTCCCGAACCGCGCGCGGCACATATGCCGGCTCGCTCGGCTCGGCCTCCATGGATGATCCGCTCGCCGCGGCGGCGGCGGCGGCGGCGGCGGTCGCGCTCCTCGTGCGCGGCCTCGGTCCTCGAGGGATGCCGATGTCGCGGTGGCCGATGAAGAAGTCATCCCGCCCTCGTGGCGGGGTCATCTCGACGGAGAGCTCGGGGCTGTCATAGCCCGCCGAGCTTGCCCTTCGCGTCGAGGTGAAGGAGCCGGTGTCGCTGCCGGAGTTGTTGTCGCCGGCTTGGTGCGACCCGCCGTAGTGGTGTGATCCACCGGCGTGGTGTGACCCGCCGGAGCTGAACCCCCGGCGAATCTTCTTGCCGGCGCTCTTGAGCGTGGAACTAAACCCCTTCATTTCCTGCGAAAGAATGGAAACGGATCGCGCAAATGGAGGAAGTGGAGGAGTGGAGAGGGTTACCAGGAAGTTGCGGCGAAAATGGAGGAGGTGATGCCCCTTCTTATAGCTCTCCATGGAGTCCAAGGGAAGGAACCGCCGGTTCAAATTCCCCGAGAGTGCCGGTCGGCACAGCACCGTGCCGGTCGGCACGACTCAAAATTTCGCGGATTCCGTCGTACCTCGGCTTCAGCAACTTCTTTGACTCTTCCCCATGCTTGATACAGTGTCGCATGTCGGGAGACAGGGGAGCACGTTCGAAATTCGAATTTTTCAGATGGTGCCGATCGCCACGGGGACCGTGCCGGTCGGCACCTTTGCTCCATCCCGAGGCTAGGTGCTCGGTGTCCCCCCTGTGCTCGGCAGCTGCATGGGTATCAGTGGTCTCTCCTACTTCCAATGTGCGCAGACTTTGATGACAGAATTTTGAATTCCCGGACGCCGTGCCGGTCGGCACATAGTTGTGCCGGTCGGCGCTGTAAAGTTCGCGCCCGTTTCAAACTTCGTTGCTTCGTGTTGCCCAAAATTTTGAATTTTCTTCGCGGATGTCAGACTTCCTGTAGCACCGAGATTCTTGGAGGTGGCGTTTCCAAGCTGTGCCGATCGGCACAGGTCCGTGCCGGTCGGCAACTATGCCAAACTTTCGCCAGTGCCTTCTTATTCTTCCAGGATCATCCAACATATCTCTGTGACACAGAAAAATACCAAAAGCACGGAAATATTCTCGGGACATTTGTTGTACTTACCCTTGCGAATTTTTTTTTCCTTTCCTCAAACATTCCGCGTATTTTCTTCATTTTACCCCATATTAATTTGCATCTTCAGTTTTGGGTAACTTCCAGAGCACGACTTGGCGTGCTTGTACCTGTGCCGATCGGCACTTGGTGTGCCGGTCGGCACCTTCCAGAATTTCCTCTTTTTGTTTCTTTTCTTCCTGCGCTGTTAGCCAACAAGCAAAATACAAAAACAAAAACTGCAGAAAGTAAACAGACAGCGCAGGTGTTCACACAAAAGTTAAAGCAAACACTTGGACTAACAAATTTTATTCCGGGAGCATTATTGTTAATTACAAGCAAACAATTTAAAGGCCGGGTTGCCCTCCCGGTTAGCACTAAATTTCTAATTCACGGGTTGCCCTCCCGAAAGCACTAACACACAAAGACTCACCCTATGACTCGCTCCCGCACTTTGGGTTGCCTCCCAAAAAGCGCTCTTAGTTTTAAAAGGTCGTAGAGCTTGACCTCCCCGCATAAATCACTTCCTTAGCGTCGCTCTACGGGAAAAAGTTGCGACACTACAAGGTTCTCATGTCTCTTCTCCTTCAATGATAGGACATATCCTTCCTCCAATTACCCTCGATTGCTTTATGGTGCGGAGACTTGTATTTCTCAACCCACTTGGATGCCGCACGGCCTTCTTCTCCTTTGGGGCGAAAATTGAATGTGTAGGAGGCTCCACTTATGTCGAAACTTATCTTTCCACTCCCCACATCAATGTTCGCCTTCGCTGTCCTCAAGAATGGCCGGCCCAAAATCAATGAAGTCCTTGTCCTTCTATCCATATCAAGCACAATGAAATCCACAGGAACTATATGATCACCAACTTGGACAGGCACATCTTCAGCAATTCCATCGGGATAGCGAACCGATTGATCGGCCAACTCCAAACACATAGCCGTAGGCTCCAACTCTGGCAAATTCAAACTTGTAAAGACATAGTGAGGCATGACACTTACACTTGCTCCAAGATCGCATAAAGCCCCTTCAAAGACTTGAGCTCCAATCAAACACCGGATACTAGGAGATCCAGGGTCGGGTTTCTTTTCTGGTGTAATGTCATTAATAGCTGCGGTGCACTCTCTTGTCATCTTCACTACTTCTTCCGATGCTAAGGACTTCTTGCTTTGCATAATATCCTTTATGTACTTGGCATAGGTAGGCACTTGAAGGGCATCAAGGAACGGGACATTGATATACAACTTCTTCATGATATCGACAAACCTGGAGAATTGCTCATCATGATGTCGAATCCTTTCTGTCTTGGTCAACAGCTGCGTATCCAGAAAGGTAGCAGGACCATGTTCCTTGTTCTCAGTTCCCTTCTTCAGACCCGAGAGGTCAATTTCTTCACTGTGCCGATCGGCACCATCCTCGTGCTGGTCGGCACCATCAACTGCAGCGTGCCGATCGGCACCGGTGTCGTGCCGGTCGGCACGAGGTCGTCTTGCCCCAGCTGCGAACTTTGGATCTTCAGTTTGCTTCCCAGACCTCGTCTCGATGGATTTCAGCTGTTCTGCAGAGCGGGTATTACCAGGAAGAGCTCCCTTCTCGCCTTTTACCGACTCCGCCAATTGCGCCATTTGTTTCTCCATCATCTTCATGAATTGGAGAATTTGCTGATTAGAACTCCCCACTTCGATGACCTTGTCATTGATTGTTTCAAGCACACGATCAACTTCCTTGAATTTAGCTTGAGTGTCCTTGTTAACTTTCTCTTGAGCTTGAAAGAACTCTTGGCATTGAATACGAAGAGGGATGGCATTTTGCATAGACGACGATGGGGTGAAGCTACTCCTTTGTTGCTGATATGGAGTCTTCCATCCTTGACTCTTGATATAATTGAGCATTTTCACATCTTCGGGGCAATCCTTGCTCACATGACCAAGTTCTCCACATTCTTCACATGTGGAACGGGCTTCCGCTAGCTTGACGGTCTCTTCCTTAGGAATATGATCAATCTTGTCCAATCTCCTTTGTATGGTGTCAAGCTTGTCCATAAGCAATTCATCATAAGCTCTTTCTACCACACTCTTCATCTTTCCCGTGGAAGGTTGAAGGCTTCTACTTTCTCTATCACCAACCCATGATTGATTTTGCTCTATCTTCTTGATCAAAGCCGTGGCTTGAGCGGGTGTCTTGTCCAAAAACGATCCTCCAGCCGAAGCATCTAAGTGTTGTCGGGACAAAAGATTCAAACCCGTGTAGAACCTTTCCACTAGCTCCCATTCAGCAAGACCATTGTGCGGACAAGCATCCTTGTACTCATTGAATCGATTCCATGCTTCTCCAACGCTCTCATCAGCAAGTTGAGTGAATCCAAGGATCTTGTTCTTCAAAGCTTGAGTCTTGCCTGGAGGGAAGTATTTTGCCAAAAATTCTGCAGAAAGTAGATCCCAACTAATCTTGGTCGCAGTAGGTAGCCCATGGTACCACTGCTTAGGACGCCCAATAAGAGATAGAGGGAACAATCGCACCTTGGCTTCATTGTCATTCATATGTTCCAATTGAAAGGTACCGCAGATTTCATGAAAATGTTGCAAATGCATATTAGGATCTTCAGAACCTGTGAACGGTTGCTGACCAACCAAAGACATGTAACGCTCCAGCCGAAAGGGTCGAGCTTGTGCAGTGAATTCAGTCTTGGTAACATTGTCTAAGGCAGGCTTGAGACGATTAGCAATTGGTGTTGCGTCTCCCATGTCTTCTACTTCAGGAACTTCTTCTTCCTTATCTTCTTCCAAGGCTGCAAACAATGCCTTCGGGCTGAGTGGCTCGCTGTTGTCTTCTATGTCTCCCACTGACTTGCTTCTCTTTCCGCCTTATGCTTGCGAAAGAGAATCTCTGGATCATCGAGGTAATTAAAGGGTTTATTCGACTTAGCGCCGTCCATACCTGTCTGTTAAATGAAACAGGACATATATACTGGAAAAGACAGAGAAATCAAAGAAAGAAAGCTCTGTGCCGGTCGGCACAAAGGTGTGCCGGTCGGCACAGCGACCAATTTCTCAAACTTCAAACAATGCCTAATTCGAACAAAGGTCCCCGGCAACGGCGCCAGAAAAAGACAGCTTGTTGGTCGTATCTACGCACCCACTTATATACCGCAAGAGCACGGTGTACAGTTGTAGTCTTTTTCCCCTAGAAGAGTATTCCAAGGTTTAATCGAACCACAAGGACCAATGGGAATTAAGCAAAATCATCAGTAAAAGAGTTAGCCAAGCTTTCTAGTGAGCGTGAGCGTGGGTTTCAGGAAAACGGGGTGTTGTGCCGATCGGCACAGGGGTTGTGCCGGTCGGCACGAAGGCGAAGTTGTCCGAAGTGTTGTCTGAAGAGCCTAGGAACAGATTAGGTCATGGGGTAAGTTAGCCAAGTCTGCTAGTTGAGATCGTAACCAAGAAGCTTAATCAAATAGCATCATAAACGGGATTACTCAATTATTGATAACCGAAGATCGGTAGGTCAAGGCCTCTTTCCGACGAGCCCTGTCACGACCAATCGCCTTAATCGGTCGACCTCTTCCTACTCTACACATCATCTCAAGGATCATCGCGTATGCATTAGCGGCTGTGGGGGTACAGAGACAACGTGCAAATATGGCGCATTACAAGATCCCAATGCTACCTTAACCACGATGGAGATAGTGAGAGAACGAATCTTGTCACTTCTTTTTGCCACCACAATTAAGATAACATCTAATACTTAGTCGTCACTAAGCGTAGGAACAAGTGCATGTAAAGACCATAAAATCCAGGCAATCAATAATCAAAACCATTCATCCACATATTCAACCATACTTCAATGATACATAGTGCAAGATACATCACCATCTAGTAGGCCTACCTTGATGGATCACCTCTTTAGCACCAATGGTTCTTGATCAACAACTAGAGAACATGAAGAACGGGGCAAAGCCCCGGTGGCTCTAAACTTACTAGCTGTGTTGTCCCTCTGGCGGCGGGTTCCAAACCCTAGGGCTCTTACAAGTTTATATAGGGCTGTACATCAGGAAGGAAAGGATTCTCGAGAAAAGAGTCCTCGTGCCGATCGGCACAGGGGCTGTGCCGATCGGCACGCCTCGTGTCCAGCTCGGTTTCCTCCCTAAGTCGGTTCCGAAGTCCTAGGTAGCTTCCATGTGGGCCTTCCAGTCAGTTTTCTTCGAGATCAAGTCTTGTATTGCTCTTTCAAATCTTCGAGTATCTTTTATCTCTTCGTGATGAATATCTCTCGAGATTGGCTCGGATAACATCCTTCTAGAATAAACTGAATGGTGGGCCAGCTTCGGTGGCCTTGGGGTCCCATGTGCCGGTCGGCACATGTCTGTGCCGATCGGCACAGTGGGCCTTTTCTGCTGGTTCTCTTCTCTTCAAGTCCAGATCAGCCACAATGTCCAGAATGTCGCCCTTTTCATCTTTTCTGCAATAAAACTCCAGAACGACATATGTACAAAATATGGTGCTATTATCAAGGGTTAATGGCCTATAATGATGACATTTATGCTCTAAATAAGGCGCAGTTGGCATATAAAATGGTATGCTAGAAATCGCCAACAATGAGTAAAAGACTTAGTTTTTTTGTGTTCTATTTGTCTTTCAAAGTCTTGATGTAAGGGTACGTACTTCATCAATTTTAAGACAACCTCCTTCCATTCGAAAAAAAAGTTCGATCCGATATTAATCATGGAGAGAGGGAGGTTATATTGGAGGGTATAACAGACGGGTGGTGTGGACAAACCCATTAGCAGATTAGCTCACTGGTGGGAGCGAAACAAAATTATGAGGAGAAACAAGTGAAAGAAAGATTATGTGTGTATTTATTAAGTATAATCGATTTGGATGAATTTTATTGTCCTTATTTTTCAACTAAATGCACTGTCCTAATAACATCAAAATTTATCCAAAGAGTGAAGGGAGTAATAGAGAAGAGATAGAGATGGATGTGTGACTCCTAGTGTTCAAATATTAAGATGATAGATAGAAGGTTTTATTCAACCTTCGCCTCAAAAAAAAAAGTTTTATTCAACCTTTTTAACAACCGGTTGCAAGCATTGTTCGTATTACAAAACCTATTTTTAAGTATAATGGCAGCAGCAATATAGGCTAGTTGGGTGATTATGGTGATCATCGGTCCAACACCTGGCTTCCTTGAATGTGCGTTTCAACCAGTTGTTCTCTATACAACGCTGGCGACACTTTTCAAGGGAACACACTGACATGGTATTGCAAATCTCTGCAAAATGAAGAAAAATAATAATACCAATGTCAGTATGGTACTCAACTGCAGTCTGTAGAGATGTGAAAATAAACAATCTATGTGGATGATAGCGGGGTCAAGGAAGCTAAGACAGCTACTGTAACTTAGCGTGAGAGGGCATGGTAGAATTTGTTTGTAAACGGCGCGAACGAAACTTAAAACACTAGCCTCGGCCAGAGCATGGCACTGTACTTGTTAATTTCTTCTTCTTAATATAATGACGCGCAGTTCTCCTGCGTGTTCGAGAAAAAAAAAGAACAATCTAATATTTAAAATTATTCTTACGTCACTGAAATGGCTTATGAGTCTTAGTGCAAAAACATCAACCATAGGAGAGCTTAGGGGTTAAGTTTCGGGGGCTGTGAGGATGAAAAAGTTATGTGGTTTCTGGGCTTAGAACAGGCCTCGGCATGGCAGGCCAGCTTGACGTTGGTGGCGGACAAGACAATGAGGGCAGCAGGAGAGTGCCGCCGGATGTGAGAAACCCATTAGTGGGCGGGGATCTCGATTTGAATGGATTAGCGTGCTGAAGGAAATAGCTAGGGATACGCCAAAGATGCTGTTGGGGACGAGAGAGAGAGAGAGAGAGAGAGAGAGAGAGAGAGAGAGAGAGAGAGAGAGAGAGAGAGGTGAGGAGGTTGCAGAGAGAACCAGAGCCTTTCCCCTGCAACCAAATGATCAGCCTTTGTCGATTGAGACGATATTTCATCCTCAATATTGAAAGTAGATGACTTACTTATTTTTCCAGTCAAATCTCCTTGCACAGGGCACACCGATAGGACCAAGACGACAACCGTGATGGCAACAAACAAAGCCCTATTTTCAGTATTGACAAGCGCCATAATATGAGGCACCTTTGTTTCTTAGCGACGCTCTTGGTTTGGATTTGCGGTTTCATTGTAACGCTTATTTGGTTGTCTTATATAGAGGTATAGGGGGGTGATGCAAATATAGCAGGAGCTTAATTCCTAGGATACACACAATATCTACAATTATGACAGAGAATTATTTCACATCCTAATATGATACACACAATATCTACATAGTTGATTACTTCACATCCATAATAACATAGTATCTGTGAATATGATACATAGTAATCAACTACATTAATTCTAGCCATAACACACTACTACAAAACGATATTGTGGCGGCTCAACAAAAACCTTCCCTCATCATAGCTGCTGGCGGTGTTTCTTTTCTTGTTTTTGTTTATGTGAACTCTGTACCTTTTTGGTCTCACGTCGGGGGGGGGGGGGGGGGGGGGGGGGGGGGGGGGGGGGGGATGCCCAACCAAAATTTCGGGGACGGTCGCGCCCTGGATTTGGTTACGACCAGCAATTGGCATGATGTTTGGGCACAATCCAAACATGCTCCTAGACCCAAAACAATCCAATGAAAATGTTGGTCATGGCCAATGAGTTTTTTTTTTAAAGATGAAGCAAATTTAGAGTAGTGCCAAAACCATGACTACGACATGGTTAGCCCACATGTTATTTTTTTGTCAAAATTTACTCAATAATGTTTTTGTTTAATATAGTATATTAAATTGCAAGGTGTGCAACAGTACAAACATATTGATAATCATCTGCGCGGTTTAGCGATTATGTTCGTTTGAAGCCTGTTAAATCAAATAAATCTCAATAATAAAAAGATGTCACGTCAGGAAAAAAAAGGCAAGCCAAAATCCAAGCCACCACACTTTGCTAGCCAGATAATTTGCCAATCATCAGGCTCGCGTCGCGAGCCCGCGACGCCTCTAGAAAGAAAAAATAAAGCTAGAACAGTCCACCTCTCTGCATCGTCCCGCGGTGGCAACTCATCCACGAGGACATGCTCTTCCACTACGCCGGCGGTGAGCTCGTCGCCTACCTATAGAGCTCGGAGGCTTCGCTCCAGGATATGCGACACAAGAGGAGGAGGGGCGGGGCAGGTGCGCGCGGCAGTGTCGCAGGTGTCGTGGAGGAAAAGAAGAAACAGAGACCATCGTATTTTTCTTATGCACAAATCTCAAAGGTGGGTGCTCTATGGGCTCGGAAGCACCGGGACGTCCTATCCGCAAAGCGTCCGACGGGATCCCACCGGTAGGTCGGCCCACGGCCTGTGAGACGTCACCCACGGCCTGCTCGCCGTCTTCTACCTTACGTCGTCGCCGCCGCCGCCGCCAGTCGTCGTCGTGTTCGCCCCCGCCCGGCTTGGCGACGTTCCCGCCGCTGCGCTCGACCACTGTCGCGCTAACCCGGCCGGAAGTGACGCCTCCGCCCCTACACCGCCCACTGCTGGCGGCCACCCCGTCGCCCCGCCCACATCGCGCCGCCCACCGCCGGCCGGCCTGCCATCGCCCTTCTATGTTTGGGAGAGGAGGAGGAGATCTCGGGAGTACAAATCCCCCGCGCTAAAAGATTCTCCGGCGAGACGCCACTGCTCTGCCCTCCTCCATCGTCTCCGGCGGCTCCCGCCGGCGGATCCGCGGCGGCCATGGCATCGGAGAGTCGGAGGAAGAAGAAAACTGGCGACCGTTGGATGCGTCTCACGCACGAATCTCGAAGCTGTCTGATTAAAATGATTCCTCAGACGGGCTACGTACAGATCCACCGGAAGCACCCGAGTGCTATCAGGCCCAGCCACCACACTACTCAAAGGCCCAAAGCCCATTCACGTAGTCCTACTCCGTAGGCACCAAAACCTCTCGACGGACTCGACGCCACCGGTTCCATAACCGGCCGCCGGCGCCGCCGTCGTTGCAAGAGGGTGAAGAGAAGGGAGAGGGAGGAAGATGTCGTTCCGGGCGCGGGAGTTGTACAAGAAGGTGGTGCACCGCGTGGGCGACCAGGGTAAGCTGCCCGCGGACCTGATGGATTCGGTGAAGAACATGCTGCCCAATAACAAGGTCGTCATGGGGCGGGCCAAGCGCGGCATCTTCGCCGGCCGGCACATCCAGTTCGGGAACAAGGTCTCCGAGGATGGCGGCAACAAGTAAGCTGCTTCGCCTCTCTACCCATGCAATCGTTCTTACCTCTGTCCTCATCTAGATACGCTTTAGGCCCCCACAGCTAAATGTACGGTTGAGTTCTTAATGGGGGAAAGATGGTTAATGTGGATGGGATGGAGTGCGATTTTGGTGTAATTTGCGAAAGTTAGTATGGATTTGTTGACCTGGATGCCTGCTGCAGATGTGCGAATTCCATGTATAAGTGAAGAAATGATGGGCACGATTGATAGAATCTGCTGAGTGAGCCATGAAGGGCGTCTCTTAGTATGTTCCTATCCCCGTGGTACTTTGGCTTGCTACTTCTCTGAACCAATATTGCTTTCCTATAATCGCTGTCCAGAACATTGGTTGGATTGAGGGTCGATGAGACTAATTTTTGGGATTTACCTTTCACTTCGTTTTGATTGATGTTTTATGGAGATGCAGGGACGTGGAGTGTGCAAAATCCAATTTATTTATTTATTTTTTTAAAAAAACCTAGGCTGGTCATGGTACAACATGCCATTCTTTAGAGCTATAATACTAGATGTTTTTTTGTTCACTTAGTTCTCATTTTGGATGGTAGAATGGTTGGGCTCTGTATGGTTGACTTAACCGCTTCTCTCCTGCTATGTGGGGGGTGTGTTGGATCATCAAACAAAGAAAAGACATCTTTTGCTCCCTTTGTTTGTCAAAATTTCTTGGAAAGGTGACTGAGGTTGCCATGATTTTCTCCAGTGATGCCACATCATTTCATTCTGTCGGAATATTCTCAAATTGGATTACTGTCATCAACCACCTTGAAAATAGCGATACCCATGGCCTTGCTACCTCATTATCCTTCATATGATCTTAATGTGATCTTCTTAAACAATACATGTGTCCTATTTATTTTGGTACTCGCTTCCTTTTTTTTCTTGATGACATTAGGGAAAAGTGCTTATCGTAAGAATGAGCTAAACGCGCACACACACACCAAAAAAAAACAAAAAACCTGTAGGGGGTATTTTATGGTGCAAAACTAACATATCAGCAGTCATTTAAATTGCACGCACATTATCTTGATCTAATTCAGAAGTTGCTTGGACGTACCTATTTTGATGGAATTAACTCACTCAGTGAATATTTAGAACTGAATCGCTAAATCAAATTGATGCAGGATCATTCTGTATTAATGAACTATTATTATATGGCTATTCTTTTTACCTCTAGACGTTCTACTTCTATATATCTTTAAAGAGATAATGACCAGAGCTGCATCCTTACCTTTTGTTACCCAAAAGCTAGTTTCTTATTTCTTAAACGTTGCAATACTATACTATTACAAAGATACCCTAAATGTTTTAGTGCTATAGGCACCTCCATTCCCCGCCCCGCCCACCCCCCCCCCCCCCCCCCCCCCCCTCCCTTTTTTTTCATAGCATGTCGATTAAACTGTCTTCTGCCTATTAGATCAAGGCGATCATGGAAGCCAAATGTTCAGGAGAAGCGTCTTTTCAGCTATATTCATGATCGTCACATTAGAGTCAAGGTTACCACTCATGCACTTCGATGCATTGACAAGGCTGGTGGCATTGATGAATACCTCCTGAAGACACCTTATAACAAAATGGATACTGAGATGGGGATAGTGTGGAAAGCGAAGATTGAGAAGATGTATTCAGAGCTGGCTGGAATGGAAGTAGGCTTCTTCCCTCCCGAGGAAGAGACTAAGATTGAACAGGGTTTCGAGGAGGCTCGTGCTGCCAATAGAGTGTCCCGTAGGGAATCGAGAAGAGTTTTGGCAATGCAGAAGCAGCTAAAAGCAGGTAATGGTAATGATGATCAAACAACTGAAGTTGCAGATGCAAAGGAAGACACGCCTCCTGTTGCCGCGTAGTCTGAGCCAGAATTTGTTCACTGGTAAATACAATTCTAAACTTTTATGTCTTGAATCATCATAACTCCTAACTCGCGCATAGTCTAATGAAAGTCCGGTTGTATCCTAGACATCCAAATCGAAGTCATATATTTTGATTGTAAGATTCGCTATTTTTATACTGGGAAAAGGGTCCTGTTCAGTTTTTTTATTATTCAGATAAAATCTCTCATATAATTATTTGTTTTATGACTTTAAAGTCACCTCTTGTTACTGCAGTTTTTTTTTTTTTACTTTTATCTCGATTCAACCTTTCTTTTGCTATCGTTCCATACCATATAAGGGTAAAAATTTGTATTGGTATCAATTGTGTTAGCTAAATATCATCCACTTACGAATTTATTTTCCTGCATGGGGTGCCTGGATTTAGTCTCCTACTCTATACAGTTAGTGCTGATCAACTTTAGATTTCAGGCTTCCTGTATGCATGTAGGTATCCGTGTCATTTTTTCTGGCCCAAATTATGTTGGAATCCTGGGTTTGACATGCTTTCATGTCTTGCAGGTCAAGAAGACAGAAACATTGGGTGATCCTGGACAAATAACGGAAGGATTATTGTTTCTTTTGATGAAGAGTGAAAACTTCTTGCATATTACGTCCTTTTCTGAGAGCAACAGTGTATGTTAAGCTGAAGTCTCTTCTATAACATCTTGATGTTGTAAGCATTGCAGATTTGCTGGAATTTGCTACAATCGTGGAATGCGCTACCCTAGTGTCAACATTCAGAATAGTTTTTATTCCAGACCTTTTGTATTTTCAACTGCCACTTCAGCAGATACTGTGGAAATAACCTACGGTTGGAAGGATATATTGGTTAATCAGGGTCATATGATCCCAACTCATGCATGTCTGCTATTGCTATATCCATGTTATTTGCTACTATTCAGGGCTGGCCACCTCTTTGAAAGCAAGCGAATTGCTTCTCTAGCTAACCGCGCAGCACTGTATAGGATCATCCAATGATTTGTGCAGTTGTTTAGTTGGGCCAGTTTGCTTCCTATAAGGTTCATAATAAGGAAAAAAACAGCATAGCTCCCCTAAAAAATCTCTGCCTTTAGCACTAGCTACCATCATATGCGTCTTCACTTCATACAGATTGAAGCTTTCTTCTAATAAACAAAGTTGTGAGTAGAAAACCTATGCAAATGCAAGGGTCTAACAAAACATCTACAGAAACAATAAACCAGCCAACGCGGGATTCCACGGTGGCAGAAAACATAATAAGCGTCTCTAACAATGCTTCCTTGCCGTCGCCGCTGCCTCCTAGCTAGTCTGAGGAGTGTCCGGAAGTCAGCCGTCGCGCCGGAAGGTCGGGCTTAACGCTGGTAGTTCGCCGATTCGTCGGCGGCGCAGGCTTCACCGCGCTCGCCGGCTTCACCTTTTGCTGAGGTCCTGCGAAAACAAATGGTGCCCGTGTGTTGGGTTCATTACACTCGCTACGATGCTAGTATCAGGTTTCGAAGGATGTGAGGAGAGAAGGTAACGTGTGGCGCACCTGCTTGCTTGTCCGCCTTCCTGGCCGGCGTCTTCTTGCCGTCGCTGCTCTCCGGCCGCGATCCGCTCGACACAGAGGACGCGGCGTCTTCTGGCGACACTGTCAGCGCGACCCCGTTGTCGTCGCTGTGCACCGAGTGGTTCCCCTCGCTGCCCGTGTCGGAGGCCTTGTCCCTGGCGAGCGCGCCGGCGGCGATCTTCTCCCTCTCCACGGTCCTGTACGCGAACATCTGGAACGGCACGTCGGAGACGCGCGCGGCGCCGTCGCCCCGCTGCCACGCCGGGATCCTCCGCAGCAGCTGCGCCTCGATGTCGAGGTAGTCGGCGGGCGGCGCGGGAGGCGCGTCGCCCTGGCCCTGCTGCTGCTGGTCCGGGTTCATGACCAGGAAGCGCTTAACGTAGCGGAGCACGCGGCAGACGGATGCGAAGGACGGGCGCTGCGCCGGGTCGGCGTGCCAGCAGCGCTTGGTCAGGGAGACGAGGTACTTGGGAGTCTGGAACGGGAACAGCGGCCGCTCGCCGGCGCGGATGTTCTTGCTCGTCTTGTCGCCCTGCAGGTGCTTGTCCTCGAACGGGACCTTCCCCGTCAGCACCTCGAAGCAGACCATCGCGAAGCTGTACACGTCCGCCTTCTCGGTGCACGCGGCGGCGCCGCCCCGCTCGAGCACCTCCGGCGCGTACCAGATGCAGGTGCTGTCGCCGTCGCCGGCGACGCCGTTCGCGCCGGCATTGGCGGACAGTTTCGCGGTGGTCGCGACGGTGCCCGGCCGCCCGTACCCGGTGACCTTGACCACGTACCCCGCCTCGTGCTGCCGCGGCTTGACCAGCACGTTGGACGGGTTGAGCTCGCCGTGGCAGATCCCGTTGGCGTGCAGGTACTCCATCCCGCGCGCGACCTGCAGCATGACGTCGACAGCGACGACGAGCGGGAACGGCGCCCGCCGCCGCGGGCCGCACGCCTCCCTGACGTGGACGCCGAGGTCCCTGGCCATGAGCTGGTCCATCACCACGAAGTACTCCTTCCTCTCCGCGTCGTGGAAGCAGCACGCGGCGTGCGCCACGTTCGGGTGCGCCACCGAGGACAGCAGCGCCACCTCGCCGGCCGCGGCGTCCCCGATGAGGTGCTTCACCGCGACGCTCTCGCCCATCCACTGCGCCTCCTTGAGGCGCCCTCCGAGGCGCCTCCGCACGCTGTAGTCGCTGCCGAGCAGGACGGACGCCGGGTGCAGCTTCCCGCGCGGCGCGGCCAGGACGTCGGCGAGCCGGCGCTCGCTCTTCGTCAGAGAAGGCTTCATCTCGTCGAGCAGCTGCGACATCACCCACCTGTCCTCCTTCCACGCCGCGTCCATCCGCGCGACGAGCTCCTGGGACGCCAGGTACTGCTTGCCGTGCGCGGGCTGGAACAGCACGGGGTCGAGCATGTCCCTGTCGTACTTCTTGACGAACACCACCATCCGCCTCCGCGCGAGCTCGTCGTCCGCGTCGGAGCCGGCGGCCTCCGCGGCGTTCTCGACGGCCTCGATCGCGACGGCGACGCACCAGAGGATGCCGTGCAGGTGCTGCTCCACGCACTCGGTGCCGTGCGCCACCGCCGCGGCGCGCGCCCACCAGCTGCCGCGCGGGTCCAGGCACTGCCGGACGTAGCCCTCGGCGTCGCGGAACGCGCGGTGGAGCTCCCGGAGCGGGGGCTCCAGGGGGCGCCACTTGGCGCCCCGCTCCTCGAAGCGGAGGTGCGCGCGCACCTCGCCCGTGACGGCGGCGAGCGCGAGCGCGCACGCGTCGGCGAGGAGGCGGCACTGGCGCGGGTTGATGCGGAGCTCGGACTCGAACGCCATGAGCGCGTTGATGCTGCCCACCGCCTCGCCGAGATGACGGAGCTCTTCCATCCCGATCGGCGATCGCGGTTCAGCCAAGGGATGAGGAAGATTGCTCTGTTTCTCGCCTGTTTCTGTCGATGCAAAACAAGATGCCAACGTCAAATAGTGCTGGAATATGCGCGTTTCCATTGGAAAAATGCTGGAATCGCATGTATAAACAGAGATTTTTCTACCTCTCTATTTCAGAATACAGCATTGGTTTCATTACTACTTGCTTGATGTAGCGAAATGTACAGTTGGTAAATGCTGGGAGTATTTCTGGAGATGAACGGTTTTATGTTGTGCCTATCTGTTTCTTTCTCGTTTTGCCATCCCTCGTTTAGGTGATTATAGTTATAGAGTATGAATCGAAAACCGTCGAATGAAGGATACAATTTTGTTCCAGGACTACACGAGTGATGGAAAAAAAAAACACTAGTCAGATTTCAGGCACAATTTGTTCCCGGACTACACCTACAGGAGTATGAATCGAAAACTGTCGATCAAGAAGAACAAGATTTTCCAGGACCACGCGAGTCAGAATAGGAAGCACATGTTTAGAACCGGATTAATGGGATAAAACGACTTGAATCATATTGAACATCAGTCAGGATAGGAAGCACATGTCTAACACAAGACAAGAGTGGTACGCTAAAACGATTATAATGACAGCGATGGATCGATCGGTCAAGAGAGAGAGAGAGAGGGAGGGAGAGGGAGAGGGAGGACTTACAAGCTTGTTGGAGCGCCGCCGGACGAACTGGATATGAGATGATCGCCGCCCCAGGGGAGAACAGCAGAGGTCGCGTGTATTGCTTGAGGGAGCGGTCAAAATGGAGACTTCCAAGGGACGACTCGACCTTTTGACAGAGAGACCTCAGCTAAACGGGACAAGAGAAAGGGAGGAACTTCCAAAGCGCGAACGGGGAAGAGGACGGCGAGGAGGAGGAAGAAGAGGCGAGAGTGTCCTTTTGGAGGGAGGGCCTCGGCGTTTTGTTTCTCCACGTCCCCACCACGCTGTTTGTTTCCTTAACCGCAGCCCGCAGGGAGTTCGTGGGAGGAGTGCGCCGTTTTCTGCGAGTTTAGACGAAACTGCAAGATGTTTTTCTTTTGATATTGTTGTTGCAAGGATTTTTGCCTTTCTGGGCCGATAAAAGCTGCATCAGCAGCACGGTCCATTTGGCTTTTGACTGGCAAATACTGTGAATGGATCGACGTCTCACCCTGCGTTCTATAGAACAGACCAGCCTGCACATTTCAGCTCAGAGTAAATACATGGTAATAATCAAATAAGACCAGCGCATACACTGATACACATCTCTTCATCCTTTCTCTATTCACAGTCGTCGCCATGACCTTCCTCTCTTCCACCTGGAAGCTGGACGCATGCCGTTTGGCAGGACGACACCTGCCATGCCGCCACACAAGAGACGGCAGGGCGCTGACCGTTTCTCACAAAGTAGTGCAATGCTGACACCTGACGACCAACAACTTATTAAGTCAATCAAAAGTAGTGCCTCATTAGTACAAGGAAAGACCGATCGATTCATAAAAAAAAAATCCCGCACAAGCGCAACTACTCTTCCCACGCTAAGTCGCCAGCAGAGACTGCTCTGATTCATAAGCATTTCCCATTCTTAGCGAACTCACATCTCACAGTTGGCAGCCAGATTTTTTGGCTGCCATGTATTTGTTTGGTGGTGCTTCGCCATGCACCAGTAGTGCCCGTTCCAAGCATGGATGAAATGAAACCGCCGGCAGCGCAGGTTGATGTGCAACGGCACAGGCAGTTCATGGCGGAGCGCCACGTGGCCGCACACGGTCTTGGTGGGAAGAAGTGTGGGACGGCGCTCGAGTCCGACGGCTGTTCGTGCGTCCTGGTTCGGTCGGTTAACCTCCAACGGCGCGAAATGCCTTTTTTTGTGGCAAACGGACCAAATCCACCTGCGGACTCACTGAGCAAAGGTGGCGCGTCGGAGTCCTGATGATTTTTGCTACGATTCTTGCCTGGTTCTTTGCTGATAGGAGCGGTAGAGCTATAGAATTAGCGCTTCTCATAACAAAGATGAGATTGGTTCAGGAAAATAAATCAACTACAACCTGACCAGAAATGTTTGAGCTCCATAACTTGTGTTGTCAAAGGTGCCCAAGTCAACTGTTGACTTGACTTTGACAGCTTCATAGCAAAGAGCCAGAGACTACTTGCTGTGGGCTAGTAGCACGGTTTTGTCTGGCTCGTAGGAATGATTAGTCAAGGGTTACTCTTTAGACTCGCTTTAGCTTCCTAACTATAGGAAGATTTTTTTTTTTGTGAGAAAACTATAGGGAGATTGATTTGGAAATAACATTTGTAACCAACATGTGTGAGCGTAACTTATGATTCGTCAGTATGATTGAAAAGATATATAAAAAGCTCATTTGTTTTTTTGACACCAAAAAGCTCATTTGTTTGGTATATGTGTTTATATTCTTTTGAGTGAGTTTTGCAAAACCCCATCCTTTATGGTTATTATCTCACAAAACATTTATTCTCATATTGCTTAACCCATATTTATGGTTATACTAACCCTAATCCTATCTTATTTGGGGTCTAAACTGCGAGATATTAGAAATTGGTACAAGGTTAGAGAGGTGTTTTACTGTGACATGTGAGATATAAGTGCTTTCATACACGGTTAGAGAGACGTTTCTTTTGGGCTACATTTTTTTTGTTACACGGTTAAAAGTGTTTTTTTATTTTTTTTACAAAACACAGCACATACGTGGACAATCACATACACATATGAGTACCCATCTTTATGGAACGCGTACATATACCTACCGGCTTGTCTTGAGATTCATGAGGTCTTCACTGCCAACATGGACGTCGCAAAGAATAAATAGTCGTATATGCAACCCAGTGTCTGAGTCTGGGATATAAACCTGGTGAGCTGGTTCCACAATAAGTAATCAGCTGAACCACTAGGACTGGGCACAAAACCCGAGACCCGAAGACCGAACCCGAAAAACCCGACCCCAAACCCGAAAAACCCGAAAACCGATGCCCGAAATGATTTCTCGGGTTGCAAGTCTGAAAACCCGAATATATTTCGGGATAATCGGGTTTGTATCCCCGGTACCCGAAATACCCGATCCACCCGACTTACAACAGCCCATCTACTCTCAAGTTAATTTGAGCCCAGCCCAAAAGAGGAAACTCCCTCAGCCCACAATCTAGCCCAGGAAAGCAAGACAAACAGCCCACACGACCCGAGTACAGAAGAGCCTTACCTAGCTGCTGCCCACGGACGTACATGACCTGAACGCCGCCGCCACCTCCGCTCGCATCACCGCGCCCAGCACGCGTCGCATCGCAGCGCCGCGCTCATGGCATCGCTGCCCAACTACCAGCCGCGCCGCGCCCCGGCGCCCCCGTCGCGCAGCGGTCGGCGACTCAATGCACCTAGCGTCACTGCCGCGCAGCACCCCGGCCGGCGCCCCAACGTCCTGGCATCTCCGGCGCGAAGCTTGCTGGTGACTCGACTCGCCGCTGCACAGCGCCTCTACATCGCTACGTTCTGGCGTCGATTCGTCGAATTCGCCGGCAAGAACCAGCGCCCGGCATCGATTCATCATTTTCGGGTAATTTTGGGTACCCGAACCCGAACTTTTCGGGTACCCGATATATGTCGGGTCTTTGATTTTTTAGGCTAATTTCGGGTGCTAATTTGAGAAACCCGAAGTTTTAAAAACCCGATAAACCCGACCCGAAATTTTCGGGTAACCCGAATGCCCAGTGCTATGAACCACGCTCAGTTTGCACAGATTAAAAGTGTTTGTTTCTTTTTTTTAGAGAGAGAGAGAGATTGTTTCTCCTTTTTTTTTGGAGCACATTCTCTTGTTTTTTTTTTTTTGAGAGAGGGGAGCACATTCTCTCTTTTTTTTTATAAGAACCGGGTTTTCATTTTATTCATAATATCTGGTGAGTACAGCCTAAATTACAAAGACATCCTTAAAGAAAAAAGAAATTACATTCAAGTCTTTGTAAACTCCCGGGTCGTCCTCGCCATCGGCGGTCGGAGCATCCAGCTTGAAGCCGACCTCTTCCCTGACAAAGATTATGGATTTTTGGCGCCCTTTTGAGCAGCACATCGGAACCGACATGTACTACAAAAGCTGAACGAACCGGCTGAAGATGATGGCCAGAGACCATCGCATCGTCAGGCAATGAGGGATCTGACGCCTCAAAGACCTCCAGAAACCCCAAATCGCCTAGCGACGAAGAATCCCGAAAGGGAACTAAACCACCAGAGGTGGGAACTAACAACCAACCCGAATCCACTTCGTGTTGGTAGGAAATCCAACTCGTATACTCTATGTGTTGGTAAACAAAACTTCCGAAATTTCTACACATACCCATTGCCGTATTCTGGTTTACAAATTCAGCACTATCTTTGGAACCATGGGCAACAACGGCACCAAGAGAAACATCGGAAAACCAACCATCGACGCAAAAGATAAAATCGATGGCCTACCCATCGATGTTGAGATCCCCGCAAAAGATATCACCATTAAGCACCACAAGCACCTCAGATAGCACCAGGACTCGCTCACCCCAAACACAAGCAATAGTGGAGAAACTTTGAAAGGGACAAAAGCTTACCGTCGACAGCTCCGCCGGTAAGAACTCCAACCCTAGACTAGGTAAAACTACTCTAATAGAAGAGGATACATCACCCACCGGATCCGCCATTCCCAAGCACATCGGCGCCAAAAAGGCTACCGACGGTGAGAAAAAACAGCGAATCCGACGGGGAATCAAGAAATCGCCGGCGCGTCGGCTCTCTGAACTGTTGGGCAAACGGACGCTTCGAGAGAGGAAGGCTGTTATTCTCTTGTGTTTCCAGTGCAACTCCAGCCCCACGAAAGTAGGCATTTGAGGCCCACACGATACATCGCCGACAGGCCCAACCGCTCACCTCCCACCAACGACCCAGTAAGCCCTGTTCTGCTCGTCCCCTCTCGTGCGGTCATGCGTTGCCATTTCGCGTCTCCACCAAATTTCTCCAGCTCGCTCGCTCGCCGACGCAGATGGATCGGTTCCGACCGCTCAGGCGAATCCAGGTGGAGCCCGAGCCAGCGAGCTCGCCGGCGCCGGCGACAGGCGGAGGGGACGCGGAGGGGGACGAGTCTACGGCGCCTGCAGCGGGTCTTCTCATGGGGGCGAAGGTGAGGCGACGCGCTGCGGTGTACCGCGACTGCAAGGGCGACTACATCGGCGTCCCCAACGACCCCTGCCTCACCAAGATCCTCTCCAAGCAAGGTGCAAGTGTTGTCATGTATCCTTTGTTGATCTCTTCGGCTTGATTGGTGGGCAATGGGTGTGACCGTGCTATAGGTCAATCGGTCCTCTAGTTTTCTGATATGGATCTGATGCGTTTGCAAGCGGTAAATTTGGCCATGTTCTTCTTTGTATGCGGTAGCCGTATTATGTATGGGTTAAGCGTTGGGAATCGCCCTAGTTCCTTCGTCAGGCCTTGTAGCAGGGTGAATGGGCCAGCCATGCGATCTTGATGTTACTTATGTAACCTGGATAGAACAAAGTTTATTTTGCGGCATTGGGAAATTATGCGAAATACTGCATCTGACATCCTCATACCGTGCTCCTAAGTTGCTCACAAGTCACAATGCCTTATTATACCTGCACGATTGCAAACTTGCAACGCATTCATTAATACTAGCTGTGTAGGCCTCTTAGGGAAATCCATCCATGGACGTACGCCGAAAAAGAAAAGGCATCAGCAAGTCGGCATATTGACAAACGTTCTATTTTCATGTGGCATTTTGTTCTCCAACTATGCTACATAAGTCTCTAAGTGGATGCTAAATATGTTACAGGGGACAACAAGGTTCTGTTTGCGGACAAGGTATTGAAGTTCACTCAATCAGGAAAGATGAAAAGGCGCATTCTGGTGATCACGGATTTTGCTCTCTACCTTGTTGACCCCGATGCCGATATATTGAAGAGGAGAATAGCTCTTGCAGCTGTTGATAAGCTGTGCATTAGCAACCTCAGTGACAACTTCTTTGCTATCATTGTGCCGACTGAGTACGATTGTTTAATGGCCAGCACTAGGAAGAAGGAGATCGTTGATGTTATAGTTAAGGCCATCAAGAGCACATCTGAGTACGAACCTGAGGTGGCTTCTTCTAACAGGTAAACTGTTCCTGAATCCTGATTGAGCTTTTACATGTCCTTCCACCAACCACAGAATCTTCTTTGAAGAATTGTATCGCAAACATTACCTTAGTATTTTGGGAGTTTCAACAGTAACGCCACAAGTTTAGACCATTAGAAACGCTATAAACATTGTTGACTGGTGATCATTTATTATATTAGCTTGACAACACCTATGCCCATAGTGAGAATGTGTGTAATGGTCTCTCGTTTTTTTTCCTTTTTAAGAATATACCGGAGAGCTGTGGGTTTATTGATCGATGATCTTACAACGCAAGCGGTTCATGACAGCCGCCAGTTCAGTTTTACATGAATGGCAATACACTCAAATAACAACCAGAACCTGGAAAGAAGTGAAAAGGGCTACTCTCACGGCAAAAGGCAGCATGAATTTTGAGCACTGTCTGTGATCTACAGTGCAGCCACTTGCTTGATCTTCTCCACCGGTTGTCGCTGATTGTTTGTTAGATGCCCTGTTGTTGCCTTCTTTCCACAATCAGCAATCTACAAGCAAGAACATGGTGTTGCCCTGACCGTTATCCCCTGAGCCTTGCTGCCATCGTTGGCGCAGCGCTGTGCTAGGCTGGTCCAGTTCAGCACTGCCCACAAAACCTGCCACTGGGCATTGGCCATTGGACTAGCTGGTGATCTACTGTCTCAGGAGCACTGCATTTGTCTATACCCTTTTGAGTTTTTGTACCCATCTAATATTGTATTCCTGGTTCTTCTATTTCAAGCTTTCAACAGTTGTTACTGTCCTGTCAACTCCAGCTAAATTTCATAATGATCTTCACTGCTACAGATTTTTTTTTTTAGCTCTCGAACTTATTTCTCTCTTCTATGTTGTATATCAGGATTTGATTATGGCACTTGGCTCAACACTCTGATTTTAAATATTTGACGCCTGAAACATCTATTGATTTTTGTATTACTGAAGCATGTTAGTCCAATACCCAGCTCCTTCGTTCTGCAGGTTTGAGTACCATGCTGCTGCTGAAGTGATTAAGGAGGTCGAATTTGAGGAAGGTGATGGTAAGTTTAATGCTAACATCACGCATTTTAGATGCTATGTGTATCCTTAAGACATTTACTTGGTTATTACTTGAAATAAGCTCTTGCATTGCTTTTGTGAGCTGACAAAAGATTCTATACATTTTTCTTGATCAATTACTACCTGTTCCGTTAACCTAACTTTCAAGCTGTGGCATGTTCATTTTTTATCAAGTATGTGAATATACAACACATTTGTATTTGCGCTTGTTTCTCTTGACACTTAATTTGAAATGTTCTTCTGCGCATGCTTATATTTGCTGATTTTCTTCACAGGTGGCATTAAAACCAGGATTACAAACAAGTCATGATTCAGAACTCATGTATGCAAGTTCCTTGTAAACTGTATAGCTCTTTTGATTCCAGGATGTTATCTTCGCTGTGTAGTGTACTAGTGTGTACCGCAAAAAGACCTAATTCTTTTGTTGTATTTTCTATTTTATTTTTCCGTGCTGTCATGCCTAGAAGAAATGACCTGTTATTGTTACCACACTATAATATGTAAAATTCATTATCCTGACTCTTTATGATGTTGGAAATATTTCATTCGCAAAACAGGGTCAAGGGCTGCCCATTGAACAATTTGTTTCTTTTTATCATCTCAATTTATGAACTTGGAAATGACCTGTTATTGTTACCTGACCCCGTTTTATCATCTCACCTGACACCTTGGAACTAGATCAGAAGTTCGTTTAGAACATTACCTCTGTTTATTTAGTATATTATAAATATGCTCACAGGTCTCAAATTTGTGTCTACATTCGTACACACATTTCTGATCTGGATGTACAGGCGCAAAAGGGAAATTGTTAAGCAAGTGGAATTTAAATATCCGGAGGAACTCAAAAGAGACATGGTCTCGACCAGAGGGGTCGCATCACTATAAGCTATAGCAGCTACAAGCCTACAACCATATTCCATTGCACTTAATTTTCAATCAAATATTCAAGTGGTCCAGTATATCACTCTGAAAAAGTTTGACATCTACCAATGATTTCGTCAATAGATGGATCTTCCAAGTTTCGCCACTCGTCAATACCGGTAGTTAACATCTGCCCGTCGCTGTAGCAGACTTCCTACCGTTTGCTGTTGCGAGTAGCAGTATAGGGCACCAAAGATGACCCTGCACGAGCCCAAAGGTCGTGCATGCAGCATCCGAAAGGAAAGATTTTGAAAAAGGAAAAGAGCAGCGACGACCACACAAGCTCTCAAAGTATCACCATAATTCCGTCGCCTTTCTATCCTCCTCGGAGACAAGGAATACAAGATCTCATGACCACGACATGCACAGGCCCTACCAACCACAACGGCCAACAAGCTATGGGAGGGAGGAGGACGGAAGTGTATGATCACGGTGACAGGGATTGCTACTGTGTCACAACGCGGCATGCCGCATTTTGATGCAAACGTGTGATCTCTGCTTTGGAATTTCCTGACTTTTTCGGAGATTTATTGGGGATAGCCTACTGGTTTTTAACAGGGAGAAATGTAAACATGTTATTGTTATATATGGAAACGAAGTGTTTTTTTACCTGAGGGAAGAAGCATTTTACATTGTAATAAAACTGTACTACAATCTTGAGCGATGGATATGCTTTCATCTAGTTAGTTGCGCGAGCTCATGATAAATTGATAATATGCAAAACAAATAATAGCAGTGTTGCGAAACTTGCGAAGTTGACTATTTGGGTTTTGCATCCTTTGTGTTTCCTCCATCACCGGCTCCATTGTGCATACGTTTGGTATAGGAAGTGGCAGGCAAGTAGGAAACGTACTGCTACACTGTGATTTGTGAAGCCACGGCCACTAATTTGCACACGAATTTGACCGATCCTAGTGCACAGGTGCTCACCTTGTAGACAAGATGACAGAGAAAAGGTGTGCTTGGTCGCACGCTTCACTTCGCCACACGAAAAGTTTGGCACCTACGGGCGTTGCTTGGTTGCTGCAGAAACTTTAGCGGCCACAACAGTTTACACAACAATAGCCCTGTCGTTTAGCAATGGCAAGTTTGGCGCGTGTGGCTTCATTTTCCGGTGCCAGGGCCCTGACAGTGGCGTGGCTGGTGGAGGCTCGAAACCAAACACGCTCAAATATGAATGCATACAATTAACTACGAATCTAGGATTTTACCTCAAGTACTCCGAGTCCATACTATAATAATAAATTCGGTAAATAAATAATAAAGTTTTAGCAATAATCATATAGATAGCACCTAGTACAGCATAGCACGGTGGCCAACTTGGAAGGCTGGAACGCTGCCCAGCTAAAAGGATACTAACATTTTTTAATAAAAATCCAAAACTCTTTGGACGAAACCGAGACCTCAAGGACACACATGACCGAACATCTGCTACCTCTGTTTTAAAACTGATGTCACTGTTGACTTTTTAAGTTACGTTTGCCCGTTTGTCTTATTCAAATTTTAGCTCGAATTTGCAAACTTATAAGTTATGTTTTAATTTCTTTTAGTAATAAAACTAATCATAATAAATATATGATAATTTTAATTTTTTTGAATAAGACGAATGGTCAAACGTAACTAAAAAGTTAATGACGATATTAATTAAAAAAAGTATCTAGCTATTTCCACGCGAAACCAACTTTTCAACACGACAAGATCAGTTGCCTAGATCGATTGGCCCTTCTCTCCTTGAATAGATTAAACAACCCCTGCTTCGCGTGCCTGCCTCGCTTTTGCCATTTTTTTTTCCGTCGTGCATGACCACTCAGCACAAAGTGGCAGGGATGCTTAACCCCTTCAATTAAGCACATACACATATGCAGATGCCACACGGCTCCTTCGTTGCAGTTTTGGGTTGCTGATTGCGTTTTCTCGTCGCCCGGCTTTCGCGCTGTCGTCTCTGATCCGGGGGAGGGAGATATCCCTAGGCATATTCTCTGGAGGTTGGACAAGCAGACAAAAAGATGATCCGTTCTTTTCAGTAACGCCAACGAACGGCACGCGTAGCAAATGCAGTTTAGAGCGGAGTATTTATTCGTTTTTATATAAATGTGTGTTCACCTAATTTTCTCAGAAAAAAAAGAGAGGAAGACACTACAGTGGACTGTTCGGTGTGCATATGTATATGCGGTTGTTTGTTCACATAAAAGTATTGAAGATATATCGTCGCGATCATCTGCTTCTAGATCGACCGCGAGGAAGATTCCTGGCACCACGCCTAGCAGACATAACTGCAATATCAAAGGTTGACTACTAACTCCACTGGCGATGCAACAATCTCAGGAGAAAATTTCTGTACACTGACGTTTGACATGATGAGATCTTAGCACTCGATTCTACTGAATTCCATACAGAATGTTTAGTGGTTGTTGTCAACTCGTCACGCGTTCACCACCAAGGCCTAAGCAGGATTTTATTCTTGTGAGAAATTCCTGCATTTATAACTTCAAAGCTATATATTTTTTGTTTAATTTTTAAGACAATAAAATAGATTGATGACTTCCATCGGCTACTTATTCCAGGTATCCATCAATCTAGTGTAGACACTAGACATGCTGCACGGTGTGACCCATTAGAATAATCATCCTGCAAGACACCATTGCGATGAGTTGACCCTCAAAGACCGAAAGTCACTAACTAAAGCACGAGCCAGGAAATTGAGGAAAACACTCGCCAAAACATACCAAGATTTTAGGGAGATCTAGAAGAGGTATCGAACAAAGAATATACGATCCAGGAACCATTTCGTTTGTCCCGGACTTCGCCACGTTGCGCTTTAAGAGCTTTGGATAGCACATCTGATTTGGACAGCCAAAAGATGCATGCATGGCCATGGACGAACCGTGAGGAAACGTGCTGCGTGGAGAATCGATCGCTTTCCTCATGCAAAACTGATCCCAAATTTATATGTCGCCTGAGCTTGACTACTAAATCTTCAGTAAGTGGAAGAGCATATGCTTACCTAAACTACACCCTGTTAGAGCATATGCCCGTGGAAGTTTAAACTTTGTAAAACCGAGAGAACAATGGTTATTGTCATACTACTAAATCTTCATTATGATTGAAACTATTTACTCCCTTCAATTTTCGATTGGTAGTGTTAGAGCCGAATATTGTCATGCTGTTTTTGTTCCACCTACGATTCCAATGATATCAAAACACCTATGCATCCATATTAATTATTGATCGATCGTGTGCGCCAAGCATCAAACCGATGTCTTATCGGATAAAGTAATAATGTCAATCTCGAAGATTTGCCGGTTCAGTCTTCAAAGATGCTCATAGGGGTAGGGTTTGCGTATGTACGTTCATAGGGGTGAGTGTGTGTGCGTTATGAGTGTCTAAGTTGTACTGTGTAATTCGAAAAAAAAAAAGTAATAACGTCTCGCTCGACAGAAATGGTGATCAGGCGAAGACGAGAGCAGGATGAGATGAGGCCTCTTATCACGTCGTGTTTGTGCTGATAGGATTCGCAAAGCATGCCTTATCGAATCAGCCCAAGATCGATATACGCAGGTGGCGCTTGTCAAGCCCGGGCTTGGAGGAACAAAGAATTTGTTCGGCCGACGGGGAAAAAGGGCGGCCCTGGATGGCTGATCAACTTGAGCCATTAGTGTGGTCAGAAGGGACATTCAAACTAAAGACAAAGTTCCAAGCATTTGGAATTTTTGAGATGTATTTGGTTTCTGGGTAGTATGTGTTTGACTTGAGCAGGTAACATAGACCGGTCATATTCAAACTGAGAGGGAGCAAAATTTCTTTCACTGGAAAAAAAAGATTTAAGCTAAGGTTGAGTTTTAATATTCTTTTGTTTTTCCCCAATTGAGCATGTAAATTGAAGCAAAGTTTTTTTTTTTTTAGCAAAATGGGAGTCTCCAAGTTGGTGGCAAAGGATTTGGCCGAAACCTGGCTTCGAAGAAGCCAATTGGTCAAGTCAAAAATTGCCTTGCCGAAATTTTATAAACAATACCAACTTGGGGCATGATGAGATACGCCGTGGAGGAGAGGGGATGAAATATGCCGAAAGCACGTCATCCAATCAGTGCAAAGGGACGCGGCGGACATGCTCATGCACTAGGCACAGAGTAAAATATGCTGGCCGCCATGGCCGAACTCCCTATGCTCCACGTTGGTGGATGTAGTGTAGTGATGCATACACGCAGCCTTTTTCTTTATAATAACCCTAATTGAGCGAGGGTGTAATTTGCGCGATCAAAAATACATGCAATGCTATTAATCCAACCGACTGTCCATGAAAAAAAATATTACGTGTGTTTCCGATGGCACCACTACCATGACAACGATTATAGTGTTAGTTTTACGATATAATTGCTACTAGTAGCGGAATGACGTACAGTTACTGGCCCTCTGTTCTAAAGGAGGGAAATAATTCTCATAATATGAGAGAGGGATTTTTTGTCGCATGATGGCCAGCATCAAATATTTATGGATTTGTGTAGTGCCAAATATTACCTTTTTCAATATCTCTCAGTAAACGTCAACGGTGTAGTGTCTAGTGGCAAAAATTCATTTAAGATAAATTAGAGCATGCTGCAATAAGAGAAGTTGAATTAAAAGGAAAATTTTCATTAACATAATGTTGTGTATTTCACCTTTATGAACATTTACGTGAACTTAGGACAACAGATCTTACACTCATATGGATCATATTACCATACATGTCTCATCATCGATTGCTGAAAAATAATTAGCCGCAATGTCGCGTCAATGCAGATACGCTTGTATGAGCAATATAGCATGAAAATCATCCAAGTCTTCAGACTTTTATTTTATATATTCAAGTTCCTTAGCTTTCTATATGGTTCCGCGGTCCAAATTTTCATAATTAGCATTTGATCCGCCTATTTGGTTCTCCCGTGTGGAAATCATTTCATGCATGTGTATCAAGTCACCATTTGTTTTTCAGTTAAGCCCGCGTCAAAAATAATAAAATCAAACTCCTTTAGGAAGTGGAAGGAATCCATTTTGTTTTTCTTCTTTAGTTTGACATGGGCTAAAAAATAATGCAAGCGGGATTGTAAAGCCGGTTTCCACTGAGACGTAGGGATGGCAATGGGTCGGGTTCGGGTCGGGTGGATCAAAAACCCACCCATAACGAAAACAATATCGGGTGAAAAATGACACCCACGCCCACGCCCCTAGGTGAAAATTGACACCCACGTCCACGCCCATCGGGTTTCGAGTGGGTGTCAGGTGTCCATCGGGTGTAGCACAAAAATACATAAAACACATGTACAAAATCAAAATCAACAAATATATTTATGTTTATCATCTCGTGGTATGAAAATTCAGCAAATAGATATTATAAAGTCACATTCTAGTCACAATACATCTCTAACAACAATTAAATAAAAGTTTATCACCATCTTAAACTCACTAGAGTGGGAGACGAGGTGGTGGCGTCGTGTTTGAGTGGGGAGGCGCGGATGGACTATAATTGGGTGACTTATGGGTGAAAAACGACACCCATCTTTCACCCACGTCCGAGTCGGGTCGGGTACGGGTGACATCCATGGGCGAAAAGTTACACCCACGCCCACACCCATCGGGTGTAAAACCCATCGGGTGCCCGCACCTATGGGTAAAATTGCCATCCCTACGTCAAGTATGCGTGTCAACACAAATTAGCAATATTTGTCCCTCAATTGAATCAATTAATAAGTTTAAGGATCTGGATCTCTTTTTTTTTTGAGGGGATAAGGATCTGGATCTGCAATTGAAGGGTTTGGAGATCTGAACAACACCTCAGACTAGTTGAAGAAAAGGGTATACAACTAACTAATCAGGCTACGAACCTTAATCACCACCAACCACTGTAAACAAGATGCGTTTGTTACTTTGTTAACATCATTTGGTCGCTTTCATCGCAGGCTAAAAAAGCAGGAGAGGACTCTACTCTCCCTCTATCTAGCTTTATTTAGCATTTTTTTTTCACAGCGACGCACGAGGCCGTGTCCGCCCATCAGCGACACGACGCACAAGGCTAACAGTAAACAAACGGGCCACGCCTCTTTGGCTCGTGCCAGCTCAGAAGGCCAGATTGCGAGTGAAACGAGATTCGTACAAGCGGCAAGAGGCGCGCGCGAGAGACGACGTAGCGGCACGACGCAGGCCGCGAGGAGGCCCACCGGGTGGGGCCCACAGCACCCGGCCGGCGCGCACCGGCACCGCACCACGAACGGTGGCGGGGCGCTGCCGCCCACGCGGGTCCCACCCCTCGACGCCCCAAGCGGAGGACTCCTCCGTCCCTCCCTCCCGGCTGCTCGACGGCTTTTCTTGTTTTTTCTTTTTTCGCAGGGCAAGGGCGGTGCCAAAGCGCGAGCGTCATCAGGCGATCGTCCCAAGCCCCCACGCGTCCCCACGGGGCTACGGCCATAGTGCGTGCCACACGCAACGTGTGCACTCGCATCGCGGGGGTGCACCTGGTTGGGCGGTCGTCATCGCAGAGGAGGGGGATGGAAACGGGATGGAAACACGGGCAGGTTCGATGGATCTCGGATTGCTCGTGCTGCCTCTATCTGCTGTGCAGAGTGAGCTGTGTTGTTCCCTACTATATAAATCCATCATTTAAAGTTGTAGTCGTTGCCAAATCAATGTTGTTAAGAGCCTATTCTTGTCATTGATAATGACAAACAAAGAACGCGAATAAAAGATAGAGTTTTGAAGCTATAATATTGTTCACTTGCATTTAGTACTTCAAAAGATAGAGTACTCCCTCCGTCGCTAAATATAAGGTATTGTTGACTTTCAGACATTAACTTTGACCATTCGTCCTATTCGAAAAATTTATGAAAATAATATTTATTTTCTTATGATTTGTTTCATTCGTAGATATATTTTAAATATAACATAATTATTTTTATCTTTTTATAAATATTTTAAATAAAACGAATGGTCAATTGTGATGTCTGAAAGTCAACAATCCCTTATATTTAGGGATGGAGGGAGTAACTAGTACTAGCCATTTTATTCTTTTTTCTACTCTATAATTCATGTCAATATAAAGTTAGGATGTCTCACGTTTATTGCTAAAAGGATAATTGTTAATATAAATATAAGTATCTCTATATGCTAAGTCGGGGATTCGAATGACAAAAGCTCATATTGCTTTCTTTTATTTTTCACTTAAGTTTTCAACATTCTTTTACTTAATCAAGTTCATTGATACCGTCATCCAAACATATGGATTAAAACAAAGGAAAACAGATCTACGCCATTACGAATACTAGCAATCTAGATCAAAGAGCTGTGTACACAAGACTGGTGGTTGTACATAGATAACACGTTGAAGCCAGGTGGCAAAGCATGTGCAAATACATCGCCCTTTTCCCGTCTTTTCACGTGGTTGAGTAGGTGGCAAGCGGCTGGGTGGCCGCAGCGATTTGCCGCGGCCTCATCTCTCTTTTATCGCGCTCGCGCCCACCAGCGTATGCGTTCTCGGTTTTCCACCGCTTCTCCTCCTCCTCCTCTCTCCACCTCCTTCCTACAAAGCCGTGGGCGCTGCTCGCTGCGGCGGGTCTCGCGCGCGCAACGACCTCAAAACCCTAGCGCCTCAGTCGGCGCTCGATTTGGATCCTCATACGCGGGTCCGCCGCTCGGGTTCTCTCGTCCAGGTGCGTGGCGCCTCTCGAATTCTCGCTTCTCCGTGGCTTGTCCGCTCTGTTGATGTGTTGTTGCGGCTGCCTGGTGGTATCGGGGATTGGTCTGCCGCGGCGTGGGTGGGAGCTCGCGTCGATTTTGGTCTCGAATCTGCGTCGTGGCTCCTTGACGGTGCTTGCTTGTTGATTCCGTGCTGATTTTTTTTTTGTTGATTTGTGAAACTGTTGTTGTAGTCGTCCTTTCCCCCTACGAAAAGGAAGTGAACTTTTCAATTTTATTCTTAGTTTTTATGATCTTGTAATTTACGAAGTTGCGACGCAGCGGGATTTTTTCGGGCTCCGTTGGATGGGATCGATATATTTTTTTCCTTCAGAAATGGAATTTTTGTGGCTCTGCGTTATCTGAATGGCTCGTATCAATGCACCCCACTTGGCATGCAACTTTTTGCCCCTTTTATGCTAGTCCTCTGTTCAGGGTGGACAATTTGGTGACAGAAGATCTCACGGTTCAGTCTGTTGGTTTGCTCTTTTATTGTTCCCTCGTCACTGGTTGCCATATGGCTCTCATGGATCCTTCAGTACATGATGGCCGCATGAATTTATTTGTTTTATTATTATGGGGAGCTTCACCTCGGATTTATCTCTTTTTTCGCTTTTGCTAACTTAATGAAGGAAATGGGAGGCCTATTTACCGTTCCTAGTTCTTGTAGTAATAGAGCTGCTGTGCATGATGGTTGTTTCTTTCTCTCTCTCTTTTTTTTTTTTTGAGGGCTGCATGATGGTTGTTTCTTGCCGTAGTACGGTGACTGTACTTATAGTATAAATTGAGCAATTATATGTCTGTATGTTTGCAATTTCGTTGGCGGATGGTGATGTGATCCCTTTCATGACCACATGCATTTCTTTTCCTCTCTTCCAAAGTGAAATATAATAACTCAGCATTGCGTATAGTCATCATCAGTGTTTGGGGAATTGATAAACTGGAGTAGATAATGAACCAGAGTTATTCCTGACTTACTATTTTGCAACATAAATACTTAGTTTGTGATGAACTGCAGGCGATTTATGGATTTGGCTTAATCTTAGGGACATCATTTTAAACAATCATGTTTCGAAATGGGTCAATTGATTTCTACATTGATACTAATGTGATGTTATGCAAAAATGATATACAATACCCAAGTGTCATTTAATGCTAATATGTAGTGGTGAGTATGTTGAAGCTCTCATTAAAATTATTTTGGAGATTCCTAGCACTGGAGAACAGTAAATGGAAAAATGAAAGTAGCCAATCAAATTTAATTACCAATTACCTGGTTAGCACCCTAAATTTGCTGCGGTATTGACCTATTTTCTCCCCCCATGAGCCTCTTCCAATCGCTGTACAGTTTAGGTTCAGCAAAAGTTAGCCAATTTAACCTTTCATGTTCCCTAGAACTATATAATAAAGCCTGATTCCTTATATGATGCCATTCTTTGATACTTGATATCTTATAAATACTGCCATGCTTTTGCAGGAAATTGTTTACACTTGCATTCTTCCTTCTGTTGTTTAAAGTCGGCCGTACGTGTAGAGTGTTCAGCTTTATTTGGTAAGACTTGTAATCTTTGATACCTTTTAATCTATCCTTTCTCTAGATCTCACCATGGCCGGCTCCCCTGGGATTTAAAGCCCTACTTAACAGCATTTTCATCTTACTATTGCTCATTATGAGACACACTATTTCTTCATCAAGTTCTCGAAATTTAAGATTTGGTTGAAAATTTGCTTCAGAGAAGAAAACAAGATGGTTGTCCTTGGCTTTAGGCTGAAGTACAGATACAAATTCAAATTTGACTTATTTATTACAGGACGAACTTTGTTATCTCACATGACACAGCATCTATGAATTCCACCTTAATAGTGGCTGAAAGCGCTGTTGATGTTGTCATCCTAGATTATTTTCGCAACTTATGATTGTGAAAATTAATGGTTTGGGTTTGACCTAGGAACTGCAGTATCGAATTCATATTGATATGAGCAAATATGTTAACTGGAATTACCTTGTTTTTTTTTAGTAACCAAAGGTTCTCTATAAGAACTCTGTTGGAGAATAGTGGTCGTTTATCAACATTTGAAGTATAATGGGCAGGCATCATTCTAGGGTGTCATGACAGCTTTACTCTGTTCCGATTGTGGTCTTTTGTTTCCGTCTTTGCATTTATTATCATTATTTGATGTTTGCTTGCTACTTGTGTATCTCTTATTTTTCTTAATGCTTTTGCTGCATGAGTTTCTTAATTTTGGCTGATTGAATATTGCTTATTGACCAGCAGGATTTCTGAGTTCATTTGCCCTGAACTGGAACTTTTCACCTAAAACTGAGGCTAAGTTCAGAACTTCATCATACCCTTTCATACACAGAAAGTGGCAAGCCATGGATCGTGATGACATCTCTGGTTTTGTCAGTGGAGGTTGCTAGGAGTCCTGAATCTCTAACCTAGCGAGATGATAGTAGAGTTATGATACCGGAAAGACAGGCAATTGGTTCTTTTCATTTTCTATTTGGTTGGCGTTTGATGTTCTTGAACTGGAACGAACAATACTTCTCGTGGCCTTGGATTTGGTGGTAGTATCAACTCCTTGAAGACTTCTTGTTGTTGGAACACAACTGAAAATACTGTGGGGCACAAATAGCACTACACCTGAGTCCCAGCACATTCTGGCCTATCTACTTCGAACTCAAAGGCTCTGAAAATGAAGCGAGGTGATATGGCTCGAGCAGCAGGTTCTGGAAACCATTTACTCACTTTGGGTTTAGGCTGCTCACCAAGTTCATCTGATAATAGCAAGCTAAGTTCTGCAACTGCTTCTGCAATGTCTCCATCTCTGTTGAAAGAGACTTATGAGGAGTCATCAGTAGATCTTGGACTGAATTTGGGGTTTAATATTGGCAGTGATATTGCACACTGTCAACACAAATCCCATGGTTGTGTTGAAAATATGCTATTGACAAACTCTCCTATGCTAGATCTTCAGTTGTGTTTATCTACTAGTTCACCTGAATCAGATGTCATTGATGCAAATATGGTGTCACCAGATGGCTGTGAGATGCCAATGACCAACTCGTCACCTACCATTGGAGGAAAAGAATTAGTGCCCTGTAATAGGGTTTTTGAGCATTCTATTATTTCGTCACCATGTACTTCTGAAGCAACTTATGCCTTTCCATTTTCAAAGATAGGCAGTAAAGGCAATGCTGCTGTGCCTGCTCCAGTCATATCGTCAACTATGTTTACAAATATGAAAACCTTGGTTGGCAGTACTTCTGAAGGAAGTGATCCTCAACAACGCAACAGTAATACCAAAAGCTGTCAGTTCCCAGGCTGTATGAAAGGAGCAAGAGGGGCATCAGGCCGTTGCATAGCACATGGTGGTGGTAGGCGTTGCCAGAAACTTGGTTGCCAGAAGGGTGCTGAAGGGAGGACGATCTATTGCAAGGCCCATGGTGGAGGCAGGAGATGCCAATTTCTGGGATGTACAAAAAGTGCTGAAGGGCGCACAGACCACTGCATAGCTCATGGTGGTGGTCGCCGCTGTGGTCATGAAGGGTGTTCCCGAGCTGCCCGTGGAAAATCTGGCTTGTGCATCAAGCATGGTGGCGGTAAAAGGTGTCAGAAGGAGAATTGCACCAAAAGTGCAGAAGGTCATTCTGGCCTCTGCATAGCCCATGGTGGCGGAAGGCGTTGCCAATTTCTAGGATGCACAAAGGGTGCTCAGGGGAGCACGAAGTTCTGCAAGGCACATGGTGGAGGAAAGCGCTGCACATTCTTGGGGTGCACCAGAGGGGCTGAAGGTAGCACTGCTTTTTGCAAAGGTCATGGTGGAGGCAAGCGCTGCTCATTTCAGGGTGGTGGCGTGTGCCCAAAGAGTGTGCATGGCGGGACTCAATATTGTGTTGCGCACGGTGGTGGGAAGAGGTGTGCTATTTCTGGCTGCACTAAGAGTGCTAGAGGGCGTACAGAGTACTGTGTGCGCCATGGAGGTGGGAAGAGGTGCAGGTTTGAAGGCTGCAGCAAGAGTGCACAGGGTAGCACTGATTTCTGCAAAGCTCATGGAGGAGGTAAACGCTGCTCCTGGGGCCAAGCGGGCTCGAGCTTTGGTGCTGGCGCGCAGCAATGTGATAAGTTTTCTCGGAGCAAGACCGGCCTCTGCTCAGCCCACAGTGCTTTAGTTCAGGACCACTGTGTCCGTGGTGGTACGCTAGGCCCTGCAATCAACCATTTTGCAACTGATGTCAAACACAACGAGATGAAAGCTGCTGAAGTTAAGGGAGACGCAGACGAGATGTGCAACGATGACAAATCTTTGCTGGGTATGGATTGCTCTGTTCCAAATGGTGGTGTTCACCCTCCGGTCTTGTCTATGATTGATCAACTTCCGGAGGGCAGAGTCCATGGTGGTGGGCTGTTGGCTTTACTTTCACAGGTGGCAGAGGCACAAGCGGTGGCAGCTCAGAACGGCGTGACATGGATTTGAGGGTTTGATGTTCTCTTCAAGAAATTGATTGCTTGCTGTTTTGATCAGTTCCCAGAGTTTGTGATGTGGCGGGATAATTCACTTTCAGATTCGTCCAACTGTTCCCATGCTTGTATCTGGTAGGACTACCCTGTATGTGTACTGCAGAAAATAAGGGGTGGCTCTTCGAGCATGGGCTTGATGTGTTATTTATCTAGTATTGTAATTACTTAGTCTTGTAAACTGTCCTTGTTTCGTGCTTCAGTATATGTAATCTGTAGTTTGTGCTAGACTGGCTATCAGCAATTTGTTTTCTTCAGTATGAAATATGTTGTGTTATGAGTACTTATTTCTTTAGGCACATAAAACTCTTGTATTCTTATGACTGAGAAGAGCTCTCCATTGTATCTGGTCATCTCTCTGTGTCATGTCGACTTCGCTTAAGTTTGCAACATTCATGATCAACAGCGTTGGGAACTTCCATATTATCCCTAGGACAAACTTAACACGTAAAAGCACCAATAGTTGTATCGGCACTAAATTAGATAAGATATACGATTAGGTTTTACAGATAATCAGACTGCAAAGCTGTTAGAAACGCTTAAGCGAGAAGAACAAAAACGCCTACAGAAAGCCAGATTTACACCTTGATGGCCCAGATGTTAAATGCCCCCGCAAACCTAAAGACCAGAGGGCACGACAAAACTGAACAAAAATATTCACACCCATCCAGGGGGATCAGTCAAGAAAATTAGTTGGAGCAAAGAACGAACAAAATTTCCCACCAAAAGAATCACCGCCCTAAGTATTTGGTTAAATTGCTAGTCATCTACTGTCCTTGTATTGTTCAAGCCACCGTTATCATCAGGTGGTGGCTTTATATACTTCCCTAATGCTTTTTGCCGAGCTCTCTTCTTGATTCTCAGGATCTTGTCCCTGCTCTGTTGCTTCCTCCGTTCCTTCTCCTGCTGCCGCATGTTCCGCTCCCTCTCATATAGACCTTGCCAGAAAACTTCTCCAGTTTGTGGCCAGAGCCACCTTCTGTCTGGGTGATCTGAATCAAATTCTTCTGCCAAGTCCTCGTCCATGCTTTTCAGAGTGGCATAGGAGAACCATTGGATTGACATTTGACCTCTCCTGTTACTCAGCTGATGCTGTTCTTCCATTGCACCAGTCTCAGGATTGACATAAACCATCCGTCGTGCACTGTGGAATGCCCAAACATTCACAATCAACTCCAGAATGCGAGAGTAGCAGTGCCGATCCTGTACAAATTAAGATATTGGCAATGAAGCAGGGTCTTCTAATGTAGAACAACAATAATTAACCACAAGCATATAGGGAAAGGCAGATGGCAGCATGTGCTTTCCCCTTTCCTTTTTCTGAGTACAATAGGGTGGCCATATTTTGACACGTTGATTAGTGATCCTATACAATCTAAGGTAGGATATTTCATTTCATGGTAAAACTATTTTAGCTTCAGATAGTATAGTGCTCCGGGACATGACGTGAAAATGAATCGAATATCTAAAGAAACGACATTTGGCGCTCACCTCGTGGATACTCAAGATGCAATGCCCAGTTCGGTGATGTTTGCCATACATTTGTGCATCCAATGCATCGACAAACATTCTGGAAAACAACAGCATACTGTATTAAACATGCATCCAATAAAGACCGAATTGCTAAGACAAACCTATCAGGCAGAAGCTAATAACAGAAACACTAGTGCACATGAGCAAATAAAGACCAAAAGTTTTTTTAATGTATGGATTGAGTTGATATGTAGCATGTCGCTCTACAGCATATTAAGTTCCATTCCCATCCTGGGCCAATAGCAAACTATGAATCTTCCAGCCATTTAACTATCCATGTAACATACAAAAAATATATATTTACTCTTGAGCCTAACAGTTAAATATCCACGCAAGCATAAATAACACTAAATCATAATTTGGTATGCAAATGCTAACATCATTAGCAGCTACTATCTGGTGCTCATTAACAGTAGATAATTTGATATAATATGCCAGTATATCATTCGCATGTGAACACATTTTTGGTATTTAGTTAGAAGGCGGGTTTTGTTACAAGATCCAAGAAACAAAATGCATACCTTGAGAACATAACAAATTCTAGGAATGAGCGTGTAGGCAAAACCCAGCTTTGCATCACAGACCAAGTGCCCCCATCATTAGGCATATGTGGCAAAGAATTCAATTCATGATCAAGCTTTACACCGTACATCCTTTGAAATGCCTCCAAAACTGCTAACCTTCAAGGTAGAAATATGGAGTAGATTAGTTCTGTTAATGAAGAACCAACAATGTTCACTATGACAATAGCATTAATAGAAGTATACATGTGAGTTCTATCTATGTGCCAGACATGCTGCTATAGTATGTCTGAATCAGTGTAACACATGTTGTAACAATGGCAAACCAAAGCAGGCACTAGAAACCTACAGTCAAAATTCTTGAAATGACTACCCTATAAGCAAATAATGTAAAACTTTGATACGATCTCAATAAGAAAAATTTATTCCCACTGTTTTAAAATATATGATACTGTTGACCTTTTTCATTAGTTTGACTGTTATTCTTTTCTCTAAATATTTGTGCAAATAGATAAATATATAAGTTAAGCTTAGAGTGCTTTGGGTGACAGATCTAATGATACTCATTTCACTTTAGGTAACTAATTACTCAAATATATATTGTTGGTCAAAGTCCAAAGAAAAAGTCAACAGTGTCATATATTTAAAAACAGATGGAGTATTTGGTAACGCTTCATGGAATTAACTATTAGAAAATTGTAATGTAAAATAGATAAAACACGGTTAGCTAAATAACCTGCAGTTCCCAGCATTGATCGCATCACAGAAGGACCAAAAATCTTTATTGGCATGGTTCCTTGGATCTTGATCCATCCGGGCCCAAAAATAAAAGGTGTCTCCATACTTCTGAGATTCAATGGCTTCTAAGATTGCAGATTCAGCATTGTTTGACAAATTTGCCTGTTCAGAGACACGGTTCCTTGGTATAAGTAGGATGCAACTCATTTCACAAGAAAAAATGGATAGTTCTGGATGCACAAAATGCACTCATTCCTTACAAAGTACACTTAAAAAATGATCCGTTAATCAAGCTCATGAAATCAGTGGTAACCAACAACAAAACAAATATCAAAACAAAAAGACATCTCAAGAAATTTCATCATCACCTTTCTTGCTGTTGCCCTCCAGGACTGAAACCCTATCCAGGAGTTTTTATGTATCCGGTCAATTCGGTTGGCAAGAGCAAAGAAAGCCCCAAATTCACCAAGAATATCTCTGTAGTAAACATTGTTGAGAAGTGGAAGACGAGAAGAAGCATCAATATCATCTGCACCTGGTCTTCGACCTTTTGAAGACTGATAAAAGAGAAAATAAATTCAACATGAGCCCTGGAACATTTGTATAACAAACTGAACATAATCTTATTAGCCTATATGTTCCATCAGCAACATTATTATAATTCAGTTTTCATCAAAAATATCCATTTGCAGTAACTATATCAGATTAGCAAAGGGAAAATATCCAGGGGACATCAATTGTTGGATGCTAACATGTGAAGTCACCAAGTGAATGTGGATGCAGTTTGGACTGATAGGATATTGAAGGGAATAGATGGCCGCACGGATTATAAGTGTTGTAACTTGTAATCCACCCAACGATTTCGAAATCATGAGATGCTGCCTTCTCAACGAACTCAATCCAAACCACCCAAATACCATCTAGTGACACACATGGGAGTTTACATGTTATCACTTAGCAGAACCCTTCAAGGAATATGCATCGAATAATTTACCTTTTACAAAAGTATTGGTATATGTTTTTAATAAAAGGCTTATTTCGATGAAAATTTTGATTACACTAACGATTCATAAATCTCACTTAGCATGCAATGGAAAGTATTGCTAAAATCATTACACTAACAATTTCTTGACCTGTGTTGTGTTGACACTTCAAACTATCAATCACCATCAGAATTGCAGAAAATATTGATAATCTATAACATCACAATTGTCTAAATACATCTCTGGAACTAACCCCATTTCAATGATTTGACTGTTGCTAGGACTTAAAAATAGCTTAGTAGCTTACCAGGCCAATCCCACGATAAAGAGAGCTTTGGTGCAGAAAGGGCCAGGTCCCCTCCCCAAAGAAAGGCTCATATATACAAAGGGGCTGACCTGTCCGCTCAAGCTCCCTGTCATCTCTTTCATGCAATTCATTCTTCAACCTCTCCACCCTTTTGACATTTCTGTACACCTCCTCCCATGTTCCATGAGGCTGGTCATTTCTGTCCTTAAACTACATAACAAACCAATCCTGTTACTTGGAAGCTAAAAAGAATGTGTGAAATTATGCATTGAATATGAACCATTTGCAGTTATGTTTACCTCCTCTTCTTCCATTTTTCTTTTCATCTCCAAAATCCCATTTGCTCTCTGTTCCTCCCAGGCAATAGCAGAGAATGCTTCATAAATCTTTGATGTACTGACAGGAGGGTGTTCCGTCTGCTTGCTGTGCCACTCTTCCTCTAGTTTCTGGAGTATCTTGGAGCCAGCCAAACTCTCATTCGTACTGTATAAATGATTCACATCCTCAAATAGATGCCATTTCCACTCTTGTTTCAGAGCTAAAGGTATATCACCAGCACTTAAAGGACTTCGTACATCAGTGGGAAACTTGATCGCATTTTCCATCAGAACAGCATAACCTTCAATGGTTTCAGAAGCCATAAGATTCTTGGCATGGGCCTTTCCAACTGATGCAATTTTTCGCCCTAAAACAGACAGGTAACCATTCGACACTGCTCGAACTAGAACTTGACTTAAAACACCAATATTCCTTCTTGGGAACAGAAGTCCATTTACCCCGTCATCAATCTACATAATAAGTAAACATTGTTAGTGTGTTTATAGCATGATATGTAGCAATCAGATTCTGAACCTAAAGATGATTCTAATAATAAAAATAGGTGCAATCGTGAACATACATGTTCCCTAACAACTCTAAGGTCTGGAGCTATAACAAGCTTCTCAAGACTCATAGCTTGGACCAGCACACTGGGGAATGATTGCTCCTCTAGACAGGAACCATAAATAACAAGGTCAGCTACACCAAGGAGGCTGTCCTTATCTTCAGCAGTGATGAGCTCCACAGTACCTCTTGGGAAGCCAGCATTCAGAGCAACAGCCTATAAAACCACACTATTATCTAGTTAAGATGCAATATGAAACCTTTATAGACCATAAATAACTAACTCACATTACTAAAGAAAATATGGAGGGGTGGATCATAACCTCAAAGGCCATCCTATATTTCTCAGTTACATTTCCAGTGAACATCCTCACTTTCAGTTCAGATTGTGTACTATTCCCAGAGGGATATTGCTGCAACAGAGGACTGACTGCTTGCAAGACAAGTGCCTCTTCCATCAAATTCGCACCATACGAAAACGGACTACCAACAATAGCAATTAGAAAATCATTAAGACCCACGCTCAGGCTGATTCTCGCATCTTGTTGAAAACTTTTGGCAATTAAGCCATCAGCCTGAAATGCTTCCGCAGGGGAACCTGGAATCACGAAATAGTTACCAGAATCAAATGCAGCATACATCACCTGCAGGGAAAAAATATAAACTTATACTTTTAGGTTTGAGGATCTTCATCCAAATGACAATACTGTATGATTGTTGAATTCTCACTATGAGAGAAAAAAGATCAATACCGGTAATATATAGTTCGGGAAAACTATAACATTTGCCCTGCTGAAAACTTCTTTCCAAGCATCTATGATCTGAACCATCCCACTGGAATTATATTCAGCGATCCGATGAGCAAGGGAACATTCGTGCACGGTCCAGATGACAGGAATGGATTTGAAAGGCTCATGAAGAAGACTGTAGAAAGGCAGACACAGTCCAAACCAAACATCTCTGAGAATGCATTCTATCATAATCTGAAACAGATGAAAAATACAGGCATACATTATTGTTCCATAACAATACCTTGAAAAGACTGGTCTTGCTTCAATTGAATTTACAAGTATGCCATCATAACTGCAGAAATAATGGAAACAAGCCTGGTGAGGAAATAACCACAAAGTGAGGCTGAGGCCACATATTAAAGCAGAAACAGGACATGGAGAGACAAGTCATACGGTAAGCGATGGAAGCAAACAACTATAGAGATAAAGACTTAAACTTACTCTAACCAATCTACAAAATCAGGCAAGTTTGAGTCCTCAGGTAAAATGCTCACTGGTACTCCAATAGTTCTCCAGATATTGCCACATGGGCCATCCTCTAATGTGAAAACCTGCATGGACAATTGTGGAACGTAGATAAAGGCAAGTGTTTGCTGAAGTTGTTTGTCCGTAGATGATAGTGATGTAATAAGAAATCTAAGTTCAAACACTACATTTCATGATAGTATGGACACTGACTAGAAACACCAGCATCTCATCCCCCAATTTGTTCTACTTTCTCCATGTATGAACTCAGGAAGCAGATGTATAAGATGCTAGTAATGCTAATATCTTTCTTTCAACATGTGCGGAAGGCTACGCAAGAATAAACATAACACAAACAAGGTGATACAACATAAGTTGACTGAATTTGGCAAGGGCAATATTTCAAACATCACCTATCAAAAATTTCTATAAATGAAGTTAATAGAAAGAAAGCAACTTGCCAACATATCTCCATAGGACAAGGATAATATCGTTGCCAGCATCTTGGTTTATAGCAAATATGACATGCTGAATCTTGTTTTAACGGTCTCGTGGTGTTTCTTGGGCTTGCATTAGTCTAAATACGTTGACAGTATCACAACCTACGTGGATAAAATTTATGCACAATCTTTCTGGGCAAAGTATTTCTTCCATACACATTTTAACACATTTTTTAAAGAAAGGGAATATAAACTATTAAGTCATTCATCCCAAAGAGGCAAGTAATAACTCAATATCAATATGAATCTAATTTCTAGTTCCAGAAGCCAAGTCACAGTGCAGTGTCACAAGCATGTTTCCTAAAACGAGCAGCAAGAAGAATGACTCTGGCACATGGACCCAGATTGGCAGACCTCACTCTTAGGAAAAACAATCACTAACTGGGCAAGTTTATCAACATACGAAACCAAACGCCAGGACATAATATAGTAAGAGGAGGGCAATTTCAGCAAGGAGGATAGAATCCCCAAAATAGCAGCTGCTAAGGTATTAACCCATGAAAATTTCCATAGCATATATACTGGATTAACACGAAATTAGCAAATAATAATCCACATTACTTCACGTTTGGGGCAACCAACTGCAGAGTGGCTCTGTTTTACTTTTCCTTTTAGAAGCTAAAACTTGCATATCAACAATGTTGCTACTGTATTAATGGGGAACATCACATACGGCAAACTAGCTTGCTCCATAGGATAGATTAAACTCTAAAGTGGAATAGAATTACGCACAGCAGGTCAGCTCAGCTCAACCATGAGGTCATCTCTACAACCAATTCTAGAAGCAAAATGTATCGAAACCAACTCAATTGAAAGCACTGCATTCAAATGCCTACCACTAAAGTTTGTGCACGCACCAACGCAGACATTACTATGAGTCACAAGAGGCCAATTCGGCCACGCACCTTCATTTCGTAGCCCATGGCCTCCAGCACCGAGGCGACGCTAACCATCTGAAGCTGCATTGCGCTGGGAGACAGGTCCCCGAAAACCTACACAAAGTTGGAACGCGAACAAGGAGCAAATCAGAGACCACACCACCCTAAAACCCTGACCCGTACAAATCCTGCTCCCCCCAGACCAGCTCGACACATCGGAACAGTACTCACCATGGCAAGCCGCGGCTTCCGGGTGCCGACCCTCCTGACGGGCGTGCCTAGCTTCGCCAAGCTCTCCGCCTCCTCCCTCCGCTCCCTCGCCCACTTCTCCTTCAGCCTCGTCGGCTCGAACGCCACCACGGCCCCGCCGGCCGCCTCCAACCCGCCGCCGAGGGGCAGCGAGCCTCCGCCCGCGCCACGGCCCCCTCCTCCTCCCACGCGGCGCGAGGGGAGCAGGAGCGTGGGACGCTCGACGACGCCCGAGCCCGGGAGGAACGCGACGAAGACGATGGCGACGAAGAAGAAGGCGGCGGCGGTGACGATCCACTGGAGGTAGTCCACCTTCTCGACCAGCAGGAGCCGCGCGAGCCGGGATCTCGCCCGCGCTTTCCGCGCGCCCGCCGAGGGTGCCCGCAGCGGCAGCAGCGCCGGCCCGCGCTTGTAGCTCCCCGCCGCCGCCGCTGCCGCCGCCGCGGCCCCGTTCTCGAGGGAGCCCATGGCGTGGGGCCCCGCGCCTAGGTTTCCGCGCACGCGGCGGCCATTAGCGGCTTGGCGGTGGTCGCAGCAGTACGGAGACTGTGCTAAGACTCGTGAGCGCAGCTAGTAGTCCTGGTCCTGGGCGTTTCGTTTCGTTGGTTTGAGATGGGGGAGGGAGCAGCTGCAGCAGCAGGCCAAGGAGGGGGAGGACGACGGTGTGGTGGTGATGGCGTTAAAGGAGCGAAGCCGGCGGCAGCGTGTCCGATGGATGGCGATCGGACGGCTGGGAAGGCGTTCCTCACGCGCGGAGCATGGGGGCCGCGTGTTTCGGGAGCCGGGAGCGCGGGTGGGGATGCGTTCACGGCGTCTCGGGCTCCGTAAGCCGCGTACTCCCCGTGCTGTTCCCGGCGTAATTTGTTTATGACAGGTGGGCCCTTATTCTGTTGGACCCACATGACATCCTTTGCGTAGCTGCGCCGTCAGTGGCGTCAGTCTATGCAGAAAAGGAAACCATTTTCTTTGTTTGGGGTTATTCTCGAGTCCATTGAGATGTTTTCCTCGAATACTCTGCTGTTGTCGCCAAGCCAAGGATGGAATAATAAATCGAGATTTCTTGCCAATTGCCGAACTTCTGTTTGGTGCGAGATGTGGATGTGCGATCGCTCAGATTTTGGACTAATCACATATTACTTTTCATTTTTTTTTGTGAAAATACATGCTGCTGTTTCTATCCGGTAATAATACTCGAGAGATGGCTAATGCTGCCATTATGACTTACGAGCACGCATGAAAAAGTGGCCGGATTCTTGCGGGAAAAAGGGGTTAGCTCCAGAGTCCAGAGACGGCGGCAGCTTTGATGCGTCCGCCCGGAAAGTCTCGTCGGCACGGTGGAGTACACGCCTACACGGAAGAGGAAGATTTTACCGGGTATTGCAAGAGCAAAACGTTCCTGCGACCGAAAGCAGCAAAATGTTGTAGCCGACAATGGCAAAGCAGCAGCAGGCGACTAGCGAGGTCATGCGGATGAAGTCCGAAGAAAAGTGGCTGCAAAATGTTGTAGCGGGAAAGCCAGACCTTGAGTTTGCACGTACGAGAATCTAGGAGTTGGGTTGGAGACTTGGAGTTCTTCCGGACGAAGGAATCGATTTCTTTTCTTCTTTTTTTAACGTGTGGTTCTCTTGCTCCGAGTTCCTAATTCATACCAACCAGATGACCAAAATCATAGAGCCATACAAAGAGCATGATGCCATGGCTTACTATTGTGCTGCTCAGTACTCAGGCTAGATCAAACGCATCACAAGGAGAGAAGATACTTAAAAAGGACTTCCAATTTATCGATAAAATAAAGAGGAGACTGAATTGTATAGCAATAAAATAGAAACTGTCACGATCCATCAAATCTGCTCTAAATGCAACCACCAAGGTGAAGAATCCAGTCAGGTGGAGTGTCTTCACAATCAAGCAAGCATACAAGTTCATCATCATTCAAATACAAAAAGACAGCGTGCAGCAAGATCCCTTTCATCGTGAAACACGGGAACAGGCTATTCACGCATCCAGCCATGTCACCATATGCCACAATTCCTTCTCTCTCGTTTTGTTTTCTTTTAGACATGCTATAATTCTAAATCACAAGAGGTTCAAATGCGTGTTCCATCATTTTCAGTAAGACCCTTTGCAACTCTTTTTCCTTAACAAACTTTCGTTTTTCTAATCTTTAATTTACAGCCTGGCACAGACCATTATGCACGGTAAGAAACTACTATAGCAGCCATACTGTCCACCATGTCGCTGGGAAAGATATCCAAGTTGGAGCAGGCCAAAACCCCACTGTAATCAACAGCATACGGCCGGGGCACTGTGCTGCCTCTGCAAAGGTATTTGTGAACGGAGGTAGTAAATCGTACTTGATTGATCCAGCAGACAGGTTGACCCACACCATACAAAAAGCTGCCGACGCTTATATAGTTTTTCCCAACAGCCGAAGAGCAATAAATCCATGATGGTAGATGCGTGTCGACGCCTAAAGGTACTGGCGATGGAGTTTTATGCGCACAATGGATGGAGATTTTCTAATAGATTTTGTTATCAATTCTTATCATCCAGATTGTAATATGTGTGCTTTACTTTCAGCCCTATTTGGCAGACGGATGTGCTGCAACTCTGTAATAAAACGGCTGTAACCTCCTTGTGAGGCTAAGGCCGGGATGATACCCATTATCTAAAAAAAAAAAAAAGAAGAGCAATAAATTACACAAAGAAGACAGCAGTTGATTTCAACTTTCAGCTGCAGCAAGCACCAGGCTGTTGCAATCCTGATGGCATGCTGATCTCATGAAGGCCTATACCAACAAATTAGTATGTGCATAGATTCATGTCATGCAAATGTTTTCAAACATCAAATATGAGAACTACACTATGGGGCTTTTGATGAATAATTGTAGGAGTTATGAATACAAGTCAATTCAGTTGCAAAGAAAGGCACTACTCTTGTCATGATATAGATTCCAATAAGAAAAATATGATATCGATTTTCAACCAAATAATAGGCAGAAGACCTCAGACTTATCATCCGATAAGGGTCTTATCAATTAATAGCTAAATATTATGTTGTTTAAATAAAAAAGTATACCTACACCTCCCTTTTTAATTGATAACGTTAAGACAACACCTAGTTCATTTTTTAACTAAAAATGTTGCCCTAACAACATCAATTAAAAACCCGAGGGAACAAATAATGCTTGTGCCATTTAACTTTTAAAGCGCAGTATTCACTTTCTGTTAATTGTCGTGCCATTCTGGCAGAGATCTGTGATAAACCTAGACAGCATGTGAACACATGGGCCATCTGACACTGCAATAAACAGTAGAACTAGTGCTGTTCGAGTTACAGTATGGCAGGTTAAAAATATTGTACTCCCAGATTACTAGTCCAGATCAGGATCTGCAACAGATTATTGGGTTAGGTACTTATAATGTGAGTACTAGGGCTGTAAATTGGTGATCCTTAGGGGCACTACCCTCTCTAGTGCAAACAAACGAACTAGTTTTTGGAAAAAATAGTTCATTTGGTTAAACTAAAGAAGGTTGGAAGTGCCCCTAAGGGTCACAAATTTACACCCCTAGTGAGTACTCATAACCAAAAATGAAATACAGAATATGCAGGACCTGCAACAGATTTATTCTAACTGGAGTAATGATAGATGCTAGAGGCTCTAAAAGCGGCAAATAGACAACGCCCTTAAACCTCCCAGCTTTCCTTCTACAAACAAGTTATATACATTCCTTAATAGGCAGATGAATAATGAGAAATGGTTTTTGTCGCATCACGCCTCGGCGCTGTGAGGGCGATTCGCCCAAACATATCGCAGGCTGTCAAACAATGAATAAAACTGCATTGATTTGTCGTGGATATCTCTACAGAGACGTGTCCAGGCTCCAGCAAAAACGAATGGTTCTTGAAAAAAAGAAGGTACCGAGCCTGCTGACAATGCTAGGAATCTAGGGTGATACACCACACATATCAAATGGAACAAATGAAAAGGAAAACCGAGAATGCCATTGCAAATGTCAAGCAACAGGCTGCAATTCTTCAGCAACAGAACCCTGGAAAAGGCTGTCATATCTCAAGCTCCTTGTGACATCAAAGAAATGTGCTACTGCTTCTTCGGGTGTTTTTTGAAGTACACCATGGCCCAGGTTAAGTATATGACCTTTTGGACCAGCTAATTTCACAACCCTGCAGAACAGATGGTGACAGATAACAACCATTAACAAACAAATGGTGACAGTACCAAATGGCAAATTAGCATTTCTAATAACTAATAAAAACACAAAATAACATAAATCAAATGGAAATCATTAAGCCTTGACTAACCTATGAATTTCATCAGTCAGTATTGGTAATGGTGAAAACAGAAATGCTGGGTCCACATTCCCTTGTACACTAATGCCATTACCAAGTCGCCTCCTTCCGTCAGCCATGTCCACTGTCCAGTCAAGCCCAATAACGTCAACTCCTGTGTCCTTCATGCGCTCCAGTAAACCTCCGTTTCCATTAATATACAACACAAGTGGCACATGAGGGCACTCTTTCTTAATCGTATTCACGATCTGTCAATAAGGCAGAATAGATCAATGAACAGAATCACCAAATAATAACTTGGCAACGAAACCTATTCATGGAGCTCTAAAGAACCCTCACAAAAAATTCACACGCACTTGTAAGCAAGGTCATGAAAAATTGGATTAGCTTCTAAAAGCACCTGAGCTTACATAAATCACCAATTATGATCAAATACTTAAACAAAACTAAATAAAATATCCAAATGTATGTAATCGAGATCATGTTGCAAACATAAAAATTAGATATCGATTATTTGTAAAAGAATGGCGCTTTCCATATTTCCTACACTTTCTTCATCACAGGTTATGGAGGAACTTGCAGTCGTAAATGCACCAAGACGTGTAAAAGATTCTAAAAAGAACTGCAAAGGATTCAAGTAATTCATCTAAGTACAAATATTTCAGTATAAGCATCAAGGACGATATTTGTTAACGGATAACGAGAATTAGAGTATTTGGTGCTGGGAGCTATTAATGCTCCTATGACAAAGTAGAGAAGTTTGTTAACATTAGAGATACCACCGATGGTGTCACATGTGAGGTTGGAAACACAAGTGAGCAAGAAAAGTAAGAAACAGTTACCTGTTTGATATATGGTTTTGACCACTGCTCCCACACATGAGGTGGAAGTTGCCCACCCCATGAATCAAAAATCTGTATACACTGAGCCCCAGAATTTACTTGGTAAATGATGTAGTCAGATATTGCTTGTGCAAGGTGAGAAAGAAGACCCCTCAAGACATTTGGAGCTGTATGGCACATGCTCTTTATATTTGTGTACGTATTGGTCATTCCCCCTTCAACAACATAAGTTGCAATTGTCCATGGGGCTCCAACAAATCCTAGCAAAGCAGCTTTCCCATCAATCTAGAGGGTAGAGGAAAGAAGGTGTATAAGCAATGAAAGAAAGTGCATCGAACAATGCATTACTAAATTGTACTCGGTCCAATTTATATCAATATGAAAGTGTACTCATAATAAGCTGTTGAAGATCACGAGAATATAATGTGATCAGATTAAAATATACAAGCAGAATACTCAATAATGTGAGACAGTAAAACATAACAACTTTGTACTGATATATATTACACATTAACAATGTTCCAGGAAGTTTTGAAAGCAAATGTCTAATTGATATAGTAGACTGTTTCAGACAATCAATGTCGTAAACTTCAAATTAAAATATGAAAGAGGACATCTTGAGACACCTACAAATAATCAATGTCCAGAAAGAAGATAACAAATTGCATAGTGTGTTTGCTAAGCTGCAAACGTTTGAATCCAATGTATATTTTAGGAGAAGAGCTACCTCAGACATTTTAAAGTTTTTCCTCATTAGCACATCAGGTATTGAAAACATTTTTTCAGATACTTGTTTCAGCAAGTAGCCATTCATGGAAGCAAATACAGTCTTTAAGACACTAAATGCACTAATCAAGAAACAGTGTTCTGAATTGCAGAAGCTTACACTGTGAATTGATGTTAACAATGAACATTCTACGAAAATTACTTAATAAACTTTCATAAATTACAGTAACTGTATGACTATATCGTACCAGCACTGGGTATCCCTAAAGTCGATCTCCTAGCATGCAGCAATGAACCTATTGCTACTAGCATCCAGTAAAAATCAGCATATCTTGACGGTCAAATCATTACATAATAAGTGTTGATTTTGGTAATAAGTTGTAGGAATTCCTCGTGCACGTCTCTAACTAGCACCATTTGATCCTAAACCACTATAACTTCATTCATATACAGCACAAAAATGTATACAGGCATTACCTCATTCCGCAGAATCTTGAGTGACTCCCCGACAAACTGGAGCATATCAAGGTCGATGGGGACGAGCTCCCGGACCTGCTCCTCGGACCGCACCGGCGACTGGATCACGGGCCCCTTGGAGTCGGAGATGTCGAAGGGCACCCCGATGGCCGGCAGCGGCGTGAGTATGTCGGAGAACAGGATGACGCCGTCGGGAGCGAAGGCGCGCCAGGGCTGCAGCGTGATCTCGACGATGAGGTCCGTGTTCTCGGACCGCTCCCGGAACGAGGGGTGGCGCTTGGCCAGCGCCTGGTACTCCGCCATGTACCGCCCCGCCTGCCGCATCATCCATGCCGGCGGGCGCGGGAGCCCGTCCTCGCCCCGCGCCGCGCGCACGAGCAGCGGCTCATCTGGAGAGGCAGCGGGTGCTGGTCAGATTGGGGCGGAAATGGCGGGGAGAAAGGAGGAGGAGCAGTAGGCTAGTTGGGTTTACCGGAGGAGGACGGCGAGAGGGACGCGGAGATGGCCAGGAGGCGGCTGCGCAGGCGGCGGGTCGAGGAGTAGGACGAGGAGGCGGGCGCTGCGGTGCGGAAGGAGGCGGCCGCGGCCGTAGCGGTGGCCGCCGGGGACATCATGGTGGTGGCGATTTGGCGGTGTTTTTGCCTCTGCTGCTTACTTATCTAATCCTTTCGGGATTGGGAGTCGTGTTTGGGTGGCGATGGAGCGTGGACGAGCCGGATCGGGATCTTCGGCGCGCAGTCTCTACGGGACGTGTGGGCGTCCTACAGTATTTAACTTGTGCCAGGTCTGTCCTACCAAATTTAGCCTACTTAAAGTAATTTAGCCTATTAAGTAACCGTCAATATTTTTAAACACTAGTTTTAATATTTTGGTAAGCTTATGTCAACATTTTCAAACAACTGAGTCAATATTTTCGTTAAAAATATTAACATAGCATATTTAAAATGTTGATGCAGTGCGGAAAAAATGTTGACACAGTACATTCAAAATATTGGCGAAAATTTAAAATTTTAAAAAATTTAAAAAATATTTAAATTAGATCTCATTTGATAGAATTAATTGTAACAAACACGTAGGTTCAAACAGATTCGAAAACGGACTTATGGTTTAAGAGAAAATGCGTTTAAAATTTGCAAATCGTTTCTTTTTCTCTCACTTCCCACCCGCTCTAATCAGAATGCACCACGTGTCGCTCATCTGTGCTCTCTCTCTCAACCAGCAGCGTGCCTGGACCGTTCGATGTCCGTTTGCATGAATCTCAAAGCGTTCTATCTAAAGTATTTTGTAGGACGGGCTACGTATAGGATTGGCGCTCATCTACTGTAGTAGTACCAGCCACGGGCCCACGGCACTACTTTGGCCCAATAACGCAAGTGCATTTGGCCCACAGCAGGACATGCGGCCCCAAAAAGGCAGAAATGCTACGTGTTTGCCTTGCCTGAAACTTTCTGAAACTGTACTGACGGATAGAGCTGAACCCCGTCACAGGACTGAGTTGAATAGCCTCAAAATAATGAGACAAAATATTTAAGTTTCAGTATGACACTTGCATACAAAATACCACTAGTTTGAGGGCATACCCTACGCAGAATAAATAGTGGTTGTTTAGGACTGACGAGAACAAAAGAAATGCCCTGCAATACAATCTCTAAAACTTAAACATTTCTTCAGTTCCAAGATCGCTGGAATTTGATCCCTGAAATAGTGCAATGGGAAAAAAAAATTCTTAGTGACATTATAATCACTGAATTAGTATATTTAGTATTTGGATCAACAACTCAGTGGAGCTATTTATAAACCCATACTGTCCAACGTCCCTCGTGTTGTTCGTAGAATTGCTATCTTCTGCTACTCGTGCCTCCAGATCATCATTCTTACACTCTTCAGCTAAAAGTTATGAGCGCAGTATTAGTGCAGTTCTTAAGGATCAGAAATACCAAACACGCTTCAAACAATTTATTCTGAAACTGCTCTTAATATGCTGATAAATATACTTGTGACAGATGAGAGAGGAGTCATGACCAGCTTCCCATCTGAAGTATTTTGAGGTCCCGGGCACTCTAATCGTCTCCACTACACCGTCGGGACTCGGGATCGACTGGTCCACGTTCAGGCCGGTGCTCGGCGATGCATGGAAGGTGGTGGACATCACCGCGAACGCCTTGGCCGTGCTCACGAGCATCGTGCACAGGGTGACGTTCGCCAGGGAGCGGCTGGTGCCGCTGATCATGTAACCCAACAAGGCGGACCTTGAGCTCTTGGCCGGGCTGGTGGAGGAGAGGAAGCTCAGGACGGTTGTGGGCTCGAGGGTCCCGTTGATCTAGGTGGGCGAGGCGTGGGAGAAGAGCATGAAGGTCATCGTCGAGATGGAATGCTGATCCCGTGATCTTAGTGCCTCTGATGTGACTTAGTGTGAAGTTATACAGTAGTACAGTACGGAATGAGCAGTTCATATGCCCCTCCGTTTTTAAATTTTTGTTGCAGTAGACTTTTTTAGTTATGTTTGAAAAGTCAACCACGACAGCAAATTTAAAAACAAAGAGAATACGTTACAAAACAGATAGTAGGAAGTAATTACGTGTATGTCCTTTTGTTGGCGTTCCCCTTCTACATTTCCACGGCGATCGTGTTCATCTTCTCAAATAGTTAAATGTTTGTGGATATGAATAGTCAGTTATCAAACAGTATAAAACTATTAATTGAGAATATACCACTTTCCGTTTGTTCATGTTACAATTGAACAATTACTCATTTCTAATAAATTAAACAGTAAGAAAAGCAGCACCTGGGGTGTAGAAACTCATGTAGGGAAGAAAATGGCGGTAGCCACTCGCCTCACCCACATTCTTAACAAGGCCAGACTTGATCTCAATGGTGAACAGCCCATCAGTACTGGTAGCCACGAAGATGACACCAGTGGTATACGCAAAGCCAACAACATCATGCAATTTCAAGGAGGTGCCCACCGGGAGCAGTGCATCAAGCTCCATGACTCGGCTTAGTTCCCATCCCTCTTCTCCAGTAGGGCCAAAACACATCGACCATTCGTACATTTTGGAGTCGTGCAGGATGGCACGTCCGAGCCCACCATCCTCCGTGGTCATGAGCAGGGCGTGCTTGTGGGATTGTCATGGTACGTAAACGCTAGACATTCTCTGAGTGCCCAGATCGTACTTCTTGATCACGCCTTGCTGAAATATGAAGTAGAGCGTGTTCTCCACAAGGGCATAGCTGGACGCCAACTCGATATGTTCATCGTAGGATCCGGTTATGCGCCTGCTCCACGCACCAACCTCCGACGAGTAGATGCAGACGACGTGCTCATGGCCGAGGGTGCCCATGAAGACAACGAGGAAAGGACCGCCGCGGCAGCAGTCCACGTGGTCGCAGCCTCCGCCGGCGGAGGCGCAGAGCACCGCCGCGTTCCCGCGCTGCTTGTACGGGCACACCCCCGTCAGCTTGGGCAGCTCCCGATGCTCGTCCGCGACGGGGTCCCAGACAACGAGGGTGTTCTCCCGTTGGCAGTGCCGCACGACGATGCTGAGGAGGAGGACGCGGCCGTGGCGGCAGTCGACCGCGCGCCAGCCGCGGCGCTCGGTGCCGCGGCGAGGGCGGAAGGAGGACGTGGGGACGAAGCGAGCCACGTCGACGCCCTCGACGTCGGTGAGGTTGCAAAAGAAACCCAGCATGGGGGGCACTGACCCGTGGAACTCGCGGAACCGGCGGCGGAAGTCTGGCTGGGAGATGACGCGGCGCCAGCCCTTGCAGACGAGGGCGGCGCGGACGAGGCGTGCGGGGTCGTCCGGAGGGAAGCGGAGGACCACCTCCTCGACGATCTCGTACATCAGCTCCGGCGGCGCCATGCTGCTTGGCCCGGCCCCGGCGGCGGAACGAGGGTTTGGTCCGCGGCGGTGAATGCGAAGGCGCGAGGACGAACGGACCAGGAGAGTCATCACCCACGGGTCCTTGCTGGTTCGGTTCAACCAGTTTGTGTGGATCTTTGCCAGGTAGGGCCACTGGGCCAGGGCCCGGAGATCAACATTGGAGCAAACCATTCACAAAATTATCTTTCGCATTTGCTTAAATCATCATGATAGTACGATTTACGAACTGGAAAAAATAGGGAAAACGGCATACAGCCAGGGGTGCATAGTTTCAGCAAGAGAACACTGGCCGGATTTATCAAGTTACGAATTAAACTGTTTGCAGTTTTCATTGAAGAAGATGAAAGCTCTAGAACAGTCAATGTTTATGTCTCAAAATATGTTGTGCGGTTGTGCCCACTGTTACTTCTAGATTCCTCCAACTACTGGTAGTCACCAAAACATATGCATGCTAATATTTGATGCCATAGAGACATCAAACAATTTATTTTTCTGCTCCTACAACCCGACAACGTTTGATACTCCCTCTGTCCCAGTATACTTGGTGCCTTTGACTTTCTGACATCACCTTTGACTGCTTGTCTTATTTAAAATTTTTTTGCAAATGCTAAAACAAACTTGACATGATTAAAGTATCTTGAATGTTAAAACAAATTATGAAAAATTAAATAATATTTGTATAAATTTTTTGAATAAGACTAGCGGTCAAACGTGATGCCAAAAAGGGAAAGGCACCAAGTATTCTAGGACAGAGGGAGTAGTGTTTATTTTCTGGAGAGAAACAAAAACCGTTTGTTTAGATTTCTCTAATTTCTTGTGAAAGACTGAAACTAAGAAACCCTACCAAATGCACCTAGTTCTCAAGCTTTGGTGTGAAACCAAGGGTATTGTCAGACTTTTCAGATAGTGGGAAAAGCGATCAGTGTTTGACACGGTTTTACCTGCTGGCGGGATGTTTCTCTCAAATGGAGAGGAACTTAACAGGGTCTAGAATTAAAATCCTGGTCTGCCTCATTGCTTCAGGTGGGAAAAAAAAAGGAAGAGAAGTTAGTATCCTGATGAGGACATCACTCCTTCGGATGCACACAACACTCCTTCACATGACATTGAAGGTCCTATAACTAGAGCTCGCGCGCGACAATTAAATTTAGAGGTGAGCTCGTTCCTAAGTACTTATTTATTTGATTTTGAGAATAGATTGCTACCTAATGAATGTATTATGATTAGGAACTATAGAGAGGACCAGGGAATGAGTGGAGAGGAGCTTGGAGGCGGAGAAGACCAGCAAGGACGTCCAAGTCAAGTTAGAGACCCAAGTGAAGTCGATTTCGGTTCTGTTTCGGAGTCCAGGAGCAGTCTGTACTAAAACGGCCGCCCAGGTCGCATACGGGCTCCGTTTTGGGCGAACCAGATATGGATGGAAAGATAATTTGACCACCTTTCCAATGGCACCGGTTTCAAGTCCAAATTCGTCCAGAGTCGTCGGGAATTGTCGAAACAAGTGGACGTCCAGAATCTGTCTTGACGCTGTGACGCCGTCTTTGGCCTTTGGGCTTTGTATCTTGTGTGAGCCCATTAGAGGTGTGTCCAGGGGATGTTGCACGCCCCTTAGACTATATTTACAGCCGCCGGCGCATGAGTTAGGGTTGGGTTTTGCTTAGATTAATCTGTCATTGAACAGTTTCGCCGCCGACGGTTTGTGAGACCCCAACTTCGTGAGATTAAGTTGTCATCTGCAATTTGGTTGTATTCTTCTTTGTTCTTGCTTGTGTTCTTCGATTCGCTTGCAGGGATAAGCCTTCTTGGCGAGGTCAACCGTGCATCGCCGGTTGATAACCAGAGAAGACGTGGTGCTGCGATTGCGGGGTTTCGGACGTGTTGTTCGGAAGCCGGATCGACGTGTGTCACATCTTCGACCTAATCGTCGTTTACCACCGAACCTTTCGGAAGATCGGGCACCCTAATCCACATCATATCCCCTGTTTTCTTGTTTCTCCGTTGAAGGACTCGCTTTAGTGGTGAAACGATAAAACAGGGGCAGCACAGGGGTTTGGATGGTTCCAATGTATTGGATTCGATGCAAACATTCGTCGAGACTGTGACATCAACAAACTTCTCTCGAAACCGACGTTTTGATGCATATGCAAACACCACAATTAGCAAGTTACAGCTACAATGCAGCACGCGGGCCAGGTAAAACTTTTCTTCAGACCGAGCCTGTGTCTCTACAACCAAATTCATCAGAGGGCACACGAGACGAGATGGCAACAAACATTGCAGGAGCAAGCACAACCAGAGAAAGGGAAGCTGCCGCATAGCTTGCTCCATGGATACGGCCTGCGAGTCTGCGACAGCATGCGTGCGTCTCCTTGTCTTTACGTCTGCTTCGGATGCTGCAGCTTCTGCTCGCCCTGAAAATAGCAAAACAAAAAAAGGCGGCTTTGATCAGTTGTCGCGGCGGGGGAAGCAACGAACACGAATCACATTGCAGGATGCTGATTGTTGCAGCTACCTGCGTCGTGACGGGGACCGGTGGATGGTCACCAGGGCCGACTCCTCCGGGCGCCGGAGCAGCAGCTTCCATCTGCTCGGCCGGCGCGATTCCGGCCATGTGAGGGAACGCTGCCTGCCCGGGCAGACCGAACATCGCGCCGGGCGGCATCGCCATCGGCGGCGCGCCGGGCATCATGGAGCACGGGAACTGCGCGCGGGCGAGGCGCGGGAGCATGTCGAACGCCGCCGTGCCCATGCCGAACCCCAGCCCCATGCCGAGGTGGTGAGGGAAGTGCGGCATGTGCGGCATCTGCATGTGCTGCATCGCTGGCAGCAGCATCGGCGGCACGCACAGACCGGGCCCCATCGACATCATCTGCACTTGGAGCTGCAGGGTTTTGAGGTACTCGATGGCCTCTTCCAGCATCGACGCCTTATCGATCTGCGACCAACGCGAATGTGTAACACATCGTGGTCCTCGTGATCTGGATCCATTGCGAGATCAGTGGTGCGAACTACTCCTACCTTGTTGCAGTTGGGGATGAGCTCCTGCAGGGCGCGCATCTTCTCGTTGATCCGATCCCGTCTCCTCTGCAACAAAGTAAACGTCATTTGAGCAGAGCACTTGTATGTATGCGTGCATTTGCAGAGACAAGCAGTCGTAGCGTACCCTCTCCGACAGGTTGTGCACCTCGGCGGTGCGGGTGCGCTTGGTGCCCCGCGCCGCCGACCTTCTCATCCCGCCGCCCTCGTCGTCGATGTCCTGCAATGTCCGGTGAGGCCCGTTTGCGTCAGGGAGTGCAAAAGATTAATAGGACCAATGGCTACGTGTGCGTGAACGTGCGTTGCGACATGCTACCTCGTCCTGACTGACCGAGCACTCCGCGGTGGTCTGGTGGCTGCTCCGCTTCGCCTGGGTCCGGTCACCGTTGCCGGAGCAGACCGACGAGATCGTCACCGCCGCCGTCGCGTCGGGAGCCCTCGGATCTGGTTGCAACCTATGTTGAGTCACCGCCGTGGCGGCTGCTTCCAGACGACGGTGGTGCTCTGTGGCCGACGCCGGCGCCTGGGAAGCAGGAGATGCCACCGCCGTGGCGCGCGCCTCCTTGGGCGGCGGCTGCAGCCACGCCATCCTCTGCTCCGAGAACAACGGCGTGCTCCGCAGCCGGCTCGCCGCCGTCTGCACGACCGCGGACTCGACAGGGTTGCTCGGGAGCGCGGCGGCGGCGGACGCCTGCGGCCGCTGCAGGGGCCGTGAGAAGAAGGTGAAGTTCATGACGCCCTCGCCGGTGGCGGCGCTCGGCTGGGGCAGCGGGGCCGGCGCGGTCTCTGGCGGCACGGCGCGCGCGGTCGGGACGACGACCCCGGCGTTGGCGGACGGCCGCTCAACGCCTGACGCCGGTGGGACAGGCACCGCGTGGAGGCCGGAGTACCCGGACAGCAGGCCGGCGCAGTACTCCGGGGGCAGCGGCGCCGTGTCGCTGTCGCCGTCGTCGATGACGGGGCAATGCAGCCACGGCACGGCGTCATCGTCGTGGTCGTGGTGGTGGTGGACCGGGAGGCCGACGTCGTCGTCCATCATCGGCGCGGCCTTGTTGAGCTCGCGGGCCCTGCTGCTGCCGACGGCGCTGCAGGTGAAGGGCTGGAACGGCGCCGGCGGGGGGAAGTGCGGCGTCCTCCTGAGCGCCGGCCCGTTGTCCCACAGCAGCTCGGCCAGCTCGTCACCCGGCCGTCTCCTGCGACCCACGGAATCGAAGCACGCGTGAGCACCACCACAGCTCGAAACAGGAAACAAATCCATCCACGAGAAAAGAAAAACTTCGAAGTCACAGAACTGACATCCGATTGTATGGAGAGGCGGCGAGACTGTGGCTGGCGCGCGCGGCGACAGGTGTTATTGAGAAGGGACGGAGCGCGGCGACAGGATAGCAGTGGGATGAGCAGTAGCCTTGCTGTGGTGTGTGGGAGATGGAAGAGGACTGGAGGAGACGAGAGGCGGGCGAAGAGAGAGTTAAGGAAGGGCGACGCGCCACCAACCCGAGCAGCCGAGGAGGTGTCGCCGTTCCGATGGGTCTGCAGGAAGCGGCGGACAAGTGGGGACGACCCATGCGCAGAGCACGGCCATCCGATAGTGGCACGCTGCTGATTCTGACACCTTGCGTGAACTTGCCAGCAATTGCTGATGATGGGCACTCCTCCAGCATTCGCCCGGCGGAAATGCTTTCCGAAAATAGAATCCAACATATCCCGGCTTCTCCTACTATGCCCGAAAGGCACGTGGTCGTTGAAAGCTTTACAGAACTGATTTTGCTCCTTAAAACTGACTTTTTTTTTTTTTTTTTTGCGGAAAGGGGGAACATATATTAAAACAAAGGATAGTACATCCCGCCTTTTACAGAAACGCCCCTGAGAAGAAAGAAAATTACAACGAGGTCCTTCTCCATCTTCCAGAGACATCCCAACACACCGACGAACACGCCGCCGGAGAGCATTCCACCTCCCTCCATCGTCGGTGACTCCAAGCTTGGATTTGCCGCAAGATTCAGCGCCCGGACACTCCAGCACGCATCTGCAAAAGCTGAAGGAACATCGGCCGCCACCGAATCGAAGGAGAAAGAGGAAAAGAAGTCCACAGTCACCGCCATCGACGCCGACCGGGACAGCCGTCGCGCGACGCCAACGGCGACGCCGACATCATGCTTACCCACAGGGAAGCAAACAAGTCCACCCCTTCCGCAGAAAAGGAGACAACAAAACCTCATACCGACGGACGCCGATGAAGCAGGGAATCCGCCATGGAAGCTCGAAGAAACAACTCCGAAGACTCGGCCAGCATCTCCATCAACTCCATGGCGTCGCTCCGTAGCGCCAAATCGATAGAGGAAAGCCAAACCATGGCGCACGAGCACCATGGCTAAGATCTAGCACCTAAAGAACCTAACCCTAGGGCTATATACACAGCACTCGGCGAGAATCCGGCTTCCCCTCCCTCTCCGGCACCGACGAGGTCGCCGGAGAGGAGGGGGAAGCACTGAGATCGGTCGCCGGGCCGAGTCGCCTCGCGCTCGCCGCTCTCTACTGTGGAAGAGGATAAGAGAGGGAAGAGCCGAGAAGAGTTCCTTAAAACTGACTTAAGCACACGGTTGAAATGATGGTCATTCTTTGGCTCATTTTGACCAGTGACCAAGCTAGAGCTGCAAAGTTTTGAGTCCCATTAAGTACATACACATGGATTTAAGGGGTGTCTATGAGATAAAAATAATCACTTGAAAATTTGATTTTTTTTTTTTTCTAAAGCCAGTGCACTCGGGTCAACCTACTAGCTAGCCTTGACGTAATAGAAACCAGCCCCACGGCGAGCTTAGACAATTGAACTTTTGAGTAAAAACTGGTTTCCCAGTAAAATGCCGCGCTCCAACGGACGATGATGTGTTTTGCATGCATATCCAGACCAAGATTGTTCACGGATAGTTCCAAATTTCCTATAATCGCAGCTGGGGCCTACTCTCGCCTACCAATGTAGGAGTAGTTTTGCACTCAAAATTTCGTTCCTGCAAGCCTTCAGTATTTGACACCTGGAGGCGCGCGAGTGTGTTAGGACGTCTGAATAAGATGCGACGAAATAAAATTCCCTCTCAATAAGATGCCTTTCTACGACCTTTTGAACCATCTGATCCACTCTAAAACAGGTGCTTCTCAGATATATTAGTGGATACGAGGGTAATAAGAAAGACTTGACGAAGCTGCGATTGTCCTGCAAAGGTGTAGTAGCTGCTTTCCTTCGCACGGCATGCTTGCAGGATATAATTGAAAGTGGGTACTAGTACACTGCTAATCATTGATGAGGTAGAGGCTTCCACTTGCTTTCCGTGTCTCTGATCCTTAGAGCAGCGGCTTGTCATGCTAACTGACGCCACACATATCTTTTGTTTGTTTTGTTTTTATTCTCTTCATATTATAAGATTATAATGGTGATTGAATTTTCTTTTTCTAAAATTAGCTAGCTTTAGTGGCGGGCCACGGTGTAACAGGAACATACAGTAATGTATAGTGGTCGCATGCATGTGCCGTAATGTTCTTGTATCAGAGAATGGGGACCCCTCGGCAGTTTTTTAATTTTGCAAACTTGTTCTTCCAAAGCTTTGTGACGTGCGGCGACCGGATGTGGGAAACCTCGCATCGAACCGGACACGTAGGCTAGCTTGGAAGTTGGAACTAATTAAGAATGTTTGTTTTGGGCAATAGGGTTATGAACAATCTTTTGGTTATGAGCAAAATCTTTCGGTATCGATCGATCAGCGTCGACAAAAGCGGCGTCTCTGATCATACGTGTGGTTTCAGGCTAAACAATGTCACTGTTTCCTTTCCCTGTCCAGTCCAGTTACAAACACAAACAACGCGGGGGGGGGGGGGGGGGGGGGGGGGGGGGGGGGGGGGGGGGGGGGGGGGGGGGGGTGGAAAATTATGTGCGGACAGTCCGCAAAGCGGCTCTGTGCGGCCCTGACCTCGATGGTCGCCGCATGGAGACGGGAGCAGGAGGTGGGCTCGGATGTAATCGCTCCCAGGCATGGATCGGTTGGCACGGATCGGTTCGGCTTGAATGAATATGTGAGCCGCTATGGAACAAGCTGAACCAAAGCTGGGGAAAAGAAAAAATTGTCACCGCAGCGAGAACAAATTCGCAATCCTCCACATCTGAGCCGGGAGCTCCGACATCGTTCCGGGGTGCGGCTGCTGCTTCACCCGAACTGCGGATCGCTTCTTCATCGTCACTGTGACCAAGATCTGGGAGCTCGTCGTCGCTGTAGAATACTAGAAGCCGGAGACGCCAGTCGTTGTTGTGTCCTCGAGACCAGGCTGTCCAGGCATCGTCGACGGGAAGACGCGATCTGTCCATGGCGGCACTTGGGTGTGCGATGTTGTGAAGCCGAGATGCTGAGCCGACGTCGCGTGTCTGTGAGCCGTGATGCAATCCGTGATGCAGCTGAGCTTACCTGCGCTTCCGTTCGATCTCTCATGATGTCCACGCGGCAGCCATCAACGTCGCGGCTGCACAGAGCCGCTTTGCGGACGTCCCGCAGACAATTTTTTTCCCGATTTTGCTGTTACGCGCGTCTGCGCGCGTTGGCAAGCGCACGCATCGCGCCGCGCGTGGCCAGCGGCCAGGGAGCGCTTTCCCCGTTGCGCACATGGGCGGGCCCCGCGCCTGGACGCCTGTGCATGTCAGCTCTCCAGCTTCATAATTTTCTTTTTTTTGGAAAGTTTCATTCCCATCATTTTTCTGGTTTAGGAAAGTTTCGGTGCTACTTTTCTATAAACTTTTATCTGAATGCAACTTTTCTGGAAACTTTTTGACTCAAAAAGTTTTGATGCAACTTTTCTGGAAACTTTTTATCTTCAAAAGTTTTGATGCAACTTTTCCGAGCCCATCATGTGTGCTGCCATCATGCGGCAGAAATTCGAAGCCCACGCCTGATACATGTGCGCATGTCGCGTGAGAAGAAAAGTGTGCTGGCTGCTGGTGCGAGAGATGGAATGAGCAGGTGGGGCTAGCCGGTCTTGTCGTGTCTTGTCGGAGTGACGCGCGCGGAAGGCCTTTTTTTCCGCCGGGGACATAGGTGCAGCTACGTCTCGCGCGCCTGGCCAACGCAAACACATCTCTTGGCAGCTACACTACGCATGCAGCGAGCGACTTGTCGATCGGCGCTCTCGCGCGCGCGCGTGCAGTGCGTGCGACTTCACTTGTGCGTGCGTGGCCGGGGGAGAAGACCCAGCAGCTATAGGTCCGTCTCCAACCTCGTCGTGCCGTCGCCTGCATATATGGACCCCCGCGGCGAGGGAGAGGGACGGCGTTGATCGAGTACGTGGCGGGGAGTCTCTCTCCGGCCGGAGCGCGCGCGAGACGCGTGTGGGCGATGGCGACTAACGCCTGTGGCGGGTACGTGTGCGTGGCGCCACCGCCCGGCCGTGCGGTTCCTGTTGTACGTACGACCCTGGCAGCAGTGACGGCGGCCGGCCTGCTGCAGGATCGCGACGGACGGCGGTCGCTCGCTCGATCGGTGCATTATGAGAAAAGAACGAGTCTCACATCGGAATTAATTCCGGTGTGGTGTCCCATCGTGATGGAATTTGGAACTCGTTTGAAGATTCAAACGAACCATTTCTGACGAGGCATGCATTCCCTTAAAGTTTCGTGGCAGTGGATTACTCAAGAGTGTGTTAGCCCAACGCCGCTTGGCCCGCTTCACTTGTTGACACTATAGAGGGACCGTGAACCGGCCGATGGTTGTGTTCTCTATACGAGTGATTCTCTCGGCCATCCGATTTAGACTTGCCGTGTTTTGTCCCCGGTCCACATGACCACATGATCGGAGGAGCTCTTGGCTCTTGCACTTGCGTATCTATCCCAGTTCTTGCTCCTCGTATCCCATCTTTTTCATCCAACAGGCAGATGTCCTTCTCTTTCTGCATCTAACTCACGGTTCAGTTCTTCTTCGGACACAAAGATTATATTTCCGCGTTCGTTATAACTTATGCCCCAACTAACTACTCGTAAAACTAGAACGAAATGAACAACATTTTCTGTTGAACTCTCGCTCTACTTTCCTATATAGGAGTACCAAGTAATCAACGGACCATGCATGAGACAGTCAAGCGGTTGGGGGTGAACTCGCAATTCTCCGTCTCTGTAAAACGTCCACGTGACACGGTGGTTCACGTACGGAGCATACACGAGCCTCACGCGCGGAGCTAGCTTTTGATTCTCACCAGATCCATCGGCCGGTCCGCATCATCGATCCCCGACTGTGCGTGCGCACCCTGCTTTTGGTTCGCGTAGGACCCCGCGCCACCCACCCCGTCGCCGTGGCGCGACGCACGCCGCTGGTTCGCGGCGCGTTCACGTGCCCCGCTGGCTCGCCGGGACAGCGGCGGGGCCGGCGGGCCACCGACCGGGGCCGTCTCGTTCCGTCGGCGCAACAGCGGCGCACTTGTTTCGTCCGCTGCCTGCCCCGCCCTGCCTTGGTGGCCATCCCGGTCAGCCCCCACACCTCCTTGTCCGCTGCTGCTAGGATGGATGGTCCGGCCTGGTCCCGGCGCGCCCGTACCGCGGGTCGCCCTCGGCCCGTCGCCGGTCCAACGTTTGCTGTAGTACGTGCTTGTGCGCAGCGCACTGTGCGGCAGCATGTATCTTTCCAGCATCGTTTTCTCGCGAGCGGCCGGGCGGGCTGTTATCTTATCTGGTGGTCTCTGTGTGCAGGGTTCACAGTTCACACACCGGTCGCGTGTGCTCTGTTGGAGCACAGTGGGTTTACAAGAGTTTTGTAAGGATGTTGTAGCAAAAACAATGGGGTTGCGGGTTGATGGAACTGTGGAGGAAATGTGCTGCCATCCAGACAGAGAGGGGCCACGATGATCCTTTTTTTTTTTTTTTGCGATGGAGGGCCACGATGATCTTTGGCGGATTGTTGTCAAGTGACCAAACTACGAATGATGGTGAATTGGTGATCTGGAACTTTGGCAGTAACACATGTTTTTTTGAAGGGTACTGTATTTCGGGTGATGATTTACATGGATTATTTTCAGTGAAATTTAAGTTTTTTTTAGATCAATCAATGAAAGTTAAGTTTAAATCTGAACTGAAATAGGCCCACCTCCTATCATCCTTCCTTCGCCGAGCATAAACTGGGCCGATTCCTGCAAGAAAATGGGCCTTATTTTGGTTTCATCGTCCATTGGGCCTTGACTTCTGGACTCTAACGAACCGGCCCAGTTGCTCTATACTGATGTCGTCCTCTAAGGTTGATGCTTTGTTGTTTCGCTGCCGATCGCTTATTTATGGCTTCTTTTCATTGTTTCGGAATGGGGCAAATTGGCGAAGTTCCGCTCCAACGAGGGGCAGGAGATGCAGATCAAGGAGAAGATTGTGCCTCTCGAGGTTTGGTTTGCTTCTCTGCCTAATGCTGCGGGTCATCTGTCGACTTTTCTGGGCTTCATTGTCTTTTATTTTGATAACTCACATGAATGGAGTGGCAAATCTGCATATTGATATCCGAGTGAACAATACTGTTACTAGAGACCAGTTTGTGTTTATTTTCAGGAGTTTGCATTATTTGAATGCATCTTAACTCCACTACTTTCACAAGCTTTTTGTTCTATTTGAGGTTGTTAAGCAACCACTTCCTCGCTTATTTGTTACTTCTGAACCTGCGAACACCATCAGCACTCAGCAGTAGCAGTGGTTTGTGGAGTCCATCTTTTTGTCCTAGGAATTTTTTTGAGCCAAATCTTTTGTCCTAGATGAAAGCCGTTTTTATTCAGTGGGCCAAAAGAAGCTGCGGCCTGACAACTTGGGCCAAAAGCTTTAGCAGATTTGATGGGCTCTTGGATGCCACTTCCTCTCTCTCTCTCTCTCTCTCTCTCTCTCTCTCTCTCTCTCTCTCAAAAAACAAAAAAGAAAAAAATACAAACTAGATACGATTGATCCACTAAAAAAAGATACGGTTCAGTCCGAAAAAGCCTGATTTGCCTGGTTTTTATTTCTCTTCATATTTCTCTAGCTCAACCAATTTGGAGGAGGTTTTTTCAGCCCAACTTTGGAGGAGGTTTGAGGGGTTAGTATACTATAACCGCCCCATCCATTGTGTGCATCTTCTTATTTCAGATATGTCATCCCGGATTGAGCCAATTTAGCGAAACTAACCGTGTATCATATGTCTATCCCTTCTCTTTTGTGATAAATTTGGCATCCACTAACTTCACTTACCCCACCCTTTGTCTTTTTTTTTGCAGAACGGGGGTTGCCCCCCCGGAATTTCATTACTCACGTAACGAAATCAACATAGGTTCAGAACAGAAAAACAAAAGGACAGACAAGTAAAAACCTACTGCTAGAGGTTCGCAACGTTAAGACGGCGTTTTTGCGTAGGAGAGCTAAGGAGCAGCACGGCACAGAGGGCCGGTAAATCCCTATTACAGCAGGGAAAAACACAAAAACATGTCTAGATGACCGCCGATGCACCACATGTTTTGATCCTTGCTTGACTGTCATCAGTTGAGAGCTCTGTTGTCTCCGGAGCTTCTCTGCTTCGGGTGGAGGTTGATCGCCGTTTGATGCAGTGCTTCAGCTCCTTCTTGCAGCGCGATCCTGTCTTCCTCCTTCTGTAGTCCTGCCCAATATTTGAGAAATGAACTCGCATAACATACAATCTCTGTAGGAGATCTTATTAGTTTTTTCTCAAAACAAGCTCTATTTCGCAATTTCCAGATTGCCCAGCAAACGGCTGCTAGTCCTACCAAGTAAAACTTCTTTCCTCCAGGGAGGAAATGTTTCACCCATGTCATATATTGATCAATACTTTCTGGACGACAGTTTGCCCCTACTGTACAAGCCACCATACTCCAAACATACTTCACCACACTGCATTCAAAGAACAGGTGCTGTATACTCTCGTTTTCATTGCAAAAGGAGCATCTTTTGTCACCTTTCCATTTTTTCCTCGCCATATTATCTCTAGTCAGTATGGCTCCCTGGAAGATTAGCCACATGGTGATCTTAATTTTCAAGGGAAGTTTTGCCTTCCAGATCACATTGAATGTTGTTACATTTTCTGGTGGTTCAAGAGAGTCATAAGTTGATTTCACCGTAAACACTCCTGACTTGTCCCATAGCCATTTTGGGAAGTCATTAGAGCTGTTTAGAGACACACCCACCAGAATATTTCTAAGCTCTCGCATATCATTTTGACGGTTCTCATCCAGCCATCTTCGGAATGTAAACTTCCAGCTCCTGCTAGCCATCAGGGCCACCGAGCAGTGTTTCTCATAACATATCTCATACAAGTTTGGGAATTTATCTTTCAAACTTATTTGCCCCCACCACTTATCATGCCAAAAGTCAGTGTTTTGCCATTTCCTAGAATCATTATCCTGCCTGCCAGGTACATGTCTTTTATTTTCAAAAGGTCAGCCCAAACTGGGGAATCTGTTTGCTTGTGAGAGACCTGTGCAAGGCATTTATCTTTAATGTACTTTTTCTTCACTATTTCTTGCCATAAACCTTCTCCTTGCTCAATTTTCCACCACCATTTGCAGAGCAAGCTCAGATTCAAGTTTCTTAAGTTTTTAATCCCTAACCCACCTTTTTTCTTGTTCCTGCAAATCTTGCTCCATTTTACCAAATGATACCTTTTCTTTGTGCCCCCGCCCTGCCACAAAAATCTCCTCCTGATTTTGTCCATTTTCTCAATTGTTGTTTTATGAAGCATGTACATTGACATGTGATAAATTGGAATACTTGTCAAACTAGAGTTAATGAGTACATTCCTTCCTCCAATTGACAGAGACCCCCCCTTCCAACCATCAAGTCTCTTCTCTAGTTTGCTCAACATATATACCCAGTCAATCACTCTCAACCTTGAGTGTGTCACAGGCACACCAAGATATTTGAGCGGCCAATCCCCGATTTCACAATTAAACAAGCCAGCATAGAAGCTAATTTTCTGTTGATCATCTTGTTTGATCATAAGCACTTCACTTTTTTGAAAGTTGATCTTTAGGCCTGACATGGCTTCATATAAGTACAGCAACAGTTTCAAGTTTATTGCCTCCTCTTCATTATCTTGTATGCATATTATTGTATCATTCGCATACTGAAGTGCCACAATCCCATTTTCTATATATTCTGGTACTAGACCAGTTAGCATTTGATTGCCCTGCGCCATTCTAATCATTTTTGCCAACGTGTCAGCAGCAAGATTGAACAAAAATGGTGACAGTGGGTCACCTTGTCTCACCCCCTTCTCACTCTGGAAGTATGACCCGAGACCATCATTCACTTTTACACATAAGGTACCATTTTTAATCACTGCAATCATCCATTCACACCATTTTTCTCCAAACCCTCTACTTCTTAGACAATCGAAAAGGAATTCCCAGCTTATTTTATCATAAGCTTTTTCAAAATCAAGTTTCAGCACCACGCCATTTTTCCCTTTAACTTTTGTATCATGTAGGATCTCATGTAGACACATTACTCCATCCATAATATTTCTGCCCTTTATGAATGCATTTTGACATTTACTAATTATTCTGTCCATTACTTTTTCCATTCTCAAAGTGAGGACCTTCGTGAAAATTTTATATTTCATATTGAGGAGACAGATGGGGCGGTACTGTTGTATTTTATTTGCTTCTTTAAGCTTCGGGAGCAGTGTAATTACCCCATAGTTCAATCGACTGATGTCAAGCCTATTTGAATGAAAGTCCTCAAATAAGCTGACCATATCTTCTTTTATGATTTCCCAACAATCCTGGTAGAACTCAATGGGAATATGATCAGGCCCTGGGGCTGTATTTTTCTCCATTGACATAACCGCCTCCTTTATTTCTTTTTCTGTAAAGCTTTTACTCAATTCCTCATTCTCACTATAAGTTATTTTCTCCATTTCAGACCAGCACATGGGGTCCAGTTTGACAGTTGGCGGGTCCGCTGGCCCAAAAAGGTCCTTGTAGTACTCAGTTGCATGTTGCAGAAGGTTTTCATCCCCTCGATTGTTCTCTCATCTTTTTGCAATGAGTATATGGTGTTCTTCCTTCTTTTCCCATTGGCAATTCGGTGGAAAAACTCTGTATTATTATCCCCTTTGAGGAGCCAAGTGCTGTTTGACCTTTCATTCCAATATAATTCTTCTTGTTCATGGATTTCTAGAAGTTGTGTTTGTATCTCTGTTTTTCTTTTGAGCTGTGCACTGTCCAGCATTTGTTCTTCCTCTATATTTTCCAGTAGCATTAGTTCTTCTTGTAAATCATTTTTTCCGTTTCTTCTCGGCCTCTTTTTTGTTATCTCCCCATCCTTTAAAATATTTCTTTAATCTTTTTTCCTTTATCATCCATCTGTCCAAATGGGTTTTTGCTGTGACCGGTTCCCCCCATATTTCGGCCACTTTCGCCTTGAAGTTTTTGTCCTTCAGCCAGGACACTTCAAATCTGAATGATTTTCTTTTACTTTCCTTTTTTTTCCCAATAGAGAATAGGATGGGATTGTGATCTGACAAGTATCTCGGTTTTTTCCTAATTGCAGAGAGAGGAAAAAGAGTTTCCCACTCCTTGGTAATTAAAACTCTATCCAGCTTCTCTAGTGTAGGGTTGTCCTGGTTGTTGCTCCAGGTGTACTTCCCTACTTACCCCACCCTTTGTCTCTACTTATTAAATCTTTTTCACATCATCTAGAGGAAAATTTAGTTCTAAAAAAACCAAAAGAAAAAAAAATTGGAGAAAACTTTAGTCTTCATCGTTCACACCATGAACTATCTTGGTTGTCGTTTCTTAAGCAACCGATTTTGGAAAGCTACCACATCCCATTTCAGGCCACATTTATATCAATTGACTCCGATCAACGGAGGCAATCCGACCATAAATGATTTTTCACTTCGTTTCAGTTGAGAACGATTTTGGTCGTATGCCCAAAAAACGTTTTTGACTTGCCACATATCACGTGAGAGATTTTCCCTTTTAAAACTTTTATGAGCTCTGTATAGGTTACTCCAGGTCAGAGCTTCGTTTCCAATCCCATGCAAGTAGTCTTCGAGACAATTTCAATCGACGCCGCATCGGGGCACATGCCTTTTTACACGCTCCAGCAATGAACATGCCCTCTGGGGTACTACTGGCAAGATCCGGGCGAGGGCTATACGCCCGCGGCATCGTGCCGCCGGACCGCTCCGCCCACACGCCCGGTCCCCCGGCCGAAAAAATCCCACGAGGCACGTTGTCGCGAACCCCGCGGCGGATAAAGAAAGCTGAACGAAATCAGGGGGACCACGACCAGCGCGTTCCGCAACGCCTCGCCACTGAACCCCTCCTGCCCCCACCACGCGTTTTCTTCTCCCCGAAACCGCCCAGAAGAGCCAGAATCCACGCTTGTCGCGCTGACGCGCACGCACTCCGGCGTACTACCTGCTCTCCCTGCCTCCGGAGCCAATCCCACCACCACCCACGCGCTCTCGATCGGCGCAGGTTCCTCCCCTGTCTGTTTCGTTCCACAAAAGAACTCCCATTTCTCGAGCCCGAGCCGAGCGCTGCTGCTTCAAGCTCAAACCGCCCATCACCACACCCCCCTTCGTCAAACCCCGGCAGGCAGCCATGGGCAACCGCGGCTCGCGCCACCACCGCCACCCCGCGGACCAGCAGCCGGCCCCGCCCGCCCAGCCGAAGCCCCAGCCCCAGCCCCAAGCCTCCCCGCCGCCGCCGGCGCAGCAGCAGCCCAAGCCCAAGCCCAAGCCTCAGCCGCCGGCGCCCGCTCCGGCGACGGCACCGGCGCCGGCGGGGGACGTGGGGCGCGTGCTGGGCCGGCCGATGGAGGACGTGCGGGCCACCTACACCTTCGGCCGCGAGCTCGGGCGCGGCCAGTTCGGGGTCACCTACCTCGTCACGCACCGGGAGACGGGGCAGCGCTTCGCCTGCAAGTCCATCGCCACGCGGAAGCTCGTCCAGCGCGACGACATCGAGGACGTCCGCCGGGAGGTGCAGATCATGCACCACCTCACGGGCCACCGCAACATCGTCGAGCTCCGCGGCGCCTACGAGGACCGCCACTCGGTCAACCTCGTCATGGAGCTCTGCGAGGGCGGGGAGCTCTTCGACCGCATCATCGCCAGGGGCCACTACACCGAGCGCGCCGCCGCCGCCCTCTGCCGCGAGATCGTCGCCGTCGTGCACAGCTGCCACTCCATGGGGGTCTTCCACCGGGATCTCAAGCCCGAGAACTTCCTCTTCCTCAACAACAAGGAGGACTCGCCGCTCAAGGCCACCGACTTCGGCCTCTCCGTCTTCTTCAAGCCCGGTCAGTGCTGGATTTGGACCGCGTCTCTGCTCTCGTGTTGGATTTTGACTCGATGTGGATGTCCCTTTGACTTGATCCGTTCGCTGGATTTGACGGTTTCTAACGAAACCCATTCGTGCCCAAATTAGCGCCTAGTAGATGTTTAGATGCAACTGGCATTATGCATACTTATTAATTCTTGCTGCTTGCTGTTGTTATTAGTACTCTCTCAGGATCCAATCATCCTAATTCCAAAGTAGTTGAAATATTAAGATTGTTTCAAACGTCACATTGTAGCGCCCAAAAAAGAAAAATAAAAAAAAAACGTCACATTGAGGCGGCATTGTACATGCCCGTTACTTACTCTTTTGGTGGTGCATTGTCTCCATTGCTGGTTGTGATGTATGCCAAGGAAGCAAACATATTAATCTTGCGCTGAATGTGTGCACGGAAATGGGCAATGACACCTAAGGTTGTTGCCTTGTTGGATGGAAGTTGGATTATCCATTTTGCAAATTGTTGGTAATGGTTTCATTGTGGGCATGTCTGTTTTCCTATTTACGCTCTCTCGTTTTTGCTTTCAATTTGAGAAAGTAGAGCGGCCTGTTATTTTAGTTTTATTTGTGGCATGAACCTGTAACGCATGATGCAGGGGAGACTTTTAAGGATCTTGTGGGAAGTGCGTATTATGTTGCTCCTGAGGTGCTGAAACGGCATTATGGGGCGGAGGCTGACATATGGAGTGCTGGAGTTATTCTGTACATCCTTCTCTCTGGTGTGCCTCCTTTTTGGGCAGGTATTATTTCGCTAGACCGAGTTTCAATCAGTTTCTTGGCTTCTGTAACCCTGACACACTTGCTTTCTCCTTCGTTCCATCGCCAGAGAATGAGGATGGCATCTTTGACGCGGTCTTGCGTGGCCACATTGATTTCACTTCTGATCCTTGGCCCTCAATATCTAGTGGTGCAAAGGATTTGGTTAAGAAGATGTTGCGGCAAGACCCAAAAGAGCGTCTGACTGCTGCTGAAATTTTGAGTAAGTTGGCTGCTCTTTTGTTGCGATGGTGGCACCATGTTTAATAATATGACCTTCTCATTATTACAGAATAAGCACTATTTGACTCATGTAGTAAGTCAATTCAAATATATTAGAGTATCCATTTCTTTTGTTGCTTTTTGATATAAGAGCGCCAAAGCGGTGATATTAGTCGTAACATTCTTAAAATCAACTGTTGTTTTTTCTTTGTTGTCTGCTTTCCACATGAACTGATTACTCATTTGTTTGTTATTTGCAAGTATAATTTCTTGGTCTAACATTGAGATCATACAGGCCATCCATGGATTAGAGAAGATGGTGAAGCTCCAGATAAGCCACTTGACATTACGGTCATCAGTAGAATGAAACAGTTCAGAGCAATGAACAAGCTTAAGAAAGTTGCATTGAAGGTGTTTGGCTTGGACTCTGGAGCATTTATTCCTGTTGAACACTTGAATTTTCATTTGCAGACAACTCTAACCTAATCTTTCAATATTACCAGATTGTTGCCGAGAACTTGTCAGATGAAGAGATTATGGGCTTAAAAGAGATGTTTAGATCCTTGGATACTGATAATAGTGGGACAATTACGCTTGATGAGCTAAGATCTGGTTTACCAAAACTTGGCACTAAGATTTCTGAATCAGAAATTAGACAGATTATGGAGGCGGTATGTGCATCCTCCAGACTCGTGTTCTTCCCTTTTTTTTTCCTTTCTGGTTTACTACATAATGTTTCACAGTATATTTTCTTTGTTGTTACAAGGGATTTTCCTACTTTTACTGTAAGCAGCTGTCCGAGACTGCATCGGACACCCTTTTATCTTTTTAAAAGAATATTCACACCAATTTCTTATGTTATCCAATGAATAAAGAACACAAGATCGCTTTAACATGCTCGTTTCAATGGAAAGATGGGATGGATGAATTTTACTTTATCACGTGAAGCTGTTAATATGTATCAAATATTTCTACATTGTTGGGACAACTGTTGTAGTTGTTCCAGCAGCATGACGTTTTCTAGTTCTTATTTTTATTTTCTTTCTATTTCTGGGAACAGGCTGATGTTGATGGAAATGGGACTATTGATTATGCGGAGTTCATATCAGCCACAATGCATTTGAATAGATTGGAGAAGGAAGATCACATACTCAAAGCATTCGAGTATTTTGATAAGGACCACAGCGGGTGACCTCACTAACTTTGCCTAATTTTTTTCTGGGAATATTTATCAATTTCAATTAATTTTCTCATTGTTTAAATCTTGTTTCCGCAGATACATAACTGTAGATGAATTGGAAGAAGCTCTGAAGAAGTATGATATGGGAGATGATAAAACAATTAAAGAAATAATTGCCGAAGTAGATACAGATCATGTGAGTATATATTTTACTGAGTTCAAAGTTTTAACTATTAGAAACATCGAAGTCAACCTAGTGTAGAGAACCATTTCACAGATATCAATGCTGTGTCATGTTACTGTTAGCTTTAGTAACCACTTGATATTGCTACTGGAACACGGAAATAAATTCTTCTACCAAGAGAACATAAGAGTTCTACATTTTGGGGGCTTGGGCGTCATTATTCCAATTTTTATTTAATTTTGTTGATAAAAGGGCATTTTACTGGTCCTGATTGCTGATGAAGTCAGGCAACCGTTATAGGATCATACACAGATTCGGATTTTTCATGTTGGATAAATTGTGCAAGATCAAATCGAGAAATGGAGTCAAATGGAGATTCTCTAGTACTAATTTTGGGGTTGAACTAGTTTATTGAACTAATTAGCATAGCCCTTCCGTTAGTACTGGAGTCAAACATATTTATAAATATAACATGTTGATATTGAACTAATTAGCATAGCCAGATGCAGCTAGCCTAGCACCCTGTGCCCTCTGCTGTCACGATTTACTTGATTGAAAAAGAATCCATAGTACAGAATCAAAATAGAATATTGAAAGAAGCAACATGTACATGGCCTTGGTGCTTTCAGATCAAATCTCATGAGCAGCTGCACCTTTCTAGGCAACTGCAAAAAAGCTAGACATGCACTGGATCTCAATTCCATATATGAGCCAAACCGAGTTTTTCTTCACCAAATGAGCACGATACTTGTGGATCAGCTCACACGCATAAAAAAAAAAACACATACACTAGAGACCTGATGGCATGGAGGACAATTAGAGACAAGTGTCAGAGAATTTTAAGCATTGCTTTTCTAAATCTGAACTAAAAACAATTCAAACAGAGGAAACCTAGCTCAAGTTATTACAGTGCTAATGTTCCCCATTCTCTTTCCTGTGCAGGATGGAAAAATTAACTACCAGGAGTTTGTTGCCATGATGAGGAACAACAGCCCTGAGATTGTTCCAAACCGGAGGCGCATGTTTTAACTGTGGTGTACAACTTCAATGAACATTGCTTATAGATCTTCTCCTACCTCCTTTTTCATTTGGGAACATGCATTAAGAGGACCAATCATTTGAGATCTAACATATGTGCTGCCCGGACAAGTTTTTACCGAAATGGGGTGCATGATGTAGCGACTCGTCCCTAGATGCTTGGACTATCATGGACTTGTGGCTGACAATGTTTTTTCCTGTTGTATGCCTTGAGGGTATCTTTTGGTAGTGTTCTGCTTCGATTTGTTGCATGTATCCTCAATGGGTAGTTCGGCATTGTGTTTTGAGTTGTGATCATGTGCTTTCTGTCCTCTTAATTATTTATATTAGTCAGGTATTTTGAAATTGTTTTTAGTGATCAGATCAGAAATGGTTTTGCAATAGGACAAGCTTGGGTTTTAAGTTGGCGGTCTGATGCATACTGATCTATCCGCATCTGGTAGACAGCAGAAGTAACACTCGCGCAATTTTGCTTTAGTTAACCTTTCTCGGGGGGAGAAATGCGAATGTCTGATCCTGACCTGGTTCTAGCAGCGTAACACTTTACATTCACTCCTACGGGGGTGAAGAGTCTTTAACTCGTGCTTACATAACATGATTCTTCACACTTCCTAGAGATTTGTAATACTCTCTTCTTTTCTTTTTTTTTTGCGAGGGAGATATTCTATTTTTAATACTCATATGACGAGCAGTATCAAACAAACGGTCCTAGAACTTCTGTCTGACAGGTGAGTGAGAGGTTGTCACACCTCAGTCTTTGGCCGGTGCTATGAGGCATCCTCACTGCAGCTCCAAGTTCAAAAAAGAGGACCCATTTTGCAAAGTTGCAAAAAGAAAACTATTTATGGGACCATATTGAATAGATCGTGAACCCACAAAATACTCCTACCTGGTATTTACAAGAGGTATGCCTCTTTGGTTCACAACTACTGTTCCTGAAAAAGGCTAGGCGAGGTTGTCCAAGTAAGAATTCACACTGGACTTGTAATGGTGTGCACAATGCTTCATTCAGAAAACGAGGACAAGCATAAACTTCATGCATTTTACATAATTTGATGGACTATCCACACTGTAGTTGTCAAAGAAAAACGTACTTCAGTTTTTAACTGATGTTGTTTGTTGTGAATTACGAACTAGAGGGAGTAAACTCCTTTCTTCACAACAAACAAGAAGGTGCACTCAGTTTACACTGGAAATTTGCAGGTAGTGAGACGACTGAAGGGTATATATGTATAGAACTATTCTTGTACATCCGTATAAATCATTACATTGGGTCATCACAAAGATGACATTAAGACACTAAGGAAAAGTTTTATCTCGAGGCCACTAATACACAAGATACAGATATGATGTACATGTATACAGAGTTTCTTCGATGCAATTGACACTTCCATAACGATATAGCACCAGCAAACTACAGTCTTGCATTTGATCAACGTACAGAGACGTTTTTCATCTTTGCTGATTTGTGCTTGACAAACAAAGCAGCCAACATACTTTTTGTGCGGACAGGAGCCTTCTGGATTTGACGCCCTCTTGGGTTGTCAAAAGAACTAAATGATGACAAATGCCTGGCTGCAGGCTGATCCTGAAACTGCAATAAGATGTCTCAATATACAACCATGATAGAAGAAAAGGCTTCAATACAAGGGAAAAATAGCTTTAACTCAGGAATATATCAAAATAATTTGGCCTGAAGGCTATTATGTAGCAAGTCATGCATTATCACACAAAATGTAAGCTATAATCTTAAGCACAAGTTTCCATCAATTTGTCATGTAGGTTTACCTTCATGCCGACATTGAAAATATCCGAGCTGGTCATGTTGGACTGCGGATGCTTGTTGGGCAAGGAAGATGAAGATGATTCCTTACCTGAAATATGAGCAGTTTCAGATTAAGTATTTGTCTGTGAACACAGGTTACGCAGAAACTTGCAAAATGAAGGAAAAACTTGATGACAATCAAAGAAACTAAATACCACGAAAGTGGAGACCGCTTGAAGAAGGCTTAATAGTTTTTGTTTCTCCTAGGCTGGAAAATGCAGACGGCAGCAATGTTACACTGGAAGAAGTATGGCGCAACGTTTGCCAATTTAGCAAGACTGAAGCTGAGACATGTCTGACTTACGCAAATTCAGATTGATGCGAACCATTGTTTTTGGAGTTCTTATCTGAAACCAAATGCCACTGGAGGGTCTTGGCTGAAGCGGAAAGCATTTTGTTTCAGTAGTTAATAAAATTTGAAAGGTTTGCACAGAAGCAAGAAGCTGCACCTGAAGAATAAGGTCGTGGCCTTGAGTCAAAATCAGCATCGACTTGCATCTCAGAAAAGGCCTGCATTCTTTTATTCCCCGCATCTAGCATGGAGAGAAGGTTAGAAAGTTAGTTAAGTGTTTACCATTTCCTTGACTGAGAATCCTACATATGTTGGACAAATCCTTACATGGTATGATGTAATGTTTGTGGTGTCTTGTGACAGCCCCCATCATCTGCTGTTGCCGAAGGCCTTCTTTGTCCGTGTAAGTTTTGCATGTATGGACTTGCTAAAAAATGAACAAGAAGAAATATGAGCAGAATTCTCAATGTGGGTAAATTCTTGTACTTAAGGCAGCAGTACCTGGTTCAAGCAAGCTACTTTCAACTCGAGGGTGGAGATTTCTGAAGCCTGCTGTTCATACAGGTCTGACAATTTGTAGGCTACTGTACCGAGGTGGTCGACAGCATTGACCAGGGCCCTGACAGCATAATCTTTTAAGTTGTCCAGAACCCTGATATCAACAAGCACGGGAAAATGGATGAGAGAAATCCTAAGTGGGTGTTCCACCCCTGCACAAGAATTACTTCGCAAAAAGTACCCAAGCTCAACACTGAACAAGGTTAAGGTCCCAGTCCCGATCACACTGACACCTAGATCAACTATTCCACTGGCATAAACTCGCTGAGTTGTAGTGCCCTTTTGTTCCTCTTAGTTGAAGAATCAGACTCTGCAGTGCAGTACGATACTCAGATAGTCAGATGAATATATGCCTCTTGCGCTGCAATTCGACTGAGTATTTGACCGTATCTGCAGTGCAAACTTGAGAACCTCCAAAGTGAATCGAATATACAAACCTGCGGGTCCTCAATAGAAAAATCCAAAAGTTAACTTCTACACTACCCTGTTAACCCAAGACTACTTTTTCCCCCATAGTGAAGCCTAAGTCTCAACATTTAATCTCCACAAACTGACGATTCATCCCACAAAATCAGTTTTCTGCACTTTGCATATGCCCAGCCCCTACCTCTATCATCTGAGTCCTAAGCAGGTGGATCCCATCAATGACGCTTCATTAAAAACCTACAGTTCCTATAGGCTACTAGTGAGCCCAAAATGGGAGCATATTGAGGAGCTCGCACGTTCAGGAGAGGGTGGTGCTAGGCTTTGGAAAACACGTGCCAACGGCTGTTTGTTTCACGCACAAACATTTGCTACTGAAAAACTTAGATCTTTTTTTTTTAGTTGTATTGCAGGAACTAATTCCAGAAGAAGAAAGGAGAAGAGCGTGACGCACATTTGCTTCTGCTCGCTGTGGAGGTAGGACTTCTCACAGTACTCCGAGGCCGAGTAGAGCTGCGGCCGCAGGTTCTTGAGCTCCTGCAAGCAACGATTGTGAGCGCTATGGAACAGAGGACAGCATGACGACGGCTCCCGGCAAACGCGGATCTTCTCACACCAATCCCGAAGAGAAGAAAAAGTAAAATCGAAGAAACAGACTTGCGGGCGGGATCACTCGGATCCGGGCGGGCGGCGGCTAACCTGGAGCGCCTTGACGAAGCTCTTGCTGCGCTCCATGGACGCCTCGTCGACGGTGGTGGGCGCAGGGGGCGTCCCCAACCCGGCGGGCTCGGCGCCAGTCCGCCACGGCTCGTGCTGCTGCTGCATCGCCTCCCTCTCCTCGACTCGCCGCCGGCTCTTGCTTCGGTGGGGAACGAGGGAATTTTAGCAGAGGGGCCACGGCACGTGAGGAGGAAGCAAGGAACACGATGCGATGCCCCCCTCTCGCTTGCCGGGAGCAGGTGCAGCGAGCAAGCGTAACTGGCTGAGTGGTGACGCCGCCTCGTGGCCAGGCCGTGCGCGCGCGTGCAGGGAGTGGAGGCTGGCGGGCGGGGAGTGGTGGTGGCCTGGTGGGCGCGCGGATGGCGACGGGGTGGCGGTTGCCGAATTAACTTTAGGTACAGTCAATGGGGACGCGGAAGTGGCGGCAAGGTTCGATTGGCAGATGGCCATGGAATCGAGTGGAAACGGAAGATTGACTCGTAGCTCTCGCCCTGCCTGTCTGCTACTGCCTCGTAGATCTTAATTATTTTTTTGGCAGCTGTAAAGCTTTTGGCGGATCCTGGCTGGTGTCTTCGTCACTTGGACGATTCCATTCGTTCGTTCGAGCGTAGCTTTTGTTTGGTATGGACAATATAATGTACGGAAGTATGTTGTTTACGCTTTATGGTTGTGTCTGGTTGGTGCTGCTAGTATTTGGTTGGAGTAAACCACAAATTGTTACGAGTAGAAGGCACAAGAAAGTTGGCCAAGCAGCCCATTGACGAATAAGCAGGAGAAATTACGCTACAACGTATGGGTCTTTGAACCAAATGAATCCAGAGCCGTAATTTCACTGGAAACTGCCCAAACTTTTTTTTTTGTTTAATGTGAGACAAGGCAAAGTTGACGTGCCATCCTCTGGCCTCTGGAGAGTGCACTCTTCATGTGCCAATGCTTAAATAGTAAAAGAAGTCAAACAATAGAACATCAAGCCCACGCACTGATAGTAGTGTGCTTGCATCTGGATAATGAGATGACTGATCTCATTTCCCATGTGCGTGCTGCAATATAGAGCAGCTTCGATTGTCATGTCAGTTGATCTGGAAAGTGCGGTGCGGAGCGGTCCTCTTGAGTTGTTGCTGCTGGTACCGCCGTGCGGCAACCCAGGTGGCTTGGCTTCTTGGCGGCGGAACGAGGTGTTTATTAGGAAACGTAGGTGCCTCTAAATTGTGCACTACACTATTCGTTTCAAAATACTCACACTCACACTCGATTTGTGCACTACACTATTCGTTTTTCGAGACACCTTTTCCAATACAAACATATTTTTATCTCTCTCTTTCTTGTTTTTTACGCACTTACATTATTTCTTCTCTTTTTAATCTCCGTGCCTAGAACTAGAATGCCAATACAGTGGGACGGAGGGAGTAGTACAATGGAACAAGAGGTGAGCCGGTGAAGCTCGTGATTTTGTATTTACTTAAGTTTTTTAGTAGGAAACAACTTAAGCCACATAAACATGAAAACTGATTATCATAAACACCAAATAAATTATACAGATATTTTGGATTATTAAAATGTGATCGGATTGGAGAATGTTATATGTGAGCGGTGGCTGCAGATAAGTTGAGTGGAATGGATAGACTACCCACCGATAGTGTTGTTAGAATGTCCATATCTGCATATCACAGTGAACGCTTTGATAAACTATGTGTTGCTTGCAATGCTAAACCAGTAAAAAATTAAAAAAGTTCCAAGTAAATGAGAGATAAACATCAAATTTGAAAATGATAAAAGATGTCGACTGATCCAATTTCTTTTGGTCGTGTCAAAACAATATGTATGATCCATCATGTGTTCGTGATGTCAGCCATTTGGATGAAGTAAAATCTATTAATTTTAATAATTGGCCAAGAAAAAAGACACAACATTTGCACAAATAGCAATTCTGATGACAATAAAAGTAGAGATTGACCTATGAGGTCTTTAATATGGAGTTGTTGTATTAGAAGATGATCCAAGAGGATGCTAATCGAGTGTGAGTGTGAGCTTGCAGAGGAGTTATCAAATGATTTGCACTAAAGAGAAAATATTTTCCAATAATAGAAGAATGACTAGCTACTTCATTCATATACTTCTCACAATATAATTAAATGAAAAAAGTGATATATATCACATAACGATAACTTATTTTCCTTCACTTTAAATATAGATGGGCCTAGCAATATAGTGCAACATGTTGGGTTGATCAACAACGATGTCTTCCTTATAGAAATGTTCATCTCTCGTTATGGTCGCTGTGCTTCCCTAATTAACAACTCTGATCCTGGTCCCAGGTTTATCCAAACTATAAGCGAGAGAAGAATTGCTCTTGTACATGGGTTGATGATTTTCGAATCCACAATAACCCCTTCCTATCCATCATGTGTGGGATCAACAACCTGAAAGCCGTAGGCCTACCTTTGCAGCACCATTGTTGTCACCAAAGATGACGCCGATAATCTGCACATCCACACGATCGCCACCACTACGACATTCTTCTCTGCACTAAAGATACAGAACAACATTGATGGCCCCCTCCTCTGCGAGTGACTGTTATTGAGTTTAGATCCAAATTCAGATAGGTGTTCTTGTTCTAGACTGAGTTTTATGGTGAATTTGCTGGTGATTAAATGCTAAAGATCTAAAACAATCATCATGACAACATATTTGGTTACTCAAAATTTAAAGAATAAATGATCAATTGATTCATTTTGGTTACAGAAAAGCATATTTTACATCTCCATTCCAATTTTCCTCATCATATTGTCTTTGGTCAAAATAGCTTTCTGTATATTAACCACATGAAAAACCATGATTTCTAGGGCAGGGTTGCTTTCCAGATTACATTGAATTGTGCTTTTGGCTCAGCGTTGCGCAATTTATCATAAAACGTGATTTGAATGAGAAAGTCACATCAGCCTCTGCCTGAGATTCTGAGAGCCGAATGTATCTGAGTCTCCTGAGTTGATCTTATAAGTTCCCATCTAACCATCTTGTAAACGACATGCTCCTGTTTCTGCTAGCCATATTAAATGATATTTTGCCTAAATAAAAAGATCTGATTTTCCGTTACTCTACAAATATAGACAGACCCGTTTACAATCCATTCCGTCCGAAATTAGCTGCACCCTTTACTCAACATTCAACACTCGGCAGTTTGGCCGATCCCCACGACCCGCCTAACCTACATGTACAAAGCTAAAATCCATGCAAGGTGCAGAAACGCGAACACAGGCCAACACCCAACACAAGCGCCACCAGAGTTACGGCCGCTGGAAGCAGATGGCGTGCTAATTGTGGCAACCGCGCCGCCACGGCCACGTACGGTGCTATTGTTCCAGACCAAGTGCTGTGTCGTGCGGCTCCTCACGCTGCCGCAGTCCGCGACGCCGGCAAGCGCAACGACGCCCTCAAGGCCTTCTTGCTTGGTGTCGTAGCACAGCGCCTCGTTGCCGCCGACGCGCAGCTTCTTGCCCAGCCTCCACATCATCTCCTTGCCGAACGGTATCGGTCCCACCAGCCGGTTGTTGTCGACGCGTAGCTCGCTCGCCTTCTCCAGCCGCCGGAGGCTCACCGGTATCACGCCGGTGAACTGGTTGTTGTCCAGACGCAGCACCCGGAGCTCGCTCAGGTCCCCGATGGACTCCGGGATCGACCCGGCCAGGCCCATGCCGGAGAGCACCAGCGTGGTCAGCGCCTTGAGCCCGGAGAAGAAGTCGCCGGGCAGCATCGAGAACTGCATCCGGTTGTCGCTGAGGATCAGCGACCGCAGCGACGATAGGCGGGTGATCGCGGCCGGAATCGGGCCTGACAGCGCGTTGTGGCTGAGGTCCAGCAGCATGAGGTCGGCCAGGTTGCCGAGCGCGTCCGGGATCGTTCCGGCGAGGCGGTTCTGGCTGAGGTCAATCTTTAGCAGGGACCGGCACTGGCCGAGGCTCGCCGGCACGCGGCCCTGCAGCGCGTTGTGGCTGAGGTCGAGGATGCTGAGGCGCTGGAACTTGAAGCGGGGCACCGGGCCGGCGAGCCGGTTGTAGCTGAGGTCGAGCATCTGGAGGTGGCTCAGGGACTGGACGGTGGCCGGGATGGCCGAGGCGAGGCGGTTGCCGTGGAGGTCGAGCACGCGCAGCGCCGAGAGGTTGCCGAGCTCAGCGGGGATCGGGCCGACGTGGCCGTTCTGGCGGAGCACGAGCGACCGGAACGCCGGGCCAAGGCGGCCGAGGAACGCCGGGACGGGCTGCGGGTTGGCCGTGAAGCAGCGGTAGAAGAAGAGGGAGCGGAGGTGCGGGAGCGCGAGCACGGCCGGGGACAGCGTGGCGCGCGCCGCGTCGCAGGCCGGGAACGCCGTGTCGTCGGAGAGCGCGCCGAAGGCGAGGGACACGACGTGGTAGACGTCGTCCCGGTCGGGCACGCACTCGATGCCGTGCCACCGGCCGCGGCACACGTCCACGATGCCCCACGCCCAGCCGTTGCCCGTAGCCGCCATCACCTCCTGCACGGCGCGCTGCTCGCCCGGGTCCGTGTGCGCCCGGTCCGAGTACCCGGTCTGCGGCGCGTCCACCAGCGCCGCCGCCGACGACGTGTCCGGCACCACCACCGTGAACTCGCCGCGGCACGACGGCGGAACGCCGATCATCACCGCCGCCGCCACCACCACGATCGTCATGATCCGTGCCAATGTAGCTGGTGCCGGCGGTGCCATTGCAACGTGCTTAATTGGCGCGGCGCGGCACGTTAAGAATGGCGCGCACGCTCTCGGGAGAGTCACGACCGTTGGAGTTGGAGGGAAGGGGGTGGCAGAGGGCGCAGGTTTTATAGTGTCAGAGGCGCAGAGAGACGCGATGCAGAGTGGCCATTAAATTCAGATTCAAGCAAGTAATGATGGTCACGGGATGGGGGAGAATGCGAGTGAATGAACTGAGGATTTGCCTGCATTTAATTGGTTTCACGGGAAATCGGGGCGCAGCAATATTGCTACGTTCTCAATGGCATGGGACAGCAAAACCATCGGGCACTCCGGCTGTCCGTCCGGCATCCATGCCTTGCAGTGAAGATGAAGAACTCTTTAACATGTTTTGCTGTTGCATCTTTTTTTTTTTTTTTTTGCAAGGGAAACCCTTCATAATCTCGGATTAACAACTTAGTCGTGCTATCAGCAATTGATCCTAAGAGGCATAGGAATGATTCTTAATCAAAAAAAATATCTTTTATTTTGTTTTCTGTAGCAAAAAGATTTATAACTGTTTTGGTGCTTCAAGGTTTTGACAGTTTTACACCGAATTACCTCGCTGCAATTTTTCTAGCTCGTTACGAAACTGAAGTATTCCTACTGACTACTGCAAGAATATTAAACCACAGGGCAAAAATTACTGATCAATGACCAAAGGTTAAGCCTTCAGAGCATACCGAAAGGAAGCACATCCGAACGTAGTACTATACACAACTGCATATGAACGGACAACTGTGTACGTTTCAATGGTTTCATCTAGTCTGTGAACAAGAGGCGCACCGGTCCTTTTGTCTTCTCTGTTTTTTCAGGCTTGTAATACTCCTATGTTTATGATCTATCTCAGTGGCCTGCATCGAAGGGCCTTTTCCTCGTCGTTTTTATTTTCAGACTTGCAGCTAATTCTGATTCAGAAATTCTATCAAGGATTTTCGGCTGTATTTCAGAAATCACAAAGCAAATTATAATAAACTTCTACAAGTGGAACCAGTTTTTGCGACTGTAACCGACCTTGCAATCTGAAGTCGATACTCACAGCAAGCCGAAATATTACTGAGTCTTGACACCTGATCAATTTTCGTGATCAAAACTGTCAATTCATATGCAGTTGTGTACGTGTAATGGTTGCAGGACTTCAAATGGCTGCAGTTGATCTAGCTGGTGTTGCTTAGCGAAGCAAGGTGGTGCCCATATGGAATTTACGCCAAACTTTAAAGCAATGAGCTTATCCTAATGAGCTTCTTAGTGCAGAATCTCTTGATTAGCCTGGTGCCAGTGAACCAGGGTAAGGGTGTGTTTGGTAGGGTTTTGGCTTATTCTGAAAACAGCTTATCCAGTGGCTTATATACGAAAACAGCTTTTCTGGCTCATTCTGGCTTATCCTGTGAAAACAGCTTGTCCTGTCAAACTGTTTGGCAAAACAGCTTATCCTGTCTTTTCTGAAAACAGCTTTTGCTGTCAAAATGACCCAAGTGCCCCTGTCCATTTGAGACATGGATATACACATGTAATATCTGTTAAATGGAAGAAATTATGTTCCACAACAAAATAAACTGAACTAATAATTTATATAGTGACCACTAAAATAATAGAGTACAATAGTAGAGTAGAACTTAATATAATACAATATAATAATGTGTCCAAAAGACCATCACCATACGGTAGTGTTTACAAAAGCATCATGATCTTCACATAGCATACGGTCATACATCAAACTATACATGATCATGTAGATCTAGAAAGGTAGATTGCCCTCGCAAGATCATCACGGAACTTATCCATGGTGTCACTTGATTCTAGAGTTGATGTGTCCGACGCATTTTGAGGAGGAAGATGCTTCGAATATCTCGAAGGTATAGTGGGCACATAATCGGGATCACGATCACACTTGGTGAAATCCTTATCATGTGCATCATTCTCACGAATGTAGTTATGGAGACACATAGTAGCAGCAACAATCATCATTTGTTTATCCATCGGGTACTTTGGCATCTTATAAAGGATTCTCCATTTATTTTTCCACACGCCAAATGCACGCTCTACGCAATTGCGAACACTTGAATGCAAATTGTTGAAAAGCTCTTGCTCACCACGTAGCGCAGGACCCCTCCTCCAATCTGGAATGTGATATCTTTGACACTTGTATGGCGTCAAGTATCCGTGACGATTTGGGTATCCGGCATCACCATTATGAAATGTTCCTGCATTTACAAGACGTTATGCATTACTAAAGACATGATTTTGAAACATAAGAATAACATTGCCAAGTACAAGTAGTAGTTCATACCTCGAGGAGGGTGTGGAAAGTCTGGATTATTTTCCAATGCATGAAAAAGCACAGCCGTATCATGCATAGACCCAGGCTGACCAATGGAGGCATAAGTGATCCTCAAGTCGAAATCAACGACAGCCAATACATTTTGGGTTGGTTTACCACTTCTTCCAATGTATCTCAAATAATCATGTGGAGGTGGAACTGCCGAAATATGTGTACCATCTATTGCTCCAATGCAATCTTTGAAATGTGGCATCATCCTATGATCATTAGTAATCCTAGAGTGGGTAGTTGTGAAGTTAGGATCTATAGGCCTTATGTAATGCTTACACATTGCCACCATACAATTCAGCACCTCATCGAATTTTTGACTTATTGTCTCTGTAGAATGCTTAATGGTGCCCCACACAACAAATTTCGACCACCCTTGACCCAAAGTCACAAGAAACATACCAAGTGCTTCCAAAGAGGTCATATGAATGGTTGATTTGAGTCCATAAGTACTTACTAAAAGGTCATGCAAGCTGTAGAATAGCCTTGTATCCATTCTGAACATCTTGTGGCTTCCTCCTGGAGTGTTCAAATGTTCCATAACCCAAGAATATCCACTCTGTTGTGGACACCTTTCCACATTCTTGTCAATATATGTCAAATAGTGGCCACTCAATGCAATTGCAATACCAGTTATCATAGTGCTAGCTTGGCCCATCATGTCCATAGTATCTGCAGTCAACTCATCACCTGAGGCGCTGTCATCCGTCTTACAGCCACTCTCATCTGAAGAACCACATCTGTTCATTAACCATATGAACAATCAGATGTATGGAACAAAACAACATTGTAAAAATATAACCCAAGGAAACAAATTAAACATGGAAGCATAAATTAAACATAGAAGCATAAATAGTCATACAGATTGTCTCATACTCATGAAATGCACAAGGGTCTGGCAATTATTAAAAGTGAAAGCAAAGATACAAGGCTTCATGTTGCAACATGGAAGCATAATAGTTCTACTTAGCTACATCATTCCTAGTCATCCATTCATGTTTCTGGGTCAAGTAAGCAAATCTTTCCTCATCAGTTCTTGCTCTTGCCAAGAACATTCTCCTTTCAGCCCCCTTGGTGAAAATTTGACAAGCAATGAAATGCTCCTTAGTCCCATTTGTAGCACCACACTGCCTCACCAATTACATAACTTCCTCTATGGAACAACCTGCTTGTTCCCTCCCCCTTGTAGCAATGGACTCACAAGATGTTAATATCTTCTCAGATATCCCCATAAGTTGTCCAACTTGATCTTGAATCCATACACCACCACTACTCTTCGCTTTCTTTCCCTTTGTATTATTACTTGGCGTCGTACTTCGCTTCCCTCGTGCACTTGTAGGTGTAACCTCCTCCGGTTCACTATCATCATCATTGTTGTCACCTTGGCTTTCATCTAGGTTGATGGCAGAATTATCGCAAGAGTTGCTTGTTGGAGATGGTCCCACACCAGTAGAAGGATTCCAATGATCTTCACCGGTGTTCCGAAACTCTTCGAACATTATGCTGCACTTATCTTCCCATGGAAGACCTTTTTCCTTGAATCTGCTTGCTCCCTTGATAGCCTATAATATAAATAGAACACACGTTATTATCAGAACATGATGGCTGCAAATAAAACATGACAAACAGTACTTGCGTATGACACTTACTTTACATGTCTTGGTCCACCATTCTTCGGGCATGTCAATATTTTGGTGACTTGCATCCCATCCTAACCCCGTTTGCTTTGTCAACTTCTTCCAAATGCCGTAGTCGACCTTCAACCGATCCCACTTGTTCTTTAACTGTTTTTTTGTGTATGAAAGACCGGTCTCCTCTTTGAACTTTGCCATCACATTTTTGTACCCAGTCTTGCTCAAATGTGCGCCTGAACGGTTACCATTTTGACATTCCTCCGCAAACAGCTCGCACACTATTCTAGTGTTATTATCATCTTTCCAATCTGCCACACTGTTGCCAACCATAGAAACATACAAAACAGCAAAGCTAGTTCAAGTATTGTACATCATGGTCTACTATGCAGTGGCAAGCAAACAACACTGTTTAGCCCATTTCACTGAATATTGTCACAAGAAAATACAGACATGACCTTTCTATTGCACTAAAAAAAGGATGAATCAAATTCACTTGCATCATAGGGACAATTATTCAGAATATAGTTCATAGGGTCAATTATTCAGAATAATTCAGAATTATTCAGATTATGTGTTCAAGGCAATGGCCGTCACCTTGTATCGTCCATGTCCACGGCCGCTGCGGCAGAAGGTGGAATGGGAGGCCTTCCTGCTCGTCCCCCTCCTCGACGCCCACCTCGTCCACGGCCTCGACGACCACCTCGTCCACGAGCTTCTCCTTCACCTCCTTCTAGCCCACCTCCTTCATGCACATTGTGCTCAACTGCTGCTGCTGCCGAATCACCACCAAGCGAAGCTCCACCCGACGAAGAAGCACCGGCGGCCATGCCGTCACCCTGCAGCCAATTTGCCGCGCCTGCCAACAACTCCTGCCATCCACCTGCGCCTCCCACGCCGGGGCCGCCTGGCCACATGCCGGCGGGCGCGCCACCCACGCCGAGGGCGCCTGGCCAAGCGCCTACGGCCGCGCCACCGACGCCGGGAACGCCGGGCCATGGCCCTGCCGCGCCCGGAGCGCCGCCTGGCCATGGCCCCGCCATGCCCGGAGCGCCGCCTGGCCACGACCCTGGTCCGCCCGCCGGGCCACCCATGCCGGCGCCGCATGGCCATAGGTCCGCGCCCGGCCATGGCGCTCCTCCAGCGCCAGGCCAGCCCGAAGCTGCTGCGACCCCGCCTGCTGCCGCAGCCGCCGCCGCGGGAGCGCCTGCCGCAGCCGCCGCCACTGGAGCGCCTGCCGCAGCCGCCGACGAGGGAGGGCCTGCCGCAGCCGCCGCACCCACACCTGCCGAAGCCGCCGCACCAGTGCCGCCGCCTCCCGATTCGAACGTCGTCGATTCGATCCAAGGAGCAAAATCAGGTGCCGCGGCTTCGGGGGAGCCTTCATCGGGTGTTCCGCCTCCGGATCCGGGCGGGGCCCCGCCTCGTTGGCCGCCGGAGCTGCTCGACGACTGCCGCCGAAATGATTCATTGAGCGAGAGGACGAGCGAGAGGGAACGGGAGGGAGGCGCGCGGCGTTGACCCGTGCGCGAGCTGAGGGTGGCGCGAGGTCACGGGAGCCTGAGGTGCGGTGGCATTCGTCGTAATTTTTCCCCAAAGTTGAAGGGCAATTCTGTTCCAAGGCACGGTGGAAAGTTCGGTGAGCCGGAATGAGCCACTATTTTCGGCTTTGGACCGGCAGTTCATTTCGCTGAAGCGCTTTTTCCTTCAAAACCTCATAAGCGCTTCTTCTCTTTGACGTTTGGCACGGCTTCTCTTCTATTTTCTATAAGCTGGCAAAGAAGCTGCTGCAAAAGCAGCTGCCAAACATGCCCTAACATAACCTGGCTTCGCCAGTTTCTGAACAAATAGTAATGGTGATGTGTCACTTTTGTTGTATAGTTGTTTGTTGTATAGTTGTGGCATTCTGCCACCCCTGCCATTGCTTTGATGCCGTCGATCCATGTTTCCGCGCTCGCCACAATACCCTTTACATGTCCCATCGTGAAATCAAAGGGTTACCAACTCTTTACCGCAAGAACATTTACATGGGTGGGAACTAGGCTCGTATCGACACGGCTTACATTGTATCCCCTCATCGTCACAAAGTGCTACAAGCGCATCCATCAAAATCATATGCCAAACAACCATTCTATCCACATCGACCAACCGACTGTTCCAGAACAGATTGTCTACTCCCTCCAAGGTACAAAGGGAAGTCGTTTTAGACATCAAAACAGTCTTTAATATGTAACTTTGACTAATACATGTTGCTATCAAATATTTATAAAATATAATAAAAATATACTTTCATGAAATCATATTTCAATATGAATCTACTCGTATCATTTTCACATTTCTCAATTTGTTAAAAAAAATATTTACAATCAAAGTTTAAAAAATTTAACTTAGTACAATCTCAAAACGACTTCCCTTTTAGACCCTAGAAGGACTGAAGGAGTATATAAAAAGGCACTAGAGTTTACAATTTTTATTTTTTTTTGGCAAAACGATGGAAGCAGCGAGTTCGCCTAGCAGGCTAGCAGCCAGACACAGACACAGGCAACGGAATGCATGGGCCTCCAGTGCTCGGTTAGGTCCAGCACGGCCCGACTGGCTGCCTTCTTCGCCGGAAGCTCGCGCGACGCCGCGCCGCCCTTCGTCCTCCTCGCCCGCGCACGCACTTGCTCCAGGTGTTCTGCCTTCATGTAGGCTTGACGGCGAGCCAGCATCCGTTTGGCGTAACCCTTCGCCGGGCCGGTGGCGGTGCTGACGAACCACCGTCCGCCGTAGCCCTCTGCCGCCGCGCGCATGCTCTGGGCAACCGCCCGCGCCAGGCACTGCATGGCTGCAGAACTCTAGCTTCCTCTCGGTTGGGGCTCGTAATAATCAGTATTGTTTTTGTTTGAACTTTGATGAGAAGAAAGACCTCCCCTTATCCAATGATGATTTATAAGGTGAGAGCTGACGATCGGAGTTCTACGCGGAGTTGGCGATCGAATTCTGCGCGGAGTTGGAACCGAACAGGGAACCACCGCCTATGAACCGCATATTTTTGTTTTTGAAACTAACTACGCGGAGTCGGAATTGGCAAACCGTACACGAATCGGGTCAGGCCCTGAGACAATGCAGCCCAGCTAGTCCACTTTTCTGCAGGCCTCGCAATTGTCTTGAAAACTTACGCCTTGACGAACCATGTGCTAATTTCTGGTCCAAAGTGAGCTTGGTGCTATGGTGACTTGTCATGAAGCGAGTCTCAAGAGCGAAAGGGCCTGTAACTTAGTGGTTACAAGAGCCTTAGTAGCACTTGAGGTCTTGGGTTCGACTTTCGGTGCGATAAGTCTAAAGCGCGTCTGGACGCGTGCGAGCGCGAGCGCGCGTCCGCTCGCGGCTCGGCCCGTGTGCGTGGCCCGGTCCAGTAGCTTCCGGATAAGGTAAACAACGGGGTGGGTAGCGAGCGGCGGTGGAGCAGAGGAGCGCTTCGGGGTTGGGAACGATGGCGGAGCGCGGCGGCGGGGCGGGCGGTGCGATGCGGCAGCGAGGGCGCCGCCACGTCGCCGCGATAAGTCTAAAGCGCGTCTGGACGCGCGCGAGCGCGAGCGCGCGTCCGCTCGCGGCTCGGCCCGTGTGCGTGGCCCGGTCCAGTAGCTTCCGGATAAGGTAAGCAACGGGGTGGGTAGCGAGCGGTGGTGGAGCAGAGGAGCGCTTCGGGGTTGGGAACGATGGCGGAGCGCGGCGGCGGGGCGGGCGGTGCGATGCGGCGGCGAGGGCGCCGCCGCGTCGCCGGTCGGCGGTTATCGCCGGCGGGATGAGCGCCGCGCACTGCAGCCGTGCTGGTCGGGGAGGGCGGCGGCGGAGCGCGGGTGGAGTGCGGGCGGTGCGATGCGGCGGCGAGGGCGCCACCGCATAGCCGGTCGACGGTTTAATGCGGGCTGTTTAGGGAGTTCGGGTTGTCAGGGGCAGCTGTGGGATCGACGGCCATAGAAGGTTTGGGGTGGGGGCGGTGGCCGGTACGGCGGCGGGTGGCGGCGCGGCGGTGCGGCGAGGCGGCGCTAGCGCCGCCGGAGCCGTGGGCGGCAGGCGGGCGGTGGGCGGGGTAGGCCGGCAGCGCACTGGGAAGAAGAAGATGAAGGTAGGACGCGGCCGGCAAGAAAGAAGAGGCTCCGACCGGCGGCGTTCCGACCGCCGGTCGGACACGTGGCGCGCGGGGGAGGCGGACGCGCGCTCCACTAACGCGCGACCGGACGCGCGTTAACCTCCCCCCTTTCAGTGGGAGCAAATTTTCTAGAATTTAACAGCGTTGTGCGTTCAGCGGGAGGCGACGTGGCCGTCGACAGCGAGACGCCAGTGGTGACTTCGTCAATCTCGAGGATTTGCTGGCTCAGTCTTCGAAGATGCTCATAGGGGTAGGGTTTGCGTATATGCCTTCATAGAGGTGAGTGTGCATGCGTTGTGAGTGTCTGAGTTATACTGTGTAATAAAAAAAATGAAACGGGTCTCAAGATCTCAAAAAAAAAAAACGAAGTGAGTCTCAAGAAAATCATTTGATGTTCAGCTCTGAATTCTGATGTTATGTCAGATCGGTACTTTACTTTTGGGTTGTCTACACCTCATCCGGGTGTAAAATCCCCTCTCAGTACCCGAATTTTACACTGTCTGCCTCCTCCAGCCTCCCTGCCCCCACGCGCCGTCGTCCCTTGCCTCGATGGGCTAGGGCCTCGCCGGAGCTCCCGCGAGGCCCTAACCCGTCGAGGCAGCCGCCCTCCACCGTCGTCATCTTCCTCGCCCCCGTCCATCCCTTGCCCAACCGCCGTCTCCCGCTGCCCGCTCCGGCGATGTCCCCACCGCCTCCACCACCGTCGGGCCGGCCTGCCTCTCCCGGCCTTCTTCTAAGTCCGGCGGACTCCGACAAGCCCCGACAACCCCCAAACCATAAGACACTAACCCGTCTGAGTTCATGCCGGAGATGGGAAAGGTGGTCGGAGACCCGCCGGAGATAAAGAAGAAGGAGCAGAGGAGGAGTCAAGCGGCTGAAACAAAAATTGAGTGCGAGAGCTCTCTCAAATACCTGGGCAGAGTTTAGGGCGTGTTTGGCAACTATGGCTTCGGTTTCAGCTTATTTCTGACAAAACACTGTTCAGTACTGTAGCTCCAGTGCATAAGCCGGAAAAAGCACCGAAATAGCTGCTTATCCGGCTTCTCCAAAATTTCTGTCAGATGAACGGTATATTTACTGTAGATATGGTGCGCAAACAGTGCGATAAGCCGGTGAATAAGCTGTGCAGGCGTGTTAGCAATCCGTTACTTTTTGCTCCGATTAAAATGGCTGCGATTTGAGCTCTCTTTTCCGACCCATTTTGATTGGTGCAGGCGTGTTGGCCACAGATGGGGTCCACTCCAGTAATGCACATCAAATCCTGCGCAGGGTCTCTGTACTGTACATACCTGAAGCTTATCCTGTCCAGCCTTTCAGCAATGCACAATTTTCCGTGGATTTTTTATGAATACGTAATTTTTCGTGGATTATGCCTTAGCCTCATTTACTCGATCACATCTGCACTTGTGAGTGTTACAGTTACGCGACATGATACGATTTGGACTACGAACAACCACAAGCTCCTAAGGCGAGTCGGCTGGATCAAAAAATAAGCATGGATCGATACATGCATGTATGGCACTCACAGAGTCAATGGCGGCGCAGGCTACAAGTGGACAACTGGGGTGATTCAGTTTCTCCTTCAACAGGTAATAAGACAGAGAAGTGTTTGGAGAGAGCGTTCAGCTTGTACTCTAGCTAGCGCCGACGGCATGTCTCCGTCAGAACTTGGCCAAGGTTATCAGTTGCAGATCAGAACAGACCGATCGATGCGTGCAAAGGTTTCCACACGGATTCAGCTGCTCGACTTCAAAGGATTGGTATCGTAGCGCGAGTCCGTGACATTGATGCGCATCTCAAGGGTGGCGTGCTTTGCTATCGGTCGCTAGTGACGTCCCCGAAAAAAAAAAGGGCATGCCGCAAGCTAGAGCGTGCTGTCGATTCCGCTGTCTATACTTCAGTCAGAACTCAGAAGAAACACATTATCTTCAGTGAACGGTGCTTGGAGTGCCAACAGTTCCTTCAAATTCATAATCCATATAGAAAAAGGGGTATTTTTGTATCAACGATTCAGGTAAAGATGAAGATTAGATGTTGCCTCCCAAACGCGCATGGATTATTCTTACTACCCAACATCACGCCACTTTACATATATATCTACAAAAATGATCGATCGATGTACTTCCTTCACATTATATCCTCATCATCACAAAGTGCTCCGAGGATATCCATGCCATGATGCCATCGAGTGTCCAGACATTTTGACTACGACGCATTGGTGCGTGCTAAGTTCTTAAGCGATCCTGTCGAAGGGATCGAAAAAATTCCGCTATGTACAGCTATCCAGCTACTCGAAAGTCCGCGATGCAAGTGACTAATTAAGGCTCTGCTTGGGATTTGGTCACGGACACATCGGTCTCGCCGGAGTCGGACTGCGGCGGCTTGTGGAGGGAGAGCACGATCTCCTTCAGGTCGGAGCTGGAAGAGCGGAAGTGCGCGAGGATCTTGCTGAACTTGGGCTTCCGCCGCGTGATGGCGATGGAGACGTCGTTGGGGAAGAGGTCCCTGAGCACGAAGGCATGGAAGACGGTGGTCACTAGCAGGCCGGCGACGGTGACGGTGGCGATGCCGGACAGCCCGATGGAGAGCGCGCGCGTCAGCACGTTAGTCACCTCCGTGGCGTACGTGATGGTGGCGATCGACGCGCCGGTCATCGGGAACGTGTACGCCCACCACGCCAGCGAGAAACGGAATCCCCGGAAGAAGTTGATCCGCACGGCCTGCATCAATCAACGGTCAGGAATCAGCTCAAGAACGTGGAGACACACACACCGTCATGAGTCGTCCATTTGTGAGTTGTGACGTTGGTTGAACGCGAGGCAGTGATGAGGGGAGAGGCACGTAACGTACCAGTGACAGGTAGAGGAAGAGCGCGACGAAGTAGGCGATCCTCGCGCCGTTGTCGAATTGGCCGTTGATCTTGGCCCAGGCCATGGACGCGACGCTGGGCGCGGCGACGAAGAGGAAGAAGACCGGGTGGAGCTCCTTGGGGAGCGTCATGTTGGTGGGGAGCCTCTGGTAGAGCGTGACGAAGAGCACCATGTAGTGCGCGAGCCCGACGGCGAAGAAGAAGATGGGCCCCTCGCGGAGCCCCATCTTGGCGCCGAGCAGCGCGCCGACGAAGTTGCCGACGATGGAGAGGTGGTTGGACGGGTTGGCCACCTTGGAGAGGCGGCGCTGCCCTCCGGACATCCACTGGCCGTAGATCTTGAGCTCGAGGCAGAAGATGGGCGCCATGAGCGCGTACCACAGGGCGTGGTGCATCTCGGCCACCCGCCACGGGGAGCCCTGCACCAGGAAGAGGCACGCGATCCAGGGGGCGAAGAAGAAGTTGGCGCGGATCGGGTGGTAGAACTCGCGCCGCACCGCCTCGAAGTAGAAGACGACCTTGAGCAGGTAGATGAGGGAGACGAGCCCCGTCAGCGCCAGCGCGGCGTACCACAGCACGTGGCTCGCCACGGGGCTGACTCGCAGGAACGCCGTCGGCGGCGCCGACGCCAGCGTCTTCCACAGGATGGCCTGGCTGCTCACGCCCAGGCACATCCCGAACGCGCTGATCGGGAACCGGAGCAGGAACGGCCACCTCTCGTCTTTCGGCAGCACCGGCACCTCCGTCTCCTGCACGGCGCGAGAGACCAGATTTTTAACTTTTGTTCTGTGTAAAACCATGACCATTTATCGATGCGTGGCTTAATAATCGATTTCTCCTGCTTACCCTGAGAGTGTCGAGCTCGGGGCCTTCCAAGGCGTCGAAGTAGCGGTTGGCGTCGGGGACCTGGTCGGTCTCCTCGGAGATGGTGGAGTCCGGCGACACCCCGTCGCTGGGCTCCTGCGGCCGGCCGCGCAGGTTGGACAGCTGCCGCTCGAGGCGTCCCGAGAAGGTCTTGAACGGGTCGAACCGCTTGTCGCGGATGCCGTCGCACCGCCGCGCCTCCTCGGCCTTCGAGGGGTGGTGCTGCAGGATGGGCTGCGAGTGGAACCGCGTCTGCTGCTTCAGCAGCCGCGGCGAGTGCGCCTCCCCCACGTGCCCCTGCTGCTGCTGCTGCTCCTCCACCACCCGGTGGACGTCCTCGGCCGGCGCCACGAGCGCCTGCTCGTCGCGGCGCGCGGCGGACGGCGCCCTGAACTGCGACAGGTGGAACCCCGACGGCGACGCCGGCATGCTGAACGAGATGGAGTACGGGACGACGTGGGTGTCGTCGATGTTGTACGCGCGTCCGTGAGGCGGAGGATGAGCCGCCCGGCCCGCCCGCGCCGCGCTCTCCGGGATGCTGATGGCAATGTCCCTGTTGTTGTTGTTGCCTGATGAGCCCTGCTGCACCATCTCCTCGCTGTCCAGCTCGCTGAGGCAGACGGTGGCGTCGCGGCCGACGCAGTCGAAGCCGGCGATGCTCTGCGACGGCACATGGATCAGCAGCGCCGGGAGGGCGTCCCGCGACGGCTGCTCGCCGCCGTGCAGCAGTCCGGCCATCTGAACGTCCTTGCTGCTGCTGCTGCCGAACTCCATACCGGTGGGTGGTGCTCAAGAGACCTGCTGTAAACACATCAAGCAGAGTGTTCCGTTAAGCTGTGTGTCCAGCAACGACGATATGACAACCACACGTGAACTGTCTGACACGAAATCAGAGGAACGTGATCAAGTATCGCAATACCAGATACACCAATTCGGCCGAAGCACGGCTCGGCAATCCCGTAAGGCGATGCTTGCCATATCGAGCTAAGTTCCTAGCTGGAGCTCACCTTGCCTCAGCTACTGCAAATACCAAACGAAAACGAGGTTTCCTCCCTCCCTACGCGCGAAGTGGACGACTCAAATTGTAGCTCGGTGGGGCGCTAGATTTATAGTAGAGCGCAGGTTTCCTCCCTCTCATTTCGGCGCTGAAAGGAGACGCATCCGAAGTATGCGCGTGGTGCGTGCCAGCGGAGCGCCGGAGCACGCCGCCGACCAGTGACGGCGACGGTCGGACGCTGGCCGGAAAGCCCGATATCGGCGTGCGTCGCGAAGGTTCAGTGTACTGTCAACCAAAGGCGTCGCCATCGGCCGTGGAAATTTTTTTTAACTCACTTTTTCCTTGTCAAACTTCGACTCTCCGTCATCTGGGCTCCGCACAAAAGATCAAATTGGTCTTGGATGTGGTACAGTGAAGTGCCAGTAAGGCAGCTGAATAAAAACCGTGTGTGCTAAATTTTGTTTGTACTCCAGCCAGTATTAGGCAACTCCTCAGAAAAAGCCCTTCAGTGCTCTGCTTGGCCAAAAACAGTAGCAGCAGGATGCTGCAGCAACATGTGCGTGCGCGAACGGCGAGCCGTTCAATACCCTGGCTAGCTTGTGCCAACAAGGAAAGGATCACAGGTGACGCGTCCGGATCCAAAGCATGAATTCGACATGCTAGTACTTCAATTTTTCAATCCTAAAAAAAGGCGCCCAGCCCAGGAGAAAAGGGTTGGTGGTCCAAGTCGGACTCGTGCTACTACTACAAACCAACAAAACATGTACGGTCACGCACAGCTAATCCGGCTCGCTCGGCGCGACCCGATCGATCCATCCGCGTCAATTCGTTCCACACGACGCGACATGCAAAGCATCAGATCCTTGACTTATCACTACCGACCGCTGCGACGTTTTGCGACGCCCTCCTCCTCTGTTCCGGGAGGTCGCGGTCTCGCGGAATTGTTAAACGCTGACGAGACGTTCCCCGTCGGCCCACTGCCAGATTAGACCGTCCCTAGATGTCACCGGCGGATCCTGGGCGACGCCTACGTCTCTCCTGGGCATGGACAAGAGCTACCATGACGTGCACTCTTTCGAACCACGAGTCCAAAGAACAGGGAGCTCAGAGGACAGACGTGCTAAAGCTGATTTCACTGCGCTCGCAAAAGGTCGATTTTTTTATTAAAAAATGAAGCCGGTAAAGATTAAAAGGTTTCATCATGTTTTTGAGCCACCGAGATAGTAATCTAGCCGGTAATCCGGTTCCAACATGAGTCTATACCATGCAATACTTCAACATATATACAACTACATGTTGTGATAATTAAGTATGCACATGCATGGTCTCCTACACGACATGGAGTTTTACCTTTTGTTCAAGACACTGTTTGGCGGCCCTCCAATCTCCAGGGCGGCCTCAAGGTAGAGAAGCAAGCTTGAGATGATAAGCAAAGGAAGAGGAGGGACTTCTGAGACGAGAAAGGGAGAACTAAGAAGAGAAGAAACTGGGATAGAAGCTAGCTCGCCGCCGGAAGAATGGACGATGGAACTATGAAGCTAGCTATAGGAATGCGCTAATGGGGGAGGAGGTGCAGCTACAAGAGCCTCGCGTTCAGCTCGTATATATAGAGCCAGGCCAAGCCAAAGCAGTGCCGATCCTGTTCATAAAAAAAACAGAGAAAACCGAAAAGAAAAAGAAATGGGACTAGAAGGAAAAGGTGGCATCGCATGGAGGCCAGGGTGGAGGCAGAAAGGTGGCGAGTCAAAGCGTCAACCTCAAACCGCGCGCGCGGACGCCTCCCTCCCGGCTCCAGGTGGTGGGGCCCGCTTGCCAGCCACCCACCACCACCACCTCTGTTCTGTCTCATGGACCTCTCGAACGAACGGCGGGAAGGTTCCGGAGCCGCATGCTTTCTTTCTGCTTTCCAAAGTGGTCGTGCAGGATCGTACGGTACGGGGGACTAGGAGTGGTAGGCTACGAAACACCGGCGCAACGAAATCGTATACGTAATCTGGTTCATGTGCGGGTACATGATCAATCGGCAGGGTAGAGCTAACCGTGTGTTTATTTTTTTCTACGCCACGGAACGGTATCTAAGAAAACTGGGAGTTCTAGATCATCACGACGCTACGCGTGCTGCTTAGCTTCCTTTGGTTTTTTGGAAGAAAAAAAAATTGTGGTTTATTAGTTGTTGATGCACGACACGTAGAATGAAATTCTAAAGTTAGACGGTGACAGTATGCCGTATGGTTTATGATTTTGTTGCACGGTCATGCGGAGCTTTACTAAAACGACAGCACATTGTCAATATGAAAGAGAGATAGGAGGTAAAATGCGGAAAATCAATGAGCGCGATTGAATTTTCTTTTTAAGAACAGGGGGCAACCTACTACTGATGATATAATTATGACATGCAAAAGGGAGTTGTAAGTATACAAGAAACCTGTCTTGCTTAAATCTTAAGAAACAAGTTTTAGGTTCGCAAAAAGAAGAAAGATTTAGAGCATCGATCCATGCATGCATTTTTTTATAGCCATGGATGGAATTAATTCAATCTTTTCATTATTTAAAAAAATACTTGCGCGTTTAAAAACATTTTCACTTGTGTAAATATCTAGTGGCGTGACCCTTGGGTAAATTAATAAGCAAGGAACTGCATGGCTATAGCTTTCTACTCCCTCCGTTTTTATTTATATGACATAGTTGATTTTTTTGTTGAACTTTAACTAACAATATATAATTATGTAATTAGTTACTTAACGTGGAATCGATATCATTAGATCTATCATCAAAAGCACTTTAAGATTAGCCTATATATTTAGCTATTTGCATAAATATTTATAGATAAGACAAATGGTCAAAGTAACGAAAAAAGTCAACTGCGTCATATAAATAAAAACGGAGGGAGTAGTTCAATCTTATTCCTGTTGGAATGCTGAATGCCGGCCTGACTATTTTGATTCACCTGAACAATATTCCGTTTGTAGTTGGACAAAGCGACATGAGGACGATGCGGGTTTATGACCTCGTGCTATGTACGCACATATTCTCCTGTGTCAAATTGACATTGAATACAGTACAAGGACTGTTCTGGAACGGGGTACACATGCTGTCACCGAATTGAACGGCCTTTGCTCTAGTTAATCTACAGCCACAAGGACTTAGCTAGCGAGCTAGACCAATGGTTTGGTTATTATTCAGTACTTCATTTCGTGCTTGTTAAGAATATTCGGCCACAGAATTTCCAAGGTGTAGTACTTGCTTCCTTTAATTTCTACTCGATATTTTTTCCAACGAACTTCCAAAATATTTCTCTTGCGCATAGGATCTTGAATATGCCGAAGGAACTAAATCATGGATGCCTAGGAAATTATTGTAACCAGTTGCACTTGCATCTGAAATACTATCTATCTAGGTGCCTCTCCATAAACGCCATACTTAGCTATCAGAATAGATGCTGTAGATTATACTGTCACAAGGATAAACTCCTCAGGCGCCCGTGAGAAAAATATGCAATCCATCAAAAACCTAATAATACGATAATATATATGTCGTAATCATCCATCTTAAGACGACAACAGTAGGTTTGTACTTGCTAGCTATTAGTAGTAGCCAGTATGAAAAGCCAATAAATTTCGACCTTGAAAGGTAGGAGCACTAGTTTTTTGTTTGGAACTTTGGATGCTAACCATGCAGGAATATCTCGCCAGGTAAGGTGCAAGGCCAATCTCCCAAAAATATAAGTCGTTCAGATTAATTAATCTAATGCGAACGAGGGACCCTCTGAGTTGAACCCTCTACTTGAATTTTTGATAGCAAAAGTAGCTCTCCAACCAACCGCACGCAAACAAATTTATTTGACCACAACGTGAGGCTCGCGTATTTTAAATATACTATACTCCCAGTATATGTTATTCAGGTAATAGGAAATGACAGTACATAAAGACAAGCAAGTGCTACCCATGCATATCAGAGTCAGACTCCAGGAAAACTTAAAGATTTCCAGTCATCGGCCAAGCGGCGAACACATGGGGATTGACTGGCCAAGCGGCATACATGCACGAAATTTCTATAACGATTAAATATGTTTTCAATATCTAAATTAAAATACTGTTGCCAGGCTTATTTAGCTGACAAACGGACCAATTTATTTTTAACTTTCAGTAGACGAAGTTTTAAAGAATGTATTCAGCTTTATCAGCGTGATAAAGTCTGAAATAAACGTAAACGACTGAAAGGGTACATATTCGACACTGCGGAGTATGGTTGATTCCACTTGCATGCGACATATATATACCTTTATTAATTCGTCCAAAATTAGGTAAACCCACTGGTCACGAGCAGGTGACAACTAGCCCCTGCCTGGGCTCAAGGAGAGTCCACCAATGAACCAAGCAACTGTACGCATCAGCGTCATAGGGCTTCAGCTCGTCTGAAATATGGCTACTCGCATACAGTGCACATACGACATACCACCTGGCCTAGCTAGTTGGAATACAGTAATGCTGACCGCGACATGCTCTACCGGCGGCGCTGGTTAACTAGTTGCGGACAGCTAATGAACACAAAAGCACGTAAACATAACTTATTAGGGGCCGGGTACTTGCCGTACGATATACTTAACTAAGCATTCCCGGGTCACTAGCTGAAATCTAAACCCCGGTCGATCACGATAGACAAATTCCGACAGATGAGACGAAATTCTATAAGCAAACGTCGCTTGCTTTGAAGAGAAACAACAAAGAAAAAAAAAGAGAGAGTAAGAGGCGTGTCAGGCCACCACCGGATCGGATCGATGCTGCTGCTCGCTCATCGATCGTGGGACGTTCACGTCCCCGTCGTGTGGCGCGCGCATATATCCGGGAGCACGATCGATAAACTAACAGAGAGCAATACGTAATTGCGTGTCACGGCGAGATCAGGTGAAAACCGGGGTAGCTAGATGGATCGCTGCGTACGTACCTGCTTTCCAGACCTCAGCTTAGCTAGCTGCCGTTGCCAGTAGTGCCTGCCCCGCTAGCCTCCAAGCCTTGCCGCCGGTCCTCGGGTTACTTGACGTGCCGGCGCCGCAGCGCGCGGTCCGGCCGGTGCCTTCCTGAACCTGCCTTGATTCCAATTCCACGTACGCCCTGCCGATGTCGCGGCAGCGGATGCGGAAACGAGTCGTCAATTCAGTTCCAGGTGGAGAATGCGCAGCCTCGTCGTCGTCGGCTGCTTGCTAGACGTACGGTGGTGGTGGAGGATTAGCTAGCGTTGAGGGTGAGCAATGCAAGTTGCGACGCGCTTGCTTGCTAGCTTGCTCGGCACTAGCTAGTGCGGCTGGCACTTGATCACCCTCCCTGCTCGACAGGGTCCGGCGAGGCCCAAGAGATTTTATAGGGAACGAGGAGGAGGAGAGCGCTTGTTGCATGTACTACTAGACGGACACACGGGCGGTGATGACGAACGAAAGGTGGTGGCCGAGTTAGCGATCGAGGATTTTAGTTAGGTCACGCACGATGGATCGATCGCCGGGGCCGGGGCCAGGGGCCGTGCCTCGACCGCATTGTGCTTGCGACATGGGCGAGTGCTATGCTACGGGTTCACTGCGTCAGCGGGCGCAAGTGGCCACCAGATGCGTGCATCTTTCTTTGTCAGTGGCCAATGCCGGAGTTTGTGAGTGCCAAGTAGGATCTGCTACTAGCTTAGAGCCCAGGTAGGTCAGTGCCGGGGAGGGTAAGTTGATCTTTTTTCTCCCCCCCCCCCCCCAACCATCTCTGCTTTCTTATTACAAGCAGAGATGAGTACGTGCAGGTGGAAGAGCGCGCGCGGTAAATTAAAGTTAGTGGTTCCAGCTGCAAATGGGTACTCGACGAATGTGGAAAAGGCTATCGGTACATAGGGGGGTGTATAGGGTTAGTGGTCATGGATGTAACGCAACTGGGTTTTCCAGGAAGAGAGGAAGCAGCGAAGCGCACACATATTCTTCAACAAAAGGCGCCGCTAGCTAGGCACTAGCTGGTGCTTGGTGGTGCAACGCAGCCTCCGAATCCGTTATAGGCCCGGCCGGTCCCGCATGCTATGTACGTATGTGTTTCATCTAGATACTTCGATAAGAGTAGACAATCATGTGCGGCACACAAAGAGAGAAGATATGATATAGTACAGTATCTCAAAAGTGACGCTTAAGGGGCAACGTTGGTAGCCGCACATAACCAAGCGTTTCTTGTACTCTGTACATCCAGCACATCACAAAAATTGTACGTACTGCTCCGGAAGAACGTATCTTTCCGTCACACAAGAAAATCAGTTGACACGGTCGCGTCTGGCATCTGTGCTCTAATATGTGCTTTCTACCTGACAATTCCGCTTTGGCGGTGTGAAAATGTTCCCTCTCCTTTGCCGGCTAATCGTTGCACGCGGTACCTTTCCAACTGACCACTAGCTAGCTTGCTGCCAATGCAAAGCAGCACCGCGCTTGGACCAGAACACCCACCTGAGCCGCCGCCCCATACGCGACACGGACCGACCCAGGACTCGGACTCGTGACCGTGGACGCACTCGCCGCTCGATCTGACCTGTGTCCGAACCCAACCAACCTAGCTACTGCATGCGTCGACCCGACCCAGCACCCCAGCAGGCGGCAGCTCGTGGCGGCCGTATCGCAGGGGCCAGGTTCGGCTTGGTTTTTTTTTTTTTTTGAAGGCAAGACGCCCCACAGGGCAACAACAGCTCCATTAATCGAGAAGCATCCATACATATGCGGAAAGACCCTTACAACATCCTACAACTCCTTTAAGGTCTTTCAGCATCAAAACATGGACAAAAGTGCAAATTAAAATTACATCCAGGTCCATAGAGAGAAAGCAGCAACGACAACACCGGAGAAGAAACCATCGCCGCCGCTGCCAGAATCGCCTGATCTTGCAAAGAAGGGCGCTAATCCACCAGGCCTCGAGAAGCGAAGCAAATGTTGAACAAGCCTCCATCCATGACGGGACCAATCGGTGTGAACGAAACAATTTCGTCGAGCCACCGCGACACAGATGGGAAAGGGGCCTCAAGATGCTAGTCGATTGACACGCCGGCGGTCCACCCGACGGTCGCCTCGGCACAAGCATCAGAAGAAGAGGTTGACGAGGTCGCAGCCGTAGATTTTTATGAAGCAACATTGGGCCGGACTGATTTAGAGCTCGCCGGAAGATGGGGATCAGCAACAACATGCAATCAACCCAAATTCGGGAGCAGCAGCATCCAACAACGAGCTTCCAGCTAGAGACACTGCAACTAACGCACCTCTGCTTGGGATGCTTCACATAAATGGAGAGGAAGAAGGGGGAGGATACACCCGCCGGGAAGGAAGCCGACGAGGAAGACGCCATCACGGCAACACCAAAAGGAAAACACACGGAGCACCGGAGCCGGAGAAGACAAGTCGAACACTAAGCAACAGACAACGGCAAACCGGAGAGGAGCTCCAAACTACCAACTAAGCTGAAGAAAAGAGAGAAAAAAAAATAAGCTACCACTGTACAGGGAGGGTCCCTCACCCTAGTCCACGCCGCCGGCAAGCCGGAGACGGAAGGGGAGGGGCCAGATTCGGCCCGGAATCGGCGAACTCTGCTTTTCGCCTTGCTTTCTACTGTAGCGTCAGTGGAGAGCTCTCGAGACTTCAGGGCCACTGTACCACACGGTCAGGTTCGGCTTGGTTGGATTCGCGTGGCGCAGCAATCAGGGTCCAGATTGATCGCGCGAGCCGGTAAAGCAGGTGCGGCGATCTCCAAAGTGGGCAACCCAATTAGTTCACCCGGCCTGCAGACATGTACCGAAACTGACCAAAGAGATCAAGGCAACCAGGAGGCTTTTAAGCAATGAAATAGCTTACTGAAAAGATCAAGGCAAGCATGAGTATTATTTTACATGCAGGACGTGGCATCTGGTCCGGGTAATAATTTATTAAAAGATCAAGGGCAAGCATGAGCATGAGTGTATTATTTAACGTTGCTTAAGCATCTCCGACCGGTTTAGGTTATTTTCTACTAATTAGGTCGTGTCCCTGCTTTATACAGGAACTTTTGTTTTACCATCCACCCTTTCTTAGTTAAGCCTCTACTAGGTCTTCTTTGCGGGATTGCGGTGCGTAAATGGAATCACACGCACACTTTTATTTGGTGGTTCGGAGAGGCCTTTAATTTCGTGGTTCGCCGAGATGGATATATATGCATATTATTATGTACATGGTGGCGATCCATTGATCCGTTAAAGAAGCTAGTACTACGCACGCAAAAAGCAACGTGTGCATACATATCTTGCCTTTTGGATGGATCCCTTGCGACCGGAAGAGCCACCAGAGATTGGCGATGACGCTGAGCCTTAGCTCGGAACCGCTAATGCCATTGTTCGGTACCATGATGAACCGATATATAAACGGGTGACGGCTGACGCATGTGCGAATGTTTGCATATAGTATGTGCCCAACGATATCTGGCCCAGCTATATATCTGATACGGTATCATACCTTATCATCAGCTAGCAACAGCTAGCGCTTTTCGGTCCCCTGAATCTGCGTGCACTACACACAGAGACGACGAGCAGATAATAATGCCGCTCTGCCTACCATGCATGACGTACGTACGTCGGCAGGATCGATCGGACCCGGGAGGAGTGTACACGTGCAGGCGAGTGCAAAGACTGCGTGCAAGCAACGTTTTCCATGGAGATCTGCTGGAGTTTGGTTAAGTACGTGTATAGTTTAGTAAATTAAAAGCGCATGACCAAAGTACTAAAAAAGCGCAAAAGGGGTGGCCTTGTATATTGTACTGCGTGCAGATGTAATAAGAAAGGATAATGCAGGTGATCAGATCAGATCATCTCGTTAGACTGGCCGGCCAATAGCAATAGGCGCCGACTCGAAGAGTTGAGGCCAGATGGCTGGCACAATACATGGCTGCGATCGAGCAGTCAAGCCTAGCGGCGCCGCGCGCGATCCAGCAGTGCAGCTGGCTTGGGTGGGACGCCGCGCGCGATGGATCGAGTAGAAGAGCATCAGCTAACGTGCACGGCGGCGGCTCGATCACGTCCCACTTTGGCTGCTTACTATACTGGCGCGCGCAGCATTGCTCGCCCATTTACGCACTTCTTGCTGCTCGCCAGCTTGGAATGGATGGGGCACAGTACAAAAGCGATATCCTTTATTCGCGGCCTATATGAGGCCACCTGTTTACATGAAGTACGTACTTCAAACCAAAAGTTGTATGGCTAGGGAGGAGCCACTCCTGCCACGGCCAGTGTCCCATGCTCCACCTGATCGATCGAGCTACCGTCCAAGTTAACTGAGACCGTAGATAGCTGATGATTCTACAGTGTGCCACAGTGCGTGCACGCCCAGCCCTCAACCGCTCAGCACTAGCTAGATCAGTCCACTGGTGCATGCAAACACACGGGCGCACTAGCTAGCTTGTCAGTTGTCGTATATACTCGGATAACAGGAGGAGTACTAATTCGATCTCATCTCCAGCATCAAACACACCGGCGGCATTATGCATGCGTCAGCCACACCCTGACTCATCATCTCAGTGCAAGAGCTTCGTACGAGTAACATAAACCCGGCGCCCGATCGGCGGCGCGATGCGTGCGCCTGCACCCGCTAGCGGATCAATCGACATGCGTGCGCGCTATGGTGCCTTTCATTCTTTTCGTTTCTTTTCCGCATTCCTTTTGGGCCCTTTTCCGCTTTGTCCTCTGGACATCATCAACACGCGCTAGCTCTTTCAATCGCCGGACCTCATGGATGTTTCAAAGATAAGCCGTGGAAAGAGCACTGGATTGTGCGGTGGCCTGTAACATCAGCGTCGCCCCCGTCTTCGGCGGCGGGCGGGGCATTTCTTTGGTCAGGAGTGCGCGTATAGTCCCGCGCGCGTGCCTTGATTTTCCAACGTAATCCTTTGCCTTGCCTTTTTCCGGGGTTTTAAGCACTTGATTTATAGGGGAGAAAGAGAACAGTCGGGGAGCCAGAGCCAGTAGGATCGAGAGATGGTGCATGCTTGTGGGACTATCGGATGAATGGAGGATGACTCCTGACAGGATACATGAACACACATATACTTAGCCTCCTTCTACTGGAGATTAGGACTGCGGATTAAGATCAACTAGGTGATACCCCGCGGGTTGCTGCTGGAATTCGTTGATTATGTTGAAAATACATGCTTGAATAAACCAAGAAGAATATCATATATTGAATAATAAGAAGCTCATAACTTGCCTTTTTTAGTTTCAATAGCAGGCTAACATCTATAAATGGAAAAGGGAAATAGAACTTCACATATGGCGAGCGGAAAGAAGAGGAGCAGACACAAACTCTAGTCAAAGATTGGAAATGAACCCAAAAGTGAAATGTTGGAGAACAATCTTAATTTAAAATAGAAATAAAAAATACAGTTGTAGCTCAAAGTTTGAACTAAATGATACCTACCGCTCAACATAAAACTGGGAATGATCAGCACCTTAATCCATCTTTACAAGTGAACTATCTGAATTTGATACACAATTGAAAAGTAACAGAAAGAGGGGGAAAATAGTATTGCATAAATTATCTAAGTAGGAAAAATGTGGATCATTCCACATTATTGTCTACCTTAATACACACTAACTTTGAGTGTAGTTGAAACGTCCTTGGACCGATTTATATATTAGTGAGGAAAGCTTATTGTACTTATAATAACTTTAATAATACAATTTCTGCAGGTGATTTAATGATTTGTTTCTCCTTTGACATAAAACAAACATCACATAGTACCTCGGTGAAAAATTATGTTATTAGCAAAACATTCAATGCATCATCTGCATGCTTGCTTGCTTAAATCTGAGAAGGAAAAAATGGCAAAGTTATATATCCATCTGTTCCTCGAAAAAAAAAATATCCATCTATACGTTTGGAGTTCAGATGGGACAGAGCAAAGCACAAAAGAAAATAAAAATGTGTTGCTGATACGCTGTAAAGACAAACAATTCTAATTACTGATAAACACGATAATCACATATCGAATGGAGGTAGGCCCTGGGAAACTTGTTGGGGCGCTAGCTGCTATTCTGAGAATCATGTTGGGGCGCTGCTACTCTGAGAATCATGTTGGGGCGCTGGTACCCTGAGAGTCATACAGAACTAAATAAATAGGTGGAAGCCAGAAATTAGATAATGAAAAGGCATGAACAACAATGCACCGATAGAGGTTGTCAAATCATATCCAAGAAATATTTCATATAAAAACATGGGGGGAGATAGAGGTTGTTAACTGTAATAATGTGCATATTGTCGAATCAAATCCAAGAAATATTGCATATATAAACATTGGGGAAAACAGCTGCTTCTTGTAGGTGGAGGCGTGGAGCTGTAATGATTAATTCATACACTTCAGAGATATTGGGGCTGTTCGGCTGGAGGCTTTCCAGCCGGCTGCTCCTTCTTCTCCCTCACATGGCTACAGTGCTGCTTCCAGCAGCTACAGTGTTCTCTCTCAGAAAAACTGCAACTGCGAGCCGAACAGGCTGATTATTTTTCCTTTTTACCTGAATGACCAAAGAAGGCCAAAGCTTCTGATATAGTGCTATATCAAGATGATACCTCAATTCATAGGAACCTGCAGATACGCTGAGGAAATTAAAAAAAATTAGATGAACCTTCAAAATCTGAATGCTCACGTGAATAATAACATTAATGATTAAAGGACACTTATAAATATTTTAGAAGGCTTAAAATATGAGGACAGCTGGCAAAAAAGGTTAATGCATATACTTTCAGAGATTTTTTTTTTACCTGAATGATCAATAAAAGCCAAAACTCATGCTATGGTGATATATCCACAGGGTAACTCAATTCATATGAACCTGGAGATATTTAGAGGAAATTCAAATCAATTTAGATGAACCTACAGAATCTGATGAGCGCTCACGTGAACCCAACAAACATGATGCAGAGATCCTTTACATTAATATGTACACATGCAGAGGAGTTGCTAAGGTACAATTCACCGAACAAGCTAGTTGAGTGCATAAAACCATGAGCTTGTTTGAACACGATCAGTCTACAAAATAATTTATACGAAGCAATTGAAGAACCTGTCTGATCATAGTGAGTGAAACCAAAAGAGCAGATGAACAGCAATGGGAAGCTGCTACCAAAAATAACTCAACAACAGGGAAGCAAAGACCCGGTCTCATGCATGGGGATTGAGACCCTATTCACATAGACGCAATAGGGTGTTCTGGCAGACGAAGAATTAACGTCATTAGGGACCTATTGAATCTTTAGGAGTGGTAACATGAGTCATTGATGAAGGATTAATGCAATTAAATCTGGTGGTATCTTGATGGGGCGTCCAATACTCTGGGGTTGTGGAGGCGCCATTGATGGGGTAGTGGCTTCAGTTTCTGCAATTGATTGGGGCTGTGTTGGGGGCGTGACCTTCCTCTGCAGCTGAGCCATGTCGATCATGGAAGGCAGGGTTCTATGGAGAAGATGAAGATGAAGAACGGTCAGGATGTGGAGTTTTTTGAGATCGGATGGTGTAAAAATAAACAGTGACGTGGCTCATTGTGGGTTGAGAGAAATAGTAGTAACTGATCTTTAGTGGTTGCACTTATAAAGAAAGAGTAGATTAACTTGTTATCGATATCCCATATTGCAGCGGCATAACTGCTTCCATTCACCATGGTGCTAACTTAGATAATGTTCTGTATGTTCTGTACGCCTAGATCAATGAAATCCTAGCTGGAGAGCGAGAGAAACGTGTCAAAATTCTTGGATTCCACCATTGTTGTGTTGAAGAATAATTTCTTTTTGCGTCCATGACTATATTGTGTCAAATTGATTTAGGTCATCCCATGTCTCTAGCAGCATATATTGTTTATAATGCCCTAATTATATTCCTTGAACTAGCAGAGTGATACGCGCGGTTGCGCGGCCGTGCGGCTAATGTCAACAATTTGGCTATAGCTTGTTTCATCATATTAGATGTCTCTTGAGTTCATTCTTGGTTGATTGACATGTGTAAAGGAATGGATGTTAGACGTATCTGATCCTTTGCTATTCATGAGAGAATTGATTAGTGGTGGGGATCTATAGAGTCCGTTTATGAAATATATGAACAAGCAAAAGGAAAAAAAAAAGGAGAGACAGGTGGCTTGTTTATAATCAGATAGAGATGAATAGTATATGGTAGCAGCGGGAAACTCAGGAAGAAAAAGTTCAAGATATAGTTTCAAGAATTCTTTACAACTACATGAGAATATAGTAAATTCCTTAAATAAGGGGATATGGAGTTCAAGAGGTAGACACATGTCTAACGGTACAGATGTTGCCATTCCATGAGACATGACTACGGTAGTAATGAAAAAGAAATTCCATAGCTGGACCATGTGCTGTGTTTAATCAATCGAAAGGGTCATGAGCAAGAGTGGTTCTAAAGGGGTAGAGGGGCTCTTGCCCCCCCCCCCCCCCCTGTTTGAAGAATATAGTGCAGGGACCCACCCTAGGGGTTTAGGACTCCATTGCCATGTAACTTATTTCTTCATGTCTTGCTGATGCTCCTGAATGCCATATGTAATGTAATAAACTAGATACTATAAAAGAGTTAGCGATTTAAATGCAACAATATACTTGCCTAGAGTGTGACACGTAATTTTAATGTAAAGTTGTCTTGTAGCAATACGTAATCATTTACGTGATGAATGATTTTTTAGTGAGTTGTGTATAATTACAATTTGTATATCTGCAAGCCGTCTCATGCCACTTAATTTAACCATAGGAGGCGAGTTTTTCACAAGACAATTAACTCTTTATGTCACGTCCTCTCTCTCTCTCTCTCTCTCTCTCTCTCTCTCTCTCCAACATCGTTAAAATTCTACGTGACATTGCATGAGATGGCTTATGAGACTGTTCACGTGTAATATTGCAATCTTTGGAAACATACAAAATGAAACAACCCATTTTCTAATTACCCTATTTGATTCATCAATTAAATGACATCTTTCTCACGTGGCACATTTCAAAACAACAAAATAAAACCTATCATTGAGAGTAGCCTCAATGAACATAAATTTCGATGTGTGTTGCATATAAATTATTTCTTATTTCCATAATTTAATTAGTTGTGTACATTGATGAACCACCACACATCGCGTTTTTGTTCACAGAATCGCGGACAAGATTATGTTACACATATTTCAGACTACATTGGAGCATAAATAAATAATTTAACCCTAGAAAATGCCACGAAGGTTGCGGATAACATTAACGACTCGCTTTAGAACTAAATTCACCTGATCAGTCTTTTGAAGGATCATGAAAAATACAATCCGGCGAATGGGGAGTAACCATCTTTCAGAATTCAGATCGAGTGTATCTGTACGCGCCTTTCAGACGGCGAAGACTTCAGGTCATCGCACGGTTAAAACACGGTACACTACACGTTCGTCTACTCCACTACTCTCGCATGAGATTTGACGAAAGCATATCACTTTACACCTTAATCACACGGTTAATCCAGGGCCAACACACTTAAGCGAAAGGAGATAATATTAATAACTCGCATTAGAACTAAATCCACCTGATCAATCTTTGAGGGATCTGATAAACAATCTGGCGAATGGGGGGTACCATCTTTCAGATCGATCGAGTGTATCCGTACGCGCCTTTCAGATAGCGCGAAGACTTCAGGTCATCACACGGTACACCGCACCGCACGTTCGTCTACTCCACTACTCTCGCATGAGATTCGACGGAAGCATCTCACTTTATACCTTAATCACACTGTTAATCCAGGGCCAACACACTTATGCGAAAGGAGACATGACTACGGTAGAATAGCACATCGTTCTCACGACCAGAAAAGACTAACACTTGTGCTCCGGGCACATTGAAAGGAAGAAGCCGTAGCTTGCTTCTCTCGCTGTGGAAAAGATCAACTAAATTAAAAAGCATATTTATCGGTCACTAAAGCTTTGCTTAGCTCAACCACTTCTGTCCTTTTTTTTTTTCTTCTTGTTGCGGTGACGCCAACATGAGAGCTAAGTGGCTATAGGCTCCTTCGTTCAGTGGAGGTGCGGGCCCTGCCTAGAATTGACCTAAAACAATCACCGTCGGATCGCCGGTATGGAACACAAATATATGTTCAGTCCACATCAGACGGCACGTTCTGAGGGTTAGGATTTTTCTTCCTTGCTCCTGTGTTTTCGTTCTACTTTTCATTGTGCGTGCTTTTTGGGGCCCAAACGCTCTAGGCTTGGTTTGGCTTTGTTGAAAAATAAAAAGGTTTGTGAAAGAACTGACGCTGCTAGGTTGGAACTGGTCCGAATGATGTGGAGGATGAAATGCGAGTTAAAAGTCCTTTGCTCGTGCTATAGCGATACCATGTTTTGTTTGTTGCCCCGATCCTCCTGTCTTGTTATCGAGCTGTTTATTGTTAAGAATCTAGGCAATTTTCTAATTAATTTAATCCATAAATTTCCCAACAAAGTGATGGCGATGAACAAACTGAACAGAAAGTTAGAAACGTACCCAGCGGACGATCCTGCGCCGGAGGCGCTGGAAGATCCATTCCCAAGAACCATTGTTCTTGAGTATGTTCGATGTCGTCGATCTTAGTCGATGCAGTGCAGAACCGCAGTGCAGAACCGCGTCCGGAAGTAGTCGATTAGGGAGCAGTCGCGTTGTCGCTCCCCAAAAACCTGATCGCCCGCACACCCGGCAGATGTCTCTTGCGGAACGGGGTTTCGGAGGCCTGCTCTCCCATATATATAGAAACACGGGAGGAAGACGAAAGCGAGAGCGAATACGAGCGAACCATTCAGGCGTACGGAAGAGGCATATATATAGAAACGCGAACGGACGCGACTCCTTCGTGAAAGGACGTCGGTCCATCTGAGACGGGAACAGACGCGACCCTTCGAACGAACAGGCGTGACTCCTTCGCAACGAAAAAGCATCGATCCATCTCAGATGCGCCGTTTCAATATATCAAAAACTTCCATAACGGACGGACGGACGGACGCGACGCGCCCGCCACGCCACGCCACGCCTCGCCTCGCCAGCCAGCCACGCCACGGCACGGCACGGCTCGGCTCGGCGGCGGCGGCGGCGCGCGCGCGCGTGTGGTTCACCACTAGCCTCTCTCAACTTCTCTAGAGGATCAACCGGAAATCCACCTAATAAGTCGAGTCAATTAATGATAGGAATCCCATGTGGGACTAAACCATTATTGCATTAAATATGGGCCTAGACTAAATAGAATTATTGCTTATGGGCTTAAAAGCCTATAAACCTAAACAATCCCCACCAAGTCTAGAGCTCATAAGGAATGCACTCAAATCATCTTCCTCTCGTTTGATATATCGGTGTTTCGATGGAGACTGTTAAGTTGAACTTCCATCTAGAACAGAGGTTACACCTTATTCACAACTGAGCAATGGACTACGCCTTGAATTGTCAGTTTTGTGCGAAAGAGGTTTTACCTAAGTCCTTTACCGATACTAGGTTGCCAAAAGCATCCCCTCTGTCTTGAAGCATATAAGTCACACTTCTGGCCCATTCATGAGTATCTAGAGATCCCCACCATCTCATAGACTGTGACTAGCAGTCGAACTCATATAGGTGTGTTCCTTAAAGATATCCTGTAGGACGATATCTTTGCTTCTCATAAGCCACTAGGAACACATTAAGGTTAATAAACCAACCTGCCTTACAGTTCTCTAGGAAAGAAGTACATCTGAGATAGACCAGTCAAGGGTCTTTCCTCTCAAGCTGTCACTAGCTTGTTTCACCATTCTACTTCACGGGATCTCCGATCGCATAGAACAGGTTACCACTATGACAGCCTATCAAGTGGGTCTCAGGCCCATCTCACTCGATGCACTGTTTATCACATTACGTGATAGTCCCTTGGTAAATTGATCTGCCAGATTTTTAGACGTATGGACATAGTCCAACGAAATAACTCCGGAGTTTCTTAATTTTCTGACAGATTTCAGCCGCTTTTTCACATGCCTTGTGGATTTCATGTTATCCTTTGAACTGTTCACTTTGACTATCACCGTCTGATTGTCACAGTTCATGGAAATAGACGGTATTGGTTTTTCAACCACCGGTAAATCCATAAGGAAATCACGAAGCCATTCAGCCTCAAGGCCGGCGGTATCCAAAGCTGTAAGTTCTGCTTCCATAGTTGACCTCGTTAAGATGGTCTGCTTGCAAGACTTCCAGGAAACAGCGTCACCTCCAAGTAGAAACACATATCCACTTGTGGCATACATCTCATCAGCGTCGGATATCCAGTTTGCATCACAATATCCCTCAAGTACTTTCGGGTACCCAGAATAGTGAATGCCATAGCCCATAGTACCCTTCAGATAGCGCATTACTCTCTCAAGAGCTCGCCAGTGATCATCTCCCGGTTTTGACACAAACCGACTCAGTTTGCTCACAGCAAACGAGATATCAGGCCTTGTAGCACTAGCCAGGTACATAAGCGAACTAATGATTTGGGAATATCTCAATTGATCCCTTGCTATTCTTTGGTTCTTTCTTAATAGCGCGCTAGGATCATAAGGCGTGGGAGCAGATTGACAATCGCTATACCCAAAGCGACTCAAGATCTTCTCCACGTAGTGAGATTGCAAGAGAGTAATCACACCATTGCCTTCTCTTTATAGCTTGATGTTAAGAATAACATTTGCTACTCCCAAATCCTTCATCTCAAAGTTGTTGGACAGAAAGTCCTTGACCTCCTTAATCACATTAAGGTTGGTCCCAAAGATCAGTATGTCATCAACGTATAGACACAGGATGACTCCCTCGCCCCCACCATACCGATAGTACACACATTTGTCGGCTTCATTCACAACAAAGCCAGCCGATATCAAAGTCCTTTCGAACTTCTCGTGCCATTGCCTAGGAGCTTGTTTGAGGCCATACAGGGATTTCAGTAATTTACACACCAAACTCTTTTGACCATCTATTACAAACCCATCAGGCTGATCCATATAGATCTCCTCGTCTAACTCTCCATAAAGGAAAGCTGTCTTAACGTCCATCTGATGGACGAGAAGACCATGAGAGGCTGCCAGGGAAAGTAATACTCGAATCGTGGTCATACGAGCAACAGGTGATAGGTGTCGAAATAATCTTCACCCTTTTTCTGTGAATATCCCTTCACCACAAGCCTTGCCTTGTACCTTTCAATAGTACCATCAGGCCTAAGCTTTTTCTTTAACACCCATTTGCATCCTATGGGTTTGCACCCGTAAGGACGCTCGACCAACTCCCAAGTACCATTAGACATGATTGAGTCCATTTCACTCCTTATTGCTTCCTTCCAAAGGTCAGCATCGGGAGATGAAAGTGCCTCTTCAATGGTTCTGGGAGTGTCATCCACGAGGTACACAATAAAGTCATTTCCAAAAGATTTTGCAATCCTTTGTCTCTTACCCTTACGGGTGACTAGATTGTCATCCTCCTCAGGAATATGTACAGGGGGTTCCTCATTTTGTGTTATCGGAATGAAATGCTCATGGGGTAATGTAAAATCATGACTAGATGTGCTAGGTGCATTTTTAAAAGGAAATTCACTCTCAAAGAATGTAGCATATCTGGACTCCAAAATTGTACCAACCAACATGTCAGGTACTCCAGATTTTACTACTAAAAATCTATAACCCACGCTGTTCATAGCATAACCCAGGAAGATACAATCAACAGTTTTAGGTCCGAGTTTGCGTTTCTTATTGATTGGCACATTCACCATGGCCAAACAACCCCAAGTACGCAAATATGAGAGATTTAATCTTTTCTTATGCCATTCCTCGAATGGTGTAATTTCTTTATCCTTTGTGGGAACTATATTCAGGACATGACATGCTGTCAAGATCGCCTCACCCTACCATTCCTTAGAAAGGCCCGCTGTCTCTAACATGGCGTTAACCAAATCAGTTAGAGTTCGGTTCTTTCTCTCAGCAATCCCATTGGATTGAGGTGAGTAAGGCGGTGTCCTCTCATGAATAATACAATGTTCCACGCAGAATTCAGAAAAATCATTAGAAAAGTATTCTCCACCACGGTCAGACCTTAAACGTTTAATCTTCCTCTCTAGTTGGTTTTCTACTTCAGCTTTATAGATTTTAAAGTAATGCAAAGCTTCATCTTTGGATTTCAGCAGATACACATAGCAATATCTAGTACAATCATCTATGAGAGTCATGAAGTATCTTTTATCACCTCTAGTCAATTCGCCATTCATCTCGCATAGATCGGAATGAACAAGTTCTAATGCCTCTAAGTTCCTCGCCTCCGCAGCCTTGTGAGGCTTGCGAGGTTGTTTAGATTGCACGCAAGCATGGCACTTAGAACTTTTGACCATGTCAAATTTCGGGATTAAATTCAGTTTTGCTAGCCGCGTCATACAACCAAAATTAATGTGACAAAGTCGTGAATGCCAAACATTCGACTCATTCGAAGTAAGAATATTATTCACAACCTTATTACAACCAATGTCAAGTAAAGAAAAGCGGAACAAGCCTCCGCAATCATAGCCTTTTTCAACAAATGTTCCATACTTAGAAAGTATACATTTATTAGACTCAAGAACTATTTTATAACCATCTCGACACAATTGAGAGCCACTAACAAGATTTCTTTTGATTGAGGGGACATGCTGCACGTGCTTCAATAATACCGTCTTTCCCGAAGTAAACTTCAGAATGACCGTACCAACACCAAGAACACGAGCATGTGACCCATTTCCCATCAACAAGTCTCCTGTCACTCCGGCCTGATAAGAAGAAAACAAAGAGATATCAGCACACACATGTACATTAGCCCCAGTGTCAATCCACCACTCAGGTGTTTGACAGACAGAAAGGACAATGGGTGTTGGATTACCGTACCCAGGAGTCCCTCCAGTCTCGCTAATGACCACGTTTGCAGATTTCTTCTCCTGCTTAACTTTGCGGTCTGGGCACGCACTTGCCCAATGCTCAGTGCTCCCGCAAACAAAGCGGCCAATGTCTTTCTTTTTCTTCTTAAAAGTGGTTGTTTGCTTAGGCTTCTCAGCCCCCTTCTTCTTCTTCTTTGATGAGGTAACCTTTCACACCATATTGGCACTAGAAGGTTCTCCTACGCTCTTTCCACGTGTGTCTTTTGCTTTCGCCCTTTCCTCAACATCAAGAGTCCCAATGAGTTCAGACACGCTAAACTCCTGTCTCTTATGTTTAAGTTGGGTAGCAAAATCCCTCCAAGTAGGTGGCAACTTAGCGATAATACCGCCAGCCACAAACTTGTCAGGCAACACACATGGAAACGGTTCGAGTTCTTTTGCCAGAGCCTGAATCTCATGAGCTTGTTCAACTACAGAACGGTTCTCAACCATCTTGTAGTCAAAAAGCTGCTCCATGATATACAGTTCACTACCGGCATCAGAAACACCGAACTTAGCGTCCAGAGCATCCCATAATTCTTTCGCAGAGGTGCACGTGATATATGAATCCTTATACTTATCAGCAAGAGCGCTAATCACGGCGCCTCTGAACAGATTATCAGCCATATTGAACCGTTCCTCCTCCTCTGGAGTGAACTGTTCTGGCTCCCCGTTCGCGGCGTGATAGCAGTTCATTCCTGTAAGCCAAAGGACCATCTGAGCACGCCATCTCTTGTAGGATGACCCATCAAAAGCATTTGGTTTCAGTGCAGCAGCAAAACCGCTAACAGAAAATTGCCTAATATCAGGTTTTTGGATTGTTAAGAATCTAGGCAATTTTCTAATTAATTTAATCCATAAATTTCCCAACAAAGTGATGGCGATGAACAAACTGAACAGAAAGTTAGAAACGTACCCAGCGGACGATCCTGCGCCGGAGGCGCTGGAAGATCCATTTCCAAGAACCATTGTTCTTGAGTATGTTCGATGTCGTCGATCTTAGTCGATGCAGTGCAGAACCGCAGTGCAGAACCGCGTCCGGAAGTAGTCGATCAGGGAGCAGTCGCGTTGTCGCTCCCCAAAAACCTGATCGCCCGCACACCCGGCAGATGTCTCTTGCGGAACGGGGTTTCGGAGGCCTGCTCTCCCAGATCTCTGTGCGCGCAGAAATTCGGGACGGAGATGTCTTCGAATGCAACACGGGAGGAAGACGAAAGCGAGAGCGAATACGAGCGAACCATTCAGGCGTACGGAAGAGGCATATATATAGAAACGCGAACGGACGCGACTCCTTCGTGAAAGGACGTCGGCCTCGCCAGCCAGCCAGCCAGCCAGCCACGCCACGCCACGGCTCGGCTCGGCGGCGGCGGCGGCGCGCGCGCGTGTGGTTCACCACTAGCCTCTCTCAACTTCTCTAGGGGATCAACCGGAAATCCACCTAATAAGTCGAGTCAATTAATGATAGGAATCCCATGTGGGACTAAACCATTATTGCATTAAATATGGGCCTAGACTAAATAAAATTATTGCTTATGGGCTTAAAAGCCCATAAACCTCAACATTTATATAGTAGCTAGGTCTTGTTCAGATTTTGCAGATAAAGAAATAGCCATGGCATGGAGGAGCAGATCATACGGTGGCACCAATGTTTCGTCAAATTTAGCCATTCTGAGCTGAGCAAACCCCCACCGCTAATTTTGTTTCCTGGAACAGAGGTACTACGAGCCACTGACTAAACTGGTCAGCAGTACGAGTCACACACATCGGCTGCGGACCGGACAAAGGGGCACTTGCATGTGCCTGGCCTCTGGACCGTCGCTTCCATCACTAACTTTTGTCCTGCGTAAAAAGAAACTCGAATGTGGTGGTGGCGAGAGACATCATTCACGTTTTGACCAGAGCGTCCTTACCGTACTCCGTACAAGACCGATCATCACGACACCAACCGTTGCTTCATCCATTGTTTGGGCGACTGCTGATGGAGATGGTGGCAAGAACATGCGTATGCGTGGGCCAGAAGCAAGCACTGAAGCTCTGCTGTCGATCCATCTCTTACCGTACGCACAGGACATTTCTGCCGATCGATAGCACTGAGCTGACGGGCATCCGGCGGGGCCCGAGGCGAAAACACGCCGCACTTGGTCGCGAATTCACAGAGAGCAATTTATCCAATCAGCCAGTCTTTCTGACTGGGCCAAGCACCGACTGGCACGCCGTGCCGCAATGGCCGGCGCGACGATACTGGCGTCCGCTGTACTGCCGCACATGCAACTCCAATCCTACGCTGCACTGGTGAGTCCCCGTGAGCCCCTGCATGCTGCGGCCGATGATCGATTGTTCCGGCGGCCACTTTCCAGTGTCTGGGAGTATCTCGTCGCTCGGATAGTATAAGCTGAGACGGCTTTTGTCGCTGATCTCGACTCGATATACCACTGCCTATCTACTTACTTCGCAGTCTACATACCATGCTTATGTTGCATCGTCAACTCACGTTTGCTTTTTAGTACGTAGGAGGCTAGGAGCCTAGCACGCTCCGTTCTTAAGTGAGAAACTGCGGCCAGCCGTTCTCTCCCAACGAATTTGCGTCTGAACGCAAATCCTCATCGAGGTATGGAGTTTTTCGTGCACCGTATTGCTAGTGCCGGTTGAAAGCTCTGAACATATTATGCTTCGGGCTCTCGATCGCATGAGGAATGCGACTTGAAATTTAAGTGACCTGTCACTAACTAGCCAGTTGCCCACTTTATGCATTAGCAGGATTAAGCCCAGCCCGTTTCTTTAAGGCCTTCCAAAGCTTGATTCAGCTTGGCCCAGCTAACGAGAGAGTATGGATCACGGCCCAGTGCAAGGCCGAACCAGGCAATCAGGAGGGATGCGGGCCATGCGGCGTCGATGCCGGCCTTTGAGCAACCGGTAAGTGCGATGCGAGCGAGAGGGATCGATGCCAGCGGATGCGCGTGCCGCGGCAGCAGAGCAGAGACCGCGTGGACTCCACATGCCGCCGTGCCACTGGGGCCGAGGCCGTCGTCGCGACTCTGCCGTGGTCCAGATCAGGAGGATTTCCGAAAGAAAAAGGGTGTCCTCGGCTTCCTGTAGGCTGCTGTAGCGGCCACTGCAGGACCACGCTGCCCTCCTGCGTGGCCCGGTCAAACTAACAAGCCTTCTGATGGTACCCTGGGGCAAAGATTCTTTCTCTTCAGAGGTTGGCCTCCAAAAAGTAAACCTGAGATCAAGAGCCGCACATACTTTAGGAATCAGCAGAGTACCAAGGTAATATGTTTGAAAGACTACTGAATCAGCCACATGTATTTTTTTTCCCACTCACAAATGTCAAAGAATGATCCCAAATTATAAGGGGCAACTCTATATTGTTTTTTTTATATATTTGCGAGTACATTGGGTTGTAAATTGTTAGGTGCAAATCGACGACCACTGATATGAAATACTAACAAAACCAAACGATATGAAAAGATTTCACAAACAAGTTTCAAGTTATCTAAAAATTATAATACAAAATTAATCAACAACTATGGATTCTGGACGCTGCAAATGGATGGTCATAAACGTGGATTTTGTCACGGACACTACACCTTTACCATTATAGCTACTCCTAAAGAGGAAAGTGTTGCGGCACCTTCTCTCTGTTTGAACTTTAACCACTATTCAAGAGAAGAAAAGTGGTGAGAAGATGTTGGTCCCAATACATCTGACCGTTCATCAACATTGAGTTCTTGTGTTGGGGCTCGTCTCTGGACAAGTGCGACTTGTCTTTGGTGTCGTGGATCCATCGGCATGTCCTTGTTCCTGTACATTGTTTCTTGTAACTGCTCGCCGTTAACTTTATATCGTCATTCCATTGTGTATTTCTATTTAAAAAATTCCCTCTTTAACCTTCCACTATGATTTTATTGAGTATTACCAAGGTATTACACCCTTCAATTACCTCAATTAGGTATAAAAAATATACGATCTTGTAACTTATCCACACCCCTCCATTAAACGCTATGATATGAAATTTCACCCATGGTCGCAAAATTTGATGCTATAATAAATATTGATGTTCGAGTCCAACGGACCATGCTGTGTGCAATGACTTGGATTTGACCTTGGCACTACACATTACCATTAGCCTTGAAATTGTTGTTGCCTCGTCTCATCGTGTTTCAAGTTTGACCATTATTGAACAAAAAGAAAAGGGTGCAAGTATGTTATCCCAGTATACCTAAACCTGTTCATAACACCGAGTCGGTATGTCAGAGTTCGTCACTGCACTGGTTCCAATTGTCCTTGTTCCTATATACAATGTTTATTGCCATTAAACTTTCATGGCCGATTCGTTGTGTTATTGTGTTTGATAACTGCTCTTGTTAACTTTCCGTCATGATTCCATTGAGTACTAGCTAGTATGGGCTCACATACTGAAATTACCTAAATCAGGGGTGGGAAAAAAATTATGAAAGTCGTGCAAATCTGTTAAATCCATCCCTCTGTTCAGGTTCTCACTAGAAATTTCACCATCATTGTGGAATCTGTGTGCTACGATCCACAATGGTGCCTCAAGTACCAACAAACCATGGTTGTGCGTTGCAGCATGGATTGATCATGGACGCCGCATGTTACCATTAGTCTTTCCAAAGTGGAAAGCACCGCTGCATTATCTCACAGTTTCAAATTTCACCATCAAGAACCGTTACAGAAGAAAAGGAAACGGTAAAAAATATCTGGTCTTGGTATAGATGTTGTTCTAATGCAAATAAACTAGATCTTCAACACACCATGTCCTCGTGTTGGGGATCGTCACTACAATATTGCCACTTGTCCTTTGGTACAGTGGATTAATTGACATGTCCTTGTTCCTACGTGATGCTTCTTGTTACCCCTCGAACTTTTTGTCACAATTTCATTGAGTACTTAGCGTCCCACGCACTAGAATTACAATACCACATGAGGGGCGAAAAAAAATTATATGGTGGACTTGCAAAGCTATTACCACCCTCCATATAGGTAATTACACCAAATTTCATCATCGCCGCGAAATCAACGTGCTAAAATCCACAACGGCACCCTGAGTTATAACAAGCCTTAGCTGCGTGTCGTGACTTGAATTTGATGGGGGGCTACACTTTCCATCCATTTCCAAAGTGGAAAGTGTCGCAATCTTATCTCGCAGCTTCAACTTCACTATTGAGAACCGTTGCTAAAGAAAAGGAAACTGATGAAAAGTGTGTGGTTCGCCTGTTCATCAACACTGTGTCCTCGTGTTCGGGCTTGTCACTACCGTTGCCACTAATTGATCATCAACTTTTCATTATTGCTTCCATAGTGTAGTTGTGTTTGATATCTGACCCCTTAACCTTCCATCACATATTCATTGAGTAAAATAGGATCAACTTAATGCACTAGAATTATCGTCTCAAAAAACATACGAAGATCTTGCAACTATATCATCAACACTCCATTTAGGCTACCAGCCCAAATTTCATCAGCGTTGCAGAAACTGTGTGCTACACTAATCCACAATGTCAACCTGAGTTTTAACAGACCTCACTTGCGTGTTGTGACTTGAATTTGATTGTGTGCACTGCACTTATCATTAGCCTTTCTAAAGTGGAAAGTGTTGCTAACCCATATGGCCGTTCAACTTCACCACTAAGAACCGTTACTGAAGAAAAGGAAACAGATGAAAAGATCTAGTTCCAGTACACCTAAACCCCTCCACCAACACTGCGTCCTCGTGTCGAGGGCTCGCCACTGCACTGGTGCCACTTGTTGATTGACGTGTTCTTGTTCTTAAGTGATTTTTTTGTTACCCTTATGCTATTATCTTTTCATCGTTGTTTCATTGCATAATTGTGTTTGATAAATGCTCCCCTTGACCTGCCGTCACAATTCCATTGAATAGTTCTGGCCCCACCCATTGGAATTACAATATCTAATGAGGTGCGAAAAGAATCATATGTTAGTATTGTAAATTTATTATCACCCTACATTAGGCTACTACCTCATACTTCTGAATTTGTTATACAGTCCACAATGACGCCTAAGACTTAGTTACGTGTCTTAACTTGATGCTCTATACTTATCATTAGCCTTTCTAAAGTAAAAAAGTGTTGCCCTCATCTCGTTGTTTCAACTTCACCACTCACAACCGTTACCGAAGAAAAAGAAACGGATGAGGTACACCTAACGATTTCATCATTGTCGCAGTTTCAACTTCACCACTGACAGCCGTTACAGAAGAAAAAGATACGGATAGACAGATGTGGTCCGGTACACCTAACGAGTTCATCTACACTGCGTACTCGTGTTGGGGCTCGTCACTACACCAATGCCACTTGTTGTGGTGCCGTGGATCGATCAACGTGTCCTTGCTCGTGTACGTTGATTTTTGTAACTTTTGCCGTTAACTTTCCATCAATGTTTCACGGCGTAATTCTGTTTGATAACTTTTCCTGTTAACCTTCCATTACCATTTTATTGTGTAGCAGAATGGACCACACAATCTAATTACCTCCTAATCTCTATTATGTGTGAACGCCAAGGTCTTGCAACAATTGGCATTCGTCCGTTCAGATCTTTCACCCGAAATTTCGTTGTCGCGCCAATCCGTATCGCATGCTCGGAGCCCGAGACCAAACGGGCCACGGCTGCTCGCCGTAACACCGACTTGCCGTGGACCCGTAGACTTGACGGCGCCGGCCCGAACTCTCTTCGCCCTTCTCCTCCTATAAATACCCGGCCCGCCGCGCCGCGCCCCCACCAACCCTTCTGTTCAGTCATCCTTGTCCTTGAAGCCTCCGAATCCGCCCCTGTACCCCACCCCGAGTTGCATGCCCCTATTCGAGTTGCGAACGCGCGGCGCGTGAGGCGGCGGCGTACCGGCGGCGGCGATGGAGAACAGCAGCGGCAGCAGCAGCCTTTTCGCGTCGGTGGTAGGCATTGGTGTGGGCGTCGGCCTCGGCCTGGTGTCGGCGCGGCTCACGGGTTCGACCTCGGACGGAAGCTCTGCCCGCGGCCCCACGGCGGAGGAGGTGGAAGTGGAGCTCCGGCGGCTGGTCGTCGACGGGCGTGACACCGGCGTCTCCTTCGACGACTTCCCGTACTACATCAGGTACGTGTGGGGTTCGACCCCAAGTTCCGACACGGAAAAGGAAGCCTTTTACCCCCTCCTTTTGATTTCCAAGAAAAGCAAGCATGATTTGATTAGTTTATGCCCTTTTGGAATGTTACGGGTAGGATCATGCCTGCCTATTTAGACACCGCGTCAACGCGCATCAATGGAAATTGCAGTAATGTTTGGTGAGCCGTAACTGATGAGGCATGTCCCCCCTTTCTTGCAGCGAGGAAATGCGGCTGGCGCTCACGAGCGCGGCGTACCCGTACCTGAATCAGACGGTCCTGCCGAATCGTATGCCGGTTCTCGCCAACGCTAGCCGCACCATACTGCTCTGCGGCATGTCAGGTTCGCCTCCACAACACCCGCAGCAGCACCGCGGTTTTTGGCAAAGATCATGTTTTGACACACGCGGGTTCTTGTTGTTGTTGCTGCAGAGCCGTGCCTACACTCGCTCGCGAAGGCCGTCGCGCACCAGTTCAATGCCCGCCTGCTCACACTGGACGTCCTGGGGCTCGCTACTCGGGTCAGTTTGAAACTATTCGAGCAATCGTGACCATGATGTCGTGTTGTCCTGATACGATTCTAAACTTTTTGAATGCCATTGCAGATCCGTCACAAGTTCGGCGTGACCAATGAACTGGCTGAGGTTGGTACCATGATTCTTCTTCATACCAGTGCACACAGAGAATATCTTCATTTCGTATGGTACATTTGTTTGATATATGTTCATCGTCAGTGAAAACTCAAGGTTTTGAGTATAGTTTGCCAGTTGATTGGGTGGAACTGCATGTTTTTCTAATATTGAGTTATGGCATCTGTATCACCAGCTTTCTGCTATCAGATTTTTGGACACTCTGTCCTTGAGGAAAGATAATGTGAAAGTGAATTTCATTTGTCCTTACATGAAACCATGATGTCCTTGACTCCTTGGATAAGGACAACAATCGTCTGTCCATGTCCAGCTGTTGGAAAAAGTATACAGACTCTGAGAATTCATCTTTTTACAGCATAGGATCATATTTGTGGTATATGTTATATTTTTGAAAGCTGGAGTGCTACGAAATTTCTGATGATTCCTCACTAATTATGTTTGGTTCCAGTTTCGGATGCCGGAAAAATCCTCATCTAACTCAACCTTGGACAGAGTGTGTGATTGGATTGAATCTTTCAGCTTTATGCGCAAGAAGGCAGAACCAACAGGTATCAACTTAATCAGTTTCTTCATTACCAATTGAATCAATATTTCTTTCTATAACCCAATGAGGAAGATGGCTTACCAAAGTGTAAATTTGAGCCTTGTGAGTTTTAGTTGAGTGCATGTTCCAGTTTTTGTTGTATTCTGATTGAGATGTCACGAAACATTAATGCAGGATCATCCCACAATGAAAAGGGCCTTCTGGATTTGAGGACCAGGTAACACATTTTCTGTGTTATGAACTTTGCACTAAATGCACTATCTCTTATATTTCTAATAATCACTTCTGTATGGTGCCTACAGCGATTGTCGCAATAAGGACACATCATCAGTTCGGGTACAGGTATCTTTGTTACCACCAGCAAAGGACCATGACGACTCAGACTCAGACTCTTCAGAAGATTATGGTGAGTTACTGTTTTGGATCCCATCCATTTATGCCGCAACTGAATGTGTGCATTGGTCAGTTGTATTTTTTTTTTTAAAAAAAAATAGCTGCCATTTCAAAATAGTTTTCCCATAAATTCATCTAGCCTGTCTACATTGATTGTTTCATACAACCGAGATTGTCAAGAGCTTTGTATAGCCTATCTAGATAAACCATGTTCCATATTTTGTTTGAGGTATAATGATGGTAAAAGCAACAATTCTGCATGCACAAGTTACTGATTGTTCCTCTTCTGATACAGAAGCTATTCCCCCAAGCTGGAACGTAGATGAGAAAATTCTAATGCAGTCCATTTACAAGGTAAGTCTGACTGCAGCTGCGTGGTCAAACTTGACGTGCGTTTCTTTTGCTATAAGAGCTGATCTTGGATCCACTTCTGCAGATCATAGTCTCTGTTTCTGAAGACAGCCCGCTTATACTTTACATAAAGGATGTTAACCTATTCCTTTCTTATTCGGAGAGAGCATATTCAATGTTCCTGAAAATGTTGAACAAACTATCAGGACGAGTGTTGATAATTGGTTCACAATTCCTTAATGGTGATGAAAACATTGATGATGTTGATGAGTTTGTCAGTCTTCTATTCCCTTATATTCTCCAGACGAAACCTCCCAAAGAAGAGGCTCAACTTGAGAAATGGAAGACACAAATGGAAACTGATGTGGCAAAAATAAAGACTGAAGCGTTTACGAGGACAGTTACGGATGTTCTCAGCGCGAACAATCTGGAGTGTGATGATTTGAGTGCGCTATCTCGAGATGAATATGACGCAATTCAAAATAACCTTTTCGACATTGTGCGCCCAGCAGTCTCTTACCATTTGATGAATGAGAAGGACCCGGAATACAAGAACGGGAAGCTCATTATATCTTCAACGAGGTTAGTCAATATTTCAACGATCCATTGTTAGCCCTGTGTCCAACTTTTTTTAACACCTTGATTCTTGAACAGCTTATCTCATGGATTAAGAATTTTCCAAGAGAGCAACCTTGGGAAAGATACAGTGGTAAAAAAAGACGAGTCAAAGCAGGTATCCGTGTTTGTCGTCAATAAATATTTTTTATTTACTATTTTTCGTATGTATATAAACCTGAAATCATCTCTTCGCGGACGCGGTAGAAACCAAAGAATTACGTTTTGACATTTCTTACTCACTTATAGGTTAAAGACAATGAATATGAGAAGCGGATTAGAGAATCGGTTATACCTGCTGGTCAAATAGGAGCGACATTTGATGACATTGGAGCACTGGATGATATCAAAGAGTCAATTCAGGAGCTTGTCATGCTGCCACTTCAACGTCCTGATCTATTCAATGGTAGTCTTTTGAAGCCATGCAGGGGAATTTTGCTATTTGGACCACCTGGAACTGGAAAAACTATGCTTGCCAAGGCTATAGCCGAAGAAGCTGGTGCTAGCTTCATAAACATCTCTTTTTCCTCGTTTGCGTCAAAATGGTATGGAGATGGTGAGAAGAGTATTCGGGCGTTGTTCAGTCTGGCTGTAAAAATTGCACCGGCCATCATTTTCTTGGACGAGGCGGACAGCATGTTAGGGACACGCACAAATTCAAATGAACATGAGGTGTCAAGGAGGATCAAGACTGAATTCATGACACATTGGGATGGACTCTTGTCCAAGTCAAATGAAAAGGTTCTTGTGCTTGCTGCGACGAACAGACCATTTGACCTTGATGAAGCAATCGTCAGGCGGTTTGAGCACAGGTGCGTTTGAAATATTGTTCTTATTAAACTTTGTTTGCCATAGATATCACTATATGTGTTGCTGATGTGTCATGTTGTACAAAACAGAATTATGGTTGGCTTGCCCTCTCTTGAAAGTAGGAAGCTTATTTTAGAGAAGTTATTGTCAAAAGAGACGGTTGAAAATATTGACTTCAAGGAACTTGCAAGATTGACTGAAGGATACAGTGGCAGTGATCTGAAGGTTTGTACACTAGTTTGTATATGAAGGTTTATTGTAATGCAGTGGCCACTCTTTGACTCACTTTATATTTCTCCAGAATCTTTGTGTGACAGCTGCTTATCGTCCTGTGAGAGAGCTGCTTCAGAAAGAAAAAGAAAAGAAGGTGAGACCTAGGAGCAACAAACTGGTATAGTAGTAGGAGATACTCTGCAAATCAAGACATAGAATAGGGAAATAGTCGGCATTTTTTATTATATAAAAAAAAAACTCGACCTGCCGGGGGAATACCGCCCCCGATGGCATTTGCTAAGGAGAAGAGCCTCTCACGGCATTTTTTATTATATGATCATAGCACTTCAGATGTTCTGATGATAGCTCTTTCCCAGGCTAAGGATAAACAAGTGACAGTGAAGGATGAGCAAGCTGAGAGTTCCCAAAAAGGCGGGAAGGACAAAGTGAAGGATGAGCACGCTGAGAACCCCCCAAAGCAAGGAAGCGGGAAGGAAAAGCTGAAAAGCGAGAAACGGAAAGCAGGGCAAGTTGCAGAGGGCGAAACTGAAGGTGCCATTGCCCTCAGGCCGCTAAACATGGAGGACTTGAAGCATGCCAAGGATCAAGTAAGTTGCTGGTGACTCAGTTTTCGTGTTTATTTTGCCATTACTCTACCTAAATCGTTGCGCATTTGACACTATTCAGATTGGCGCAAGCTGTGCTAGTGAAGGCCCTGCCATGAGTGAAATCAAGCAGTGGAACGAGCTCTATGGCAAAGGCGGGTCGAGGAAGAAGCAACAGCTGACATACTTCCTGTAGTAAAAGATTGAGAACTGTGTATAGATGTATGTTCAGTTAAGTTGTAATAAACCCCATGTCAGCCGGCGCATGCTGATGAAACAGAGGAATGTTCGCCTGTACCTATGGGTCTAGTTTGAAGAAGTTTGTATGCTAGTTTATGTCTGTTGTAAGGTGTCTTCCCTTCGTTAATCGAGTAATATTGAACTGTGTCAATGATGAAGGGAGTCTCTTTAATTGTTCAGGATAAGATTTGTTCAGAGTGCAACATAGTTTTTAAATTTCCCTGTATGCAGCTCAATGCAAGCTGAGCTGGATGTTCTGCAGGTGGGGATAGCTGGCGCTGCGGTCGAAGTTCACCGCCATCTGCATCGCCGACGACCACCAAATGTTGCTGTAAGTCACATCGCTGATCTTCACACCAGATTCCTGTAAAAGTTCACCTGACTGGGGCAGCCGTGGCTGGGACAGTAGTGCTGGTCGACGACGCCGCGAACGTCTGAGCCCGCGGCCGCCGCATTCGCCCACATCTTGATATGAACCCCGTCCAGTGTGCCAGCCATGGCCGCGAACGCCACCGGCCGTCCTAGTCCACGCCCTTCTCACCGCTCGCCCCTCCTAGGCTCCAGATGCTGCAATCGATCGCTCATACGTATAATACAAGCGCAGTTCAGGTGTTCAACTTCAACCTGTGTAAACCATGAAGACTGAAGAGCGAGGTGCCAGCTCGCTCACCTTATGCCGTGGTCCGGGCCCGGGCCCCGCAGAAGAGGTGCTCGACGCGCGGGTGCGCCGTGCCGGGGTCGACATAGACACGGTCGTCGCCGGTCTTCAATTCTTGATCACTAATTATGTGCTTATTCCCAATCTTGTTGACGGTCTCTCCGCACCATATTTCTTAACTTTGGTGTATGTAGCTAACAATGGGATACGACTCAGAAGTCAGAGCCATAATGGGTTGTTGAGAACCCATCAAATATGGGATGGTACATCATTGTTCATCCTACGAATTTTGTGAGGTGACACCTCCAAATAGGTCTAATTTCACGTCAGACTACCTTTGGATAAGCTCGAAAAGGTTTCCTTAATACATTCTACACCGTATTATTTGGTTCATTTGTTATATTTTCTAAAATAAGAAATTGGCTCTTTTCCGTTCAGTTCCATGTTTGTCTATTATTGTCGTATTTATACCTGATTTCTGCATTGACGCTATGCACAAATATAGTCAAGATTAGCAGCTATAGTTAGTATAGATAATGATACATTAACAAGATAGTAAGAGAATTTGGCATTAATGTAAGACGAGAATGAGTGCCAACAAGGCGACAACAATCAAATGTTTATATTTTGCTAATCCTTGAGGAACGTAAATACGAAAAAAAAATCCTTTACAGAAGGTAAGGATTGCCATCGTATTATACACGTTCAGATTCATAAAAAGATATAAACATATGCAAGTCCCAGATGCTTATTGAATTTCAGTTTGATTAGTCTAATCATCTCCAAGTTTCAATAATACTAAAAGAATAGCAAGCCTTAACTTAGAACCAACCATAAAGCATAGTTGTTTGAAGCTGTGCAGATTATAATAAGGAAGCATAATTATTTAACTTAAACATTATTGATCAAGTTTCCCTAAAAACACACAAATCAAGAACTAAACACTTATTATTACGCTTGAACCATAAAAACACTATCCTTTATGTCTGTCAATACCCATGATTATAATTTATGTTATAAATTTGTAGCGAAGTAGTATGAGAAGCTTAGCAGGAAAAATTATAGAAAAACTCACAATTTTTTGAAAAAATTGTTTATAAATTGGATTGCATATAACTTGTCAAAAAGGTCACTAGAAATAAATGTGCAGGAGGAAAATACACACTTTTAGAAACGTGGGCATGTGCAAATGATATACATGATCCCAAGGAACAAATAAAGTCTTTTGTCAAAAAAAAAAGGAACAATTAAAGTTCTTGTAAGAGACGTGCGTAAATGAATAAGGAGCTTTAGATATAATATTGTGGAAGTTTTGAAACTTTATCTTCATCATTTAGTCATTTTCCTAATATCATCAGTCACTAATGACACCACCTGAACCTAAACTACCATCAGCACTTACTCGCTAGCTTGTATGCAAAATAATTGCATGGCTTTGGTTTATATTTGTCCTTTACATCAATGTAATAGATGGACAAAAGATATTATAAGAGCACTCCAGCTTGGTCATGGTCAGAGTGCGCGGCAAACCGCATGGTTGTAGAAACTGTTTCAAGATACACATCGTACATCCTTTGAAACAAGGTGTGTGATCTCTAATGATGAAGGGTTTTTTAGTTTCCGTTGATGTCCTTAATTAATTCGGTTTTGGTTTTCGACAGTTGAACCTCATAGCCCTTGTTCTCCAAATATATATTTTTTGAGTTACGTCATTTGTTCTCCAGTTTTTTTTTTAACAAAAAGATGCCCAAAGGCATCTTATACCTGACTTATATTTGTCTTCTTTGTATCATTTGTTCTCCAGTTGGGTTAAGGTGGTGCGTGCTTAACGCGAGAGCGGCTAAAATCAGAACTAAAGCTTAGTTGACTGAGTTGTATAGGCAGGTCTGTAGTGACTAGGTAGGATATCATTTCTGCCTGCTATATGTTCCAGTTCGCAAGATCTTGCGTGCAGCAGGTTACAAGCAACTGGGAGGCGCGACGTAGCCGGAGGCCCTGCCGACTGCGTGCTGGCAACTCGCCTCCGCGGGCCTGCCGCCGTCCAAGGTGAGCCTGATGTCCTGCAGGCCGATCCCGCTGCACGGGTTGCTCGCGCTGCAGTCGAACTTCACCGCCACCTGCGACGCCGACGAGCCTTGGATGTCCGTGTACCTCACGTCGCTGATCTTCACGGCCGAGCTCTGGATCACGCGAAATTGTACAAAGAGGGCAGACGGGTCAGGACGACGCCGATCGAGCTCGTCAAGCTGCATATATACGAACATACTACATTACTATTCCCTTTTCATTTTATTGAACGAATCGCAGGCACCTGATGTGGGCAGCCGGCGCCGCCGTGGTTGGGGCAGTAGTTCTGGTCGATGATGATGGGGTTGCGCACATCGCGCATGAGCGCGTGCTCGAAGACGACGCCGCGCACGTACGCGCCCTCCACCGCCGCCCTCGCCCACGTCTTGATCCGCAGCCCGTTCTGCGTGCCGACGAAGGCCGTCCCGGTCACCGTCACGTTCTCCACCCCCTTCTCCTCGCTCTCCTTCCCCAGGCTCCCGATGCTGCAAACCATATATATCTCATACACGCGTGTTCGTTTCACTTTCACAACAGAGTGGACTGGGATCGATTCTACACTGGTCATATATAGTGACTCACCTTATGCCGTGGCCCGGGCCGCAGGTGACGTGCTCGACGCGCAGGTTGGCCGTGCCGGGCCCGACGGAGACGCAGTCGTCGCCGGTCTGGATGCTGGCCCGGGTGACCGTGACCTCCGACGAGCCCTGGACGTGGATGCCGTCCGTGTTGGGGCTGCTCCCCGGCGCGATGATCTTGACGTCCCGCACCGTCACGCCCTCGCAGCCGTTGATCACGACGTGGTACAGCTCGCTGTCCACCGACTTCAGCCCGCTGATCACCACGTTCCTCGAGTTCAGCACCGTCAGCGACTGCGACAGGCGACACGTCGTCACGAGGACACGCAAAATACTTCGCGCATAAATTTTCTAAGAAAATTTTTGGCCCCGGGTGAACTCACTGTTGCTCCGCTGGGGCAGCCGCCGTCCCCGGCTGCCTTCTTGCACGCCCACAGAGCCTCGCCGCGGCCGTCGACGGTGCCGCCCGACACAATGAGTCCGTCGACGTGGTCGAACACGATCCATTCGTCACCGCCGCCGCGGGAGCTGCCACGGCTGGTGTAGCCTGACTGCTGTGCGACGAGCGTGCCATCGAGCTGAAGGGTCATCCTGCTGGAGCACGGGCCAGAGAAGGCCGCATGGCTGAGCAAGAAGTTACCGTTCGGCACGTACACGGTCGCCGGCTCCGGCGACCGGCAAGCGGCGGACCAGGCGGCGGTGAACGCGTCGGCCGAGTCCGTCCGGCCGTCAGGTTTCGCTCCGAAATGGACAACGTTGTACGCTGCAGCATCTGCGGTTGCTGCAGCTGACAAAACGTAACAGGAGAACACCAACACTAGAAAAACATTCAAGCGAGCCATGCATGTATCGAACACTTTCAGGTTCTTGTCAGTGCAAGCTACCAGTTCTCCTCGCCGTCGCTCTTCTTATATATATAGAGCTCATCATCACGTTAGGTCGGGGCGCGTACGAAGTTAGAGCTTGCAAGATTTGAGGCGCGATAGCAGAAACTAGGTACAAAATTGCAGACGCCGCCCCGTGGACACAAGCTAGCTAGCACGGATACTTGATCTCGAACGTACGTGGCATGATTTCTGTTTGTGCTGTATGTATACAAGTCGATCGGGTGATGCAACGCTCCTGGTCGGCAGATTGCTTAAGCGGTCGAGTTCAGCTCCATATATACGTCGGAAACTTCAGCTTGACTTGGGGGCCGGGGATGCAAGTCACATGCGTGACTCAGGAGATAGCAAAGCTACAAGTCCACAACAACCTGGGTTTGTCGTCGTACGCAGGAGACAATAAGCACGAAAAAGGGTTACCTCCTCTCCGAGTGGATTTCAATCTGGTCAGCAGCCTTGCAAGAATCGTGCAAAACACACATCGTTGGGGCAATTGAGCGGCGAAGGTGGCCTTGACGTCTCTCGGAGTTTTAAAACGAATGAATTGAATAACTGAGCTAGGCCACCGGAATGCACGATTGCTGCGAAGCTACACGCTCCGCCTGAAAACGCCGACATGCCACATTCTTCTAAACACACGACTGTATGATTGTTTCAACTCTCGTCATTCTGAACCGTCGTCATATATGACCTGCTTGGTTCGACGTCACAATTTACCACGACAAAAGTTAGGCATCTGCAGGCGTGCTTGGTTGCAGCGCATGCCTCGGCCGCCACATTTTTTGTCTGTCGTTTTGCTCATTTTCCTTGTCAATTTGCTCGTGGCGTGCTTGGCGCCGATTTTCATGTGGCGAACTGTGGTTGGGAAGCAAACACGCCTTAAAAACACATCAGTTGTAAAGCAAAACCTTTGGTCCATTGTGCAAATCGTCAACACCACTAAGCATGAACATGCGTGGGTTCAGGAAGGGAACAAGCGTTGCAGTTGCTTCCCCACTATTCTGCGGGTCCAGAGTTAGTAGTAGTCATAAACTCATAATAACAGGGGTTCTTTTTAGGGACATAATAACAGGTTAGTTTTTTTTTTTTGAGCATCTAATAACAGGTTAGTAAAAAGGTGTATCTTATCTTGTCTCTGTTTGTATCTGGGCCTGGTGGGCTGCCATTGTCGTCATCTGGGCCCTTTGACTGAAACTGGGTTCGCGTAGGCAGAGTAGTGCACAGGCCCCACTCCCCGGACCCCAGCAGCATCAGTCCTTCGTTGTTTTCTCTTTCTACTCTATCTTCCTGAGATTCAGGGTCAGAACTACTTGTACTACCATGAATCTGTCGTACTACAGAGAGGAGTAGTAACTGCTTACCATGAATTAAAACGAAACTTCTCTCGTCAAGTGGATAAGGAGCTTTTAAAAACGAACCACAAATATTGGCTTAATGAAAAGGCAGTGCTCCTGCCTAGTTTTAAAAAAAAAATATATATATTGGGTCCGAACGTGGTCACTCTCGACCGTGCTATTCTTGCTCTGTCTTGAGAAAAAGATTGATTATCAGTCAGACGACTCAACAAACGTACTGCCCGGCGCCCGCTGAGGCAGACCACAGCGCCTAGTCTTTTATCGACCGTGCTAATTTCGTGCTGGACGTACTGCTAGCGTGCCCCACCAGAATCCAGATGCAGTCGCTGTGAACCTCACCACTAGAAGGAAGAAGCACATCAAATTATAACCTACACTTGTGCCGAACAAGCAGGGCCGAGATCAAGGCAAGGGTTGTCGTCCAAACAAGCATTGCCACTTGAGCATGTGCACACAACAGTGAGCCCAGTTTATAAAGTTTCCTACTCCGGGAATTGTCACACAAGCATATGCCTACGAGTCTACCTTTTCCTTCAAACAAAGACGTTGTACATCCGGACAAGAGTCCTTGCACGGGGGCCGGTCGCCCGTCGTCCCGACCTGACGCGACGCAGAGGCGCGGCGCCAAAACCGAGCGCGCAAAGTCATCATCCATGATCCATCACGTCACGTCTTTCTTGGACGAACAGGGAATCGCACATCAGATTACGTCCTTAAACAGAGGAGCACGGGTCTCGACACATGGTTAAGCCATTGCATATTTTCTGAAGAGAGGTGTGGTCGAAACGTTTCACAGGACACAGGAGTACTGTACATTGCGCGCAGAAGCTATTCCAGGCTCGGCTGACAGGAGGACCTTGGCCGGCAGTTTTCTGTTTTGGTCCCTGCCCTGGCGCGGTCAATCCGAATAATTGCAGTTTTGACCGGAGACCACTGTACACCGGTTGGACCGGACCGGACGAGGAGTCGGAGGGAGGGAGTAGAGCACGGGTGAAAAAGGAACACTGTAAAAAAGCTCGCGCCATGGCGTTGGGCTCATCGAGTGCTGGCGCGGTGGCGCCTCGCTGCGATCCCTGTGCAAGACGTCTCGGTCTCGGTTTCCTCTGCACCGCGCTGTGCTGCAGCGAGCGCCCCTGTTGCAGTCGTCGGTTCCCATCCCGCAGCATTTTTCGACGACGCGCATCAAAAAAGTGGTGGAGCAGCAGCAGCCTGCGCTTCTCGCTGCGGCCCTCCCTGCGCAACGACGGCCCCCGCTGGCCGCTCGCGTACTTTGCAAAATAATGGCCGTTTCACAGACTTTTATGAAGCTTCGGTCGAGAAATGGTTGGTTTGGTCCCTTGTGACTTTTCCACGCGTGGTCCGGAAATAGTGAAGCGGATATTCATATTTTGTGGAGCACCTGAGGATCCTGTGTTTCTCATAGCGCTAGCGTGAACCGGAGAAGTGTGATTCTCGACTTGACGGGGTGATGGTAACTGGTTGGCGCCGACGTTTTGTTTTTCTTTTGATCGTTTCGAACATTATGATAAGTTGATAACACAAAGACAAAAAAGATTGCATCTTTTTGTCAGCAGAAGAATCTGAAAGTTTGTCAAATACTAGCCAGATTATAAAGTGCATGATCGAAAGTGTGATTGCGCAGCTGTCCCTCAAGACATTCGCTTTGCTTCATTCGATGGTAAGTTGTTCACTATCAGCAGCCAGTAGTCGCTAGTGCTCTGTGATTAATGCGATTCCACTGAGAAGTTTATAAAAAAAGATAGTAAGGAGTTGGTGTGTTCCCGATTTCTGGTTGTTAGGTAAAAGAGACGAAGGAAAAGAAAATATGACACCTTGACATGGCACCTCACTGATGCTCCCTTCCCACGCAGGTTTTCTGAGTTGGCAACTTCCACCGCCGGAAACGCTAAACAAGCTTAGCCACGCAGGTTTTCCTGGTACCGCGCCAAAATTGACTCGCGATCGTGCAAAATCCCTCGCGCCAACGACCGTGTCATCGACCGCGGATAACAAGAACGCGCGCCAAGAGCCAAGTACCCGCACCGAGCCGGCGAGCCGAGGCGTCACCCGCGCAGCCCAAGCTGCCAAGTCCCAATGCGGAGACCCCCCACTTCGCACCACACACACCGCCAAAAAAACGAAGGAAAAACCCCGAGCCTTTCGCAACCCCACACGTCGCGTCCGCCCCCATCCGCGCGGCTACTCTACTGCCTTTGCCGCTCCCGTTTAAAAAGCCACCGCCCCCACCGGCCACCACCCAGACCGAAACGCAGAGCTGATCTGCCTCCATTAGCGCAGCGCAGTCACCACGTCCACGCCCACTACACCACCACCGCGCCCGCCCATCCGAATCCCAACCCCACGGGCGCGCCTCATGCAGATCCTACGGCTGCTCGCGGCGCGGCGCTTCGGCCGCCGCCGCCGCCGCGCGGTGTCCACCATCACCGCGACGGCGCCGTGCACCCCGTGCGGCCGCCACCTCCACGGCGGGAAGGAGGAGGACGAGGGCCCGTTCTTCGACCTCGACCCCTCCTGCTGGTCCGCGCCCGCGTCCAGCGCCGGCAGCCAGGCCGCCGAGTCCGGCTCCGAGTCCGAGGACTCGTGCTGCGCCCCCGCCCCCGCCGCTTCCGCTGGCGACCTCGACTTCGTCATCAGCCTTCAGCGGAGCCGCTCCTCGTCGCCGTCCTACGAGGAGCGCCTCTTCTTCCGCGGCCTGGCGCCCCCGCCGCCGCCTCCGGTCCCGCTCAACTTCTGCGCGTCCGAGCCGAGCGACGCCGCGTCCCGCCGGTACAGTTGCGCCAGCCGGCGCGGGGGCAGCAGGCTGCAGCTGCGCACGCTCAGCTTCGGCTCCGCCAAGGCCGCGTTCCACGGCGGCCGCGCCAGCTTCTCGCGGAGCTCCAGCAGCGCGCGCTCGGCCGGGCTCTTCGCCGCATCGTACGGCGGGCTCGCCTCGCCCGACGGCCAGGTCGACCAAGACGAGGCCAAGCCCCGGGCGCCCTCGGGCGACGTCTTCAGGCGGTACCTGAGCAAGATCTCGAGCCGACTCCGGCGCGTTTCCGTCGCTCCTGGCGCCTCCGCGGACAGCCGGCTGCGGAAGAGCCGCTCGGCGTCCGCGGCGCAGGTGGCGGCGCCGTCGGCCCAGTCCCCGGCGCCGCAGCGCCGCGACGACACTTTCATCGAGAAGCAGGACGGCATCGCGAGCGCCATCGCGCACTGCAAGCAGTCCCTCCACCGAGGTACGCACTAGCGTCGTGCGCGTGTGCCAGCGTCCGGGCGCCGTTGCCTTGACGCCACCGGCCGTCTCGTGCCTCCATTAATCTGTCGAATTAAGCACACACTATTTTCTTTTTCTGATGCGCCTGTCACTTGCATTCGTGCAGCTTCCATCTCGGAGTGCGACACGTCGTTGCTACGATCACGGAGCGACCCGGGGGCGTAACCAGCACAGCGTCTTGGCCGCATTGCTCACCATTTCGATTCGTCCGCCGCACCGGAGGAGACGAGAATCGAAGCTTCGACCTGAATTTCGCTAAAGAAGCGAGGAAAACGCGACGAACCTGCATGCCGCAAGTACAAATGGCTAACTAAAGGTTCAAGAACATGTGGCGATGCAACATCTTTAGCCTTGTTTATGTTGTGTGTGGCGGTGGGAGCGTGAGTTCGTCCTTTTTTGTGGTTTTAGGCGTGGAGAAAGAGCTCCTTTTAGGCTCCTTTAACCACCTCCCCCCATGTACACAAGCGTGGATCTGAATCTCTTTATCTTTCTTTTTTCTGTTCAAGTTCCTCTTTTAGGTTTGCTTTGTTGTACAAGTGACTTGCAACACGATCTGTAATTTGCTACTCAGCCACATTCGCCGTGCGGATCGACTGTAACCTCATCTGAATCTCGCCGTCATGTTCCTTTAGCAGCTCATTCAGCATTGTCAGAACCGTGCAAGATTTGTGTCTATGGGTGCGTTCGGTTCCCCTCTAAAAACCCTCTAAACTTTATACCCCTCTAAAGTAAAAAGAATCTTACTATTTAGGAGTACTAAATAAAATTTAATTACAAAACCTTTCTGCAGATGAGCGCTATTTTTCGAGACGAATCTAATGAACCTAATTAATCAATGTTTTGACACAGTAATGCTACAGTAACTATCGTCTAATCGCCGCTTAATTTCCCTCATTACGTTCGTCTCGCGAAATAGATGGAGGATCCTGAACTTAGTTTTGTAATTTGACTTTGTTTAGTACACATAAATACTACCGGCATCTTTGATGTGACCCCTTTATACCCCTCTAAAATGATCCGAACGCAGCCTATAGCTCCATCGTCGCGAACACTCGTACGACTAGTCCTTCCCATTATTCGGTCCCGCACGCGTAGCAGTACTTGAGCTTTGCAAGAGGACGGTCACCCTGGCTGCTGATCACTGTGCAGCGTGTAAGCGGCGCCGGTACAAACCTGTACTAGCAGCAGCTGCATCCAACCGCCCAGCAACAGCAAGCTGTACGTTCTCTGGTTTCTCTGCCTGTCCAAAGCCGGTGGCGAGCAGGTGGGAGACGAGACGAGCGGGATCACGGAAAAGCTCGAAAAAAGCTCGAGGCCCCCCTCCAACGACGCGAGCAATGAGCGCTGCGGCGTAGAGGTAGAGTACGTACGATGTGTGGGTAGTGATTGGTGAAGACAAAGATCTGCGCATGATTCTGAGGGGTCCTCTCTGCCATGGGGAACCGCGCCGCGCCCCCATCGCTTCCGTTCCGGCTTTGTTTATCTCCCCTCCACCACCAGCACCACCACCGCTGCGATTTCCTCCTACCTGGTTAATTTTCTGCCCAGCTGGCCGTCACCTGCTTACGCGCAAGGTCGCGAGGGGAAAAGGTCGCGAGAATGGCCCAAAGCCGCACCCGCTTTGACGACGAAAGGAGACCCGGGAAAGCATTGTTTAGTCTGACCTTTCCGAGGGTTGAAGCCTTTAACCTCGTTCCGGTTAGGGCAAAGCCGTGGCGGAACCGAGCCAAAGCGGGCAGCAAAAGCTGTACGACTTGCGCGCCGTGCATCGTCGTCAGCATCAGCGGCGAATCCGAGGCGGGGTGCTTTTCCGGCCGCGCCCAGCCAGCGTGCATCTGAGGCCACGGCGTGGGGCCACCACCGCCATCATATGCCCTGGAAAACTTTTTTCTCTGTATAGGAGTATCATATTCTTTGGTTGTGCAATTCTTTTTTGTTTTTCTTCTTCTTACTACGTTGTTGTGCTGATGACAAAACTGTGTGCCTCTGCAGGAACTCGCGGGTGCAATGATGGACTGCCGCGATGCGTAGGATTTCGCGGATCTTGACTGCCTGGAGAAGAGGGAAATTGCGCTTCATTTCGGTGGGGTTCGCTGCAGCGGTGACAGATGTAACAGTAATAGAACGGAAGAGCTCACAGCGCACTGTTTCTAGGGCAATCGATTTCGTCTTTCGATCTTAGGAACCCACTTATCATGGCGATCGACTGGAGCGAAGAAGATAGCCATCATGCCGTTACGAAGGAGAACAGAGGAAGCCCCGAACCGGTTATTCGATGAGCTCTTGCAAGTGCCTGAATCCTCGTGCAATTTCTGCAATTCATTAGTAGTGGTAGTAGTTGCCACGGAATCATGCATGTTAGTACTGTATTCTACTAGGTGCTCTTTAAACAATGTTTGTCCAAGATTTGTGCAATCTACTAGCCCATGAGTGCGGGCGGGGCACCGTTATTTTGAACGAAGGGGTAGACCACGCCTATCCCGTGTCTGGAGGAGACCTAAACATGCCGCGAACAATCTCGTCTCCCCATTGTCTCGTTCATGAACGTGTACGTACGTTCCTTGCAGCCCAGCTACCGTGCACGAACTCAGTTTCGGCACGTTGTCGACAGGCGCCGGGAGACACGATCGCTGGCCGCAGTTTTCAAGGGTGCGCGACAGCAGGCAACCTCCTTGGCGCTGCAACTAACTGTTTGGCTCTCTCTGCGTTTTTCTTCTTTCTTTCAAATACAAGTCTCTGCTGCTTCAGAGGTGCATGAACGCACGCCGAATCGGGGCAGAGCGTCGGTTAACTCGCGTCGTTCCAGGCATCAAACGTGCCTGTGAATCGCGGACAGGGACGGGACCAAGACGATAAGCAGCAAGGGGATCTAAAAAGTCTGCAGAGGCCGAGAAATTCCGTGACGACACCTGCACCGTGTATGGCTTGCAAAGGCAGCAACGGCGCTCGCCGCTCTCCACTTGTTGGAACAACAGGCAACCCTTCGCGCTCGGCCTAGAAAGATGAACATTTTTTTTGGCTTTTGCTTTCCCCAAAGTGGATAGCAGTTTTTTCAAAGCATCGACTTCATTCTTGTTCACCTCCTCTAGAGAGCTTGAATGTGCATTTCTTCCTTTTCGGAGTACCGGAGGTGCGGTGTACTTGTTGTCCTTGGGGAGAGTCAACGATTGGTCCCAATCATTAGTTCTTAAGTGACCTTATTTGGTCACGAGTGATATACGCCGAGGCACTAGATTGTATGCTAGTCAATCCGTGCATCCTGTGCTGCTTCTAGTGACTACAATCTTGATTTACATTACTTAGCCCAAAAAAGCTTTAAAAAGTTGTACGTTTTACCCCTTTAATCTGCCACAGTGAAGGTAGCAATGGATCTTCTTGTTTCTTTCTCTTTTTTATTCTTTTTTCTTTCTTTTGAGATATATACGGAGTATTTTTTTTTCCCGAACAAATGAGCAAGAGCACTTCTCTTTCATCTCAGGACTAAGGAGAAAAAAAAGTACATCATTTGTTACATTTTACTACCTCTGTTTCATAATACAAGCATTTCTAGGTTTGATCATAATCAAACTTCTTCGTCGTTGATTATTAATAACAAAAAGTTTATAGTATTTAATCATATGCAAATGATCTTGCAACTAGTTATATTTTAGGTAATTTATTTTTATTTGATATTATTAGTTAAAGTTGGAAATATTGGAGCCTTTTTTATTAAGCCTTTTTTTTTGGAACGGGTGAGTATTGATTACAGAGTGTTCGCCAAAAAAAAGAGTGTTCTCTAATAATACTTTATTCAAGATAGTACTACCTCCGTCTTAAAATGTAAGTATTTGTTGATTTTTGAAGATCACGTTGGCCCATTCATCTTATTCAAAAAAAATTATAAAAATATTATTTATTTTCTTACAATTTGTTTTATCATTAGATGTGTGCAAGTGCAATGGACCACGAAGAGAGCTTTTGGTGAGATGCGGCCTGGCTAGAGTAGTGAACCTTGTGATTTGGGCCTTTGACCCAAGGCAGTGGGCCAGTGGCTAGCCCATTCTTTGCTTGAGAAGCAGGTGAAACTTCCTAGGGCCTTCGGGAATGGGCTTGCGAGCGAGGTTTCTGGTTCTGATTTCTGAACACCCAACTGAACGAAGGTTCTTTTTTTGTTTATGTTTTTTTTTTGAGGGGAAAACTTTCGTTCAGTTCTTTTTAAAAAAAAAAAACTGAACGAAAGTTTGGCCTCAAAAGAATTGGCCGTGTTAGATGATACGATCACTGGTGGTTAGTTAAAAATTGCCAAAGAATGGTGCAGGATGAGGACTACTACGCAAGTACACATACTTGTGATGAAGTCCAGAAGATGATCTTCAAGTGGCGACGCACCGGGAAGCGGGAATATATTGGCTTGGTGAGTAATAGTTCGGGCCTGCTAGATTTGCGGAGAATTTTGAGCGCCATTTTTCGCTGTGATTTCTTTTGGGAGTACCTGCCTGTGTATGTGGGGCCTGAAGCATCGCAGGAACCACAGCTGACAAAGGACAAGGAGGATCTGCCGACCTGGTATCGATGAGGTGCGAGATGGTCAATGTGGATTGCTGCGACGGCATGCGCGTTGTTTGCTTGTGATTCTACAGAGAACAAATATTCTGCATCCTTGCACCTGTTGGTAGCCTGCCTCCTTAAGGATGTGTCCGGCTTGACTGATGATTGGGGTATACTGAAACATGCAACTGCTGTTAAGGTGATGTTTTGCCATGAAGAAGCTGGTGATTATCATGAGATGTTTTTCGAAGCTGAGATGTCAAAGTTGGTGGATTATGCTTCATAAATTTGCACGTACAGTTAGTTGTGAAGAACCCACCAACAGATGGCCTCTGCCCATAAAGCTAAGACTCAGAAAATAACACTGTTGAGGAACTTGGTTATGGAGGTACAGGTAAGGAAGCGTATGAAGCTGGCGAAGACAAATGAGCCCTAGAAAGATACCTGAAGAAGACAAATGTACGCAGAATGAAAGCTGAAACTCTTGCAGCTACCTACTCCCTACGGTTAGTTGATTTCGTTAGGATAACTATCTTAGCTCAGCATCGAGCTCGACGGTGTTCCGCTCCATGCGTGGCATAAGAAGACTGCACAAGAGGTGCTTTCGTCCTCGGCTTGGGTCGAGAAGCTGGATCCGGCCACGGAAACCATGACTGATCTCTCCACCTTCCGCCTCACTGCCTGGACCAATGATCCGAGCTCCATCCCGACTTCGAAGCTGATGCAGATACCGGAGGCAGAGCCGGCCACCGTCCATCCTGATCCGGTCATGCAAGCCATCTTCGCCAACCTGCCACCACACCTCCGGGAGAAGAAGACCCTCACCTACAACATCATCGTGCATCTCCGCAGCATGGCGGATTTCAACGTAAGCTCATCCTCCTCGGGAGACCCGTCGCCGCCTTCTTCTGACGGTGATAGCGGCCCGGAGGGTGACCCCCGGCGCGGTTACGGCGATAACCCGGGTGGTGGGCCCAAGCTTCGGGGCTTCCGTTGCGAGCGGGGGGTGGTCGACGGCGAGACGGCGGAGCAGCCGCCGGCGGGCGAGCACAGGCACCGCCAGGTCCCGTCAAAGGAAGCGACCCAGTCAATGCCGAGGCCTTCCACATGGCGGATGTCGTCAGCAGCGTGTGCTGGTTCTGACAAAAGCCTACAGCAAGATCAGGAATCCCTTCCTAAAGTGGGGGGAGAAAAGGAGAAAGAGGGACAGCAATGCTTTGGGTTGAACAGCAAAGCTGAACAAGTGCAAGAGGTGATGGGGCACAGTCACGAGCTCCTTCCGTGCTGTGCTGCTAACCGCCAAGCGACGGAAGAAGAGAACAGCCAGGCAACTGGTGGCATGCAAGCTGAAGGCTGCGTACGAGGAAAAAGTGAACGAGGTGGGCCTTGACGAGTTGGTGGTCGTGGAAAAGAAGCTACCAGTCGCTATCCCGAGGAAGGGGACAGAGACCGATCCGATGTTGATCGAGCTGGAAGCGGCCTTTTCAAAGGGCACCGATTCGGAGCGTGTCCTTGCTTTGGAAGAAGACAAGACTGGGACCCCTGGGGAGATGCGTGTCCTTGCCATAGAAGAAGACAAGGCGGGGCCCCCTGGTGAGGTGGAGCTTCCAGAGAGTCCTCCAGTGCTGGTTGGGCAGGACCAGAGCCAAGGCGGGAATTCAAACCGGGAGCTGGGAGACGAGCAAGAAGAGACGCACCAAGGATCAACTGATCTGGATGGAACCAAGGCCCAACAGGCAGGGGTGAGTGCAACGGCCCAGGGAGCCGAGGCCAGAGAACAGGAGGGAGAAGACAGTTCGGCAGAGGCCGGCGACCCAAGGAAACTGGAAGCCTTTGTGTCCAAGGTACAGTCCAAGATACGTACGCCGCTGGCTAGCAAACAGAAGAAGGATCGACAGCTTCCTGTCATCGAGGGATCGCCAACAATGAACACAGTCATTAAGCGAAGCAAGCGGATAGCAAAGCAGCCTCTTGCTAATGTGCCATCATCCAAGAGAGCGGAGGTACTAATCATGCAGCGGCTAGGTTTGGCCAAGGAGAACGCCCAGCCGACGGCAGAAGCAAAACGTAACCTCGACGACTTCTTCTCCAAGGGACTGCAGGAAGAACACATTGCAGTTCTTCGCGCGGTGTTCCCGAAGAAAGCGCTGCCGAGCTTGGAGCTAGCAGCGGGGGAGGCGGTGGCCTGATGGCTTCCCCCCTCCCTGCGGCTCTTGGGGGAAGGTTCCATGGATAATACGACCATATTATCTTGGAATGTTCGCGGGCTTAACACGCAGGCCCGGCGCGATGCTGTCCGGCTATTGGTAGCGGACACTAGAGCTGTGCTAGTTTGCATTCAGGAGACTAAGCTTGATGTAGTAGATAACAATGTAATTTTAGGCATGCTGGGTAATCAATTCATGGATTACGCGTATGTCCCCGCGGCTCACACTCGAGGTGGGATCCTGGTAGCGTCTCGCCAGGCACGAGCAACAATTTCTGACGTTCATATCGGTTGCTTCTCGATCACGGTTAAGGTGCAAATTGCAGGTGAAGAGGATACCTGGTGGCTCACGACGGTATACGGGCCGCAAACAGACCTGCATAAGGAGCTGTTTCTTGAGGAGCTCACCGCGGTGCGCGACGCCTGTACAGGCCCTTGGCTCCTCTTGGGCGATTTTAACCTGATCCTTAACGAGGAAGACAAGAGTAATGACTGTATTAACCGTCGTAATCTAAGGAGGTTTCGACGGGTGGGGCACGAGATGGCGCTGCAGGACCTGCATCTTCATGGCAGAGTGTACACTTGGAGCAATGAGAGGGAGAATCCCACGCTAGTGCGCCTGGACAGGGCTCTAGCGTCGCTTGATTGGGAAGAGAGGTATCCGTTCTGCTTCTTGCAAGCATTGTCGTCAGAAGCCTCAGATCACTGTCCCATTCTGTTACAAACAAATGCAGCGATAAGAGCTAAGCCAAGGTTTCACTTTGAAATCTTTTGGCCAAAGTTTGATGGCTATTTAGAAGCAGTCCAACGAGGATGGGCCTGCCAGACAGCAAATCTTGGCCCATACAAGAGGCTGGATGCATTGCTGCGGAACACAGCTCGAGAGCTGCAGAGCTGGGCCGCCAAACACATCGGCCGAATCAAAACCCAGCTCATCATCGCCAGGGAGGTAGTGTTGCGGCTCGATCAAGCTCAAGAGCAGCGTAGTCTTTCTTCACAAGAAACAGAGCTGCGGAAGGAACTCAAGTTCAGCGCACGAAGGAGGAAGAACCACATAGCTAGGCTGCAGTACAACGACATCACGGCCTATGCGCAAGATGAAATGGCAGAAGTCTTGCATGACTATTTTCAGTAAGTGTTGGGGTCAGAAGAAGAGCGACAATGCAGCATTAACCTGGAAGCCTTGGGGATTGATCAGCATGCTATGCAGGGCCTAGAGGCCCCGTTCTCGGAGGAGGAAGTGTGGCGCGTAATTCGGGAGCTACCGGCAGACAAGTCGCCGGGGCCTGATGGGTTTACAGGCGCTTTCTATCAATCGGCGTGGAGCGTCATCAAAGGAGACATCATGAGGGCGGTTAATTCCTTCTACAACGCTGATGGCAGAAGCTTCCATAGCATCAATGGAGCGTTGTTGGTGCTGCTACCAAAGAAACCAGATGCTAAAGAGCCACAGGAATTCAGGCCAATTAGCCTGATCCACAACTTCCCTAAGCTAATGTCCAAACTGCTGGTTGCTAGACTGACGCCGTTCCTCCGGAACCTGGTGCATATCAACCAGAGCGCGTTTATTCGTGGCCGTTCCATTCTAGATAACTTCAAGTATGTCCAGCAGGCGGCGAAAACTCTGCGACAACGAAAGATTCCCAAGCTGTTACTCAAGCTTGATATCTCCAAAGCCTTTGATACGGTAAACTGGGCTTTCATGATCGAAGTGCTCCGCGGCATGGGTTTTGGACGTAGATGGTGCAGCTGGATTGCGATCCTTCTATCATCCGCGTCAACGCGAGTTCTGCTGAATGGAAGGCCTGGCGCGCCAATCCGCCATCGGCGCGGTGTCCGCCAGGGTGACCCCCTCTCTCCGATGCTTTTCATCTTGGTGATGGAGGTTCTGAACAGGCTGGTTGACTGTGCGGGATCAGACGGACTGCTCCAACCTATAGGACACAAGGCAGTCAAATTTCGATGCAGCTTGTATGCGGATGATGTGATCCTGTTCATGGCGCCGACAGCTCAGGAAGCAACAGTAATTGCGGAAATACTACGGATCTTTGGGAGCGCGAGTGGTCTTCATACGAATATGGACAAGTGCTCGCTAACTCCAATTTGGAGTTCAGAGGTGCAAACGGAGCAGGTACATGCAATCCTGCCATGCCAAGTGACTACCTTCCCCATCAAGTACCTTGGCCTCCCGCTTTCTACAACTAAAATTCCGAAGTCCCACATAATGCCGATTGTGGAAAGTGTGGCGGCACGGCTGCCACCATGGCAAGGATCGCTCATGGCGAGAAGTGGACGGTTGATCAAAGTGAAGTCAGTGCTGTCCGCAATTCCTCTGTACATCCTCATGGCGGACCACTTACCACCATGGGCACTAAAACAGATAGATGGAATACGCAGGAAGTTTCTGTGGGCGGGTCATGACCAGTCAGTGCAGGGGAAGTGCGTCGTCGCATGGAGTGCGGTGACCAAACCCATCAGTATGGGGGTGCTGGGCGTCCAGGACCTAAAGCTGACGGGAGTGGCCATGAGACTGCGGTGGTTGTGGTTACAGAAGACTGATCAAGATAGAGCTTGGTCAGCATTGAGCATCAAAGCAGATCCGGTGGTGCAACAATTCTTCACAGCATCGATCAAGGCGATTGTGGGACGAGGAGACAAAGTCAAGTTCTGGACAGACTACTGGATAGATGGGGAGTCAGTGAAGGAAATCGCGCCAAACGTGCTACCAAATGTTGGGCCGAGAACAGCCAAGACGCGCACGGTGAGGTGAGGCCTGGGAGCAATGCACTGGACGCGGGATGTGCAGGGCAACCTATCCGTTTCAGTGCTGGCGGAGATGGTGCGTCTCTATGCCAGAATCAGGAACATACAATTGCAGCCAGACATTGATGACAGGTTCCTGTGGCGATGGTCACCGGATGGCCAATACAGCGCCAAGTCCGCATATAACATGCTCCAACAAGGAGGTACCGACCTGGACGGGGCTAAACGGTTATGGAAGACTTGGGCGCCTTTGAAAGTAAAATTCTTCTTCTGGGTTGCTCTGCGTCGCAGGCTGTGGACGGCGGACAGAAGAATTCGCCATAACCTGGAAGCCAATCCAGTGTGCACATTGTGTGATCAGGAGGCTGAAACACCGGAACACATCTTCATCAAGTGTGTCTATGCGCGGGAGATATGGTCGACCATCATCGCATGGTTGACTGGTGCTTCACCGAGCCCAAGAGCGAGAGTCACAGTTGCCTCTTGGTGGCGGCAGGTTCGCAGGATGGTACCAAGCGCCAGGAAGAAAGGATTCGACACCCTCTACCTCCTCATTGTATGGCATCTCTGGAAGGAAAGGAATGCGCGAGTGTTCGAGGGGATCCAGTCGACGGTGCCGCAAAGACTTCAGAGACTACGAGAGGAAGCGGTGCTTTGGGTGATGGCAGGAGCTAAGGCTCTAGGGAGTTTAGGTTGCGAGTAGTCCGTATAAGGCTTCAACGGTGCGTAGGCGGCCTTTGGCTAGTTTTCTATGTAACCGAGCGTGAGCTTCACTCCGCGTTGTGTAAAACTTTTCTTCTAATCAATCAATGATACGCAGCTCTCCTGCGTATTCGAGAAAAAAACTATCTTAGCTCAAAAATGAACTAAACTATTATCGTCATCCATCGGACGGAGTAATTGTCGAAAGGCAGTTTTTGTTATGCAAGCATGTCTGTAGGAAACATATGTAGAATGTACGAAGCGTGCCGCTCATGATGTGAGTTGGTTTGAAACATTACGTATCTTTCGTCTACATGGTTGCGGAATGGCAACTCTTCACTTCACTTCAAAAATGAAGTAAAATTCAGTGTTGTTATTCAGTTATGGATTTGAATAACTGTTCATCTTACGCGTGGTCTTAGTCATGCGGATGACTAACATACTCGTCCACCATCTGGGCACCACAGTTCCGCTCAGCCTCAAATACAAAGGCGAGATTTAACATCATAGCAACTGGAATAGGTCAGATTACTAAATCCTCTAGCGGGACTCTTTAGTTATCATATTACTTCATAGATGCAAAAGGTGCAGCAGTAGCAGGAACTTAGTACAACTCAGCGAGGCATGTCATTCTTGGAGCGAGGCATGTCATTCGATAGCTGCTTGATAGGCCCAATCCAGAAGCGTCTGATGTGCACACGTCATGGTACGTTTTCTTCAGATTAGACCAAATGACACTTTCACATATATATGGAGCTTGGATATGTACAGGCTATATATTCCCGGCACAGAAGCATAGAGACAGGTTCATATCATCGGACAGCGTTATTACCAGCAAATACATGTTAAACCACAGGCGAAAGCATGTCGATAGTGTACAATCTAAAATTGATTGATGCAGACTGTTGAAGGCAATGGTGTAACACCTAACGAACCGCAAAGGCACGGGAGGTCCCTGTAAAATGCTTGATGGACCCAATCAACGGCTTGGAGGCACCAAAATGCCTGAATCTGTAGACACCCGATGGAGCATCTTCAGGAATTGTCCACTCCAGAGTCGCAAAACTTCTTGGACTCAATCGTCGAGGCCTTGACCACTTGAAGCGCAATGACCAATCATCATCATCATAGGCAGGAATCCAGTTGTTGCCACCTTCTAGCTTCTCAACGAGTGCGAAGGTGCCCTCAGTGAGAAGGTCATTCCTTGGACAGGCTGTATAGAATGTAGCATTCACAGTACTGCCCTTCCTGAAGGTTGAGTTTGCGGGAACATCTGAACTGACATCTCCAAACTTGACCCCAGGGGGTGTTGAGTCGAACATAACCCCTGGGAGCAGTCCAATCTGCTTATCCAATAGATCAGGAGGTTGGAAATTTGTTGGGACCTCTTTGTTTGCAACCATGGCTGTCGCAAGCTTCTGAAACTCTTGAATGTAGGCACTCAAGGTATGGGGGCCATACAGTGTTGATGCTCCCTGAAAAAGGCATTTATTTGTTCACATAGCATACTGTAAGTTGTTCATGAACAGTGAACACTATAGCCAAAACCCGCTTCAGTGATCATACTGTGCATATTTAGCAGGAAGACCATTTAAAATGCACTGAATATGTATCAGACACATCCATAGAAGGCAGAAGTATGAACAGTTAAACTCAAACAAACAAACAAACATGCACTTATGTGTGCACCCAAAAGGTTTCTCCCCTCATCTGTTGAAGGGCAATGTGGTGGCCCACATTTATAATGCCTTGCAAACAAATAGAAGAAGATGCTGTGCAGGCCTATTAATGTACAATTTCTAGATTGAAAAGGGATGCATAGAAAGCATGACAGGAAATGGAATGAATCTCAATTTCTGGCTAATGATGCAAGTCAAACACATGAAATTTGAAATAGGACAAAGCAGTGGCAGAGCTTCACTAGGGCCATTGGGAGGCTAATTTTACTACTAAGTTCTATTTTGCCACTGGGATAAAGTTCCTATCCAGGCATAGCAATGAAACCTGCCGTTCTTAGTAGACCAGATAAAAAGGTCCATATACATAACTAAACAATAAAGGGTGAAAGGGCTAAGGGCTAAACATAAACAAAAAGTGATTCATCCATTACATTCTATTTTTTTTTATCAATCTAAGGTAAAAAATGGGCTGGGAACACATACGCACCTCATATCTCTGGATCTCATATTCTTCAAAAGTTGTAACATATTGAGAATAGGTGTTTGTTAGCCCCGCAAGGACAACATGAATATCGTCACTAAATTCACCACTCTTGTCACTTGTAAGTACAGCTTTAACAGCATCACGTAGCCTCCTGCCTGCCATAGTTGTGAATTCTGTACCGAAACGCAACCATCAAAATTTTACATGAGCATGCGATTTCCTAATAATAAATTCAAGAAATCAAGTATATTCCTAAAAAAAAAATCGATAGATCAAGAAATCACATGCACTCTCTTTTGATGGATGTTTTAGGAGTTAGGAAATGGGAATATACCTCCAGGGACACACAAGATAACCAGCTGGCCCATTCTTATGATCTGAATTGGAAGTATCGCAGGCTGCATAGTAATATAGAAATTAATACAGGACCAACAAAGAATCAATTGCACTAATTCGGTAAGTTAGCTTCTAATAACTTGATGCATAGTTCAAACATTACGGAGCTAACATGACTGCCTGGTGCTGGTCTATGATTCAGAAGTGACGGATCATTTCATGTCATCACCGCTAGAATCCTGAAGCTAAGCTTCAAATCAGTTCAAAGTTGAAATAGATGAGAACATCAGTGTCACTACTAACTAAGAATTAGTGTTTTATCAGCATGCAGTATTAATATATCGAAACAAAGGTTTGTTGCTCATTGATGGTGGCCTTGGTATCAACTATCAACTGACATAATGCATTTGCATATCCAGAGAAAACTAGAAACATTTGACAAGACTGGCTATGGTTGTCAAGAAAAAGAAGACATACTGCCCAATCATATGGTTCCTTCATTTCACCCGTGTCTAGCAATATTGGTTTTGGAGCTTGACATTTAACTTGCTCCGGCCCTGGTGGCTTAAGAACATTTCGAACTAACTTCCAGAAAGGGTTTCCCTAATAAGAGATGATGTCAAATAGTTATTAGCATGTCAAAAACAAATATGAAGCTAGTTTTGAATGATATGGCTAACCTTGGTGTCTCCTTGTTTAAAATCGAAAGCTCCAGGACCATCTGTGGTTCCAGCAGCAAAGGCAAATCCCATGGCTGCTGGGCATGTTTTCACCACCTGCTGACCTCCTGAACTTGTAGGAATATTCACTTCAAGTTGTGAGAAATCTAGGTAAGTATGCCTGTAGTCAATTTTGCCTTGTATTTCCTCAGAAGCTGAATTAAAAAGATCCACGGCCTTGAGAAATTGCCTGTTGCCAATGATACGCGTACTTTCGAATTCATCAGGATATCTGCAACACCACGATATTTTTTTTTTCAAAAAATCATTTATAATGAGCTATTCCAGATATGCAATAACACGAAACCCACAATTATACTGAGTAGTAGCACAGTGCATACCCTGGGGCTCGTCCATAGCATAGTTCATTCTTCCCATTGCATGTACTGTGATTGAAGTCACAAGGAAGACCAGTGTCTATACAAAATGTTCCCAGGACATTTGGACTAACATCTCCACAGTTTGACTGGCAGAATGCAGAAACAAATTTAGGCTTGTTCTGTCGAGTGCTCCTAATGCGCCTCGTAATACTTGAACCTGATAATCGCCTTCCACCTGAGGCCTCGTAGGTTGATGCCAACTGTATCAAATCATCCGCTACGCAAAAGAAATTGCAGAAAGAAATATTTAGTAACAATGCTAAGTGTTTCATTTCAATACAAAACATAAGCAGCCAGGAAGCAAGGAACATACTTATCTCATTCGGTTCAGGAATGATTGAAGAGACCCTTCGCGGAATTCCAGATGTCTTGTGAAAAGATTCCAAATCATCAGAGTTTACAAGACCCGCCTGCTCTGTATTGACATTTTGTTCTGCCCAATCTTCCATGAACCGTGCAGCGGCTCCTTTGTTATCACCACTTATCAACGAATTTGTTCGACTCATTGATGTTCCATGAGTTGCAAACCAATTGAAACTCCCAACTGGACCCAATTCATCAGTAACAAATTTGATAAGGGTCATTTCTTTATCAACATTATACTCATATTTGCTTCTTTCCTCAGGGGGATTGTTTAGGTATGCACTCGGGCTGCGATTCACACCAGCATCAAGGAGGTCACCTGAAAATCATGTGCCTCACACTTGGTCACAATATCTTTGCAGTAACTAAACATCAGTGTAGCAGACGGTACAAATGTAATAGAGCATCTAATATGACTTTGGTCACCATGTTTGCAGTAACGAACACTTTGGCCACATATATACATTCATATCTACAAACTTTACAACTGGTCATGAATAATAAAATGATTAATTGACCAGAATCAAAACAATAAGATTTGAAGGACTACTTAAAAGTTAAAACTAAATGGAAAGCATATCCCGAGTGAAATGGAACACTCAACAGACAGTACAAAATTAGTCCCAGCAGTGCTTTGAAAACAAAAATAAACTTGTGGTGTTAGGGAAAATTCTGGAAGCACCTCTCTTCCTTGACAGGTTACATAGATATATACATTAGGATGGGCTCATGGGCCTGTTATATACAGCCCAACACTCCCCCTCAAGATGGGCGATAGATATCTATCATCCCCATCTTGTTACATGCCATATCACACTCTTTTACTCCTAAACCCTTAGTTAAACAGTCAGCTATTTGATTACTCGAGTTTACATGACTCAACTCTAATACACCACCATCTAACTTCTCTTTGATGAAGAACCGATCAATCTCCACATGTTTTGTTCTATCATGTTGAACAGGATTGTTAGCTATATTAATAGCCGACTTGTTATCACACCAAAGCTTCAAAGGACCTTTTCTGAGAACATTCAGCTCCAATAGAAGATTCCTTACCCATAGCATTTCACATACCACAAGTGACATAGCTCTATACTCTGCTTCAGCGGTTGAGCGAGACACAACTGCTTGTTTTTTGCTTCTCCATGACACCAAATTTCCTCCGACAAAGACACAATAGCCTGAAGTCGATCTCCTATCATCAATGCAATTAGCCCAATCAGCATCACAGTAAGCCTCCACCTTAAGATGACCATGGCTCTTAAAAATAATTCCCTTTCCAGGACTACTCTTCAAATATCGTAGTATGCGATAAACAGCATCAAGATGTCCAGTCCTAGGATCATGCATGTATCTACTCACAACACTAACAGCATATGAGATATCAGGCCTTGTATGACACAAATAGATAAGCCTCCCAACCAATCTCTGATATCTCTCCTTATTCACTGGATCACCAGATTCAGCACATAGCTTGTGGTTTGGATCAATAGGTGTCGATGCGGGTCGACATCCAAGCATACTTGTCTCTGTGAGTAAGTCGAGAACATACTTTCTCTGTGAGAGAACTATGCCTTTTGGAGATCGAGCAATCTCAATACCAAGAAAGTACCTGAGTGCACCAAGGTCCTTCACCTCAAATTCTTTGCTCAGATTTACCTTTAGACGTTTGATTTCCATTTCATCATCACCGGTAATGATGATATCATCCACATATACAGCCAACACTGTGATTTTACGCCCTGAATGTCTATAGAATACAGTATGGTCTCCATTGCATTGCTTGTATTCCATAGCATATAGCGCACGTTTAAATCTGTCAAACCATGCACGTGGAGATTGCTTGAGACCATATAACGACTTTCTCAGTTTACACACCTTGCCAACTGCATCGGGCTTAGAAAAACCTGGTGGAAGTTCCATATACACCTCTTCTTGAAGATCACCGTGCAAGAAGGCATTTTTTACATCTAGCTGATATAAGGGCCATCCAAAATTCGCTGCACAGGACATGAGCATTCTCACCGTACTCATCTTTGCTACCGGTGCAAATGTCTCATCATAATCAATGCCATATGTCTGGCTATATCCTCTTGCAACCAGTCGAGCTTTGTATCTTTCCACTTTACCTTCAGGAGTTTGCTTTACAGTGAAAACCCACTTGCAACTAACTGCTTTCTTACCTGGAGGTAATCGTACAAGGTCCCATGTTTTATTTTTTTCAAGTGCTCTCAACTCTTCCAACATGGCTTCGTGCCATTTAGGATTTTGTTTTGCTTCTTTCCAATCCTTAGGAATGGCCACACATTGCAGTGATGCAACAAATGCTCTATATGCAGGAGACAAAGATGCATACGAGACATAGTTACTGATATCATCCTCATATCCATACCTTGGAGGAGGCACTCCTGCATTAGTTCGAGTACTTTGCCGTACTACGATGGGTTCATTATCAGGTAAAGGGCTTTCAATTCCAGTCTCAGAAGATGATGAGATATCTACCACTTCTCGCTCATTGTTAGACATTATAACTGACGGATTTTGTTCAGGAGCTGATCGTGGAACCGTCTCTGTGGTTTCATTTTGAGATCTGAACCTTTTTCTAGTGTACACTATGTTTTTCCACCTCTCACCCACTGAGCCATTTTTCTGAGATGTCGAACCTGACACTGCCTCTGCTCTCTTTGGTTGAGGTATTGAACCACCAATCACTGCTTCCATCTTCCTCGGTTTTTGTTCTCCTGACGCATCTGGCATGTCACCATTCTCCCCCTCTCGACTAACATCCTCCATGCTAGGAGAGTCAAGATCAGTGAACAAAGAACTTAAATCTGTCTTTTCTCCATAAAAAGGAACGGACTCCCTAAAGGTAACATCCATACTCACAAATAAACGTCTTTCAGAGGGACACCAACACTTGTATCCCTTTTGACTTGATGAGTAACCCACAAATATACACTTAACTGCTCGAGGATCCAACTTATCCACCGAAGGCCTATGGTCCCGAACAAAGCAAGTGCACCCAAATACCTTAGGTGGAACAATAAACTCATTCACTCCTGTTAACATCTCATAAGGAGTTTTCCACCCAAGCAATCTTGAAGGCGTGCGATTGATCAAATAGACAGATGTCATCACTGCTTCACTCCATAAAAATTTTGGCACGTTCATAGTATACATGAGTGAACGTGCAACCTCCAAGATATGACGATTTTTCCTTTCAGCTACTCCATTCTGTGGAGGTGTATCAGGACATGTGGTTTGATGCAATATTCCTTGAGCAGACAAATAACTCCCAAATTCATTGTTCACATATTCCGTTCCGTTGTCTGTTCTTAATACTTTAATTCGAGCATCATATTGATTGCCGACAAGTGAGCAGAAATCCTTAAAACATTTAAGAACCTCATTCTTCTGCTTCATAAGATATATCCAAGTCACTCGGGAATAGCAATCAATAAATGTGACAAAATACTTCATTCCACTAATTGAGATAACTGGGCACGTCCAAACGTCGGAGTGAATGAGCATGAAGGGAGATATGCTTCGAAGCCCCCTGCTTACATATATTGATCTTGTATGCTTTCCGTACTCACATGCGTCACAAATAAGTTTTCGCTTGTCTACATTACTCATCATATCTGGGAATACCTTGGCCATAGTGTCGAATGACAAATGTCCTAATCGACAATGCTCAAGTATCACCTTGGTCTCCTTTTCACCCATAGCAACAGATAAAGCAGTGCATGAGGTATCACCTCTTCTATCTAGAAACCATAGGCCATTACGCCTTATGCCACTACCAAGCATTCTACCAGTCCTTTTATCCTCAATTAAACAATTCTCTCGATCGAGAGTAATACGGCAATCCATATGATCCACCAAGGCACTTAAGGATACTAGATTAACAGGAAATGAAGGAACATATAAAACCGACGACAATGTGATTAATGGAGTGCATTGAACTGTGCCTACACCTTTAATAGGTTGAGCAGTTCCGTCGGCGGTTTGAATAGTTTCTTTTTGCATGGGAGCAAATGAATTATACGATGCAAATTCGCTTAATGTACCCGTAACATGCTTAGATGCACCTGAATCTAGTATCCAATTTGCAAGAGATGTACCTTTATTTGGATAAGCAAGGTTGACAAGATTCCCAAGGATTGTCTTGGTCTCCGTCAATTCTCTTGTGTTTGATGTTAGTTCTGCACTTTTTGCCAAAAATAACCGTCCCACCTTCTCCAGTTGGTTTGATGTCAGTAGTTCAGCCAATTTCTCAAATAACTTTTCCATCCCTACACTTTCTTCCATTGTTTGTTTCTGCTCAATACCTTGAGTTTCCCCCATCCTGAGCTAAACAGCACACGCAAGAAATTGCAATCAATTGCTCCCAACCTTCTGTAGACACAATCTTCCGGAGCCAATCTTGCTCACAGCCCTGCTCACCCCCGATTTGCACAAGCAGAAGCACTCACGCTCGTTGCTGCTGTAGCACCTTCAACCTGAGCCTGCACTATCTCCGTTGGCTTCCTTCAAGTAGAAGCTGCAGCCACAACAGAGCACCGCCACCACGCTTCTCTAATCCTCTGATTCCCCTCGAGCTGCCTGCTGCTCCTGCCGCCTTCTTTCTACCCAGAACTAGCAAGCAGCACGCACCTCCTCTCTCAACACAATATAGCACCAAATCCACACAGAGTACCTCCGATTTGTTGATGATGTGCCCTTCTTGCAGCTCTCCGTTGCTCAATCAAAGCACAGCCACCACCAATTTCTACACCCAAATCCAAGCGGCTCCACTCCGATTCGTGCTAGAGCAGCCACCGTCGCAAGCTCGCCGAACTGCAGCGAAAATTGATCTCCGCCACTGGTCGCGCAGCTACCCGCCTCCAATCTGCAGCTCGCTTCAAGCAGCAGCTGCTCAATCTGAACTCCACCAAAGCTTCCACTAACAGGACCCGATCTCCTCTACCAATTTCAGACCTCACCACCAGCAATACAGGCGGCACCAGAAGCTCTTCCGCCTCCACACGACACCAACTTCTCGCAGCCAAATCGCAGCAGCTCCCACTCCAACCGACCTCCCAACGCAACACACGCAGCAGCGTCCTCCACTCCTCTCTCATTTGGAGCTCCACAAGCCCTCTCCAAGCTGCTCTTCCGTCGCTACAGTAGCTCTGCTGCTACAGTAGCCGCCGTCTCCTCCCGACTCGCCCAAGGCTCTGATACCATGTGGTGTTAGGGAAAATTCTGGAAGCACCTCTCTTCCTTGACAGGTTACATAGATATATACATTAGGATGGGCTCATGGGCCTGTTATATACAGCCCAACAAAACTAAACTATTATTTCCAGGAAGCATAGATAAATTTATACCTTTGTTCACATAGATTTTCCCCAGGCAGAGATTGTTGTGAGCTTCAACAATGGTTTGCTCAATGCCATCGACAATTACATCAAATGATTGGCGAACAAACCCAAGAGATGTGACAATATAAACCACATACTGCAGATAACCTCCAGGCCCAGCATGAGTATGTATTCCACTGATAGCCACATTATTCTCGTTATATAGATCACCATACCTGCCCAATCAAGGTTTGCGAGGTCAGTTCCACCATCATGAGGATACCAACCAAATTAACATTTAATGCACGTATTTAAACAAGTTATGTCAGTGGGGTGTCTGGAGTCTTCTCTATTTTTGTGCATTGCAAATGTAAGGAATTTAACCTGCAAGCTACTGGCTCAAAACAATAAAGAAAAAAAAGAGGAATTTATAAGCTAATGAGAGACTTGAACATGATTAAACTATTTTTGGAACAAAATCACACATGTGTGAAGGATGACAGACTATGTTACACAAAACAAGCAGACATCTTAGATGCGGTTAATTTTTCTAGAAAAAAGAAAAAGAAAAAGAAAAAAGAGGTGAGTCTCTGGTAACAGGACACGAAGGGATTACACTTACCTTGCTTTTAGCCTTTCAAGCACCTTTATAGTCACAAGTTGTGATGCCATACAAGCATCAAGATTCACAAACACAACACGTTTCCCATTAGGCTCAGCAACAATAAAAGCACGGGCCTTTAGCCTGAAGTGAATTCCTGATGCAATCTGTTCAGCATTCGCATATCCCATCATGTTAACATCTGCTGCAGGGCCTGTTATGTCGTAGCTTCCCATACCGACCAGATATGGTGAGGCTGAAAGTGCTGGGCCACAATTGTGAAGAACAAGAACTAGAAATAGACATAGCCAAATCTTGGGAGAACCAAAACCACCAATCTGGTAGCGCAAGCATGTTGACGCCTCCATCAGGAACCAGAGAATGGGCTTGTTTATCAAGTCATGCAACTCCAATATCTCAATGAAGTTAAAAGTTAATTATACGCTGCAAAAAGAAAAGGATATCTGTCAGAGGATTCGCAGAAAAGAGCCATAAATGATCCAAACGGGCCAAGAAAACGACAGCACGGGAATAATTCTTCTGGAATACAGAATTCGCAGTGTTCATCTCCACAAGAAAATAGGATGCAGAGTTAATTTTGACCAGATATGATGCTCAAATGGAACTCTCCTACAGATACAACAAATCATAAATAAAGGACTATGAACCACAAATGAGAAGACATATTGGCCAACCAGAGAATTATTGCCAGACAACAGGATTAAGACCTCGAAAGATCATCATGTCAATGCACCAAAAAAGCTTAAAATGAGTACCCTGAGGGGAGGGGAACGCAAGTCAATTGCGACATATTGATTGCTGCAACGGTAAGAATTCTGTGGATCAAGCAGGTAGATCTGGGGGGTGATGGCAGTTTAGGAGGATGAGAGGTGAAGGGTGCCAGAAACTGACAGCTACCGTGGGTTTGGATTTCTATGGACGCTCCAACACTGAAGAATCGGCTTGTAAACAACATCCCTGATCTAAAAAAAAGTTTTAAAGACGGATATCACCCACGAGAGCCAAGGGGGGAGCAGCATCACAACACTCTTTACACTCACTAGGCAGGCAAGGCAAGCAACCACTCACAAAGGCCAAAGCTACAATTAACAGAATAAATCCCATAAGCAACGCCACCGCTAAGCAACAAGGGCAGTCCGGCCACTCCCCCACCGAACAAGCAAACAGTAGCACAGTCCACCCGTTTCGCGCCGCATACAAGCTAAGCCAAAATAGTACAACCTAGCAGGCACCACACCGAAGCTACATCGAACACGAAACCTCCATAAATCGCACCAAACCCTAGAGTAATTAATCGCGTTAACTTGACTCCACGCGCGTAACTAGCACCAAATTTGGGGGGGAAATGAGCGAGCGAGGTAGCCTGATGCGAGCACAGCTGCGTAGAAGTGAGAGGGGACGGGAAGTTGCTCACCCTGCGACCGCGCAAGCGGCGAAATCGCCCTTTCCTTCCTCCCCGGAGAATTAGTTGAAGCGGCTGCAGTGACTGGTTGCCTCCGCCTCCATTTATAACTGTGGCCACGCAAGGGACAAGACGCGACCCGCAGGGAATTCCGAGAGCGGGGCGCCTCGGAGGACTGGGTGCCGGTGGACTTTGCTCTGCTACTGCCAGTGGCTGTATTTTAAGGCCAAGCAGGGTTCGAATATGACGAGTGCTGATGGGGACAGCGGGCTAGAAGAAGAAGAAGAAGCAGCGGCAATTTTGGGAGACGGCCACGACGGCGACAGGGTGGGGGGCCGAGGCGTGCAAGGCACGCTGGGCTTGGAACAGGGGAGGAGGCAGGCGCTGGTGCCGTGAGTGTGCGTGGCCGCGTGGGTGATCCCGGGTGGGAGAAGCTTTGGGAAGTGGCCACGGCTTCCGGATGCCGCGGTGGCGTGCGTGGGCTGGCCGGAGGTTTTGGTGGGAACGGGGTCGCGCCGGTTGGTCGCGGGTGTGTTTGTTTGTGTAGAAGAGCTCATCAAGACTTTGGTTATGCAGAATTTTTGTTTTTTGAGTTGTTTAGTTACCTGCACTGTAAAACAACCAGTCTCTGGTAGTGCAAAAGTGGGCAGTTAGCCTGGCTAGCTGGGAACGCCGGAATCGGCCGTTTCCGCTAGGGCCTGTTTGGAAGGTCGGTTTTAAGGCTAATACCTCTGTAAATTACAGGCCCTAAACTTTTTACACCGGCGACGGTAAATGTCTGTTTGGATGTCTGGTATCCCTAAAAAAATTACAATCGGTTTGAGCTGTTACTGGCGGAAAAATAAAATCGCCTACCGAGGCGACACTTTTTTTCCGAGAACTATCGGGCTCTCGTCCTCGCTCGTCGGCCCCCACCCCGTCACCTCCTCCATCCGCGCATCCATCGGCCCCCACCCCGTCACCTCCTCCATCCGCGCATCCATCGCCGTCGCCGGCACCATTCGCTTGGCCGCCACCGTTCTCGGGCCTCCATCCATGCCGTCTCTACTCAAGCATCTCACAGACCACGATCCACGCAATCGCCTTCCTCAATTGCCGCTACGCCTCGTCGCCATCGATGGCTTCAATCGCAGTTGTAATCTTCGTCGCCTACCTCAGTCCACGCCGCCGTCATCGTCGTCTTTGCCCTGTTTCGATTTTAAACGGCTTCCAGGATTCGATGCAACGGCATTAGGTCCGTCATCCTCAAAGACAATCGAGTTCTTCCATTCCGATTTGATGGTCCAGTTTGATTTTTGTACCTCCTATTTGACCTTTTTGATCTCAAATTTCTTCTTTCGTTTTCTCCGAATTGATTCTTCAATCGATGTAATGGTCGTGTGTCAGTTCGATTTCAAGACAAATTAAATCCCGTACTTCGGGGATCACGCTGGCATCAGGGAGGCGAGAGCATCGGTGTAGCAAACCAATTTCGCAGCTACCGCTACTTCCCCTGTTTCTCACAGCATCCCGTTCTTCCTTTTCGATTTATGTTTTGCCTGCTCTGAAAGACTGAAATTGCAATATATGATGCAACGGTTGTGCTCGGCAATGAATTTGTTGTTTCCGCAATGGTTAATCGAGGATTTGCAATTCAAGACTGATTTTATAGTACTTCAGTATTCTAAAACTGACGAGAAAGCTGATCGTTCCAGTATTCCTTTACCCAAATAGCATTTTACAGGTGTAAATAATATCCCTGTATTCTAGGGGTTTTCTTGTGCACATAGAATTACAAATTACGGGTGAAATTATTTACAAAGCATCCAAACAAGCCCTAAGCCAGGCTTGGCTCCCACGCCCCGTGCGCACCTCACGTTTCTGGTCACCTCCCTCACACCGAGAAGCTCGTCAACGAGATCCCCCTCCTCCACCACGGCGGCCTCCTTGCGGCGACGCGGCTCAATAGGCGGACCTCTCCTACCTCATCCAACATTCCAACCTCGCTGCGATGGGCGTCGTCGATGGCGGGCCTGTGGGAGCCGGTGGCCGCCGCCGGGCTCGGCTTCCCCGGCACGGATTACTCCAAGAAACGCACAAGTCTTGTGGCCTTGCCGGCGCCATTCTCCATAGCGAACCACCGCGCATACTTGACTTCCCGTTCGAGGACGCCGACGGCTGAGACCTCCGGTGCTTTCCTCCACAACTGGCACCAGCGGGCACGCCGAGGGCCCGGAGCAAGAACACAAGGACGAAGAACAGCGGCGGATGCGTGGCGACAACGACGAGCCCCCGAAAAGTGCGGCGCCGCAGCCGCGATGGCCAAGCCGCACTGCGAGAGCCTCGCCGGCCTGCGCGGGTTTACATACCGCGTCGCTCGCGACCAGCACGGCTGCTGGTTCCTGCAGCAGCAGCTCGACGACGGCAAGCAGGAGGTGGACCTCATCTTCGCCGGCGTCGCGCGGGTAGATCCATCTGATTCTGCCACTTTCGTAGAACAAATTTCAATCTACAAGTGGTGAGTTTCTGATCGATTGTGGTAGGGCGGCGTAGAAACATGACGAGTCGTATACTTCCGATTTCCATATTCTACCTCATCGATTCTGGATTTGAGGTAGTGAGTTTGAGGAATCAAGTACCCTTCGTCCTCGCAAACTTCTGATTAATTCTGGTATAGAGGTCGCGATTGGAATTCGACAGAGGAGGAGCAATTTCAACAGTTTCTGAAAAAGCAACTAGCAGTGTTTCGACTTAGAGTTTTTTTGGCACTTGTTTGGGTGTGAGATTTACTGAAATTGATATCAGTTTCAGCGAGGTGTGTGAAGTGATTTTTGAGAATGACTGCTACTTCCTCCCATCATCATCTGATTAGAGTTGTTCTGCTTTTGTTTGGTGATTTAAGAGAGCTCGGTTGCAATCTGTGCATTTCTAGATCACACAGTACTGGCAGTTACATAGGATTGAGATAGATTGCCGAAGGAAATAAGGAGCAGAGATTCAGAAATGAGTTTGTTTTGGTTTTCCAGAGATGCCAAAGACAGAGCTCTAGCCCAACAGGAACTTAAACAAGTCCGAGCTCGTAGACTTACGATTGAATCAACAGAACAATCTGACATAGGGAGGGAATCAACAGGCCAAATCAACATGCCAAATAATAAGTTTAATAAATGCTTAAATAGTGATATTCTCCAAAGAAATATGAGTTGTGGAAGAAAAGAAGTGAGAGTGTTAAAACTCATCGTGTCTAATACATGGTGATTCTACTCAAGCTAGCCAGGAAACCAAACAAAAACTAATGCTAGACAGGCTTAGTTAATACAGTCAACCAAACACAGGCATCTTTTTTGGTTTTGCATAGCAAAAGCCTAGCTTGGCCTGGTCTGAATAGGATACTATGCAGAGCTTAACTAAGCCACCTAACCAAACACAGTGATGAGTGACGAGGGCACGCGCCGGCGCCGCTGCCGCGACCCGCGAGCATCCTGAACGCGCTGAAGGTTACCTTCACGCCCTGTTGATTCGGTACCATCTCCTGCGATGGAAAAATATTCATTTGATTGAACCCGCTTTCAATATTAGAATACACCTTTTTTTTTTGAGTTAGCACGCCGCCTGTGTACATGGTCGACTAAACTAATTTGCACCAGCTCCCAATATATAGAGTGGAGTTGAGAGAAGATTTGCTCTAGAACACAACTTTTGTGGCATTTGCTAGTGTATGTACATAGTTGATTTCACAGCAGCTCCTAAGATTATACGATTTGCCCTTTGGTAAAAAGGTAATAAAAAAAGTGAGGGTGAACAAAGTTACAGAAAAGTGACAAAGTTATGTGAGATTGACACATAAACAATGAGGAAACAGCTTATATGTGAAAACACAACCTTGACTGAAGAGAAACACACAGTACAAGCATTATTAGGCTCCAATTAATTTATCAAAAAAAACATGTGGAAAATAAACAAAGGATAATAATAAAAAGGGGTAGATGGGTTACAATAGCTCCTTTTATCAAATGCAATAATTCATACAAGATTTGTGTTTTTGAATGTCCTCAGGCTAGACACGACTAACACACCTCAACAACATTAAAGATAGATAGCTTTATCAAATCATTTTAGGTTAAACATAAATCATTAGTATTAGTGTGGATGTGTACTTTAGTCCATCAAAGGATGCACGAACTGATCTTTATTTCAGAATAAAAGGATAGCATATTGTATCCTTTTGGGTTGACAGATAGACCAGTCTGTTGAAAGAGAAGCTAAAATGATTCCTATTTGCGCGAAGCAACCTTCTTAGATAACTGGCAAGTGAAGTGTTCAAGATGTCGGTTGATCGCCAACTACAAGACAAATCAAAGACCCCTAAATGTTAAAGATGCTCACAAATGGTTATGTGGGTTGTTTTTCTCTTGTTTATTTTTTCTTTAGCTTTTTTCTCTGCTGGTATATGGCTGTAATGGCCCTCGTTTGCTTAACTGTATAATCAACAATATGCTACTTATTGAAAGGGAGGGCGGCGTTTGAAAGTTTTTCTAACATAAAAAAAAATTCACCCAATTTTTCAAAATCACTTAGTACAATTACAAAATCGCTAATCTTTGTGGTAGCATAAACTGATATGACCTCCAACCATTGTAACAGCATAAACTAGTATCTAAGGTAGAGAGTGACGATGAATATTTTTATTTTTTGAGTTCCTTAATAGCGATATGTGTTTTTTCAGTTTTATTCACGAAGACCGCTCTACAACACTCTTATCAAGTATGACGTGAACATCATCGTATATCCAATAAAATGTGTAACCAAACACACCAATTTGAAATATCAACAAAGATATAGTGACATAAATATTAATTTGCATACATGTATACAATCACAAACTAATCATCAAATTAATCTCTTGTCTCTGTGTGTGTTAATAAACTAATAGAAATGAGTATTCGATCGACAACAGCTTCCTGCAGCATCGAAGTATCTAGCGTTCGTTACTCATGGATGAGCATTCCTTACGCTTTAGGGATTTTAATACATATACAAGATGTCCCTGTATTGACGTTTAATTATCCGGTACGTGTAGGCCCTTCATTCACGCTCACGCCGGACAGAGTCGAGTGGGTTCGGCCGGCGACGTACGCGGCAGAGTGGTGGGATTATCCGCGGACAGGCATCGGGATCGATCATGATCTTGCTTATCATTACTCCCGCGTCGTGCTAGTAGTCCGTTGGCCTCCGTGTACGCTACGCAGACGTGATTAGTGTGAGTACAACAGTTGGTGAAAGCAGCAGGCGTGCACAACCCGGTGTCTTGAGGACGCTGTTGGAGTATATAGCAATAAAGAACTCGTGCGAGGGGTCTCCGAACCTTCTCCATTTCCTCTGCCACTCTTCGTTGTCACGTCACAAAATGCGCTTGTCCATTTCCTCGGCCGCTTTCCGTTCTCACATCACAAAAATGCGCTTGTCTGCCTGCCGCCATCGAGAGTGGCAGCGCGTCGTCTGCTTGGACGCTGACACGTGATGCTGAGGTTGGATCTCGATCCAGATCTTCATTCATCATGTGAGACGCATAAATGGCGCTGCTGACGAAAGGTAGTCTCTATCATTTGCAGCGTGTATATGTAGCCCCCCTTGGGGATCTCGTCTAGGGCTGGATAACGAGCCGGCTCGGCTCGTTAAGACTCAGCTCGTTAAAGCTCGTTCTGATAACAAGCTGGCTCGATTTGGCTCATTATGATAACGAGCTAAAATGAAAGCTCAGCTCGGTTCATTTAGAAAGATCGAGCTGGCTCGTTAGGTTCAGGCTGTGTTTGGTTCCGCTTTTTGGGGCTGTGGCTTCCTAAAAAAATCTATAGCTCAACCAAAGACCCGGCCGTAGCCAGCAGCTTTGTGTCGAAGCCGACTTTTTCTCAGTGTAAAGTTCACAGCCGCTCGAGAGCTGCTTTCCCCGGCTGTGGGAGGAGAAAGTTTGGCTTATTTACCCGCCTGCCACCGGTAAGTGAAGATACCGATTCGTTTTTATTTCCCTCCCCTCCGCCATGTCTCGCAGAAAAAGACGCAGCACGGCGGTGCCCTCCACGCCGGCCGCAGGCGAGAGCTGTAGTGAGGCTTGGAGGCTACGGGCTAGCTCCGCTGCCGTTCTCCGCGATCCGCCGCCACTAGGCCGCGCGAGATCCGCCGCTGTCCCCGCCCGGCGAGATCCGTTGCGCACGGGAGTGCGAGCACGAGCACGAGCACGAGCGAGTGCTCCATCTCACCTGCTGCGGCGGCGTCTGCAGCTCCAGGCATGGCGCGGGCCGATTCGTCGCCGGTGCCCTCCTCCGGACCCGCTCCCTCCAGACCATCATCCACCTCAACCTGCCATGGCCGTTCCTCCCTAAAATTAACCGTCATCCCACAGCTCTGACCAAAAATTTCTCATCAAATGGATGCTCCATAGCTCGGGGCGTCGATTCCCCATCTTCCCAACCACCAGCTTCCCATTTTTCTACTCCGATTTGAGCTCTAACGACTTGGCGGACGGACGCTAGAAGAACGACATTGAAAAAACCTTTTGCAAAAAGGCCCTCACAAAATGATCCGAAACTTGTCATTAATCGTAGAACTTTTGTGTCTTGATGTTTTTACAGAAAGCCCCCAATATTTAAAAGAATTTTTGAACATGTTAAACGTTGATGCAATTTTTTTTTTAAAAAAAACAGTTTTTCTTTCTAAATTGATTGTCTACTTGTAAATCTTTAGCAACATGTTGTTTTACAATTTTCATATAAATTGTTTCTCAAACCTTTAAGTGTATTACATACATTTTCACAGCTTTTCCACAGCCACAGCTGTTTCAACCAAACGGCTTTCAGCTTTTTCACAGCTCACAGACCACAGCTGCTTTTTTCTACAGCTCACAGCCACAGCAGCTTTTTTCACAGCCACAGCCTAACCAAACACACCCTCACGAGCCAAGTATGTTAAAACTTTTATGACAAGAATTTAGGTGATTTTAAACGGTTTTAAATATTAGCATGTGCCAACAACACAAAATCATAATGTAACACAATATTGCAAAAAAAAAATATCAATCTAAGTCAACAAAGATGAAAAATAAATGAAATAAAAAGATGGCCCAACATTTAACATGATTTTTATCTATACTGAACTTAGTTTATTTTTTTGATGATAAATTAAGCTCCACTCAACATAAAACTACCATCTTATTAGAGAATTAAAGTTGACATTTCTACATAATCGAGCCTATCGAGCTAATCGAACTGTTCGCGAGCAGCTCACGAGCTGGCTCGTTAACAAACGAGCTATAATAGAGGCTCGGCTTGGTTCATTAAGAAGACCGAGTCGAGCCGAGCCGAGCCAAAATTAAGATCGAGCCGAGCTGGCTCGCGAGCCTCGAGTTTTTTTTCCAGCCCTAATCTCGTCCACACGAGGCACATGATGGAACGGGCCATCTGGCCCATCTCGATGGATTTCCAAGCACTAGCGAATGGGTGAATGGGTCCTCCTCTATTCTCTGTCGTCGCTTCGCGTCCACATGGAGGTGCAAGCGTGCTCGGCGCCACAAAGGAGTGGCCCGATGCAACAACAAGCCGCGGAGGCAGATGAGGAAACGCAGCATCGGCAGATGAGGAACGCAGCATCGGCCTGTCGAACCGATCAGGGCATAATAGTTTCGGTTGGTCCACGCGCAGTTGACATTGGTAGCGAACAGCATTGCCCGCCCCGTAGTGGGAACTGGGAGCTGCGGCCTAAGAGCATCTCCAGCAAGGCCCTTACTTAGGCCCCTACTCTATTATTTAGGAGCTTGAACCAAAAAATCAACTCCATCAAAGATCCTACTTGGGCTCTCATTTTGCATGCCCTCTCAAACTCCATCTCCAAGCCCCCAATCCTAGGGTCCTCTCATCCTCCCTCTTATTCATAGGTCCCACTATTTTTTTCTTTTTCTTTTTTTTCTCTCTTTTTTTTCCTTTTTTCTCTCTTCTCCCTCCTCCTCCCGCACGCCACAGCCGCATCTCGCCGGCGTCCTCGACGCGCCGGGCCGCCCGCGCCTTGCTGCCCGCGGCCGGCGGCGGTGGCCCGGCCACGCCTCGCCTCCCTCGCCGCCCTCGCCGCCGTGCCTCCTCGCCGTCGCCCCTCTCCCGGATCGACAGGTCTCCACGTCGCCGAGCCTCCTCGCCGGCGGGCCTCCACGCGCCGCCCCTCCACTCGCCGCCGGGACTCCTCGCCCACCGTCGCCCGGCCTCACCCACCGCCGCCGGGCCTCCACGCTCGCGCTCACCCGGCCTCACCCACCGTCGCCCTCCTCCGGTAAGCTTGGGCCATGGAAGGTAAGCTCCGCGTAGATGACGAGCTCCAAGAACTGACGGCCGATGCACAGCGACGGGTCGAGCACCTGGTGGTCGGGCGGCGCTGCGGCACAAAAGCGCTGAGTTGTTGCCGGCCGTGAGTGCGGCGACTTTGGTGTCTGGCAGGAAGGGCCGTACGTTCTCCTTGAGCCACTGCGCGGCGCCGCCCGGGTCCGCGTTGATGCATAAGCTCGATTCCGTGCTCGATTTTGATGCGCGCGAGCTCGACTTTGCATCTATTTGGTGTAGGCAAACTCGATTCCACATTAATTTAATGGTGGAGATAAGACAAGCTCGATTCCCTGTTGATTTGGTGGAGGCAAGGCGAGCAGCCACGACTACAACATCGCATCTCGCAAAGCTTGGCTGGAGCTGCGACGTCGTGTTCGTGATGCTGCTGCTCCCCCTCGGCATCCGCTCCCTCTTCTCCCGACAGTTCGGCTGCGGCGCCCTCGATCGAGCTCCGGCGTCGCCAATGCAAGTCCTTATCCTGCGTCCGCGGTGGCGACGTGCTGGCCGCCGCCGGCAATTGCGCGGAAGAGCCGCGGCGGCGGTCGTATGACGACAGCAAGCGAGTCCGTGACGGCACCACAGCACGCTGTGGGCGCTGTTCCACCAGGACGACCGCGAGCGAGTCCGCGACGGCACCGTTTTTGGCGCCTTGCCGGCCTCGTCCTCAGCCGCACTCGCCGCCGGGGGGGCAGTTGCGGCGCAGGGCGGGCGGCGTCGTGGACGCGCTGGGCGGGGAGCAGTCGCGCAAAGGCCGGGCGCTGGGAAGGAGAAGGTGAGGAATTTTCGCTCTGACTGATGGGTCCCACACAAAATAGGGTCTTGGCTAAAAACTGCTGGAGTTGGAACCACATTTTGCGATCTTCATTTTTGCAAGCCGGCCTTTAAAATAAAAGTAGGGGCTTTATTTTGAGGTCCATTGCTGGAGATGCTCTAAAGCTAGCCTAACAGCAGGCATGGACATGTGACATGTCCATGTCGCACGCTCTTTCGAGATTTCTGATGATTTCATACAGTAACTGGTTCTCAGATCGTTTGGCCCATTCGGGTACTCGATCCGAATTGGACAATCGAACATCACATTATGGACGCACATGAAAAATTTGAGAGAGAGACGCGATGAACGACACTACTAATTTGCCTTTTCGTAATAAAACCTAAACAAAATTTATAGTTTTACGAGTTCAGAGGGCAGAGCCCATGTTTACACGGCCCAACGTATTCAAAGTGTGCATCAGGCCTATCATTTCTCTGTATCCGACCGATGAATTAGGCCCAGAATCAGAGAACCTGCGCACTGTTTCCCGTCAGAAAATCGCAGACGAGGCATGGCTCGACCTAGAAAGTGCCCATCAAAAACCCCGCGAGGCGCGAGCTACCCAAAGCTTTCGCCTTTCACGCATTTATCCATGCCATCGATTTCAGAGACGCGTGATCGTGCAAAGCTAGCTCGATCGTTCTCCACGCAAGTTCGATTCCCATTGTGCCGCGCGAACCAGATGATTGAACTAGCGATCCAGAGCTTCATTAACATCGATCGTACGCAAGGGTCGATCCAAGCAGCGGCCTGCCTCTGCCTCTGTCCGCCAGATCCAACGATCTACGTACGCACCGCCACTGGCACCGCCTGATCGAACAGTACCACCACGTCTCCGGGCGCGTCCGTGTGTTCGAGCATCACGTGGCGGTGGCGCATGCAGCATGCCAATGCCCCGCCGCGTTCTCCTCCGATCCCATAAAACTAAAGCGCGACATCCTCGCGTTTCCATTTCCCCTCTCCCTCCCGGTCGACGCAACACAACGTCGATCGCGCCGCGCGTGCAAACGAAACCGGCGGCCGCAAAAGCAAATTAAGATCCGTCCAGTCCAATCCATCCGACAACGAAACGTAGCGTCCGATCCGTCGTCCCCCGGCCGGCATGAGCGCGGCGGATCAGGACGGCGTCGGAGGGGAGGAGGAGCGGCGTGAGAAGGGCCTGGTGTCGGGGCTGGTGGACAAGGCCAAGGGGTTCGTGGCGGAGAAGGTGGCGCAGATCCCCAAGCCCGAGGCGTCGCTGGAGCGCGTCGCCTTCAAGGGCGTCAGCCGCGAGTGCATCACGCTGCACAGCCACGTCGACGTCAACAACCCCTACGCGCACCGCATCCCCATCTGCGAGATCACCTACACATTCAAGACCGGCGGCAAGTACGTAGTACTCCTATGTCTTGTGTTCCCTTTAATTTGAGCAATCCTCTCGATCTTCTCTGCACCGTCGATCCTAGCTTGTCCCAAATTAATTAAAGATCTGAAAATTGCTGTTCGATCGTCAATAAATTCCAGGGTGGTTGCGTCGGGCACGATGCCTGACCCCGGGTGGATCGCGGCGAGCGGCAGCACCAAGCTGGAGCTGCCGGTGAAGGTGCCATACGACTTCATCGTGTCGCTGGTCAAGGACGTGGGCACGGACTGGGACATCGACTACGTGCTCGAGGTGGGGCTCGCCATCGACCTCCCCGTCGTCGGCTGCTTCACCATCCCGCTCACCACCGAGGGCGAGATGAAGCTCCCCACGCTGCGGGACCTCTTCTGCTCGTCCTGATCGATCGTTTCTACATGTTTTGGCGTTTATTCGTTCGTTTCCATGGACATACTATATAGCAGCGATAAGGAACGATTTGAGTTCTAGCATTATCTTGCGGATCACCAGTCGATGATGGCATGAAGGATACGATCCTAGTGAACTGGTATCATACCGTCAGTTCAGATTTATCCCATTGCCACGTTTTTTGTTTCCATGTAACTTTTGTGCTAATTTGATCTAGTGGAAACAACGTATTGGCCTTGATGTTCCCATGTACCATATCGTCAGTTCAGATTTAACCCATCTATCTATTAACTTATTATTTGGCTTAAAAAGGAGCCACCACATGCCCTCTCAAGAGCTAGAATTCCCACATTGATTAGAGAAAAAAATAGAAAAATTAACCACCATTGCTATTTAAAAAAAATAAAAAATACCATCCACATGTCTTATTAATTACCCACCACTATATTACTTCCCTATTTCCGACAATTACCCTTATTAGCAACACATCTGAAATATGAGCTTATATTCCTGTTATCTTTTCTTTTTTCACATATTCTACACGTACGTAGCTTTGGGCCTTTGGCAATAAAAATCACACAAATAAGCAGTAGTATAGTCGAGTGGCATGATGAGCAGGCAAAGCATCAAAACAAGCTATGTCATGACAAGCAGGCGTGGTAGCGACGGCCCATAGCTAAGAGAGAGGCAAGCGGGTGAGCCAGAAATTAAATTAGAGCGAAGCAAGAAAAAGGGGCGATGAGAGCCTTAGACGCGAGGATGACAACCAAGCAATCTGAACAACATGCTGGGCGATGATCAACCTAGCAGTAGGACCAGAGGAACTGATGTGTGAATGTGTTAGCCTTTGCACGAGAGGACGAGAGTAGACGAAACGGATAACGAGCAGCCGAAAGCAACGTGACAAAAAAGTGTGCCGAACAACAAACTAGGATGACAACCAGCTGAGCGGCATGATGAGCAGGTGAGAGATATGACTGTGGAAGAAAGTATATATAAATTTATTACAAGTTTATAAATTGCATACTATTATCGTTATGAAAACAATTATGTGAACTAATAGTGATAAAAAATAATGATGATAAGATAACAATAATTGATAAGACATTAAATATAATAAAATACTAGCCGCGCAAATGCGCTGACCGCCGTACTACGTCTCTTGTATAAGCTAGCAGAGGAGTTCGCGACTTAGCGCCCGCGCTTGGATTGACGATGAGGTCAAAAAACCAAATGACGATGGAAACAGGTTCCCTCATCCCTGACAAGGCACGCGGCGCGCTCGCGTATACCAGGATCCCGCGTCGACTTGGGCTAGTGAATGTGCGCGGACTTCATCGCTAGCCAAGGAAAGCCGATTCTGCTGCCCTTGCTTCTACTCTATAATTAATTACGCGATCGGATTCTGTCATTGCACGTCGATTTGCAGTAGTACCTTCATATCATGGCCCTTTTTAAATAAAAGACAAGTAATAGATGGAAAAAAGTTATTGAAAAAGATGATTTGCGTGGGGGTAACATTCGAAAATGAGCGGTGACGAGGGAAAGGGCGACGAGGGCGTTGGCTCCCCGCCGGCGACGTCGGCTTCTCGCCGGTGACGCACTGGCGAAGAGTGCGAGGGACACGTCGCCAACATCTCCGCAAGGTACACAGTCTCGACCGAAGCAGCCAGTTTGAGCTCGCACGAACCAGAACCGGGTCCAAGCCAACCCGCACCGGTCCATGGGGTGACCAAGCAGGTAGGGCAGGTAGACCCCTTTCTCTCTCCTCACGTGATCTCCAACACTCCTCCCTCCTCTCTCCCTTCCCCATCTCCTCGTCCCACTCCTCCCTGAGTGGCGGCGGAGACAATCGCAAACCCTAACGAGTTGACGGTGAGATTGAGCCATATTTGGAAGAGAAGTGAGGAGGTTGGTCCATGCACGGTGATTGCGATTCAAGCTGATTGGGGGATCTTCGGTAGACCAAAACCCAAATCAACACCCCTCTGTGGTGCGGATTTAGGGTGGACTACCCTTGGAGGAGATTCGAGATCGTTTGCGCAAGTTCTGAGAAGTCACAAGTCTGAAAACATGAATCGATTTCCGCCAAAAAGAGGTTTCGAGGAGAAGCCAGGCAGAGATTGGGGACGGGGTGGAGGAAATCGAGGTTTTGAGTCTCAGGAAAATTGGGCAGGACATCGGGAGGGTGGTAATGGGAGAGGATCAATCCCCAGAGATGGTAATGTTCACAACAATAGAAACATGTTTGGGGGTAACAGAGGTGGTTTCCAAGGAAACAGGGACAATTTCCACAGAGAAGGTCCAGGGGTGAATAGACAGTTTGCAGGTCGTGGGAATCAGGCTGATCTGGTTGCTAACCAGGGGCGTTTCCAGGACTGGAAACAAGGGTTTGTGAACATCAAGATGCAGGAACTGGACAAGGGCAAAAATACAGCAGGCAATGCAGCTGTCCCAGGAAAAGAGCCGGAGGATAAGAAGAAATGGATGCCGAAAGAGCAACAGGAAAAAGTTAAGATTAACGAGCAAATGAACTTTTCTGAAAGTATAAATCACATGTCAATTGATGGTGAGAACAAAGGTGGGTCTCTCGGTCAGGCAACGTCTGATAAGAGGATGGCTGATAATTTGACCTGAATCCTCAATTCAGGTGTAGGAGATGTGGCAGGAATGACCATGTAGAGAGAGGGTGCCCTCAAAGGGAACCTTGGGAGTACATTGCTCCTTTCTGTGGCATTGCAACACCAGGACAAGGATTCTTCTATATAGAGGATACTCCAATGGAAATTGGTATAAAGAACATGTCAACATGTGCAATAATTAAAGTGAAAGAAGGAGAAGCTAATGCAAAGCAAATCGAACAAGAATTCATGACACTAGCTGGCTCAAGCTCGAACTGGAGATGGTATGCTAAGAAAATTTCAGCGAACAAGTTTCAGATGAGATTCCCAACTGCAAAGAAAATTGAAGAACTATCCCACTTCATCAGCATGAGGATGAGAACGGTCCCATCAGCAGTAATCAAAGTCAAGAAATGGAAAGCATCTTATGGAGCAAAAGGTGAACTAGAACAAGCATGGTTCAGGGTGAAAGGGATCCCAGTGGAAAAAAGATCCAAAGCAAATGTATGCTATGTGGGCTCACTGGTGGGATTACCTCTAGAAATTGACAAGGAAAATCTGCTGAAATTTGATTTTGTGAGAATCAAAATTGCAAGTAAAGATGCCTCAAAAGTTCCAGCAGTGGTAGAGGGCGCTCTGGGGTTACTTCTGCATGATTTCTATTTCCAGAGGGAACAGATTATGGAGGGGACCACAAACCCTGCTGGTAACAAGTGGGTCAGAAATGAAGGATGTAAGGATCGTGTGACCGAGAGGGGGGGGGGGGTGAATCGGTGCACTCTAGAATCTATTTCCAAACACTTACACCCAAGCAACTCCTAGCGAGTAGTTCTAGTAACAAGGTAAAGCACATTAAGGAGTATCCTTAACCTAAATAGCTAGTGCATATAGATAACACAATCACACCACACTAGCAACCTAGCACAAGATAGATAGCGGAAGACTTAAACTAGGCAAGGCAAGGTAACGAGATAACTAGGGACAAGGCAACCAAGATACTAGGCACACTAAGTAGAGTCTTTAGAGCTACTAGATAGGCTATAACAAGTAAGCACACGAGCAAGGCAATCAAGCAAACCTAGTGAAGCTAGTAGGTACCAAGGTAAGCACACAAGCAAGATAAGAGCACAACTCAAGTACTACAAGCAATCATATGAAGTGCGATAAGTAAATGCGAGTAGTAAAGGAGAAGGGATAGAGAATGCTCATGATGTTTTCCCGTGGTCTCGGAAGGATGGCGCCTTCCCCTACTCCACGTTGGGTCACTCCCGCCGGAGTCTCGACCCCGTCCCTCCGCTCGATGGCGATCCCTCCTAGAGCACACTTCACCCTCCGAGTGAAGTCGCGGGCACGTCCCGCCGGGCTCGATCCCGGGTACTCTTCCGGAGGTAACGCTCCGCACGTGATGCGTGCCAAAGGGCGCTCCACTAGTGATGCTTCTTTCGCACGGGAAGCTCCAAGACCGTGTACAAACTTGTGTCGACTTCCACAATCTCCTTGGACAGCTCAACATCGACGCCTAACCGGTCTAGGCCTTGCCATAGACCAAGAGTAACAGCCCTAGATGACTCTCTCAAGCCCACACTAGCCTAGAGATCAAAGGATGCAACTTGCTACTCTCTCAAGCACTAGGATCACTCCAAATCCTTCTCAAGTGCTTCACACATCTCCCTCTTGGCTTCTTGGCAGCACCTCCCCTCTTTCCTGGGTCCAAGAGCACCTCAAAGAGGTAAACAACCGACTATATATAGGCCTCAACCTCAAACTAGCCGTTGTCCAAAAGTACCCAGTCTGCGTAAGGACCGTACAATAGGACCGTATTGTCCGGTCTCCATGTGACCGTATTGTCCGGTCTCTACCAGACTGGCGTCCGGGGAGTGCTGACCATCTTCTCAAACCAGACCGTATTGTACGGTCCCTAGGACCGTATTGTCCGGTCTCCACTTCTTCTTCAGCCAACAGAAACTTCTCCTTCTCTGTTGCTCTTCTCCTGTAAGACCGTATTGTACGGTCTCCATGACCGTACCATCCTCTCAATTGTCCGGTCTTCATTCTTCAACTTCCAGAAACTTCAGCTTCTCTGTCTGGAACACTCCAATAGAGACCGTACTGTCCGGTCCCTAGGACCGTACTGTCCGGTCAACTGTCCGGTCTCTATTTCTCCAACTTCCAGAAACTTAAGCTCTTCTGTCTGGAACTCCTCTGTAGACCGTATTGTACGGTCTCCATGACCGTACTGTCCGGTCTCCTCTGCCTTCGCAGCTTCGATCTTCTTCTTCAACACTTGATCTTCTTGGTTCCTTCAACTCTCTTCTGCCACCCTAGCCCCTGAGAGACTCACCATGCATCCAATGATCTCTATAACTAGTGTGTACTAAGAGAACCACCTCGAACCCTCTTGATAGTCTGGTTTTTCCTATGGACTCAAGCTAACATCTAATCAAGCAACATCCGCTTGGATCTAGCATGTCCTTAGCCTTGATCCATGTCTTCTCCGCGACGCCATCAAGTCCGTTCTTGTGTAGATGAAGGCAACCAATCATCCTTGTCAATAAGTTCATGGCGTATTGGCGTTCACCACCAACGGACGGAGCTTTCTTTGTATGTGACCTATAAGATCTCACAAGAGTGTTAGTCACATTCATGGTTCTCATCCTATCACCAAAACATTCATACCATAGGGTTTCCCTAGCTCCAATGGTCATGAAGCTTACAAAGGAAATGATGACCACAAGGACAAACCATCTCCCAAAAAACCAAGGATGGAAGATAAAGGCACTGGCCAAACCCAACAGGGACCAGTGAATAAAACCATACAATCAACGCCACCAAAATCTATGGCAGATGCACCCAGGATGTACACTAACTTGGGACAGACAGATGATGTAGAACCAGTTGGGGGGGTCATCAGAGAAAAGGAGAAAGTACTCGAAACAGTTCTAGAATCCAGTGAAGAAGAGGAAAGCAAGTACTCAGATTTGGTAACTCCTGGAGGTGAAAAACTAAATTTGGGAGATTCAAGCAATAGCAAGCCTGTGGAAGAGATCAGTAGGAAATTGTGGTCCATGGAATGCGAAAGGATAGGTATGGTAACCATAAATGAGTATGGGGGCAATATGGTGAAAACAAAATTTTATCCGTTGGCAGCAATTGAAGTTAAATTTGCCTTAGAAACTGCAAAAGCTGTGCACATTGAGTCATTGGAAACTGCGCTGGTAACTGATACAGACAAGATGAATCTGAACAAATGGAGATTCTGCTAGAAAACCATCCTGTGAAAGCAACCTCACTAAGTCCTAAGGAAATTCAGGACAGGCCTATGAATTTCTTCTCCAGCTAAGAATCTGAAGGGATGATCAACTCAACACAGGGCAGTCAACAAGCGCTGATGGGGACACTACAGGTAGAGGAAGATAATACTTTACAAGTTGAGCTTACAGCCAGGGAAGCAGAGCAATCTGAACCACCAAAGGGGCAAGAGGTGGAACAGAAGACCCATGAACAGATGCAAGCTCAGAAACAAGAAGAAGTTAAAACAAGGAGATGTTCAAGATTGCAAGTGTAAGGATCGTATGACCGAGAGGGGGGGTGAATCGGACACACCATGAACTAAAACTTTTTGCACTTCTAGCTACTCTTTCTATTTGCATAAGTAAAGAATACATAACTAGAGAGTACATGTGCACTATGTAATAGTGATCAAGCAAGGATAACCATGTGCCAGGACTTGTACATGCTAGGACCAAAGTATACATGAGCATATAGAACAACATAGCATATGTTAATATACAAGATAAGCTCAACAAGTCCTACACATGCTAGTGTATAAGGCAAAGGCACTCAAGCATTCTAGCATGCATATGGGTAACACATACGGCAGCTCAAGCTAGTGATCTTGATAACAAGATAGATACAACATAAAGCATAACAAGATCACTAGATGATATCAAGCAAATGTATGAGCTATGAGCAAGTAAGTACACATAAGGAAAGCGCATATCACTAGAGATAACATAGAGCTAGCACACGGAGACAATCATCAAGCAATCATATGATAAGCACAAGATCTACTACATGCATATAGGATAAACAAGATAGTAAGTGCAAGTAGTAGAGAGTAAGAGTAAGAGATTGCTCATCGATTTTTCCTGTGGTCTCGGAAGGATGACGCCTTCCCCTACTCCACGTTGGGTCACTCCCGCCGGAGTCTCGACCCCGTCCCTCCGCTCGATGGCGATCCCCTCTAGAGCACACTCCACCCTTTAAGCCGGTGATGTCCCCTAAGAGCACGCTTCACTCCTCGAGTGAAGTCACGGGCTTCACCCCGCCGCACACCGGCGATGCTCTCCTCCTTGGGACCATCCACCGCTCTTGAGTGAAGTCGCGGGCACGTCCCGCCGGGCTTCTCCCGGGTACTCCGCCAAAGGTAAGGCTCCGCACTTGATGCGTGCCTAAGGGCGCTCCACTAGTGATGCTTCTTTCGCACGGGAAGCTCCAAGACCGTGTACAAACTTGTGTCGGCTTCCACACTCTCTTTGGCAAGCTCAACACCGACGCCTAACCGGTCTAGGCCTTGCCAATAGACCAAAGGTAACAAACCAAGACCGCCTCCCTATGACCACACTAGTCCTAGAGGTGGATGGATGCTCTCAACCCTCTCAAGCACTAAGCTTTCTTCTCCAAATCTTCTCCATGTGCTTCTCCTCTCTCTCAAGCACCAAGATTTCTCTCTAAAGCCTCTCCATGTGCTTCTCTTGCATCCTCTTGGCTCCCACTGTGTTTCCCCACTGATAACAATGGCCAAAGGCACCTCAAAGGGTCAAGCAACCGGCTATTTATAGCCCTCCACTCAAAAACTAGCCGTTGCCCCGAAAGTGTCCAGTCACAGTGTAGACCGTACAATTGACCGTATAGTACGGTCATCAGTGGACAGCCTGCAGTATTTCGACGATAACTCCTTGCTCCGAACTCCGATGGAGGTGTACCACATATCAATGGAAAGCTCTTGAAATTCCCCACAATTTTCCTTTTGGGCTTATCTCCAGATTCGGCCATCTTCATGTCGATATGGTGACCGTACCATCCGGTCCTCATGATCGTACCATACGGTCTCCTCCAGACAGTCTGTCGTATTTCGAGCATAACTCCTAGCTCCGAACTCCGATGGAGATGTACCATATACCGATGGAAAGCTCTTGAAATTCTCTACAACTTTCCTTTTGGGTCGATCTCTAGATTCTAACATCTTCACGGCCAAAAGACCACCGGACTGTCCGGTCTCCATTCTGACCGTATTGTCCGGTCTCTAGGACCGTACCGTCCGGTCTCCTTTCCTCATTTCCAACAGAAACTTCGTCTTCTCTGTTGCTTCTTCCAATAGGGACCATATCGTACGGTCTCTTTGACCGTACCGTCCGGTCTATAGTCCGGTCTCTATTTTCTCAGCTTCCAGAACCTTGTCTTCTCTGTCTGGATCTTCATTAGAGACCGTACCATACGGTCTCCTTGACCGTACCGTCCGGTCTTCTCTGCTGAAGCTGAACTTGATCATTTCTTCGATTCTTGCTTCCAAACTTCGTCCACTTGGCTCTTCTTCTCCTCTGCTGTCACCCTAGTGCCTGAGAGACTCTTTGAGCATCCACATACCTCTACCACTAGTGTGACCTAAGAGAAACGACTCGATCCCCCTTGATAGTCCGGTTGTTCCTATGGACTCAAGCCTACATCTACACCAAGCCAACACTTGCTTGGATCTAGCATGTCCTTAGCCTTGATCCATCTTCTCAAACCGCGACCTCCATCAAGTCCTTGATCCTTGTCGTGATCCATCAATGAAGCTTCTTCATGTGACCTAAAGAATATGCATGAATACCTTTCCTACATCCAAAGATGTTAGTCACAATGATCTAGTTGTCACAAAGAACAACCCGGTCGAAGCATCATATAATGTGCATAAGATATGTAACAGGAACAAGCACAACAACAACATCATATAAGAAACAAGATCATCATGGTATAGGATAAACGGTAAGACCAACATGATGATCAAGAGTATGTCAAGATATATGATACATACAAAGACACATGACATACTCACCTTGTCTCTTACCTCATGTGCGTAGTAGTCACCTCAAGTAGTCCTCATGTTCACTTCTCATCTTTATCAACTTCCTTGCAACCTTTGAGGTGTTGGCACTCCAATAGTATATCACTACATCCATGAGACTAAACATCTTGCACACTAGCAAACCTTGTTAGTCCCATTGACCATGTTGGCATCAATCACCAAAACCTATGAACCATGCTCTAGGTTCATTGATCTTACAGCAAGGCCAGTTGGGGAAAGTCTCAGAGAAGGCGACCAATATGGCCAAAAGAGGAACCTGGAAGGTACAAACCTTACTGCTCATAATTCCTTTTCTGCACTAGATTATGAAATAATTGTTAATAAAATTGCCTTGATGGGAGTTAATATAGATATTTCTGAGATGGAAAAAATCAATCTAATTAAAGATATGGAGTTAGCTCGGCATAGTCTAGAAGAGAAACACAAAGATAAAGGAACAACACAAAATGAAAATGGAAATGATAATGCTGAAGGTCCCTCTGTGACCTTGCAGCTTTTGGAATGGCATGACATTGATTCTGAGGATGATGAGGGGTTTCAGATGGTTTCTAGTAAGAAGAACAAGAGGAATTATAAAAGTAAACTGAGCTCAGTGGTAAAACAAAACGGGGACAGGGTCTCTCCTCTTGAGAGCACTCAGAGTGGGGGGGGGGGGGGGGATCCCATATCTAGCTATGGGATTGTCCTGAGAAGAAGAAACCCAATCAAATATCCAAAATGATAGGCCTCATGTGGAACTGTAGGGGGGTGGAAAAAAGGGTCTGAAAACTTTTTTGGGAGACATGATTCAAGAACATCAACTGGACTTTGTGTGTATTCAGGAAATAATGAGAAAAGATTTTAGTGACAAGTTTTTTAGGAAAGTGGATGGGAAAAAGTCATATGCCTGGCAGTGGCTGCCCTCTAAAGGCAAATCTGGAGGAATTTTGGTAGGACTCAATATTGACAGATTTGATGTTGTCTCTATCAACATTAATGTCTTTTCAATAGAGGCAAGAGTGAAAGTAAAAGAATAATATGGAATTGATACTTGTTACTGTTTATGGCCCGGCACAGGAAGAAAATAAGGACAAGTTCATGTTAGAACTGTTCCAGATATACAATAACCAAAACCTGCCAATGCTAATAGGTGGGGATTTTAACATTCTGAGGTTCAGTTCGGAGAAAAACAAGAACTTCCAGGGAGGGAAGTGGACTGACATTTTCAATCAAATAATCAACACTTATGAGTTGAGAGAGATCTTCTTGGCAGGTGGAAAGTATACTTGGAGTAACAACCAAGTAAATCCCATCCTGGAGAAGTTAGACAGAATAATGATGAATGCAGAATGGGAGACCAAGTTTCCCCTATCTACAGTCAAAAAGCTTCCAAGAGTGTTGTCTGACCATAATCCTTCAATAATCTCTACTGAACCCCCTGCTCCTTTGCAGCAGAGGCCTTTCAGGTTCGAACTTTCTTGGATTAAGCAAATAGACTTCAGAATAATAGTAAAGAAAATTTGGGAGAAACCAAACCAGTACAAGCCAAATCAAGCTTGGATGTCTGAATGATTAAAGAACGAAGACTCAAAACTTATTTCAAAGGTTGGGGGAATAAGCTGAAGGGAGACATCAGAAAAAAGAAAAATGAGTTGCAAGATGAACTGATGTGTCTGGAGATACTAAGTTGGGTAGAAAAACTGAGATTCAAGTGGAGCTGTTGAAAATTTATGATAATGAAGAAGAATACTGGAATGAAAGGTCAAATTCCACCTGGTTGTTGAAGGGAGATTGCAATACAGACTATTTCCACAGAATAGCAAATGGAAAAAAGAGAAAGAACACAATTTACTCCTTACAGCAGGAGGACAGAATGATAGAAGGAGATAAATAGTTGTTAGAGCATGCAACAAATTATTATAAAGAGTTGTTTGGGCCTGGCACAATGTTGGCGTTTTTTACGCACAGAGATAAATATCAACTCCGCAAGCGCACGGAACACCGTTGTAGCATTTCACCCAGGAGTATTCCAAGGGTATCGTATTTATATTTTCCTCAGGGAAGCAGGGCTAAGAATATCATGAATTAACAAGGAAACATCTATTATTTATAACTTGCAAACTAGAGCAGAGCAGGGATACATATATGATGGGTGGCAACCAAACACACGCAAGAATTTCATATGAAGATAAAGAGATAGAACTAGTCAACTGGGAGGACAACGAGAAGAAGGGTATGAGCCTAGGGGTTAGCATTTAGTATTTCCTGATAGTCTATAATTACTTGCTTAAACTTTCATTACAGAAACGTTCCTGCATATCGGGGCACACGCATGCCAAGGCAGCAACCCGAGAATTAGGTTCAACTACCTTGGGGAACTACGCGCTATTGACCTCCCTACTAAAACCATCACCCGGACGTGGTGGATTATAGAGACCGGTACGCCTGTCACACGTACTCGCGGCTACCATCCTCTGTGGGTGTAGAGCAAACTCACGTCTAAAATAATTCCTTGAACCACACAAGCAACTATCCTAAATAACTTACTCCTCGCGAAAAGAGCAAGCCATCCATGCATAACAAATCTATGTGGATTGTGTAAGCATTTGCGGTGCAAACAACCCATGCAGATAGACCTACCATACACAGACGTGGAACCAACACAGGAATTTCTCTATAACAATTACTTAAATAAATAAATATAAACTAAAAGAAAAACTAAATTAAATAAATAAGAAAATAAATAAGAAAATAATTATATTAAAGAAAGTATAAAAGAAAAGATACACGAGAACTTTACCCAAACTCCGAAGAGAACTCCGGAGCTCCGAGTGAAGCTCTCACTTCTACTCTAACTCCCATGACCAACTAGCCTACTCTAAACTACACAAGTGGAATGATCTTCCATGAGATGAGCGTGACCCTTTTGGATCTTCTCTTCTCAAGTGTGGAGGTGCAGGTTGGAGTGAGGGGAGGGGTCCTCTATTTATAGTGGAGTTGCCTTGAGAGAGTGGAGAAGGTCTTGGAGCATTTCGTGGAATATTCCCTTCTTGCCGACGTCCCCTGGCTTGGTCGGCGCGTCAAGTGGCTAGTGACCGCCTCTGGAACCGACTGGAGAAAGATTGAGGCGGTTGGAGATTAAGTTCGGCCGGCCGCCCAGGTGTTTGGGCCGGCCGGCCTACTATTTTCTGGTTTTCGTCCAATCTTGCGCGAGGCATAACTCCTGCTCCCGAACTCCGAATTAGGTGATCCAAAAGCCCATTTTGACTATCTCAACGAGGGCTTTGACATGGAGGGATCAAATTTGTCATTTGAAATATTATTTCTTGCGTCTAATGTCGTCGAGATATCCGAGCAGGACCTTGTTTATCTTGTGCCTTTTGTATATTTGCTTTTTATCCATAAGTATAAGCACAATTGCACCAATATTCCTATGTACCTTGCAAAACATGATCACATCCAAAACTTGTGGAACTTTATTAGTTTAATGCATAAAACATTGGTGCATACATTTATTCGCCGATAAGTTGACGGTCATTTTATGATTTAATGGCCGTCAACACACAACACCTATAAAGTTAGATGGAAATTGTTGGGCAGAACATGAAAAAGTGAACAATGCAGATAATGAATGGTTGACAAGGGAATTTTCTGAAGAAGAGATTAAAAATGAAGTGTACTCAATGGAGAAAAATACTGCCCCGGGTCCGGATCATCTTCCTGTTGAATTTTATCAGGCCTGTTGGGATATTGTAAAGGGGGACCTGATGAAACTCTTCAATGACTTTTACATTGAAGAGCTAGACATTGAACGAATAAATTATGGGGTCATCACATTGTTGCCCAAGCTGAAAGAAGCTAACAAAATCCAGCAGTATAGACCCATCTGCCTGCTAAATGTAAAATACAAGATTTTCACCAAGGTGCTTACAATCAGATTGGAGGCTTTGATGAGCAAGCTGATCAACAGATGTCAAAATGCTTTTATCAAAGGGAGAAATATCATGGAGGGAGTAATGTGTTTACATGAGATCCTTCATGACACAAAACAGAAGAAATTGGATGGTGTGGTATTGAAACTGGATTTCGAAAAAGCCTATGATAAAATAAGTTGGGATTTCCTGTTCCATTGCCTGGAATGTAGAGGATTCTCAAGGAGATGGTGTGAATGGATCAGAAAAGTAGTTACCAAAGGGACCCTAAGTGTCAAGCTAAATAACCAGTTGGGTAGCTACTTCCAGAGTGGAAAGGGTGTAAGACAAGGTGATCCTTTATCACCTTTCCTGTTTCATATTGCAGCTGATACATTGGCCAAGATGATAAACATGGCACAACAAAACCAACTAGTGAAAGGGTTAGTCCCCCACTACATTGAGAATGGTGTGGCCGTGTTACAGTATGCAGATGACACTATTGTGTGTCTGCAAGACAACCCAGTTGAAGCTGTAAACATGAAGTTACTTCTGTATATGTATGAGACAATGTCAGGTCTCAAAATAAATTTTCAGAAAAGTGAAGTGATGATGGTAAGGCATGATACAGAAAAGGAAAAATTCTATTCTGAATTATTCAACTGTGCAATTGGGAAGTGGCCAATTAAATACCTTAGGGTACCAGTGTCTGGATCAAGGCTGCATGTAATTGACTGGCTCCCATTAGAAGGCAAAAGTGAGAAAAAGATGGACGGCTGGCAAGGTGGATGCGCAACAATTGGGGGGAGGAAGGTGCTGATTGATTCCAGCTTAAGCGGTGTACCTACTTACCACATGTCGATGTACCTACTGCCTAAAACCACAATAGGGAGAATAGACAAAATGAGAAAGAAATTCTTTTGGCAGGGAGGTGGATCCAAAAAGAAATACCATTTAGTGACATGGAAAAAGATCTGTATGCCCAAAAACAAAGGAGGGCTGGGGATTAAAAATCTGAGGAAACAGAACATAAGTCTTCTGTGCAAATGGTGGTGGAAAGTTGAGACTAATGACGGTTTATGGCAAGAAATTATAAGCAAGAAATATATTAAAGGAAAAAGTATATCCCAGGTCAAGAAGAGAGCATCTGACTCCCCTGTGTGGAGTGATCTGCTCAGTGTCAGAGAACACTACTTGCAGAACAGAAGTTTTACTCTAGGTGATGGAAGAATGATCAGCTTCTGGTGGGACAGTTGGTGTGATAAGATACCCCTGAAAATGAAGTATCCTGAACTGTTTGAAATATGCAACGAGAAACAGGCTACCGTGAAAGAAATGAAGCAGAGAAACTGGGGATTCACGTTTAGAAGATGGCTGGATGAAGGGCTACAGGAACAGTTGAGAAAGATACGTGATACCTTGTTAATATGTATAACCACAGATGAAGCTGACAGGCCCAGATGGGCCCTTGAAAAGTCTGGCAAGTTCTCAGTCAAATCTTTGTATAATCAAATGCACAATAATGTGGACGATGTGAACTTCAATATGATTTGGAAGTCCAAGTTACCGCTAAAAATCAAGATTTGGTTTTGGCTAATATGCCAAAATGCAATTTTGACGAAAGACAATCTAATTAAAAGGAAGTGGCAGGGGGACAAGAAGTGTGCCTTCTGCTCGAAAGAAGAAAGTATAAACCACCTTTTTTTGGGTTGTGCAATAGCAAGTATGTCTGGAGCATTGTAGGTTATGCTATTGGGGCAAATTGTAGGCCAGAGAATGTGGTCCAGTATTGGACTTGGATACAACACTTTATGCCCAATGGCAGGAAATTCCATATGGTTGGCCTAGCAGCAATATGCTGGGCAACCTGGAAACTAAGAAACAGAATGTGTTTTGACAAAAAACAAATTCGATCTCCTACTGAGATTGTCTGTTATGCTTGTTCGTTCTTGTTATACTGGGCAGGTCTGCAAAAGGAAGAAGAAGGGAAGGCGCTATCTGAAGGTGCTGAGACGCTCAAGAAGGCCGCACTGTAACTTCACACAAAGATGGATGAAGCCCAACCAAGTACCAGGAGGGTGGCGTTGTCGTCTGGTTGAGAAGATGTTCAAAGATCAGCGAAGTATGGTGCACTGCTGAAGAAACATGAAGGATGGTGTGGAGGGGAGCAATTGGAGTTCTGTTTGACTCATGCTTTTTGGGAGTCAGTAGTTAATCTTGCAGTAGTTTTTCTTTCGCTCGGCACAGAGTGTGTTCTCTGTAGCTAAAAAGACTTGTATATAAGTAGTGTTACTTTCAGCAAACTTGCCAGTTTATTTTTCTGTAGCTGAACGCCTAAAAAGCGAGACTCGTTGGTGATTTCGTTACCTCAAAAGTAATGAAATTCCAGGGCGTGCCCTGTTGTGCAAAAAAAAAGATGATTTGCGCACGTATCGCGGTAATATGTATGCCACATCATAAAAATACATAGAATTATAAAGGTAATGACCGTATCGACACGGAGGTTCAAGCTCAATAGCCACGATTTGCACTTTCACTAATACAATGACCAAATTGAAACAACCACATAAATTCAATGATCATCCATGCATTTTACTTTTTTGCCTCGAACCACACACAGGAGAAGTTTTAGCATGTCCCACAGATAAAAAAAAACCCGTATTTTTATTTTTGCTTCGAATCACGGACAGGAGAAATTTTGAACTAGTGTACTAGCTAAGGTTCTCGTGAAAGGGGTCATCGTCTAGTGATTAAGGCATCCGAGTAACACCTCTCAGGTCCTGAGTTCGACTCCTCGTGGGAGCGAATTTTCAAGGATTTAACGGTATTTGTGCTTTCAGTGGTAGGCGACGCTCCCGTCGACAGCGAGGCGCCAGTGGTGACTTCGTATCTCTGGATTTGCCGGCTCAGTCTTCGAAGATGCTCATAGGGATAGGGTTTGCGTACGTGTGTTCATAGGGGTGAGTGTGCGTGCGTTGTGAGTGTCTGAGTTGTACTGTGTAATCTAAAAAAAAATACTAGCTAAGGTTCTCAGCGGCGGCGTGCATCCACATATGATGAAGATGCGGCAGAGACGACAGAGAGGAATAGGATGGCCACCACGATGAGAGCCGCCAGCGACACATTCTTCTTCTTCTCGATGAAGAGTGCCATGGCCCAAGCTCCTTGTGCTTCCGGCGTTGCGTTTTGAATCCGCAAAATCCTGTACTACGTCGTATGCTGTGCGACCAGTTTTGTTATATTATATAGAGAATTGAGAAGAAGGCAAACGCAAATCGAGTAAAATAAAATACGGAATCCCAGCAGCCAGGATGTTGGAGAGACGAAGGGAAGCACGAGTTATTATACCATATATAATGATCTCTGAAGGTTAATGGGCATGCGAAAATTCCGGACTTCCCAAAATTACGAATACTATTCCTTTGACGGAGACGCCGGCGACAAAGTTCCCGGCGGCCGTGGACGCCGTGTGCGTGCCGTGCCCATGCGGTTGGGCAGGCCGAGGAAGGAAGGCTTGTGCGTGGCCTTCAGGTAGCGCATGGCGTGGGGGATCGCGCGCAGGAACCCGGGCTTCCGGGACACCTCCTCCAGCTCCTCCGCCGTGAGCAGAGCCGCGAACCCGTTAGCCACCGTCCGGTACGAATGCCGGAGCCGCGGATCGCCGAGGGAGGTGAGACGCGACGGCAGGTACGACTGGTGCCACGCCCTGTGCGCGGCATCGTCGTCGTCGTCCGCCACGACGTCGGCGCTCGGACGAGCCAGCAGCACGATGTACGTGCGGTACCCGCCGGCGTCGGCACGCACCAGGTGCCCGACCTTCCTCCTGTCCTTCACCCTCCCCATCCTGCTGCGCTTGCTCTTGCTCTTGCTGGACGACGCCACGTCGGTGCTGCTGCTGATCACCAGCATCATCGCAAGCAGCACCGCCGCAAGCCACAAGCGCTGCCTCCTCGCCATCATGACTGACTACCGCTGCCCGCGAGAGGGAGGCGAGATGAGGTAGGTGAATTGAGGCGAGGGAGGGTCATCGGAGGCTGGCCTCGCTTCCCTTTTGTAGACAGACGACGATGAGCTAGCGCAGCGGTTGGGCCGGGAACGGTGCGGCTCGATCGATTGTCTGGTTCGTTCGTTCCTGACCGGCCCATCCATCGTGCAGCCGACCGTTACGTTGGTTGCGTGCACCATTCCACTGCACGGATCCATCCGTTTACACACTTTCGTATAAACGTACGTGTTGCCGTGATAAATTCGGCAGGCTGCGCTGCAGCTGCGACTGCTGACGAAATAACTGCAAATACTGTAGCGGCTGCTGCGAACATTGTATCAGCTGCTGAAGAAATAACTGAAACACTGTAGCTGCTGCAAAGCAGCTGCTGCAAAGCAGCTAGGCGAACCGGCTGAACAGATGCATCGATCACACCAAGCAAAGCGCGTCAACGGTTTTTTTTCCCCTTCCCTTTTGGGACCTGTAGTGCCACATGCAACTGCAAGCATCCAATGATGAACCATTTTGGTACGATATGTTGTGAGCTTTTCCCTCCAATAAGGTAGTGTATAAGTTGTCATTTGTTAAGGGAGGAAAATTTCTCGAATATATCCTGCCTTTCCGTCGAGGCCCGGGGAGAAAAAGGGGGCCAAGGCCGCGTCATCGAAGGATCGAGCCAGGTTCGCGAGCCGTGCTGTGCCGTCCGTTCTTGAGGATTTCACATGGTTCCAAGATTTTTACTGGGTGGGACTCGAGTCTCCACGAGCATCATCACGACACGTGTACGCTAATAAAGTGCGTGCTGAAGAAATGCAAACTCAAGCATTTTGCCTCCACTACTGAAGAAACCAAAACTCAAACGTCAGTTTTGGTTTTGGCTGAACAGAAAGAATAAGCTAAAGCTATCGATCCTTTTCTTTATTTCCGCTGCGAGTCGTCGGACGTGGCTCATCTTCCCTTTTTCCGCTCATGATCCGGAGCCAGACAACCTTAATAAGAGTATAAGCATCACCGTCACGCTATCTCGAGTGCAAAAAATTAAGGACGAAGCTGGGTACACGCAGCGCAGGAAGTACGCGTCGCTCTCGCACACAGTGTTGATCATCAGTTGCAGCCTTGCAGGAGCGTTACCAGCAGAGGGTGAGAGGTTAGGTGGATGCTGGAGATGCGTGGGAGGCAAAAGCGACGCGTTGACGAGCGTCGGCGACGGCCGCGGGAGATCTTCCTGCTGCTTGCGTCTGCTAATCTTTCCTTTAATTTCTCGCTCATGATCCGGAGCCGGAGGATCAAAGCATCGCCGTCACGCTATCTCCAGTGCAAAAAAAGGGAGTAGTAGCATATGGTCTCCTCTGTGGAAAGGAGACTAGCTAGAAGCAGGTGCTAATCTAGCGACTTGTATGTAATCGACCAAAGTCCAAAGCCACCCAGCCACACAAAAGATGGAATTCAAAAAAGAAAGTCACAAGAGCATAAGATGAAGCAATTTTAAGATTTATTTTTTAAATAGTGTGTACATATATGTGCATCCACTACGTACCTCACCCTTATGAACGTCTAAAAAAACTAGACCCGGGTTGACGAAAATTATTGTTGGGGATCGGTATTTATGATAATAACGACACCCCCTTTTTGCCTTTGGTTTTTTGGCTGCAGGCGACCTTGCTGTCGACATTACGTGCTCCGGCCTAGAATCGGCGGCAGACAGAGGAGCTGCAACGTCGGGTTGCCGACATTGTTGGAGCCGGCGACGAAATGGCGACGACCAAGAATGACGGCAATCCCTGAAGGAGGTGAATCCCGGCATGATGGCGTCCGGGAGTCAGGCCGGCGAATGACGTCACCTAGTTAGGGTTTCCGTCATTAAACAGAAATGTCATTTGTACTCTTATGACAATGTTGTACAGAATATTTCACGAATATAGTGGGTGGCCAAGGGTAATTTGGTCATGCCAAAATAACCCTTGGCCTTCCCTATAAATACCCGCCCCCGGGCTCCGTGGGACGGGACGGAACAGAAGAGATTACACCCTTGAAATGAAATGCTGCTCTGTCGTTCCCTGAGTGTGATTTGATTGTCCGTGTCGGGATTCTTTGTTGCTACAATGAAGAATTCCCAACATTGGCGCCCACCGTTTGTGTTGCTCGAAAATACCACCCGTGATGCCACAGAGGAAGAAAAAAGCACCTAGTCCAAAAACCACCATCAGCTCCTACCCGCCGGACTTAGAGGAAGAAATCCTCCCTCCCAACCCGGCATTCTCGGAAGAAGAAATTCGTTGGGCATTCATTCAAGCAAGGCAAATGGCCGACGAGGCCAACAAGATTTCCGACGCGGCGAAAGCAAGCTTAGCCGCCGGAACTCGGCCAAGTGATGAGGACATCGCCGCCAAAAGTTCTATCGACCTCACTCTCAATGAAGAAGCAGAAAAGTCGAAGCATGTAAAAGCCGGCAAGCAATGGGCGGAAGCACCGTCGACAATCAACCCTTAAGAATGTGATCCAGAGGAAGATGAAGTTGACAAGCAAATACATCAGCTCTCCAACTTGCAACAACTTGGAAAAAGACTCAAGCTAACAAAGGAGAAGATAATCTCCGAGGAGAGGGCCAGAGAGAGAGAAAGGCTCCGGCTGCAGATCGAACAAGCAAAGGCGGCAGTCGCCGAACTGCAAAAAGAGCTCGATGAGATGACAAGCGCGACAGGGCAAAACAGCGAAGCAAAGAGAGAGCATTACCGGGTGACTCCCGACTTTGAAACAAACAACAATGGCGAAGGCCATCATAGGCCTCGGAATGTATACCGCCAATATGTACCTTTCGTGAGTAAATTCGACAAGAACTCTCCCTTGTCAGAAGGCCTTCAGTTGACCCCATGGCCAGTGTTGGCGGTTCTTATGCGATAAAATTAAATTCATTAATTCCGCAAGCGCACGGATCACCATTGTAGCATTTCACCTTGGAGTATTCCAGGGTTATCGTATTTATATTTCCGCAGGGAAGTAGAGCAAAAGGAAGCTGAATAATAGCTATGCATTGGATAATTTGGAGAAAGAAATAATGTATCAACTATACTTGAGACGGGGGTAAGATAGGCATGATATATATGGGTGGCACACACATCCTCAAATCCAAGGTAATAAAATAAAAACGTAGTATACATTTGGGAGAGCAACGAGATAGAGTTAAGGCTACCTGTATGTTTATCTATTATTTACTTTTCTAGCAGTCAAGTCTACAAAGGTTATTTACTCTAGCTAAGCTCATACACATACAAGTCATGTCGTTTCGGGGCACGGAAGTGCTAGGGCAACCGATGCTGCTAGTTCACCCTGGGGATCCATCCGCTATAATTAAGACCCTGCTGAGTCCAACCCGGACGTGGTGGATTACAGAGACCGGTGCAGCTGTCACATACACTCGCGGCTACCATCCTCCGTGGGGTTGGGTGCCAAACGTGCATAGGCCAAGATCTAAGCGCCACGCTTACAACCCGCCTAGAGGAGCTACTCTTGATCAACGGAGCAGTCCTATCTAAGAATGAACAAGCACAGATTTCACACGACGTCATCTCCGACGACGGCACTCTCTCGTACTCGCTATTCCAACAATCACGAATCCCACAACAAGACTTCTACGAGCACTTACTTAACGAATAAATAAACTAAATAGAAAAGAATTACTAAAAGAAATAAATAAAGATAAAACTAATTATATAATAAATAAAATAATATCTCAAGAGTAAGATACAAAGAACTATACCGAACTCCGAGAAGACTCCGGAAGCCCGAGAGAGCTCTCACTCTACTCTACTCTACTCTAACTCCCAAAGCTACTACTCAACTAAACTAATGAACACTTGGATGAAGTGTGATGGTGCGAGTTGCTTCGGAGGCCGAGGGGTCCAATTTATAGCTTGTGAAGGCGGTGGGAGCACCCTGGCCGAAGCTGGAGAGGCGGTGGCGCCAAAGTCGGCCGGCCGGCCTAGGGGGGTGGCCGGCCGGCCGTCCCCTGTGGCGGTTTGCCACCGACTTGCTCCTGGACGCTCCAGATCACTCCCTGAAGGCGGTCTGAAGGTCGGTTTCCTGCTGGGGTTGGCAGAATTGAAGTGAGGCCAAGTAAAGGCCCAAATGGCCCACCTTCTAGAACGTCGGTGGAATCCTGCCGAGCTGGGCTTGAATTGCACGTTGAGGATTATTTTCCAGCCCACTGGAGAAAGCCTGGGGCCTGTGGCCACTAGGTGGGGCCGGCCGGCCTAGGGTGGGGCCGGCCGGCCAGGGAATTTCCCTGACTGGGCCCACTTTTTCCATTATTCACTCCTGCATCCAAATATCCACCAAAACTTGTGGAGTAGCATTATTCCTATCTACTATGCACAAAATCTTGGTGTTATGTATTTATTTACCAGTAGGGTGGCGGTTAAAACATGGTTTAACGACCGCCAACAACCTCCCCAAGCTTAAACTTTGCTCGTCCCGAGCAAACTCAACTCAGGGTACCGGCGGATCAGGAGTTACAAAGAAGCGCCCCATGGGTAATAAAGATGCAACAACATACTCCCTAAACAGTGGTAAGTTTACGAGAGCACAAAATATTCATGAGTGTTGCAAAAATCGTGGGGCTTATATGTCACACCTTGTCACGCAGCATTGAAGACTAGAACGGCATTTTCGGACAAGTACACAATTCTAGCAGGTATGCATCCAGAGTTTTTATGTGCTGCAAGGTAAGGTGCAAAAATTCTCCTTCGTTTTGGTAGGCACTTCTCTTACCTACCAATGTGAGTTCTATTCCTACAAGCTTCACTCATCCTACCTTCTACCAAATGAGGCTTTGTATGTGGAGCTTGGTAAGGAATGCACAATTGTCATGCATATATTGTAAAGCTAAAGAATGAGTCTCAATCAATATAGCAACTCCATTTATTTTGGTCGTAGGAAATGATGTGATGGAGGGGGAGAAAATGAACTCACACTTATGGAAGGGGGTTTTGAAAAACATTGGTCCTTTATTTTGCTCAAGATGTTTATGATAAGAACCATATAGCCATTGACTTTTGTCATGCGACCATGGAGGTTTTTTTTTTTTTAACTACTCCATGGTGCAAGGGGCCATAAATTTTGAATGGTTCAATGAAACATTTTGAAATATTCTTGAGCATTTCGGATGGACCAAAAGTTTTGCAAACTCTGAAAAATGTTTGGTTGATTTATCCAAACATTCCCCTTTTTATTTGGTGGAGAGAAATTTTCGAAAACACACGCGAAGGAATTATGACCAAAATTAGGAGTGCTTAGTTTCAAGAGTACATCAAACCTTAACAAAACTCAATGCATAAACAAACGGCTATGAGTGGGGCTGTTTCGAATATTATGATATGGCTCTGGTAGGTAAATAAATCCTCACACTAAGAGAAGTGTGCCAAAACAGAAGGGTTTTAGGTACTTGCAGCAATTCGAGAAAAACATCTCTGGATGAAACCATACTAAGAAATTGCAACAAGTCCTAATCATGCCATATCACAATCCACAATGCTCAGACTTGGTGTAACAAATGCAACCCACGGAAATAAGCAAGACTCATGATGTGATCATGCTCAAGTAAAAATAATACATATGTCAGGAGTAGAGGTTGCATCTATGCGACACATGGGAAGCTAATTTGTAACTCGATCATCATTTCCCTTAAGTGTAGCATAACACCAAGATTCTAGCATTTATTCGAAACAGGGAGTTCATTTATTTATTAAGAAAGTTAGGAATACTTACCTGGGGGTCCTCCCCAAGCTTGAGTCTTTGTAAGACTTAAGCTTGTATTGAACTCCTTCTTACCTGAGGGGTGCCCTCCCCAAGCTTGAGTCTTTGTAAGACTTAAGCTTGATTCAGGCTCTTCCTCCTCCTTCTTGATCTGCAAAAAAGAGTGAGGATGATACATGTGGCTAGCCCCTAATGGGCATCACCGGGAATCCTATTATTTTTGTTGTCTTTTAAACTTTTCAAATTTTTATTTTGTTTTTATGATTTATGAAAAGAAAAACAAGTGCTAGGCCTAGCTAGGATAACGATTGGGATGGCCTCCCCAATCGGAGGGCTCTCATTTTTACGTCTTTGAGCTAGACGTTCTCCATGTCTTTTCAACTTGTTTGGACCTCGCTCGCTGGAGAATCTTGCGAGGTAGAGGTTCCTTCTTTCTTCCGCCACACCTTGGTTGTCTTCTTTGTGTTTGTGGCGGCGACCTTTTCTTCAATAGGCGCCTTTGTTGTACTCTCATCGGTTGATGCCGTAGCTGCCTTCTTCTTTCTTGACCGCCTCGCTCTCCTCTTCTTAGGCGATTGTGACTCGCCTACTCCTTCTTGCGGAGGAGTAAGAGGGGCTTGAGTTGTGTTAGGCGGCTGAGGCATCCTCCTTGGAGTCCTCCAATATTTTGCTAGCCTTCTTGCATTCTCTCTTTCCAGATAGTCTCTCATATATGCAATGAGCTTATCTGGCTGTGGCATGGGTGGAGTAATCTCAATCTTCTCCACTCTCCTTGGGTTCTTTCCATATATGACCCGTACTTGCTTGCATTGCTCAACCTTAGGCTTGAAGCTGAACGTTTCTTCCTAGCCGTTGAAGTCCAAGTGGATCTCTCCTGCCCCCACGTCGATGTTGGCGTTTGTGGTGCTCAAGAACGGCCTCCCAAGGATGAGAGGAGCCTTGTCATCCACCTCCATATCCAGCACAACAAAGTCAACGGGGACGAAGAGATTTCTGATCTGCACGGGAACTTCTTCGACAATCCCCAAGGGCAGGCGCAGTGACCCGTCTGCAAGCTGGAGCTTCATGGTCGTTGGGGATAATGGATGGTTTAACCCATCGTACATCGCCTTCGGCATGATGCTCACGCTCGCCCCTAAGTCACATAGTGCCCGAGCGAAACAACGGTCGTTGACCAAACACGGAATGGTTGGCCATCCGGGATCTTTTCTGATCACATCCTTGGGGAGTGCGGCATCCAAGTCGCTCTCTTCACACCTGATGGTTATTGCATTCACACTCTCCTTGGGATTAACTTCCGGTTGCCCAGGAAGTTTACCCGCACGAGGAGACTGCACAGCTGAAGCTATTTGCGCTATTTGCGTTTCTAGCATCTTGTTATGGCTTAGCTGATTCTGCAGAGCAGTGCTGAACGACTCTAGCTTGGCATCTATGCTCTCTAAAGCCTTGTCCGTAGTAAGAAATTTCTTACTAATGCTGTCATTAATCTTGACCTGGCCGAGAACTAGATCCTTGATAGAGGGCTCATAACGGGAACGATTACCATTGTTACCTCCCTGATTCTTGTTGAAGGAGAGGTCGGGCCTGGAATTCCAGCCGTAGTTGTTCTGGGAGCGGAACCCATTGCCATTGTTGAGGAAATTGCATTCCTCTCTCGTATTTGGGCAATTGATGCCCATATGCCCAACGCTGCCGCATTCCTCACATGTCATGCGGGAATCCGCAACTTGCAGGTCCTGCGGAGACTCCACCTTGCGGAGTAGCTGATCGAGCTTGATGGCGAGCATGTCCATCGTCTCCACTTGGTGCACTCCACGGGTTTTGGTGTTCGCCGCTTGGCGTTCACCATGAGTCGGGTTGGCCGCCACCTTCTCAATCAACTTCTTAGCGTTCTTCACGCTAAGGGAGAAGAAGGAGCCGCCTGCTGCGGCGTCGAGGTGCTCTCGAGCGGACGGCCTCAAACCGTGGTAGAAACTCTGTATGAGGAGCCATTCCTCCATGCCATGATGTGGGCATGAGAGAACGTACTCCTGCATCCTGTCCCAAGCTTCCGCGGTCGACTCATCTGCGAGCTGTTGGAAGCCCGATATCTTGTTCCGCAGGGCAGTCGTTTTGCCCGGCGGGAAGAACTTGGCGAGGAAGGCATTGGAGCATGCCGTCCACGTGTCGAGGGACTCTTGGTTCGCGTAGAACCACTGGAGAGCCTTCCCCAACAGAGAGAATGGGAAAAGCTGTAGTCGGATGGCGTCCTGAGGTGCATCCTTTATGACGAAAGTGTTGCACGTCATCAGGAACCTTTGGAGGTGAGCATTTGCATCTTCCGACGGTTTCCCACAGAAAGGACTGGCCAAGATCATGTTGATCAAGGCTGGCTTGAGCTCGTAGTCCTTGTTGGTGACGCGCGGGTTGGGTCCCACGCGGATGTTCTCCGTAGTTGGCGTGGAGAAGTCATTGATCGTCTTCTCAACAACGGGGTCGGCCATGGTACTGTTCGTTGAGGAGGCCCTGACAACCGGTGGAGGAGACGATTCGAGAGCCAGAGCGTTCTTGCGGATCTGTTTGGTGAGTTTGGCTCGAACTTTCCTCAAGAACTGTTCTGGATCTGAGTGGAAGTTTTCTGGTAGGTCGAAACCAGTCATGCACAGTCCTGTTTCAAATTTCCACAACAAAGAAAGACAGGACAAGGGTAAGCCCGCAAAAGTAAGTGATAATTACTCTTCTCACAAACTTCAATGCATTTATTCAGTTCCTAGCTGCTACTTCCCCGGCAACGGCGCCAGAAATGCTTGTTGGCGGTTCTTATGCGATAAAATTAAATTCATTAATTCCGCAAGCGCACGGATCACCATTGTAGCATTTCACCTTGGAGTATTCCAGGGTTATCGTATTTATATTTCCGCAGGGAAGTAGAGCAAAAGGAAGCTGAATAATAGCTATGCATTGGATAATTTGGAGAAAGAAATAATGTATCAACTATACTTGAGACGGGGGTAAGATAGGCATGATATATATGGGTGGCACACACATCCTCAAATCCAAGGTAATAAAATAAAAACGTAGTATACATTTGGGAGAGCAACGAGATAGAGTTAAGGCTACCTGTATGTTTATCTATTATTTACTTTTCTAGCAGTCAAGTCTACAAAGGTTATTTACTCTAGCTAAGCTCATACACATACAAGTCATGTCGTTTCGGGGCACGGAAGTGCCAGGGCAACCGATGCTGCTAGTTCACCCTGGGGATCCATCCGCTATAATTAAGACCCTGCTGAGTCCAACCCGGACGTGGTGGATTACAGAGACCGGTGCAGCTGTCACATACACTCGCGGCTACCATCCTCCGTGGGGTTGGGTGCCAAACGTGCATAGGCCAAGATCTAAGCGCCACGCTTATAACCCGCCTAGAGGAGCTACTCTTGATCAACGGAGCAGTCCTATCTAAGAATGAACAAGCACAGATTTCACACGACGTCATCTCCGACGACGGCACTCTCTCGTACTCGCTATTCCAACAATCACGAATCCCACAACAAGACTTCTACGAGCACTTACTTAACGAATAAATAAACTAAATAGAAAAGAATTACTAAAAGAAATAAATAAAGATAAAACTAATTATATAATAAATAAAATAATATCTCAAGAGTAAGATACAAAGAACTATACCGAACTCCGAGAAGACTCCGGAAGCCCGAGAGAGCTCTCACTCTACTCTACTCTACTCTAACTCCCAAAGCTACTACTCAACTAAACTAATGAACACTTGGATGAAGTGTGATGGTGCGAGTTGCTTCGGAGGCCGAGGGGTCCAATTTATAGCTTGTGAAGGCGGTGGGAGCACCCTGGCCGAAGCTGGAGAGGCGGTGGCGCCAAAGTCGGCCGGCCGGCCTAGGGGGGTGGCCGGCCGGCCGTCCCCTGTGGCGGTTTGCCACCGACTTGCTCCTGGACGCTCCAGATCACTCCCTGAAGGCGGTCTGAAGGTCGGTTTCCTGCTGGGGTTGGCAGAATTGAAGTGAGGGCCAAGTAAAGGCCCAAATGGCCCACCTTCTAGAACGTCGGTGGAATCCTGCCGAGCTGGGCTTGAATTGCACGTTGAGGATTATTTTCCAGCCCACTGGAGAAAGCCTGGGGCCTGTGGCCACTAGGTGGGGCCGGCCGGCCTAGGGTGGGGCCGGCCGGCCAGGGAATTTCCCTGATTGGGCCCACTTTTCTCCATTATTCACTCCTGCATCCAAATATCCACCAAAACTTGTGGAGTAGCATTATTCCTATCTACTATGCACAAAATCTTGGTGTTATGTATTTATTTACCGGTAGGGTGGCGGTTAAAACATGGTTTAACGACCGCCAACAGCCAGCAAAATACAAGCCTATCTCCTTATCAAAGTACAATGGCTCAACTGACCTAAGGCAATTTTTGATGTCATTTGAAGCTGCTGTAGCGTCTGCTGGAGGAGATGATACTGTATTGGCCAAGACCTTTGTCACCGCAATTGAGCATCAAGCCCTCGAGTGGTACTCAAGGCTGAAGCCCGGATCAATATATTCATGGGAGAACCTAAGGGACAAATTGACAACAAATTTTCAAGGTTTTCACAGAACATCTATATCTGCAGATGAACTCAGAGCATGTGTTCAGCAAGAAAAAGAGCCCCTGCAAGACTATTTCCAGAGATTTGTCAAGCGCAAAGCCCGAACGGATGACATTCCAGATCAAATTGTCATTGATGCCGCAATTGGGGGGCTGCGAGCCGGCCCTTGCGCCACTCATTTTTCCATGCACCGAGTTTGAAAGTAAGAAGCAAAAGAAAAATTACTTCCGAGCCGTCAATGCGGTGTGCAACGGACCTGTAGTGAAATCACGTTGGTCGCACATTCCAATCACATTCACAGAAGCCGATCTAAACCTCCGCTGCTACCCTCATACAGATGCCATGGTCATCCAGGCAAACACCTATGGTTGGTCAATCACCAAAATACTTGTTGACAACGGAAGTTCGGCAGACATCCTCTTCAAAAGAACTTTCGACCAGCTCAACCTTGATTCATCTCTACTTCAGCCTTCTGAATATCCCCTGTACGGTTTTGGCGGGAGAGAAGTCCGTGCCCTCGGCAAAATAAGCCTACCAGTATCCTTTGGTACCCTCAACAATGCAAGAACAGAGCACATCACATTTGATGTGGTCGATATGCCTTACCCTTACAACGCAATTTTTGGACGAGGAGTCCTCAATGCATTTGAAGCAGTTTTGCACAGCTCTTACCTCTGTATGAAAATACCGGCACATAAGGAAGTCATCTCAGTCTTTGGCGATCAGCAAGAAGTCAGAAATATTGAAAGGGCGGCAGCCCCCGGCCAGAAAAATGTTCATTTTTTGTATGCTCACCCGAATGTGCACGTCTTGTACCCGGCAGGAAAAAAGCCAGGGAAAGAAGTCCTCCAGTTGGAAAAAGAAATGGACAAGGAAGAACCAGCAATTGCGGCTAACGAGGAAACAAAGAGAGTTCCATTGGACAAGCATGTCTTAGGACAGGAAGTGATAATTGCGGCCGGTATGCCAAAGGACATGGAAAAAGCTTTCGTCCAGTTCCTTCGCAAAAACAAGGATGTTTTTGCCTGGTCGGCAAGTGACCTAAAAGGCGTCAGCCGGGATATCATAGAGCACAAGTTGCGAATCGATAAAAATATCAGACCAAAGAAGCAGAAACTCCGAAAGATGTCCGACGACCGGGTCGAAGCAGTCAAAGCTGAAGTACAGAGGTTGCTTGACGCAAATGTTATCAGGGAGGTGAAATATCCAACCTGGTTGGCTAACACTGTACCAGTAAAGAAAAAGAACGGAAAGTGGCGGATGTGTATTGATTTCACCGATCTCAACAAGGCCTGCCCCAAAGACGATTTCCCACTGCCCAGAATCGACAAAATTGTCGACGCAGCGGCGTGCTCAGAACTCCTATCACTGCTAGATTGTTTCTCCGGATATCACCAAATCTTCATGTACAAAGATGATGAAGAGAAAACAAGTTTCATTACCCCTTTCGGAACTTATTGTTTTGTCAGAATGCCGGAAGGCTTAAAAAATGCGGGACCTACTTTCTGCAGAATGACATCTGTCGCCTTTGAGAATCAGTTAGGCAAGAACTTGTCAGCCTATGTCGACGACATAGTGGTAAAAAGCGGCAAGAAAGAAGATCATATCTCTGACTTGGCCAAAACATTCGCAAACCTCAGGAAGGCAAACCTCAAGCTCAACCCTGAGAAATGTGTTTTTGGAATTCGCAAGGGAAAGGTTTTGGGATGTTTAGTGTCAATCAAAGGCATCGAAGCCAATCCTGACAAGATAAGTGCACTCATCAATATGCGAGAACCTCAATGCCTCAAAGATGTGCAGAAGCTCACCGGTAGAATTGCGGCACTCAACAGGTTTATCTCCAGATCAGCCAAAAGAAGCCTTCCTTTTTTCAAAGTCCTCAGAAATGCAAATAATTTTCAATGGGGCCAAGAGCAGAAAAAAGCTTTCGCAGAATTGAAAGAGTATCTCAAGGAAATGACTGCCTTCGCAAGTCCGAAACAAAATGAAGCTCTGTTAATGTATGTATCAGCATCGCATTCAGCAGTATGTGCCGCACTTGTGCAAGAACAGCAAATTGAGAAGAAGGGCAAAGTGATGAAAGTTCAAGTGCCAGTATACTATGTATCTGAAGCTCTTTTAGGATCAAAAAGATTCTATTCTGAACTGGAAAAGATAGCTTATGCAGTCTTAATGGCATCAAGAAAATTGAGGCATTACTTTGAAGCTCACACCATCCGAGTGCTGACAAATCAACCACTGAATGACATGTTCAGAAATAGAGAAGGATCTGGAAGAATCACCAAATGGGCTTCGGAATTATCAGAACACGTTGTTGACTTCGAGTCAAGATGTGCCGCAAATTCTCAGGTGCTGGCGGATTTTATCGCAGATTGGACTGAGCCTTCATCGTACACCGAGGGTCCAGTCTTTGAAGTCCCATGGGAGATCCACTGTGACGGCGCATGGTGCCATCTTGGCGCGGGAGCTGCCGTAATTTTGACCTCGCCATCGGGTATCAAATTGCGGTATGCAATCAGATTGCAGTTCAGTCATGACACTGACAAATGCACAAATAATGTTGCAGAATATGAGGGCCTTTTGCTAGCCATAAGAAAGCTAAGAGCATTAGGTGTCAAAAACTTCATCGTCAAGACGGACTCTCAGGTCATTGCCAGACATGTTGATAAAACCTATAAAGCCAGAGATGAACTATTGGCTAGATATCTGGAACATGTACGGGGATTGGAAAAGTACTTCAAGGGTTTCACTTGTCAATATATCTACAGAAATCTGAACAGTGAAGCAGACCAGCTAGCAAAAGCGGCAGCGAGGAAAGATCCTTTGCCACCGGACGTCTTTTTTGAAACACTGAGTTCTCCGACCATAAAAGCGGCAGAGAAAGAACCCAAGATGATACATGCCATCTCAAGCGAAGATTGGCGCGCCCCCATCATGGCGTATCTCCGAGATTTTTATGAGCCGGAGTCGGAATTAGAAGCCAAGCGCATGAAACAGAGAGCAAGAAATTATGCATTTGTCGATGAGTTCCTATACAAATTCGGCACATCCACTCCATTCTTGAGATGCATTGATCAAAAAGAAGGGAAAAAGCTCCTCAGCGAAATTCACGAGGGAATCTGCGGCTCCCACATATCCAGCAGAGCTTTAGTCGGCAAAGCTTTTCGGCAAGGTTTTTACTGGCCATCTGCACTTCAGGACGCCCAGCACCTTGTCAAAACATGCGAAGCATGTCAGAAATTCTCAAGAAAAATCAACAACCCAGCTCAGCTCACTCAGCTCATCCAGCCAGTGTGGCCACTTCAGCGATGGGGAATCGACATAGTCGGTCCCCTACCTACGGCTGCCGGAAATTACACTCATGTCGTAGTCGTTCTCGACTATTTCACCAAATGGATAGAGGCCAAGCCACTGATCAATATCACCGGCCCAGCAATCAAGAAGTTCTTCTAGCAAAACATAGTGTGCAGATTCGGAGTCCCTGCCGAAATTACCGTGGACAACGGAAAACAGTTTGACAACCAAGAGTTCCGCGAATTCTGTCATTCTATAGGCACCAAAGTGAATTTTGCATCTGTTTATCATCCAGAGTCAAATGGTGCCGTCGAAAACGCGAACAAGCAAATCTTTGAGGGCATCAAGAAATGCCTGGAGGGCCAGAGAAAAGGAAAGTGGATGGATGAGTTGCATAAAGTGATCTGGTCGCATAACACAACAGTATCAAGAACTACCAAATTCACACCTTTCAGGCTCTTATATGGCGAAGAGGCCATGACACCAGAAGAGATAAAGCACCGAAGCTTGAGGGCAACTCTCGGACGAAATTGCCACGAGTTTGACGCCGTTTCAAAGGACATATCGGAATTAGACAAAGACCAAGCAATCCTTAACTTGGAGAGGTATCAGGAAGAAACAAGAAAATGGCGGGACGCCAGAGTGGTGCAAAGAGCATTTAAAACCGGCGACCTTGTTCTCCTGCGAAGCCCAAAAACAGAGAACACTGGAAAACTCAACTCCAAGTGGCAGGGCCCTTTCATTGTCGTCAGGAGCAATCGCTCGGGATCTTACCATTTGGCAGACAATGAAGGCAACGAGCTCCCGCATGCCTGGAATGTGGACAACCTCAAGAGGCACTTCACCTAAAGTGTAAAGGCTAATGGCGACGCGCAGTTATAAGCGGAGCCTTTAGTCGGCACCAAGGTTGTAAGTTTTTTCTTTCTAAGCCTTCAAGACCCATACTCTTTTCCTCACAGGGGAACCCCACATCGGGGGTGAGGTTTTTAACGAGGTGGACCTTTGTAACCCTTGCAGTTCAATATAATGCAATCTTCCCCAGAAGCTAAATTTTCCATTTCTTAAGCAGTCGATGCTATATCCGCAAAATATCGCCACATCGACGCAGGAGGATTTAACTCCTGAGACAAAGCCACTCGAAAGGAAGCAAAAAATTCCGGCTCCTTTCTCCCAGGCTTCCTTCTCTATAAAGCACTTTGAGAAAAAAAAAACGCCCCAAGGGGCTACGCCGCCGATCTTTCGCATAAAATTGAGAAATAGCGGCATTTGAGAAAAAAGCGCCTCAAGAGGCCATCTCTTCAATCTTTCTCCTAAATTGAGAAAATTGAGGCACGTTGGCAGCCCAAGGGCTCAGTCACACATTTCCTTAAAGGAAAGTGGAAGATATATCTTAACCCCCAAGGGGCTCCGGACAAAATCCGACATAACAAAAATAGATCATCAAGATCGAAGTCTTAAGGGACTCAATATAAACACCCATCCAAGGACGGGACTCAAGACCATGGAGGTAGCATGATCTTGCAAATTCTCAAGTGCCGCCCTTTCGGCAAAAATAGCGGCAAATGTTCAATATCCGACAGATTTCGGAGAGAACCTAACAATTGTTGCAAACCTTATGGACCACTCGCAATTTTCTCCAAAAATAATTGCGCGTGAGCCATCTCGCAATTTTTACGCGCTCCTCATCCCTCGATTGCTAGGGGGAGGGGGGTGACGTTCGTGTCATGCAATCAATCGAGCCACGATGAGCGCCGTACACCAAACAAAAAGCGAAAACCCTTTTAACTTGTAAAAAATAAGGGCGCCAAGGACCCATATCGTCAAACGACGTTTTCTAAGCTAACAATAGCGATAGCTAACAAACACCCGACAAGAACCAGAGCCAACCAAAATAGCAGCAACGTGCGCTTCTTTCTCAATTCATACGAAAGAACGCCATATTAACTGTGTGTCGCAATTTTTGCGCGCCCTCCGTCCCTCGATCGCCAGGGGGGGTGACGTTCGTTCTATTCCGACGACCGAGCAACGGCGCGCGCTTCCTACTAAGCGAAAACGCAAAGGAGGCTTGAAGAAAATTGACAGTATCGTCGAACCCACCTTCGCAAATCAAAACGCACAACGTTATATCCGGGAGCACTGTCAGTTTGACTCCCCAACTACAAATCAAAGTCAACTTCTACTACAAACCCGGGACCGCATTCAGGGCCTGCTCTATCGTACACACACCTAAAACGATCCAAATAAGGATCAAAACTAAGATCTTCAACGCTTTCGGCCTTCACGGCCGCTACGGAAGAAGAAGGTCGGCGGTGAAAGCATCGAATTAAGCACTCCCGTCCTTGAAAGTACTGAGCCATCATTTCCCTCCAGAAATGCCCGAAATCATCACGCGGATATCGTGAAACATAACACAAATGCGCTTCGCCAGAAACGCGTAAGCCGTCACGTTCATACTTCAAAGGCGCAATGTTCAACGCGGCACCGCGAAAACAATCCTGCGCACAAAGCGTACCAGAACGTATATTATTACAAACCAAGTTTGAAACGCTCTTCCTCACGCCTAAGAGTCTAAACCTCTTCAATTGGCGGCGCAGCAGCAGCGGCAGACGCAGCACCAGGAGCGGCGGTACCCGTCGTATTTTCCGGTTCGGCCGCCGCAGAAGATGAAGCAGTCGCGGTAGCCGCGGTGGGTGCAGGAGCTTCAACCGCGGCAGGCGCATCAGCTTTAGCGGCAGTCTTCTCAGTTCCCGCAACATCTTCGACGCGGGCAACCTTCGCCGGCGGCGTCTCAATAGCAGGAGTAGTCGCTCGCTTCTTTGAGCCCTCCGCCGCAGTTTCGGCGCCAGTCGCCGCCTTCATCTAAAGCAAACAAGAGTTTAGTAAATCATTTTTCGTAAGATAAAAAGTCCCCGATGAAACAAAAACATACTTTACCTCCTCAAGCTTGCTCTTCGCATATCGGCGGCAAGCCTCCATTCCGTGCGCCCCCCAATACCTTTTCGCGAAGCGCTTCACAGCCAAACGAACGCCTTTGCTTTCGCTCGCTGCGTTGGCCTCATCAAAATTAGAATCAGGGTAGGTAGTGCGCGCCAAAGCACTGAAGTGCTTGCAATCCAGCTTTTCAAGCAGGTCCAGAAGCGCAGAGCACGCCGTGCGAGCCGCAAATTGATCGAACCGCTCAAAGGCCTCAGGAAGGTCGCCAAACTCCCCTTTCAGGAAATTGAAATACACTTCCGGTGTCAGCGAACCTTGTGTGACCGGAAGAGGATTAGGCTCACCGCCAATTGTAGCTAGGGCTGCTCCGAAAGAAGCGTGTGCACTACTAGCGCCGCTGGAAAAACTGCGAGCAAACTTGCGGGCAGTTTCCTTGGCACTCTTGGCACTCGCCTCCGCCGCAGTAATTTTCTCTCCCGCATTTTTCAGTTCACGCTTCAAGCGGGCAATTTCATCCTCGTTGCTTTGGATAGCATCCTGGAGCACCCCCAACGCTTCGTCTTTCTTTTTTATCTGATCATTGAGATCAGCCTTAACGGCGTCGAAAGACGCGCGTTCCTCCTTGAGAGTGCGCCGCAGTTGCAATTCATCACCGGACGAAGAGGCGGCTTCGGACCCGTAAAAGCGCCGGCTCAGAGCGCGAGCCGCCGCAAGCGTCTGCTCAAGAGCAGAGAAATCACGCGTTAGCGTCAAAATCATTCAAAGTTGCAATAAAAAGCGACACTAGCACAGGCAAAAATAACGACGGTTTAAACCCTCCCGCCAGAGGTGTATTAGCGTCTCGGATTAAAAATTATTTTGAATTTTTCTAACGGCCTTGACGCTTCTACTTTTGTCCAACGGTCGAGCGTTGACATCTTGAAATTTTCCGTGTGGACAAAATCTTCCGCACTTTCTTAGCGAGAGCCGTCTTGGGTTCCTTTTTCTTCGGGGCAGTCTTCTTTGGCTCTCTCTTCTTCGGAATGCGGGTTTTCTTTGGTTTCTCCTCTTTCTTGGGGACCTCCTTGTTTATGTCGTCCGTTATCGTCACTCTTCCATTCGTCAATTTCGGAGGGGCATACGGGGGCTTCTCGATGAATTGATAACAAAAGGTGTCTCCCCATTTGTTGGTCATTGTACCAACACATATTCTTCCTTGAGGCACGGCAGGGGGTTTTGCAACCTTTGATTTCTCTGCGGGTGTTCCCCCTGGCCTCACAACTTTTCGCGAAACAATCGCCATGGCAGTTACGTTTTATCTTTTCCTCGCGATAGGATTTTCTTTTATTTCCAAAGGGGTCAAGATTAAACGATCACGCATGTGATAGGTTCGTGATAAACAAACGAGATTAAGACAGCGTTTAATGAAAACCAGGAAATTTTCTAGCTAAGCTTCCCCGGCAACGGCGCCAGAAATGCTTGTTGGTGGTTCTTATGCTCTACTAAATATTTCTATTCCGCAAGCGCACGGATCACCATTGTAGCACTTCACCATGGAGTATTCCAGGGTTATCGTATTTATAATTTCCACAGGGAAGCTAGTAGAAAATTCCACAAAGGTGCTGTCTAAATCGATCGTAACTAAATCACGTTAAACATTGGAAGTTTGATAAAGGTGGCACTCATGAAGTAAACCATAAAAGAATAATCAGCAAAAGATTGGGAGAGCAACGAGTAGAGAAAAGGGTTTCCTAAAATATATCCATCCTAAGTATTTTATACTCAGCAATCTAAGAATTTACAATTATACACTCAAGATCATACAACAGTCATATCACTGTGCATCGGGGCACGGATGTGCCAAAGTAATAAACTTGTTCTGATGGTCGAACTACCATCGGGCATAATCTCAACAGAACAGAGGCACAGAAGTGGCCCACCCAACCAACAGAATAAGATTAAATACTCTGGGGATGTCACCCGCTATAATTAAGACCCTGCTAGGTCCAACCCGGACGTGGTGGATTACAGAGACCGGTGCAGCTGTCACATACACTCGCGGCTACCATCCTCCGTGGGGTTGGGTGCAAACTCGCGTCTAGAATAATTCCTTGAACCATACAAGCAATCACTCTAAATAATCTACCCTTAGCTAACAGGGCAGACCACCCATGCTTAATAAACTTAAGTGAATTGTTTACGCATAGACCAGCTGACAACTCACGTAAGTCTACCTCACACAGACGTGGATCCAACACAGAAATACTTCCGAAGTAATTACTTAGAGCAATAATATAAATCAAGAGAATTACTGAATTAAATAAATAAGAAAAGATATCCATAATAATATTTATTCAAAAGAAAGTAAAGATACAAGAGAGCTTTACCACACTTCCGAAGACAGCTCCGGAACCCTGAGCAAAGCTCACTCTCTAACTCTAACTCCCAACTAATGCTAACACTAAACAAGAAGAGTAAATGGATTCTTCAATGAGGTGCGAGTTGCTTCTGAGGCCGTAGGGTCCTATTTATAGCTTGTACATGGCGGTGGGAACCCGTTGGCCGAAGCTGGAGAGGCGGCGCCGCTAAGCTCGGCCGGCCGGCCTGGAAGGGTGGCCGGCCGGCCGTCCACAGTGTCGGTTCGCGACCGCCTCTTCTGTGGACGCTCCAGATCGCTTGGTGGAGTCGGTTTCGAAGTCGGTTTCCTGCTGGGGTCGGCAGAAATGGAGTAAGGGCCAAGTTTAGGCCCATTGTAGCCCATCTTCTAGAATGTTTGCCATTTCTTCTCTTGGGCTTTAATTATTCTCGGTGCTGGACGTCTTCAGAGCCCACTGGTCGAAGATCGACAGCATCAGGGACCAGATGTGGCCGGCCGGCCTGTGATTTGGCCGGCCGGCCTGTGTTTCCCTCCACAGGCGCCCATTTCTTCTGTATTTACTCCTGCACTCATAAATCACCCAAAACTCGTGGAACTTTATTAATAAATAAAACATTGCCGAATTTTGATGATTTACCCTTTTATTTACCGATATGTTGACGGTAATTTAATGACTTAAACACCGTCAACAAACCCCCCAAGCTTAAACTTTGCTCGTCCCCGAGCAAAATAAAAAACTTAGGCAATCGGCGGATCAGGAGTTGCATCAATATTAATTTCCTGCGGGTATCTGACATACAACAGCATACTCCAAGACAGCAAGTAATCCATAAACCAGCACAATTTATTCATCAAGCATGCATACATCCGGTGGGGCTTATTGATTACTTTGTCATGTGACATTGAAAAGCAGAACAGCATTATTAGGCTTTCGTTAAACACATTCCGCAATTAACAAGTCCAGAGTTTTTGTTTGCTGCATAAGAAAAACTTCAAGAGTTCTCCTTTAAGTCTTTTGCACTTCCCTATTTTGTCTCTCTTTTGTGGAAGCTATTTCCTACAAAACATCGCTCATATCCTAATGCTACAAAGGATGGTCATTCTGGTGGAGCTCGGTTTGGACACGCATATCCTTCACATATATTTTGTAAGGTTAAAGAATGATCTCAAGGAAACAAAGCAACTCTTCATAATCAGTCCGATGATAAACATGGGAAGAGAAATCACTCATAAATTTTTCTGTCTTCTTGGCTCAAGAGAATTTTTTTTTTTTTAAGGTGGCCAAATCCTTGCTGCGCATTACGGGAGTTTTTTTTTTTTTACTCCCGTAATTGCAGCGTGTGAGGAAGATTGTTAGATGGCCTAAACAATAATTTTCGAATTTTCTTGAGCTCTTGAAGGAAGACAAAAGAATTTTGAAAGATGTGAATTTCTCAAATTCCCAGAAGAAAGATGACTGTCATAAAGAGAGCAGTGTTCCGAGAGATCAAAATTTAACCGAACTCAATATATAAAAGATAGCTAAGAGCGAGGTTTGTTTCTATAAGTTTTGCAATATTTGGCTCTGGTAGGTAATTGATTCCTCACAGGGGAAGTGCAGGACATAAAGGGTTTTAGTTGCAGCATTTATAAAAACTAAAACATCTCTGGACTATTATTGCAGAAACATGCTAACTCAACCCAAGGCAGCCATATCATGCAAGTCAATGCCTAGACTTGGTAAACCAGGTGCTACCCACACGGACATAACAATACTAGAGGTGTAATCGTGCCAGATTATTTCTTACTTAAATATACAAAGAGTAGCGATTGCATAAAAGATACAAGCAGAAAACTAATAGAGCAACTATACATCATATCCTTTATGAGTGGGTAGAATAACCAAGATTCGGCAACAGAAACAAACCCAAAATTTTTTTTTTAATTATTATTTTTTTATTTATTTATTTTTTTTTTAACTAACAAAGATAAACAAACCAAACTGCAGGACGGACGAACGACTGATACAACTGACGGTCAAGCGAGGTCGGGCAAGGTGGTACAGCATGCAAGACAGACAAACAACATAAAACTCCGAAACTCTCCCCCCCAAGCTTAGGCCTTTGCAAGGCATAAGCTTGACCCAAACCTAGTGGTAAGAAGATGTCCAGGGGTCCCACTCCCCCTGGGAAGGCGGGTCAAAGAAGGGAACAGAGCCAGTGTGCTGCTCAGGAGGTGGCTGTGCCTCAGGCTGCGGTACGGGTTGAGGCCCGTACTGCTGCTGCTGGGACTGGGAAGTATCGATGTTCAGGCCTGAGGCGATCTGCTGGCAGAGGTTATACGTGTCATCTATCCTACCGCCCTGATAGTAGACCTGACCTTGGAGGTCGGTCACGAGGTTGGCGGTGTCATGCATGGTTTCTTGGAGCTGTGCAACTTCCTGCTCGAGGTACCAGTAGTTCCAGTTAGGTGCAAATCTGGCTGAGCGGGAGGTTCCCATGCGTGGGTCACCCATAAACCGTGGAGCATGAGAGCTCTGCGGGTATGGGCCAGGCTGGAATTGCACTCCTGGCTGAAACTGTACTCCCCCTGCGGCTGCATGGCCGCCGGGAGGATAGTGGAACTGGTGAATCCCCTGCACACCCTGCGGGGGTGGCCAAACAGGAGAGTCGCTGCGTGTGTCGGGGTCACCTGAGTGATGGGACCCTGAGCTCTCAGCTCTGGGTGCAGCAGTGGGCACGGCTGAAGGTGTGACAGAGGGTCCAGCAGTGGAAGGTCCAGCAGTGGTTCCTGCGTCCCTGGCTCTAGACCGGGTCACTGGTCCTTCTGCTACGCTGTGGCGGGCTGGGTCGGCTATCCTCAGATCAATGGTCAGGCTTTTGGCGCGATAGAGTCCTAGCCTCGGCTCGGGCAGCTCAATTTCTGTGCTGTACCCATGGTAGACCATGCGGTAGTGCCCCTCAGATATTCTATTGATCATGTGGGCTTGGCGAAAGTGATCAAACCCAATCGAGACTTGGGTCCCAGGCAAAAAGGCTACGCGTGCTTGGTTTAACATTCCTAAGCCTCGTGCAATTCTAGTGATGTATGACGTGAACAAGATAGGAGCACTTGAAGTAAACGTCACACCCAACCAATGATTAAGCACATGAAGCAGGGGGTTGATTTTGATTTTCTTTACCATAGCATAAAGGTAGCACAGATCAGTTCTGGTGACAGCCCTATTCTCATGACGGGGTGATAGAACGAAACCACACCAACGATGCAAGATTCTTAGGGAAGGATTATGAATTTCGCCAGTACGGCGGTGTACTCCGTTTTCCCCAGATATTTTAATCCAGAAGGTGAGTTCGTTAAAGCCTTTAAGTTTATCTAGAGCTGTCTGACCACTACGCTCAAAGCCCAACAAATCACTCATGTCATTAAATGGCAAGTCAAACTCCTGATTAAACAAGCGAAATTTTATTCGTGTACGTGCTATGGGTTTGTCAATGACAACTTGCAAGGTGATTAAAAACTCAATAGAAAGCCACTTCGCACCTAGCTCAAAGGTATTAGAGAAGTCAGTAAGGCCTGTGTACCTGAGAGCTTGGTCGAAATCCTCTTTGATGCCGATGTCGGTGAGGAATTGAGGGTCAGAAAACACGTGAGTGTTGAAACTCACGGTCTCTTAATCCGGCGATTCGGTTCCTTTCATCCTCGTTGCGTGCCACAATGTGCTGCTCGTGCTCCATATAGCGCACGATCGGGCCGACCGGCTCCACGCTCAGTGGCTCCGGTGGTTGCTGAGTTCCAGCATCGGACCCAGAGTGTGAGCTGCTGCCACGACTCTTGCTACTAACCTTCCTTTTGAGCGAAGTGAAGAAACTCATGGTGACCTGCACAAATGATTAGACAGCAAATACCCGAAGGGATAGTGAATAAATGTTAGCGGGTTAGCTGTCCAGGAGTCAGTCGTTGAGAGGTTAGTCGTCCAAGGTGGGGTTTATTAGGACCACCACTCAGCAGAAAGAAAATAGAAATAAACACATTTTTTTTATTTTATTTTATTACCTAATTATCACTAATTGCTTGATTAGGAGGTGTTAAACGAGGGAGGAAGAAGAGCTCGTCGAGCTGTGGTGCGAGAAAATATGGAGGCACTGGCCTCCATTTATGGGCGCGCGCGGGCGCCGAGGCGAGGCCGGGTGCGGCCGGCCGGCGGACACGATGGGCCGGCCGGCGGGCCCCGGCGTCAACTTGCGACGGGACGGCAGCGGTGGAGGAGCGGCGTCGAGTGGAGCGCCGTGGTGCGCCTTTCGGTGCACATGCTTGCACAGGAGGAGGACGGGACGGCGTCCTCCGTTGTCGTCGATTTCTCCTCCGCTCACGCGAGTGTCTGAGGCATTCAAGCAGGCTACGACGTAGGGGAGCAGGTGAGGCAGGCGTAGGGCGTCGGTGGTGCTTGGCGGCGACCGGAGGTGGCCGGCCGGCGGGCCGGCCGGCGGGACCGAGCGCCCACTTTGGCGCGTCCTTCTCCTGCTTGTGGTGCTGCACCTGTACGCCTTCTGCAGCTCCTTTGTCCAAAGCAAAGTGATGACAGGTGGGGTTGGCCGGGCCCGGAAGGGTCCCGGTCAAACCAAAAATCTTTTTTTTTTTTTGCACAGCGCGTAAAATTGATTAGAACGGAAAATAAATTTTATTCCATGGATAACGACGGTTTAAACCCTCCCGCCAGAGGTGTATTAGCGTCTCGGATTAAAAATTATTTTGAATTTTTCTAACGGCCTTGACGCTTCTACTTTTGTCCAACGGTCGAGCGTTGACATCTTGAAATTTTCCGTGTGGACAAAATCTTCCGCACTTTCTTAGCGAGAGCCGTCTTGGGTTCCTTTTTCTTCGGGGCAGTCTTCTTTGGCTCTCTCTTCTTCGGAATGCGGGTTTTCTTTGGTTTCTCCTCTTTCTTGGGGACCTCCTTGTTTATGTCGTCCGTTATCGTCACTCTTCCATTCGTCAATTTCGGAGGGGCATACGGGGGCTTCTCGATGAATTGATAACAAAAGGTGTCTCCCCATTTGTTGGTCATTGTACCAACACATATTCTTCCTTGAGGCACGGCAGGGGGTTTTGCAACCTTTGATTTCTCTGCGGGTGTTCCCCCTGGCCTCACAACTTTTCGCGAAACAATCGCCATGGCAGTTACGTTTTATCTTTTCCTCGCGATAGGATTTTCTTTTATTTCCAAAGGGGTCAAGATTAAACGATCACGCATGTGATAGGTTCGTGATAAACAAACGAGATTAAGACAGCGTTTAATGAAAACCAGGAAATTTTCTAGCTAAGCTTCCCCGGCAACGGCGCCAGAAATGCTTGTTGGTGGTTCTTATGCTCTACTAAATATTTCTATTCCGCAAGCGCACGGATCACCATTGTAGCACTTCACCATGGAGTATTCCAGGGTTATCGTATTTATAATTTCCACAGGGAAGCTAGTAGAAAATTCCACAAAGGTGCTGTCTAAATCGATCGTAACTAAATCACGTTAAACATTGGAAGTTTGATAAAGGTGGCACTCATGAAGTAAACCATAAAAGAATAATCAGCAAAAGATTGGGAGAGCAACGAGTAGAGAAAAGGGTTTCCTAAAATATATCCATCCTAAGTATTTTATACTCAGCAATCTAAGAATTTACAATTATACACTCAAGATCATACAACAGTCATATCACTGTGCATCGGGGCACGGATGTGCCAAAGTAATAAACTTGTTCTGATGGTCGAACTACCATCGGGCATAATCTCAACAGAACAGAGGCACAGAAGTGGCCCACCCAACCAACAGAATAAGATTAAATACTCTGGGGATGTCACCCGCTATAATTAAGACCCTGCTAGGTCCAACCCGGACGTGGTGGATTACAGAGACCGGTGCAGCTGTCACATACACTCGCGGCTACCATCCTCCGTGGGGTTGGGTGCAAACTCGCGTCTAGAATAATTCCTTGAACCATACAAGCAATCACTCTAAATAATCTACCCTTAGCTAACAGGGCAGACCACCCATGCTTAATAAACTTAAGTGAATTGTTTACGCATAGACCAGCTGACAACTCACGTAAGTCTACCTCACACAGACGTGGATCCAACACAGAAATACTTCCGAAGTAATTACTTAGAGCAATAATATAAATCAAGAGAATTACTGAATTAAATAAATAAGAAAAGATATCCATAATAATATTTATTCAAAAGAAAGTAAAGATACAAGAGAGCTTTACCACACTTCCGAAGACAGCTCCGGAACCCTGAGCAAAGCTCACTCTCTAACTCTAACTCCCAACTAATGCTAACACTAAACAAGAAGAGTAAATGGATTCTTCAATGAGGTGCGAGTTGCTTCTGAGGCCGTAGGGTCCTATTTATAGCTTGTACATGGCGGTGGGAACCCGTTGGCCGAAGCTGGAGAGGCGGCGCCGCTAAGCTCGGCCGGCCGGCCTGGAAGGGTGGCCGGCCGGCCGTCCACAGTGTCGGTTCGCGACCGCCTCTTCTGTGGACGCTCCAGATCGCTTGGTGGAGTCGGTTTCGAAGTCGGTTTCCTGCTGGGGTCGGCAGAAATGGAGTAAGGGCCAAGTTTAGGCCCATTGTAGCCCATCTTCTAGAATGTTTGCCATTTCTTCTCTTGGGCTTTAATTATTCTCGGTGCTGGACGTCTTCAGAGCCCACTGGTCGAAGATCGACAGCATCAGGGACCAGATGTGGCCGGCCGGCCTGTGATTTGGCCGGCCGGCCTGTGTTTCCCTCCACAGGCGCCCATTTCTTCTGTATTTACTCCTGCACTCATAAATCACCCAAAACTCGTGGAACTTTATTAATAAATAAAACATTGCCGAATTTTGATGATTTACCCTTTTATTTACCGATATGTTGACGGTAATTTAATGACTTAAACACCGTCAACAAACCCCCCAAGCTTAAACTTTGCTCGTCCCCGAGCAAAATAAAAAACTTAGGCAATCGGCGGATCAGGAGTTGCATCAATATTAATTTCCTGCGGGTATCTGACATACAACAGCATACTCCAAGACAGCAAGTAATCCATAAACCAGCACAATTTATTCATCAAGCATGCATACATCCGGTGGGGCTTATTGATTACTTTGTCATGTGACATTGAAAAGCAGAACAGCATTATTAGGCTTTCGTTAAACACATTCCGCAATTAACAAGTCCAGAGTTTTTGTTTGCTGCATAAGAAAAACTTCAAGAGTTCTCCTTTAAGTCTTTTGCACTTCCCTATTTTGTCTCTCTTTTGTGGAAGCTATTTCCTACAAAACATCGCTCATATCCTAATGCTACAAAGGATGGTCATTCTGGTGGAGCTCGGTTTGGACACGCATATCCTTCACATATATTTTGTAAGGTTAAAGAATGATCTCAAGGAAACAAAGCAACTCTTCATAATCAGTCCGATGATAAACATGGGAAGAGAAATCACTCATAAATTTTTCTGTCTTCTTGGCTCAAGAGAATTTTTTTTTTTTTAAGGTGGCCAAATCCTTGCTGCGCATTACGGGAGTTTTTTTTTTTTTTTACTCCCGTAATTGCAGCGTGTGAGGAAGATTGTTAGATGGCCTAAACAATAATTTTCGAATTTTCTTGAGCTCTTGAAGGAAGACAAAAGAATTTTGAAAGATGTGAATTTCTCAAATTCCCAGAAGAAAGATGACTGTCATAAAGAGAGCAGTGTTCCGAGAGATCAAAATTTAACCGAACTCAATATATAAAAGATAGCTAAGAGCGAGGTTTGTTTCTATAAGTTTTGCAATATTTGGCTCTGGTAGGTAATTGATTCCTCACAGGGGAAGTGCAGGACATAAAGGGTTTTAGTTGCAGCATTTATAAAAACTAAAACATCTCTGGACTATTATTGCAGAAACATGCTAACTCAACCCAAGGCAGCCATATCATGCAAGTCAATGCCTAGACTTGGTAAACCAGGTGCTACCCACACGGACATAACAATACTAGAGGTGTAATCGTGCCAGATTATTTCTTACTTAAATATACAAAGAGTAGCGATTGCATAAAAGATACAAGCAGAAAACTAATAGAGCAACTATACATCATATCCTTTATGAGTGGGTAGAATAACCAAGATTCGGCAACAGAAACAAACCCAAATATTTTTTTTTAATTATTATTTTTTTTATTTATTTTTTTTTAACTAACAAAGATAAACAAACCAAACTGCAGGACGGACGAACGACTGATACAACTGACGGTCAAGCGAGGTCGGGCAAGGTGGTACAGCATGCAAGACAGACAAACAACATAAAACTCCGAAACTCTCCCCCCCAAGCTTAGGCCTTTGCAAGGCATAAGCTTGACCCAAACCTAGTGGTAAGAAGATGTCCAGGGGTCCCACTCCCCCTGGGAAGGCGGGTCAAAGAAGGGAACAGAGCCAGTGTGCTGCTCAGGAGGTGGCTGTGCCTCAGGCTGCGGTACGGGTTGAGGCCCGTACTGCTGCTGCTGGGACTGGGAAGTATCGATGTTCAGGCCTGAGGCGATCTGCTGGCAGAGGTTATACGTGTCATCTATCCTACCGCCCTGATAGTAGACCTGACCTTGGAGGTCGGTCACGAGGTTGGCGGTGTCATGCATGGTTTCTTGGAGCTGTGCAACTTCCTGCTCGAGGTACCAGTAGTTCCAGTTAGGTGCAAATCTGGCTGAGCGGGAGGTTCCCATGCGTGGGTCACCCATAAACCGTGGAGCATGAGAGCTCTGCGGGTATGGGCCAGGCTGGAATTGCACTCCTGGCTGAAACTGTACTCCCCCTGCGGCTGCATGGCCGCCGGGAGGATAGTGGAACTGGTGAATCCCCTGCACACCCTGCGGGGGTGGCCAAACAGGAGAGTCGCTGCGTGTGTCGGGGTCACCTGAGTGATGGGACCCTGAGCTCTCAGCTCTGGGTGCAGCAGTGGGCACGGCTGAAGGTGTGACAGAGGGTCCAGCAGTGGAAGGTCCAGCAGTGGTTCCTGCGTCCCTGGCTCTAGACCGGGTCACTGGTCCTTCTGCTACGCTGTGGCGGGCTGGGTCGGCTATCCTCAGATCAATGGTCAGGCTTTTGGCGCGATAGAGTCCTAGCCTCGGCTCGGGCAGCTCAATTTCTGTGCTGTACCCATGGTAGACCATGCGGTAGTGCCCCTCAGATATTCTATTGATCATGTGGGCTTGGCGAAAGTGATCAAACCCAATCGAGACTTGGGTCCCAGGCAAAAAGGCTACGCGTGCTTGGTTTAACATTCCTAAGCCTCGTGCAATTCTAGTGATGTATGACGTGAACAAGATAGGAGCACTTGAAGTAAACGTCACACCCAACCAATGATTAAGCACATGAAGCAGGGGGTTGATTTTGATTTTCTTTACCATAGCATAAAGGTAGCACAGATCAGTTCTGGTGACAGCCCTATTCTCATGACGGGGTGATAGAACGAAACCACACCAACGATGCAAGATTCTTAGGGAAGGATTATGAATTTCGCCAGTACGGCGGTGTACTCCGTTTTCCCCAGATATTTTAATCCAGAAGGTGAGTTCGTTAAAGCCTTTAAGTTTATCTAGAGCTGTCTGACCACTACGCTCAAAGCCCAACAAATCACTCATGTCATTAAATGGCAAGTCAAACTCCTGATTAAACAAGCGAAATTTTATTCGTGTACGTGCTATGGGTTTGTCAATGACAACTTGCAAGGTGATTAAAAACTCAATAGAAAGCCACTTCGCACCTAGCTCAAAGGTATTAGAGAAGTCAGTAAGGCCTGTGTACCTGAGAGCTTGGTCGAAATCCTCTTTGATGCCGATGTCGGTGAGGAATTGAGGGTCAGAAAACACGTGAGTGTTGAAACTCACGGTCTCTTAATCCGGCGATTCGGTTCCTTTCATCCTCGTTGCGTGCCACAATGTGCTGCTCGTGCTCCATATAGCGCACGATCGGGCCGACCGGCTCCACGCTCAGTGGCTCCGGTGGTTGCTGAGTTCCAGCATCGGACCCAGAGTGTGAGCTGCTGCCACGACTCTTGCTACTAACCTTCCTTTTGAGCGAAGTGAAGAAACTCATGGTGACCTGCACAAATGATTAGACAGCAAATACCCGAAGGGATAGTGAATAAATGTTAGCGGGTTAGCTGTCCAGGAGTCAGTCGTTGAGAGGTTAGTCGTCCAAGGTGGGGTTTATTAGGACCACCACTCAGCAGAAAGAAAATAGAAATAAACACATTTTTTTTATTTTATTTTATTACCTAATTATCACTAATTGCTTGATTAGGAGGTGTTAAACGAGGGAGGAAGAAGAGCTCGTCGAGCTGTGGTGCGAGAAAATATGGAGGCACTGGCCTCCATTTATGGGCGCGCGCGGGCGCCGAGGCGAGGCCGGGTGCGGCCGGCCGGCGGACACGATGGGCCGGCCGGCGGGCCCCGGCGTCAACTTGCGACGGGACGGCAGCGGTGGAGGAGCGGCGTCGAGTGGAGCGCCGTGGTGCGCCTTTCGGTGCACATGCTTGCACAGGAGGAGGACGGGACGGCGTCCTCCGTTGTCGTCGATTTCTCCTCCGCTCACGCGAGTGTCTGAGGCATTCAAGCAGGCTACGACGTAGGGGAGCAGGTGAGGCAGGCGTAGGGCGTCGGTGGTGCTTGGCGGCGACCGGAGGTGGCCGGCCGGCGGGCCGGCCGGCGGGACCGAGCGCCCACTTTGGCGCGTCCTTCTCCTGCTTGTGGTGCTGCACCTGTACGCCTTCTGCAGCTCCTTTGTCCAAATCAAAGTGATGACAGGTGGGGTTGGCCGGGCCCGGAAGGGTCCCGGTCAAACCAAAAATCTTTTTTTTTTTTTGCACAGCGCGTAAAATTGATTAGAACGGAAAATAAATTTTATTCCATGGATAACGACGGTTTAAACCCTCCCGCCAGAGGTGTATTAGCGTCTCGGATTAAAAATTATTTTGAATTTTTCTAACGGCCTTGACGCTTCTACTTTTGTCCAACGGTCGAGCGTTGACATCTTGAAATTTTCCGTGTGGACAAAATCTTCCGCACTTTCTTAGCGAGAGCCGTCTTGGGTTCCTTTTTCTTCGGGGCAGTCTTCTTTGGCTCTCTCTTCTTCGGAATGCGGGTTTTCTTTGGTTTCTCCTCTTTCTTGGGGACCTCCTTGTTTATGTCGTCCGTTATCGTCACTCTTCCATTCGTCAATTTCGGAGGGGCATACGGAGGCTTCTCGATGAATTGATAACAAAAGGTGTCTCCCCATTTGTTGGTCATTGTACCAACACATATTCTTCCTTGAGGCACGGCAGGGGGTTTTGCAACCTTTGATTTCTCTGCGGGTGTTCCCCCTGGCCTCACAACTTTTCGCGAAACAATCGCCATGGCAGTTACGTTTTATCTTTTCCTCGCGATAGGATTTTCTTTTATTTCCAAAGGGGTCAAGATTAAACGATCACGCATGTGATAGGTTCGTGATAAACAAACGAGATTAAGACAGCGTTTAATGAAAACCAGGAAATTTTCTAGCTAAGCTTCCCCGGCAACGGCGCCAGAAATGCTTGTTGGTGGTTCTTATGCTCTACTAAATATTTCTATTCCGCAAGCGCACGGATCACCATTGTAGCACTTCACCATGGAGTATTCCAGGGTTATCGTATTTATAATTTCCACAGGGAAGCTAGTAGAAAATTCCACAAAGGTGCTGTCTAAATCGATCGTAACTAAATCACGTTAAACATTGGAAGTTTGATAAAGGTGGCACTCATGAAGTAAACCATAAAAGAATAATCAGCAAAAGATTGGGAGAGCAACGAGTAGAGAAAAGGGTTTCCTAAAATATATCCATCCTAAGTATTTTATACTCAGCAATCTAAGAATTTACAATTATACACTCAAGATCATACAACAGTCATATCACTGTGCATCGGGGCACGGATGTGCCAAAGTAATAAACTTGTTCTGATGGTCGAACTACCATCGGGCATAATCTCAACAGAACAGAGGCACAGAAGTGGCCCACCCAACCAACAGAATAAGATTAAATACTCTGGGGATGTCACCCGCTATAATTAAGACCCTGCTAGGTCCAACCCGGACGTGGTGGATTACAGAGACCGGTGCAGCTGTCACATACACTCGCGGCTACCATCCTCCGTGGGGTTGGGTGCAAACTCGCGTCTAGAATAATTCCTTGAACCATACAAGCAATCACTCTAAATAATCTACCCTTAGCTAACAGGGCAGACCACCCATGCTTAATAAACTTAAGTGAATTGTTTACGCATAGACCAGCTGACAACTCACGTAAGTCTACCTCATACAGACGTGGATCCAACACAGAAATACTTCCGAAGTAATTACTTAGAGCAATAATATAAATCAAGAGAATTACTGAATTAAATAAATAAGAAAAGATATCCATAATAATATTTATTCAAAAGAAAGTAAAGATACAAGAGAGCTTTACCACACTTCCGAAGACAGCTCCGGAACCCTGAGCAAAGCTCACTCTCTAACTCTAACTCCCAACTAATGCTAACACTAAACAAGAAGAGTAAATGGATTCTTCAATGAGGTGCGAGTTGCTTCTGAGGCCGTAGGGTCCTATTTATAGCTTGTACATGGCGGTGGGAACCCGTTGGCCGAAGCTGGAGAGGCGGCGCCGCTAAGCTCGGCCGGCCGGCCTGGAAGGGTGGCCGGCCGGCCGTCCACAGTGTCGGTTCGCGACCGCCTCTTCTGTGGACGCTCCAGATCGCTTGGTGGAGTCGGTTTCGAAGTCGGTTTCCTGCTGGGGTCGGCAGAAATGGAGTAAGGGCCAAGTTTAGGCCCATTGTAGCCCATCTTCTAGAATGTTTGCCATTTCTTCTCTTGGGCTTTAATTATTCTCGGTGCTGGACGTCTTCAGAGCCCACTGGTCGAAGATCGACAGCATCAGGGACCAGATGTGGCCGGCCGGCCTGTGATTTGGCCGGCCGGCCTGTGTTTCCCTCCACAGGCGCCCATTTCTTCTGTATTTACTCCTGCACTCATAAATCACCCAAAACTCGTGGAACTTTATTAATAAATAAAACATTGCCGAATTTTGGTGATTTACCCTTTTATTTACCGATATGTTGACGGTAATTTAATGACTTAAACACCGTCAACAAGCACGACGACCGTATTTCACTTGCATTTCGTCAAAAACACGATTCACTCGCTGGGGGAAAATCAGCATGGTCTCGCACTCTTGCTTTTCCAACACTGTATAAGGCCCGCAAATAACTGCGGCAGTCAGCTCAACGTAGCGAACGAAGTCCTTATTCGATATCCCTTCGGGTTTTTTAACACCAAAAGACGGCACCTGGTAACTAAGGTTCAGCCTGGCAAGCCGCTTGTTCTTCATTCTCCGCGGGCTCCAACCCTTCCGAATGGGCCAAATGCAGCAGGCCACAAACTCCTCCACCAAATCCCTTGCGCTACTCATCTTGATCGCGGTCTCAAAAGCGTCACAGCACTTCGTGAAACCTTCCGATTCCACGAATTCCGGCGACAGCACCGGTCGTAGGGCACAAGAACGACTAAATAGAGGAAAGTGCGAGCTGCCGTCGTCTTTCTTCTCCTCGGGAACCTCTGCATAAAACCAATGGTTCCGCCAATCTCCAGGCCATTTATTCCGGCGACCACCAACAAGCTCCACATTCTCATACTTGGATTTCTTCACGAAAGTGCGAGGCTGAAAGCTGCAACATCCATACTGGGGATAATACTGCACCCTGTTGGCGGTCGTTAAACCATGTTTTGACCGCCACCCTACCGGTAAATAAATACATAACACCAAGATCTTGTGCATAGTAGATAGGAATAATGCTACTCCACAAGTTTTGGTGGATATTTGGATGCAGGAGTGAATAATGGAGAAAAGTGGGCCCAGTCAGGGAAATTCCCTGGCCGGCCGGCCCCACCCTAGGCCGGCCGGCCCCACCTGGTGGCCACAGGCCCCAGGCTTTCTCCAGTGGGCTGAAAAATAATCCTCAACGTGCAATTCAAGCCCAGCTCGGCAGGATTCCACCGACGTTCTAGAAGGTGGGCTATTTGGGCCTTTACTTGGCCCTCACTTCAATTCTGCCGACCCCAGCAGGAAACCGACCTTCAGACCGCCTTCAGGGAGTGATCTGGAGCATCCAGGAGCAAGTCGGTGGCAAACCGCCACAGGGGACGGCCGGCCGGCCACCCCCCTGGGCCGGCCGGCCGACTTTGGCGCCACCGCCTCTCCAGCTTCGGCCAGGGTGCTTCCACCGCCTTCACAAGCTATAAAAGGGACCCCTCGGCCTCCGAATCAATTCGCACCATCACACTTCATCCAAGTGTTCATTAGTTTAGTTGAGTAGTAGCTTTGGGAGTTAGAGTAGAGTAGAGTAGAGTGAGAGCTCTCTCGGGCTTCCGGAGTATTCTCGGAGTTCGGTATAGTTCTTTGTATCTTACTCTTGAGATATTATTTTATTTATTATATAATTAGTTTTATCTTTATTTATTTCTTTTTGTAATTCTTTCTATTTAGTTTATTTATTCGTTAAGTAAGTGCTCGTAGAAGTCTTGTTGTGGGATTCGTGATTGTTGGAATAGCGAGTACGAGAGAGTGCCGTCGTCGGAGATGACGTCGTGTGAAATCTGTGCTTGTTCATTCTTAGATAGGACTGCTCCGTTGATCAAGAGTAGCTCCTCTAGGCGGGTTGTAAGCGTGGCGCTTAGATCTTAGCCTATGCACGTTTGGCACCCAACCTCACGGAGGATGGTAGCCGCGAGTGTATGTGACAGCTGCACCGGTCTCTGTAATCCACCACGTCCGGGTTGGATTCAGCAGGGTCTTAATTATAGCGGATGGATCCCCAGGGTGAACTAGCAGCATCGGTTGCCCTGGCACTTCCGTGCCCCGAAACGACATGACTTGTATGTGTATGAGCTTAACTAGAGTAAATAACCTTTGTAGACTTGACTGCTAGAAAAGTAAATAATAGATAAACATACAGGTAGCCTTAACTCTATCTCGTTGCTCTCCCAAATGTATACTACGATTTATTTTATTACCTTGGATTTGAGGATGTGTGTGCCACCATATATATCATGCCTATCTTACCCCCGTCTCAAGTATGGTTGATACATTATTTCTTTCTCCAAATTATCCAATGCATAGCTATTATTCAGCTTCCTTTTGCTCTTCCCTGCGGAAATATAAATACGATAACCCTGGAATACTCCAAGGTGAAATGCTACAATGGTGATCCGTGCGCTTGCGGAATTAATGAATTTAATTTTATCGCATAAGAACCGCCAACAAGCATTTCTGGCGCCGTTGCCGGGGAAGTAGCAGCTAGGAACTGAATAAATGCATTGAAGTTTGTGAGAAGAATAATTATCACTTACTTTTGCGGGCTTACCCTTGTCCTGGTTTCTCTTCTTGTGAACATTTGAAACAGGACTGTGCATGACTGGTTTCGACCTACCAGAAAACTTCCACTCAGATCCAGAACAGTTCTTGAGGAAAGTTCGAGCCAAACTCACCAAACAGATCCGCAAGAACGCTCTGGCTCTCGAATCGTCTCCTCCACCGGTTGTCAGGGCCTCCTCAACGAACAGTACCATGGCCGACCCCGTTGTTGAGAAGACGATCAATGACTTCTCCGCGCCAACTACGGAGAACATCCGCGTGGGACCCAACCCGCGCGTCACCAACAAGGACTACGAGCTCAAGCCAGCCTTGATCAACATGATCTTGGCCAGTCCTTTCTGTGGGAAGCCGTCGGAGGATGCAAATGCTCACCTCCAAAGGTTCCTGATGACGTGCAACACTTTCGTCATAAAGGATGCACCTCAGGACGCTATCCGACTACAGCTATTCCCTTTCTCTCTGTTGGGGAAGGCTCTCCAGTGGTTCTACGCGAACCAAGAGTCCCTCGACACGTGGACGGCATGCTCCAATGCCTTCCTCGCCAAGTTCTTCCCGCCGGGCAAGACGACTGCCCTGCGGAACAAGATATCGGGCTTCCAACAGCTCGCAGATGAGTCGACCGCGGAAGCTTGGGACAGGATGCAGGAGTACGTTCTCTCATGCCCACACTATGGCATGGAGGAATGGCTCCTCATACAGAGTTTCTACCACGGTTTGAGGCCGTCCGCTCGAGAGCACCTCGACGCCGCAGCAGGCGGCTCCTTCTTCTCCCTTAGCGTGAAGAACGCTAAGAAGTTGATTGAGAAGGTGGCGGCCAACCAGACTCATGGTGAACGCCAAGCGGCGAGCACCAAGACCCGTGGAGTGCACCAAGTGGAGACGATGGACATGCTCGCCATCAAGCTCGATCAGCTACTCCGCAAGGTGGAGTCTCCGCAGGACCTGCAAGTTGCGGATACCCGCATGACATGTGAGGAATGCGGCAGCGTTGGGCATATGGGCATCAATTGCCCAAATACGAGAGAGGAATGCAATTTCCTCAACAATGGCAATGGGTTCCGCTCCCAGAACAACTACGGCTGGAATTCCAGGCCCGACCTCTCCTTCAACAAGAATCAGGGAGGTAACAATGGTAATCTTTCCCGTTATGAGCCCTCTATCAAGGATCTAGTTCTCGGCCAGGTCAAGATTAATGACAGCATTAGTAAGAAATTTCTTACTACGGACAAGGCTTTAGAGAGCATAGATGCCAAGTTAGAGTCGTTTAGCACTGCTCTGCAGAATCAGCTAAGCCATAACAAGATGCTAGAAACGCAAATAGCGCAAATAGCTTCAGCTGTGCAAGCTCCTCATACGAAGGAGAGTGTTAGTGCTATCACCACCAGGGGACGAAGAGGTACTGTGGACCCACCATACCCCAAGGGTGCAGAGAGAAAGACAGCAAATGCAACCCCCAAGGAGAAGGCCGGTAAAAGAGTTCCAGAAAAGAAGGTCCCTGAAGAGGAAGACGCCGAGAAGGAGAGCTCCGAGGAGGAACCAACGACAGATCCTCCCGTTGAGCAAGCTCCACCTAAGGCAGCACCTCATGAGTATTTTGACACTACAGGCTTGCCTTACCCCGACCGCAGGAAGAAGCTCACTGTGGACGAGCGCTTTGATAAATTTGTTGAGGCTATCCGACATATATATGTGCATATTCCGCTGCTTGATGCCATGCAGGTACCTACTTACACTAGGTATTTTCGGGACATCCTCAACAACAAGCGCCCCATTCCAGCAATGGAGGTAGTGAAGCTTACAGAAGAGTGCAGCGCAGCCATTCTGAACACTCTTCCGGAAAAGAAGAAGGATCCAGGATGCCCTACTATCCCGTGTTCGATTGGCAGCCAGCATTTCTCTCAAGCGCTTTGTGACTTGGGTGCAAGCGTGAGCGTTATGCCCAAGGCGGTATATGACAGGTTAAATTGTCCATTATCGCCTACGGCTATGTGCTTGCAGCTCGCAGATCAGTCCGTTCGTCATCCTGCTGGTATTGCCGAAGACGTCCCCGTACAGATCAGAAACTTCTTCGTCCCCGTCGACTTTGTTGTGCTTGACATGGAAGTGGATGTCAAGACCCCTCTCATCCTTGGGAGGCCGTTCTTGAGCACCACCAACGCCAACATCGACGTGGGGGCAGGAGAGATCCACTTGGACTTCAACGGCAGGGAAGAAACGTTCAGCTTCAAGCCTAAGGTTGAGCAATGCAAGCAAGTACGGGTCATATATGGAAAGGACCCAAGGAGAGTGGAGAAGATTGAGATTACTCCACCCATGCCACAGCCAGACAAGCTCATTGCATATATGAGAGACTATCTGGAAAGAGAGAATGCAAGAAGGCTAGCAAAATATTGGAGGACTCCAAGGAGGATGCCTCAGCCGCCTAACACATCTCAAGCCCCCCTTACTCCTCCACAAGAAGGAGTAGGCGAGTCACAATCGCCCAAGAAGAGGAGAGTGGGGCGCTCAAGAAAGAAGAAGGCAGCCACGGCATCGACCGATGAGAGTACAACAAAGGCGTCTATCAAAGAAAAGGTCGCCGCCACCAACACAAAGAAGACAACCAAGGTGTGGCGGAAGAAAGAAGGAACCTCTACCTCGCAAGATTCTCCAGCGAGCGAGGTCCAAACAAGTTGAAAAGACATGGAGAACGTCTAGCTCAAAGACGTAAAAATGAGAGCCCTTCGATTGGGGAGGCCATCCCAATCGTTATCCTAGCTAGGCCTAGCACTTGTTTTTCTTTTCATAAATCATAAAAACAAAATAAAAATTTGAAAAAAAAATTTAAAAAAACAACAAAAATAATAGGATTCCCGGTGATGCCTATTAGGGGCTAGCTATTTGTATCATCCTCACTCTTTTTTGCAGATCAAGAAGGAGGAGGAAGAGCCTGAATCAAGCTTAAGTCTTACAAAGACTCAAGCTTGGGGAGAGCACCCCCAGGAAAGAAGGAGTTCAATACAAGCTCGAGTCTTGCAAAGACTCAAGCTTGGGGAGGACCCCAGGTAAGTATTCCTAACTTTCTTAACAAATAAATGAACTCCCTGTTTCGAATAAATGCTAGAATCTTGGTGTTATGCTACATTTAAGGGAAATGATGATCAAGTTACAAATTAGCTTCCCATGTGTCGCATAGATGCAACCTCTACTCCTGACATATGTGTTATTTTTACTTGAGCATGATCACATCATGAGTCTTGCTTATTTCCGTGGGTTGCATTTGTTACACCAAGTCTGAGCATTGTGGATTGTGATATGGCATGATTAGGACTTATTGCAATTTCTTAGTATGGTTTCATCCAGAGATATTTTTCTTGAATTGCTGCAAGTACCTAAAACCCTTCTGTTTTGGCACACTTCTCTTAGTGTGAGGATTTATTTACCTACCAGAGCCATATCATAATATTCGAAACAGCCCCACTCATAGCCATTTGTTTATGCATTGAGTTTTGTTAAGGTTTGATGTACTCTTGAAACTAAGCACTCCTAATTTTGGTCATAATTCCTTCGCGTGTGTTTTCGAAAATTTCTCTCCACCAAATAAAAAGGGGAATGTTTGGATAAATCAACCAAACATTTTTCAGAGTTTGCAAAACTTTTGGTCCATCCAAAATGCTCAAGAATATTTCAAAATGTTTCATTGAACCATTCAAAATTTATGGCCCCTTGCACCATGGAGTAGTCAAAAAAAAAAAAAAAACTCCATGGTCGCATGACAAAAGTCAATGGCTATATGGTTCTTATCATAAACGTCTTGAGCAAAATAAAGGACCAATGTTTTTCAAAACCCCCTTCCATAAGCGTGAGTTCATTTTCTCCCCCTCCATCACATCATTTCCTATGACCAAAATAAATGGAGTTGCTATGTTGATTTAGACTCATTCCTTAGCTTTACAATATATGCATGACATTTGTGCACTCCTTACCAAGCTCCACATACAAAGCCTCATTTGGTAGAAGGTAGGATGAGTGAAGCTTGTAGGAATAGAACTCACATCGGTGTGGTAAGAGAAGTGCCACCCAAAACGAAGGAGAATTTTTGCACCTTGCAGCACATAAAAACTCTGGATGCATACCTGCTAGAATTGTGTACTTGTCCGAAAATGCCATTCTAGTCTTCAATGCTGCATGACAAGGTGTGACATATAAGCCCCACGATTTTTTGCAACACTCATGAATATTTTGTGCTCTCGTAAACTTACCACTATTTAGGGAGTATGTTGTTGCATCTTTATTACCCATGGGGCGCTTCTTTGTAACTCCTGATCCGCCGGTACCCTGAGTTGAGTTTGCTCGGGACGAGCAAAGTTTAAGCTTGGGGAGGTTGTTGGCGGTCGTTAAACCATGTTTTGACCGCCACCCTACCGGTAAATAAATACATAACACCAAGATCTTGTGCATAGTAGATAGGAATAATGCTACTCCACAAGTTTTGGTGGATATTTGGATGCAGGAGTGAATAATAGAGAAAAGTGGGCCCAGTCAGGGAAATTCCCTGGCCGGCCGGCCCCACCCTAGGCCGGCCGGCCCCACCTGGTGGCCACAGGCCTCAGGCTTTCTCCAGTGGGCTGAAAAATAATCCTCAACGTGCAATTCAAGCCCAGCTCGGCAGGATTCCACCGACGTTCTAGAAGGTGGGCTATTTGGGCCTTTACTTGGCCCTCACTTCAATTCTGCCGACCCCAGCAGGAAACCGACCTTCAGACCGCCTTCAGGGAGTGATCTGGAGCGTCCAGGAGCAAGTCGGTGGCAAACCGCCACAGGGGACGGCCGGCCGGCCACCCCTGGGCCGGCCGGCCGACTTTGGCGCCACCGCCTCTCCAGCTTCGGCCAGGGTGCTTCCACCGCCTTCACAAGCTATAAAAGGGACCCCTCGGCCTCCGAATCAATTCGCACCATCACACTTCATTCAAGTGTTCATTAGTTTAGTTGAGTAGTAGCTTTGGGAGTTAGAGTAGAGTAGAGTAGAGTGAGAGCTCTCTCGGGCTTCCGGAGTATTCTCGGAGTTCGGTATAGTTCTTTGTATCTTACTCTTGAGATATTATTTTATTTATTATATAATTAGTTTTATCTTTATTTATTTCTTTTAGTAATTCTTTCTATTTAGTTTATTTATTCGTTAAGTAAGTGCTCGTAGAAGTCTTGTTGTGGGATTCGTGATTGTTGGAATAGCGAGTACGAGAGAGTGCCGTCGTCGGAGATGACGTCGTGTGAAATCTGTGCTTGTTCATTCATAGATAGGACTGCTCCGTTGATCAAGAGTAGCTCCTCTAGGCGGGTTGTAAGCGTGGCGCTTAGATCTTGGCCTATGCACGTTTGGCACCCAACCCCACGGAGGATGGTAGCCGCGAGTGTATGTGACAGCTGCACCGGTCTCTGTAATCCACCACGTCCGGGTTGGACTCAGCAGGGTCTTAATTATAGCGGATGGATCCCCAGGGTGAACTAGCAGCATCGGTTGCCCTGGCACTTCCGTGCCCCGAAACGACATGACTTGTATGTGTATGAGCTTAACTAGAGTAAATAACCTTTGTAGACTTGACTGCTAGAAAAGTAAATAATAGATAAACATACAGGTAGCCTTAACTCTATCTCGTTGCTCTCCCAAATGTATACTACGATTTATTTTATTACCTTGGATTTGAGGATGTGTGTGCCACCCATATATATCATGCCTATCTTACCCCCGTCTCAAGTATAGTTGATACATTATTTCTTTCTCCAAATTATCCAATGCATAGCTATTATTCAGCTTCCTTTTGCTCTACTTCCCTGCGGAAATATAAATACGATAACCCTGGAATACTCCAAGGTGAAATGCTACAATGGTGATCCGTGCGCTTGCGGAATTAATGAATTTAATTTTATCGCATAAGAACCGCCAACACACCCCATCGAAACTCACGGGTTTCACATCATGCCTCAGATCATAATAGCGGCAGAAGGCGTCAGAATGAAGAGCCGAGCCATAACTGCGAACAGCCCATATAAACTTCGACACCGTCGCGACAGCGTTGGGAGTCAAGTGGTGCAGATCCAGTCCATATCTTTCCAGTACACGGGCTAGAAAACCAAATGACGACAGCCTAAGGCCAGCTTCATAGAAGTCACGATAAACTATAGCTTCATTGTTCTCGGGCCGAGGAATCTGCTCTCCGCCAGGAGCACGAGCCTTTCCGGATTCAAAATACCCCAAGGCAACAACTCTCGATATCTGCGGGAGTAACTTTTGACGGCCCAAACCGAAAAGTTGGCTCGATGCCGCTTTTCTCCCAGGAGTCTTCCACTACCAGCTCACTAGGAGAGGCCGGCACTCCAGAAAGATCCTCGCCTTCGTCGTCGATATCAGCAAAGGTTTCCTTTTCGCTAGAGCCAGTATCTACTGCGCCTCTCACTCTTTTGGCTGCAGACCCAGCAAGAGCATACTCACAATATGCAAGAAAATAACACGACTCCCCCAAACCCTTACCTAAAAAAGCGGCAGATTTAGTACCTCCGCTGGCGCCCGAAGTTCCAGCTGCTTTGGAGGCAGCTACCGCCAAAACCTCCAGATCTGCGGCGGGGTTGGCCTCCTCCTGGGAACCCTTGGGAGTCGCGGCAACATCAGAGTCAACCTCAACCGGTTTGCTCGCCCCGCCAAGGTCGGCGTCTCCCTCAACATTAGCGGCAGGCGAGTCGGCAAGGAACTCCTCGTCAGATTCAACAAGATGAGCGGTCTGCTTAACGCGAGCCATCTAAAATGCAAACTACGATGTTACAATCAATCACGAAAACAGATTCATAGCTGAAGGCACATAGACGAACTCACCCTTCAGCAGGGAAAGTGCGACGAGCCGAATCAGCGACAACAAAAAAATCGCTGCAGCTCGACCAAAATTCCGGAAGGCAAGAAATGCGGCGCAAAGTTTTCAGCAGAAAACGCGGCAGCAATTCGACTCGAACAACGGAAGCACGGGGCTCTCCGGCCCCTCTATCTCCATATATATAGGCCTCGGCGCCGCACTTATGGCATTGCCTCGACTCTCGTGAAAAAAAAAAACTTTCCTCGGGAAACTTCGAGGGGGGTGACGTTGGGGTGACGTTCGCAAATTTCCCATCCTGTGTCGCGGTTTCTGCCCATCAAAGTTGGCCCTCGACCGCGAGGGGCTACTGTTGGGGATCGGTATTTACGATAATAACGACACCCCCTTTTTGCCTTTGGTTTTTTTGGCTGCAGGCGACCTTGCTGTCGACATTCGTGCTCCGGCCTAGAATCGGCGGCAGACAGAGGAGCTGCAACGTCGGGTTGCCGACATTGTTGGAGCCGGCGACGAAATGGCGACGACCAAGAATGACGGCAATCCCTGAAGGAGGTGAATCCCAGCATGATGGCGTCCGGGAGTCAGGCCGGCGAATGACGTCACCTAGTTAGGGTTTCCGTCATTAAACGGAAATGTCATTTGTACCCTTATGACAATGTTGTACAGAATATTCCACGAATATAGTGGGTGGCCAAGGGTAATTTGGTCATGCCAAAATAACCTTTGGCCTTCCCTATAAATACCCGCCCCCGGGCTCCGTGGGACGGGACGGAACAGAAGAGATTACACCCTTGAAATGAAATGCTGCTCCGTTGTTCCCTGAGTGTGATTTGAATGTCCGTGTCGGGATTCTTTGTTGCTACAATGAAGAATTCCCAACAATTATCATAGAAACTTTGCTATCAGCGAGTATCCATGCTTAGTCGGAGACTAAAATCCGAATAATAAGATTCCGCCATAAGAGACGATTTTAGTTTGCAACTAGTTAATCTATTCGATAGCTCCTACGTAACTGTAAGTCAGGTCCGGGGAGATTGGATTCTTTCCTTCATGAATTGGATTCTTTCCTTCATGAATTTGCTCTATGAAAGAGACAAAAATGATGAAAGGTCATGATACATATAGTGAGCGGATTTTGATTTGATGGAGCCAATCGTTCCGAACGGTCCGAATCCGCATTTCCTCCAAGCGCACATGCACAATGCTAGCGAGGTCCACCATTGATGGCCTCAGTAAAGAAAAAGAAAGCCAGCGAGGATGGATGCCGTACCGTTCTACATCCCTAACCACGATTCCAAGCAACACCATCAGATCAGATCTATTCCGTCACCTTAACATGAACACTAAGAACCTTGGTCTCAAAAGAAAAAGTACTTCCCAAGGATCGAGCAATGGATAGACACAACTTAATTCTTGTTTTCTTCTTTTTTAGCTTCTTTTATTCGTGAATTTTTTCTTGTACTCTGTACCTTTTGATTTTATAATATATAACCAGCAGGGGAGACCCTCCTGTTCATTTCCAAAAAAAAAAAAAAACATGAACACTAAGAACCTTCTTTTTTTCTTTCTCGCGAAAGAACCTCAACTCAGCAATCGCCACTAATTGATTAATCAGACTAAATGGCAGGACGAATTCAAATTCACAAGGCACGGTTCTCAACTTCTGACAGCAACAATCTTATTCTTAGGCCCCGTTTGGATGAGCCCTCTAAAGTGCCCTCTAAAGTTTACCCCTCTAAAGTAAAAAGAATCTTACGATTTAAGGGTACTAAATAAAATTTAATTACAAAACCTTTTTGCAGATGGGCGTTATTTTTCGAGACGAATCTAACGAGCCTAATTAATCAATGTTTTGACACAGTGATGCTACAGTAACCATCGTCTAATCGCCGCTTAATTACCCTCATTACGTTCGTCTCGCGAAATAGAGGAGGGGTCCTGAACTTAGTTTTGTAATTTGACTTTGTTTAGTACACATAAATCGTGCCGAAATTATTGATGTGACAAGCTACAGTAGTTTAGAGCCCTATAAACTTGCATCCGAACGCAGCCTTAATCTCCATTTGCCAGCGAGCATGAGGTAATGCCCTTGCTGCCTAGTGCCTTCACGACCGGGGGACGACTTGACCCACACAAAAGAACAAAAGGACAAAAAAAAGAAAAGCAGATAATAAAGAAAACAAAAGAAAAAGAAAACCCGGAGAACTTCCCTCGCAATTATCCAGCAGCTCGTCGGCCCGGCCCCCTCCCGCGCGGCGGAACACTCTAGAACCACACCCACGGGCCACGGGCCCTTAAGAGGCCGCGTCTGCCTTAGCACATCGATTATTCTGTTCAGCTCGCTCTAATCGCTTCGCTCCCGAAGTCTTCCTCTGGTCGGTCGTCTGCCGCCGCCGCAGCAAAAGCCGGGAGGGCGCCATGGCCGCGTCGGATCTGGCCAGCAAGGCCAAGGAGGCCTTCGTCGACGACGACTTCGAGCTCGCCGCCGACCTCTACACCCAGGCCATCGACGCCGGTCCCGCCACCGCCGACCTCTACGCCGACCGCGCCCAGGCCCACATCAAGCTTGGCAACTACACTGGTGCGTGCGCTCGTGCTCCCCCGCCCTCCCGTATCTCCCGCTCGCTGCCCACCCTTCCCGTGATCGGTTCGATTCGATTGCTTCGTCTTTGCGGTGCCGTGTGGGGATGTTGTGATTCGGCGCGTCGATGTCGACTGGATTTACCGGAGACTGGGATGCTTACGGCTTAGACGTGGCAGGCAACTTCGATTCGCAGTTGTTTGTTGCGTATTGGGACGGACTCATGCGATTTTGATGTAGGGCTCGGGAGGTCAACGGCGACCTGTGGAGAGGCCTGAATAAGCTTTGTTTCGTCGTTGTAGCGATAAACATCATGTGACTCGAACTTAAGGTAGGGTAATGCGTGATTGGGATCACTGATATGGCTCACTTGAGTCCTGATTAGCGAGAGTTGACGTCGTTATTGTCTGGTCAGTGGACTGTGGGGGTGCAATATACCAAAAGGCTGCACTTTGGGAGGTCTGTGCTAGTGTCCCGAATGGATGGTTCGGTGTTGGGTATGTTAGGAGTTCTTGTTACTGAGATGATATGGGTGCTCTCTGTTTTTGCTTGGTGGCATTCAGCGGCATTGTTGAAATAGATGTACAGGGTACCGTGTGGGGATGTTGTGATTCGGCGCGTCGATGTCGACTTCATTTACTGGGGACTGGGATGCTTACGGCTTAGACGTGGCAGGCGAGTTCGATTCGCAGTTGTTTGTTGCGTATTGGGACGGACTCGTGCGATTTTGATGTAGGGCTCGGGAGGTCAACGGCGACCTGTGGTGTAGGCCTGAATAAGCTTTCTTTCGTCGTTGTAGAGATGAACATCATGTGATTCGAATTTAAGGTAGGGTAATGCGTGATTGGGATTACTGAAATGGCTCACTTGAGTCCTGATTAGCGAGAGTTGACGTCGTTATTGTCTGGTCAGTGGACTGTGGGGATGCAGGATACCAGAAGGCTGCACTTCGGGAGGTCTGTGCTAGTGTCCTGAATGGATGGTTTGGTGTTGGGTATGTCAGGCTTTATTGTTACCGAGATGATGTGGCTGCTCTCTGATCTTTGCTTGGTGGCATTCAGCAGCATTGTGGAAATATATGTGAGGTTAAATAGGGTGCCTTCCAATGCTTTAGCTTGTGTCAACCAAAGTTTTTTCTGCTTTCTATTTGAATAAATAGGATAAAAAAACAAGCTTGGTTTCATAACTGGATTTGCGATAGGAAATGGTGTTTAGTTTGGATCATGCAGTGCAGTAACACGGTTGAATTGTGACGTGAAGGATGTCTTTTGTCGCTTTCTGGAGGTCCAATTGGTATACGAAGTGTGTTATTTTGTCTAGGATTTCCCTGCAACAAAAGTAGTTATAGGTATGTGTTAACCTGTTTGGCAGAACATAGCAAACAATGATGAACTGCAGGCTGATGCTGCTAGTCAAAGTTTTAAGATGTCTCCTATGTCCTGAAGAAACTTCGTCAATGGGTTTGAGTTTGACTTCCTTACAGGGTGACAAACTGACAACCAACAACCATATGAACCTAATATTCCTCCTAACTAGATGGTAGGACTCCATTTCCCTAGAGAAGCCCCTTGCATATGCTCTTAGCAGATATGTTTATCATTGTTCATGACTCGCATTGTTTGGCCTCTACAATTTCAGTACTCTAGTTATGCTTGTTTAGTAATCAGCTGTGTTACTCTAACCAAGCATCAATGTTTCACAATTTGTAAGTACAATATATGGTGCATTGAATGGATATTATTTTTTGCTTGCAGAGGCTGTAGCAGATGCCAACAAAGCAATCGAACTTGACCCAACGATGCATAAAGCCTACTTTCGGAAAGGGTTGGTGGCACACTCGTCATTTCGACATTAAACATTCTTCATGTGAATTCACCTCTCTAGTCTCCTGTATTGTGTTTTCATCTATGTGATTCTCGATTTGCAGTGCTGCGTGCATCAAGCTTGAGGAATACCAAACTGCAAAGGCTGCTCTTGAACTAGGTTCTACCTATGCATCTGGTGATTCAAGGTTTACTCGTTTATTGAAGGAATGTGAGGAGCGTATTGCTGGTGAGCAAGTAGAAACTCATTCTTATTCGCCTAGATATTGTAGTCTGGTAAAAATAAATGAAAACACTTCAGCTAGCAGTGTGATTGCACACTCTTGTCACTAATCCATCTTGTCCACCTGTCTTGTGGAAACATTTTACTGCCTTTGAAGAACATATTTCAGTCATCTTATGCTATCTCTGCTGTATGTGTTCAGAGGAGGCTAGCCAGGTGCCAGTAAAGAAGGTTGAGGCTGCACCAGCTGCTTCTGTGGCTGCTACTGCTGGCGACAAGGAGAATGGTGCAAATTTGGAAAATACACAATCTATGGTAGAAGAACCAAGAAAGCTTAAGTACAGGTAATTGGTAAACAATTCCTTCAATATTGTTCCCTATAGGCTTCTCTTGATACACATTTTTTTTCTTACTATCATTTTGTACACAATTTATTGTCCGACTATTACTTTTCACAGTACACATTAGTTTCTTACTATCAGACTACTCTGAATAGGAAACGTAATATGCTCTCCACATAATAGTTCCTGTCAAGAAATAATGGCTTGCTCACATCTTTTTATGCTGCACTTTGCACTGCAGGCATGACTTCTATAACAGTCCCACTGAAGTTGTACTGCAAATATTTGCTAAAGGTCTTCCTGCTGACAGTGTCACTGTTGATTATGGCGAACAAATGGTGCGTTATGCTTGTTTTTTATTGTAATTATCCTTGGACTGTTATTGTTAGGTGACCACTAATCTAGCATTCTCTTTTAGGTGAGTGTATCCATTGATGTCCCTGGAGAAGAACCCTACCATTTTCAGCCCCGTCTGTTCTCTAAGGTACCCTTTCTCCTTGCTACTTGGATGTAGCTTTCTAACATGTATTACCAAAGATGTTAAAATGACCTTGTATTTCAGTAATGTACAAGATCAGATTACACCTTGGACTAGCATTTTTCTATAATTAAGTTCTAGGCAAGGAGAGATTAAAAGTTTTAAGTGTTACTGAAGTTAATTTGTAAATAGTAATGTATATCAAACATTTTTTTACTTGTATAGGCACATTTAATGATTTGTAACATTCAAGTCGTGGTTAGCTGTGGAGAGTAGTCACCTTAACGTTTTTTCATGCTCAATAGTGATATGGGTAAAGTGGTGAACAGGTTACCTGGCAAGGTTTTCTGCTCTCTATTTTTTACGTGTTAGGAACTTTCTGATAAGTAACACAGATTATGATGTAATATGCATTCTAAAATTGACACTGATTTGACTTTTCTGTTGGTTAAATAATTGTTGCCTTGCTAAGATTAAATTAGTTCATAAGGTGTTAGATCTATCTTGTTAGTGGCCTGAACATAGAAAAAATTCAAGTAACATTTGTTATCTCTTTTACTGAGTGATTGTTTTTGAAACCAACTTTTAGCTGTGTTAAATGTGATAGCCTGTTGCATGGAAATTCTTCCAAACAGTTTTTGAAAACAATTTATCAGCAGAGCACTTATATGTAGTTAACCTTATAAACATGTCGAACAGCTTTCATCTGTGTATTGCTGATTTTTTTTTATGATTATCAGATAATTCCAGAGAAGTGCAAATATCTAGTCTTATCCACGAAGGTTGAGATACGTCTCGCAAAAGCTGAGGAGTTGCATTGGACTTCCCTCGAGTATAACAGCAAACCAAAGATCCCTGCGCAGAAGATTAATGCTCCAGGTAACTCAAGCATCTAATCTGTTGCGACTTGCTCATGTCCATGTTGCCAGAGTTGTGAAACTATTGCTGTGATCCAAACTTTTGTTTATTAGTTACGGATGATAAATCAAAAACGGTGAAGTTTCCTACTTTCCTGGATGTAGCTCAGTTTGCTAGCTACCTTTTCAGTTCTGGCTTCAAATCACAAGCCACCCATATGGAAAAAGTATACTTCACTGGATTTGATGACTGTAGTTTATATGGATATTGACCCACCATTTCAAAAGTACCATATATCTTGTCCTCGTCCTGTCCTCAATTCCATTTCCTTGCCCTGAAACTATTTAACTTTCCTGAGGGCAGATTCATAAGTGGCCGAGCTGTTTAATAAATAAACTTACATCATCCCTGAAAAATGGAAATCATATTATTGTTAGTAGAAGTATTTCGGCATTGTTACATTCCTAATATCCTTTGGTACTACAGTCACATCTAATAGTGTCTATGGAGACCTTTTTGTGATAAATTTTTCCTTCCACTATTGATCCAAGGTTTGTAGCCAGCCAAAAGAAATGACTTGGGGTTCTTGCTCCCTAAGAGACTTGCTTTGATGTGAGCGTCACTGCTAATAAGCCTAACCTGCTGTGTTGTGCTTGTAGTCGGAGTGATGTTGGCGTGTAGAGAATGCTGCGTGTTGCCATCGCTAGAAACCATGCTGTGTGTTGCTGTTATGATGTTATCTTGGTTTGCTTAGTAAGAATTCGGTTCAGGGATCCTCTCACTGAGGGTACTGATGACTGGTATCTGATTACTGAGTGTATCGTCTTATCATATTTCATGGGCACAGACTTGTGCAACTTTTAGTAGTGTGTCATGGTTCTAGGTGGTTACTGAGAAAGGCATCTGCACATAACAAAGGTTCTTTATTAGCTAATGTGGATTATTGTTGTATTGCAACTATCTGGCATTTGTACTGAGACTTCATGTTTTGCAGCTGCATCAGCCCCGAGACCGTCGTATCCATCTTCGAAGTCGAAAAAGGACTGGGACAAACTGGAAGCTGAAGTCAAAAAAGAGGTTTGAGCACGTTTACAATTTTATATATCAATTTTGAGTGCGGCCAATATAGTTTCTCAGTTAGAAACCGGGGTGCCAATCCTGAATTCCTTGTTCAGGAGAAGGAAGAAAAACTTGATGGTGATGCTGCATTGAACAAGTTCTTCCGTGACATTTACAAGGATGCTGATGAAGATATGCGCAGGGCTATGATGAAATCATTTGTACGTGATCTTTATTTTAATCCTGTTGATTCTTAATTTTGAGCGACGCCTGGTATTACGTGTTGGTACTTACATACCTTCTGCTGGGACTGTTCCTACAGGTTGAATCGAATGGCACAGTTCTCTCAACTAACTGGAAGGATGTTGGCTCAAAGGTGGTCGAAGGGAGCCCTCCTGATGGAATGGAACTGAAGAAGTGGGAAATCTGAGTTAGGACCATCCCATGCCATGCTCTGTATATCCAGGTCGCGAGCTTGCAGATCGCTGTCAGTTGGATTTTTGTTTGTCGTCGTGCGCCTACTTACGCTTCCAAATATACATTTGGAAGCTGTATGTGTTACTGTCTACTGCTACTTTGGTCGTAGTTTTACAGGACACCATAGAGTATGCTATCCGTAACTCTCTAGTATTATGTGCGAAACATCTGCGGTAACTGATACTGCAAACTATCATCTGTGAAATGCTCTCTCTCTCTTTTTTTGGGTGACCTGATACTGTCGCCTTCTGATTCAGTTGCTTTTGATACATTATTGGTTAGAAATGACTGATTCTGAATATGATCCGTCCTGTGAGCGAGAGTTTGAAATATCATTGGCCATTTGTTGGATTTTGGGCTCCACAGAAGGCAAAAATGTAACGGAGCTTGATAACTACAGTACTAGTACAGAAATCTCTTGATTGATCAACTCCTGTTTATTTTCGTTTACGTTGTTCAGGATACGATGTTTCATCTAAGCCTGGCACCTTCTCCTATTGGTGGATGGTTTTGGACAGGTAGAAGGAAGCACCTGAATTACAGGAGTTACAAAAATCAATGCAAACCACCTGAATTACAGGAGTTGCACAAATCTATGCGCACCGACCACTCAGGGCGGGCTACGCAAGATACTGCTAGTACTACACAGATTACTCACGGAAAGTCAGCTTCCAGTTTTCGAGATCATGTTTCGAAACACACAAAAAAGACGCCTATACATTGCTTCTCCTGGTGTCGAGATCCCTCTCTCTAACAGTCCGTCTTTTGCCAAAATGTTTCGATCTGCTAAAGCGAGAGCCGCCGTCCCAGCACGCCATCATCGTCATCCAGTACATGCTCGAAATCGAAGTCGTCGTCCACGGGCGCCAACAGCTCGTCCAGGTCCATCCCCGCGGGCCAGAACTCGCCCTCGTCGTCGGCCAGCACTGCGGCAGCTGCCTCCTCGACGCCGCCGCCGCACTCCGCGGCCACCGGCGCCGTCGTCGTGGACGCCTCGTTGCTGTCGGCGTCGCACCTCGCCGCCGCCTCGTCGGCGCCGACGGTGCCCTGCTGCTCGTGGCTCTTGGGCGACGACGCCGGGCGGTCCTCGCCGGCGGGGCCAGAGACGGACGGCTTGCTGTGGCGCGTGGTGCCGGCGAGCGCGTTGAGCTGCGTGGGCACGGGGTGGCAGTGCTCGGCCATGTAGGTGACGATGAGCACCCCCGGCTTCGCCGGGCTGCGCTCCACCAGCTTCCGCGCCATGCACCCCTTCATGCTGCTGCACTTGTAGTAGCCCCTGCAGTCGAGAGATTCACAGCAAACCATGATTAATTAGTTGAGCTTGCAGGTCGGCGGTCACCAAGTCAACCGCGCGCGGGAGAGTTTGTAGTACCACCGGTTGTACTTGTACTACCATGGAAAATGTCTTGTAGTACTAGTACAAGTGTACACGTGATGCATTGACCTAGCTCGGGGTTCTTACTTTTTTTTTTCTTTTTATTAAGCGGGCTTGTCGTCCAATTGGCAAATCAATTAAATGTGATCTATATTAAGCTGGCAGTGCAATCATGTTTCAAGGCAAGCAGCAGCAGCAGCGAGAACCGATCGACGGTCAAGTTATTGGCATCCTACCAAAATCATTTTGTTTTGGACGAAGGGCTACCAAGTTGGGTGCGCTAGCTGTGGTCAACTGATAAACGAGTGGTGTAGCGAGCACGACGAGCAGTGACGGTAACGCGTACTAGCAGTACTCTACATACGTGGAAAGGAAAAAAAATGCGAGGTCAAAGGTGGTTACCGCGGATAAGGCGATCCCTTGATGGGCTTTTGGCCGTACTTGCGCCACGCCCACGGGTCTGACGACGACGCGCCGCCGTCGGCCGCCGGCATCTCGCGCACCACCTTCTTCAGTTGGCTCTTCTTGCTGCTCGATCAACCAGGGAAAAACAAAGAAGAAGAAAAAATGGCTTTATTCACTTCATTCCTCTCTGCATCATCATCGTCCACGCACACACACACAAGAGATGAAAAAAGCACCGTGCACTCCGCATAATTCCTGTCGGCATCGTCCACACGATGCGTTGCTAAGACCATAATATGGAGCGCGCAAGCTTTGATGAACAGCAAGTACCTTCGTTTAGGCTTGGTTGCGCGCGCTCCGCCCTTCCGCCCTGGCGGCACCGCCCTCGACGGCGCCCCGGACGTCGACGCCGCGGGGAACGAGATCATCACCTCGCGGCCATCGTCCCCGGCGGCCCGCGACGGCGCCGCTCCGGGCGGCAGCAGGAACGGCTTGTGATCCAAATCCAGGTACTCCAGGGCGCCGTACAGCGGCCGCGACGACGCTTCCTTCCTGGTCACCGGGGCCGCCGCGGACGACGCTCGGCTCGCCACCGGCGCTGTACGTGCGGGCGCCCGCTCCGGCAGCGCCTCAGCCCGCGGTGCCAGCGCCGGCGCCGGCGCCGGCGCAGCAGGCTCCTGATGACGAGCGGCGGCGTGCGGCTCCTGATCCGCGTGCGCGAAGGTGCAGCTCCTGACGACGGCCTGCAGGTCCCAGTCGTTGGCGAAGGGCTCCATGACCAGCAGCAGCGAGCCGCGGCGCATGAACGTTCCGTCCGTGGCTTTGACGAGGCGAGGGGGGGACGCGTGCCGCCCGTCTGGGGAAGAGGAGGCCGGGGTTGACTTTTGGCACTGGTATAGAGAGAGAGCCCGCGGGCACGCAGCAGCGTATATACGCGTCCGTGTGTATTTGGACGTTACATAGGCCGGACCAGTTCAGAGGCGCGCGCGTGGGGGCTCGACGGAAGGACTACCTCGCCGGCCGGGTGTACGCGAAGTCAACCGCAAGTGGTGGGCACGGCCGCCGCGCGAGGGTGGAGGGGATAAAAGATTGCGCCCGGATTTGCACTACTGATGATGCGATGAGCCGCTGACACACACGCCTAGGCGTGCGCATAATATATACGGCACCCACCCAAGCAGGCAGCAGCTCGATCGATCGCTCGGTGCTGCCGGTCTGATAAAAGAATGGCATGATGCTCTCGTCTACTCAAGCAGGCAGCAGTAACCGTTGTTGCGTTGTACACCTGTCCAAAGGCGCGGGGGCCCACGGTGGGTCGCCGTCGGCATGCTTTCTTTCGCGTCGTTCCTTCCCTTTGACTTGGCTCCAAATGTCAAAAGGGAGAGAGAGGGACGGAGAAGGCGGGCGAATCTTCGAACCCTCTCCTCTCCTCTCCTCTCCTCGCGTCGTAAACAAAACATACATATTACTTGCAACTCGTCGGCAGAAAAGAATTAGTAGAGGGAGGGTGCAGACTGAAGCGTGGGAATAAATGAGCCGCGGGATTTCCTTCTTGTTTTTTTAACAGTTCTTCTTCTTTTTGACGCTCTGTTATTGGTCGCCCTTGACTTAGCTACTAGAGCGCGTCAGGCGTCGGTTTGTGCTGGTCCGATCTGACTCTGCGCAAATGTCAAAGGGCGGAGAAGGGCACCTGCTGGCTGCTGCTCCGTGATCTTGGAGGTTTATCGCGCGCCTGGGGCCAAGCAGCTACCGGCGGAGGGGGCCGGGCTGGACCAATGCGCGCGGCGGTAAGTGGCAAAGCGACGGACGGGTGATCAGTGCGGCGCTTTTGGCCGCGACAACGACGCGAGGGGATCGGAGCGAGCCCGTCCGTGCGCGCCGCGCGCTGGCCTGGCCGGCAAGCCGCCCGGTCCCAGTTACAGCAGCGTGACTCCTCTTCGATCTCTTCTTCCGCTTTCTCGGATCATCGATCGACCGGATTTCAGTCAGGGCGCGGAGGACGATGGATCGGTGTGCACACGTACGCACGCAGGTTGTTTCCCGCGCGCATAGTAATAAGTAGAGAAATGAGTGCGACGGCCGGCACCACTCCCTCCCGCCGGCTGTTTGGTTCGTTCGGGTGCGCAATCCTCGATCGACTCCGCGTGGAGGGTTGACACGTGATGACGTGAAGCTGCTTTTTTATTAGCTTAGCGTTCCGATCATCCGCCTCACTTTGGTTGAAGGAGCACCTACAAGACGTCCGGTCCAAGTGCACTTTCTGACCGGTTACATGCACGAGAGAGGGACTGCAAGACCCCACTGGGAGAAGCGCAAACAGAATGAGTAAACAGTCACGTACATGAGGGTTTTCCATGAATTCCTGCAAGAACGTACGGACTTGTATATTCCAAGCCTCTCATCTCAACAGAGATGATTGACTCTATATATTGTTGTGTTTGTGATGTGTTGTGATAATATAGTTTTTGAAAAATCACATATACCAACACACCTACACGTAAGTTTCAGAGAGGATATAATAGTGTGGCCGAGCTTGCAAGTAATTAAGTGTGGTCAAATTAAGACCGCCTTCAACAAAAGTGAAAGGGGGGGGGGGGGGGGGGGGGGGGGGGCATGCCCGTCTTAGTCATAAGGAAGCTTCGCTAATGCATACTGCGCATGCTTTTGGTCCTATTACAAATGGAAGAGGAATGGCTGATGCTTTAGTTTGCCGTCTTCAAAAAGAGGAGGAATCCTATTTTTCCCATTTATTAGCTAGTTAGTAGGTTGTAATATTCATACCGTTATAGCTCGCTATGGTGGCAACTAAGTTTGGATAAATAGATAAACCTGTTATATAGAGGCACATACTAGAGCAGCTTGTCAAGACAGCGCTGTGCCTCGCCGAAGGTCCGCTTCGACAAAGGCTGACGCATAGCGCCGTTAGTGGTTGGGGATTTTCAAGGAGTGACTCCTTAATCCCCTTCCCCCTCTGGCTCTAGAAGGTTCAAGGAAGGCCAAACCTGACGGTGGGCGGAGCGAGAGGGCGGTGGGCAAGGCAGGAGACGACATTGTCGTGGCTTAACGTGGGGGCAGGGGGAGGCAAGGTGGGCGCCGCAGTCGTGGGTGTTGCTAGAGCGACGTGCTGACGGTTCGCCGGCCCGTCGCTCTAGCGAGACCCTACCCCGACGCGCGACAGGGGTCCGGCAGGTGGTGTGACCCAGCAGGTACGGATCCGTTCTCTTGAGCTGGGGATGAGGGGGAAGGGCCGAAGGAACAGCTCTGCGCGCTGCTTGCCGTCTTCTGTGAGCACGATCGAATGGCGGAGGTGTGGGAGGATTTCGTGGAGGAGCTAGCGGTGCTCAATTATTCCGAATAGACGAGGTGGGTGAGTTTGACGGTCTGAACTGCTTTGTTACCGCACGAATCTCAAACAAGCTCCCAACCGCTGTGATATACTGATATCTAGGCGCGCGAGCAATGGCACACCAAATTTGGTTTGTTTCTTAAAAAACTGAACAGACAAAAGTTTGTCGTCACGCGCAGATTGAAAACCTGTGCCTAAAGTGCTTGTACCGGATCGCGATTTCTGACGGACGACGAAACGAATCTGTCCTACCGTCGCTGCTGACGGCTCTCGCTCTCTCCCCCCAGTCTTGTGCACTACGACGTGATAAAGCTAGGGCATGAGGCACCTCCTCAACCCACACGCAACTTGCCGAGATGCTAGGCGGCCCTTGCACGAGCGAGCGAACGACCTCGCCGCCGCTGCCGAACGCAGAGCGAGATCGCACATCGGATCAGTGATCGATCAGGATTCAGGAGGCAGCGCCCGCTCGAGGACGCGAAGGGGCCGTTCGCCCGGCCGCGGCGGCTAGGTCGCTTTAATTTGCATCGTTTATCGGTGGTTGCACGCGCGCGCGCGAGATGCAGGCAGGGCAGTGGCGGAATCTGATGCTCCTGCATGCGGCATTGATTTGCATGCGTGTTCCCGTCAACCTGTTCTCTCATTAGGGAATCCGCACGTCTTCGTCATCAACTTGTAGTACTAGATTATGTAGTCTTGTAGTAGACTTGAGAAAAGGTTATAAACTGAAAGTGTAGTAACATTTTGATAACTGGGAATATAGCTGATGTATGAGCACGTACGGCAGAGAAAGCAGAAAGCTGAGTCCACTCTCGTGAGCTCTTTTTTCTTTCCAGTACTTACGTACGCACGCTGATAACACATCTTACTTTGTTCGTTATTGTCAACTGTACAGGATGAACTAGTAGTTCTAGTTCATTGAAGGTGGCACCGGCCGGTGTGCTTCGAATCTATCGGTTCGGTGCTTGTGACGTAGTAGTGAACTGGAATGCGCATATTGGGCTGCAGTTGTTGATGCTGCTGACGCATCCCACAAAGGCTAAGAACTGGACTAATCAGTCAGGGTGATCAATTTTTACAAAATAAACTTTTTGAAAAACGTTTATCGCTTGGGCTATGAACTAGGGGAGTCGATTCCCCTAGTTCCCTTTTGGGCTATGTCAGGGCTACGTGGAATTTTACAAAATGAACTTTTTGAAAAACGTTAATCGCATTTGGACCATTCATAAAAAGTATTCTCAGAAATGAACCCTTAGCACGGTGCCTCACTTGGCGCCGTCCTACTGAGACAATGACGCCGCATCATTAGACACCATACTGGAGAGGTATGACAGCTTGTTTCTCCATCTGACGTGGCAGAATACGACGTCAATGCATCTGACGCCGTGAAAGAGAGGGCTATGACGCCAAATAACGCGGCGCCGTACGAAGGGTCATTTTTTGATATATTTTCTTGAAGAGTCCAAATGTGAAAAGGTTTTTCAAAAGTACCATTTTATAAAAATTTCACCAGGCTACAATCCGTGAAGCACTGATGCAGTTTATCAGTCGAGGTTTGAGGTTTCACGCTATGAGCGACCCATCAGCGAACACACGAGAAGAGTTTGTGCACGTGTTTGAACCGCGTCTTTGATCTCTGTAATGCGTGCATCACAAGTACTTCCCAGGCTTTGGATACCTCCGTTTCCGCTTACTACTCTGTAAATTGAGGAGGGGAGGTAAGGAGCATGTGAAACCGACATCGCTTCAGATTTACGCCTCTCCTTTTCCAAAAAAAAAAAAAAAAGAAAGATCAAGAGTCTGACGTCCCTTTAAATTTTCATTAAGAAGAAGAGGCCCACCGAAGCCTGCTGGGCCGAGCCTCACTGGCTACCAGGAAGCCCAGCCCGCACAGGAAGGTGAGCCAGAGAAAATGCGACTAGCCCTCGCTTGGCGCGACTCATGGGGTTCAATCCCGGGTTGGCTGCTTGGGAAGCGGAGCCAGCGACCATGCGACCTGAACACCCTTCGCACGCCTCTCCTCTTCCCAAGATTCATCGTGCGGGTTACCCTTAGCTCGCCAAGCTTTGGAAAGAACCAGAGCTGGGCGGGCTGCTGGGGAGGGAACCTTGACGCAACCACTCATCTCGTTTCGTGACCCAGAGCTCAAATGCAACGTTTCTTTACTTCACATAAAAGCGCCAGTTGGTCCGCTTCTCATCTAGCTGTCGCGTTCTCCCAATTTCTAGCTCTGCCTCTACGCAGGCCGTGAGCCCGTGATCATGCGGCGAAAAGCTTCCGATGATGGAGAGCTGATGGGCCGAGGGACTGCAAAAGGGACTGCAAGAGTACGGCTTCAGAGCTTGGTACAGCAATATTTCTCTTTGGGGTGCACTAAAGGTTATTATGTTACATGGCCTGTTGGTCAGATATTAAAGAAACTGGAAAGGTTAGAAAGAAGTTGCTGATATTAGCTGGGTCATCGGATCATTGTCTCAGAAGCTGCTGTCCAGTATCCGATATAAAGATAGCTATATTTTGTGAAAATAAGTATCGCTACTGTTGGACAGATTACAGAGTTTTATAGAACACTTTTAGGTTTAATTTAATACCGAAATAAATCATAAATATGATGAACAGATTATAGATTAAACTAGACAAGTCCACGCAAGATCTAGACAAGTCTATAACCATAGTAAACAGAGCGAGATCTACCATACTTCGCAGTACTACCATACAAGCATAGATCAGATAGTCAAATAGGGGAGACATGGTTTTATAGAACACATACTGTTGATCCGACGGAGTAGTGGAAGCCGTAGCGGGACGACGATGTAGACGTTGATGACGACGAGCAGCAACTCCCTCACGCGACCGAGGAGGAAGACGAGCCGTGGTGGAAGCGATCGAGCAGTCGCGCAGAGCGCTTTCCAAAAACCTTATTCGCCCTCTCCCGGTGCAGGAGCTCAGAGGACGACGGTTCCGGAGACCTGCTCTCCTGTTCGCCGGTGCACGCCGACGATCGGGATAGGGCAGACTACAAGCGGTGGCGCAGCAGGAGGAAGAGGCAAAACCCTAACTCGTGTTGTGTTATGCAATGGGGGCGGCGCACCGTACGTATCTATAGAGCGAGACCGCTAGGTTTTAGGCGTCCCACAACCGAATCGGTTTCCATATAAAAACGAATTGGATACGCAACAAAAAAAGAAACTGCAAAAGGAAGCCGCGCACCCGCAAGGCCGGATTTCGACGGACCATTCACGTAGGTGATGCGCGCGCGTGTGTTTCTTCCTTATCCTCTTATCCACATACTAGCAAGAGAAGGTGAAGCAACCTTCTATTTAAGTAGGTCCTCCTCCACCTCAACTAGCAATATAGGACTAAAGAGTTCCACTTCCACCATGCATGAATAGGCCTTTGAGATTTTTCAGGAATTATTGGGAAATATAAATGAGCCTAGCCCACATAATTCCAACAGCTACCTGTTACATAAGCTGTTGTGCTGTTGGTGAAAAAATTTTGCTTAGAAAATTATGCAACGTAGTCTCCACACACAATGAGAAAAATTGATTTGTTGTGCACTAGATTGTAATCCTTATCACAAAGAAACAATTAATGGCATGCTTTGGATTTCAGATTTAGAACTTTTTCAATAGAGATCCGTAGTATAGCACGGGCAAATTGGCTAGTAGCTGTAACAAGACAGTTAATTTCCCTCGTTGAATTAGGAATTAGGATGCTTGTTGTTGACAACCGCTTCTGTAATGCAATGAGATTGAATAATCTGGTTCCTGGGATTCTTTTGTTCCAGCTTTCTGGGCAGTTGAACGGATGAATAGCTGTGTAAAGATGGAAGTATGGCATCGTTGGTTATGCATGCTTCAATTATGTCAATATGTGAAATGCCAGCAAACCTTGTTCAGATACGCTCAATTTGGTTCTTGAATAGCCGTTGCACCTAACGCTCTGAATGGTTGTTGCTAACGCTCTTATGTTCATTGTCTGACATACGCTGATACTCCGTTGTAGTCTGATATGAAGTGTTTTGTTCTGTACCGATCACGACGGTGTAAATGAATATACTTCTATAATATTCAACTCTTTTCAAAACGATAAAGTATTAATTAAGCTGGAGCGTTTAAGCATGGTTTAAATCGAATTTGCTCAGGATGCGAACCGGCCTGTGAGGCATGCAAGCGAGAAAACATAACACATTCGGGAAGGAGGAAGATGAGGCTGCCGCAGCGCAGTCAGTCCCAGGGCATGCTTCTCTCATGATCGCTAGAGCAAAAGTAAAAAAGAAGTCTAAAAAAAAAGTAAAAAAAAGGGGGGGAGGGGACGAAATGTACAACTGCCGAAAGGCATGCTTCTCTCATGATTGGCCAATGAGAGCATCTCCAAAAGATTACTAAAAAATTAGCCACATAAACTTGTTTTTGGGAGTAACTAAACAATTATGCGGGACAATTTTCCTTCCCTCCTCCAACAGTTCCTTCTTAAAAATGGATCAAAATATTTTTGATTGGGCCACATCAGCATTTGGGGCCACAAAATCATTAATTCTAGTGAAATAAGAAGAAATAGGGACCTCAATTCTTCTCCTGTTTGTAGCTACAAACGAGGAGAGTTTAAGGGGTATGAAAAAGTTGGGAGTAGTTTGGGGTGCTGTTAGAGATGGTTTTTTTGATTGAATCCTATTATTTTAATTTAAGAAGAGGTTTTGGGGCTTTTTTGGAGATGCTCTGAGCGGCTGATCAACCAGGAGTTTGGGCATGCCGTTTCCAGGGGTGGAGCTTCAACAAGAATCCAGAGGGGCCGGTCTCACTAATTTCATCATAAATCATCATAAACAGTAGCAATTTATTTAGTGGAGGCAAGGATGCCATGGCCACCTTGTCCTCAACTTTTTTTTTTTAGGGAAAACCTTGTCCTCAACTAAGCGCCGCGTTTGACTTAGTTTTTTTTTTTTGAGCCAAGCGTTTCACTTAGCTGGGTTATTGCTTGCTTATTGGGCCATTATTATTGTTTGATGGAGATTGGTAGTGGCAGACAATGGGCCTTCATCTCCTCAAAAAAAAAAAAAAAAAAGACAATGGGCCTTCATCCCGTATAGGCTGAAAACGGGAGGAGAGCAAAATCGTTTTCTATCCCCGTTCCTGTGACGGCAGTTCCTTCCGCATCCTCCCCCTCCCGTTCCTTCCGCGTCGAATCGAACAGAACAGAGGCTGCTCGTTCTCACTCCTGCTCGAGGGGTCGAGCGAGACCAGACCGCTGGCGGCGCCCCCGTCCCCCCTCCGTCCCCAGGTGAGAACCGAGATCTGCTGGCGTTAGGCAGGGCGGCGATCCTCCCTCGCCCTATTGCTCGGTTCGCCTCTGGTTCACTTCCCCCTGTTTTTGCAGATCCGACGTCGCGGGCTCGGCCATGGCGCACGCAACCCCGCCGTCCGGGCCGGTCCCGCAGGCCCAGCAGGGCGGCGTCGTGTCACTGCCGCTGCCCCAGGACGCGGTGTACGAGATCCTGCTGCGCCTCTCGGCCAAGGACATCTGCCGCCTCCGCGCCGTCTGCCGGCCGTGGCGCTCCCTCTTCTCCGACCCCCAGTTCATCGCCGCCCACGCGGCCCGCCACCCTAGGCCGCCGCTCGTCGTCGCTGGCTACCACACGAGGTACCGAGACGACCACGTCGTCTGCGACATCGTGGACCTGTCCGGGAAAGTCCTTAGGCGGGTCCGTGCGGTGGGGGAGGTGTGGGTGACATCCGTGAACCTGGACTTCATCTGCACTTCCAAAGATGTCACCAGTTGCATCCGATTGTTCAATATCTCCACGGGAGATGTGTTTGCCTTGCCTGTAGGATTGTCAGAAGAACACGCGGTGGAGCGGGACATCCAGGATTACATTTCCGTGGCTGCCTTAGGGCAGGTTGCCTCTACGGGAGAGTACAAGGTGCTTCGTGTGCTCGACAGCGCTTCCTTTGAGAACCCGGAGCAGCTGTGCGAGGTTTTCAACCTTGATGGCAGCGGCCATGCTCGGTGGAGGGGAAAGAAGGCCCCTCCAAGTCCTGTTTCAATGAGCCGCTTTAAAAGCGCGGTTGTCGACAGTATTGCCTACTTCTTTGCCCAAGATTCTCCTCTCGATGACATAGCTTCCTTCGATTTTGAGAGGGAAGAATGGAGGTCGGGTCTCCGGGGACCCAACTATCAACAGCTTCGTACGAATGAACTCTCCATGGCTGCCGTGAATGGCAGCTTAGTTTTGGTCCATCGCTATCTCTCTTCCTATGTGGACCTATGGTTTCTGGTGGATTTTGAAAGAGGCTTATGGGAAAAGCGACACAGCATAAGAGGCCAACTCCGTGATTATACAAGTTCAATACGTCCCTTGTTGGTGTTAAATGATGGAAGAATAGTGCTTGCTCAAATAGGAAGTACCAGCGGATCGTTGAAAATTTACAATCCAAGGACCAACACGTTTGCAGATGTTGCAGATACGGGGCTATGTTTTGGAGTCGGTTTGTACTCCGGAAGCCTGTTAAACCTTGCAAATCTCCAGATATTGTGGTTAGTGTTCTTTTTAATGTCATTATTTTTTTTATTTTTTATATGCGAGGTGTAACTTTATTCTTTTTCACTATCTTTCCAGATAACACAAAGAGTTTCCATCATTTTCTTATGCTAAGGAGAGGCCACAATGATGCATGCCGTGTTGAAGGAATTACTTCGAAACATTGAAAGTAGTTTTAGTGAGGGTTGATGAGTATCGGATAGCATCGAATGTTTAGTTTTCTTTGAACTATATTGTGCTACCATTTGCATCTTTATTGTATTGTTCTATTTGTGTTACTTTTGTTAAGCTTGAACAATTGTTGTTTCCATTGACAGTACTCTTATTTTGTGTTCTTGTACATTAGAAATATTTACTTTTTATCTGATGAGGCTGCTTGCGTTGGTTACATCACAAGTTCCCTTCACTTTGTTCTAGACCTCTCCATATCTGATGTTACAGAGCAAGCCACGAGGCAAGGCCTGGTACTACACACATAGTGTTAATAAAACTTGTGTCATAATGGTTAACTGAGATTACTTTGGATCATCTACCTTTACTGGCCTGTCCCTACTACATGTATTTTTGGATCTAGCTATGCTGTTAGAAAGTTTATAACTTCCATCCTTTCCTTGATTGCCTGATAAAATATTCATCTCTCATTGAGGCATCAACAACTTTGCAGCTTGCTGGTTTAGCGCAGTTGTTAAGGTTTTATATTTAAACTGCTGTTGATGCATGCCGGGTGTTTCTTTCTGACTAGCATTCATATTTTGTGTTTTCTTACAATGCCAGTATATCGTATATATGTCATCTTGACTACTTGAGTTGGTTATTTCAAGTACCCTCCACAACCCAAATGCGCATGCATGAATGACTGTTTGTGTGAACCTTTTTCCCTTGGTTTTGGGTAGGGGGTTTCCCTGTTACGCAAAGAGTCCTTTCACATGGTGATCATTAATTAAAAGAAGACCTTCACATTTTCAAATTTTCTGACAGCTTGAAGGCTGCAGCCCCCTCCAAATTATCCTTTTGTGCACTCTCTCAAGAAGTTCAATTTCATTCAAATCTGCCTCGCACGCTGGCCGAAACTGGGAAGCCCCTGTTTGCCAAGTAAAACAAGGTGTGAGCTGATGGGACCCTGAGCCCTCACGCTTGAACAATTCAGGATTTTGTCACTTCTGGTATTGAAGTTGATTATGGCAAACCTGAGATCTGTTCTGTGAAGAATCTTGATGTTGTGATGTGCTTAAGCAATTTCAGTATTTTGTACGGTTGGATGGAGCAAGCTTTTTTTTCCCCCTCTTTCATGTTTTGGGTTACTTTTGTTTCAGATGTGTGCCAAATGACAGTGTTGGTTGCTCTGCTATTTCATAATAATTTCAGTGCCTCGATTGAAGTGTTTCTTTGGTGTTAAAAAGTCAAATGCAATTTCCTTATGACCAAATCGGTAAATCTGTACTAAATTCTTTAGTTGTATGCAACTGTTATGACTGTGAAGGGAGTCATGTGGTTATGGCATTTTTTGACCAATTTACGGATTGACATCAGTATCAGCTTCCCCTATAATTGACTTTTCATACTAACACAAAAGCACTGAAATTTTGTTAATTATGATTCATATGACATGAACATATATTTTTAGTTCAAAAAGCTCAGCAATTACCAGTCTCTAGGAAAAACTCTTGATTTGGGGGGGGGGGGGGGGGGGGGGGGGGGGGGGGGGGGTGGTGTGTGTGTAACCGAAGAACATTAAGGTTAGGACATGATTGACAGGAAATTCAGTTGATCTGTTTCTTTGGAACTTACATTTGTGTAGTGGTTACAAGGAACCTCACTAGCATTCTTACAAGAATTGTCAGGTATTAGATTAGTAAAACCAGTTATTAGAATGGCTCACTCCAAATTTATTTCTGCTTCATGATAAAGATAGTGATTGGTGTTTTCATCTTTCTTTTTTTCAGGTTAGATTGCAGAAGTTCTTATACACGTGAAGTTGAGGTTATTGCCAGGTACAAGGAACACTTTCTTTTGTTCCAAGAGTGTGGAGAACCTCATATCTTGTAAATTGTGGCCTGTGCAAAAAAAATTTGTATGTAGTTTATTGTGAAACTGATTTATTGATATGGTTAGCTAAAAGCCTAAAGCCCCTGGAGTGTAATCTGTTGGTCCATATAAAGTGTAATATTCCTCATTTTGATGTGACATAGCCTTGGACATTTGACCTGTGATATCATCTCACTTTGTGATTTTTTTTTTCTTGTGAAATAATCTTCTCATATGCACAGCAGACTTTCTTTTTGCAAGAATGTCGCGTTTTGGCAAAATTTTGATTAATGCCGTGAAACTTCCTTCTACTGATAAGATTGATGATTGGAGTCCAATTCTTGATGCAATGTGCAAATTGTTCTTCCTGTACAGGGACAATTTTCTAAGATGAAAATGATACTATTTGGTCCCTTTGATGGAATGGTTACACGAAGTGATTAGTTTAGGTCTAAAAATGATTTGGCTAAACATTTAGGCTAAACAAGTTCCTGAGAAGAAGCCAAGGACCTGATAATATTATCGATACATGTTTATCGTCCCGAAAATATGAAGAGAGACAGAGGTCGACCACCTTTGACATAGGCAGAGTAGGTGAAGAGAGACCTGAAGGGCTGGAATATTGCTGAGGAGTTAGCTATGGATAGGAGAGAGTGGAAGAAAGCAATCCGCGTGCCGGAACCTTGATTTCTCTTTTTTTAATCTTTTTAAAAAAAACCCTCCTTTTTTAAAAAAAACTTTTTCCTTTTTTCCTTTTTTCTTTCACTCTTTTTTCTTTTTTTTCTCTCTTCTTTCTCTTCCATCCTGTTTTGCCCTTTCTCGTTTTGGTTGGTTTTGCCTCTCTTGTTGGTTCCTGCAGGTTTCATCTCTAGCCTACCCCAACTTGCTTGGGACAAAAAGGCTTTGTTGTTGTTGTTGTTGTTGTTGTTTATTGTTTATAGCCTGCTCATCCTTGTGGAAGGTTATTTGTATAAATGTCACAATTTCTTAGTTTTATTTGATTGTATTTTTTTAGTCCGTGGCAATGTACTAGAATCCAACTAGTTATTAGTGACACAGCAAGTTTTTGCTCTACAAAGAGGCGATCGTAACTTTGCGCGTTCGAAGGAGATGCATGAGTGTTGTATCTTTACGACTATTTATTCTTTTAGTGGGAGGTGATGTCTCTGTCGATAACGCGATGTTCTGTGATAACTTCATAAATCTCAAGATCAATCGGCCTAGTCTTTCGGAGGCGCTCATAAAAGGGTAGAGATTGCGTGCGTGTGGTTATAGAAGTGAGTACTTGTGCATGTTTGTGAGTGTCTGTGTTTGTACTGTATATTTTTTAAAGAAAAAAATGTTTCTCACCAATAAAACCCTTTTCATGTGACATACAACAAGAAGAAGCCTGCAGATTATTAGATTGCCATAGAAGCGATTTTCATGTGCAAATAAATTCGGCTCCTTTCACATGCCTGAAGATCGCCTTTGAGATAGAGTACAAAATAATCTGGACTCTTCAGCATAGACCAGTCCAAGAGTAATGTCTCCAGGTCCATGCATCCGTGCTTCAGCCTCCACAGCAAAACGCCTTGCATGCATGCACGGACAAGCGAGCGGCCAGCCTTGTAGCAACACAGCTGCCAATGATTCAAACACTTGGAGCTTTCCGGGACGAAGTGCCAAAAACATGGGCCGCAACACTAGCATCATCATCGTCATCATTAAGTTAATAATCAAACCCACTAACAAAGGAGAAATGATGAGATTAACGTCTAATTGGCGTCAAAGATACGTACGGGGCTAACAAGAAAAGGGTAGAAGTAATCGTACACACGTTGGTCCACGTCCAGCCTCCAGCGGCGGGGAACCGGCTGGGGACCTGCGGAGGGCAGCGCCTCGTACGCCGGGTCACGGTCGCACCAGCGACATACAGTACTACCTGCCGGCATGCCGAGCCACCGCCACGTGCCCCGTGCGCGGTCAGGGGCTGTTCAAATCGTTTCGTGTGAAGCCCTCGTTTTCTAATGGGCTCTTTAGCACTTGTGTCCCTCTACTTTTGGAAGTTTACTGCTCGAAGAGCTTGGCCAGTCGTCTAAGATTTCTCAAATGAAATCTTGGCCGCTACATCCATTTTCAAATAACCAAGTATGTTTAGACTAAAATACCAAGAAAATATTTTAAGATAGTAAGTTAGGTAAAATGAAATAATCATATTAGATTTCACTGTTTCCTATAAGAGTTAGGTAATTCTTTGTATCTCTTTCTTCTCTGAGGGCTCAAATGATGCAACTGAAAGATGAATCTTATAGTGTGTCTATGTGATTATGCTTTTTTTTATGAGTTTCTTATAAGCCACATTTTCCCATGGACTTAATATGATTAAAGTCTCAGTGACGGCGACACTGATACCCTCCATCAAATCAAAACAAAAACTACACCACAAATTGAAAAAAGGAGAATACGAAACTCCCACCTCACCAACCAATTCACCGGAGACAGGCGCTGCCTAACAAAACCCCAAAAGCAGCCGAAGAAAAGGTACCTCGGCTTCAAGGCGCGGCCCGCTTTTTCGTCCCTACCTTCTGCCTTGAATTCCACTCCAAATTCAAAATCGAGGGCGACCACGCAACGGCTCGCAAAACCCAGGGTGCAATCCGCAAAACCCCCCAACTCCTCCGAAACAGAGGTCTCTCTCTCTGGTCTAGTCCACCACGAGCCGCTCCGCCTCTCCCGTTGTCCCCTCCTCCAGTCCCCTGACCATACTCCTCTAGCTCCTCACTTCACGCGGCCCGCCGCCCTCTACCTCGCCGGCTGCGACGATGAACGGAGGCGGGCGGCGGCGGTACTCCTCGGAGCAGCTCCTTTTCGACGTCCCCTCCAATGCCGGCGCCGGCCGGTGGGCGCAGCAGGTACGGCCGGCGGCTCATCGAGATCTGCGTGGGGTGCGGGTTTTCCGGTTGCATGGGGATGGGCTCATCGGGGGGATTTCTATGTGCGTGCAGCGTGGCGGAGTGCGGCGCGGGGATGGGGAGATCTTCGTGTCGGTGGAGCCGGCGACGCCCGCGCGGCTGCGGGGAGGGGACGGCGCGGCGGGGGAATCGCCGGGGCAGAGGCAGCAGCTCAGCCCCGGGCTCCTCGATCTCCACGCCTTCGACACCGAGCTTATCCCCGACGTGAGAACAACCATCTGCTTCGTTCCCCCTTTTTGATAAAATTAATTGCTAGTTCTTTTTGGGTGAGCTCGCGTGGTTGGGTTAAATCATACTGTTCATGAATGTCGTGGACGCAATGGATCTCACGTTTTCAATGATAATTGACTGCCAACGCATAGTGGAAACTATCGCGTCTATTTAGTTTTTGAATTGATCAGCAACTTGGAAAGCACTATGCTGTCCTGGTCCTCCTTTTACAGCCCCACTAATTTTAATATGCGCAGATGCTGGCTTGTCAGACAAATATGTTTTTGGCAGAATCTTAGTTTGTTGTGGAGACTGACGGGGCATCACATGAGTACGTTGATTGTGCTTGTCCACTCTGTTAAATAGCTAAAGTTTCAACTAGTTATTCATTGAGATGATGCTAATTATTCATATTCTGTAATGACCATTGATTAATCCTAACGCTTGTGCTGGCAATGTGGTCTTGTACAAAGGATATCTAATCATTTCCTCGTTCAAAGTTCTATGTAAAATCTTGAGCTTAAGGTCATGTTTCATCTATACAGTTTCAAGTACCAGCAATGTATGATGGAGCTCAAAAGTTTGGCTATGCCCAGGGAGGAGGTTTTGATGATCCAGATATGAGCTTTGCGGCGAACAAGCAGATGAGTAAGTCCACCGTTTTTGCTGAAAGTAACTATCTGAAGGGCTTTCCCGAGAAAGAGAAGGCAGCGCCTGTTGCGAAAATCAAAGTGGTGGTATGTTTCTTGGTTTTGCTCTGCATTTGGCAATAAATAACCCTTATTGTCTTTGTGGAGGATATTGTAACATATCCGCTCTAATAGTTTCCATTGGACATTTCATATTTAGGTGCGCAAAAGACCACTTAATAAAAAAGAAATATCGAAGAAAGAAGAAGATATCATTGACATTGAACAAAGATCAAACTCTCTGACTGTCCATGAGACAAAACTTAAGGTTTGCTTCCATCTTCAGTATTTATGGTCAATGTTGCTGAAAATAAGAACTCCCTTCTTGCATTATTCACTCTATGCTTAATGTCTGTCTCACAATTCCATAGGTTGACCTTACTGAATATGTTGAGAAGCATGGGTTTGTATTTGATGCTGTGTTAGATGAAGATGTTTCAAATGATGAGGTGGGTACAAAATAAATACCCTTTTGCATTAGTGTTTTAGCTTTGCAAATTCATCTAAATCAACTGTCTTCATGCAATTAACAGGTTTATCGGGAAACAGTGGAACCTGTGGTTCCTGCAATTTTCAATCGTACAAAGGCAACATGTTTTGCTTATGGACAAACTGGTACGCATTCCAATCTTCTCTGAGCACATCGTATATTCGTATATATGTAGTCTAATTGATATGAGATCTGTAATAATATTCTCCACTTAGGTAGTGGAAAGACATACACCATGCGGCCTCTTCCTCTCAAGGCCTCCCAAGATATACTGAGATTAATGCACCATACGTACCGCAACCAAGGATTTCAGTTATTCGTCAGCTTCTTTGAGATATATGGTGGTAAATTGTTTGACCTTCTCAATGATAGAAGGTGGGCACCCAAGAATCTATGATTTTCATTTAATAATTTATATCAGCGAGCGGTCCTCATTTCTAACATTCAGGTGTGTATTGCTTGATGCAGTAAACTTTGCATGAGAGAGGATGGAAAGCAAAAGGTTTGTATTGTTGGATTACAAGAGTATAGAGTGTCTGATGTCGAAACTATCCAGGAGTTAATTGAAAAAGGCAGTGCCACCAGAAGTACTGGTACAACTGGTGCAAACGAGGAGTCGTCAAGGTCTCATGCCATTCTTCAGCTTGCTATCAAGAAACGTGTTGATGGCAATGACTCCAAACCACCCAGACCAGTCGGCAAGCTGTCATTTATTGACCTTGCTGGTAGTGAGCGTGGTGCTGATACAACTGACAATGATAAACAAACAAGGTAGCCATTCACAGATTTCGTTGACCTTTTGTTCTAGTTAGCAGTACCACACGAATATATCACCATTTTGTGTACTGAACCACCGTGTCTGAATACAATGCAGAATTGAGGGTGCTGAGATCAATAAAAGTTTGCTTGCCTTGAAGGAATGCATTAGAGCACTTGATAACGATCAGACTCACATTCCTTTCCGAGGTAGCAAACTAACAGAAGTTTTGCGTGACTCGTTCATTGGAGACTCACGGACTGTCATGATCTCATGCATTTCACCTAGTTCTGGGTCTTGCGAGCATACTCTGAACACACTGCGATATGCTGATAGGTGCGTATCTACCTCCGTTCTTTCTATTTCTAGAACTGCTTATTGTGTTCTTGTAATGTATGTATGGTATTTTTGTCTTTCAGGGTGAAGAGTTTATCAAAAGGCAGCAATGCCAAGAAAGATGTGCCTTTGGCGGCACCTTTAAGAGAGTCAAGTCCTGCTCCAATGTCTTCAGTTGTGCCCTCCTTCTCTGCATCTGATGTGATGAATGATATCACTGAAAGAAGTAATTTTGGTTGGCCCAAGCAGCAGTATGTCAAAGAACAGCCAGCACCAACATTTGTGGATCGATTGCCCAAGGTTAAGGAATCCGTTGAGTTCAGCTCATCAAATGGTTATTTCAAGGAACAAAGATGCAAGGGAAATATGACATCAAACGTAGCTGAAGTACCAGATACATTGTACCCTCAAGCGAGGCAACAAGTGAGGAAGGCTAAAGATCCTGCTTTGGAGCATAATACGAGAAATTCCATGGCTTACCCTATTAGGAGCGCCGAGCCAGACGACGAAGATGAACCTTTAAATGATCTCCTGGAGGTAGTGCTATTGCCTCTGCAATATTTTCATGTTACAAAGATGACTGAGCAAAACTGACTTTGGATGGTTGCTGCAGGAAGAGGAAGATTTGGTGAGCGCTCATCGAAAGCAGGTGGAAGAGACTCTGGACATCCTCAGAGAGGTAAGTGCATTATGATTGTATATTGACTCATTGGTTACTGAATAATTTTGCGATAACCTGCAAACATCTTGTCTTATCAGGAAATGAACTTATTAGGCGAAGCAGATGAGCCTGGTAACCAGCTTGATGACTACATCGCAAGACTAAGCGGTATACTCTCGCAGAAGGCCGCTGGGATTGTGGACTTACAAGCTCGGCTGGAGCAGTTCCAGAGGCGTTTAAATGAGAACAACGTGCTGCTATATGCTTAGTGAACTTGATCATACTTCAGTCAGCCACTCAGCCCCTATTGTGAGGCTGAGGAGAAAAGGTGGGGCATTGGCAGATTCTGCCTGAGGTGGACACCGATGCGGTGCTGCTGCAATTCTGAACCCACAGGTGCAAGGCAAACGCAGAACTAGATGGCTAGTTCACTGCATCTTGACGTGATGGCTGTTGGCCGGTTCACTGGTTCTTGGTGTGGCCTGCTGCGTAACCTATTTTGTGCTAGAGTTGCGCCATCCTTGTGTTTATGCGTGTTCCATCCATGTGTATATCAGTGTCAGGTGAGTGACCTGCAGCCATGCTACTTGTTACTCAATAAATACCCAGTATTTTGAGTGTGTTACTGTATTTTCGTTTGTTACACACATTTCATTTTCCGTGGCAACCTTGGTTGCTGTATCATTTGCTTGGTGCGTTCTTTTGTCTGATGCACTCCTAGGCACCAATTACAGTGGCGACAACAATCTTGGTGCAAGTTCTGTCAGGTATACTTTATGCAAGCTCTCGTCTGGCTGCTGGTCCTGCCCCACCGCCCACGCCCGCGCGCCCCCGCCACAATTTGCTTGGCTCCTTATGATTTCCCGGGTCGGCGTCGGCCTACCCGTGTTCTTTTCCCTGCCTGTGGCCATATCTACGGCAGCCGGCATATTCCCGTGCGCTTCAATAGTTAACACGACTTGTCATCTGAGGTGACAGTCTACCTGAGATGTTTCCCCAATGTGCAAACACTCCATGTAGTGGCTGCTGCTGCTGAGACGAGTGGCAGTTTTGTCTGATGCTCATGAGTCTTTTTTTTTTTTTGGAGATCAACTCATGAGTGGGATGCTTTAGAAACAGGCCCAGGTATCCGGCCCGGCGTCTCTTTCTATACTGGCCTAGTAGGTCCATTCAACTTCCCACCTCCCCGAATCCGAGGACGGAGGCCATAACCGTAGTGCTCGGGCCCTCGTCTCCCTCCCTCCACGGTCACGGCCAAGGATTCGTTTGGCACGAGTGGCGATGCGGCGGAGCGCCTTTCTCGGCGAATTGGCCGACGTGGTCACATGGATCTCGCGCGCAATGACTTTCCATGATGAATCTCGCGAGCGCTGGACTTCTGGAGACTCGATCGGCACGGCAGGAAGAATAGACGGCCGGGACCTGACCATACATGTAAGATAGCATCTGGATTTCTGGACGACGAAGGTGATCGGGCACCATGCATGATGACGCCAGCGATCGTTGCATCGTCTCGGCCGGCGACGACAATTCAACGACCGCACCGACGACGTCTCCGGAGCACACCCGGCCTGGACTCTCGGGATTGTAGCTTGAGATGCTTATGTCTCTTCTTGAACTTGTCTTGCACCTTTCACATTTGCCGCGCGCAGATGCTAAAAATCTTTTAGGAACTGTGTCAGCACAACTCGATGTAAATGCACTGCCGGCGATAAGAACAATAAAATGAAACATTCCCAGGAAAAAGAAAGATTACACCAAAATGACGGTTTCGGAAGTGGTCAGCAGAGAAATGGGGGCAGATTTTGAATCTGTCGTCAAATTCTGGATCAGCAACAAGAAACACATATTGCTGAATATGTTTACTTCTGCTGCTCTTTGGTCGCTATGGGAACTAAGAAATAATATATGTTTTTAGGGAACGAGATGGACGGGCGACAGGGAGCTGTTGAGAAGTATGGCAAGTGCGGCAAGAGCCTTGGAAGGTGTTGTGCAAGGAGACAGGGACACCATGGAAAGATTGTTGCAGAAGCTGGAACTCAAATCAGCTTCACCACTAGCTTTAGCATGGGAGCCTATAACGACTACAAACCAGTGCGCTGGAAGGGATATAGCAGATGCTGCTAATGATCTGAGTGATCTGGCTAGTGTAGAGCCGAGCTGTGCCCCCAGCGTTGAGCTGTCGAACTATTTGAATGTAGCCGTAGTGCCTGAGACTGTGTCTCTAATTGGCGTGGAGCCGGTGAACAATTTTGTGTGTTTGGCTCCGCATGTCGAGGACATCTGACTATGCCGGTACTCCATACCAAACTGCAGGCCACTGGCCACATCAAAGGTGCTCTCGCCATAATGGCGAGCAGAGGGCGTGTCACACTCACACATCTTGGTCCTGAATCAGAGATAAACACTCTTATACTGTTTCTCCTGTTGACACATGGCCCTATGCGCGGATGTATCGTATGTCAGGGTATCTAATGCGGGGCCCAAAGTTGTTCTACTGTCAAGGAACAGTACTCTAAAATCTAGGAAAAATCAATTTGAGTTTTGCTTCCAAAAGGCCATCAAGGAGCAACAAGATTCCTTTCTTGCTGTCTCTGATCCATTTTTTATCAGATGCACTAGACGATCTGTAGGTCATGAAATTTGTCGTATCTGCTACACCGAAGCCAGTTTACCGTATTGAGCAGATAACTCGAATAGGTGCTCATGCACGCTGATGTAATGCAACAAACCGAAAATATGTACCCACATTAGTGATTGAGTGAAGAGGCGCTTTAGTGGTGTTTTAAAAGTATATGTATAGCAACTGGTGTACGAGAATGATAGTACTCTTTCAATATTCTATCAAGTACATCAAGGAGTAGCGAAAGGGTTTGTAGCTTAGTGGTGACTTTCTGTGAGAGCGAATTTTCTATGATTTAACAGCGTTGTGCTTTCAGCGGTAGGAGACGGCACGACAGCGAGACGCGAGTGGTGATTTCATCAATTTCGAGGATTTGCTGACTCCGTCTTGAATAAGCTCATAGAGGTAGGGTATATGTGTATGTGTGCTCAAAAGGTTAGTGTGTGTGCGTCCGGAGTGTCTGAGTTGTACTGTGTAATTGAAAAAAAAAAGACATCAAGGAGTAGCAATCATTCGCCGCACACAACTTGCATCGACCTAGATGGCCGAGCTTATTGCCATTTGTCAGATCATAACTTTCTTTGTAAGCATACTTAAACTTACAACAAAAAGTACATATAAATTCCCATCGAGATGCGCCCAGGTTGACAACAAGCAATCTAAGGGGATTTGGATGTACAATATTTTGGAAGACATCACTAGTTTGTCATAATGCACTACGAGTGGAGGAGTGACTATCATATCGCCACGACGACGGCTTAGATTGAGGCCACACATGCGCTATGATCAATAATATCGTTATCATCACAAAAAAAAAGAGGCATTAAGATCGTTATGCTACCAAACTATAAAAACACAAGTTCTTGAAAAAAAAAAAGGAGCAGTGGACATGGTATCTGAGCATTATAGGAGTATTTCTTTTGCCAACATGGTGTTTTTCTTCTTCCGGAAAGCAGCTACACAATATACGATCAAGTACGATGGCCTTGGTGCTATCCACCAGAGCTTTGACCGTAATCAATTTCTACAAAAATAATTGGTAGTTCTTTTTTTATTACGCAGTACAATTTAGACACTCATAACACACGCATACTCATCTTTATGAACGTACATACGTAAACCCTACGTCTATAAGCATCTTCAAAACTGAGCCAGCAAATTATCAAGATTGACGAAGTCACCACTGACACCTTGTTGTCGCTACGTCGCCTACTACTGAAAGCACAACATCGTTAATTTCTAAAAAGTTCGTTCCCATAGAAAGTGAAATCTATGACATGAGGTGCTACTGATCTTCATATAACCAAGGTTACAGGCCCTTACGTCTATCCGCTCTTGCAGTAGCTGATGAGACAGTTTGTAGAATATATAAGTACATGCCCAATTCGGAAACAGGGATCGAGCGAGCTGCTTGGGGGCCAAGTTGAGGTAGGCCATGCATCATCTCCGAGTTGGACAAGATATTTTCGAAGAGTTCGCACTTACAGGCTTACAGCGTAGTGTGCACTTGTTTACTCGATCAATATAATAATCCGCATGAAAAGGGAAGGAAGAGGGGCCAGGGGGACCCACCTGTGTATCCCAGGCCCACCACCACCGTTTTTTTTCTTTTCTTTTTGATAACACCACCACTGTTTCGTGCCGCTGATTATCACGCAGTACTCCATAACTGTTGCTGGGCCCTTGCACGATCGCGAGGATCTGATATGCCCGGCCGGTCGCGCCTAGCTAGATTGATCGCCGGCCGGCGGTTAGCTGATCCACCCCGTGCGGCTAGGGCCCGTTTGCTTTGCGCCCTAGCAAAACTGCCTGGCTCAGGCGTTTCGCTCAGGCGTCCGATTTTAGACGCCTGAGGCTGAGATGGATGCCTGGTGGACGAGCTGCCTGTCAGAGCATCAACCGAACAGACCTCTAGTGCCTCTCGTGCGTATGTGGTGTATTTGAGGAGCCTTTCCGGTGGCCGGAGTTCCGCCGGGCAGCAGGCCACCGCACTCCGTCTTGCGCCCGGCGGTATCGTGATTCGTCAGCGGAGTGCGCGCAACAACTTGACTGATCTGTTTCAGGAGCATTTACTTAATTTATATTTCGCTCAACTTTAGTAAGACTTGTAGTAGATAATTAAATTAAGCTCAGTAGCTTCGCAGCCTTTGCTAATCAATTAATTGGAGTCAATCGGAGATGGTCGATGAATTTAGAATCAGTCAACACACACAGTGCTGCGAGCTATAGCTGGAACTGAAAGGACAGGTGTCCATCCATCGATCCTACGACTAGTCGTCGCCAGCGACCCCAACGGAAGAGATGGAATCGCCTGGATCGAGGCGCTGCCGCCTCTCGCGCTCGCTGGCTCCACTAGATGCAGTTGGATTGGCCGCAATTTTCAATGCCACGTACGTACGATCGATCGACGGCCTCCTCCTTTGTGCAAAAGGCGCGCACAGTTGTAATTGTATCACCTAAAATCTGGCGCGACGGCGACTCCACACGAGGCCGGGGCGAAGGATCAGGAGCGCGACACTTGTCGCCGGGGCCGGCCACGCCTACATCAACCAACCCTCCCCGCGCGCGATCGAGTAGAAACGGGGCAGCTTGCTAGATTACCAGATGCGTGCATCCCCCTTGTTATTACTTTAGTCATGTCCCCCTTGTTACTACTTTAGTGACGTCCCCCTGTCACGCACGAGCACGGCGGCCCTGCTACTGCTAGTCCCTGGGCTGGCCCCTCCTCCCGGGCCTTCTGCCTAGCTAGCTTTTCAAGGATTTGACACCCATCCATCGATAGATCCAGCTACTCGTCTCTCTCTCTGCCAGGTCTCCGATCGATGGATGGCCTCCACACGGAGCTCGCGATGGGGCTGATCCGGTTCGGCGGCGGCGATGAGCAGCTCCAGACGGCGCCGTTCGTGGCCAAGACGTACCAGATGGTGTGCGACCCGAGGACGGACGCGTTCGTCCGGTGGGGGAAGGAGAACAACAGCTTCGTCGTCGTCGACCCCGCCGGCTTCTCGCAGCTCCTCCTCCCCTGCTTCTTCAAGCACAGCAACTTCTCCAGCTTCGTGCGACAGCTCAACACCTACGTAAGTGACCCAGCCGCGACTCTCTTGCTTAATTGCTCCTGTAGATCGACGACGGCAATGGCTTGCTCGTCTACTGTACACTTGCCCTGTAGTGACGATTGCTAGCTCTGATGATCTCGCGCAGGGTTTCCGGAAGGTGCACCCGGACCGGTGGGAGTTCGCGCACGAGTCCTTCCTCCGCGGGCAGACGCACCTGCTGCCCTGCATCGTGCGCCGAAAGAAGCGCGGCGAGGGCGGCGGCGCCTGCTCATCCTCCTCCGGCGGCGTCGCGGCGGCGAGCCTCGAGCATCATCGGGAGGAGGGGGCGGAGGACGACGACGAGGAGAGGGAGGCGCTGGCCGACGAGGTGCAGCGGCTGCGGCAGGAGCAGGCGGCCATCGGGGAGGAGCTGGCGCGGATGAGCAGCCGCCTGCAGGCCACCGAGCGCCGCCCCGACCAGCTCATGTCCTTCCTCGCCAAGCTCGCCGAGGACCCCGACGGCGTTACGCGCCACCTCGTCGAGCAGGCCGCCGAGAAGAAGCGCCGCCGCTTGCAGCTCGACGCTGCCCGCCCCGCCCCCGTCGTTGTTTCTCCGCTACCGCCTCCGCTCCCGCCGGCGCCGCCGCCTCCGCTGGCTCTCGGCGGCGCGGCCATGGACTGCGACGACTGGCAATGGGATTGGGCGGAGCAGAAGCCGGCGGTGATACTCCCCTCCTTCGATCCCGCATCGAGCTGCGGGGTGCAGCAGGTGCCCGACTTCGCGGACGGCGTCACCTTCGGCGGCGACGGCGGCCTAACTACTGACCTCGAGACCCCGGTGGAGATGCCCTTCCCGTTCTGCTTGCTCGGCCAGGGTTTCTTTTGACCGCCCGGTGAATTAATCACCATGCACGTCGTCGTTCTGCATGCTTCCAGCCCCTACTGATCATTCTCCAATCTCCTCCAAACCTGCATGCAACCGCCGGTGCTCTGTTACCACATCCATCCATATGCCATCCGATCACTGTCACAGATGTACAGGTTTCAGGTTACATCTGCCGTAACCTCACTCAGTTCTCTTCTCTTGCTGCATCCGTTGCTTGTACAACCGATCGATCCATCGATGGCGTTAGTTAGTACTTAATTAGCACTAGTTATCATTCGCATGGATTTAATTTGTATGTGCACTTAATTAGCACTAGTTGTATTAATGTACTATATATACTAGCATAGTGGTGCTCTTCTTGTCCTCCAAGTCTGTAGGGTTTTGAGAGATTAAACTAAGCTTGCCGCACCATGGCGCCGGCGAAGCTTTTGTCACCTCACCTGTAATTAATTATATAATTTCTCAGCTCACTTCATTTGATGCTCCGGTGCCTGAATTTCACTTTAGCCTAGTTTATGCGATGCAAGCGTACGTGTTACTACGGCGTTAGTGCAAGTGCTTTTGTCTCGGATGCTTGTCATGGGGACCACGTACGGCTCAGCCAATTGCAAGGAATGGGGCAACGGATCGTTGTTATTGGTCCAAGTGTCGGTCCTCCCATTTAAAATACTCATATTTTTTCTCGAGCGATGATGTTAGTTTTTCCTTTTGAGAGGGAGAGGGTGTGGTGATGATGTTAATTAAAGTGGTGATTTGGACGTTGATGGGGAAGGAAGAATATTAAAGGCGCCTTGGACTCACGAGAGGGTGCGATGATCCGTCGAATTGGAGGATATTTTCATGCTCGCGTCTAAGATTATCAATCGTATTACCACAACTCATATTACTCTATATCTCTCTTCTTTTGAAACCAGTGAAATCCATCTCAAGGGTAAAAAAAGATGGTTTCATGCCGCTTTAGGTACACAAGAATAGCCAAAAACACAAGACCAATAAGTCATTATTGGAATCCCTAAGTAATAAAAAGTACGAACTAGCATACCAAACACATGTATAGTTCCATTAGCGAATCTGGACAAGACAATAGCGTATGGAATCTAATTGGCCCTGCTAAAATAATTGTTATCGCTAGTGGATCCAAACAGGGCCTAACGTTGGTAATAGGTCAGCCAAAAAATGCCATGGTGTCATGCACAGATTACTGATTGGAGTGTATGCAGATTAATTGCTTAAATAAACGTATTATATCACTAATCTCCCCTGGCATCGTGGCTTAATCTCGGCTAAGAGTATCAAACCTTTGTTTACTACAAGAACTTTTCTTTTTTAAAAAAAGAAGAAGAAGAAGAAGTTTTGTTTAGTACGCTCCCAGGCCCAGCTGTTAAGTTACATCGGGTGGTGGTGCACATATATATAAGGCGATTGATTGATAAGTGTCGTAACCCATATTTTCAGATATTCCCGAAGACTTAGTTTGGTATTTCCGAAGACTTGTATCGCACGAAAGGGAACTTGTAGATAGACTCCGAATCTGTTACTGCAGATTGAAAGTCTTGTAGAATAAGGTAAGGACTCTTAGAGGCGGTAACAGGACTATAAATATACATGTAACCCTCCGATGAGAGGGGGATCAGATCATAGATCATACACACCACTATATTCAACACGACATACACTGGACGTAGGGTTATTATCCTCCGGGAGGCCCGAACCAGTATAAAAACTCTCCGCGTGCCCTAGATTGATTCCTCGATTGATCGTTGTTCCCCGAACCAAATATTTGCCGTTCTCTCGATTATTCGAGCGACGACAATAAGTACTAGCTAATATACGTACGTAGCACTCTCGATAGCTTTCCAGGATTCCATCTGATCGAAACGACGGGATGAAAAACGTCCACATGCATGATTCAGCTGTGGAGTCGGCTGATCCAAATAGTTCATATAGCTAGTGGTATATATTATTACTGGTAGATGTACATACTCTAACGTGATCGCGCGTCCAGTGGCCGGTGGAGGGAAAAGAATAGTGAGCTACTAGCTCGTACTAGCTAGCAGCTGCTACTATATGGTTAGAGCAAGCGCAATGGTCCCCCGGCCTGGCCTGCCCGTTTCGCCTCCACCATCCACGTGAACACATCGATCGACCAGATGGCTCATGCTCCCCGCGAAAGATCAGCTAGCACCAATGATGCCCGGCCCTCTGATGATTGGTTTGGTGCTGCAGGCAGGGTGTGGGTCGATCGTCGCTGTAGCCAGGTGAAACGGCGACGCTGTTGAGCATTATATTCAGGCAGGGAGGACGACGCTGATCGTGCAGTGAAGGCACTCCCCTACACGTACTGCAAGAGGTCGAGGCCGGGTTTCCCAGCGGCCGCAGTCATCTCGCGCCTACATATAATGATGGGCTTCAGATTTCAGCGTCGTCGTTATCAAAACAGACTTCTTGACGTACGAGAGATCAAGACAGCTCAAAATCTCAAGCTCGTTTCGTTTGGACAGATATGATCATATGAGGCATCTCGTTATAGTGTTCAGTGATGTTTACGCAGGCGTGGCCGGGATGGCTCCATTAATTGGTGCACTCGTCTCAGTCGTCTAGAGGTTTCGAGCCCTCGCTGTATCTGGTACGGGGCGCTTCCTGTCTTCATCACTTTAAGGACTTCTGTATTGTGGATGGAATTCAGCAAATTAAACACGCTCGGCCATTTGTGGAAACAAGAATCTAAACATATAGGGGTAGACCCTAGAACTCTACTCCCTCCGTCCCGCTTTGTAGGGCGTTCTGGGTTTGAATCAGGGAAATAGCAGGAGGTAACAATGACTGCATTACCCCTCCTACCGGCCAAAAAAAATACACACAACCACACAGAAGTAAATGCGGCGCCGCTCGTCGGCTCCCCCTTCACCATGGCGCGGGCCGCCGCCGCTCCTTACCTCCTCCATGGCCCCCGGTTCGCCACCTCTCCTCGCCTCCTCCTTGTGCCGGACCCGCCGCCCCTCCTCGCCTCCTCCCTGGTGCCAGATCTGACGCCGCTCCTCGCATCCGCCATGGCGTCGGGCCCGCCGCTCATCCGTCGTCCGCCAGGCTCGCCGCCCTCCTCGACTCCTCCGTGCCGCCCCTTCCCTCCATGGCACCGGGGCGCCTCGACTCCCTACCGCGGGGCCCGACGCCCCTCCCTCCTCCATCGCGCCGGAGTCGACCCCGCCCATTGTCTCCTCCATGGTGCCGCCCGGCGGCGGCACTGCCTCCTCCATGCGGGTCACGGCGAGATGCGGCAGCCTTCTTCCGCCCCTTCCCTCTTCCCTGCCGCCGGAACCTCTCTTTGCCTCCTCCATGGCGCCGGCGGCGGCGCCGCCCCTTCCCTCCTCCCTGCCGCCGGAACCGCAGCCCTTTGCCTCCTCCATGGCGCCGGCGGCGGCGCCGCCCTTACTTCCTTCATGCGGGCGAGCTGCCGGAGAGGGAGGCGGGGGCGATGCGAGCCACGAGCGGGATGCAGAGGAGGCGAGATGCAGGCTGGTGGTGGGGATGCGACGGGGTGGTTGGGAATAGAAAGGGATAAGACGCGTGGACCCCACTCAGAACGCCCTATATTAAGGGAAAAGTTGAGAAGGCTAAAACGCCCTATATTTAGGGACGGAGGGAGTAAAAATAAACATATAGGGGTAACTCCACTGTAGCGCGCTGATCTGCACGCAAGAGCTGCTCGATCTCAACTCCCTGTGTTTCGAGGCTGTAGTCTGAAAAGCAGAGAGTACTAGACCGTCCAGTCCAGGGCAGTAGGCTGGACCCGGCGACAGTTAGGTCGCCCGCCTTTTCCTCATCCACCAGACCGCCCGCCCGTGCATTACCCAAAGTTTGGTTACACTGCAGTGCAGAACCGCAGATCGATCAAGGCAAGTTTTAGTGCGTGTGTAAATATCTGGACATGTAGGAGCCACACCTGGGTCACTCGCACTAAGACGTACGACGTGCAGGAACACGAGCATGCACACTGCGCTTAGATAGTACGTACAGCACTCAAGTCTAGTGGCAAGCTTACTGCGCGCTACTGCTGCGACTGCGTCAGCAAACCCAAGTGAACGGGGGTGGTTGCAGGGTAGGCGCGCAAATGGCGGTCGGCGTCGAGCTGCATGGCGACCTGACGTAACTTGCCAGTTGCCACTGTAGGATTGCCTGCGGGAGCATGCAGGCCGTAGGCGGATCTACATTTGTACTGTTTCGCATTCAATGATATGTTGCCTGGCCCGGGTCCCACTCACCCAGGCCAGCTCGATGCTTTGTTTTTCTTTTCTTTTATTTTAACTCGATGATTTTGCTTCCAGTATGTGAGCACATAAATGTAAATCCTGACGTGTGCGATCATGCTGATCCGCGAGGTGCTTTTCCATTGTACATGCCCGTTTTGGAGTGCGTCGACCTGTACCAGACTACCAGTGAATAGCCTCACAAAAGAAAAGGGAAATCTTGGGGCACCACATGTCTTTGGATCTTATGCGTTGCTTCGCTAAGTACGGCGGCGACAGCAGAGGTAGCGCCGAAGTACATTATACACTCTCACATGTGGACTCATGGTACGTGTTTCCGGCAACATGGCATGCGTGGTAGCGGAATACTGGAAGCATATATATCGGTATATGGGCCGGCTACAGGCTACTGATCGGATATATTCGATCCCAAGGAAAAAGTACTTTTTCAAGTAAACTATACAGTACTCTAATATTGGACCGACCTATCAATATGAAAAAGTACGGTGGACTATATATATATTTTTTGAGATCAAGTACGGTGGACTATATATAACAAATTATTTTGCTGCGATGAAATGGTGGAAGAAAAAGTTGATCGAAATTTTCTCTGCACGGGTGATGGGTCTGCTCGAAGCGTTCTTTCCTCTGCGCAACCAGATGGGCTGAATTGGATCGTAGGCCCAGGGGGTAAGGCCGAAAAAGTTTTGATGACCCCATTTTACTGGACTTCAGAAAGAACCCAAAGTCGGCCTGCAATACCACCCGATGCTTTCTCTTGGGACACAAGAACAATAGCGTACTACGGCTAAAATAGCATCAGGCTGAAAAAAAAAAAGCAGTCAATTGGAATATCGACAATGTAATGAGGGCAAGAATAACATAATTGACTAATGGGACAATGTATATCGACAATGTAGCAGGCTGCAGGCTACTGTATCAGCGTGTTTGGTTTGACGGTTGAGCTCATCGGAATGCGTGGCACATAACCAGGTAGATGCAAAATACATCTGATTGACCCAAAAGGATAATTGCATAACTCATAGTAGCAATGAGGATGAAGAAAAGTTAGTATTGCTGCTAGCAGTAGCTGATTTGTGGATTTTGTACAAGATTTCGCCTATTGCACAACAACCAAGTACAATGAAGATCCTGTTTTCAAGCTGCGAGGCCGAGGCCTTCTTGGATGTAAGCTTATCCAACTTCCCCTTCACCGCTCGGACGTCGGCCAGTAACATCTGCACCTTCTGGTATCCCTCCGAAGACATAGCGAATTCACGTGAGAATCGGACGAAACACCTCCGTTTGTTGAGCGAACGAATTTCTTTGATCTCTCCGTCGCGTAGGCCTGCAGCAGAAAGCAATCGGGCGGTGCTGATGTCTGCCGCGCGCACATGCACGCACGGCCACAGCGCGATTACGAGGCGGCGGCGACAGCACCCGCCACGGAACGTCGCGCTTCCGGGGGGCGCGAATCTGCTCGGCTCGCGACGTGAGGACAAGGACGCGCCGGCGGCTTGCGCATGTCGCCGCGGTTCCCATTGCTTGGACGAAGAATTTATCACTAGAGTCAGTCACCGATCCTTTTTGTTTTGTCCTCGGCTGGAGAGTCTATGAGCTACGGAATGCGTCACGGCAGCATGACGTCATCATGTAATCCTACCGGTTTACTACATGAGACTAAACAGACAGACGAATCGGTGGCTAACCCTTCTTGCCAATGAAAAAGACGGTAGAGGTAGAAATACAGAGCAGGAGTACATGACGCTAAAACTTGAGGGCCGGGTTAAGCTATTCCGCTATGTAATCCTGCCGGTTTATTCACGAGGACTTTTGCGGTGATGATAAATTTGAAGCGCTCGATTATGATCGGGTCATTCCTTGCATGAGCACTTTCGCATTTGTACGCACGATCATGCATGTCAATTTGATCACCGGCATGAACATATACCAATTATTACCACGACGAAACCGCAAAGAAACACGCCGATTGTTCGATTCCTAGCAACATCTGCATACGCCTCTGCTCCATAAATTGATTGTACAACGACGAACGTATCTGCGTTCTGTGCGTGGCTCGGGGCCAACTGGCTTTTGAATGATCATCACTTGGCCTTGTCGCGATCACTCGTCGCCAAAGACGGCCTCCCAGACGTCCTCGAAGGCGGCGAGGATGGCCGGGTGGTGGCGCGGCGAGTTGAGCGAGAGGTACGAGCCCAGGAGCTCCTCCATCTGCTCCACGCTGCCGATGCGCCGCTCCACGACCATCTCCACCATCGAGCTCCGGAAGTCCGCGTACGGGTTGCTCGACCGCTTCACCACCGCCATGCCCGGGCCGGCCTCCTCCGCGCCCACCACCTTCTTGACATTGCCGCCCTTCTCTTCCTTCTTCTGCCTGTCGTCGTTGCACCCGCCGTGCTTCTTCTTCGGTTCCACGGATATCAGCGGCCGGAAGGCGCCGTCCGTTGGTGGAGTTGGGCCGGTGGTCTTTGGCAAAGCGCGCCGTGGCGCGTGGCGAGTCGCGTTCCGGCGGCGAGTCGTCCTTGCGCTGTTCTTGCCGCCGCCGCCGCTGGTGTGGTAGAACTCGGAGGTGGAGTCGGACGAGAAGCTGAGGGACGAGAAGAGCGTCCTCGTCTCGGCCTCCTCTCCGCCGCCCTCGCCCTCGTCGCTGCTGAACGGCGCGAGCTCGTCGTCCGTCACGGTGGAGGAGGACGACGACGACCAGCTGTACGGCGCGGGCCCTGTCCTGGGTCGCCGCGCGAGGCCCCACGCGGCGGACGTCGAGCAATAATGCCGCCGCGACGCGGAGGGAGACGACCGCGCCGCCGGCTTGCCCCGCCGCTTGCTCCGCTTCTCGACGACGCCGTCCCCCCGAACCGGCAGGGACGGTCGACGCTGCGGAAGAAGCGGCGCGTCGGAGTGGACGGAGCGCCGGCCGGAGGAGCCGCCGGTGCACTCCACGGAGATGTGGACGAGCGACGCGCTGCGGCTGTGTTGGCGGCGGCGATGAGAGCAGCCGGCGCCGTCGATCTGCTTGGGCCGCTCGTAGGTGCACGGGGTGCAGAAGTACGGGGAGGGCGGCGCTTCCTGGTGGGAGTGGGACCGGGCGTCTTCCGCGTTGGCCTTGGCGAGGCTGACGAAGGCCGTGTCCGAGTTGGCCGCGGCGGTGCAGGACGAGCGCGTGAGGATCTGCGCCAGCCGCTGCTTCAGCCAGCTGCCGGCGCCGGCGCCGTCCCGGCGGTGGGGGCTCTTGTCCACGAAGGGCGTGTGCATTGTCGTGTGCTCCGGCTGTGTGATGTGAACTGGAGTTAAGCTTTGGTGTATGTACCTCACGGTTCTCGGCTTCTCGCGTTCCCTTATAGGCGAGATGTGAATGTGGAGTGAGTAGGAGAAGAATCTCCCGAGATTTGTCTGCCATGCGTTATGCGTAGGTCTCTAGGATATATACGCTACGTAGGGGAGGCGTGCCAACCGTGCACGAGCTTAAAATACTTACTTGGTGGTGGAAGGTAAAACTGAAATTGCGAGGAATAACCAAGTTGCTGGACTGTGCGTGCCGGCGTCAACCGTCTGGAACAATGTCCTATCACCACCTGGTGGCATACTGCTCGGCGAACATTAATTCACAGGCACTGCGCTGCCACGTCGGTGCAGAGAACAATCACAACCCAACGAGAATGTGGGACGGTGTCCGGCGGCCTGATCATGCATGCTGCCGGGGCGGCCGTGGCGTCGGCCGGCGCCGACTGCTCTGCGCGCGCCGGTGGCCGCAGCGCAGCACATGGTACGTGCCGGCGAGCTACTAGTGATCACGTACGTCGGCCAAGCCCGGCCCCTTCCTAGACGCATCTGTTCACCGTATTTCGATCACATTTCCTTGCCCTGTTCGTGGAGCAGAGATGGACGAAACCGGGAGCTATTCCGTCACAGGCACTTCCAGGATTCAAGGCCAGCACACGATCGACCTAACTGATACGCTAGGACACTCACTTTCTGACCTACATGCATTTGTTATTGAACCGAGTGCGCCGCCCCAAACACAAGCAAACATAACATTCCGTAATGCAGCCAGTAATGTGTTCCTCCCTCGCTCTGATTTCAAACAAAGCACACGGAGTTTATCACGTACTAGCATCAAACAAAACTCAACGGCCCAATTTTGCGCCAATCCAGGTGTGATCTACTAGCTCCTTCCTCCGCCACAAAGTTTGTGACTACGTGATTAGGAGGTAGCGGAGTGAGTGTTTCATCTTTCCGATGCTGTAGGGGGGCAGCTCGGTTACAGAATCATATGCATTCGTGTCCTGCTCAATGACTTCTCGCAGTAACATGCCAAAAGGTTTTACTCTATGCGTGTAAACGCCCATGTAACCTCATCCTGCCATGCGAATACAAGTATACAGCGTTAGGGCCGTGGAGGAGAAAGCTTACATCAGGAAAGAAACAGGTTAATGCTGTGGCTCTTGCTCCCCATCGCCTGCAACACAGAATTTTAAAAGAAGCCATTGTACAACTCAAATGCATATGGACTTGACGCTGCATCAATGGCCAAGAACAAAGGGACAGGCAGTGTTGCAGCAGAGTTAATTTATCAATCTTCATGCACACACAGGAGAAAGAGTAATAATAATTGAGGATATGCATGCATGGTGATGAGAGGAAGGTTGTTGGATTAACATTGATTAATGTGGGAGGAGAATGCCTTTTGCCCTTTGTTGCTTTCTCAGTTGTCTTGTTATGTCACAGGCTGCGCTTGGTGGTGGAGATGCCCTTCTGGAGCATCTCACCCCTGCAACCAAACCAACCCATGCACGGATGCACCAACTAATTCAACTTGCCACCGCGCTGCGTACAACTTCTCTGACGTTTGCATGTGAACAAGAAGGAAAGTGGAGATACCTGACTTACAGTTAGAGAAAAGTGGAGACATCTCTTAAATCTAAGCTATTGGGCAGACATTTTCTACTCGTTCATCTAGTTAAGAGTACAGGCGTTGATATATTTGTCTACGGGCATTTTCTGATATAGATGCAGGTGACACCCAAAATTCCACTGTCACATGCATCCAAACATATATGCCAATTGACATGTAATCTTCAGCTGGTGCACCGTGCACTTGGAAAACAATAAAGTTTCACTCGGTGCACGCACACGGCACGCAGTGACAGTGCATCGATGGTCACACGAAGCAGAGCTAGCAGCCGGTGTCGTCTAACGCACCCAGGTCACTGCTCCAGCCAGCTCAGGAAAACTAATTCAGGTACAGAGGAGAGGAAGGTTTCTGACCAAAAACTTGATTAGGGTGGGCCAAAAGCTAATCCAGGTACGGCCGGCGTACATGGCCGGGAGAGGAAGGTTTCAAAGAACAAGCCCAGGAGGAGCAGCACGAACCATAAATTGAAGGAATAATCCATTCTGCCTCCCTCAACTCTTTCTGGAGTCCGATTTTCCTCCCTCTATTACAAATCCGGGTAAGACGACTCTCTCGACTCTTAGAAACCTGAATTTTTTCCTCCCTCGACAGTTTTCTCAGGCGGTTTTGTCCACGTAGCGGTAGAGCTCACATGTCAGATGCTACGTCACCGTCTTCCCTCTCTCCTCTTCTCATCGTCATTTCGTCGAACACCTACAGGCACAAGAGGCACTCCGCCGCGGCGCGGTTCCTCGCGGACTGCGCCACTGCGCTCACCGTCCCGCCGTGAGTCCAGGGTCCTCGCACCCCCCGCGGGGTGCATCCTCGCCGGCTCGACGGCGGCGAGCTCCGCCACCTCGCAGCCAAGCCGGGAGAACGTCTAGTCCGGCCACCACACGACAAACACGGGTTCTCATCATCCGGTTGCTCGTCGGCCCCCCGGATGACGCCGGCCAAGTCGAACTCGTTCATGGGCACGAAGGACTACGTGGCGCCAGAGATCGTGGCCGGGAGTGGGCACGACCACGCCGTCGACTGGTGGGGCCTCGGCGTGGTGTTGGTAGAGATGTTGTATGGCGCACACCGTTCCGGGGCTGGAGCAGACGGGAGACATTCCGCCGCGTCCTCAATGCTCCGCAGGAGCTGCCTGGCGACGGCCGCACGCCGCCGCTGACGACGTCGCCCGTGGCAGCATCGCATGCCACGCTGGAGCATGCCGGTCGGGTCAATTAGGGAGCAATTCAGGGGCGCGCGACTCGGTGAGCTAGATGCGCTCCCAAAGTGTTTGACGAAATGGCAATGAGAAAAGGAGGAAGGGAAGATGGTGACATGGCATCTGACGTGTGGACCCTACTGTCACGTAGACAAAACCACCTGGGAAAACTGTCGAGGGAGGAAAAAATTCCGATTTCAAGAGTTGAGGAAGTCGTCTTACCCGGTTTTGTAATAGAGGGAAAAAAATCAGACTCCAGAAAAAATTAAAGGAGGCAGAATAGACTTTTTCCTAAATTGGACAAGCACGAGCACGTACCTGCAGCGATCTCAGATCTCATCCTTGGATGCATACGCTCTCCTCTGTACCATACACCAGCTGTGCGTGTCTCTTCAGTACACCTGAAAACAGATGATTGCCTTTGCGAGTCTGTAAAAATGGTGTGATAATTCAAGCTAGTAGCCGTTAACCTGAACGGTTTCACGGTTCCTCTAGCATCTGCAGAGTATGATCTGCCTACATTTAATATTTGATAAGTGAGTATATGATCAATCAATGGATTGGTTTTAGTGGGGAAATGGAGGCTATACAATTCGTCGGGTGCGTAGACATAGACATGCATATATGTGACCTCGCCTGGTGCTGCTCATCGCAATTAATGGACGCAAACAAAACTCTGGTTCTGAAAATCAACGACGGCGCCGCTAATAAACTCCCTGACTTGTTTTGTTCGCCGTGGCGATAGGCCTACCACAGCATGCCTGCATCCAACATATAGCCGTCCTATGAGGAGAGCTAAACAACAACAAAGGTTTATGCCAATCTAGCAAAAACCGTGACGAAATTTCGGTTTCGGATGAGCTCAAGTTATCATATGAGGCACCCACAATGACCCAACCCAATATTCTAACTATCAGTAGCAGCCAAAGTAGTTTAGCACAAGACCAAGCTCACTGTGCCGATCCAATTATCAATTCTGAAGCACAAAAGTGACAAAGAAGAGATTTCGACCGTGGAATTTGTTTCCTGAGAACTTCAATATTTCAGTCAAGTTATCTCAGTCATCAACTTATTCTGTCAAGTTTCAACATTCAGAAAAATCCAAAAAAAGAGACAAGGCTCAATATCTGTGGATGAAATCGGTGGTATTTTACCCATTTCAGTATTTTTTTTTTCAAAATAAGTATATCGAACTTATCATTCATATTCATCCATGAATCTAGAATGGAAATATTTTCATGCAAAAAAAGGAAGAAAAAAAAAATTTACCCGCTGATAACTTTTGTTTCATTGTTTCATTGCCCATTTTCTAATGGTATTCTCTGAGCAAGTTAGTCAATCATCAGAACTATGTCCTCCATTCACAGTTCAGTACCTGCTTTGCTAACCTGAACATTCTTCCACTCACAATAACAGTACCTGATTTCTCCCGAACAAATGGGGAATTTCCATCCGAAGCTGCGAGGAAACAGCCTGTTCGGCAGGCTGATAACACTGTAGCAGCTGCTGAAGAAATAACTGCGAACACTGTAGTGGCTGCTGAAGAAATAACTGGAACACTGTAGCTGCTGCAAAGAAGCTGGCTGCGAAATGGGCAGCCGAACAGGCTGTATACTTTTAAAGGCTGGAATTTCAAAATCATTCAATATGAAAATTTATGTGTACTGTGTGTCGATAACTTGGCCCATGTGGTACACATAATTTAGAGGTAGCTAAGCTAAAATGGCCCATATGGCCCATACATGGCTTGTATATGTCAGTCTAGAAGTAACACTCTAATGTCTCGCTTTTACAGCTGTATTGGTGTGTGATTTTTTTAAAATGAGTAGGTAGGAGATTTATAGTTGGTGTACAAGTAATTTTCCCAATCTCTCTCCAGTAAAATGCACCAACTATTAGCAAAATAAAAGACATACAAATTGCATGGAATGCTGTTAACCCGAAGAATCAATAGGCTTGCTACCTGACGAAGCATACGGTAAACAGAAATGCCCAAATTAAACATTCAGAGGCATAAACCATCCCTTTTTCCCACTTTCTTTTGATGGGTAGTCTTGCTTCAATGTTACATATCACATACGGAGAAGAATATAACATGATACTGTTTGCATTTTCCAAAGAACTAGGTGATACCCCGCGCGTTGCTGCGGATGACATACATGACTGAATGATATTAAAAAAAATCAATTCGTTGAATGATATCTTAAGGTAGCATGTAAAATTTCTTAAGTGATAGATATAATGATGTTTTAGAGCTATTGTAATTTTTAAAGCGTGGCTGCATAACATTGTGAAATAAGCCTATTACTCACACATAAGTTAGCCTAGTAGTCTTTAGCTCTTCATGAAACATACGAATCGAGGGGAAAAAACTTCTTAATCATTCAAAAGTTTTACTGTTTCAGTCATTCATAGGAGGATAAATAAATGGGGAAACTAAATAGAAATACAAAATTCAGAGTATTGTTAGGTCGTAGTATTTTATCTGATTAATTTGTATTACCTTACTACTAACACCTCATTGCATCAATCTGTCAAAACAATTGAGAGGTAAGAAACTAACCTGCACACAAAACATTGTAGGGTAAAGGGTTACCGTGTCTTGGAGATGTACATAAATATAATGAATAGAAATATCAACATTGCAAAAATAAAACACATTCAACTCTGTCTAACACAGATGCCTTTTGTGACATCTGTGGTGCTCATTTGATAAACAGGGGAGAAAGATTTCTTAAAAAAAAACAGGGGAGAAAGAGCCCTAGATGAGAGTGGAAGGAGAGCTAACGGGAGGATAAACATGAAACCAGTTCCTTATTCTCCTGGTGGCACCTGGAAATAAAATGCAAAAATCATATAATCAACATTCCCTGAACCTAGGGAAAAAAAATATTTCAGAGAGGGTCTAGTCAATTGGGAAGCAAAGGCAATATTGTGCAGAAACCAAGTTCTCAGCAATGGTGTACCTGGAATTTGCCCATTCGGCTAGTGGTTAGATAAAGGGAAACATCCCTAAATATACGAAGAGATAAAAATGCAGGTTATTGAAAGAAAATGTGGAGATTTCTAACCCGTTTACTGCTTTTACCTATTCCATCTCAGCCTGATCTTGAGGAGAGCCTTCAGGGAGGCTTTATAGTCTGAATGAAGATAGGGCAAAATAAAATAGGTGATGTCCAGAGCTATAGTCTATAGAGACATGGGACCTTGAAGGCTTAACAAAGACTATTTGCACCAAACAATTTTAATAGGCGCCCAATATACGAGGGTGAGTAACTGAAACAAATGAGCACGGGAGAGGCAACCATTTGATTACTTTGGCAGTTTTTTATGCTAGCAGATAAATGCCATTATAGCAGGGTGAATAACAGAAACAGATGAGCTGTTTTTTACGCACGTAAATAAATGGACAACAACATTTCACTTGGCTGCCTATGAGAAAATGGATGGTATGAGTGTAATCAGCCATGCGATCTGACGGACCAGATTATTGAGATGTTGTGGCTCAATGTGGTTGCAGCTTTATAGCAATTAGTGATAGTTAGTGGGTCGCATCTATATAAGATATATATAGATAAGAGAAGCTTAAAAGCACCATAAATCACACCACCTTTAGTTTTTAATTGATGACGTTAAGAAACCATCTTTATTTGCTGTTTTGAGCTAAACATAGTGCCTTAAAATCATAGATAACATGCTAGAGGAATGGTAATTAGTAATAGAAATTAGGAATGAGTATTAGGGAAACACCAGTAACCAGACAAATTAAACTCCATATCTATTTCACACCAAGGAATCCCACATTCAAACTCTACACAAGTAGGATACGGGCATAGTTGCCCTACGGCGTCTCATGATCACATTTTTCATTGGGACGAAGACATGTTTGTTTGAAGGGCGGCTAGAAATACCAAACAACAAAATTCAGAGTAGAATTTGATGTCGCACAATCAGAAGAATTTACAATCGCATTCTCAGTTTCCACCGCCCAAAATGTCGAACCACAGGTCACACGAGAACAAAAAAGATTATGAGAAAATATCTATGTAACCCTGATGAACGGATTGGTACAATTGATACTCAATCGAAGAGCAGAAATAGCAGTGCAGAAGCACCATATTTGGGAAGGGGCTAAAACCTGAGCTGGCACGAAGAAAACCGATGCCTACGGTGAAGACGAGGAAGCGCCGCGCATCGCCCCATCAGCATGTGCAGGTGCAGCCGTGGGGCGCCGAGCTTCTCGTCACCGCGCGCCGCCATAGCCAGAGACCGGAGACAAAGACCATGCATGGCGTTCGATTGAATCAGGAACGTGTTAACAGAGTTCGCCTTTTCTTCCATGTGAAGTACGTATGCCAAGATCAAAAGCGTATTTTGTTGCATGACCCACCTGTCAGCCCTGTTACTCCGTTCACAGTCCCAGCTCAGATCCAAGCTCCCACCAAAAAAGAACCACCGCTCGTCGCAGTCGTCGTCTTCCCCACGCGAGGTCAGATCCACCCCCCGCCCCGGCGCGGCCGACCACAGCCATGGCTCCGACCGCCCCGACGGCGGCGAAGTCCGCCTCCCCTTCCCAACCCTCCGGGTACGCCGCACTCTGCCGCTCCGGCTCCCGAAACCTTCCCCCTCTTCCCGAGCCCGTACTGACCGGCCAATTGGCAACTCTGTGAGCGCAGGAAGAGCGAGGTGGCGGATCTGAAGCAGCAGCTGCGGCAGCTAGCCGGGAGCCGCGCGCCCGACGCGGACGACCAGCGCCGGGACGTCTTCAAGCGGGTGATCTCGTGCATGACCGCCGGCATCGACGTGTCCGCGGCGTTCGGGGAGATGGTGCTCTGCTCCGCCACCTCCGACGTCGTCACCAAGAAGATGTGCTACCTCTACGTCGGCGCCCACGCGCGCGGCCACCCGGACCTGGCCCTCCTCACCATCAATTTCCTCCAGCGCGACTGCCGCGACCAGGACCCCACCATCCGGGGCCTCGCGCTCCGCAGCCTCTGCTCCCTCCGCGTCCCGAACCTCGTCGAGTACCTCGTCACGCCGCTCACTACCGGGCTCAAGGACCCCAGTGCATACGTTCGGATGATCGCCGCGGTTGGTGCTGCCAAGCTGTATCACATATCTGCCATTGCCTGCCTTGACGCCGACCTCCCGGCTTCACTCAAAGCTCTCATGCTCTCCGACCCTGATGCGCAGGTGAGTGATCTCTGACTTGCCACAATCTACTTGATGAAAACGCTATGCATATACTGATTAGTTGCAGTGACTACTACCACAAACTGATTGTGCAAGTGTTTAATGGTCTCCCAAAATAAACGACATTTTGGTGACACAACCTGTAACTGGAAGTTCACTGCACAGATGCCAGAATGGTGCCGAATTACTGATTTGAGTTTAGGTATCACATGATGGGAATTCTTGCCTAGAATTGGACATCACATGCGGTTGCCACCTGCATTGCTGCTTGTTTAACTGAAACTGAAACTATAAATAAATTGAAAAGGGTTGTCTTCTTTAACATTGTATTGGTTTTGGCTGCTTGGAAGGGTTCAGCTGCTTACCCATATGGCCTCAGGAAGTTCATCATTATTATGTAACCTATGGTTCTGCATGATAAATTTTTAGTGGTCAGTTGATAGCCTGAGAGATTTCTATCCTACATAAAAATTTCTAGTAGATTCTAGTGAATTATTCGTGTAATGCAACTTTACTGCTTTACTGGCAAATATTTTTCTTTCACGGATTCATCTTTCGGAACATGACAATACAAATAATGCTGTATAAAACTCAAACAACACCCTGGGTATTGTGATTAGTTTAATCTGGTGCAAGGTCAGCCTCACCCGGTGAAACTGAACTCTAGTGTTCTCCCAACCAATCCTATTGAACATCAAGTGGCATGTTCCCTCTCGTTCTCCCAATTTTTTGCTGTGATTTGAGTGGTATTGGCCTTCGGTGCTTGTGTGTTTACTTTGTCCCAAAATATTTCATAACATTGGTAAGCATGAGTGATTAGATAAGAGATACTGTGCAAACTTGTTTATTTCAATTCAGCCAGTGGGTATATAGATGTTAATAACATTGGTAATTTTGATCGTGTTTGTGCCATGAACATTGGTAATAACATTGGTTATACGTGGGCTGTATTTTGATAGTGTTTGTACCATGAACATTGGTAATTTTCTATGCCCCTGTAGATTGTTGCGTGCCGGGCTGGGAGTTTGTTGATTATAGGAGAGCAAGATCTGTAAGAGACCTTCCTTGACGGCATTCTATCTCCATATACAATGGACTGCTGTCATCTGAATCATTTGCTGCCGGATCATGCTGAATGTGCCTGATTATTTAAGTTGTTTCCCATACTATAGTGTGTGTTGTATTTCGTTGATTCGTTTCACAGTTGTATATGAACATTCTTATGAATGATTGAATTGAAGTTCACTGCTTGCACCGCCATAGAAGCTACCCATTGAATGCTTTTGGTTTGCCTTTGCAGCGCCAATTATATCAATCTATTGTTGTTAATTTATAGGACATCAAAACTCAATTGCTTAATACAGTTATATTTATTGTGTGGCTTCCATTAGAAATGTCTCTTTTGTATGTTTTGTGTACCACTTATGAGTCTAGGAAGTGCTGGCTTGAGGATTGTCTTTCTGAATTGCTACATTTACTTGGGCTTTCACTCGATTAACGTCTGGATGTTCTCGTGTGAAAGACAATTCTGACATAAGCTGATTATGTTGGCGAATTTGCAGGTAGTTGCCAATTGCCTGCATGCTTTGCAAGAGATCTGGACCCTCGAAGCCGCCAATTCAGAGGCCGCAGCAAGGGAGATTGAGACGCTGTATAGCAAGCCAGTAGTATTTTACCTGCTAAACAGGTGAATTTGGGTCGCCTCTGGAGTTTTTGCTGGCAACAGTCGCTATAGCATTAACTTGACTTTTCTCATTTCAAATGCAGGATCAAGGAGTTCAGTGAGTGGGCACAATGCTCTGTTCTTGAGCTGGCTTCGAAGTTCCTACCATCTGATAATAATGAGATTTTTGACATAATGAACCTACTGGAGGATAGACTTCAGCATGCAAATGGAGCTGTTGTTTTGGCGACAATCAAAGTTTTCCTTCACTTGACAATGTCTATGACTGATGTTCATCAACAGGTGCATATGTCTTTAGTCACATTATATTTTCAGCGATGTGATTTTCCTCATGTATCATTGTTATATACGAGTGGAAACTTATGTACAATCTTGTTATGCAATCAGATACACAACATTCAATTTTTCATAACTGTTAGCGTTAGATGTGCTATTACCTGGAAGTGCTTGTAGCAGTTCCATGTCGCTTAAGTTGTATGGACTTCTCAATTCTCATGTTTTAATATGTTCCTGTTCGTGCTTCATGTATTTCATCTCTCATTTAGACTTCAGTTTTTCTAATCTCATTTTGAATCCTCCGCCTTAGGTTTATGAGCGTATAAAAGCTCCTTTGCTTACTTTGGTGGGTGCTGGGAGTCCTGAACAGTCATACTCTGTGCTATGTCATTTACATCTTCTGGTGATGCGTGCTCCAATGTTGTTTTCTTCCGACTACAAAAGTTTCTACTGCCAATTTAGTGAACCATCGTATGTGAAGAAGCTGAAACTTGAGATGTTGACTGCTATTGCGAATGAAAGCAATACCTATGAAATTGGTATGCCAGAATTCAACTTCCAAGTTCAATATGTGATAGGATTTTACCTCCAGTAATTATTTTCTTAATATCCATATTGTATGTCATTTCCACCAGTTACCGAGCTGTGTGAATATGCTGGAAATGTTGATGTACCAATTGCAAGAGAGTCTATCCGGGCCGTTGGAAAAATAGCACTGCAGCAGTATGATGTTAACGCCATTGTTGACAGACTTCTACAATTTCTTGAAATGGATAAGGATTATGTTACTGCTGAAACTCTAGTAGGTGATTCTATGCCAGTTACAGATCCTTCCCTCGTGGTCTAGTCTGTACGATTGAGTTCAATTTGAATCTTGATGTTTCTTACCTAAACCTATAATACAGGTGTTGGTGAAAGATCTTCTGAGAAAATATCCTCAATGGAGCCACGATTGTATAGCTGTTGTTGGAAATATCAGTAGCAAAAATATTCAGGAACCAAAAGGAAAAGCAGCTCTCATATGGATGTTGGGAGAATATTCGCAAGACATGCATGATGCTCCTTACATTCTTGAAGGTCTTGTTGAAAATTGGGACGAAGAACACTCTCCCGAGGTCAACACTAGTTCCTTATATTGTGCTGTTCATATTTCTCGATAGTTTAGCATGATTTCTGCCATGTTTTGTGTCACAGTGAACTTACATTTTGAATTGAAAACCATTTAATTGAAATTATCTTTCATGGTGGAATACTTCACCACATATGTGTGCATGAAAAGTTTTTTTTCCCCCCACAGTAATTGCATTGCTGTACAACTAAATTTTGTATCCCGTAGCTATGATATCAAATACTCCAATTTTTCATGCGTGATGTTCACACTAGGGTGGCAGTTCAATTTCGCTCTTGCTCTCTTGTCCTAATGTCATACATAAAACAATGGAGCTTGTATGAAAACTAAAACATTAAGAACAGTCAAAAGGAAATGTATTGCTTTGTGTGTGCTGCTCACTTCCCATTGCCCATTAAAAAAACAAATGACTTTATTACCCTTATTCGAACTTATTATCTTGAACCAATGAGGCAATGATTATCTTTACATCAGTGATTTAGTTTAGAAGTCAACGAAATTTCTTTTTTATATGTGTTGATTCTAACATTAGTTCTTGAGCTCCAAATAATTTTTCGATTGGTATTTTATTTGCAGGTTCGTTTGCATCTCCTGACTGCAGTAATGAAATGTTTCTTTAAGAGGCCACCAGAGACACAAAAGGCATTGGGAGCTACATTAGCAGCTGGTATATCTGACACTCACCAGGTCAGGATTATTTTGTTTCTACCATAACCGTTGGATATTCATACCATTTATATGAATGGTTAAAAATTTGTTGCTCTAACTAACCTGCACTTTGTCATTTTTTATAGGATGTTCATGACAGGGCGCTTTTCTACTACAGGCTTTTGCAATATGATCCTTCTGTTGCAGAACGTGTAGTAAACCCTCCCAAACAAGCTGTCTCTGTATTTGCAGATACACAAAGCAGTGAAATGAAAGATCGGATATTTGATGAGTTCAACAGTCTATCGGTTGTGTATCAGAAGGTATGCAAGTTTATGTGGCCCAGCCATTAAAATTAATAAATGAAGACTCCATTTTCTTATTCTTGTCAGATTCTTAGGATAATATTGTTGTGCTAACGCATGCTGGGATTCACACCATTGTCAAATTTGGTTTCCACCTGTGTATGTTGCCACCTCTTGGAGATATTTCTTTTTCGTGATGAAGCTGCTGTCAGTATTGTTTTGGCATAACAAAGCATGAATGACAAAACAATGCACTGGCTATGATAGATTATTCATCTTACTTTTACAGAGCCCAACGACTAATCTCAATGATGTAAAATCATGATTAATTTCAAGCAATGCATGTTTGCAGATAAGGAGCATTGTATTGTTTGCAGCCATCTTACATAAAAAGGTATTATTGTGTGTCTTTTGCAGCCATCTTACATGTTTACAGATAAGGAGCATCGTGGTCCATTTGAGTACTCGGAGGACCTTACAAACTTGACTGTTGGGGCAGATGATCCAGAAACTGTAATTTCTGCCCAAAGATACCAAGAAAACGATAATGATCTTTTGCTAAGTACTTTTGATAAAGAGGACAACGGTACAAGAGCAAGCAATGGTTCTTCCACCTCTTCATATAATGCTCCCTCTGATTTGAGCGGTCCATCATTACTAAGTTCGCAACCACTAGTTGAAACTACACCGATTAATGCCAGTGGACCAACATCTTCGTCAGTGTCAAACTTTAGTCTCGATGACCTTCTTGGGCTTGGTGTTACTGAAGCTCCTGCACCTCCACCACCACCAGCACTGACCCTTAACTTGAAGCCTGTGTTAGACCCTGGTACATTCCAGAGAAAATGGGGCCAGCTGGCATTATCACTGTCTCAGGTATGCTACTTTCAGGGTTCGATCGCATTTTCTGATTACTAATAGTTCAATATACTAGTGAAATGGTCTATGCAATGGATATTTTGTTGCTGCATTATAGCAGACTATCAGAAAAATGATTACTAATAATTTTTTTCTGCATGATATTAGTCTCTGATGAAGAGTCTGAAACTAGAAGTCCTCAGTTATCTAATATATGTGTAGTATCTTTGAATTCGTCCTATACAAATGGCATAGTTATATGTGTGATACTCCGTATTAACTACACTATGTTCCATATAGTACAATTTTGCCTCCTGGTTTTTCGTTTTTTTTTTCTTATGCCTTTCGTTGTATTTGTCAGGAATGTTCTTTAACTCCACAAGGAGCAGCATCGTTAATGAATCCCCAGTCACTCATCCACCATATGCAAAGCAGTTGCGTTCAATGTATTGCTTCAGGTGGTCAGCCTCCAAACTACAAGTTCTTTTTCTATGCTCAGAAAGATGGGGCTGCTGCTTTCTTCCTTGTAGAATGTATCATCAACACAGCATCAGCAAAGGCACAGCTCAAAATTAAGGCTGATGATGGGACTGCTGCTGAGGCATTCTCTACTTTGTTCCAGTCAGCCTTGTCCAAATTTGGGCTTTCATGATCCTTAGCTTGCACGACAGTTTTTCGGCAGTTCGAGTAAGTTTTTTCCGATACACATTTGATCCTCAAGCATGATCTGGATTTGCTGTTGTAACGGCATACAGTTGATTAGATTGAGCAGGGAGACCCCAGGAGTTTTGTGGCGGGTTATTTGTGTTCTCTGGATTGAACTTGGCGTTTTTGTACATGTCATCTAGGGAAACGGCTGGATTGTTCAGGTTTTAGCTAATCCATGGTTGGTGTTTCTTGTTCCTGAGGTGCATACACCTCGTTTTATATTTTAAAGAATGTAGAAACAACAAATATACATTTCATGTATGTTATTTTTAGTTCCACAGAGAAATAAAGTTGTAGTTCAACTAAACATCGCTGAGTACATTTTGTCATGTATTGTATCGTGAGCACACATACACCTTCCATGATGTATGTGTAATGCTATAAATTGAAGCTGCTTGATATCATGGATTACATTGTGAGCTTACTATGTGTAGTGCTAAAAATTGAAGCTGCTTAATAGGTTGCTTGTAAAATCACGTTCACTGCAAAAGGCCAAATTGCTCTGGGTCATCCAGTTTAGCAAAGGTCCTACAATTTTGCGAATTCCAGTGGCACAAAAAATCCCCAGAAGAAGCATGCATATGCGGGTCTATCCACATAACCTTTGCTGATAGTGAGCATTGTCTAAATGTAACACCGTTACCACTGTTCACTGATCAATGAGCAATTCTTGCAACTCAAGGTCCACACTCAGGAAATCAAAGAAATCCATACTCCCCCAAATCATCACGATTGCTGAATTATAACTTCCAAAATACCCACAATCGCACATGAAGACCTAGCCATTGCATCGGAAAATACGAATGAATAGCAGTTACATGCTGAGACTGGTCAAATTCCACAATATCAAAACTAGGTCTAGCAGTCAAGCAAAAGAACAGGCACAAGCAGCAGGAACATAAATACAAAATGCGGCCATACAAACACGAATATAGTCCATAGCATCACATTAATAGCAGATCCACATAAGATTCAAGTTTGATCGGCCAGATCTGTAGAAGACACATCCATCAAAATAAACTTATTATGCTCATATATAGCAAAACCCTCTAAATCCTCACAGAAGCATCACGAACTCATCCCCTTCACCGATCCAAGCATCAAAACAACTTCTACCAGCTACGAATTACTAGAGGCACACGGATCGACCGCATCTACGCCTTGCAGGGCAACCGGATCAGAAAGGGGAGAGGAGCTGGGCGATGGAGGGCTTGGGCTCGGAGTTCATGCCGATGACGATGATGAGAGGGATGAAGCCGTAGTGCGCCGCCACCTTGGTCGTCTTCATCGTCCAGGTGGTCCACTCCTTGACGAGCCGCACCGCCGTCGCCGCGGTGGACTGGTCCTCGTCGGCCGCTGAGGGGCCCTTCTTGCCGCTCCGGCCGCCCTTCGGCTTCGGCTTCAGCGACGGGCGCGACGCCATGGTGATGGCCTGGACTCGATTCGACTCGCCGAGCAAAACCCTAGGCTGCGGGGAGGAGAGGACAGGTTTGGGTATTCCTTGATCTGATGAATGATGATGCTGCGTTCGTTGCCGTGTTAATATTGGCTGGTTAGCGGGCCGATTGCCCACGTCGCAAACAAGTTGGAAGGGCTGACGGGCTCCAAAGCCTATTTTTTACTGGGCCGCCTTATGATACGAGTAATATGACCGACCAGCGGTGTCGTTGGGCAATGGGCTGCGCATTCTGGACTGCGCGCTTCTACTAAGAATGGATTGTTTCTCAGAAAAAAAAAAACTAATCTAATGGATGAATCTTAGGCACGTTCTGAAATGGGGGATAAATTGAAGAAAAGTTTAGAGAACAAAATTGAGTAATAGGGGAATTTTTTTAAAAAAATAAGTCTAACCAATTTGAAACTTTCACTTGAGTCTCTCTCTCTCTCTCTCTCTCTCTAAATTCATGCGCTTTTTCTGCGTTGCGTCTAAACCCATCGCATGAAGTTCTCTTACTTTTTCATTCTAAAAAAAAAATGGTTCTTACGTTTTCAGTTCTGGTGCAACTTCATTGACAACTCTAATATGTGCATTGCTTTTCTATTTCTGCGTTTCAAAGGGAGCCGTAATGTGTGGAGTTAATGAGGCGAAGAACATCTAGTGTTCATCTCTTCACCGCTATGCCATCACGATCCATGAATGTATTGTAGTTCTATGACAAAGGAAAAGGATTCACGTGTGAACTTACAAATCAGGAATCACAATAGTAAAGTATATTGTCGACTGAACAGCCTTAATTGCGTCGGCAGTTACCTTGGTCTTCAGCTACGGCCTAGGCGAAGAACATAGAGGTAGTTTCTGCAGGATCATACCACAACCACTAGGTCAAGTGGAGTAATTTGGAGCTTGAGTCATGCTCGTACCGCGCAGCCTTATGTTATCATGACTAGTTGACCACACTAGCACTGCACACTAGTCATGCCACTTTGGGTTTCATTATTCAACTGAAGCTGACATAATAATGGCGTATAAGCAAAGACAAGATTCGGAAACAGCACTAGTACTACTGAAACTGACGCGACTGACGATCAGATGCATGCATCTGAAACCAAACTAGTCGCAAGAGAGATCGATCAAGGAGCCGAACCACGCCAAAACTATAGCGCAGTGGCCAGTGGGCACATATTCACTCTCGTACATCCGCCTTTCGGCACGATGCGAGCGCGCTGTCTTGGGGCGAACCGACAACGGATCGACACGCCGGGAACACGCATCAAAATCGCAGAAAATTAGCGCACGCGCGCGCACCACCCCGCACGGACGGGACCGCGCGCTGCCACCGCTCCTCCAGGCGCAACCACAACCGCCCCGCGCCGCGCGCACGATCGACGTCGTCGCTGCTCTGCTGCACCTGGTGCACACACGCGCGCGCACAAGAGAAGACGACGCCCTCGTGCCGACGGCTGCGTCTCGTCTGGATCGTCCCACCCACCCACCGCCCCGCATGCGGAAATTGGCCAAGCACACATCGCCATCGCCAAATCCCTCGCGCATCCATCGTACTCGTATTATCGCGGCGCCACAAAGCGCCCGCTCTTTCACACCCCTCCTCCCGTCACGAGTCGTTTTTTTGTTTGTTTGTTTGTTTGCGCGCGCGTCGGCGACGACGCCTCAGCCGCGCCGAGCACGCACGATTCGCCCCGACACGGTGGGCTCCGCTTCGGGCGAGGCCCGCGCCCGCAGGTTCCGTCGGGTTTGGGGTGGGCTCGTTGCAAACCAAACCAAACCAGCCGCGCGCGCAATCACGCACGTGAGGGATGAGAGGCCCACAGCCGCGCCGGAAACCTTGACCACCGCGGCTGAGGCTGACAGCGAGGACCCGGCCGTCCGGGCGTCCTGACCCCCGCGGCGACGGGACAGCCGTGAGGCCAGGGCGTGAGCTATGCTTTGTATCGTACCGTGCGTACCGGGCGGACGGGAGCCACCGCCGCACGCTAGCTAGCTACTACTCGCGTGTGACGACTGACGCAGCACCAGCTACAATATGCGCTTCCCCTCTCTCTCTCTCTCTGGCGAGCGCCGGGGACCGGGCGTCGTGAGCGACCTGGGAGAGCCGTGGCCGCTCCCTCCAGCTTCGTACGTGGCCCGCGCCGGCCATTCGTTCTCAAAGTGTGGGTTGCTTGTTCTGGCCGCCTTCTCCGCGCGATCTTCCCGTGAGCTTTTCCTCTATTTCGCACTTTGCAAAGCATAACAACCTTTACCTACAAACAGTTTTGGTGCGTGCGTTCTTTTCTTCGTCATCAGTTCTATAATAATTAACACAAACAAAAGAACCCCCCACTTTTATGTGCATGTGCATTGGAAATGTCTGGTCTGGTCCCATGGCAAAACTAGTTCGGCAGCAATACCTAACGTGTGTGTGTATCGCGCACGTGACATACTGGTCGTGGCTGCGGTACGTCCCTGTTCTAACGAACTACTACAATCAAAGTTGCGTGTGTGTATGTGAAGCTCAAAGTTAAGCGGTACTCGCGTATCGCACGTGTGCGTACGTGACTAATGAAAGAGTTTCCACGGTACTGTGCGAACACATTCAAACTTAACAAAAACGTCTTGGCTGGAGCTACCCCGGACCAGCTAGCTAGCGGCAGAATGATGTATGGTTAATTAACAATGACCAATGGAAGTTAGCCAACGTCAGAGCAATGAGGTTATGACTGAAGACAAGCTAGCTAGCTAAAGGGGCGAATCTTATTATCTAGCTGCCTCTCACCTCAAATACAAATCTATGTCCAGGAACCTCACCGCCGATCGATCAAATTTCTCTATTACTTCCCTTTATCTATAAAAGATAGATGCTACTATTATTTATTATAGAAAATAAGTTTATAGTACATACTCCCTCAGCCGGTTAAATGTTTTTCAAAAATATTAGCAATGCGAATCCCTGCAGGTTCCTTGTTGCTAAAATGAAGTTGGCAGTACGGGTGCGGGGCAGGTCGTTGCTGGCGGCATGGTGATAGAGCTATGGGGGATGGTGAGGAGGATGATGGACTTGCCAGGCGGTTGACAACGAAATGGCGCCGCGCGTGTTTGGGTCGGTAGCAGATGCCTACCTGTTAAACGCTAATAGATCCAATAGTCGAGTCAAACATACATATACCACATCACGGCCACGAAAAGTGAACTTATATTGTCTGCTTCTACACCACCACACCAAACGGAAAGCCACCAGTTGTTCCTTGTGCAGATGCAAGGTTCATTTTCTGCAACTCAAAATTCTGCGTCTTAATTAATACAAAACAATGATTATTAAGCTGCAAGTCTATACACTTTACGGTATATTACATCGATACGAGCCTACTACAGTGCTTATCAGTTCGAATTCTGTAGCAGTCATTCAACGCCTAACTACGGTATGCATGGAGCCTCACAAAACATAGTACTCCTACATGCGAACACATGCCTAGATCAGTTTACACCGACACCGGTCTAATAAGTACACATCAGAGATGATCACATGCAAGGAAGGATCTCAAGAACGCTGATTTCACAAGTCCATTACCACGTCATTCCATTAAGAATTGACGGGGTCTCTATTGTATATTGATCGTGATCACCAGACCCCCGCACCACAAAGTTTATTTATTCTCCATCCCGAAAAGTCGTATCTTGCGCCTATCCCCGGCACGCTTTTGCCCCAGGGAAAAAAAAAAACCAAGAATCAAAAGGGAGACGAGATCAGTTGAAAACCTCCTCACTTCCAGGCCCCTCCTCCCTTTCCACACTTAGCTACCCCAGGCTCGCACTCCCCCATGTCTTCTGGAGGCGGAGGTGGTGGTGGTGGAGGAGGAGGAGGAGATCGCCATAGCGACTTCTACCACCACAGCCATCATCTTGCGCGCGCCGATGGCGCTGATCACTACGTGTTCAACCACAACGACATGGAGAGCTTCTTCTTCAACCAGCCGACGGCGAGCGTCGGTGGAGGTAGCAGAGCCGACGCCGACGAGCTTGCGCCACCGTATTCCAATCTCACGGGCTACCTGCAAGGCTTCCTGGACCCCTCTGGGCTAGCTCGGCACCTCGACGCGCCCTTGTCGGCAGAGGATCCGGCGGTCAAGAACGAGCTGTCTGTCGATGTGAGTCACGACAGCCAGGGCACCAGCGGCGTGGCCGGCGAAGGGGCGGCGCTGCTCACACCGAACTCGTCGGTGTCCCTCTCGTCTAACGACCGGGAGGGGGAGGGCCAGCCTGGCCGGTCCAAGAAGAGGAGGGCGAAGGCTGAGGAGGATGAAGGAGCGGAGGTGGATGAGAAAGACCAGGAAGAAGGGGAGAATTCCATGAAAGCGTAAGTTCTCATTGACTTATGCAACTGATCTGCCAGTTCATGTTGAGTTCTTGCTTGATTTCTTCTATGTGCATCTCTCTTCAGGAGCGCTGCTGCTTCTTGGTGTATCATGTTAGATCTAGACATAATTTTCTTAGTTTATTTCTTCACAACAGGGTGCGAACCATTAGGGTTTGCTCTATATGATTACTTCTTTAGGGTTCTTACATTAAGTTCATCAAAGAACTGAGATCCGGCTATAGCTCCAGATTACGTTGTACTAGCCACCTACGCTTTCCTCTTCTTTACATTTTCTTTCCGTTCCCCTTTTGTCCCGTTTCCAGTATGACTTTCTAGATCATTCGGTACTATTCAATTTTAATAGGCGACGTACTCTAGAGAAAAGATCTTCCCTATGAATTAATCAATTGCTGCGTGCGTGTTGCAGCTTCAATTTTTGACCAACTCTCGCTTCATCTCTGAAGAAGTGAATGAAGACTCAATCAATCAAGGGATTTCTTTTCCCTTTCTAGAAAAGGTTCAAGGATTATAACTGATGTATCCCAAAAGCACCTAAAAGCTAGTGTAGATCTAGAAAATCTTCTAAAAAAATAACTAATCTGGATATGAGATCCTCGATCCCAATATAGCTAACTCGCTACTTGCCACTATGGATCTACAGCACCTGTTAGACTGATTGGCGCCAATCAGCTAGCTGTACACATGAAATAGCTAGTCCAACTAGCTTCGCGTAGCTAGCATTCATATCAAATCACTGGATCCGCGTCGTCTTATCTTTGTTCACCATTATTGTCCTTGTGTAACTGCAGGAACAAACCCAAGAAGAAAGCCGAGAAGAGGCAAAGGCAGCCCCGTGTCGCCTTTCTAACAAAGAGTGAGGTTGATCACCTAGAGGACGGCTACCGGTGGCGCAAATATGGACAGAAGGCGGTCAAGAACAGCCCGTATCCAAGGTTCGTATACTTTCACAGTTTCTTCTTTTTCTACTATTTAATTTGTAGCGCGCCATTATAACTGCATGAGCTGTATATTATATATTAAAAAGGATGCCCAATGCTTCATTACTTCTGATATGTAAATTTCCCCGTCAATATAGGAGCTACTACCGGTGCACCACGCCGAAGTGCGGCGTAAAGAAGCGCGTAGAGCGTTCGTACCAGGACCCATCTACGGTGATCACAACGTACGAGGGGCAGCACACACACCACAGCCCCGCCAGCCTCCGCGCCAGCAGCGGGCACCTCTTCATGTCCAATGCGCACGCGCTGCCGCCGCACCTCATGCCGTCCGGCTTCCGCTCCGACCTGATGAGCATGATGCACCCGATCGCCATGGGCATGAACCCTAACATGTACCTGCCAAGTATGCCTCCTCCTCCTCCGATGCCAACGTCTCCTGCTCCTCCTCCGCAGCAGCAGGGCCACTTCACTGACTACGCCCTCTTGCAAGACCTTTTCCCTTCCAATATGCCCAACAACCCATAGCTAACTGCTACACAGTTTCTATTAGCTAGCCTTGATCGACGTAATATACTTTTTGAAATAGTCGTGTTGCGCCAAATGTGATCACCTTGACCGGGCACTTTGAGCTTGGTCTTGCATGGTGAGGGTATCGGGATTATTATTCAATCTTCTGCAAGCTTTCATCTTAAACTTGTGCTTGCATTTCTTTCTCTTCGATCCATTTGTCGCCTCTCCCGTGCCTTGGGGTACTAGACGGAAGTCCTTATAACTGTAATAACTAGAACGGAAACTTAATTTATGTGCACTTCTAGACTTCTTGTACATGTACTAGTGTATATCATCTGTGCCTCATGACTCATATTTGAAAGAAAGAGAAGTATTCGATGTCCCGAGTTCCCATGTGAATTGTGGAATATGCCATCCTGCCCATCTCCACTTGCTTGTTAATTCCTAGCACACTCATATATACTCCTTCTGGTTTCAATTTAGCCTATAAGAAAAGTCTATAAAAAAACTGGCTGGAGCGTACGAGGCTTGTTTTAATTGTGGATACATATATATGATGGGTGCAGTTCCCATTGTCCATATGTAAGACTGGAACTCACAATTATTAATGTTTATTCAAAAGAAGACAATGGGCATTGCTTGCACTGAAATGGTTTATGGCATTGTGGCGATATTGTTTATAAATCTTGTTTGTGAAGTATAACTGCGAAGCAAATGAGTAACAGCTTGATGGACTCGGTCTCACAAGCACCTGTGTGATTGATGGGTATTGGATATTATCACTGTATCTATATATGAACGTGCCCATATGTGACGCTGCGATCTAAATATAATTCTTTTTTGACACCAGAAGATGTTACTAATTGATATGTGAACGTGCTCATATATCAGGCTCGCTGTGAATTTGCTAGCCGCGATGATTTTATTTCGATGAAATATATAATTAAATTTGATAACCCCCCCCCCCCCCCCCCCCCCCCCCCCTATTTCTATTTATAGAACATTATAACATTTCATGGTACTCTTTTCCGATTCATGATTGGTTTCTAGTACAGGAACAAATTCGCAAAGATTCCAAAGTTCTAATGAGCAGCTGCTACATGTAAATAATAGTTTCTACTAGGTCCATGACATGTGGATTTGAACCTTTGCTAATAACATGTTTTAGTTTAAATACCAACATAGAGTTGCTATTATCAGAGGGAATACTTAATATTTTTCCCTGATATAATCCACACGCTTGATTTTTATAGAACAGTAATGTAAAGGTTTAAGCATGCCTGTAATTAGTTTTATTTTTTTTGTAAATACACGCTTATTACATTTACTAGTATATTATACAATTTATGTATTACTTGTAAGATCTTAGATTGCTTGGGGCCGGGAAAAATGTAAGGTATGATTTAATTACTCTTTCACGTCCTGTAATATATATGCTTATCTTTTCAAGTGTCACCGAATTAATTAAGTATGTGTGCGATTTTGAAGTTTTGATGCTATATTGCTTTAGAAGTGCAAAGAATCATAGATTTACGGCTGCACGGTTCCTGATGACTCAGCTCATATCTCTCGAATTTCCTATATCAGCAAGGATAAAAGTTGCACATGCTTTTCTTCAGTTTTCCTCTTTGGTCTGTTCCCTAGTTTTTGGCGTTCAATAAGTGCCATGCTCTTGATTCCCTCTGCCGTCATTTTTGACCAGACTTCCTTTTCCCTCTTCATGCTTATATTACTCCAGTATACAATGTGTACTTTAAAACAAATACCTGAAAGCTAGGATACATATTATTAGTTAGTTTCTTTCCATCCTATTGTGATCAGATGCGGGAATAGGGTTGTAGGTAGGTGGTCTTGTGAAAAACAAAGAAGAAAAGAAGTCAACCGATGCTCCAGTCTCCACTGGTCGATCGAAAGGCAGCATTGCAAGTTGGAGTACAGTTTAAACAGAATAACTAGCTATCCAACATATTTTTTAAAAGGGAAAAAACAAAGAACGAACAAAGAAAGAAAGTTCTAAAACTAATCTTCAATGTAGCATGTGCAAAGCATGCACGTGAACTTATTCAGCTCCTGAGTTTTTGATTAAACACACACCGACACACACGCATAGACATGGCAATTATGATCGAGTTGCTCCCTAATGCAAGGCGTACTTTTGTTATATATGTTAGGACAAGCCTTTGACCGATGATTACTCTATGTTACATTTTTTTTTTTGACATAAAGTCGATACCATTAAATTCACATCGGAAATAATATCTAATGACTAGTATAATTAATTTTACATCTAGAAGGACACATCGATGAAGAATCGTTGGTCAAAATGTTATCCTAACAAAATAAAATACGCCTTATATTTTGACTGTTGCGACTATGTATCTCCGAGGCTGTTGAAACTTCATTCCTGTCCGTCCTTCCAGCATATACATGATGTATGACATGCATACGCTCTCAATATAGCACATATGTACGGGCGATCAGGTAGCAACTCTAGTGAATAATCCTGATCCAAACAAGTATGAAAGCTTCATTGATTTGTACGCATATATACATACTGCCGTGGCAAGGACTTCTGCAATAGTGCTGCCCACGTCGTGGCAAAAACTATTACGTGGCAACGAAACTTGAAATTTTATTTAAAAGAAGATAGTTGGGTAGCATATATATATATTCTATATTCTATCAATAATAACAATAAGATTTCTTATGGTGGAACATGCCCATCTAAGTTTGCGTCCCCGACTCACCATGAGTGACATACATGCACGGATAATTATTCCTCTAGCGATAGATGATGTCTCCACCGACAATGAGGTATATGTGGTGACTTTAATTTGTCAATCTCTAAAATGGGCCAGTCTAACATTCAGTTAGAAAATTGTGCGTGCATATATCTATCCCACCAACAACGAAGTATGCTTTATAAATTTAGAGAGGGGGTAATTCAGGCTAGCACATTAGTGTCGACTCTAACTAAAAACAACAATATCTGTACTCCATGGTCTATTGCCGATCTAAAACATCAGTGCGCCGTCATTTCTGTTTATCCAGACATATGCAGAGGTATTTAACGGTTTGAAAGTTTAGCCCAAACCCTTGATCAATCAATCCTTTCCTCAACATCATGTACCTATAAAATGTACTCTACGTACTCAGCTAGCCTGCAACGCGCTTCAGTATTGGCGGGCAGAATGGCATCTGACTTGGATATCATAAAGAATGCTAACGAAGATCAATTGACATGTACTCCTGATGATCTGAACGAACTTTTAGAATAAAAAAAAATATGGATTACGATGATTGTTAGGTTCCTAGGGAATTGAGTGTGATGTGATGGATGACGAATGGCCTGGTAGTACCCATGCGAGTTGCATGATCGATCTCCTCAAATTCAGCTGGAAATATATTTAACTGTTGAATAATTTGGCTTGCACGACCATCTTTTATTTCAGGCGAACGTGCACTCGACTGATCGCCTTCATCTTCAATGATGTCCGCATCAACCACCACCCCAGGCGCATCGGACTGTCTCCTGCCGTGGTCACCAAACGCCTTCGCACAGCCAGCCGCGCTGCCACCGTCACCTTATCTGGCTGCTGGCAGCATCGACCGTCGACTGCCACCGCGTCATTGATGCTTCTCGAGCGCTGGAAATTGATACATGGCGGGGTATTGTAAAACATTAGATTATTTAAGAAACCCTCATCAAGTGCTCAAATTAATTTTTAAGTGATGATGTTAGGAAAAAATTTGCTGTAAAATGACAAAGAAGATTGTCCTAAAGTCACCAATTTTTGCCACTTTGAGCATATAAACAATGGATTCGTGTGCCTAGATAGTAGAGTGGTGAGCTTGCGAGACTCGATCTCAATTTTCCGAGTTTTTATTTTCAATGATAATTTTTTGTGGACACGGTGCATTCCATCGACAAGTGGCCTCCTTAATTACTCTTACAATCAGCCGTCAACTCGTCGGTCATGCTGTCCATCAATCCATCATATATCACCGACAAGGACGGATCCTATAACCAAATAGGAGGAGTAGTGATTTGTTAGACTAGCCAGCTGATTGTAGCCTCGCAAGATGTAGGTCAAACGGCGCGTGCGAATACTGTTGGGGGATTCCCGCTTGGCTTCGACGAAATCATGGGACGGAAAGAACGGGAGTAACAGGGTTTGTAGTGGCCTATTGTGATGCTTGTAGGAGATACGGTGGTTCCAGTGATTTTATTGGTAGAGTAGAACTAGAATAACAGCTCTCACGTATCGCCAAGTTTTCAGGAAGAGTTGGCATGTTGTACTTCACTATCAAAGAAGGAAAAATGAGGACGACAAGAAAATCTCGCCCAAAACTTTACTGGATGTTGTCGGGCTCGATGTTTCTTGGAAGATGCTTGAACATCTACATGTGGAAATTAGAACCCCCTGAAGCAACTACCAATTACCAAACATCAATTTGCTGCTGGCCTGTGGCATGGCTACTTAATTTGAGTGTTACCTCTTTGTACACTTCCTTTTTTTGAGAGGAATGGTCTGAACATTTCTAGCTTGGTGATGCCTCCCTTTCAAGTTTCAGCTTTCATCGATTTTTTCAACATATCGGTTTGGACGCTTGCAGGGTGTCATATATAGAAAACCCACATATAGAACAGTGTATCGCTGAGAAATAATGGGGTTTGATTGTTCTTTTCACATGGAGCCAAAATGTAACAAAGGGTACCTAATTTTCCATGCAGATACTTCGTACTGAATAAAATCACAGTGCCAATTGATCAAACAGGAAGGCGTGAGGTTCGTTTGGTTACCCAAATAATCATGCTAGATTTTAAAAATAGATTGCACTCCAGAACTCTTTTTTCATGGAATTTGTAAGGATTAATCATTTTGTAACACCCAATTGTCCACACTGGTCAATATTTTTCTTTTAATTGAAAAATTCAACTAATTTCTCCCTAAAAGGTCCTTAACTAAACAAGATCAAGGAGGAGGCCAGGACATGGGGAATAGCTGATGCGATAAACCTAATGCAAATATTGCTACTAGGAGGGCAATGTTTGTACATTATTTTCTTTATTCTTCAACAACAACAACAACAAAGCCTTTTTATCCTAAGCAAGTTGGGGTAGGTTAGAGATGAAACCTGCAGGAACCAATAAGAGAGGCAAAACCAGCCAAAACGAGAAAGGGCAAAAACAGTATAAAAGAGAAAGAAGAGAGAAAAAAAAAGAGTGAAAAGAGAGTTTTTTTTAAAAAAGGTTTTTTTTTAAAAAAGGATTAAAAAAAGGAGAAATCAAGGTTCCGGCACGTGGATTGCTTGCTTCCACTCTCTCCTATCCATAGCTAGCTCCTCAGCAATATTCCAGTCCTTCATGTCTCTCTTCACCGACTCTGCCCATGTCAAAGGTGGTCGACCTCTGCGTCTCTTTATATTTTCGGGACGACGTATTATCCCACTACGTACAGGCGCCTCCTCCGGTCTTCGTTGCATATGTCCAAACCATCTCAAGCGATGTTGAACAATCTTCTCCTCAATTAGTGCCACCCCCAATCTCTCACGTATGTCGTCATTCCGGACTCGATCCCTTCTTGTGTGGCCATATATCCATCGCAACATACGCATCTCTGCTACACTTAGTTGCTGGATATGCTTTCTTTTAGTTGGCCAACATTCTGCTCCATACAGTATAGCAGGTCGGATCGCTGTCCTGTACAATTTGCCTTTTAGCTTTTGTGGCACTTTAGTGTTGCAAAGGACACCTGTAGCTTGACGCCACTTCAACCATCCAGCTTTAATTCTATGACTGACATCCTCATCGATATCTTCATCTTTATGTAGCATCGATCCCAAGTAACAAAAGGTGTCTTTCTTGGGTACTACTTGACCATCGAGGCTGACATCTCCATCCTCCTGCCCCGTAGCACTGAAATTACACTTCACGTACTCTGTTTTAGACCTACTTAGCCTAAAACCTTTTGACTCCAGAGTGTGCCTCCACATATCCAACTTCTCAGCAACACCACTTCTGCTCTCGTTAACTAGCACCACGTCATCTGCGAAGAGCATACACCAAGGGATATCACCTTGTATATCTCTTGTGATCTCACATTATTTTCTTTATTCTTATTGTCCGAAAATGTGGGACGGGCACAGCTTGGACCGAAAAGCAGCACTATTGATGCCATTCTTAAAATTGAAATACAATTTACGGAATAAAAATAGTGGTACAAATGGTATCTTGTCTGAAACCAAACTGAGAACAGCTAGGGCAGGAGAACAGGCCCATGATGGAGGAACTTACCACCAGCCTAGGAATAAAAGTCACCCAAACAGAGTATGAGCTAGTAGTTGCTTTTATATAAGCCAAACATGCCAAGGATTCAATTCGAGCATCATGATCCAATTGGTAGCTGGGAGTGCTTCAGAAGAAAGCGTGCTGAAATTGTTCAGGGCAAAAGGTCTTGGGCCTTGAATTTGACCCAAGCTAAAAAGCACAGAGAACGTAGCCTGATAGTTCCTCTTAAAAAGAAACATAGCCTGATAGTGATAGCCCATTCCCAGTTCCGGAAACAATGAAGTGCTCAAGAAAGATCTCCCAGTTCGATGGCCGAGGAACTGGCAAGAGCACAATCCTTTAATCCAGCATAATTGGCCTTAACTAAAGATTTGCACGCCCATGGCTGTGCTTGATTCGCTTTCATAGCTTTCAAGCTTTCGCAAAAAAAGCATAGTGAATAAATCAAAGCACAGACGGACGCCATCATCGCAACCACCTGTCTATGCTTAACCGAAGGCAAGCACCCATCAACACCAACATATCCAAAGCAATAGAACGAGATAGATTCTTCACACAATTCACAAAGCAAAAGGGCATCATATCGTATAGTAGTTTACAATGATAATATCTTGCTCTGTACATACTATCAAACCAAGCATGTAGATAGTTTAAGAAGTGCATGAAGACGAGATCCTAGAAAGGCAGACAGAAGTAACCTTCAACAAAGTACAGTGATTTGGGGTTGTGCCCACCATGGAAGGCCGCTCACAGCAAAGGTGGAGTTCCAAGTCACAGTTGACAAAAGGACGCCAGACAACATGATGCACCATCCAAAGTTTCGTTGCACGATCTAACCACGGGGCAGGGATGGCCCTCAGTGCGGAAAGACCATACCAGAAATCAAGCATCAGAATCCCACAAACAGAGTCTTTTGAGGCCTGCTGAAAGAAGCAAAAGCTTGATGCCTTCCTTCTCTTCCACACCCAGAAAAAGCCAAGCCGGTAACAATGATGACAGTGACCTTAATTAAGTCCGTAATTATGTACATGCAGTGTGGATCCTCAGGAATTTTTTTATGTGGTGCTTAACACTTAACAGCGATATCACCATATCGCAGGTACTTCTATGTATCCAAGCTCTCCACACCGAGTTTCTTTGCCTCCATCTTGAGGAATTTCAGGTATCTAACAGCTTCCTCCAGAACAGTAGGAGTATCCAGTTGGTCTCCACCAGGGATTATGCCTCTAAGAACAGTCACCATCTTCCTGATATTCTCATGGGTGATATTTTCCATGGATCCATGGTAAACTGAACTCTTCTCAGAGAAATGCTTCATCTTCTTAAACCTGGGCGGTGAAGATGAACCGGAGTCCAGGGGGTCAGGAGTACGCCCGGTACTCTTGACATCATCTTCGTCGCTTTCTTCATCAGAGCTAAGCAATGCATCAATTTCTTCTGAATCTTCCTTGAAAGATGATGACTCTTCTTCCAGGTTGCCATTGTCTTGACTAGACCCTCTGCAAACTACCTCACCACGGTATGGGACGACATCGACGGTTGTGGGGGTCAGCTTGCTCACCAAGGCAGGATGATACATGATGCGTCCTTTGTCATCAGTATCAAAGATGATGAAGTTTCTGGGGCATACCTCGGAAGGCTGGAACTCAAATACCCCAAGCGGGCTTTGGATTTGAGGACTTTTCATGCCTGCAGGGATGCCTAAAGCAGGTGAAGTAGGAACCCTGTAGCTGCATTGGCCACCCAAAGAACCATTTGCTATACAACCATCAGCCTCGTGTCCACAGACAAAGGAGGGGTTTCCAGTGAAAGCTGTTGGATCCCTCTGCATGGGTTGATGGCGGGTAATGGACACGACTGCAAATGCGAATCAACTGAATTGATGCTGTAATTGCGCCGCCCAAAACAAGCGGAACTCTAAAGTATGCCTGCAGTTTGCAACAACAGAGACTATATATGTCCTACCACAAGGCAGCCATCATCACGACTGCACTGATTTGTTGTTGCAACTTTCTATGAAAGTAGAAGCTAAAAACAGCAGACTGAAAAACTAAGCCCAGGTCCTGTGATTAAACTACGTGACAGGCTTAAGCAATTGACGGAAGTACTCAGCCTGCAATTTAAACAAGCTGTTAGAATAGGAATAAAGTGCACAGCAACAAGGTGCAGAAGATGTGTCAAATAGCCATGGACATGGATCATTTCAAAAGAGCACGCAATTGACTTTCTATGTATATATATTTGACTAGTACATATAAGTCTCTGAAAATATTTATAAGGAGCATATGTAATAACATACAATGAATTATACATCTATTAGCCAAGCTAGATAAAAAGTAATATTGTCAGATTACATCATCATCAGTTGCCAACATTGCATTCACAGAAATTGAAATAAGAAGTATTAACTTAACACATTCTCCTGTGTAAAGTGTAAATAGGGAGAACAGGGTGTTATGCACATGATAAAATCTCTTTGGCCCTGAGTGGTCAACAAAGTTATATCCGAGGCCAATATATCCTGTCTGTATTGATGAATTATTCTATTATGTGGTAAATCAAATTATCATGTGATTAGTTTCTTTTTGGAAATAGGATTATTAAAAAACATATAGAAAGCTCACCTGGCACTCTTCAATCAACTGGTAACAAGCAAAGATCCTAATATTCATTACTATTCTTCCCACTTCCTTCACAACACGGAATCTCTTGAGCTCAATCTTAACATACATTCTCAATCTGTTTCACACTTATATTGCCAAAATAGAGAGCCAGTAAAGGAAAAAGGAGTCTTCTGTAAATGCAGCCTCCTTACCTGCAGTGCATGCCAGACATTTCAGAGCGCATTTTACATTAGGGAATATTCAGATGATGAACATAAGAAGGGCACTGGGGAGAACGAGGGACATACAGAATCACACGGAAAAATACGACATGGCGAACAGACTTTCGGCTGCCGTGGTTCAACGAGTACAGGGGCGTCCACGGCATACTGTTGGTCAGTGCTCCACCTCTGTTATATTCTGATTTTGTAAATTTGTTGTTAGCATCGAAAATTAGCAACACCGTACCATACACACGTGGATCATTTTTGGGTAAAACAAATTAATTAAACAGTCGCATCGAGTTCAGTAAATAGTAGGACTAAACATCTATCATTGATCAAAGTTCACAAAACTGTCCCCCACAAAAAAAAAGTTCATAAAACTGAAAGAAATCATGTACTACTGTGTAATATCCCATCATGAAAGCAATCATGTTTGCTGCGTAAGCAGACACTGATCATGGATAATTCACACTCTACGACTCTAATACGGCGAGGCTCCGATCTAAAACCGAAAGAGCAAGCGTAAAATCAGTAACGCTTATAAGGAGCCATGTATCAGGGTGAGAGAATTACAAATCGCGAGCGACGAGGCAATCTGCTGCTAGGCGGGCCTTGACGAGGAACTCCCGGAGCCTTCACTGTGGCGATCAAAATCGGATCTTGGAGGCGATCCCAAGGAGCTGACCAGGAGGAGAGGCGCTCGTGCTGCGGCACCAAGAAAGGAGAGAGCAGATTTGGGGGAGGATTCCAATGAGGACAGGAGACTAGGCAGCAGGAAAACGCAGAGGCGCACGCGCAGCACTCAGGTTTCAGGAAGACGAGAGATGGGTGCTGACTGCTGAGGCGAATCGGGCTAGTGCTCTGCTGCTTGGGTTGCGGCTGGATACATACAGCATGGGGCTGGCTATTTTTTGGTCAAGGTGAATGTTTACCTTTTCTATTTTTTCTTCGTCCTCCTAGAACAAGCAGCAACCTAAATCCTGTCATAAAGTCTCCTGTCATAAATTGTTCAAAGCACTTCTGTTTTTCCCAGGAGTAATTGTTTTTTTTTAACTTTACACAGTAACATTGGAAGACCCTTTTACAGCAGAAGAAATAGACAATATAATTAAGGACTTCCCAAGTAACAAGTCACCTGGTCCAGATGGAAATCATGTTACAGGGATTAGAGGTGAATGATAATACAGATGCCTGGACCTACTTATAGGGACCATCTTTTCGAGCGGCAAAGGCATACAAAGCTCTAATTGGTTACAGACATATTCCCCGAGCATATAAATGGCTATGGAAATCATCATGTCCGGTGAAACACAAGGTATTTTTTTGGCTTTTACTCAAGGATTGAAGTACTAGAGGGATGTTAAGAAGAAAAAACATGGCCTTGGAGGATTACACTTGTGAAATGTGCATACTACAGAGGGAGGAAACATTATATCATCTCTTCCTGAGGTTTAATTTTGCGCAAGCATGTTGGGAATCCGAAGGGCAAAGAAGAAGTACTTCCCACACATCAAGCAATGGATAGACAGTCTTTGATCTTCTTTGTTATCACTGCTTTCTTTCTCTTTGCCTTTTCTTGAATTTTCTTGTAAATATACAGTTCTCTGAATAATAAACATAATTAATCAGTTGGGGCTTTAGCCCCTCCTGTTCTCTCTCTCTCAAAAAAAAACGTACTTTTTCGCCCTTTAAAGACGCGGGGTTGTAAAAGATCTAATAAGTTCTTTGGTACTAGTAGACTCGGAATGGAATATACTAATCTTTAGACTATATATAGCTCATTTGATTATGTAACTGAGCTCCCTGCCATATATTTTTGATTCCCTTCGGTATTTTTATTCCTTGACGTCAGTCTAAACTACTATCTCCGTACGCTAATACTATAAAGCTATAGATCTGATGGAATTTTTTCAAAGTTGACTAAGAATATTATACAAATATTTAAAATAATAATATCAATAGTTGAGTTCACAGTGAATCTAGTAATTCATTTATATCAACAATATTCTTTTTATTATTGAGAGGCAAAATTGACTTCAAAAAACATAAAAAAATCATATATATGGGGAGAGAGAGAGAGAGAGAGAGTCACTAGAGACAATAAATAAATCAGAGGGAGTAAGAGAAGATTGTTATATCCAAATTGGGTCTTGGAAATTGTGGCACCTTGTGGAAATAGAAGTGAGTTATGATCCTAGTGTCCTGTTTGGATCAAGAGGCCCAATTGTTAGTTGACTAATTTTAGTCATTGTGAGATCAAAATAGGAGGCAAATAATGAGAGACTAATTTTTAGCCAACCAAAAGAAAATAGTAAAATTCTGTTAGTCAGAGAAATCAATTAATGCAAATTAATTATTAGTTAGAGCCTAATTACTTGTCCCATGGATTCACACATGGCCTAAGAGAATGCAAAGGTCTCGATATACGAGGATGGAGAAACAAGGAACTTAGAACATCTTCTACATATCCTAATAAACCCACAAACTTGTTTTTTGAGCAACACTTCAAAATTATAAGGGGTAATTTTTTTTCCCTTCCTCGAACATTCCTCCAAAAAGTGGATCAAAGACACCTTTTATAGGCCACATCAGCATTTGAGGGTACAAAACATTAATTCTATTAGGAATAGAAGGAATGAAGCTCTAATTCTTCTTGTTTGTAGCTACAAACGAGGGACTTTAGACGGTAGGAAAATATTGAGGGTAGTTTTGAAGTGTTGTTAGAGATGGATTTTTTTTATCGAACCCTATTATTTTGATTTAAAAGGAGTTTATACTTTATAGGGCTGTTTGAAGATGCACTTAGAGCCTATTTTGCCTATGGCTGCCATGGTGAACAATTTGTTCACCATATCACAGAGAAAGTTGATAACACCGTGAGCTAGAACAAACCAAACATATGCCAAAAATAGTCTGTCAAAAGTGTGGCAAGAGCTCGAAAAAGCCAAACTAGCCTTGGATGGGAGGATAAAAAGAAGGCAATTGATGAATCAAACAAAAATGATTATATAAAATTCTTTGTGGATTAGCATGTCACAAATTTATATTTTTGAAAGGGATAATTAACAATTGAACACGTTATATTTTTGAGAGAGAGAGAGAGAGAGAGAGAGAGAGAGAGAGAGAGAGAGAGAGAGAGAGAGAGAGAGAGAGAGAGATGTCTTTAGAGTTTGCGGTCAAACATTTTCTCCCAATCCTACAGTAACACTCACACGCATTGACGCGACTTCTTCCAAAGTCCGTAAAAGTGGCACTCATCTGTTCATCGTCTAGTGCAAGGCCTTTTGCTAGTGGGGGATGATCGCTAGGCGTGCATGCGAGGCTCATGGCACTCGGCTGTTTCCTTCCGGAGAGCGACATGGCACCTAATCTTATTTCCTCTCGCGATCCGGTGTTGACTCCTCTTCCCCTTCGCCGGCCGCGGGCTGGAAAAACGTCGTCGCGCAGTGCGTCGGCACCATGCGCGCGGCCCGTCTCTTTCGTTCGTCGATCGGCCAGGCACGGGCGCGCGCGCACGGCAACGAGGAAACTGCAGTGTGACACCACCGTCCGGGCTGCTGTCAGCAGCAGAAGCGCCCGCGCGCGAACTAGTAGAAAACTAGAAAAATGGCGTGCCGTTTGGCACGCCCAATGTCAAGCTTGATGACTGTAGTTGTGATTGATGAATTTGTGTTCACTTACATTATAGATCTTAATAGGCTTTCGACAATTGAGATGAAGTTGACCGAAAAGCTACTTTTATATTGTACATTCTCTTAAAATTGAAAATTGAACAATGATGATGGCCTTTTTGATTTATCATAATGCTACGTTTGGTAAAAATATACAATTTATTCGTTTTGATTCATAGCAAAATAAATTACTAATTAAAGTCATGAAGTAGAGTAGAGTTTTGTCAACAAAAAGCCAATGTTTTACCACATTTTAATTACCAGGTATGTTCTCATGTATCCTAAATTAGTCTTTTGCAAAAAGAGAAAAAAAAAGGTATCTTGGATTACGTTATACAAATCATATATGGACGGCCTGTTGTGTTTCTTGGCACTAAGATTCTCATGTTGCATTTATCATACTATTTGTAGTTTCAGGGTGAGCTAACATACACAACAGAATACACAGGCAATTATGTATTGTACTCTATTAAGTTGCAATATAGTGCAACATTATGCAGATCATACATGGATGACAAGCATTATAATGGGACATCATTGCATTTATCTTGTAATCCGTTCTCTTACATGAAGCTAGGGATAGTACCATTAGGATTGAATTTTTTATAGCAGAACATTAAAATTCCATTGTTATTACAGCATTTCATTTACTTCACAGCTTGGTTGGAGCTGCTGATACATCAACAATTATCATTCTAATTGGATTAATGTATATTGCACCATATACTTGGCTTTGAAAGTACTAATTCTTCATGCTTAGTATAGCTGACAAAATTATCAACCAAGCAAAATGGCTCCCATAGTTGTTTTGCAATGTGAATTAGGGTCTCAAAATACCAAACATATGCATAAATGCATTAGATAAACTAAGCATAAGTAAATGCTAAAAGTTGTCCATAAGTATATATTGTAGAAAGTTGCAAACTATACAACAACATTTGAAGGAATAACATGTACAACCAAAGTCAGTTGCATGTTTCTCTTGCAGTCCATTTTGGTTAAATTCTTGGTAACTGAAGCCACAGATAGCCACTCACTTCTTGACATCATCTCCATGTGTGCCAGTTTGAATATCGAAGTGAAAGTCCTGCAAGTCCCATGGTCACCAGAAGATTAGAAGTTATAATAAAATGTACATGTAAGAGATGGTTCCTTTTCTGATGGATTGAATTGTATCCGATGGTATCAGTTATTTCCGATGAAGAATGAGGACTGAAAATTGCATCTATGAAATTCTTTTGGATTATCATCCATGTAAACTTTGTAATATAATAACCGTTGTGAAATAAAATAGTCTGAAATAAGAACATGCAGAACAATCATGTACTTCAAGGATACCTGCAAGGCCAAATTCAGCCACCTGAACTATGCTGCTACCAAGATCAGCTTCGCCTTGAGGACTAAACCTGCTAGCATTTTGTATACAATGGCCAATATATAACTGCTACCCACCAGTATTTAACTTTTACTTGAGAACATAGCTGCAGCGGGATGGGAACACTTCCAAATTATTAGGAGATGAGATGATTAATTGAAAGCAGAACATACTTCAATTATTTGTGTGAATACAATATCCTACTCGCTATTGCAAGAGTACCTTGAGAGTCTCAATTGAGTCGTCACAAGGCTAGATGGCACAGAATGAATCCTCTGATTGTATGTGTACCATCTCTCCTTGCCTTGCTCGTTCCTTTGCTCGCCAACCATTTATGATGCCGGATTGCAGGCCTTGGTTGTGCCGGAGCTTGCCTTCCGTGCTCATATTGTACCGTTCTTGGAGAACGGCATCATTAAAAGGGAAGATATGGCTGCAACTTTTTCACTTGATAACTGGGTAATATCAATGCGAGGATACATATTAAAGTCCCTTTTAAAGGGGAAGGAAATGTTTAGCAAAAGCCATCCTAATAAGACATCATCATCTCAAAAAGAAAATGTCCGCATCTAAAAACCTTACAGATATGCAGTTTCTTTTATATTGATGTGATGATTATACATATTAGCAAGCTGCATAAATTTATCGTTTAAAAAAAACCTTGTGACTCCAAGAAGGCTCTTTCCATGGCAAGGCTTAGCAGATCTACGATTTTCAGCTTACATATAAAAAAATGCAGCAAGATTACGATGGAACAATTGGTGGTCATTTCCGGATAACTTTTTTTGCCCATAACGCTGTTCATCCTTAGAACATCAGACCTTATACATAACTTTTGTGGCCAAGTGTGATTAATATGGTTTTTCCTTCTTGAGTTGTTATGTGCAGTAATTTAAGACAGTGCCAACTGGAAAGACAATGACAAATGGCATGAGTTGAAAATTTTTAAGCGCTGCACAAACATATCCCTCATACTTTTTGCTCCATTATCATATATATGGTTTCAATTAAGTGGACATAAATGGTGAAAGAAAACAAACTGAAAGAGTGTTACAAAGCTAAGCAACTCCATGGATCAGTCAGAGTTAGGTGAAATATGTTCTGATAAGACTACATGCTATTGTAATTGAGCTGATTGTCAGCAGGTCACTTTGCATAACCATGGCCCATGGGATTATCAACGTTAGATTGCAGGTAGGTATGGACGGTGCATGCAGAGTAAACTGCAGCAATTCATTGGCACGGTATTGGGGAAGATACAATTATTTTATTGACATGGTTTTTATACTGACCAAGGTAGGGGCAATAGGTCGAATACCTGATGATCCTCTTGATATCTCGCCGCATAATCTTCATCAAGTCGACAGGAAACATCATGGCAGCGCCCAATAGTCTTCCTCCGTTGCTTTGCCTCCCGTTCCATGTGAACATTGATCTCACGTCACGCCGCTAATCCAGACGAGCCCGCGTGTGGATGCATTGAGCAGCAGCCGCGAGTTCCTGGACCGTCGGCTTTCGCTCGCTCCAGGTCGCCCACTTTCGGAGGGCCTCCATGGCTCTCCCTATTTGCCCCGCGCGAAGCTCGGGTCGAGGCGGTGATGACGTCGGGGGGTGCCGCGGCCGGAGATGCGGGTGACGGGGACAACGCTGGAGGGGAACTTAGGCAACGCAAGAGGAAGGGAAAGAGACAAGGCGGTGGCGGAGTTGGGTGCTTCCGCGTCGGCCGTTGCGAGCACTGAGGAGGAGTATCCGGTGACCAATTCGTGGTGGCCGTTGAGGTGCGGCACGCGCTGATGCGTCATCGGCAGGAGAGGAGGCGGCGGAAAAATGACGAAGGCTCCAGACGCCAGCTTTCCTTTCGCTAATCTCTATCCGACGCTCCAGAATTTGTCGTACACCGATCGGACGGTAAGAACGCTAAATGATGACGTGGAATTACGTCAGCTCAAGAAACCTTCACGGTTTAGATTAGAAAAGATGCGCACCCCCACCGGGTGGTCAGGTGATTGAGTTGTTGATAGCGTGACACACGATGAGAGCCCAGAGGCGTCCACGGATTGCTTGACGCTCGGTTGTCTGACTCACCGGGACTCTGGTGCATATAATTACTTTTTGACGGCTGGCGCGTGAAAAAAAGGTGCTTTGGGCTGCCTGAGCGTGGAACGAGATGGATGGCCTGGATTGTTCGGTATGACTGTATATGTATGCCTGCTGGTATCTCCGCCTATGTGTACTCGGCCGCTTGACAAACAAAGGGCCTGTTCGTCTTCGTGCATAGCAAAGTAATGACTATCAAGCTTTTTTTTTTTCTGTTTCCCTTACAAAAAAAAAAAATTCATGCTTTTGGATTTTTTTGAGCGACAATTCATGCTTTTGGATGATGCTCGGCATGTAAAAAAAACTCACTCCCTGCAGCGATTTGGGCCGACAAAAGGATCCGCAAACTTGGGCCAGTGTGGACACGAGACTTGGGCCACGTAGATCAACTGAGCAGCCCACAGACTATTTTCTGCTTCTCGTTTGAATTTTTAAAACCCAAACATTTTAAAGGTATTACTATTTCAACATTTTTCTTGTATTCTTTTCAACATTCGTAACGTATATTTTCAACATTTCACTAAAAAATGTTGATGTTGTTAAAATGTTGAACTGGTATTTTAATTTTTTGTTTGAAAATGTTGAATATGTTTAAAGCGATCATATCACAACATCTCACATGGCACTGCCTCGCCTCGTTTGTTGCTTCCCTGCTGCATTGCATGCACAACAGTAGCTCATGTTTAGTTTTCGGAAAAAAAAACAGTAGCTCATGTTTAAAACTGCGCCTCCCCATGCCTATTTCTGTTGCTGCCCATACTGCTACTGCCGAATGAGATGCTGATCCTTCGGTTGCAAAATACTTCGACGCAAAAAGTCTGGCTGCTTCCGCATCCTGCAGGCGCCGAAAAATTCTACTACCTTCCGTTGCAAAATGACGTTGTTTCAGACGCAGATGCTAGTTCAAGTTGTACTAAACTTCTTTGTCGGAGCGACATCAAAAGAAAAATGAAGGAAGTACAATAAGTGAACCTGAAGTATGAAAAACTTTGATACATGTATATATATACTTCTTCCGTCCTTGTATTTGTCGTTAGGAAAGTAAGGATAGAAGGAGCAGTCGGGATCCCACATCATTGATTTTTTGAATCCTAGATTATTGGACAATATGCTACGAGCTAGTAGCAAAGATTCCTTGTTTGTCTGCATTCATTGACGTTTATGTGGTCCTTTTATTAAATTTTTATCATTATTAGTAGTAGTGCCTGTTGCTCTCTGAACCAAACTGTGGCCACCAAGGCCATTTGATAAAAAAGACATGCATAAGACCACTCACAGCATCCTCAAACACTGCAGACTGTCATCCATTCTCGTCACCACGTATAATTAATTTTCTCACTTTAAATTTCTTTTTAGATTATTAGTGGCCGGCGCACGAGCAGTTGGACGCCGCCGTGGCCGGGGACAGCCGCTGCGCCGATCTGCACCACACCCCGTCCGCCTGGAACCAGCGTAAACCTTCTCCCGCGTGTATGCTCGCTGGTACATGTCACGGGCGGTGCATTTCCTAGCTAGTAATAGGAGTTTTTGTTCCATTTGACCATTTCCTCGTACTCGCTCCATTCCATACTTAAAACATGAGAACATTAGTCCCTACCGTTCATGTTTATAAAGTACTATGAATTTTTTTTTGGGCAATAAAGTACTATGAATTAGGGAGTGGCAATCATAATTGATGGCCATATATACCATCCTCTCCAGTCTCCTTCAGTTCCAGCTTAGCCAATAAATATTTGCTTCGCCAGTTCTGATCCAGGACCGGACAAGCTAGCAAGAGTGAGCGATGGGCGCCGGTGCGGCGGCGTTGCTGCGGGAGGCCTCGCCCTGGAGCGTGCTCGGCGGGGCGGCGGCCGCGCTGCTCCTGTGGTGGGCGGTGCAGGTGCTGGAGTGGGCCTGGTGGGCGCCGCTGCGGGTTGATCGGGCCCTGAGGGCGCAGGGCCTGAGCGGCACCCGGTACCGCTTCCTCTGGGGCGACATCAAGGAGGACCAGCGCCTCACGGCGGCGGCCCTGGCCAGGCCCATGCCCATGGACCGGCCCAGGCACGACATCTTCCCGCGCGCCGCGCCTGCACTCCACCGTGCCCTCGAGCAGCACGGTATGTGTGATTCAATCGTTCCCCGCAGTTACAGCCATCCATTAGCTTTAGCTGAACGTCTGGAGTCTCATCTCCGGCACAAAAAAAAATATTGTTCCAGGTAAACTGTCGTTCACATGGTTCGGGCCGACCCCAAGAGTTACCATCACTGACCCTGAGCAGGTCCGCGACGTTCTGTCCAATAAATCTGGCGACTTTGAGAAAACGAGTCTGGCGACTCGCCTCTCCAGGGTGTTGCTTGGTGGGCTAGCCGTCCTTGACGGTGAAAAATGGGTCAAACATAGGAAGATTATGAATCCAGCCTTCCACGCAGAGAAGCTAAAGGTAACAAAACAATACTGTTTAATGAAAAGACTTTGTTCGGCAGATATGCAAAACTTCAAATGGGCCATTAATTCTGTCCATTTGCTGCGAGCCGTGAATTTTGTTCATTTGCGGCATTGTATGCTTGTCAACTGTGTGAGAAATAGATTCATAAACAAAAGTTAAGAGCTGACACATACTCTAGCTATTTAGTAATATGCATAAACAAAAGTTGAACTGACACATTGATGGATTTTTTCCCGTAATAATAGACACAACATGTCAAGATAAGTTAGCTCTGAGCGTCTGTTTGGTTGAATTAAGATCTTGTAATTTCTTCCTGCCCTGTTCACATTCTCTTTCGAAATATATTGTTCAGGGAATGTTGCCAGCATTCTCTGCATCTTGCAGCGAGCTGATTGACAGATGGGAGAATTTGGTTGCTGCTTCCGTTGGACCAGCCGAGCTGGACGTTTGGCCTGAGTTCCAAAACTTATCAGGAGATGTCATTTCAAGAGCTGCGTTCGGTGTCAGCCACCAAGAAGGCCGAAGGATTTTCCTACTTCAAGCCGAGCAGGCTCAACGCCTTGTTCGATCATTCAGGACAAATTACATACCAGGCTTCTCGTACGATTCCAATCTAATAACGATTGTATTAGTAATGCTTGTTCCGTGCCAGTTGCTTTATTGCTTTCTTGTGTAAGGAAAGCTCATACTCATACTACCTTACCCTTCAGGTTGTTGCCAATAGAAAACAACAGAAGGATGAAGGCAGTCGATAAGGAGGTCAAGACGATCCTAAGGGGCATAATAGAGAAGAAAGAACAGGCCATGAGGAACGGTGAAGCTACCACAGACGACCTGCTTGCGATGCTATTAGAGTCAAACATGAATTACAGCGAGTCGGACGGCAAATCCAGCAAGGGGATCACCGTGGAAGAGGTGATCGATGAATGCAAGCTGTTCTACTTTGCAGGGATGGAGACCACCGCCGTACTGCTGACATGGACAGTGGTCTTACTATGCATGCATCCGGAATGGCAAGATCAAGCCAGGGAGGAAGTTCTCCGAGTCTTTGGCCAGAGCACACCAGATTTCAGTGGCATTAACCGGCTGAAAACAGTGAGTGTCGATCAACACTACACAAGTGACTTCGTTAATTATCTTGAGATTCCTGAGCATCTGCGCGGCTGGCCTGAGTACATGATTCCGTTTGCGCGTGCCATTCTTGTGTTTTGTGACAGGTGACCATGGTGCTGTACGAGGTGCTACGCCTCTACCCTCCGGTGGTGCTCATGAACGGCCGGACACACAGGCGCACAGAGCTTGGAGGCGTCATGTATCCGCCGGGCGTCATGCTGGTGACGCCCATGATGTTCATCCACCGCGACCCTGCCCTCTGGGGAGACGACGCCGGCGAGTTCAACCCGGGGAGGTTCGCCGAGGGCGTGTCCAAGGCGTGCAAGGACCCCGGCGCCTTCGCGCCGTTCAGCTGGGGGCCGCGCGTCTGCATCGGCCAGAACTTCGCGCTCCTGGAGGCCAAGATGGCCGTCTGCATGATGCTGCAGCGCTTCGCGTTCGAGCTGTCGCCGGCGTACGTGCACGCGCCATACACCGTCCTGACCCTGCACCCACAGCACGGTGTTCCGGTCAGGCTGCGCAGTCTATGATCAGCGATGATCGCACATGCATGTTGCCCCAGCCCAGCAACAAGGACCATGCCCGGAACGGCAGCAGGAATGTTTCCATTTTTTTTTTTCTGAAACGGGCTGGAATTATGTTCAAGCAAAAAGGATATTATATGCGTTTAAAGTAAGGAGAATCCTGAAGAAAATTAAAAAGGAAAAACAATGAAGTCCTTGTCAGTCCTGCATAACATAGTTCATCTTCCAAGGAATCCCACGCTCACTGTACCATTTTTTCAATGCTTGGCGGCGACATAGATGGAGACAAATACCTTAATCAAAGCTCAAAGCAGTGACACCAGCCCGCAAGAGACAACATGTCGAGCCAACAATAGTCACACATAGAAACCATTGAACGACCACCGGCTACCACTTTATCGAGGATGACCAAGGTCAATTCTGCCACCACCAGATCATGATCCAGCCGCATAGAATCAAATCCTTGGATGTAAACCCTCTAATAACCTGAACGCACCACGTTGAGATATATAAACTCACACAAGAGTCATTGCACTATGCACCAAAAGTGGTTGCCGATGGCGTAGATCTTCTTGATGATCACAAGGCGATATGGTTCTCTTCTTCTTAATAAAATACATGCAATGCACGTTCTAAAAAAACAAGGCGATATGGTGTTGTGATCAACAACACCACAGGAAACCATAAATCCATAGAAATTCTGCCGGGAATGGCAATTAAATCAATGCTTTCTCACCTAATTGACACCACCGAAGAAATTCTTGGAAGCATCAAAACTTCGGAACCACGAAAAACTCATACCTAACTCCATTTAAATAAACTATCAACCAAGGCAGCTGGGTCCCACTTTTCCCTCGTAGGCCTTGAGGACGCTGGGGGAGAGGAGAGCCCAACAACAGCCTTGTTTTTTCCTTTCGTTCAGGAGGGGGATTGTTTCTTTTCAACAAATAGAGTTAACCTTTAAACCGCACCCATTTTTCATGGTTGTACACTGTTGACGCCGTATTTTGGAGAGCCTTTGACACGTGGCGAAAAAGATAAGGGAGATTTGTATTTAGAAAAGACGCCGTGTTGACCGGAGTAGGAAAAGATCTTGGTCGTTGTGATCACGATAGGGATAATTTATTTTCTTGAGTCAGAAGTTAGGAGGAGTCGTGTTTGTTTCCAAGTCGGATGCCTCGGGTGTATAAATATAAATCCAGGTGTTTGTAAAAAAACCCTAATCACAATCAATACAACTCTCGGCGCATCGTCAACCTGTTTTTTTTTCGACGGGTTTCTTGTTCGAGCGGGCTGTATCGGCACGATCTCCGCGAAGGGCAGGGAATTCGTCACCTATGGTAATTTTCTGGTTTATCTAGTAACCTTCTCGTCTAATGCTTTGATCAAATTATCTCACTGCATTAGGTTGATCGAATCTGCTAGTATTTTATCAGTTTAATTGCCAGTTATCCGGTATCTTAGATATATCTAGAATTGCTAGTAGAATTGGCGTTGTTATTGCTGTCTCGGTTAGGTCCGAGTCTACGCAACGTCTGTCTGATGAGCATTGTATAGGCAGATTGAGTATACTCGAGTCACTTTGAATTTATTTATTAGCTAAGTCTTCCACCTAATTATTTTTGATAGAACCTTATTGCTGTTTCGGTTAGTTCTGATCCTACGGGTTTTATTAAAGTAATTCTGTGACGTGGCTTAGCCGATAGATCGATCTAGGGTTTTATCGGAGTGTTTGGCTATTTGGCAACGTATCCTTCTGATATTTAGATTTAGCCGATAGTTTGCTCTGTTTTACCAGATCTGTTCTACAAAGTTTCTTCTATTGTTCAATAGCTGATATTCAAGTAGCCGATGATAAGAGGCCAATAGGGCATAGTCGATAGTCACAGTCGATTGCCTTATCTATTTTATTCATATCATCGACTGTTTCAGCGATATCCGATTATCGGCTATACATCGGCCTGTTTCTCGGGCCGGTGACCCAAAGAATTTAACACTTTTGTCTTTTTGTTAGTTTTCAGAAAAACTGACTGGCACGCTTCGGGATTCGTACGGCATACAAAACTTGGTCCTGCACTGAAGTTAAGCAGGTTTTCCAGGCCGTTTGTGTGTGATTTTCGGATCAACATACACTCAAAAGTGAGCACACAGATTAGCCAACATATATTTATTTTCCACTCTAATTGATCTAGATTTAGTTGTTAAGTAGAACCATAACAGATGATCTTTTTATTACACTATTTTTGTTTAAAATTTCACCAACGTTGACAGATATAGATGAGATGGTGAAAAAAACATGTTTATAATTTTTTAAAAGTCCGGAAAAAATCATAGATATGAGGTGGTGTGAAATACGAATATGAAATTTAAAGTGCAAACTCAATTTATTTGGAATAAACATAATTGAGAAAGTGTGAAGCAAAGTGCAAAAGTATGCCACTATTTTGTCTTTTTGCTCCCTCTTCATTCATATCGTTAATTTTTATTACTTTCAAACCAAGAGTACTTGAAACTTCGTATGCATATGTCTCTCAGCATCGATCTTAATTTATTTATATTTTGAAACATCTAAACGTATAATTTTAGAGGGTTTTTGCGATTCCTTCGATTCACTAAATATGTTTTGATAGGTTATCACATATAATCTATCTCGTGACCCAATTAGTTCTAACCTATACAAAAAGTATAAGCTTACAAACGACCATGGTGGAACTCGCAAAGATGAGAAGGATCCATGTTAGGGTTTATGGATGGATTTTGGGCTTCCTCTCTCTTTCCTAGCTTAAGAACCCGGTGGTGTTGAGAGTTGGTTGAAGTCACGGATGGGGAGTGATGCTGGAGTAGTGAGCGAAGGGTGGGGTTGGAGGGGCGGTGATAGACTAGTGGGACAGAGACTGTGGAGGAATAAGGATGCACTGACCAAAGTCACTCTCCAATAGCTTGTTAATCGCTCTGAACACCGTCACTTGTTCGGATCGTGGCAGATGAAAAAGACATGACCTTCATGATTACCCTAGAATGCCCATAGGGTTAGCACTAGAGTGTGAGTTTTAGGAGCTTGAGGGGCAAATGCCCCCTACCCTCTTGATTTTTTAATAACGGTTCCATTAGTTAGTTGCATTGGAGTTTCAAGTTTGAGCATTTTATCTATAAGGCTCATCTCCACAGGGATTTCATCTTTGATAATTGAGATGCCACATAAGCAATTTTGATGATATAGCAAAATAGTTATGAGGAGAGAAAGAGAGAGGAGTTTTATCTTGATTAAACTGGACATACATGGTTACCTAGATTTAAAATACACGTACACTTTTTTTTTTTGACACGGGCACTAGTATTGGATGATAGAAATTTCATTCTCAACCAATGCAACAAAACAGAACTAAGTGCTATGAACCTATATTGTAGAGATTATTTCATTTATGATTTCGAAACGATGACACTTTTGAAAACAACAAAATTAAACCCGCAATTAGGATTACCCTCCATATAAAAACAAACTAGTATGGCGGCCCGCGCATTTGCGCGGCTTGTGTTGTATTATATCAAATATCTTGTTAATTTATCATTATATTATTATCATTCATTTTTCTATCACCATTATTTCCAATTAATTTATTTATAATTATGCGTAATGTTGCGCTGTTTTTCAAAGTGGCAATGGTACATAATTTTTAAAACTTTTGTATGACACTTTGGACTAATTTTTCAAAATGGCAATAGTGAATAACTTCTAAAATTATGTGAAGGGCATTTTGAACTATGTTTTTTGTAATGGCAATGATGAGTGGTGACATAATATTTAATTTTTCTCTAATTAATGTGATGATTTCAACTGTTTGTCGTCAACTGAGCGAAAAATCTCAGTGGGCGACTTCTTTGACACAGAAGTTGGGCTATATACATATATGATACAGATTATGATCAGCACGTTTTCAATGGATTTTTATTCACAGTCGATGCTGGTCAGCCTTCGGTATTTCATCTCTGACTTGGCCGCATGGTCTAGTTGTCTAAGAATTTAATTTGGACCATGTGGCCATCTTTCCCAATTATATTTCCTTACATAGGATATAATTTGGCCTTAGCCCTGCTGCCTCCATATAACATGTACTGGAACCAAAACTTTCTACTTGATTGGGCAAGATCAGTACCGTTTGCTCTGGCGTTTTGGGTGGTCCATCTAAACATGTTCATCATATAAAAAAAAATGGCAATTGAACCTCTAGGCCAGCTCACCAGATAAATGAAAAATAATTATTTATATATATAAATTGATTAAGAAGATTTTCTAGTCACGTGAATTACACAGTTGGGCAATCAATAATTTTTCTAAGTTTAATAATTTTGATTAAAGTGAAAATGGAACTGTGAGTACAGTTATTGGAACTGGAATAAAGTAAAGAATGAAAAATCGTTTTATAAAGCATAGTAAAAATATGCATTGGTAATGGTAAGGTACAACATTTTATAACGGAAAACCTACATATTCATATCTTGCTAAGCGGTTGCCTAGTATCTAGACTTTCAATAAATAAATAGGCTATAAACAAAGCAACACATTGTTTCTTATATAGAAGAAAAAACTGACTACGACCGAAGAAAAACTTCATAGCTGATTTCTCCCAAATAGTAAGAGCGCTTTGTACACTTCGCTGGGTACTTTGGCTAACTGCTTTAGAAGCTATTCAACTAATTATCGGATAATACTAATTCATCATAACGATGAAGGAATTTTTGAAAAAGGTAGTTATCAGCTCTCCTAGGAAATCAGTTAAAAGAGCTTGCCCTGTGCTTGACTGAGAGTGAATTCCTTGACAATAGATATCCATCATTGGACACATGTTGATGCAAATAGTGAAAAAGATGACACTTGCTTCTTTAAAATCACCAGTTAGCAAGAATGGACGAAAAGAACTTGTGGGTACTTACTTATTTTAAGAGAAGCTGGAAAAGTTCATGCACACCTGCACGAAGGCACTCAATTTTTCAACCCTCATTAGTTTCCTAAGTTGCTTATATGTGTTGAGCATTATGTAGTGAAGAGGTCTTATAGATCAGCAGTTCTCAATATGATAATTAACTTTGATAAAGTGCTTCAATGAAATAAACCTCTACCTTCAGAAAAACCGTGAACTCCTCTTCTATTTATTCTTCTTTTCACCTTCTTCCTTCTTTTATTTCTCCTCGACCTGAATGTGACCATGGACAAATCAGAGGAAGTAGTAGTTACACAACAAAAAGATCAGAGGAAGTAGTACTGCAAATATGCATTAAGAAACTTTTGGGTGTATATTGTATTTTCAGCAGCTATCATACCAAGATAAGCACATAGTTTAGTAGTTTGCCTCTCAAAAAGAACTCAAAAGCGTCTGAATCTTTGCACTGGTTCAGATTTCTTCTTCTTTTTTTTTCTGAACTTCTGATCCTTGAGCTATGGCTGTATGTAAGGTGTGCATCTTATTACTTTCGACTGAACGACAATATGGTTTCGATGGAACCTTAAAGTTTGATCCTCCATACTGATCCTTCTTAGGTGTTTTTATAGCATGTTACGTGTAGTGATGTATAGAAATATTGTATTTTGCAATAATGATGAGGGAATTATTTTGCATAAATCTCTTTCAGCAATCTGATTTCAAGGTTACTTAAGTGCTTTTGGGGTTCATATATTGCATCCCTGCAGAGGCTACTATGGTCCACTTTCCAGCAATCTTTTCCAGGATAAACATAAGGACATAGTGTCTTATAGATATAAGTAAAATCGTTTTTTCTCCAAGAAATTGTGGTTGAGTATTTTATCTATGAACTCTGCTCAACAATTCAGACTCGAATCAAATTCTATATCTGTGCAAAAGAAAATTTCAAGAACCACGATTTTTTTTTTCTTACCTTACATGAATCCACAATTGGAACACCTGCTTCTTGCTTCTGTGCATGAAGCGAGATGCATGCTCAGCAAACAGCTTCTTGCTACTTGGATCTAGCTAGGATGGAAACAACTGGAACAACAGCTTCGTGCTACTGATGTGTACCCATCATCTTTTTCCTGGATTACCAAGGGATGGAATTAGTGGAATGATGCAGTGCAGGGATGGATCGGTGGAGGAGATGCATGTTTTCCAGACAGTGCATTATAGTATTACATGGATCACGTCATAGGCATCGATTGAAAGCAAGATTGCGGCTACGGAAGAAGACCGCAAAAACAACCCTTATTTCATAATTCAAACTCATGGAAGCACATTGCGGCACTACGGCAGATGCATAACAATTCGGGGAGATCTCCAGTGAAGAGGTCTTTGTCTTCTCCATGTCCTTTCCTATTAAGGTTGGCGTCCGTCCTTTATTTTCAATAAACCCCGATCGAGTGACGACGACGGGATGTTCCACTGGTCGAGCTGTCGTGAACGGCCGCCGTGCGCGAGCTTATACTCCCGTCCCGTTCCGTCCTCTCCATGGTGGCGCAGGTAAGGGGCGGCGGTTCCAAGGAACACCGTGGTACCTGCGAGCTAGCAACTCAGGTCGTCATGCGAACGCACGGCGAGATGTGGAAGAGTGCCGTGCTATGCTATCCGTTCCCGATCGCCGTCGCTAGGGTTCTTCGATCGTGGCTATTAATTTTCTCGCTGGCAAGGTTTCAATGCTGGGTAGGGCTACGACTTCATACATGAGGGAAATAAATTAGTTTCAGAGATGAGGAATTTTTTCTATCAAATAGAGATGAGGAATTTGGAACATTTTTGGATACATAGGTATAGGGGTAATTTGGATAATTAATTTCGTAATGGCAATGGTGGGTAATTTTCTCTTCTTATTTTTTTTGATTAACGTGGTAATTTCTAGGCCTTGAGAGCGAACGTTAGGGCTTCTTTTTTTCTCTGATTAACGTGATAATTTCTAGGCCCTGAGAGCGAACGTGATGGCTCCTTTTTCTCGTCACCGCGCGTTGCTGCGGAAATTTGTGAAAAAATATAGATGAACATAGGTGGATTTCATAAAAATTAAACATTTAAAAGGGTGAGTAAAAATGTGAAGTAGATGGGTTATGAATAACATGTTCAGAAAAGAAGGCATATGGAGGGAGGGCCATAACTTTTACACACATGGCGTTAGTCTCTACCAAACAAAACACTTACCTTGTCCGCAGTTACACTTTGAAAGGATCATCCAATGTACCCTTCTGTTTTGATTTAAAAAAAAAAGGTTATAAATTATCCTCTATGCATGTAAACTCCAACGACCGAACACTATGAACACAAAGCGCTATTTATTTTAAGATAAGAATACAGAGCGCTAGCTGTTACCCTTGATCGATATGAGAGATGCATAGAATCAGTGGAATCATGTTGGTAGCAAAATAGGCAAAAATCAAATTGAATGGGACAATCTGCAAGCAAGAATTTAATTAGATGTCAAGGGGTTAAAACACATTGGTTAATGAATTACAAAGTTAGTGAAGATATGAAAATTTGTGCCTGTCAGAACGTACATTGGACAGGTATTGTAGTCGTTTATAACAAAAAAAAAAGGTAAGTAAGTAAAGGCAAAAAAGAGAAACTTACTTGATGTTGAGAAAAATGATTTGAAAGAGTTAAATGGAAATGGATCGGACAAAAGGACTGGGTCAGAATAGCAAGAAAGCAATTGATAGAGAGAGAGAGAGAGAGAGAGAGAGAGAGAGTGAAAGAAAGAGAGAGGGGGGGATTTGTACTGGACCTCCATGAAGCTTTGTTTCTCACGTAGAGAAAATAGGATTGCCAAATCTTACCACCTGCATTCCTTGGGAACGAAAAAAAAGAAGGGACCAACTATTGATAGGCAAACAAATCGATAATTGAACGATTGCTCTAAGTGCAATCTTCAGGAGGCGAGAGTGAGAGGCTCCAGCTCCCTTGGAGATGGAGACGTCAACTGATGGATCCTCATGATTCAGCGAGAGGAGGAAGCTGGAAAGATCCTGCCAATAAACTGAAAAAAAAAATCAGAAATAGAGAGCGATTGAGTTAGGAATTGAGGAGAGGGGACATGTGGAGTGCCCCTCATCGTGGTGTGCAGTGCATGCGTATTAGTAACAACCTTTGGGCTCTCAAGCATTGATTTGCAATGGAATTAAATAAGAGAAGTCAATGAGGTAATGGTTGGCTGGTTGGTGGGTTTAATTGGGTAAACAAAAACTGATTTCTTTCTTTATTAGATTTTGTGCATGAGGAGAGTTTCAGTTGTAGCAACCGAGTAGGCAAGGTGATTGAGGATAGTACATCCAAAGGCTGAAACAAACACATAGTGTTGCATCGGATGGTTGAAACAATTGAGGTGATGTGGCTGCTTGAGGTTTGAGAGAAATAGGAGTTAATGATCTTTTTGTGGTTGCACTTATAAAGAAAGAGTAGATAGATGGAGGGAGTACTATTTTCACCATTGAGCAAAATTTTATCCGTCCACACAATAATACACACTACTTTTATTCAGATAAAACCTCGAATTCTAAAGTACATACCAAATCATTGCCCCTATACTTGTCGCAGTACCGTGGTCAGAGTTTCCTAAGCTTGATCGGAGCACCGTGCTGAGGGTGCAGGGTTATCACGGTGTACGGAGCGTGAGTGTAGGACGGCGAGAGCTCAAAGGAGAAACTCTGCAGGATGGTGCAGAGAGCCATCTTCGCTTCTAGCAACGCGAAGTTCTGGCCGATGCAAATCCGGGGACCCCATCCGAATGGGAAGAAGGCTGTCTGATGCTTGGTCGCGTTGGAGATGCCATCGGCAAACCTCTCTGGATTGAACTCGCTTGCATCTTTCCCCCAGATTTCAGGGTCGTGGTGAATTGAGAGAAGTGGCAGTAGAAGGTTCACTCCAGCAGGATACTTGATGCCACCGAGCTCCATTTCCTTGTACGTTCGTCTGGTTAGGAAGATGACTGGCGGGTACAGCCTAAGGACCTCGTACAGAATCATGGTAACCTGCGAAAATAAATCAGGTTGTCAAGATCGTCACTCCAGTTTTATGATACATAAAACATTGTTTTCACTCCAATTAAGTCCCTCTTTCACACAACTTTGTATTTCTCCTGCACAAATATAACCTACAATGCGTGAATCAATCTATAAATGCATACAGTATGATTGCTTCAACATCGAAGTCTTTCCAGCATCTTCTACTGTTCGGTATTATATTCACCAACTCAGCCATGGGTACAAGGTACTAATGTTAGTACATACATTTAGAAGCAAACCAGTAGTATTCCCCCAGAATCATGATTCATGAACGAAGTACAAATAAAGTGAGAAACGATTTAAAAAACCTGAACCAAATACTATTATTTTTAGTAAGCCTGTAACTTCAGACGGCATTTGAATACAAGAGAGAAACTGATTTTATACTTACGATCTTAAGACGGCTCAGACTATCAAAATCTGGTCTACCTCGTCCGAATTGATTCAACACTTCTTCTCTTGCCTTATCTTGCCATTCTGGGTGCATGCTTAGCACAATTAGCGTCCAAGTAAGCAGGACTGATGTTGTTTCCATACCCGCAAAGTAAAATAGCTTGCACTCCTCAATTATGTCTTCTGTTGTCATTTGTAGATTCACTTTCCCATTTGATTGTCTCACGTTTGACTCCACCAATAAGCCCAACAAGTCATCATTGTTGGTTTCACCATTTTTAATAGCCTTCTCTCTTTTCCCAATTATCCCATGCAGAACTCTGCGGATCTCCCGATCGATTTCTCTCATCCTTCTGTTATTTTTGGTTGGCAAGAACCTGCATATGTTCAACAGTGTCAAACAAATTCTCTGTTGCTATTTTCAAACTGAGAGTACAAAAAAGCATTCTGTTGTCTGATTTCCTTCCCTATAACATTGGAGTAGTGACAGTAGTAATGACAGTAATAATGTTCGTATATATGTTACAGAAAAACATCAATCTGTACCTTCACATTTCGTAGAAAAGAAAAATGTTACTGAAAACTTGGACAGAAGATTATCACTAAAATCCAGCAAAATGTAGTTTTTTCCTTTTGCTCAGATATGCATCTTGCTGGATCTTTCCACAAAAGAAAAAAATGTTACTGTTAAGAGGAAAAAGAACTAACCAATATCCTGGGATAAAAATTGTTTGAAAAGACTGTATGAGGCGTTCAGCTAGCTCTGCTTGCAGCTGGAAAATTTTCCTCCCCTCCTGGTAGCTGCTACCAAATGCCGTTTTTGAGATGACGTCTCCAGTAAGATTCTGGAACTCAGGCCAGATGTCTATCTCAGAAACTCCTTCAGAAGGCATTGAACTCTCCCATCTACCTATCATTTCGACGCAACATGCAGAAAATACTGGCAGCATCCGCTGTGAATGGAAAAACGCTATTAGAATATTTACAGAGTGGATTGTCCAATAAGCGGCCTGTTGATGTTTGGAATGTGCAGAAAGAAAACAAATTAAAGAAATTCAGTTAACAAGAACCTTTATTTTCTCATGGTGAAAGGCAGGATTGAGTATTCTCCTGTGCTTTGCCCATTTTTCGCCTTCATGGTTCACAACACCATTGGCAAGGAGTTTGCCGATGCGGGTACTCCGTGCTTTGCCAAAGTGCCCAAACTTATTAGATAAAATCTCTCTCACTGATTCTGGGTCTGGAACCATCACCCTTGGTGTTGGGCCAAACCAAGTGAACGACTGTTTTCCTGCATTTGAGTTCTGAATCGCATAAGCAGAAGGCTAGCATACTGTACCTAAATCGTTTCTGAGAAGGTGGCTGTCAAAGAACAAAATTCCCCTTTTCTAGAAAGGGAGAATGGGAAGGTAATTGAATGTCACAAGGTATCAAAACCAATAATTTTTCTACTTGCAAAGTTGCAATCAAAATGCAGGCTCTAATCGATAGCTAGTCCTGTCAAGTACAAGCACATAATATATCCCACGAGAATAAGTTCACCAGTTAAATACTTGCAGCTGTGATTGCATCAGCTATTTCTATCTTCTGCCACATCCTCTACACCAATTATACTATACCATCCTACGACCGTGCAATCAAGCAGTTCTGCATATGCTGTTTACATGAGTACACTTAAGTTTGTAACCCAAGCTAATCTCAAGCCAAGCGTTCTGAACTTCTGATTCAACTATGTTTATATTTGCCCCTTTGTTTGGAATTCACGAAGCATAATCAGTGCTATGTCTATACCAAAAACTGGTAGTACCTCTTTTGACACCACCGAATTTTAAGCAAAAGGAAAAACTTTGGACGGGGGAGAATGAATACCGAGTTCTTTCTCTATTTTGTAGAACGTCGGCTGCACCCGGGGGATGATGTAGTGGCAGCCGACCGGCAGGGGCTTCTTGCGAGCCTCCCGGTTGATCCGGGCGTTCTCCCTCACGTCGCCGGTGAAGAGGCGGTACCGAGTCCCCTTGAGGCCCTGGGCCCGCAGGGCCCTGTCCAGCCGCCGCGGCGTCCACCAGGCCCACTCCAGCATCCAGGCCACCAGCAACAGTAGCGCAGCGGCGGCCACCGAGCCGGTCAGGGCCCACGGGGAGGCCTCCCGCAGCAACAGCAGAGCTCCAGCCGCCATGTGCAGTTTCTTGGGGCAGAGGAAGAAGAAATGAAAAGCAGAGAAAGGATCAGAGGGCGTTCGAACGTTGTGAGCCGTGCGTTCACTTAAATACAGAGCCATGGACCGACACGCGTCCTCCTTACTACTTCATCTTCACTTTGACAGATGTGCTGGAATAGGAACAACTTCTAAAAATTAAACAAAAATCAAGTGTTTAACTTTTTTCTTCTTCTCCAATGGACATCTTTTTTGTTGAAATTCTATTTCCGTGGTTTAACAATTCTCTATATCATGACAGAATGAACATATCAAGCACTAGATTTTCTCCGAAAAAGTCTAGTTGGTCTATGCAAGATGATGGTAAGGGATGATTTAAACCCGCACATCCCCTTCACTGGAATTTTGGTGGGCGCAAGCACAACATGGTTGTATATGTGGCTAATAAGCAAGTTGCCTAATCTTTCTGGTTAGAAATATTATACTAGTTCAAAGTAATTAAATCCTTTGTCCTATTCAAGCTTAAGTACGAATGCAACTCTTGCCACAATAGTGGCCGATAGATTCCTCGAAAGAAAAAGAATTGTGGTCGATATATGCTTTCAAAAGTTTTCAAATTTTTTTTTCCAGAAATCGTTAAACTTGCAAAATCTTAGTGCCTGTCATCAAGAAGGGTATTGACAACCCCGATCGATACGCGACGAGATGACATGGACTTCACGTGACAGCAGGGGAGAAATATGTTGAACACCAATTGTCGACAGGCAGGTTTTGAAGGATCATGCATAATTTACTGCAAACTCACAGTAACTGCATGTTTCAGTGTTGTGCTTGACAGGAAATCAGGACTAGTCCCCGAAAAGAAAAGAACGACGGTGAGTGACAGAGTAGCAATAATTCATAGCAATCTTCTAGAAGCATATATCTGCATGGACCCAAGAATTATAGAACCAGGGGCCCAAGGTGCGTACATGAGCACATGCCATACGTAGCCTTGAGCCACACATACCAGATTTGTCGCCGTGGAGTAGTGGACTGACTGAGGCACCTCAGGAAGGGGCAAGTCAAGGACTGAACTTTCCAACCATTTACTCTTGCGTGGCCACGTGAGCTAGAATGTTGTCGGTTCTGTGTTCTGATGAGATCTGATCCTGTTGGCCGGTCTGCATCTGTTCAATTGGTCCTGTAGACAATTAGACAAAGCTCGCATATCTTGGGGATCAAGCACGGACTACGTACAGTCCACGGTGATAAGGATTACGACTTTAATGGTGCAAAGTAGAAGTAATTCAGCCGGTGGGTGCAGGCAGCCGTCATGCATTGCGTCACGGCAGCACTGAAAAGGCCGGCTGAAATCCTCTCCTAGCCCAGCGAAGAATCGAGAGATGACCAAAGCGCTTGCGTAACAGCCCTTGTCCTGTACGGCTGTGTAGCTTGCACCGTCGCCTCCTTGGACACTTGGTGCTTCGTGACGACCGAGGCTCCCTTGCCTGGCCGTGCCCATCACGAGACAACGCAACGTGAGGCGGCGGCCTGACAGTCCAGTTCAAAGTTTCGAGCTCAAAAAGTCGAGAGACCGATGTCATTGGAGCGCAAAGAGCTCTGCGATCGGGGGTGATCCGCACTGCTGCAGTTAGACAGTTATGATATTCTAGAAGCAGTCGCATTGGGTACCAGTGTGAGAAGATATATAGCTCTGCGCTGGCTTTCCCTCGCGCTCATATATTTTTTTCTTTATGAGGACTTTTACGCTCTGTAATACTGCAAGCTGTAATAGCTAGTACGTATTCTAGGTTTACTAACATTAAAATTGTACCAAAATTTTAAAAATACACATTAAATTGCCGATGTGGCTGCCGACAGTATGTATGTTTTTATCCTCACAACAACCACAGTGAAGAACCATGTTAAGATGTGCCATGGTTCGGATTGATGATGAATAATTGACAATGGTGTTGATTTGAGTTGACATGAGGTTCGGGATTGAAATGCGAGATTTTGAGGGTTGCATAAGCAGGTTATGATTATGTTTATGGCTAAACGGAGTTGGCGAAGGTGTTGAGAAGATTGAAGAACGAAATGTGTTTGCTTGTCAAATGATGTGTAGGTCAATGGAGTCAACTTGATGGTCAACGGCGGGAGCATCAGGACCAAGCGGGAGGCTTGGGTCTATACGATCGAGAGGCCGGGTGAGGTCAAGGGAGATCCACACCGTACACGTGGCGGACAAGAAGCACAGAGGGTTTTGCGGCTTGGCCTCAAAACCGTGGAAGTGATGAAGACGGCAGGTTGACCAAGTCAAGGCGAACGGGAGGCCAAGTGAAGCGAAAGGTGCCCGAAGGGAAGGAACCGAGGAGACTTCACGGCGAGGTTCGCGAGGCGAGGTGACACGCGTCGATATCGAGATGGTTTTCCGGTTTGGCTTCAAACCCTGCGGTGGATGGTTTTCTGGTTTGGGCCTCAATACTGGCGGCGGTGGATGGTGGTGCACGTGGCACCATCGCGAAGCTTTCGTCGAGGCGAAGCAAAGTCGTGAAGGACCCGATGACGTTCGGGCGAAGGAGAAATAGTTGGACGGTTTGCCCACGGTAGTAGGTAGGAGTGTGTTATGCCTTAGAGGCATATTGGGAAAGAGAAAAGGGATATATAAGGTGGGGGAGTTGGCAGCTCACCTTGAGCCTCTTGGAGTTTTCCATTTTTGGATCTAGAGATAGGACTAACTAGGAGTGAGCTAGAGAGAGATGAGAGGAAGGAAGATGAGGTGAGAGCTTGTTTCTTCTACTTTCTACAAGAGAGGAAGGATGTGGGTGGCGCTCTAGTAAGGAACCTATGTAATTTCGTTCTTGTATCAATGGATTGGGTTTTGGTGGAATCAAATTCGTGCTCATGTTTCTCCTCCCTATCTAGTTCCAGAATTTCTCTTTTTTCTCATTGTTGAATGTATTTTTGTGGGAATTTTTTATTTCCTTTTTGGTGACGTTTCGAGATTAATTTCTTGGATGACTTCGGTGCTAGAACGTGTGAGAACATGCCTTGAGTGATCTATCACCAAATCTCCCCACGGTCACTTCGGATTTGTGGATTTTGTCCAAGTTCATGCAAACTTTAGTTCATCTGTTCGATTTGAAATCCGTAGATATTTTGTTGGGTTTTTGGCATGGATCCACTTGGATGAGGTTCCCCATCTTGTGACGCATCTATGGTTCAAGTTTCGTGATTTTTGGAGGTCATTTGGTTGGATTTCGGATTTTAATTCATCCGTTTTCACGTTCGTATTCTTGTTGTTCTGAAGGTCTCGGAGTATCCGACCTATGCTGGAGTATCCGTTAAGTTGCCCGATAAGTATCGGACAACTTAACGGAGTATCCAACATTCTATAGGAGTATCCGATACAGGAGTATCCGACAAGTGACTGGACTATCTGGTGGAATGTCTCAGGTGTGAATTTCTTGGGTCATCTCGTGAAGTGTGTTTCTACTTATTTGCTTCCGCTAGTGTTCCTACATCATCTGCAATCATTTCTACAGTTAGCACAACACTTTTCAGGTGTGTGTGTGATCTTGATGGGTCGGGACGTAGGCCAAGTTCTTTGCAAGAATTTTTATTGGCTCCAATTAATTCTCCTCTGATCGCCATCTCGGTCCTTCACACACCATAATCATATATGCTAAATAGGAGTATAGAGAAAGGATTGAGACACTGATGGACCGGGCAACTGACAAATCATGTCTAGTAAGAAGCTACGTCATCAGTCATAGGGTTATGTTGAACTTTTATAACATATTTTACAAGTTTAGAGACTAAAAATGTAATTTTAAGAATTTTTTTTTGTAATTACACAGTAAAACTCAGACACTCACTTCTATGAACGGACATACGTAAAATCTATCCTTATGAGCATCTTTGGCGAGCACTGCACAATCCAAATTGTTCTCCTTTGTAGTGTTAGAAAAGAGTCAAAGAATTATAAATCGGGAGAGGCAGCGCTTGAAGGGTTGTGCTCAATTACGAAAATATCCAAAGCGAATAGAAATCGTGGATCACAGCACGAGCTAGACGAAAATTTAGGAAGTGGATTTTGTAAAGTCAAATGTTTTTCTCATAATATTGTACATGGTTATCAATTAATGCGAAAGAACTGTAACCTAGTGGTTACGAGAGACTCACTAGCACCTCAAGTCTTACCGTAGGAGCGAATTTTTTGGGATTTAACGGCGTTGTGCTTTCAGCGGTAGGTGACATGGCCGTCGACAACAAGACGCCAGTGGTGACTTCGTCAATCTCGAGGATTTGCCAGCCCAGTCTTCAAAGATGTTCATAGGGGTAGGGTTTGCATATGTGTGTTCATAGGGGTGGGTATGCATGCGTTGTGAGTGTCTGAGTTGTATTGTGCAATAAAAAAATTATCCATTAATTAATGTTATGATATATTTTTCTATCAAATTATATTGGCATTGTAGTTTTTGTATCTCTAAATTTTCGAAGTCTTGGAAAGGAAATCAATTCCAGACATTGTCATCTATTATATTAATATTTGACGAAGAAAAAAAAGCCACACATTCATTCTCAAGGGCTAAACATTGCCACATTAATTTGAAAAATAAATTAGCCACCATTCGTCATTACATAAAAATAGTTCAAACTGCCCTATGTTTTTTTAAAAATAAATCACCCACCATTGCCTTTAGAAAGAAATAGTATATATATGATTTATAAATTATCCATTACTACTAACAATCAATAAAAATAACAGTAGTAGAAACATTACGATTATAAGACAAGTATATTTATCGGATTCTAGCCGTCCAAATGCACGGGCCATCCAATAGTTCAATTATTCAACGAAAGGTGGGGAAAAAATAAAGATAGCTCAATACAAGAAAACCCAAGGGCACTGTTGATCCTAGCAACATCCAAATTAGGGAACAGCCGTGCAATCATTACATATCATCGATAGACACCCCAAGCCGTGATAATTATATGGATCAGATTGCTCGGAGCTTGATTTGAGCACCATGCACGGGGCGCAACATCTTCACGGGATGAGGTGCATGTGTATACGAAGGTGCTAGCTCAAACTCGAAGGATTGAAGGATCATGCTCATCGCCATCTTAGCTTCAAGTAGGGCGAAGTTCTGGCCGATGCAGATACGAGGACCCCAGCCAAACGGGAAAAATGCCACTGTATCCTTGGACGCCTTAGCGATCCCCTCCGCGAACCTTTCAGGTTTGAACTTGTTAACATCACTTCCCCATATATCAGGATCGTGGTGAATGAACAACACGGGCAGTTCCACCATCACACCGGCAGGGTAAGTGATACCCCCAAGCGCCATCTCCTTGTATGTTTTTCGGTTGAAAGCAATGGCCGGCGGGTACAAGCGAAGAACCTCGTAAAGAATCATGGTTACCTGGAACCCGGAGTGAGCAAAAATTCAAGATTCTTGTTGTGCATATTCTTCATGAAAGAAAATCAATTGTTTCAACAAGTACTCACAGTTTTGAGTCGGCTCAGGCCATCGTATCCTGGCTTGCTTTTTCCGAACAGGCCTAGGACTTCCTCCCTTGCACGGTCCTGCCATTCTGGGTGCATGCTTAGTACCACCATTGTCCAAGTGAGCAGTACTGATGTGGTCTCCATTCCTGCAAAGTAGAATAGCTTGCACTCCTCAATGACATCTTCAATTGTCATCCCCACGCTGGATTGACCATTCTCGTCAGTATGTCTCATGTTTGACTCCAGCAATAGACCCAATAAGTCATCCTTGGTGCTCTCGCCTTCCTTCATAGCCTCAATTCTTTTCCCAATCATCCCTCGCAAAATGGAGTTGATCTCCTTGTTGATCTGGCGCATCCTTCGGTTGTTTTTGGTAGGCAAGGACCTGAAAACGGCACAGCAAATTCAACTACATACCAAGAGTACTAATGGAGAGTGAAAGAAAAAAATGGTGTTGCCGGAGAGGTACGTTGAATCAGTAAGGACAGACTACTTGTACGTATTGAAACTCACATGTATCCCGGAATTCCAAACTTATGAACGATGGACATGAGGCGCTCAATTTGCTCGCCCTGCAGCTCGAAAATTCTTCTTCCTTCAAGGTAACTGCTGCCGAATGCGGTGCGAGAAATGACATCTCCGGTGAGGGTCTGGAGCTCCGGCGCAACATCCAGCTCGCACGAGCCGTCAGAACCAAGGGACTGCGTCCATCTGATGACAAGCTCCTCGCAGCATGCAGAAAATGCCGGAAGCATGAGCTGCAGCATAGTGCGCTCCATGGGTCAATCACAAACGTAGTAAGAGATTCAAAGAAAAACAATTCACACGGACATATATGGAACCTCTAAATATGATTCATCTTCTTTACCGTACTTTTTTAGTAGGGACTATCGAATAAGAAAAGAAGACCCCGGCCTTCAAATGGATGCAGGCTAGATAACTGTATAAATGAAACTATTCTGCATACCTTGAGCTTCTCGAGATGGAATGCTGGGTTGAGGATCCTCCTGTGCTTGACCCATTTCTCGCCCTCGTGGCTCGCTACTCCTTCTGCGAACAGCTTCGACACCGCCCGGAACTGGGGCTTCTCGAAGTGGCCGAACTTATTGGAGAGCACGTCCCTGGCAACGTCCGGATCGGTGATGGTCACACTAGGGACCGGACCGAACCATGAGAAGCACACCTTGCCGTGCTCTCGGATGTTGTTGTGGACGAACGGCGCGATATGGGGCGCAATGTCGTGGCATCGCAGCGGCAACGGCCTCGACCCCGCCTCCTTGTTGATCCGGACGTATTGCTTCAGGTCGCCGGTGAGGAAACGGTACGGCGTGCCGCGAAGTCCCTGTGCGCGCAGAGCCCGCTCGAGCCGCCGCGGCCTCCACCACAGCTGCTCGAGCAGCCTGCCGACCGGCCACAGAAGCAGAGCGCCCAGGAGACCGTAGAGCTGGAAGCTCCAAGGCACTGACACAACGGCACTCTCGAATACTTCCGGAACCATTGCTTGTTAGCTCTCTCTGGTGAAGCTGGAGAAGACGGAGTGACTGGAGTAATGGATGTTGATCTGAATACCTGATGGATACGGTATTTGTTGATCTGAATACCTGATGGATACGGTATTTGGCGTCAGGTTGGCCCTCTTTTATAGAAGTTCCAGTGGTCATGCTGCTCCATTTATTTAAGGTTCTTTGTGTACAATCAAGGTCGTGGGCATTCTCGTCAGCCATATACGGCCATACCTCCCTCCTAAGGACCTTGGTGGTGAAGAAACTCCGACGGAGACTGATTAGTCAATAGGCTACTGTCATGCAGTGCTGGACGGACGACACCCACCACCCATGTGATGGCCGCTGCTTCTTTGCTGCTTCCATTTCGTATCCCGTGAAATCGGAATGGGACCGTTTGGAAACCACTCAGCTACTTCAGTACGTTAGTCGTTGTTCTGTCAATAAATCGTACTTGGTTCAAGTAAACATATTGTACTTGCTTATTTCCCAACATTTCTGCTAAATCAATACTTTTCATATTCCAGATTAATTTAATCAAAATAGCACAATCTAAAATGTAAAATCAACTATTTGGCTACTGAAACTTGACATTTGATTAGTATAAAGTAAGCACTCCAAAGCTTCACATCTATTTCTCTAAGGACTACCTTGCTTTTTTTCCCCCTCTTTGAGAACCACTAAGGACTACCTTGCTGGTCAAGCCCTGCACGAACTAGTGGTGTGAAGATTGGGAGGGAGCAGAATAAGTGGCGCATGCCTTAGCGCAACGCATGTGTCATTTGGGAGAATCTCGTTGAAGATCATATACACTCAAAATATTGAAGATATTTCTCAGTATTTCTCGATAACATATACACCTTGTAGCATATTCAAAAAGATGTCACAAATTAAGCGTAGCTTAACTAGTTAAGTTTCTGGTAGTGGAACCAACCTACTAAGCTGTAGATTTGCACTGGTGTTCCATGTATGACTAATTATTCTTTTGGTGGTAGGCGATGCGCCTATGATGACTTCGTAAATCGATCTCAAGATCAACCGACTTAGTCTTCGTTGTCGCTCAGGAGGGGTAGGGTGTGTGTGCGGGTTCATAGGGGTGAAAACTCATGGGTGTATGTGAGTGTCTGCGTGTCTATTACACGCGTTAGACAAAAAAAAAATATCAAAAGATGTCAAGACTCTGTTTGAACAGCTTCATTAATTTATGATAACTACCTCAGCGAATTGTGAGAACCTATTAACAATTTTATCGAATCTATTGGAACATTGTAGTCAAAATGTTGATTTAAGAAAATTATTGGAGAATTTAAATTTAAAGCACTATTCAATATTTTTGTGTAACTTATTTAAGAAATTTGCGATAACTAAACAATTTGCGTGTTAAATAAATTACATAATTTGTTGAAATCGTGTATTTGAATTGATAGCTTAATTTATAATATAGAGAATCTAATGATTCGTTACAGATAAAAAACCATCACTAAATCACCTATTGTTGCCACCAGGAAACTAAAAAATATCACTTAGCTTTATATTTTTTTAGGAAAACTATTTTCAGCCTCTCCATGTCGGCACACAGCATGCTCTTATTACAATTTTTCAGCTGCATAGCAGCCGGCATCTTAGTGGTAAAAAAACAAATAATTATAAAAGGACAAAGCATATTAATATGCTCATCAATGGTCTCCGCGGACTTGCTCACAAAGTGAATGTTCTCCCTTGTCTCTTTAGACTGCAGTGTGCCCAGAACCACAACCAATCCAACACCTCCGCCCCCCTAAAAATAGTACGGTTAAAAAGATGTATATTTGAGATTGTCAAAAATTATATCATTTCGATGTCACCGTATGGTCCAACAAAGTGCGGTAGCCCCGACCAGAATATGCTTTTTTGTAATCTTTCAGTTGGTACTCTTATAGCTAATTCCCTAACATATGAGAACGTGATCTAGATGGGGGTTGCACCCGTAGCTAAATACAATGTCCTCCATATTATCTTTGTATAATGACAATCGAAAGGTATTTTCTTGGTTCTTGTACTCTTCCTTCAAATGAACCAGATATAAGTCCATAAATAACTCCAAGACTTCTTTTCCTTCATTTTTTAATCCAACCACCCAAATTTTTCATTCACTTGTCGAAAATAAAGTTCCTTGAAAAAACGAAATTGTTCCACCTAAGAACTAATTGTTCCAGCAATACAGTTTCATTGTTTCAGCAGTGCAGTTTTGTTGTTCTAGCAGTATGTTTTCATTATTCTGAAAATGCGAGAGACATACAACATTTCAGTCGCCTGGGAACTAACAAATCTCTCTGTTTTTTTTTAATGTGCACCTCCACTTAAAGGCAACCTATAATCACACAATAAACTTGCTATCTCGACATTATCTATAGCAAGCTGAGTAGGAGCAATATATTCTTTACTCACTTTTCTTAATTCTTGTTCGTTTGCACAATTCCTGTTAAACTTATATTTGAGAGTGCAGGGATAACAATTACCATGTACTAAAAAAATAAGGTTTTTGACATAACTATATTCTGATAGACCAAAGCCTGATGCCCTTCCATAGCATTTTGGGAGACGTGGAGCTTTCCTGTGCTCACACGTCAATTCATAGCGACGTGGATAATCCGTTTTTCCTCCACGTCCTGCTCTCTCTCCCCGCCTTACCCCTGCTCCCGCCTCCCTATAGGCCCCCACCATGTGCTGCTCCTGCTCTTTGTGGCAGATGAGCCCATGCCCGGCCACAATTTTCAAGCCGCCTGATTCGTTGCCCCACCTCATGTCCGCTGTGAACAGAGAGAAAAAAAAAGAAAGAAACCAGGTCGGTGCCGGGATGGGAGGAGACGACAGAAAAGAAGAGAAGAGATCGAAGAGGGCGGCGCGGATCAAACTGGAAGGCACCGAATCAGAGACTCAGAGCCCTTATGCTGCGGTTCGGACGCTACTGCGAGATACGAGGGAGAGGAGAAGGCCGGATGGAGCTGCCATGCTGCTCCCCATGTGTCGGCGCCAACGCACAGGCCGTGGGCCACGCAAAGGGAACGGATGAGGAGAAGCCGCTTCAAACGAACGGAGGAGAAGAAGCCGCTTCAATCGGTGCTCCAGCAGGTTGGTTCCTATGAGAATCTCGGATGGGGACTAGGCGGAGGGGAGAGGACAACCGCTGATCTTTCTTGGGCCCGTCAACTGGCTGTGGGATAAAAAGTAACGAGAACGGTGAGGAAGAATGGAGCTGCTCGTGGAGGCAATGGAGGAGCCTTCCATGGCTCTCTGGCGAAGGGAGCTAATGGTGCTGCTGGTGCGCATGGGGAGAGCAGGAAAGGAAAGAAGAACAGAAGAGAAGCAGCCCGTCTTTACTCGCAGCTGTCGACGTGTGGAGAGCGGGACCGCGGCGTGGCCTTGCCCCATCCAGTGCGCATGCCACCCGTGATCCTGACAAGAACTGCGCTAGAGAAAATAACTGAAGAAAGAAAAGAGGCAGGGGTTGTTGTGGGAGTGGGACCCACTACCTTTTCATGTAATTTAACGACAAACATGCTGGCAAACGTTAAGCTGCAAGTTTCTTTCAGTGCCCCATTGATATATTCAGTCTCTAGAGGACGGAGACTTGGTAACATCTTAATTATCGCGATTAGCTTTGTTGGCCGTTTCCTCTAACTTGCGCAGCACTTCGTAAATGCAAAGTGAAACGCAGCAAATCTGGCTCCAAGTGGCCCTCCCTCGCGCGGTACATCTTGTTCCACAATCCAACCGTGCCGGCCAAGAAAAACATAGGCATCACCTACGCATAAATAAATAAATCAAGGGAAAAACATGTGATGCCAACGAAGCGCCCCAATCACCGGCTGGCGAGATGACCCATATGTCGATAAGCGGTCCGACGTCTTCAACTTTGATTTCACTACTTATACCAGTCGCTTGTACCAGTAGGACTGCACAGTGGCAAGATTGTAGTAGTAGCCACACGGCAGAGCACGAATCGAGAGTTAGAAACCGATGGACGGCGCCGTCGCAGCAGCAGCAGCTTCGGCATCGCCGTGGAGCCTGGCGCTCGAGGGTCTCCTCATCCTGATCGTCTCGTGGGTCGCCTACCGCGCCGCGGAGAGATGCTGGCTGCGGCCGCGGCGGCTGAGCCGGGCGCTCCGGGCGCAGGGGCTCGGCGGCACGGCGTACAGCTTCCCCGCCGGCGACCTCAAGGAGAACGCCCGGCTGAACGAGGAGGCGCGGTCCAGGCCCATGCCGCCGTGCCACGACGTTGTTCCGCGCGTGATGCCGCATCTCCTCAACACCGTCAAGGAGCACGGTATGTTTTTCTGACGCAGAGAATTAATCTTCCAAATCTTTCGACGTCTATGATGGCTCAGTACTTTTACTAAAAATATATAGCAAATCTTCGGTCGAATCTACCTGGATTTGTCGAATTTCAGCCTGTTCGGCAGGCTGTGTTGCAACCGTTTTACTGTAACGGCGGCTGAAGAACTAACTGCGAACACTGTAGCGGCTGCAGAAGAAATAACTATGGACACTGTAGCGACTGATAAGCAGCAGGCCAAGTGAACAACCTGTTTTCTTATATCCGACGTGAACTTTGAGGTTGACATCGTTCCAAAGGCGTTCTGAATTATTGGATGTTTTTGTGGACGGTATTGTGGCCACGACAGTCTTGTCCTGTTCACATAGCAAGTTGATCCCTGCTCTAGGACTCCATATCTGACTTGTTGCTAATCACCAGATTTCGTTTATAAGTAAAAAAAAAAATTCAGGAAATACATACTGGGCACTGTATTGTCATTTTGATGGTACGACCGAAACACTGAATTGCAGGCAACATTTGCATCACCTGGTTCGGCCCAGTCCCAAGGGTGATTATCGGAGAGGCAGAGTTAATGAGAGACATCCTTTCGAACAAGTTCGGTCATTTCGAGAAGTTCACGAACAAACGTCTGGGAAAGCTGCTAGCGCTTGGGCTTGCAAGCATAGACGGCGAGAAATGGGCGAAACACAGGAGGATCCTGAACCCTGCATTCCATCTAGAAAAGCTCAAGGTGCTCTTACGTGCTTCAAGTAGTACATCGTAACCTGATGCCTTTATTATACAGGCAATATATCAGTCTCGATTCAGTACGGCCACATGCATATACACGTGTGCTTATTACTTAAGTTGTTTTCAGCGCATGATGCCGGCGTTCTCTACGTGCTGCACTGAGCTGATAGATCGCTGGGAGAATGAACTCGCTGGTTCGAGTGGATCATACGAAGTGGACATCTGGCCGGAGTTTCAGAACCTTACCGGAGACGTGATCTCCCGCACGGCTTTCGGCAGCAGCTTCATGGAAGGGCGGAGGATCTTCCAGCTCCAGGGAGAGCAGGCAGAGCGACTTATCAAGGCCTTCCAGTATATGTACATCCCAGGCTTCATGTGAGTACCCTCTCACTCCTCTGTCATGCACACCTCCAGTCCTTTTGAAGTTGAAGGCACATGTGCATGTCTGCATATATGATACCATTCCTTATTACCTCTTGCAGGTTCTTACCCACGCCAAACAACCGGAGGATGATCGAGATCAACCGAGAGATCGAAGGGATTCTAAGAGGCATGATCGAGAAGAGGGAGCGTGCAATCGAGAAAGGTGAAGCAAGTGGCAACGACTTGCTTGGCTTGATGCTGCAATCAAACATAGACAGTGGGAAAGGCAGCCTGAGGATGAGCACCGAGGACGTCATTGAGGAGTGCAAGCTCTTCTACTTCGCTGGGATGGAAACCACATCTGTGCTGCTCACGTGGACGCTTGTCGTGCTAAGCATGCATCCCGAGTGGCAGGACCGCGCGAGGGAGGAAGTCCTCAGCGTGTTCGGCAAGGACAAACCCACTTTCGATGGCCTGAGTCGGCTTAAAACGGCAAGTTTTTCCAACATACCACTCATATGTTCCGCAAAGAAAACAAATATCAGTATAACATGCATTCATAAAATTAGTTCCTTAGTACGTAAATTGACGGTGCCCAAGCTTCACTTGTTCCAGGTGACGATGATACTGTACGAGGTGCTCAGGTTGTACCCTCCCGCAGTGACGTTAAACAGGAGAACATTCAAGGAAATGCAGGTTGGAGCCATCAAGTACCCAGCAGGAGTGATCCTCGAGATGCCTATAATTTTGATTCACCACAGCCCGGCCATTTGGGGGAAGGACGTGAATGAGTTCAAGCCGGAGAGGTTCGCGGAGGGGATCTCAAAGGCAACCAAGGACCAACCGGCGTTCTTCCCGTTCGGATGGGGGCCGAGGATCTGCATCGGCCAGAACTTTGCGCTGCTTGAAGCGAAGATGGCGTTGAGCATGATTCTTCAACGCTTTGAGTTCCAGCTTTCGCCTACATACACACATGCGCCATACACCGTCATCACGTTGCACCCTCAGCATGGAGCACAAATTATACTCAAGAAACTCTAATCGTCTTATATAGCATCAATTATTATTGTCGAAGAAGATGATATCAAAGTGCTATATAGATTATACAGTTATAGGGATTGGGATCTAACCTTGGGTTGGAAGTTTACAGGAAGGACTATCTGCTTGATTTAAATAAGGTGGTTAAGATAGAACGAGTCATGAGTTACCATTTTCCAATTCCTTGTTACTAATATCAATAAGAAATAATGCAAAACATGGTGAGGATGAAATGGTAAGACATAAGCAAGGAGCGTAAAGTTCTTGTTTTTTTTTTTTTGCGAAGGTTAAAGTTCTTGTTTCTGACGATTGAACATGCAGTTGATTGAATGCCCCCAGGTGGTCCTGATCTTTACTGACTTGGATGATTTTACATGACATATATACTGGAGAGGAAATATGCATGCTTCGACTTTGAAAAGATCTGCCACAAAAAACTGTTTTACATTACAACAAATTTTATAGTATTACCACACTCACATATTTTTGCAATAGAAAAGATCTATTTCCACAAAAAAAAACTTATTGTGGCGTGCAATACTACTGACGTATCTCCCAAATAAATATCTCAACCATCTTCCATTAGGTGCATATTTAGCAACCTTAATGAAATGATATAATTTTCCGTTGCAATACATGCCAATTACACATAACCAAGCATGGAACTCATGGCCAAACAAAAAATGTATTGCCACAAAATTATCAATATAACCAATCATTAAAATGATTTATGAGTTGTTGCAGTGTGCTTCGTGGCAAAAACTAATTTTCCTTGGGTGTTGGACATAAACATTCTTAAGTCATATTACCGCTAAATGTCCTATATATTTCAAGCATCTTGACATATTCTTTTGATATATTCCTTTAGATTATGTGTGTATTAGATAATAATTTAGAGATTTTACATAATGCATAAATAGACTCCAAATTGGGGGTCTTAATTAACATTAACACGAAGCACCGACATTATGGTTACAAAAACAGCATTTCTAACTGCCTTTCAAATTTCTCCGGTAATAAGGTTATCTTTTGTTATAAGTACCCCCACGTTGTAAATACCACGTTTCAATTTTTAGAGGTAACTTTAGCTATTAAATTATCTTATGGATAAAAGGGGATGTACTAGTTGATCATATTTTGATACATGGAGTGGACTGTAAAACGTCGCATTCTTATGTAGATTCATGAGAACGAATGCCTCTGTTTGCCGGGTCAATTGTACTTGGGGTATACGGAAGACAAGATGTTGCCAAGCAATTAGTTTATCATCCACGTACCAAGGATCGTTTCTGAAAGATATTTTTAGTATATCACTTTGACTTTTGCATTCGCATCATGTTGGCATGTGTACAATTGCAATGGTACAAACGACATAATAAAGTATATCAAAGTGATATCATGAAAGTATTTGCATATATATATATTTTTTACCATCATGGTTGGAGGGCACCTTGATATTACCAAGATGGCTTAGCAATGACGCACAATTTTATATTGTTGCATATATGGATGTGCAATTTATACCTTTTTAACCATTACGGTACGAGGAGTTCTTTTATACCTCCAGAAAATACAAAACCAAAGGTGCCTTCGACTCTCCGTTGGATCTGCTTTTTGATTCGTGCTAGTGGGGCCCTGTGAGATGGTGGGAGAAGATGAGCCACAGATCGGGGGATGAATGGTGAAAAAGCTGCCTTCTCCCCGAAGGCACTTGTGGAAATTTTCACTCTCGTATCTCCAAGATGGCTATCATCTTAGAATCTTATATACTATATGGATTTTTGACTACTCCTTTGTTTTCAAACATGGCAACACATTCAAAGTTAGTAGTGACAAAAGGAAGCAGCACAGAAGCATCACATGGCAGGAGGCGGTGGCCGTCCCAAGCGTCATTACCTCTTCACCAATCCAGGGATCCAATTATTCATATGCCAAGCTTGTCCACCAAGTTCCTTACGAGCAAGGTATGACTGACCAGAATGGGATTAGTCGTACAATCACCTTAAACAAATGCGCATAAGGTAGTAGTCCAACAAAGTTTCAGCTCTATTTAACCTGACTCCACTCTCCAGTGCCGTGTCACAGCCGTCTTAAGTACACTAGCTGCTTCTTCTAGCCAGTCGATCGTCAGAGCGATGGTTCTTGCAGCTGCGGCCTCACTGCCATGGAGCCTCCTGCTCGGCGGTCTTCTGGGCCTCGTGCTCGTGTGGCAGGCCGGGCGGCTGTTAAACCAGCTGTGGTGGCAGCCTCGTCGGCTCGAGCGGGCGCTGCGTGCACAGGGCCTGCGCGGCACGTCGTACCGCTTCCTCACAGGCGACCTCAAGGAATACGGCCGTGTCACCAAGGAGGCGTGGTCCAAGCCCTTGCCGTTGCGGTGCCATGACATCGCGCCTCGTGTCATGCCGTTCGTCTACAAGCTCGTCCAGGAGCACGGAAACGCGTGCATCTCCTGGTTCGGTCCGATCCCCAAGGTGACCCTAAACGACCCTGAGCTAATCAGGGACGTGATGTCCAACAAGTTCGGCCACTTCGAGAAGCTCAAGTTCCCGGCGCTGACCAAGCTGCTTGGCGAAGGCGTGGCGAACCACGAGGGCGAGAAATGGGTCAAGCATAGGAGGATCCTGAACCCCGCATTCCATCTTGAGAAGCTCAAGGTACGATGAATTTCTATCACAGTGACACAGTGGATGTGAATTGGTATCGAGCTGTGTAGTGGATTAATTTTTGCATCCATGCCTCTCTGCTATCCGCAGCGTATGCTGCCGGCGTTTTCAGCATGCTGCGAAGACATGGTCAGCAGATGGGTGGGGTCCCTTGGCTCTGATGGTTCATGCGAGTTGGATGTTTGGCCCGAGCTGCAGACCCTCACTGGAGACGTGATTTCCCGCACCGCATTCAGCAGCAGCTACCTTGAAGGAAGAAGGATTTTCCAGCTACAGGCTGAGCAAGCAGAGAGCATCATGAGAAGTGTTCAGAAGATTGTGATTCCCGGTTACCTGTGAGTTAGCTCAAGTTCTCAGCATTTACTTATTTATAATTTTCTCTCTATTCTAAAAATTAACTTTATAAGATTTTTTGTTTGCGGTGAACTGTCTAAGAATTTGGGACTGAACAACTAACTCATTCGCATCACTAGGTACTATATCTAGATAGTTGTAGAATGCGTGGAGTCTAACATATGACACCTTGACAGTTGTTAATATCAAAGTGTTTAGACCTGCAACTTTTGTATCTTCTCTAAAATAATTTTTTTTTTGGCTGAGCATGGATGGGAGAGCCTCGTTACGTAAATGATATATTGCACTTTCATGGACAAAATCGATCGATGCTTTGCATAATTGCCACACCCCTTGTTGAATTTGCATAGAGAGATTTACATGGGGAGAGACAGAAAATCAAATTAAACCAGCAAGACACCATCGTCTGCATCATTTTCTTTTTTGATTGATGCATATTTAGGACGAGAGGTATACATGTGGTCAAAGCTTTCAATTAGAGTTGTGGAATAGATGTCATGGTAGCCTAGCTACACTTGTGTTTTTAGCTCGTTTGTTCTGAACATATTAGGGGGTTCCCACTTTCAGGTCCTTGCCTACGAAAAGTAACCGGAAGATGCGCCGAGTGAACAAAGAGATTGAATCAATTCTGAGAGGTATAATTGGCAAGAGAATTCAAGCTATGAAGGAAGGCGAGAGCACCAAAGATGACTTGTTGGGTTTATTATTGGAGTCAAACATGAGACACACTGATGAGAACGGCCAATCCAGCATGGGGATGACAATTGAAGATGTTATCGAGGAGTGCAAATTATTCTATTTTGCCGGAATGGAGACCACATCTGTACTGCTCACATGGACGATGGTAATACTAAGTATGCACCCAGAGTGGCAGGACCGTGCAAGAGAAGAGGTACTACGTTTGTTTGGCAAAAACAAGCCCGAGTACGATGGCCTAAGCCGCCTCAAAATCGTGAGTTCCTCAAAATATATATTTGAATTTTTTACTTTAACAACTTTTCAGGAGATGTGTAAAATGTTAATAATGTACGGTGCAGGTGACCATGATTCTTTATGAGGTTATGCGATTGTACCCGCCGGGCATTGCTTTCATACGGAAAACATACAAGGAGATGGATATCGGAGGCATCACCTACCCAGCTGGTGTGATTCTTGAGCTGCCTGTGTTGTTCATCCACCATGACCCAGATATTTGGGGAAGCGACGTGCATGAGTTCAGGCCAGATAGGTTTGCAGAGGGAATCTCCAAGGCGTCCAAGGATCCGGGTGCATTCCTCCCTTTCGGTTGGGGACCGCGCATCTGCATCGGCCAGAACTTCGCATTGCTAGAGGCCAAGATGGCGATTTGCATGATCCTTCAGAAATTCGAGTTTGAACTCTCACCGTCCTACACCCATGCTCCACATACTGTAGTGACAATGCACCCTATGCATGGTGCACAGGTTAAGCTTAGGGCCATTTGATTTAGAAGATAAATTATCATATCCATATATTGTAACCATCATGTTCCGTGTGGATATGTGTACCATGGCTTTAGTATATCGAATAAACATTATAATATGTGTTAAAAATAGAATATATATACAGCTCATGTAACAGTGTGTCTTGAATCAGTTCAAATTTGTACCAATTTAACCAATGAACGAGATAAATTCATCTGGGGTTTACAAACAAATGGACAATTTATTGTCCGGTCTATATATCTTTTCCTAATGGATAAGAATGCCCCTTTCACCCACAAATTGATATGGAAGATAACATTTATTCTAAAGATTATGTTTTTCCTTTGGTACCTCCAACAAGGTGTAATTTTAACATAGAACAATCTTTTGAAGAAAAACTGAATAATAGTAAGAAATATTGTTTCTGCAATAACAATAAAACTATTACACACCTTATCTTTGATTGTCATCATGCTAAGACAATTCGGATGATAGTTTACTTAGCTACGGGCTGAACCCACCTATATTTGTTTCCCATGTGCTAGGGAATTGGCTTCAGGCTTACAGTTGAAAGAGAAGGAAATTATTCTCTAGTTTGGGGCTGCTGCTCTATGTTTGGGCGATATGACGATATCGAAATGGTATAGTTTTTGACAATGTCAAACACTCATCTTTTATGCAGATTATTTTCTGGGGAACATACTGACTGCGGGTCTGGACGCTATTGCAGCCTAAAGGGACAATGGATGACTTCCAGAGTTTGTAATAAAGTGATTCGGTTTTAGGAATGGTGGAGGTTAAATAAAATGTTTTATAGTTTAGAGAGTTATCCAGACTAGAGGCGAAATTGATGAGAGTATTTTTGAACTTCTTCCTTTACTGAACAACTCATGTCAATTCATGTAGACATGCAATTTTCTGTTTTTATAAAGCCAACACCGTAAGAACGCAATTTGCTACCAAGGTTGCCTATGAATTCACAATCCAGTTAAGTTGCATATTATATTTTGGCCACTCTGATTGTGGCATGTAATCAACATTTTACGGCGCACTGAGCAAGATCGAGAAGCAGGTGCCTGTCATGAGAGTCTTTACCTCTCACCAATCCTTGTTCTCAATGATTCATATCCATCTGGGTATCTTTCCCACCAAGTTCCTTAGGAGCAAGGTGCAGCCTGCTGTATGGCTGATCATAACGTCCATTAGTCTTCCACTCAGCATAAACAATTCCGTGCAGTAGACTAAGCCAACCAAGTGGCTCGTCTATCTAAACTGAGTCAATAACTCACTAAAACCATCTTGTCAAAGTACAGTTGCGTCACTTCCTTATTTAACAACACTTCCCTCCTCCCTCTTCTCGAGAGAGCAATATGGCCCTTGCAATCTTGTCTGCAGCTGCAGCTTCAGCCCGCCCATGGAGCCTCCTGTTCGGTGGCCTTCTAGGCCTTGTCCTCCTCTGTAAGTTCGTCCGTCTGGCGGACCAGCTATGGTGGACGCCTAGGCGGATCGAGAGCATGCTGCGTGCGCAGGGCCTTCGCGGCACCTCATATCGCTTCCTCATCGGCGATCTCAAGGGCTACAGCCGCCTGATTAAGGAGGCGTGGTCTAGGCCCTTGCCTCTGCGGTGCCATGATATCAGACCCCGTGCCGCGCCGTTCACCTACAACCTCGTCCGGGAGCATGGCAGGGCGTGCATCTCTTGGCTCGGCCCGTGCCCAAAGGTGACCCTCATGGACGCAAAACTGACCAGGGATGTGATGTCCAACGACAAATTCGGACATTTTGAGAAGCTCAAGATCCCAGCTCTGTCCAAAATGCTCGGCGACGGTGTAGCAAGCCACGAGGGCGAGAAATGGGTCAGGCATCGGAGGATTCTGAACCCAGCATTCCATCTTGACAAGCTCAAGGTACGTTAAATTTCTGATGGTGTGTGTAAATGAGATTTGAGGTTGTGGGTATGCGTGGCTGGTTTTTGGAATCGTTGACTCTGCTTTACATGCGATCCATGCCACAGCGTATGCTCCCGGTGTTTTCTGCATGCTGCGAAGATATGGTCAGCAGATGGATGGAGTCCCTCGACTCTGACGATTCCTGCGAGCTGGATGTTTGGCCAGAGCTCCAGGCCCTCAGTGGGGATGTCATTTCCCGCGCCGCATTCAGCAGCAGCTACCTTGAAGGAAGAAGGATCTACCAACTACAGGTTGAGCAGGCTGAGAGCATCATGAGAAACATTCAGAAGATTGTCATTCCGGGTTACATGTGAGTTAGTACTATAGTTAACAAAGTTCGTTGGTTCTCAAAACAAAAAATTCATTGGGATTGACTTATTTTAAAGCAGTGCCCATTTTTAACATTGAACCATCTTAACTTCTGAGATGATATGTGACGGAATAAAGTAGATTTATTGCAAGAGCATATGCGAAATCAATCTTTTGAAACTATCATAATTATCATACACATCACAGTGAGGTCGGAATATCTGTATGTGTAACTAACGTATTCGCCCCGCGCATTCAAACAGCTAGTAGTAAAAGTATAACAGTAATAATTATTATCTTCGATGCCTCATTAACTTATTTTTTATGTTATTAGTTCTTTTAATTCTGATGATTTATTTCGCAATGCCAGCAATGGGTAAGTTATTAATTTATATGTGAATATTTTGGCTTTTTTTGTAATGGAAAAGGTTGATAATTTGAAATATTTATAATATATTTTGACTAATTTTCTAAAATATAAGTGGTGATTAATTTTCATTAGTTTTTCTCTGATTAGTATGGTAATTTCTATCCTTTAAGAGAAAATGTAGAGGCTCTTTTATTAATCAAATATTCAGATAATAGATATATCTTTTACATGCGGATGTGACCATACACTCATCGCCAAAAGAACTATCATGTTGTGGTTTACTAGTTACTGTTGATGCATATTTAGGAAAAGTGATATATGGGTCCAAGCTTTGAATTAAAATATGTAGATGGATACAGGTAATGGATACTAAAATATATATTATTTTTATACTTGCGCTCTGCGCTCGTTTGTACTGAAAACTCCGGACGGGATTGACATTTTCAGGTTTTTTCCTACCAGAAGTATCGAAAGATGCACCAGGTGAATAAAGAGATGGAAACAATTCTGCAAGGTATAATTGGGAAAAGAATTCAAGCAATGAAGGAAGGCGAGAGCACCAATGATGACTTACTAGGACTATTATTGGAGTCAAATATGAGGCACAATGAAGAGAATGGGCGATCCACCAGCACAGGGATGACCATTGAAGACATCATTGAGGAGTGTAAGTTATTCTACTTTGCAGGAATGCATACCACATCTGCACTGCTCACATGGACAATGGTTCTACTGAGTATGCACCCGGAGTGGCAGGACCGTGCAAGACAGGAGGTGCTAAGTTTAGTTGGCAAAAACAAGCCCGAGTATGATGGCCTAAGCCGCCTCAAAATTGTTAGTCTTTTTAAAATTACTTGAACTTCATCCGTCATCAACTATATGCAACATGATTTCGAGAATTGTCTTGATCTATATATGGTGCAGGCGACCATGATCCTTTATGAGGTTCTTCGACTGTACACGCCAGGTATTGCTTTCATGCGGAAAACATCCAAGGAAATGGAGATCGGAGGCATAACCTACCCAGCTGGTGTGATCATTGAGCTGCCCATGCTCCTCATCCACCATAATCCAGATATTTGGGGAAGCGACGTGCATGAGTTCAGGCCTGATAGGTTTGCAGACGGAATCTCCAAAGCGTCCAAGGACCCTAGTGCCTTCTTTCCTTTCGGTTGGGGACCGCGTATCTGTATCGGCCAGAATTTTGCGTTGCTCGAGGCAAAGATGGCTATCTGTATGATCCTTCAGAACTTTGAGTTTGAGCTTGCGCCAACATACACTCATGAACCACATCTCGCGATAATACTACAACCTATGCATGGTGCATATGTTAAGGTTAGGGCAATCTAATCAAAAGATATAATAGGGGTGTACGTTAAATCTTATGTACTGTTCAGACGTAACAGCTGTTTTAAATAGCTCAAGAAAACATTTTACATGTTTTCAAGATGAATGTACAATGGACCTTTAAGTTTCATGCAATATTGAGTCTTAGTGTTTTACTTTTGTTCATTAATTATTTAATTAGAGTAAAAATGTATTGCTTGTGTATTATTGTAACACGCTCATTGTCAGAATATATATCAGTAAAAGTCACTCAGAATTTGTACCTTTCAATTTATGCTAAATGCATTTTTTCTTTAACTAAATTCATTTAAAGTGAACAACATATGCGTAAGAAAATTCCCCACCGTCTATGACTAACCATCAAGTTTTGGTTGCTCCCTTGCATAGTTGTATACTCACGACTAAATTTGTGGTGAACCCCTAGTGTCCCATTTAGTTGGATATTTATTTGCTGGATTGCTTATTTAGGATGGATCATGGGTCCGTCATTGCTGACGATGCCATATATATGAGAATATGATGAAATACTCCCTCCGACCAAGAACAAAGCTAATTATCGGTTTATCCAAATTCAAACATTTTTAACTTTGACCATTGATAGTGTATTCATAAAGGTTATCAACATAAAAGTGATATTAATTAATCAATTGGCCAAGAGACAGATGCAACTCTTACACTGTCAATTTTTATAATTGTTTAGAAATTGTTAGTTAAAGTTAAAAAGTGTTGACTTAGGCAAAAGCTGAAAGAAACTATCTGTTATATATATGATTGACCACGAAAAGAAACCTCCAAGTTCACTCTCAATGCCTAGAAATTACCATGTTAATTCTAAAATGCTAGAAATTCTCACGTTAATCCGAGAAAATAAGAAGAAAAAATTACCCACCACTGCCATTATGAAACAATTAGTCAGAAAATCCCCTAAAAATATTTATAAATAGCTAAATTTGAGATAATAAAAATAGCCAAAAATACCCCTCAAACCTATTTTTAAATTACCCACCATGCCATTATGAGTCAAAAAATAGCTAAATTCGGAATAATAAAAAATAAAAAAAATATCGTTCGCACATATTTCTAAATTACCCTCCATGCCCTTACAAGTCAAAAAAAAAACTAAATTTGGATTATAAAAAATAGGTAAAAATATCCCTAATTATTATTTTTAATTTACCAACCATACCATTATAAGAAAATAGTTAAATTTTGGAATAATAAAAATATCTAATAAACACTTAATCCCGATTTCTAAAGACACCGTTGTAAAAATACACCGTGATATATGTCTAACTAGAATGGCACATTATTTTATTTTTAGTATGACAAATTTCCTTCAAAATATTTATTTGTAGCACGATATATTCTTTTTTTCTGTGGTACATGGCTCCTGCCAATTAGATGCAGCATCCTCCATTGTCAAAAAGCATGGAAACTACCCAGAAAGACATATAAATACCATGGATTATGCAGACGAATGGCTTGGGCCCTAATAACCTTGCTTCACCTGTGATTAAGGCATGAGGGCCGTCATCAATGTAAGTACACTATGAAACTACATTAGCTGATGTCTAACTAATTATTATGCTGAATCGATAAATTTAGCTACAGAAATCTTTTCCCACTCCCTTAATTTTCTGACATTTTTTGGGCGAGACCTAAAAGGTGGTGATTTGTCATAGTTCCGAAATACTATAATGCATGGTGTTATTCATAAACACCAATGCAAATATACAAAAAAAAAGATTTATATGTAGAGCTGAAAATTAGTTTCTGGATGCATGCATTAATATACTCCTCCAGTTGTTTCATGACCCGTCGATTCGATCTATAGGCGTTCAGCACATGTTAACAAAGGTCAATGCTTTATTTCTACAAAAGGATTTTTTATTTTATTCCTATTATATATCCTACAAAAGCACATGTTCACTCCATTTGAATGGTTTTCCCATTTGCTTTACTCAAACGGTTTATTTATTTTCACTACTGTATCAAATGAAGGGATATCGGTATGTCAAATGCTCTATAAAATTATCCTATTTGTTCTATGTATTTTATTTTATTTTTTAAAAAAATAGTTAACTGCTCTACCATTCTTCATTAGTTATGTTAGTTGTTTACCATGCCATGTTTGTACCAACCTCACTTCTAAAATAAGATTAAATATATTGTAGATAAATAATAACTCATCTCACACTCAAATTGAGGGACAGTGAGAAATTATACAATCTATTTTCTACCATTTTATAAGTATAGATTATAAAATAGGTAATAACAATAAACTATGTTAAACTTCTACGATAATATAAAAATATTTTAAATAGTATAGTATGTCTAGCCGCGTAATTGTGCAGGCAGCCATACTAGTTATATATATAATTGACCAAGAAAAGAAGCCACCACTTTCGCTCTCAATGTTTAGAAATTCCCACGTTAATCCGAGAAATTAAGAAGAGAAAATTACCCACCACTGCCATTATGAAAAAAATAGTCACAAAACCACCTATAAATATTTATAAAATAGCTAAATTCGGAATAATAAAAAATAGTCAAAAATACCCGGCCCACCTATTTCTAAATTACCCACCATGCCATTATAAGTCAAAAATAGCTAAATTTGGAATAATAAAAAGGAACAAAAAATACGCTTTATACCTATTTCTAAATTACCCACCATGCCATTAAAAGTCTAAAAAATAAACTAAACTTGGATTATAAAAAGAGCTAAAAATATCCCTAATTCTTATTTCTAATTTACCCACTATACCATTATGGCTTCAAAATAGCTAAATTTTTGGAACAATAAAAATATTTAAAATAAACTTGATTCCTATTTCTAATTATACACCATTATAAAAATACACCCCATTTCTCTAGCTAGCGTGGAACATTTTCTTATTTTTAGCATGACAAGTTTTCTTCAAAAAATTTATTTGTAGAATGAAACATTCTTTTTTCCTAACATATGTTAGTTGTTTAGCATGGCACGTATGGACCAACGTCCCTTCTAAAACAAAATCAAATTCAATGGGTTAGCTAAGACAAAACCCAAGATAAATTGACTCATCTCACGCCCAATTTGATGGATGGTGAGAAATTCTCCAATTTCTTTCTACTATTTTATAAATATAAAGTATAAAATAAATAACAATAATAATAATAAACTATGTTAAATATTTGTAATAATATATAAATATTTTAAATAGTATAGTAAGTCTAGCCGCGCAAATGTGCAGGCAGCCATACTAGTTGGCTATATTCTAAAACTTCACGATTAGTCATTTCTGAATTTTCTCCAGTTTTGACTATCATGAATTTGCGCTAACAGTATGCATCGTGCGAAAAATATCAAACTGCTCTGGTGCCTCCATTGTCTAGGATCTAGAAGTTGAACTCCAAAGCATTACCCACTCTGTTCTCGTTCTCGGACTTTGGAAAAGCAGAATGATTTATGTGCTTCACAGTTTGCATTATAGCATCAGAAAATCAACCTTCCAATAGGATAAACTAAATTAACCTTCAAAGGTGACAGGTGTACTGATCGCTGTTGGAATTTCTTCTCCACCAAGTTGCTAATGGGCATAGTCTGGAGCTCCATGTCTGACCAAAATGCTGTTCTGGCCCAGCCTTACACTCCAAGAAACCTTAAAAAAAAAATGAGCACATGACACAATCATCAAATCAGGTGGCACTTGTATTTAACTCGGCTCTAATGCCGTACCATATCCCCATATCTCTAGTCAAAGTCCACTTGCACTAGTTGCATCAGCAATGGTTCTTCAAGCGTTGTTCGCAGCTGCCGCCTCGGTGCCACGGAGCTACCTTGTCTGCGGTCTACTGGGCCCTGTGCTCCTGTGGCAGGGCGGCCGGCTGCTGGACCGGCTGTGGTGGCGGCCGCGGCGGCTCGAGCGGGCTCTGCGGGCGCAAGGCCTCCGCGGCAGGTCGTACCGCTTCCTCACCGGCGACCTCAGGGAGTTCAGCCGGCTCAACGACGAGGCCTGGGCGAAGCCGCTGCCGCTGGGGTGCCACGACATCGTCCCTCGCGTCACGCCGTTCATCCACAAGAACGTCCGGGAGAACGGTAAGACGTGCTTCTCGTGGTTCGGCCCGATACCGGTCGTGACGGTTACGGACCCTGCGCTGGTCAAGGACGTGCTCTCCAATAAGTTCGGCCACTTCGAGAAGCCCCAGTTTCCGGCCTTGACGAAGCTGCTCGCCGACGGCCTCCCGGGCCACGAGGGCGAGAAATGGGTCAAGCACAGGAGGATCCTCAACCCTGCATTCCATCTCGAGAAGCTCAAGGTACGAAGTTAGTAATTGGTTTATTTTTCAGTCACCCAGGATGCTTTAAACTATCTACTTACTTATTAAACCGAGTTTGTAATTGATCCTCGGAGCGTATGACCTTGCAGCTCATGCTGCCGGCGTTTTCTGCGTGCTGCGAAGATCTTGTCAGCAGATGGACGCAGTCCCTTGGTTCTGATGGTTCGTGCGAGCTGGACGTCTGGCCGGAGCTCCAGGGCCTCACTGGAGATGTCATTTCCCGCACCGCGTTTGGCAGCAGCTACCACGAAGGAAGAAGGGTTTTCGAGCTCCAGGGCGAGCAAGCTGAGCGCTTCATACACGCCCTTAAGAAGATCGTCATTCCAGGTTACATGTGAGTAAATGCTACTACAGGTTCCTTGCGACTTCAACTGGTTCTGGTTATTATTGATGTCAGGCTGCTGTCAGCTGTTAATGTTATGAGACATGCTGCAGGTACTTGCCTACCAAAAGCAACAGAAGGATGCGCCAAATCAGTAAGGAGGTCAACTCGATTTTACGAGGCTTAGTTGGGAAGAGAATGGAAGCAATGAAAAGAGGGGAAAGCACTAAGGATGATCTCCTAGGGTTATTGCTCGAGTCAAACACGAAGCACACAGACGAGAATGGCCAATCCAGCCTGGGAATGACCATCCAAGACGTAATAGAGGAGTGTAAGCTGTTTTACTTTGCGGGAATGGAGACAACTTCAGTACTGTTGACATGGACCATGATCTTGCTAAGCATGCACCCGGAGTGGCAGGACCGTGCAAGAGAGGAAGTGATAGACCTGTTTGGGAAAAACAAACCTGGATACGAGGGATTGAACAGACTCAAAACCGTGAGTTCTTGAAATTGATGTTTCATTTCCATTTTTTGTTTTTCAACTCATGGCTTCAATGACAATAATGAACTGAAGGAACTAATATGTTTTGCTATATCGTTGTTCTATTTTTTAGGTGACAATGATCCTTTACGAGGTACTCCGATTGTACCCGCCGGCCATTGTGTTCAGCCGGAAAACATACAAGGAGATGAAGATCGGAGATGTCACGTACCCAGCCGGTGTGATGATTGAATTGCCAGTTCTGTTCATCCACCATGATCCTGACACATGGGGAACTGACGTGAACGATTTCAAGCCGGAGAGGTTCTCTGAGGGGATCTTCAAGGCGTCCAAGGATCCAGGGGCATTCCTCCCATTTGGCTGGGGGCCACGCATTTGCATCGGCCAAAATTTTGCACTGCTTGAGGCAAAGATGGCTATTTGCATGATCCTTCAGCAATTCGAGTTTGAACTCGCGCCATCCTATACTCATGCACCACACACGGTGATGACGTTGCATCCAATGCATGGTGCGCAGATTAAGCTCATGGCAATCTGATCTGACAGCCATACTCTGGCCACAAAATGAACTATAATGTTACCAGTGCTTTTTTTGGGAAGTATCTATATATAGTGTTACCACTTGATGTAAACCTGTAGGTGTAATAAAAAATTTAACATTCTATGGAATTTTGATTGTCATGTATTTATATGAAACTTAATCACTAGCCTATAGTATGGTGAACATAAGTACTGGCGGCGGTATGACATGAAAATTTTAGTCTTAGTAGATGAATTTCACTATCTCTTATATATATAATTGACCACGAAAAGAAGCCTCCATGTTCGCTCTACACCTAGAAATTACCACGTTAATTCTAAAATGCTAGAAATTCCCACGTTAATCCGAGAAAATAAGAAGAGAAAATTAACCACCGCTGCCATTATGAAACAATTAGTCAGAAAACCCCCTAAAAATATTTATAAAATAGCTAAATTTGAAATAATAAAAATAGCCAAAAATGCCCCTTACATCTATTTCTAATTACCCACCATGCCATTATGAGTAAAAAATAGCTAAATTCGGAATAGTAAAAAATAACAAAAAAATATTCTATTTCTAAATTACCCTCCATGCCCTTAAAGTCCAAAAAAACTAAATTTGGGTTATAAGAGATAGCTAAAAATATCCCTAATTCTTATTTTTAATTTACCAACCATACCTTATGAGCAAATAGCTAAATTTTGGAATAAGAAAAATATCTAATAAACACTTAATCTCGATTTCTAAATATACCGTTATAAAAATACACAGTGATATATGTCTAGCTAGAACTGCACATTATCTTATTTTTTAGCACGATACATTTCCTTTGAAAGATTTATTTGTAGCACGAGACATTCTTTTTTCCTATCATGAGATATGTTAGTTGTTTAGCATGCCACGTTTGTACCAACCTGTAGCGACCCGCGTTTTTGCCCGTTGCCAAAAAATCACTAAAAATTTGAACTTTTTAAAATTTTTCCAATTAAAATCAAATTGCTAGCTTTAGTTAGTAGCGAAACCAAAAGATTTTGAATTTTAAACGATGCATAAAAGTCACCATATGCATATTCGTGTTTTCTTGATTTGTTTGAGTGTTGGATTCAAATCCTTCCTTTTGAATGAATTCAAAATTCATTCAAATTTAATCCCAGCGAAAAGATCAAATCAATTCTCTCTTCTCGGGCCGCTCCTTTTCTTTTCTCTCCCGCCGGCCCATCCTCTCCCTCTTTCTTTCCTCTCCCGCGCCAGCTCGTTCCGGCCCAGACCGCGCGGCCCAGCATTCCGGCCCAGCCTGCCTCTCTCCCTCTCCCGCTGACGTGTGGGCCCCGCACCCCCGTCGCCTACCTCGCGTCGCCGGCGCGATTTGCGCCGCCGCCCATCCCTCCATGCCGGCGAACCGCCACCGTCATCTCCAAGCGCCAGTAAACGCACGTGAAGCTCGCGCGCAGCTCAACCGCCTCCACTGCCCCGTCCCGTCACTCCCTTCCTCTACTTAACGCGCGCGCCAAGTCCCCTACAAATCCGGCGAGCTCCATGCCGCTCTCGTCAGCCACAGCGGCTTCCTCTCTCGCTCCGTTCCGTCCGATGAACTGCAGCCATGCTCGTCGCGCGTCACCGCCGTTCTCGAAGCTCGCGAACCGCCTCTGCGCGTCGCGTCGAGCTCCAGTCCGGCGAGATATTTCTCGCCGGCAAAACCGACCTAGCAGCCCCCTCGAACCGCCATTGACGGCTATAAACCAAGGGGCAGACCCTCTCTTCTCCTCTCTCATTTCATTTCACTCCCTCACTCACTCCCGAGCTCTCCACAGTTCTTTTCCCCTTTCTCGCTCAAGTCCGGTGAACTCTCCGGTGAGCTCTCTCTCTGTCGACGGTGAGTCCCCACGACAACTTCTTTCACTCCTAGCACCTCCATTCCGCGCTTGACACGCTGATGCCCTTCCTTGGCGCAGCCGTGACTTGCAGGAAGAAATCGACTGAACCCTAGCCCGCCGTCCGCCGTCTTCGTCGCCGGCACTCTTCCGTTCTCTCTCTCACTTTTCTGAGAGCACGGTAAGCACCCTCAAGCTCATCCCTCGCTCGTGCGCGTGATCTCGTCGACTGTATGCTAGCGCGTAGCCCTTTCCGGCGAGCTCCGAGGTAGCGCCGCCGTGCCCCATCTCGCCGCCGGCCACACTCCCGGCCGCCCGCGAGCCCGCCAAGGCCACCAGTCACTTCCTCGCACTCACGCGCACGTTCGCACCCACTCTAGCATGCTCTTGCGCGTGCGCATTCCTGCTCTTCCCCGCGCACCCCGGCGCGCCGCCGAGCTCCGGCGAGCTCGTGCCGCCGCTCCGGCCCTTCTCCACGTCAACGTGTAGCACCATTAGGTTCGCCGTGACCCTCTCTCTCCCTTGTGCCCTCCCTTTTTCTCTCTCGCGCTCCCGCGGCATCCGCGCATCGAGCGCCGGTTCCGCCGCCGCCCTTCCCTCTCGCCGCCGGCCGCCGTGGGCTTCCTCCGGCCCGGCTGAGCTACCTGCGCGACTCCCCGCACTTCCGCGAACCCGCACGACCACTCACACTCGACCGCGGCACACTTCTCCGTTGTTTCCCTTTCGCTCGCCGGCGCCTCGCCATCTCCGGCGACGTCGCGCCGCCGCGTCCGTCATCCCCGACGACAACATCACCCACCGGACGGTTCGCCTTCGCACGTAGGCCCTGTTCGACTAGTTCTCGTCACCTTTGGACCTTCGTGCTCGTCGCCGGCGAGATCTCCGGCGCCGCGCCGCCGCGCGCCGCCGTGCGCCCTTTGGACCGCGCCGCCGTCCGACGTGGCGGCCACGTCGGATCGGTGGGCCCGGTGGAGACCGAGTCGCCGCCGATGTGGCAGACTCGGTGCACCGTGGACCCGCCGTGATATACTGCCCGGTCCACCATTCCATGGACCCGGCTCACGAAACAGTAAAGCGCGGACCCCGCTGGGCCCTTTGGCCCACCGGTCAGCGAGAGAACGCGCTGGAAATTGCTATGCGCACCCAGATTTGTACACAGAAAATCATTTCGACAACATTTCCAATATCAGAAAAATTCCCAAAATTCCTCAAAAATCCAATAATCACTCCTAGCCATTTTCCAACCTTTGCTACACACTGGAAAATTAGGATGATGGTTATATTTAATTATGATAATCACATCCAAATCAATTTCCTTTCTTTTACATCAAAAATCAATATCTTTTTCATTCCAACTCCGATTTTGGCGAAACTTGCGCCAAAATTCATCTAAAATCATGATCTATCCAGTGCCACCAAAATCAACTCCCATCTGGTTTTATTTGGATTTTATTCGGATTTATTGCTCTGTTAATTTGATTGCAAGCGGTAGATTTATTCTTTTTTTTAACTCGATAGACAATCAAGACGAAGATACTGAAGATCCTGATTACGAGGATTTAGAGGAAGAAGAGCTTGGTGAAGGCAAGTCTAACTTCCATTGATCATATTGATCCTATGTTTGCAAATATCCTAAATAGAGCTGTTTATAATAAATAGTATGGTATTTAAATGGATTTAAATGCTAGAATGGTCCTATGCAATATTTGATTGCCTGCCTTGACTTGATTATATCCTGTATCCTTGTTAACCCTAGGAATCAACATCATTAATTTAATTAATGAATTGTTGATATGCTCGCTGCTTAGGACTTTCACATGTGTTTAATAAATATTGGTCACATGATTTTCGTGTAAATGCGTGTGTCTTGGTGGTGTGTGTAAATGTGGAATTGGGTGGTTAATAATAAGTGCAACCCTAGTGAGGGATATTTTGGCGGGATCAGGCGAGGTAGTCCTCAGTGGGGAGGCTATCTCTGGGACGCCCTTCCACTTGTGGATTGGCTATTGAAGATGCCTGGTTCGGTCGTATAAGGACCGGTTCTTGTGCCGCCTTTGCCTAGCACCCCTCGCGCAGCCACAAGCCGTGAATGGGCACGGAATTGGAACCACACCCTACTAGTACTCACCCGGTACCCCCGGAGGCAGGAGATTGCAACGGAGTCCCAGGAGAAGACTCGTTCGTTGGTGGGTGTTCGAGATCCGGCATTTATGACTGGCCATATTATTTTGATTGTGAAGCCCCTGGTGATGTCCGTGGGGGATGCCGTGGTGGTACCAAGTAGGTATGGAACCTTTAGTGGGACAGTCCAAACTATGACGATAGGGAGGACTGGACCACCTTGTGGGGAAATTTGTGCACCCTTGGCCAAGGTTAAAAATCTTTCCGGAAAGCCGTGTTCCACGGTATTGGACAACGCGAAAGCATCGGCCACACTATGATTAGATTTTCCGCGTGAGTTCCCTTGGTGCGTTTTTGGAAAAACGCCGGTTTGGAGCCGTGTGCTGGTTGTCGGCCAGTGGTAAAATTGAGGAACTGGCGGGATGGATTGCATCTCCCCCAGGGCCGCCCAACCCCACTTTTATCTACAAATATTTGATTAGAATTGCGAAATGTTTTGTTTTCAAAACAACCCTGCATAAACTTGGCTTTCTCGCCTTGTCAATAAAACCCAGCCTATCCTTTGATAATCCCTTGCATAATCATAACCCTCGTGTTAGGCTTGCTGAGTACCTTAAGTACTCACTCTTGCTTCAATCATTCAGAAGATGAGCCTGAGTATGACTTCCAAGCTGATGGTGAAGAAGAGTAGAGTTCGGCCTACGCTCAAGCGGTGCCTGTAGGAGTGGAGCCGTGTCGTCTTCCGCTAGTTTAAGTGTTAGCTCCGGCTGCTGCGTCAGCCTTTGAGCGTGCTGTCTGTGTGTGCTGAGGCTGCTCGCCTCCTCTGTACAAAGACCTTTATGTATTCAAAGGCTTGTAATGACTCTCGGTAATATAAATAAAGTATTTGCTGTGAAGCATTCTGTAAAAGTGTCGTATCAGCTACTGATCCAGGGACTGATACGGGAAACACTAAGTACTCCAGAAATGGGGTACGACACAACCTCACTTCTAAAATAAAATCAAATATATTGTTAGATAAATGATGACTCATCTCACACTCAAATTGAGGGACGGTGAGAAATTCTACAATCTTTTCCTACCATTTTATAAATATAGATTATAAAATAAGTAATAACAATAAACTATGTTAAACTTTTATAATAATATAAAAATATTTTAAATAGTATAGTATGTCTAGCCGCGCAATTGCGCGGGCAGCCATACTAGTTTATATGAATTGTTTAGGTCAGAATAAGAACTTTTACTGAATTTTGAAATCAAGAGGATACATAACTTCCCTTCTCCATTTCAGCCCCATGTCACCAGAAACCTCTCCAAATTTTGAAAGTGAACGGTGTCCTAATAGTTACGGATAGACAAAACTGAGATAATATTTCAGAGAAAGTGGACATTTTCTGATTTTTTTTCTGATGATGATTAACGTGGTAATTTTGTAGGCTCAACAGGCATACAAATAATTGATTTTTTGTAACAGGCATTGCTTCCATCGGCAAGTAACCAATATTCGGCAGTGTATTTCCTTAAAAAAAATGTGGAAGAGCAGATAGCCTCGATGTAGTGTGTCAAGGAAAGTTTTCCTAAATAGATACAGCAAATACATAAATATGAGTAAACTATCCATTGAATTTATTTTATATATACAAGAGAAAAGATACGAGAAACAATTACATGGGCCATCATACTTCTTTCTTAGTACTGTTGCTGGCAGATGAGATTTTGAATAAGGTGTCGCCTATTACACAACTACCCAAGACAACCTAAAAACCAATCCGGATCTTTTCTCCAAACTTCTGCTCGGATGCAATCTTCTCCAGGTTCACGTTCACCGCACGGAACTCCTCCAGTAACATCGTATTAGACTTCTCGTTCTGGATGCGGCGGGTGGTGACCCCGCCGCTCTGCTTGGCGTATCTCCTTGCAACCCCACGGGTAGTGGAGACGAACCTCCTCCAAGCGTAGCCCTCCGCTGCCGCACCCGCCCACGCCCTGCGACCCAACGCCCGCCCCAGGCACTGCATGTCTCAACTCTGTCTCTCCCTCTCGATCTCGATCTCGCGTTTGCTCGGTTGTGATCGGCGAAGACTCGAGTCGGGTCTGTACTGCTGGACGTCTTGCCGGGTGAGATAATTGGGAAGCACCGGTCCTTTTGCCCGGAGATTTATAGACCGAGAGAACAATTATCTACCATCCCACACGGAATCGGAGCCATCGATCGGCGTTGGATCTGGATAGCGAAGTCATGTAGGAATCGGACCGACTGGGGCAGAACGCGGGCAGCAACGGGGCCTCCGCGCTACGCGAAGCACACGTGGCCCACGAACCACGTTCCGCAGCTTTGCAACTCGCCGAGCATGCACGTTTTTTTTTAACTTTTTCCATCGTGCGAGTGCACCAGAATGGATTAATTAGTGCTGTGATTTTTCTCTGCCATGTAGCGCGGCTTTTTGTTCGTGTGCATTTTCTTTTAGATAATGGGAAGATCCGGCCTTGTCTTTCCAAGAAAGTTACAACCAAATACACCATCGACAAAAGTAGTCGACCATCATCAGAAGTGCTAAACGTTACACTGATGAAACAAACAAGAGGAAATTCCCTGTATGGCCTCGAAAGAAATGAAGCTTTCTTCCATGGCCCTCCCAGAACTGAAGTTCCTTATCAGGCCCAAAATCATTTTTGCCTTCCCTCCATGACCCTTCCGTTAGTTTGTGCCCTTAACGGTGTTAACTAGAGGGTAAAAGTACCATTTTACCCCTGATACGAAAATGACTTCATTTATTATATTTAAAAAACATTGCGTGAAAGTGAGTATTAATTAACAGGTGTATTTTTGTAAAATTACCATTTTAAAAAATTCCTTTAGTTTGCGCCCTCCGCCATTCGCGCGATGTGCCTGTTATCTTTTTTTTTCGAATCGTATTTTTGCGATGAAGACCGGTCAGTTGCGATGGAGAGAAGACAGAGAAAGGCTTGAGGGTATAATCGACAATTCGCGTTGCTGGGAAGGGATTTTTAACGGTAGGAGTAACAAAAGGCCATAGAGGGAACTCAAAATTGATCTTAGGCCTTATAAGGAAGTTCAATCCTGAGAAGGCCATAGGAGGCAAATTCATTTCTTTTGAGGCCATACTGGGAATTTCCTCAACAAACAAACTAAAAGAAAAAGAGAACGTCTCCTCTCTACAGGTTTGATTATCTTCCAATACGGTATGTTGGGTAAGGTCAACTCTATGTGTCCATTCTTCCACCTTGTCTGGTATAGAATAACTCTCGAGTTTGTGCCAATCCGATGATGAATTGCATCTCTTGATTGAAGCAAGGACCACCCAAACTGCATCCATTGGAAAAAGAAATTCCCATGCACCACCAGGCTTATGGATGACCGAAAACATTCATGACGGCAACAATTGCCGATAGCTATAGGAGACCATGACCAATGAGGAACGAACAAGGGCAAATGACCATCGCAGAATTGCAAGGAGATTCTCCAAGACGCCGCCTCCAACGAGGATGCAACACCAAAGACACCGCCGGCGCCCATCTGAAGATACGGATTTGGGTTTTCACCCGAAGATTCTCGAAAGTGAAGTTGAGATCCATGACAACGCCTCCAAGCAGGGTTATGGCGCCCGAAGACGTCATTGTTGTCGGCACCGACATCAGCGGGCTAGCTTTCGCCCATAATCTCATCCCCGCCATGACGCACCATGGACAGGATCAGCCCAGACCGGCAGATCATAGCAAGGAACAACGGCACATGTCACCTTGGGAGGAAGTGATCCACTACCAGCGAACATGGCAAACAGCCCCGCTGATCCGCCATGTGAAGACCGCCTCGTCAACGCGCCGAGCGCCGCGGAACCACTGACGCGTAGATCGAGATCACTCACCACGGAACCGTCGGCTCGGCGGACCACTACTCGCCACGTGCGCGCGGATCTCGCCGTCACCATCTAACGTGCCACCACCCGCCGCCTGCAGACAGATGGCACGTAAACCTTGACGCCGCCGACGAACGAACGTCGCCCCGACACAGCACTCTGCCGACAACCGATGCGCGGATCACAACGCCGCCGATGCGCGTCACAGCTAGCCATCAGTGTCAATCGCATCCACTCGCCGGCATTCTTCTTCAATGGAAAGGGAATGGGAGAGGAGGGGAGGGAAAACGGGAATGAAGACTCGAGAAGAACCCTGCCGCCGCCGTCCTCGTCGCTGCGCGGTTTGCCGGCAGGATGGCTCTGGCGGCGGTCGGGTGGATCGAGGAAGGGGTAGGGTCTTGTGGCGGCGGCGGAGATCGCCGCCCGAGTCGCCCGGTTAGGGCAACGCGGGGGCTGGGCCAGTTCGAAAATGACGGTAAAATGCTTCACCTTGTTCGTGTGCATTAGCTACTGAAAGCTGGCAGTTGAATTTTCATGCAAGACGTCAAGCAGTCAAGTCAAGTATGATAAACATTTTTTGTTGCGAAGGAACATGTGTGCACTATTAAATCAGAACATATATAGTTTCAACATTAAAATAATTTTTTTACTTTTGTTATGAAGGAATACTTTTGAAAAAAATTAGTTCAACATCTTGAATAACATGTTTCAACATTTCCAATAATTTCAACATTTTTAATTTACAGCTCTCAGCAAAAATGTTGAAGTAGTAGAAGAAAAATGTTTAAGTCATGAAGAAAATGTTGAAGTGATACGTTAAAAATGTTGAAGTTCAAAAAATTTCAAAAATAAAAATGTCTCCATGTGACATTGAACATTGCGAATGACTACTAGATTCAACACTTTATAATAACTAGTTCAACATTTTTGGTGTGCTAACTCAATATTTTGTTAAAAAAATGTTGAATCAGAAAAAATGTTGAAATGGTTCTTTTAAAAAGTTGAGTTTTTAAAAATACAAAAATATATCCGTGTGAGATTTTTTTTGATTAATTCTAAAGAACATGATGGTTCAAACGGAATAAAAAAACGGTGTCATGATTTGGGAGAAAAGGTTTTTTTGCTGCATCAAGCTCCAGGTAGCGCGCTACATAAAGGATTCCCGCGAAATAATGACGGTCAGAGTCCACGCGCACATTTCTAGCCCAAAACAAGGCCCAACACGGATGACGCTGTTCCATATGGCCACATCACAAAACAAAGACGTCATCCAGAGAGAAGAGCATCACAGAGCAACGTGCCTCCTCCCTGTTGCCGCACGCCGGCCATACCTCTATGCCGCTTCCTGTCGCCGCCGGCCATGGCAAGAGCTTGGATCAAGAAAATAAGAAAATAATAAACCATCAAAGAGGTAGTGATAATAAACCATCAAAGAGGGGGTGATGAAAAAAAATGGGCATGATGAACCAAGGAGGAGGATTTTGAACCAACAATTTTGGACCGGTTAATAATACGCGGAATCGGCAAAAAATAATACGCGGGAATCGGGCCTTCCTGATAGACGAGGACAGTTTTAGCCCAAATCATACGTCGTGCAATGGAAAAGGCCTTGTGCGTCTTCTTGAGAAAATGACATGAACATATAAAGCATATCTTATCGCTACGTTGTGGCATCCAATTATCCAAAGCACTCGATCACAAATCAGAGAAAGAAAAACATCGTGTGCCCAATCTGAGGACAGAAAATGCGTGGGGTTCCTCCCTACGGATCAAAGTAGGAGAGCGGGATAGAGACTGGTGATCATGTCAACATCAGCTGCTTTGCCGATCACTTGAAATGATTATTCTAGACGCCCATTGAAAATCCAACGAGTTGGAAGCGAATTTTGTGCTCCACCACGTCGTAAGAGGCTACCTGCACGTTGAGTTAAATTGACGTTGTCCACAATTTCAGCTCACGCTGAAAACGGAGCGGATCGAGTCGACCCTTTTCGTGCCCCTACGAACCTTTTGCGGGAAGAATTGGGTCAGGGTCGACCCGCCCCTTTGTTTGGCAGTGCTCCTCTGATCCACGGGTCCCCTCTACACAACCAGCAAACCTTTCTCTGTTCTCTGGCCTGCTGTTCGCTCGACTGCTGTTCGCTCGACTGCTCGGTTCTGCTGGTGTCCGCTCGGTTCTGCTGCCTAATCCAGCTACTCCTAAAATGACTGCCTATAATTTAACCACTTTTGACAGCAAAAGTCCTCTATAATTAAGGAGGTAGAACCACTTTTGACAGTACAAGTAAACACAACAAATGTTCTGATGCGTTGCTGACATATCTACTACATCAAGGAGACTTCAGCTACATGGAAATATTATAGGCACCACATCCAACAAGCAAGATAGCAGTACAAAAACAGACAGAATAATTTCAGTACAAGCTGGGTTTTATCCAAGTGAGACTTGATATAAATCTCAACAGCAAAATTGATTTCGGTGCCGGCAGACAACTGAGTGTCTTGCAAAGGACAATCTTGACTGATCTTACATGTTCAAAGGGAAACAAAAATTAACACAGTATCAGCACACCATGAGGATGTCCACGACATGATGGAGATTCTGGATGGCGGCGCATGAATTTGCTAGTGGGGAGCAGGACAGGGCAGAGGGCGCCGACGGTGCTGCGATGGGGAGCGGTGGAGGCGGCCGGCGGGGAGCATACGGCGGCGGTGTCCGGATCGATTCGCCCCTCGGGTCGAACGGGTCAGGCTGCCAGGGTAACCGCGTCAATTCCGGGTCGAGCCGAACCGCTTCGATTTCGTTTTTCAGGGGCGGTTCGTGCGGTTCGCAGGTTCGACCCGAACCTGTTTCAGGCCTAATTTCAGCTAAGTACGTCAACTTTGTCTCCCTGTATCAATTAATATCGCAGTCTACCAAGAGGTACGATGTAGACCTTGTTAACCAGAGCATAGACTGCCACACGTTATTCGCTCGTCGCCTGATGGGTTTTCCAATGCTCAATTCATAGACTTTGACATTGACGGATTAAGAACAGCGCATGCGTTAGCTCGTGTTCAGTATAAACATGTGCTACTAGATAAGACTTGACTTCTGTCTCTCTGACTTTTTGAACCGTAATTACACAATCGAATGTATAATATAGATTTGTCCACAGGACTGGAGCTTTGAATTATTTGCGGGGGGGAATCCGAATGTCTACTTCTCTAAAGTCCTGTACACATCAAACATAAATTCAGCTGTTCCCTCCAATTGAATAGCCAGCATGTGTGTTATTGTACGGCGACATGCTTTCCCAAATACTAGCGCTAGGCTACTCGTCAATTTCCAGTTTTCCAGGCAGGTCGGCCGTCCCATGCCCCGTCCGCACCTTCGGTTGATCCAAGAGAAAGCGAACGCGCATGGTCAGAAAAACCGAGGGTCACATGGCCCCAATGCCGCGCTGCTCGACACCCTTCGTCCGGCGTCCAAGAGCAAAGCTACCAAGCCCGAACAAGCAGGACGCCGACGCAGCACGCAAGCGCTGTCAAGCACTTGAAGACGAACGGATGATGCGCAACCGAAAGAGACAAAGGTGCGTGATAAGATTAGGTACACCCGATGCACTCGTCCTCTTGACATGCATGCACGTGTTTTTTTCGAGGGTTAGCTCTACGGCAGTGGTTTGGAGAAGTGTTCATCCCCTCTTTCCATTTCTGTTCCCAAGGAGAGCTTACCTTGGAGCTGTGCTTTCGGTCGGGCCATTTTATAAACACCTGACGACGTACGGCTGTTCGGCGTGTTGATGAAACCGTGTGAAGACTAACTCCAAAAAAAGGTTTGCAGGAACAATGCGATAATGCGAAGGATGATGTCTGGGACTAGCATGCATGACGTTGAGAATCTGGCGCGGGGGAGTCCTTCAAGGACTGGTGGCAGGTCATACACAAAACTGGAACATTTGTCGCCATGCTGTTACACACAGATATGTTGTATGTGATCATAACTTCGGTAAAATTCGGTTTTTCCTCTCATCAGATTAAATGAAGAGTGGTGCTTCCGAGCGTCACAAAAAGAGAGCTCCTACGCACGACAACATTGGTGCTGGTAGATACCGATGGATGCCTCTTTGATTCTTGCATAGGTAACCACTAAAAATAGCAAGCAGAGATGATTGCATGCCTCTTATCGAGTTATCGGTGGAATCCAATCTTATCTGCTTTGGTACGGTGACAAAGCAGGTAAGTTTGGTGTGTAGGAAAGAATTTGCAGGATTCCACGGTAAGTCTTGAAAGAAAAGTTCAGCATTCCACGTAGGGCAATAACCATGTGAAATATACTTCCTTTTCTATGCATACTGTTTTTTTAAGAGAACATACTTGCTGTGGTTTTGAGCTTTGTTGTAGCTTCTCGAGACAAAGAAAAGGCTACAGCTGGCTGCTGGCAAGCCTATCCTTGAAGATTAGTGCCATGGATGCCTTCGCTAGCAACAGAAAAATAATTTTTGTCTTTATTTTTGTTCATGTGAACTCCGCCATACAGCTGAAAGAATTGTAGCAAGAATAAGATTTTGTGTGGAAACACAGAGATTGAAAACTTTTTTGTGTTTCTAAAAAACTAACCATGTGAAACACAAGAACTCCATAGGGAGCAAGGGCCACCACCTTTACAAGAACCAAGAAAGGTTCCTATGTTCCAAACAGTACATCGATCAGGACCTGTTTGGAGCGCAATAATTTGATGTAGGAACCGGTTCTATTCCCGCAAGATTGAGGAATAGGATCGTTGATATATTCTGATTGGGACAAGAGATGCAGTCACCTAAAGAAAAAGGAAAAGTGACATGTCAACGTGATCCGGCCATTTCTCGTGCTCGAGCGTTTTCCTTGTCTAAACCGTGGATTTTCCTCGTCAAAATTAATTTGGCCACGCCGCTTCATACGCGTGCCCGGAGAAGAAGACCACCTGCTGCCGCGACTGTAGAACCATCGCCGAAATAGCGGGCAGAATAACGCATGGCCTGAACTCGGAGGACGAAGGGGAAGAAATTGACGCGCAAGAAAGCAGCTGCCCCCCCAGCTCCTTTATAAAAGCACGGGGAATGGTATGTGCAGCCACCACTCGTGCTCCCTCCCACTTGATCGCCCATATAGCAAAAAGAAAGAAAAGCATTCCGTTCCTCGTCAGCTGCAGATCGCGCGCGCACACACGGCTCCGGCGCCCAAGCTAGCTAGGCATACAAGCATATAGCCAGGCTCAAGTGCGTGCTGAGCCCGTACGGGCAGCGAGCGGCGCATGGTGACCGACATGGTGATGGGCTTGCTCGGCGCCGGCGGGGCGCAGGAGGCGGCGGCGCTCCCGTGGAAGCCGCTGCTGGCGTGCGCGGTGGTGGCGTGGTGCGCCGTGCGCGCGCTGGAGTGGGCGTGGTGGCGGCCGCGACGCCTGGGCCGGGCGCTGCGCTCGCAGGGCCTGGGCGGCACGGTGTACCGCTCCCTGGAGGGCGACGCGGCCCTCACGGACCGGCTCAACCGGGAGGCCAGGTCCCGGCCGCTGCCGCTGGGCTGCCACGACCTCGTGCCCAGGGCGATGCCGCTGTACCATCAAACCATGAAGGAGCACGGTATGTTTGTTTCTTTTTCCTGCGGGCACACGATAGATCATAATCTCTGCTCGATCTCAGTGTGGGAGCAGGTTTAATTTGTACAAGAGATTCTGGTTTTCGTCATTTTTGTTAGGCTGGAACTCTTCATAAGTTTTCAGATCCTTATATGGAGCTATTTCTTCTTCTTCTTCTTCTTCTTCTTCTTCTTCTTCTTCTTCTTCTTCTTCTTCTTCTTCTTCTTCTTCTTCTTCTTCTTCTTCTTACTCTTCAAAATCTTTCAAAACAAGGGCGTTTATAATTTTTAGGAAGCTCTTTTCATCTTGCTCTGGCGAAAACTATTGTTCGACCTACAACGCCTGTTGATTTGTTACTGCTGGTTTGTGACAGCTGCCCCCACATAGAAAAAGATATACGTAGTGGTACAACGCACTATCCACTAACAAGCTTGACTGAAAATTGATCGACCATGACAGGTAAAACGTCCATCACCTGGTTCGGGCCAGTGCCCAGGGTGACCATCACCAAGCCCGAGCTGGTGCGCGAGGTTCTCTCAAACAAGTTCGGCCACTTCGAGAAGGTCAAGTTCGGCAGCCTGCAGAGGAGGCTGCACAACGGGCTGGGCAGCCACGAGGGCGAGAAATGGGCCAAGCACAGGAGGATCATCAACCCTGCCTTCCATCTCGAGAAGCTCAAGGTGACTAATTTTTGACTCGGATATATTCATATGGCCAATGCCTGTGCAGTGCATGGAGCTCAAATATGAATTACGAAACGTGTAACATGTTTTTTTGTCTCGTGTTTTCCAGCGCATGTTGCCGGCCTTCGCTGCTTGCTGCACGGATTTGGTGCAGAGGTGGGAGGGTCTAGTCAGAGACGGGGAGCCCTGCGAGATGGACGTTTGGCCGGAGATGCAGAACCTGACAGGGGATGTCATCTCGCGCGCCGCGTTTGGTAGCAGCTACCTCGAAGGCAGGAGGATTTTCCAGCTCCAGGGGAGCAGGTCGAGCTCGTCGTGCAGACCATGAATAGGATGCACATCCCTGGATACTTGTGAGACTCCTCCCCCGTTTCATTTCCTTGTTCAGCAGATTTGAATCGCTTATGCAATATACTAGTGCTAAATAATTAAGCACATTTCGTGTCCCTGCTAGGTTACTGCCTACAAGAACCAACCGAAGGATGAAGCAGATCGCTTCAGAGATCGAGGTGCTCCTGAAGGGCATCATCGCGAAGAGGGAGAAGGCGTTGAGAGCCGGGAACGGGACCAGCGACGATCTCCTCGGGCTGCTGCTGGAGTCCAACATAGAGCACTGCAAAGGTGACGGCAGGGGCAACCCCAAGGCCGGCATCACCACCGACGACGTCATCGGGGAGTGCAAGCTCTTCTACTTCGCCGGCATGGAGACCACGTCGGTGCTGCTCACGTGGACGATGATCGTGCTCAGCATGCACCCCGAGTGGCAGGACCGCGCCAGGGAGGAGGTGCTGCACGTCTTCGGTGACAGAACGCCGGACTACGACGGCATGAGCCGACTGAAGATCGTAAGTAGTGCAAAAATGTTCGTGTCATCTCAGCGCAGATTCTGAACGAGTAATGACAAGACAAAGATCTGAACTCGGTTTTGCACATGATTAATTGCAGGTGACGATGGTGCTGTACGAGGTGCTGCGGCTGTACACGCCGCTGGCGACGCTTCAGCGCCGGACGTACAAGCCGATGGAGCTCGGCGGCGTGAGGTACCCGGCGGGCGTGGTGCTGATGCTGCCGCTGCTGTGCGTGCACCACGACAAGGACGTGTGGGGTCCCGACGCGAGCGAGTTCCGGCCGGACAGGTTCGCGGAGGGGGTGTCCAAGGCGTCCAAGGACGCGCCGGCCTTCTTCCCCTTCGGCTGGGGGCCGAGGATCTGCATCGGCCAGAACTTCGCGCTGCTCGAGGCCAAGATGGGGCTCGCCATGATCCTCCAGCGCTTCGCCTTCGAGCTCTCGCCGGCGTACACGCACGCGCCGTTCCCCGTCGGCCTGCTGCAGCCGGAACACGGCGCGCAGGTCATGCTCAGGAGGCTTCCCTGAGCTGCCGCGTGCCGACGCGCCATGGGTTGGACATCACCTGATCCGCATGTACAGTATAAATAGTGGTTGCAACGAACGAAAACAATTCTTGCGACTCGCATGACACGGCTGTGAATTGCCACGTGTTGTAAGGTTGTGTCGATGAGGTAATTAACATATATAATCATCCATTGAGACTCCAGATCGATCGTCTTCTGACAATGAATAGAGCGTATGAGACCGTTTGAGCAACACTTGCACAAGCTTTGATTCTAGCTTGCAATATGGATGAGGTCACGACTTATGAGTTCAAGAAACGTCATGTCCGGGCCGATTAGCGATCCCCTTTGTCAATTTAATCATTGTTATCGTACAGAAACACATGGCCACCCGCTGCTAGGACGAACTCCACATATCCATGAGCATGTGGCAAATTGGCACCTGGCTTGTGTCGTTTGTCTTTGTGCTAGCCTCTGTATAGTCTGGACAACTTTTCCATCAGGTGACGTGTAAGGCCGCACCATAAACGTGACAAGAATGCGAAACAACTAGCGTGCTTAGCATATATATAGTTGTAAAGCCCATCCACAACAAATAATGCATATCAATAGATCTCATTGGCTTATTCGATAATCACCTCACTACCGTACTGTGGACTTCGATCATCATAGAGATGTGAAACAGCTTGGTAGTATAAAAAATCCAATCATGTCTGTGTTGCTATGTCATCTTGGTTTTACCATCAATTTATAAATTGCGCTAAAAAAACCATCAATTTATAATTAACTTATCACCATACTGTCTCTATCGATCGTCACACTGTCTTCTTCTTTCGATAGTTACTATCTCTATAAAAATTGTTGACGTCCAGACATTCATGTTAAGCCAAATTGGACAAATGTTGTCTAGACATCAACAGAAAAAAGATGTGGTCCAATATAAACATCATGCTCCTATCAGCATTATGTGTCCAGTGTTCTCATGTGCAGACATTTATTAATTTTTCTCCTCGTCAGCAACCGGAGCCCCACACATCTATAATCTATATACTTATAGAAGATGCAACCACAAAAAGTCATTGATTGCTATTTCTCTGCCCTCACGTTGAGCCATGTCACCTGAAAAATGATATCCGTTGGATCATAGTTTGCAAACGCATCCCATCCATCCAATTGAAGTCTGCACATCTAATCTTTTTTCTGCCGACCCTCTTTACTCGGTGCATGCTGCTTCTACAGAACGCCCGCCACAATTGTGTAATTAGGACCGGCACAATTAATAGCACTAATCTCTCCCTCTTCTTCCACCATCATGAATCAATATTGCTGAGAAACTGCCACTATTACTCAACAATCAAGAGTCTTTATAACTTGGGCTGGCGCTATTCCTATCTTGTAATTCCTCCTGCATGGCACATATGCCTCTATATATATATATGTAGTGCCTGACCGTTCCATTCCCTTTCACTCTGTGCACCGATCGTCCTTGAGTCATGGGTATTGGGTAGGCTGCCCACGTCACCTGAAAAATGATACCCGTTGGATCACAGTTTGCAAACGCATCCCATCCATCCAATTGAAGTCTGCACGTCTAATCTTTTTTCTGCCGACCCTCTTTACTCGGTGCATGCTGCTTCTACAGAACGCCCGCCACAATTGTGTAATTAGGACCGGCACAATTAATAGCACTAATCTCTCCCTCTTCTTCCACCATCATGAATCAATATTGCTGAGAAACTGCCACTGTTACTCAACAATCAAGAGTCTTTATAACTTGGGCTGGCGCTATTCCTATCTTCTAATTCCTCCTGCATGGCACATATGCCTCTATATATATGTAGTGCCTGACCGTTCCGTTCCCTTTCACTCTGTGCACCGATCGTCCTTGAGTCATGGGTATTGGGTAGGCTGCCGCTATTCTGATTTTTGAAAGTCGCTAGCAATTTTGATTTGGTACATAATCAATTCCATATTTCACCAACTTGATTTCGTTGACAGATTAGTAGATGCGGATTGTTGATGAATTTCCTCTGACCTTCTCAGTAATGCGATTTGTTTGCAGGCAGTGCCCTATGGCTAGACTGCATCTAATCTCAAGCCAAAAGTGTAGCACCGGTCTCTTTATTTCCAACTGATTTGCTACTTTTCATATCTCCCTTATGTTTCTATGGGCATGTGAATGTTAACTACACACTGTTCAGTTGTTTATCAGCGTAGAGATGACTGAATAATTCTTTTAATTTGTAATGCAGGCTTCAGCCCTTAATATTGTCATCAGATCGGTATCAGAAGAAATGAACCGTCATAGAGCTACTTTAAGTTTTCAACTACAGATTTTCAACCATATTGTCATACCGAAGGACTGAAAGATGCTTCACCTCCTTTGTGCCATTATTTTCCATCTTATTTCTTCCAATGTTTCATTGGGGCATTGCTTTTAGAAATTTAGATTTCCTACTACAATATTATTCATACTCTTTTGATATGGTAGATAATTTCAGTGGAGGTTCCTTCTAAACGTATGTCACATATTTTAATTTTCTTGAATTACCTAATCATTTTTTATGTTGTACTTGTGCAAAACTGTATATTGAAAAACAAAATCCCTGTACTTCATGTTTCCTGAAGTATCTATTTAGTGCAATTAGAGCCCATCTCTACTTGGTTTTCTGTACTAACAACATGCTACTAAACAGACTCACACAATTGTGCTCATTTTTTGTTTTTTATTTGTTCCCTAGATACAAAAATTTATTCAAGAGATCATAATTCCCGAGATGCTTGATAGCAAGAGAAACTTATATGAAGCTGAAACGTGTTGGATACATGTTTACATGAAGAAAAATGATTACATGTAAAGCATCCTTTACCTAATGATTGTGACCTACGAAAAAGTCCCGCCGCAACGCGTGGGAATTCACCTAGTATCTATAAAGGTCATACATTCTAAAGCTCAACTCTCATGCAGCCACATCACCTCAATTGTTTGGTCCGTCCGATCACATTATTCTTTGCATCCTGAGCGTTAGATCAGACCATCAGCATCACCATTTTTTTTTAGTTCATCACCACCGTCCATCACTCAATGAAAAATCGACCACGGTGAGCTGTGTAGAGGCCACGCCACTCCTCAATTCAGCCCCATTCAATTCATTGCAAAAACTGCTGCTTTCAAGCATGCCAGGTTAATGACGCCATAACTCCTATTTCTCCTCCCAGTTGAAACGGTTCTCCATCGAGGCACCGAGACATTACAATGGACCTTCCAGGCACCTGTTGCTTCGAATTCCTATCCAAGAGGCACGGTGTCGTACCCCATTTCTGGAGCACTAGCGCTTACCGTATCAGTCCCTGGATCAGATGCTGATACGACGCTTACACAGAATGACATCACAGTCTCATACCCTTTTATAATATTACCAAGACTCATACAAGCCCTTTTATTACAAAAGGTCTTACAACAAAGGCCAGCGGCCTGACCACAAGAACAGACAACACACCGACTAGCCGCTACAGAAGCAGCACTAGACTACTACTCCAGCGGAAGACAGAACGGCACCACTCCAACAGGCAGACTTGCGTGCAGGCTGAACCCTAATCTTCACCTCCACCTGCTTCTAACTCCGGCTCATCTTCTGAATGATTGAAGCAAGAGTGAGTACTTAAGGTACTCAGCAAGCCTAACACGAGGGGTAAGTTATGCAAGGGGTTTATCAAAGGATAGGCTGAGGTTTCACAACAAGGCGTGAAAGCCAAGTTTATGCAAGGTTGTTTTGAAAACAAAGCAGTTCGCAATCTAATCAAGTATCTGTAGAGATTAGTAGGGTTGGGCGGCCCTGGGGGAGTTACTGTCCATTCCGCCAGTGCCTCAAGTTTTATCACTGGCCGACAACCAGCACACGGCTCCAAACCGGTGTATTCTGAAAACACGCCAAGGATAACTCACACAGAAAAGACTAATCATAGTGTGGCCGATGCTTTCGCGTTGTCCAATACCGTGGAACACGGCTTTCCGGAAAGTTTCTTAACCTTGGCCAAGGGTGCATAAATTTCCCCACAAGGTGGTCCAGTCCTCCCTATCGTCATAGTTTGGACTGTCCCACTAAAGGTTCCATACCTACTTCGTACCACCACGGCATCCCCCACGTACATCACCAGGGGCTTCACAATCATATTAATATCGCCAGTCATAAATGCCGGATCTCGAACACCCACCAACGAACGAGTCTTCTCCTGGGACTCCGTTGCAATCTCCTGCCTCCGGGGGGTACCGGGTGAGTACTAGTAGGGTGTGGTTCCAATTCCGCGCCCTTTCACGGCTTGTGGCTGCGCGAGGGGTGCTAGGCAAAGGCGGCACAAGAACCGGTCCTTATACGACCGAACCAGGCATCTTCAATAGCCAATCCACAAGTGGAAGGGCGTCCCAGAGATAGCCTCCCCGCTGAGGACTACCTCGCCTGATCCCGTCACAAAGATCCCTCACTAGGGTTGCACTTATTATTATACCACCCAATTTCACATTTACACACACCACCAAGACGCACGCATTTTACACAAAAATCATGTGAGCAGTATTAATTAAACACATGGTGAGAGTCCTAAGCGGCAAAGCAATCCAACATGTCATTAAGGGAGTTAATGACGTTGGTTCCTAGGGTTAACAAGGGATCAGGATATAATCAAGTCAAGGCAGGCAATCAAATATTGCATAGGACCATTCTAGCCTTTAAATTCATTTAAATACCATGCAATTTATTTATAAACAGCTCTAATTAGGATATTTGCAAACATAGGATCAATATGATCAAAGGGAGTTAGACTTGCCTTCAACAAGATCTTCTTCTTCTAAGTCCTCGTATTCCAGATCTTCGGGCTCTTCTTCAAAAGCTTGATTATCTAGCGATAAAAGAAAAAATAAATCTACCGCTCAAGCAATGAACGAGCAATAAATCAAATAAATCCAAATAGAGATCAAGGTTAGATTGGATCTGGTGGCAATGAATAGAGGGTGATTTTAGATGAATTTTTGGCGAAAGAATCGCCAAAATCAGAGTTGAAACGGAGGAGATATCGATTATTCAATTTTTGGGAAAGGAAATTAATCAGGATTAAGCCAACTTAATATGGCATTGCCATAATCCTAATTAATCTGGACTGATCAAGGGTTGGAAAATGATTAGAAAGGAATGTAGTATTTTTGGGAATTTTCTGAGATTTTTCTGATATTGAAATTGTGCTTGAAAAGGGATATGTGTGCACTTCCTGTGTGGACTTAGTATTTTCAGCAGGTGTGAGAGGTTGACATGTGGGTCCAGGGACCTGGGAGCTTGTTTGCAAGAGTAGAAGTGCTTTTGAGGGCTTATTTGCGAGTGGGGAAAGATTCTGGGGACTGTTTAGTAAAATCAGAAAGTCGACAGAGACCTATCTGTAATTTTGGAAAAGTTCAGGGGTCGCGGTGCAAAAAGATAGGGGCTAAATGGTAATTACAGAAAAGTTTAGGGTCTTCTCTGTAAAAGGTCAGGACTTAAACGGAATTAACAAAAAGATCGGGGGCTTATCTGCAAAAAGACAGGGCCCTGGGGATTTTCTAGGTTTTCCCGGAATTATTTTCTTATTGAAAAAGGATTGTGGGCGCGGCTCACAGTGGACCGAGGGGCTCATGTGGCTTCGGTTTACATAGACCGGGTGCACAGGGCTGAGTGAGAGAGGGAGAGAGACTGACGGGCGGGGCCGGTGTGCTGACGTGGCTCGCCACGTCGGATGGGGCGCGGCTGGGTCAAAGGGCGGCGGGGGCTGTGGCGCGCGCGCGGCGACGCTCGGCCGGAGCGCTCGCCGGAGGCAGCTACGGCGGCCGGAGGGCGAGGGCGAGTAGCCGGGAAGCATCTACGCGGCGCGGTGAATCTGGCGGGCTAACATGTCGACGAGGGTCGGGGCTAGGGCGGCGGCGCGAGCTCGCCGGAGTGCGGCGACGCTCGGGCGTGCGAGGGGGAAACGACGCGCGCGTGGGCGAGAGCGGAATTGAGTGAGTGCAGACGTGCGCGAACGTGACGCGGGGCGTGGGTGGCCTCGGCGTGGCCGGGCTCGGCCGGAAATGTGGCCGGCGACGGGGAAGAGGGTGGCGGAGCGGCGGCGCTTGGTGATGGCGGTCGCGCGCGAGGAGAGGAATGAAAAGGAGAGGCGAAGGAGGGAGAGACGAACACGGGGGTTCTCACTGTATGCTCGCGCGGGGCGGAGAGAGATGGGGAGTGGCTGACGACGGAGAAGAAGGCGACGAATTGGTCGTCGACGATCTCTTCGCACGACACGCGGCTGCGAAAAAAGGAGGACATGCCGAGGTTAAGCGCGGCATGGCGGATCCGTAGGAAGAGAAAGGGGAGTCGGGGACTGACCAACGGCGACGGAAGAGAACAGCAGAGGATCGCCGGAGCGAGGAGAGAGAAAAGAGGGGGAGAAATGGGGAATGGCCCGGAGAGGGAGGTCTCGGTGCCCCTTTATCGACGAGACGAGGCGGTGGAGTGAGAGGCGGCGCGGCCAAACTTGGCGCGCGCGTCACGGAAGGGAGGGCGGCGGCGTCAGTAAGGCGGCGCACTCGTCGGACTTGACGGGCGCGTCAAGTAAAGGGGGCGGGTGCCCACCGAGCGACAAGACGAGATGGGGAGGGAGAGAGGCGGTGGATGCGCGGGCACGTGCTTCACGCGATGCTTGATGGGACGGAGGCGGTGGAGGGGGGAACAGCGCGGAATGGGCAGCGCCGGATCTTGCGCCGGCGCGGCTGGAGGAGGAAGGAGGCGCGGGCCCCACGCGACAGAGAGAGAGAGAAGGGAGCGGGGGAACGGGCCGGAGGCCTGGCGCGACTGGGCCGGGGGAGAGCGTGGCTTGGTGGGCTGGCGCGGGAGAGTTTGGCGCGGCCCAGGCGGGAGAGGAGAGGGGCCGGGCTGGTGTGGGGGAAGTTGGGCCGTGTGGGGCGCGGCCCGGGAAGGAAAAGAGAAAAGGAGGGGAAGGCTGGGCCGGCAAGAAAGAAGAAGAAAAAGGGCGGCCCAAGGAAAGGAAAAAGGATTTGATATTTTCTGGAATTGAAAGGATTTGAATTTGGAAGGATTTCGAATTCAAACCAAAAGAGAAAAACAAACATTACTCAAAATAAATCCAATAAAATCTCAAAAATGCATATGATGAGTTTTGTGCAATTTTTCAAAAAGAAAAAATTTTAAATTTGAGATGGTTTGGCTTACTTTAATCACACACTTCTTTTTAATTTGTTCTAAAAATTTGAAAAATTTAAATTTTTAATAGATTTCAAATGAAGGCAAAAACACGGGTCGTGACAATCTACCCCACTTAAACAGAATCTCGTCCTCGAGATTCAAACTATCTTAGCGGGAAGGGAAGAGCAGAAAGATCTTTGTTCTTGTATCTGTTTCCAGGTGATCCATTGATTTCCATATTGCTAACTTTGGAGTGGAGCCTACCCCACTTAAAAGACTTTGACCCAGGGAGATTGGGGTTTTTGTGCAAACCGGTTGAAAACCACATGCAGTAGTAGTTTCAAGTTCCGAATGAAAGCAAGGCTCCAAAATCCAGATATAACTCGTGGACGAGTTGGGTTGCTATGGTACTCACCGGGGACAACTTCTGGTGCTCCATTAGTTTCCCGAGCGTTGATATGGTTTACTCGGCTTCGACCGGTGATTTGGCTGCTCCTTTGCTGTTGTCCGGAGGATTGTTGTCCACTGCGTCCAACTCCTGATGCTGTAGTCCTATTGCTTGCCTGGTGTGACTGAGTTGGAGCATTATTCTGATTCAGGTAAGGACATCTAGCAATCATATGGCCTGGCTCGCGACAGTGAAAGCAAGTCCTCCTGTCATTATTATTAGGCGGGGCAATGCTGGAACTGCTCCTCTGCTGACTACCAGAATTTTGGTTACTATATGCTGGTGCTGAGCTCGGTTGATTGGACGCTGAAGTTCTATACTGCATTGTCGGCTGATACTTTGATTTCTGAAAATTATTATTAGACCTTGATTTCTGGTTTCTCTCCTGCTGCTTGAAATTCTGAGCATTGAATTTGCGCTTTCTGTCCTGCTCAATGTGGGAGCGTGCATCCTCCAAAAGAAGTGCACGGTTCATGAGAGTGTTGAAATCCGGATATATGTGAGTGACCAACTGCACTCTCGAATTAAGACCAAGTCCTTTCCTGAAACGATCCTGTTTCTTTTTGTCAGTACTGACCTCTTCAGGTGCATAGCGTGCTAGCTTCATGAACTTTCTAATATACTGATTCACTGTCATAGCTCCTTGTTTCAAGGAGCGGAACTCTTCAGCTTTCGTTTCCATAATACCCTCAGGAATGTGGTATCTCCTGAATTCCTCCTGGAATTCATCCCAAGTGATAGCCTCAGCATCTTCCGTAGCTTCACGATAGTTATCCCACCATTCGCTTGCCGCTCCTGTGAGCTGGTGAGACGCCAGGATAACCTTTTCTCTGTCATTGGCATTAACCACTTGCAGTTTCTTGATTACGCCTCTTAGCCAATCGTCTGCTGCTAGAGGATCTTCTTCGGCACACTCAAAAGTTGGCGGTCTGAGTCTTATAAATTCTGACATCTTGGTCTGTGGACCTGATGTACGGTCCAGAAGTCCTTGGGCGATAATCTCCATCAGACGGGTCTGGTTGTCCATCACAGCCACTAAGTTGGTGACAGGTGCTGCAGGTATTCTTTCTCCTCTTCTACCACCTCTACCACGGTTCTGTTGTCCTCCACCTCTGTGCTGATCATTATTTTCTCCAACCTCATCTTGTACTTCCTGTTGATTTTGGCTTACTTCCTCTTCCTGGTGATCTTGTTCATTGTCATGTCTGCCTCCACCTCTACCTCCTCCTCTACCTCTGCCACGCTGATTATTGGTTCTACCTCTACCACGTCCACGCCCTGCATTGTGGACGTCATCATGGTTATCATCTTGAGCATTATGCTCTCGGCGCTGGCGCTGCTGAATTCTGGCAGATCTTTTGGGAGGCATCTGTTGGAAGGATAAGGAAAGATGAGAAGGGATTTACGGAAAATCTAGAGCTACGAGCAGAACAAGATAATGGAAAAGAATTTCCGAATATCTTGCGCACACTCAAACAGAAGAATCAGCATCAATACAACATTACAGCAAACATAGCATCATATCAGGGGCTCGATCACACATATCCAAGTCCTTTTATATAGCAGGACTCGACGGTTAAGCCTAGACAACAGGACTCGACAGCAGAGTGACACTAAGTACAACGGCACTCTACAGTCTAGCTAGAGAGCCGCTTTTGCTTGATGCTGACAGGCCTTCTGATGGCTCGTCTTCTGCAGACTCTTGGTTTGACTGAAGTCTCTTGTACTTTTGACTTGTAGTTGTAGGAACTGGGGAGATCAGATTTCCTTGCTGAGGGCTTCCCAACGAGTGCGACCTTTTGGAAGGAGAGATTTTCCAAAACGGAAGCGAAGTAAATAGAAAAATTTTACAAATAGTTTTTAGGTATAAAGTATCACTCATTCTCACTCGATCCAACCTAGGGTTCAACCTACGGGCAAGTATGGCTCTGATACCACTTTGTCGTACCCCATTTCTGGAGCACTAGCGCTTACCGTATCAGTCCCTGGATCAGATGCTGATACGACGCTTACACAGAATGACATCACAGTCTCATACCCTTTTATAATATTACCAAGACTCATACAAGCCCTTTTATTACAAAAAGTCTTACAACAAAGGCCAGCGGCCTGACCACAAGAACAGACAACACACCGACTAGCCGCTACAGAAGCAGCACTAGACTACTACTCCAGCGGAAGACAGAACGGCACCACTCCAACAGGCAGACTTGCGTGCAGGCTGAACCCTAATCTTCACCTCCACCTGCTTCTAACTCCGGCTCATCTTCTGAATGATTGAAGCAAGAGTGAGTACTTAAGGTACTCAGCAAGCCTAACACGAGGGGTAAGTTATGCAAGGGGTTTATCAAAGGATAGGCTGAGGTTTATCACAACAAGGCGTGAAAGCCAAGTTTATGCAAGGTTGTTTTGAAAACAAAGCAGTTCGCAATCTAATCAAGTATCTGTAGAGATTAGTGGGGTTGGGCGGCTCTGGGGGAGTTACTGTCCATCCCGCCAGTGCCTCAAGTTTTATCACTGGCCGACAACCAGCACACGGCTCCAAACCGGTGTATTCCGAAAACACGCCAAGGATAACTCACACAGAAAAGACTAATCATAGTGTGGCCGATGCTTTCGCGTTGTCCAATACCGTGGAACACGGCTTTCCGGAAAGTTTCTTAACCTTGGCCAAGGGTGCACAAAATTTCCCCACAAGGTGGTCCAGTCCTCCCTATCGTCATAGTTTGGACTGTCCCACTAAAGGTTCCATACCTACTTCGTACCACCACGGCATCCCCCACGGACATCACAGGGGCTTCACAATCATATTAATATGGCCAGTCATAAATGCCGGATCTCGAACACCCACCAACGAACGAGTCTTCTCCTGGGACTCCGTTGCAATCTCCTGCCTCCGGGGGGTACCGGGTGAGTACTAGTAGGGTGTGGTTCCAATTCCGCGCCCATTCACGGCTTGTGGCTGCGCGAGGGGTGCTAGGCAAAGGCGGCACAAGAACCGGTCCTTATACGACCGAACCAGGCATCTTCAATAGCCAATCCACAAGTGGAAGGGCGTCCCAGAGATAGCCTCCCCGCTGAGGACTACCTCGCCTGATCCCGTCACAAAGATCCCTCACTAGGGTTGCACTTATTATTATACCACCCAATTTCACATTTACACACACCACCAAGACGCACGCATTTTACACAAAAATCATGTGAGCAGTATTAATTAAACACATATGGTGAGAGTCCTAAGCGGCAAAGCAATCCAACATGTCATTAAGGGAGTTAATGACGTTGGTTCCTAGGGTTAACAAGGGATCAGGATATAATCAAGTCAAGGCAGGCAATCAAATATTGCATAGGACCATTCTAGCCTTTAAATTCATTTAAATACCATGCAATTTATTTATAAACAGCTCTAATTAGGATATTTGCAAACATAGGATCAATATGATCAAAGGGAGTTAGACTTGCCTTCAACAAGATCTTCTTCTTCTAAGTCCTCGTATTCCAGATCTTCGGGCTCTTCTTCAAAAGCTTGATTATCTAGCGATAAAAGAAAAAATAAATCTACCGCTCAAGCAATGAACGAGCAATAAATTAAATAAATCCAAATAGAGATCAAGGTTAGATTGGATCTGGTGGCAATGAATAGAGGGTGATTTTAGATGAATTTTTGGCGAAAGAATCGCCAAAATCAGAGTTGAAACGGAGGTGTAAGCTTCATGACCATTGGAGCTAGGGAAACCCAAGGTATGAATGTTTTGGTGATAGGATGAGAACCATGAATGTGACTAACACTCTTTGTGAGATCTTATAGGTCACATGGAAAGAAAGCTTCGTCCGTTGGTGGTGAACGCCAACACACCATGAACTTATTGACAAGGATGATTGGTTGCCTTCATCTACACAAGAACGGACTTGATGGAGTCGCGGAGAAGACATGGATCAAGGCTAAGGACATGCTAGATCCAAGCGGGTGTTGCTTGGTTAGATGTTAGCTTGAGTCCATAGGAAAAACCGGACTATCAAGAGGGTTCGAGGTGGTTCTCTTAGTACACACTAGTTATAGAGATCATTGGATGCATGGTGAGTCTCTCAGGGGCTAGGGTGGCAGAAGAGAGTTGAAGGAACCAAGAAAATCAAGTGTTGAAGAAGAAGATCAAGAAGAAGATCGAAGCTGTGAAGGCAGAAGAGACCGGACAGTACGGTCAAGGAGACCGTACAATACGGTCTACAGAGGAGTTCCAGACAGAAGAGCTTAAGTTTCTGGAAGTTGGAGAAATAGAGACCGGACAGTTGACCGGACAGTACGGTCCTAGGGACAGGACAGTACGGTCTCTATTGGAGTGTTCCAGACAGAGAAGCTGAAGTTTCTGGAAGTTGAAGAATGGAGACCGGACAATTGAGAGGATGGTACGGTCATGGAGACCGTACAATACGGTCTTACAGGAGAAGAGCAACAGAGAAGGAGAAGTTTCTGTTGGCTGAAGAAGAAGTGGAGACCGGACAATACGGTCCTAGAGACCGTACAATACGGTCTGGTTTGAGATGATGAACAGCACTCCCTGGACGCCAGTCTGGTAGAGACCGGACAATACGGTCAGATGGAGACCGGACAATACGGTCCTATTGTACGGTCCTTACGCAGACTGGGTACTTTTGGACAACGGCTAGTTTGAGGTTGGAGGCCTATATATAGTCGGTTGTTTACCTCTTTGAGGTGCTCTTGGACCCAGGAAAGAGGGGAGGTGCTGCCAAGAAGCCAAGAGGAAGAAGTGTGAAGCACTTGAGAGGGATTTGGAGTGATCCTAGTGCTTGAGAGAGTAGCAAGTTGCATCCTTTGATCTCTAGGCTAGTGTGGGCTTGAGAGAGTCATCTAGGGCTGTTACTCCTGGTCTATGGCAAGGCCTAGACCGGTTAGGCGTCGGTGTTGAGCTGTCCAAGGAGATTGTGGAAGTCGACACAAGTTTGTACACGGTCTTGGAGCTTCCCGTGCGAAAGAAGCATCACTAGTGGAGCGCCCTTTGGCACGCATCAAGTGCGGAGCCTTACCTCCGGAAGAGTACCCGGGATCGAGCCCGGCGGGACGTGCCCGCGACTTCACTCGGAGGGTGAAGTGTGCTCTAGGAGGGATCGCCATCGAGCGGAGGGACGGGGTCGAGACTCCGGCGGGAGTGACCCAACGTGGAGTAGGGGAAGGCGCCATCCTTCCGAGACCACGGGAAAACATTATGAGCATTCTCTATCCCTTCTCCTTTACTACTCGCATTTACTTATCGCACTTCATATGATTGCTTGTAGTACTTGAGTTGTGCTCTTATATTGCTTGTGTGTTTACCTTGGTACCTACTAGCTTCACTAGGTTGCTTGATTGCCTTGCTCGTGTGCTTACTTGTTATAGCCTATCTAATAGCTCTAAGGACTCTACTTAGGGTGCCTAGTATCTTGGTTGCCTTGTCTCTAGTTATCTTGTTCCTTGCCTTGCCTAGCTTAAGTCTTCCGCTATCTATCTTGTGCTAGGTTGCTAGTGTGGTGTGATTGTGTTATCTATATGCACTAGCTTAATAGGTTAAGGATACTCCTTAGTGTGCTTTACCTTGTTACTAGAACTACTCGCTAGGAGTTGCTTGGGTGCAAGTGTTTGGAAATAGATTCTAGAGTGCACCGATTCACCCCCCCCCTCTCGGTCACACGATCCTTACAAGTGGTATCAGAGCCAAGTGCTCTTTATTGGGGCTTTACCGCCTTGAGTCGTGACCGGGATTGCGTGTGGGAAAATGGAGTCCACTCATGATGACGTTTCTAACACTTCCATCGCCTCTACCTTGATTGAGCCTTATGATTGTGTGCTTAATGACATTTCCTACTATCATGTGCGTGATGAGTATGATGAGCTTGTTTTGAATGATAATGAGGATATCACTAACTTCGCATCTCGCTTGTATGTTCTTGCTAGGAAACTCATGTCACGAGGCTATCCATCTATTATGCACAAGCATGTTGTGAAGAAGCTTATCCGATCTCTACCACTCTCGCGGTTTGGTATTCTTGCTTTTGCTCGAGTGGATGAGTTTGTGAACATGCCCTATGATGAGGTGGTTGCTATTCTCTCCTCTCTTGAGGAGGATATCAAGAAGGGCAAGGATATCTCTCATGCAAGTGAAGATCAACACATTGAAGCTCAACCTCTACCTCAATCTCAATCATCATCTCGTGTTGGTGAAGGTTCTTCTTCTCGGGATCAAGAGGATGGATATCTCAAGCTATGTGATGAGTTGGATCACATCTCTATGGAGCCGAATGAAGATCTTGTTGAGTTTGCTCTTCGGATGGATTCTCTCATCAAGAGGATAAATGAGAACAAGCTTTGGATAGTCACTAAGGTTCAAGGCCTTAGGAGGTTTCTTGATGCTCTTCCAAAGGACAAGTATGGTGATCACATTGAGTTTGAGAGCTTTGAGCTTGAGTCATATTCAATTGAGCAAGTCATTGAGATCGTCACAAGAAGAAGGGCTCGCTCTTTGCTCTCTAACACATTCAAGACCCCAAGTGATGATGAGGAAGAAAAAGAAGATGATAGAGTTCCCGTCTTCTATTGTGATGATGACTATTCAAGTGCTAGTGATGATGAGCCGAAGCCTATCAAGGAATATCCCCCGGATGGAGATCTCTTACCTCCTTTCTATGAAGACTACTACAACATGTATGAACCGGGTCTTGCCGGTGGAGCTCACTACCTTCTCCTTGACATGTATGATGAGTTCTACAAGAGAAGAGAAGAGACTTGGCTTGAGTGTTGGAAGAGGCTCCTCATATTGTTTGCAAGAGTCAATTCTTTTGAAGGGAAGGAGAAGGTTAGTGATGAGAGTGCTATACGGATAATGTTGTCTCTCCTCCCTTATCATCGGAAGATCTATGTCCTAAATGATTTTGGTGATGATATTGATCGGATGCCTCTCAAGGAAGCTATCTTGATTGCCTTATCCTATGAGCATCAAATGTACAACATCCTTGAGTACGCCAATGGAAGTGATGAAGTGGGAAGATTTCAAGCCTATCCTCTTGGGAACCATGTCCTACACTTGGGATATGATCGGAGTGAGTGGAGACACAATGGAGTCACCAAGGAAATGATTGACGTCTTGAATGCATTGGATTTGGACTTTCTCAATGGAGTTCCTATGGCCTACATCAAGAGCAAGCAAGAGGTAAATGATATGTCAATTGATTCTCATGATACTAACACTCCTCTTTGCTTGATGGCTACTTCCAAGGTGAACTACAAGATTGGTGGCAAACATTGGGTGTTGGATAGTGGGTGCACTCAACACATGACCGGTACTTCATCCATCTTCACCAACTTGGAAGAAAATGAAGATCATGACAAGGTCACATTTGGGGACAACTCCAAGCACAAGGTGAGAGGTCTTGGTAAGGTGGCTATCTCTAATGACCTCTCTATCTCTAATGTATTGCTTGTTGAGTCTCTAAACTTCAATCTTCTATCCGTTGCTCAAATATGTGATCTTGGCTTTTCTTGTAACTTTGATGCTAATGGGGTGGTTCTTCATAATGATGCTATGGGTCTCACTATCAAGGGCTTTCGTCATAATAATCTATATGTTGTTGATTTTGAGACTAACATTGTTGCCCCTAGCACTTGTCTCTTCACTAAGTCCGCTCTAGGTTGGCTATGGCATCGGAGGCTTGCTCACATTGGTATGGGCCAACTCAAGCGTGTGATGAAGAACAAGCTAGTGAGAGGAGTCAAGGATATCACCTTTGAGAAGGACAAGCTATGTAGTGCATGCCAAGCCGGAAAGCAAGTGGCTTCACCTCATCCATCCAAGAATTTCTTGTCAACTTCAAGACCTCTTGAGCTCCTACACATTGATCTCTTCGGGCCTACAACTTATGTGAGCATTGGTGGGAATCTCTATTGCTTGGTGGTAGTGGACGACTACTCAAGATATACTTGGGTATTCTTTCTTGAGAACAAGGCACAAGCAATTGGGATATTCAAGAAGTTTGCTAGAAGAGTGCAAAATGAGTATGGGCATCACATCAAGAAGATTCGGAGTGATAATGGGACGGAGTTCAAAAACTCTATCATTGAAGACTATTGTGATGAGATTGGCATCAAGCATGAGTTCTCGGCTACATACACTCCTCAACAAAATGGTGTTGTTGAGAGGAAGAACAAGACACTTATCACTCTTGCTCGTGCTATGCTTGATGAGTACAACACTCCGGAGAAGTTTTGGGCGGAAGCTATCAACACCGCATGCTACACCTCCAACCGGATCTATCCTCACAAGTTGCTAAACAAGACTCCATATGAAGTGATTGTTGGGAGAAGACCGAATGTTGCCTACTTCCGGGTGTTTGGTTGCAAGTGCTACATCTACAAGAAGAGGGAAAGACTTGGCAAGTTCGAGAAGAGGACCGATGTGGGCATTCTTGTCGGCTACTCGGGCTCGGCCAAGGCTTATCGGGTTTACGAGACCTCTACCGGTTTTGTTGAAGAAACTTATGATGTGCAATTTGATGAGTCTCACGGGTCTCAAGAAGACCCTCCTTCTTCTCATATTGTAGGTGATGAACCCGTGGAGGAAGCTTTGGAGAACATGCCCATTGGTGAAGTTATTCCTCGTGAAGATGAACCTCCGACACCTCCTCCAACAACTTCATCAAGTGGACCCTCTACGAGCACATCTCAAGTGAATCCAAGCTCTCCCTCAAGTGAACAACATCAAGCACCTTCAAGTGATCCGCAACAAGCATCTTCGAGTCAAGCTCCATCAAGCGAACCGCAACAAGCATCTTCGAGTCAAGCTACTCCAAGTGAACCACTACAAGCGCCATCAAGTCTACCTCATGCATCTACGAGTCAAGCATCACCGAGCAATCAAGAACAAGCACAATCTACTTCAACTCAAGATGATGGCTCGGGTTCACCTCTTCGACAACAAGACACTCACATCTCAAGGGAGCAAGCCGCAAGAGACGCGCAAGACACTTCGCCGGCTCCTTCTCCTCCTCGACAAGAACCTTCAAGGAAGCACAACCCCATTGCTAGGGATCATTCACGTGATCTCATCATTGGGAGTCCTTCTCAAGGGTTAAAGACTAGGAGAAGTCAATATAAACCTAATTATGTTGATGAAGCTAACATTGTTGAGAATTTCTCTTTTGTCTCTACCCTAGAGCCGAAGACGATCGAGGAAGCCTTGAAAGATCACAAGTGGGTGCTATCCATGCAAGAGGAGCTCAACAACTTCAAGAGGAATGATATTTTGGAAGTTGGTGAAGCGGCCCAAGCGATCCAATGTCATTGGCGCTAAGTGGGTCTTCAAAAACAAGCAAGATGAGAAGGGAGCAATCGTGAGGAACAAGGCAAGACTTGTGGCGAAGGGCTACTCTCAAGTTGAAGGCGTCGATTTTGACGAGACTTTCGCCCCCGTCGCTCGTCTTGAGGCTATAAGAACACTTCTTGCTTATGCTTCTCATTTTGATTTTAAACTTCACCAAATGGATGTGAAAAGTGCATTTCTCAATGGACTAATCAATGAAGAAGTTTATGTAGAGCAACCTCCCGGCTTCGAGGACCCCGAGCATCCGGACCATGTGTACAAGCTCAAGAAGGCTCTCTACGGACTCAAACAAGCACCAAGAGCATGGTATGAACGACTTCGAGATCATCTCATCACCAAGGGCTACAAGATCGGTAGTATCGACAACACTCTCTTTACTAAGCATATTGGTGATGATCTCTTTGTTTGTCAAATCTATGTTGATGATATCATCTATGGCTCCACTAACGAAATCTATAATGATGAGTTTCGTGCTCTTATGAAGAAAGAGTTTGAGATGTCCATGATAGGTGAACTTCATGTCTTCCTCGGTTTTCAAGTCAAGCAAATGAAGGAAGGCACGTTCATCTACCAAGAGAAGTACACTCGGGATCTTCTTAAGAGATTCGGCATGGAAGATTCCAAGCCCTACGACACACCTATGGCTACAAGTGTCCCTCTTGATGTGGATGTAAAAGGTATACCGGTGGATCCTAAACTCTATCGTTCTATGATTGGTTCACTTCTTTATCTTACCGCATCTAGACCGGATATCATGTTTAGTGTGTGTCTTTGTGCTCGTTATCAAGCTAACCCCAAGGAGTCCCATATGAGTGCCGTGAAAAGAATTCTTAGGTACATCAAGAGTACTCCTACAATGGGCCTATGGTATCCAAAAGGCTCGGACTTTGGACTTGTTGGCTATGCGGACTCGGATTTCGCCGGATGCAAAGTGAGTAGAAAGAGTACCTCCGGTGGATGCCAATTTCTTGGACAATCACTCATCTCATGGAGTTCCAAGAAACAAAATTGTGTGGCTATCTCTACGGCGGAGGCGGAATACTTGGCGGCCGGTGCTTGTTGTGCTCAACTCCTATACATGAAGCAAACCCTATTGGACTATGGATTATCTTATGGGCAAGTACCTCTCTATTGTGATAGCGAAAGTGCTATCAATATGGCTCTCAACAAGGGTGATCACGGCCATGCCAAGCACATTGAAGTCAAGCATCACTTCATTCGAGATCATGTGGCCAAGAAGGATATTGAATTGATTGGTGTTCGGACTCATGAACAATTGGCGGACATCTTCACCAAGCCACTTGACAAGAAGACCTTTTGTAAGCTCCGGGGAGAACTCAATGTTCTCGACCTCTCCGACTTCACTTGATATCCTTGAGCTTACATATGTATATATGTATATATACTTTGCTTGTTTTTGTTTGTGTTGTTGTTTTTGTGTGTTCTTCTTGTTTTGTAGGACCGACGACTAACCTTCTTGAGATAGCAATGAGCATGGGTTAAGCTTGGGATTGGTGGCACTTGGCTCCCGAGGCTTTGAAGAATGGCTCGTTGTGATCAAGCTCATGGAGGGCTCAAACTTGTTGTTGGTAACTTCGCTCTTAGCTTTCTCTTATTTTACCCTTATAGCATCATGCATTGTACACTTATCATTCCTTGCATTCGCATCATGCATATTGCATAAGTGTCTCGGCGCCGAGCACCCATCTAGGGGGAGTTGCTTATTCACAATATGAGTATATGACCTCCTATGATGAATTCATAGCAATGCTATATGAGCTTCATGCCCATTGAACCAAGAGTTTTGAGCTCCAAGGTTAAATCCACTTGCGCGGCTCAAAGTCTAAGGGTTCATACATTTCCATCATCATCAACTAACCCCTATGTATTTCAAGACAATATTCTTTTGAGAATGTGTGTAGGGATAATTGTTGGGAGATGGAGAATCACGGATCAAGGGGGAGTTTCACGCCAAATCAAGTAACTCATTTTCCCACTCGCCTCATATATTTACACTAACCTTTTCTCCCTTGGAAGATTTCTTTTTGGGTGATAGATGCCAAAGGGGGAGAAGAGTTGGGCTTAATGATCGAGCAAGAATATGGGGGAGAAGAGTTCGAGCGGAAAAGAATACGGGGAAGAAGAGTTCGAACTTACAATGAGTTGGAAGATGTCACCTCAAGAGGGAGTTTGTACAAGAGAAGATCAAGTGATCAAGACGATCGATCTTCGCACAATCTTGAGGTGATGAAGAAGAAGCAATGCCGTCTCAAGGGGGAGTTTGCGCGAATGAAGATCAAGTGATCAAGATGATCGATCTTCACACAATCTTGAGATTGGTGCATTTGTCAAGGGGGAGCGGAATTCTACAAAGTAAGTATGAAGGTAAACCCCTTGCAACCTTTGCTTGTCATAGCTCAATGCGCTTTCTTTCACTTGTGATATGAGTTTTTGCTCTAACTTGTGACTTCTTTTGAGCTATGACTTGCCTCGACCTAATCAACAAGGTAGCTATCTCTCTATCATATACTTGTTGTTTAGTGTCTTGATCGATTTGCGTTTTTATCTTGGCTTTTGTCATTACATTCTTTATCTTCTCGATCATTTTTATCATGGTTGTCATCCATCACCAAAAAGGGGGAGATTGTAAGCTTCATGACCATTGGAGCTAGGGAAACCCAAGGTATGAATGTTTTGGTGATAGGATGAGAACCATGAATGTGACTAACACTCTTTGTGAGATCTTATAGGTCACATAGAAAGAAAGCTTCGTCCGTTGGTGGTGAACGCCAACACACCATGAACTTATTGACAAGGATGATTGGTTGCCTTCATCTACACAAGAACAGACTTGATGGAGTCGCGGAGAAGACATGGATCAAGGCTAAGGACATGCTAGATCCAAGCGGGTGTTGCTTGGTTAGATGTTAGCTTGAGTCCATAGGAAAAACCGGACTATCAAGAGGGTTCGAGGTGGTTCTCTTAGTACACACTAGTTATAGAGATCATTGGATGCATGGTGAGTCTCTCAGGGGCTAGGGTGGCAGAAGAGAGTTGAAGGAACTAAGAAAATCAAGTGTTGAAGAAGAAGATCAAGAAGAAGATCGAAGCTGTGAAGACAGAAGAGACCGGACAGTACGGTCAAGGAGACCGTACAATACGGTCTACAGAGGAGTTCCAGACAGAAGAGCTTAAGTTTCTGGAAGTTGGAGAAATAGAGACCGGACAGTTGACCGGACAGTACGGTCCTAGGGACAGGACAGTACGGTCTCTATTGGAGTGTTCCAGACAGAGAAGCTGAAGTTTCTGGAAGTTGAAGAATGGAGACCGGACAATTGAGAGGATGGTACGGTCATGGAGACCGTACAATACGGTCTTACAGGAGAAGAGCAACAGAGAAGGAGAAGTTTCTGTTGGCTGAAGAAGAAGTGGAGACCGGACAATACGGTCCTAGAGACCGTACAATACGGCCTGGTTTGAGATGATGAACAGCACTCCCTGGACGCCAGTCTGGTAGAGACCGGACAATACGGTCAGATGGAGACCGGACAATACGGTCCTATTGTACGGTCCTTACGCAGACTGGTACTTTTGGACAACGGCTAGTTTGAGGTTGGAGGCCTATATATAGTCGGTTGTTTACCTCTTTGAGGTGCTCTTGGACCCAGGAAAGAGGGGAGGTGCTGCCAAGAAGCCAAGAGGAAGAAGTGTGAAGCACTTGAGAGGGATTTGGAGTGATCCTAGTGCTTGAGAGAGTAGCAAGTTGCATCCTTTGATCTCTAGGCTAGTGTGGGCTTGAGAGAGTCATCTAGGGCTGTTACTCTTGGTCTATGGCAAGGCCTAGACCGGTTAGGCGTCGGTGTTGAGCTGTCCAAGGAGATTGTGGAAGTCGACACTAGTTTGTACACGGTCTTGGAGCTTCCCGTGCGAAAGAAGCATCACTAGTGGAGCGCCCTTTGGCACGCATCAAGTGCGGAGCCTTACCTCCGGAAGAGTACCCGGGATCGAGCCCGCGGGACGTGCCCGCGACTTCACTCGGAGGGTGAAGTGTGCTCTAGGAGGGATCGCCATCGAGCGGAGGGACGGGGTCGAGACTCCGGCGGGAGTGACCCAACGTGGAGTAGGGGAAGGCGCCATCCTTCCGAGACCACGGGAAAACATCATGAGCATTCTCTATCCCTTCTCCTTTACTACTCGCATTTACTTATCGCACTTCATATGATTGCTTGTAGTACTTGAGTTGTGCTCTTATATTGCTTGTGTGTTTACCTTGGTACCTACTAGCTTCACTAGGTTTGCTTGATTGCCTTGCTCGTGTGCTTACTTGTTATAGCCTATCTAATAGCTCTAAGGACTCTACTTAGTGTGCCTAGTATCTTGGTTGCCTTGTCTCTAGTTATCTTGTTCCTTGCCTTGCCTAGCTTAAGTCTTCCGCTATCTATCTTGTGCTAGGTTGCTAGTGTGGTGTGATTGTGTTATCTATATGCACTAGCTTAATAGGTTAAGGATACTCCTTAGTGTGCTTTACCTTGTTACTAGAACTACTCGCTAGGAGTTGCTTGGGTGCAAGTGTTTGGAAATAGATTCTAGAGTGCACCGATTCACCCCCCCCCCCCCTCTCGGTCACACGATCCTTACAGGAGGAGATATCGATTATTCAATTTTTGGGAAAGGAAATTAATCAGGATTAAGCCAACTTAATATGGCATTGCCATAATCCTAATTAATCTGGACTGATCAAGGGTTGGAAAATGATTAGAAAGGAATGTAGTATTTTTGGGAATTTTCTGAGATTTTTCTGATATTGAAATTGTGCTTGAAAAGGGATATGTGTGCACTTCCTGTGTGGACTTAGTATTTTCAGCAGGTGTGAGAGGTTGACATGTGGGTCCAGGGACCTGGGAGCTTGTTTGCAAGAGTAGAAGTGCTTTTGAGGGCTTATTTGCGAGTGGGGAAAGATTCTGGGGACTGTTTAGTAAAATCAGAAAGTCGACAGAGACCTATCTGTAATTTTGGAAAAGTTCAGGGGTCGCGGTGCAAAAAGATAGGGGCTAAATGGTAATTACAGAAAAGTTTAGGGTCTTCTCTGTAAAAGGTCAGGACTTAAACGAAATTAACAAAAAGATCAGGGGCTTATCTGCAAAAAGACAGGGCCCTGGGGATTTTCTAGGTTTTCCCGGAATTATTTTCTTATTGAAAAAGGATTGTGGGCGCGGCTCACGGTGGACCGAGGGGCTCATGTGGCTTCGGTTTACATAGACCGGGTGCACAGGGCTGAGTGAGAGAGGGAGAGAGACTGACGGGCGGGGCCGGTGTGCTGACGTGGCTCGCCACGTCGGATGGGGCGCGGCTGGGTCAAAGGGCGGCGGGGGCTGTGGCGCGCGCGCGGCGACGCTCGGCCGGAGCGCTCGCCGGAGGCAGCTACGGCGGCCGGAGGGCGAGGGCGAGTAGCCGGGAAGCATCTACGCGGCGCGGTGAATCTGGCGGGCTAACATGTCGACGAGGGTCGGGGCTAGGGCGGCGGCGCGAGCTCGCCGGAGTGCGGCGACGCTCGGGCGTGCGAGGGGGAAACGACGCGCGCGTGGGCGAGAGCGGAATTGAGTGAGTGCAGACGTGCGCGAACGTGACGCGGGGTCGTGGGTGGCCTCGGCGTGGCCGGGCTCGGCCGGAAATGTGGCCGGCGACGGGGAAGAGGGTGGCGGAGCGGCGGCGCTTGGTGATGGCGGTCGCGCGCAAGGAGAGGAATGAAAAGGAGAGGCGAAGGAGGGAGAGACGAACACGGGGGTTCTCACTGTATGCTCGCGCGGGGCGGAGAGAGATGGGGAGTGGCCGACGACGGAGAAGAAGGCGACGAATTGGTCGTCGACGATCTCTTCGCACGACACGCGGCTGCGAAAAAAGGAGGACATGCCGAGGTTAAGCGCGGCATGGCGGATCCGTAGGAAGAGAAAGGGGAGTCGGGGACTGACCAACGGCGACGGAAGAGAACAGCAGAGGATCGCCGGAGCGAGGAGAGAGAAAAGAGGGGGAGAAATGGGGAATGGCCCGGAGAGGGAGGTCTCGGTGCCCCTTTATCGACGAGACGAGGCGGTGGAGTGAGAGGCGGCGCGGCCAAACTTGGCGCGCGCGTCACGGAAGGGAGGGCGGCGGCGTCAGTAAGGCGGCGCACTCGTCGAACTTGACGGGCGCGTCAAGTAAAGGGGGCGGGTGCCCACCGAGCGACAAGACGAGATGGGGAGGGAGAGAGGCGGTGGATGCGCGGGCACGTGCTTCACGCGATGCTTGATGGGACGGAGGCGGTGGAGGGGGGAACAGCGCGGAATGGGCAGCGCCGGATCTTGCGCCGGCGCGGCTGGAGGAGGAAGGAGGCGCGGGCCCCACGCGACAGAGAGAGAGAGAAGGGAGCGGGGGAACGGGCCGGAGGCCTGGCGCGACTGGGCCGGGGGAGAGCGTGGCTTGGTGGGCTGGCGCGGGAGAGTTTGGCGCGGCCCAGGCGGGAGAGGAGAGGGGCCGGGCTGGTGTGGGGGAAGTTGGGCCGTGTGGGGCGCGGCCCGGGAAGGAAAAGAGAAAAGGAGAGGAAGGCTGGGCCGGCAAGAAAGAAGAAGAAAAAGGGCGGCCCAAGGAAAGGAAAAAGGATTTGATATTTTCTGGAATTGAAAGGATTTGAATTTGGAAGGATTTCGAATTCAAACCAAAAGAGAAAAACAAACATTACTCAAAATAAATCCAATAAAATCTCAAAAATGCATATGATGAGTTTTGTGCAATTTTTCAAAAAGAAAAAATTTTAAATTTGAGATGGTTTGGCTTACTTTAATCACACACTTCTTTTTAATTTGTTCTAAAAATTCGAAAAATTTAAATTTTTAATAGATTTCAAATGAAGGCAAAAACACGGGTCGTGACACACGGCTCCGTCCCACTTCTTCCTCCCTTCTCCCCTCCTCCATATGCAGCAACTTTTGGATCCTCTTTCCTGCCAATCCACTTCGGTTTTCATGGCCGCTCAGAAGGACGTCTGGAATGAGGAGAACAATGTCAGCCTTCTCTGCAGTGAACAACGAGCACCCGCCACATTCTTGGCTGTGTACACCTTCGTTCTCGGAGTCCATTTTCATATCATATTAATTTGTATGTATACTGCAGCAGTTGGAGTGATCGGAACCAATTTTGCTGTACATTGTTGAGGTCAGTTATATAGGTTGTATACATGATGCTATCATCTATCCGTTATGTGTCAATTTTTTTTTCGTATTTACAGTAATCCTACATGCATATGTTCTTCTATTTTATGATTTGTAACTGAAAATAACATATGATTTATTTTTTTTCACTTTTTGTGTATAGTTTCCTATTTAAAAATTAATATTGTATGTTGTGTTCATCATTGACACACATTTGCTCTCTCCTTCCATGTGTGTGCAGTCCCCGCAATTCTTTGCTGCTTTGCTTTTCGATATGACCAAATAGAGGGTGAACCACAACCGTGATGCAATTTTGAGCTGTTAAGAATGACTCATATTAGAGACCGTTTAGGGGGTTTAGGGAGCCATATATGTCTATTATTGTTTGATTTAAATATATTGTCTAACACATCAAATGCCTCCTCCATTTTAGAGCTCACTTACAAGCACATTTACAAAATATTATGTTCCAATAATTCCTCTCGCTCCATCCTGATCCATTGGAGTAATAAAAAATTGCATGCAAAATTCTGCAGCAACGCGCGGAGAATTCCCCTAGTTTACTGATTTACACAACCATCTTTATTGTCTCATCAATTAATTATTGCTTATCGTCGCTCTTCTATCACCAGTATTATCTGTTGACACTATATACCATCTTCTCTCGTTCAACTGCATTGTTGATTACCTCTACAACTCCAACTCCAACTCCAACTCCAACTATGTGTAATTTATATATCTATGTATTTGGACTAATTTTCATCGTGATGACGAAAATAATATATACTTGTATAAGCGTGTTTAGAGATGACCTCTTTATTACAACTGTAGCATGGTGGCCCGTGAATTTATGCGCCTAGTATTAACAAAATTATGTCGTATTATATTGAGCATCTCATTAATTTATTATTGCCTTATCATTATTATTTTTGTCTATATCTATTATTTTTGAAACAATTATCGCGTAACTTATAAGCTTATATAGTATTACGGACTATTTTCGTAGTGGTAATGGTGAGTAATTTTTAAAACATGTTGATGTATTTAGGACTAATGTTTTGGATAACTTTTTAAACCTCGTTATTTATTATTACCATATCACTATTATTTTTCATCACTGTTATTTTCACTTGACCGTTTCATAATAATAATATTGCATAATTTATATATATATAGACATTTCAAGCTATTTTTTTATAATGGTAATGATGGATAATTTTTTTTTTATAAATGTGGTAATTGCTAGCTAATGAGAGCGGGCATGATCACTCCTTTTTTTGGAAAAATATTAATTTAAAAGACTAGGGAGGACTGCATACTTACACGGCTAGTATTAACAACCCAACCATTTTGTTGTATATTGAGTGCTCATTAATTTATTGTTTGCTTACAGTTGTTTTTTATTTTATCACTATTACTTTTAGGTAATCATTTTCATAGCGACAATAGTGCATACTTATAAAATTAACTTTTAGCTAATCGTTTTCCCAACTCTATGCATTTTGGGTATTTTGTAAATGCCATTTGTGGGTATATATATTTGAAAAATGTGGAGGAGATTTTGGACTAAACTTTTCCTAATGACTGAGGTGGGTAATGATTAAAACATCTAGATGGCATGTTGTACTACTCTTTTGTAATGGCGGTGATGACTAGAAACGTGTTAGGGTATTTTAGACTGCTTGTTTCATAATGACAGTGATGAGTAATTTTTGTGTCTGATTATTTGGTAATTTCTAGTTTTTCACAGCAAAATGTGATGTTTTTCCCCCCAAAATCTTAGGTTAATATCGATGGATGCTCCCTCCTAATCCAAATAAATATGAGAAAAAAATTGTTCCGATGAAGGCCATTTCAATCCATTGTTCGATTTTTTTTCGATGCACACTACGTACGGCGAGTCAACACACAGGCGGCGGCCCAACCACACTGACGTGCAGCCCGGGCTCACAGCTAGGGCCGAAACGGGCTGCTGCTTCGACGCAGTTGCCGCTTTTCGTGCCATCATCGCCTATCGTCAAGCACTCAAACCAGAATTTCAAGCAGGGCGTCCCGCATTGTAAAGAAGCATCATAAAAAGGGTACAACTAGTACTCTCCCTCGTGAGTCTAGTGACCTTTTCTCGGAACCTCGGTGCTTCACTAGTACTAGCATCATCTGCATCTGTCCTTCAATAAGATGCAACCGATCGCTTTCAGCATGACTCAAATATGTATTTCTGGTAATAATTATTTTTTCGAAAGACCATTAATAATTTATCTCTACGCACATGTGATGAAGTTGCTTCTGCTAATAGGTCACTGACTTCCCAACCGATTGAGGACTGGTGCTATGATGTAGTTGATGTAATCAGATAGTACACTGTTTTTCCTTGTATGGCTGTCCGATCAAATGTTGTAAACCCATGTAGAACCCCATTTGGTTCGATGAGAAAATTCAGGTGGGGATTCCCCCACCGTTGTTTCCTCAAAAAAAAATATTTCACTGACTTTCTCTTGGCCTTGGATCATTTTCAGGATTTTTAGTGGTGTCGTTTCACAACTTCATTTACTGCTAATCTACTAGTGCTCAGCAAAATGCTTTTGCGCAGCCATTTGTTCATGCGATCAGTAGTTTCATAGCCGTGAACTTTGTCATCAGTCGTCATTTTTATTTTATTCTAGCAGATGTTCCGTAAGAATGGAACACATGCTTAATTAGACAATAGGAGGAGGAGAAGCCAGAACTAACATAAACACCCAGAGCGGTTGCAATTCGTCACACCTCAGGCTAATTTAACAATTTTCTTAACATCCTCTAAGAATTGAGCAAATGCAGTCTGCGATGAGGCCCCATCCTCCAGCGCGTCCACCGCTTCTTTTTTCAGCTCCTCTGCTCGTTTTCTAAGCTCTCTTCCCTTCTCCAACTCTATGACCAACCTCACCTTCGCCTCCATCTCCTCGGCCTTGACAAGACCTCTATTGTACCCCGCCATCTCCACCGCGACTCCCATCTCCTCGGTCAAGAACACCTTGTTCATCTTCTGCTCAGAGCGTAGCGGCCAGCACAGCATGGGCACGCCTGCCACGATGCTTTCCAGCGCCGAGTTCCATCCACAGTGGGTCACGAAAGCACCGATCGCCAGGTGGTTGAGCACTTCCACCTGCGGCACCCACGACTTGAGGACGAGGCCTCGGTCCTTGGTCCGCTCCAAGAACCCTTCTGGCAGGAGCACGTCGAAGTCCGGCTCGAGGCGTTGCTCCAAGAATCTCTTCAGGTCATCGGCTCCGCCCGGCGTGCGCACGATCCACAAGAACCGTTGCCCGGACTTCTCCAGGCCAGCGGCGATCTCCTTCAGCTGCTCCTTTGAGAGCGACCCCTTACTCCCCCAACTGAGGAACACGACGCTGCGCTCCGGCTGCGCGTCAAGCCACTCGAGGCACTCGTGCCTCTCTGCTTTCACTTGATTCGCCGCGACCTTGCCGACCAATGGCCCGATGCAATATATCTGAGGCAACGCCCGCCCAGGGACGCATAGAGGATCCCTGAACGCCTCCACGGCCCGGCTCTCCAAGGACTCGAAGGTGTTGACCAGAATACCATGGGTCTCCGTGTTGCGCTTCCAGATGGTCATCATGGCCTTGCACACCTCGTCCTCCGGATGCTCGAGCAGTTCCCTGATGAGGTGCGACGCCGGCATCGGCGGCGCCCCGAGGAACTCGAGGGGCGTGTCTCCGAGCTCCTTCAAGCCAGTTTGCCTACCGGCAAGCAGAGTCATCAGCTGGGTTAGGACGGCCAGAACTCCGGCGCCCGATGTGAAGAACGAGTAGACGGGGAGGTCCAGCTTCGTGGCGACGTCGATGGCGTGGACACAGAACATGTCGACGACGAGGGAGTGCAGACGCTCCCTGGGGATGGAGCGCAGGAAGCTCTCGAGCTTCTCGTTGTACTGGAGCATCATCTCCAGCTTGAGGAGGAACGGGTGCGTGGTGGAGCTGGCGAAGTCAGGGGGTGGAACCTTTGGGAGGACATGGAAGGAGATGGACGGGTTGGAGGCGACGACGCTCTCGATGAAGCTGGTGTTGGAGTCGGTCGCCTTGACGGGCGGCTCGAGGAGCACCATGGCGACGTCGTAGCCGTGCTCGAGGAAGACCTTGGCGAGCTGCGTCATGGGACCAAGATGGCCGACGCCGTCGGGAGGGTACAGAACGACGGTCTGCTTCATGGCTCCTCCGTTGTCCATGTGACCGGTGGGTAAGCCGGTGAGCAGGACAGGAAAAGCAGAGCAGCTGTGGCTTAGCTCTCGTGGAATCTTGAGAGGTGCTGTGGAAATTGCTATGAAGCGTGACTTTTATGATTGCGCACTTTTGCCGTGCCTCCGCCGAAGCTGACTTCTGTATTGTCCTAGACTCATGTGGTGGTCAAAGAGAAAGATTTTTAGGTACACTATAAAGATTTTTAGAATTAACATCATCTAATAATTACCCACCTGTGCCATAATGATTTTTTTTCAAAAAGTACCCCTCACACATATTTCTAAATTACCCACCATGCCATTATGAGTCAAAAAATAGCTAAATTCGGAATAATTAAAAAAAATAGCAAAAAATACCCTCAAACCTATTTCTAAATTACCCACCACACCATTATGAGTCCAAAAATATCTAAAAATTCGGAATAATAAAAAATATCCAAAAATATCCTTCACACTTATTTCTAAATAACCCAACATGTTATTATGGCGAAAAAATAGCTAAATTCGGAATAATAGAAAATAATAAAAAATACCGAGCACACATATTTCTAAATCATCCACCATATCATTATGAGCCTAAAAAACAACTAATTTCGGAATAATAAAAAGTAGTTAGAATTTACCCCTAATTCCTATTTTTAGATTACTCACTTTTCAAATTTATATTAATAAAGAAATATATTTTAATATTCTAAACGCTAGAAAATATGTGAAATTCAAAATAAAAATCAAATGAAAGTAAATATAACTTGTCTTTAAAGTGTTGTGTAAAAAAAAATATACAACGTGGATGTAAACTATTTGGAAGTCATATGACATTAAGATTGCATCTAATATGAATTACAGTATTAATAACTAGGTGAAAACCCCGCGCGTTGCGGCGGGAACTATTAGGAATATTTTGAGGGAATGAACTATTATGGTCACATTTAGAAATGATTTGGACTTTGGAGTGAAAAAAAAACAAATAGATTATGCAATGTTCTCTTTTAGGTATGCTTTGGAACTTATGTAAAAAAAATGCCCCTTCAGGGATTAAAAAAAACAGAAAAACTGAATGAAGAATCCATGAAGTAATAATACAACTGAGCATCGCATTCAGAATAATTATATTGTGTAACAAAAAATATACAACGTGGATGTAAACTATTTGGAAGTCATATGACATTAAGATTGCATCTAATATGAATTACAGTATTAATAACTAGGTGAAAACCCCGCGCGTTGCGGCGGGAACTATTAGGAATATTTTGAGGGAATGAACTATTATGGTCACATTTAGAAATGATTTGGACTTTGGAGTGAAAAAAAAACAAATAGATTATGCAATGTTCTCTTTTAGGTATGCTTTGGAACTTATGTAAAAAAAATGCCCCTTCAGGGATTAAAAAAAAACAGAAAAACTGAATGAAGAATCCATGAAGTAATAATACAACTGAGCATCGCATTCAGAACCAAAATTCACAGAACAAAGGTAGTATTGCGCAAGTGAAACTCATTTGCTGTCAAGGAAAATTGAAGGCAATTATGGACATCTTACTGACTAATGGTAAAGGTGCGCAATAAGTAGTGCAATCCTCCAAAGTAATTGGTGGAAAATAACTATCAGACAATGAGACAGCTTGCCGTTGAACCTTTTGTCCTTTTCTGTATTTTCTTGTATTGTTCGTGATGAGAGAATGGATCAGGGATGTGGCAGTCAGTTATGTCGGGCCTGGGCGCCTAGCCGGTGGCTACTATGGCTGAGATGAATCCTCCATTTTGGCATGAACAACTCCTGGATTTAGCGATGTGCCTGTCTAAGGTCAAAAGAATTAGTATGCATGGATTTATTGTCGCACATACACCAATTTTATCCTAACATACATAGAGAGCGTGCAATAAGTTATCTATATGAAGAATGAAGAAACAAATTTCTTCCGAGTAAAACTCAACCACAGGAGAATCCACGCACCTGCAGAAATGTTGCACGCCAAACACACCATGGTCGAATACCTGGAAACCTGTATTGTCCGTCAGGATTAGAAAAAGAACCGTTTAACTGCGCTTAAAAGTTCAAAAAAGAGAGAACATGGTCACTGCATGTAACACCGGATTTGGGAGAGCATTGGTGCGCTGCAGGAACCAAAGAAAATAGATGCTAAAGTGCAGCGGAGGACCATGGAACTATGGAAGAGCAGGTAAGTGCCTTGTTGTGGTAGGAGAGCCGAGAGCCCTAGGATGCTAGGCGGATTCCCTCGGGCGGCATTGGCATGTGGAGATCAACTACGGTGAGCACGAAAGACAATATGGGCGCAGCAAGGTTCAGGGAGATGGTCACTGAGCTGGCTTAAGCTCGCACGCCGAAGTCGTCGACGACGGCCGCCGATCACTGCCCACAGCTGTCGAAACTTCCCCTGAATTGCTCCATGACCGCGTAAAGGCAAAAGCTGCTGCGACTGGTGAACCGCCACCTGATTTGCATGCGAATGACAAAATTGTAACGTCAAGGAGGTGAATCAGCGAATAAGAATGTTTCGCCACATTGAATGCCTGACTTTTCAGCCTGCTGGAGCCGCGGTCCGTAGGGGAAGAGGGCAGTGATGAAAAGGAGGAGGAGAAATTAAGGCAAACAATTGATTGTAATAGCGAGTAATGGTGGCAGTTTCAATTTGTGAAGGGAAACAATTGACTGCAGTAGCGAGTAACGGTGTCATCTTCCTTTTTGTGGAGGGGCTGTTTTCTTGGGTTCCTGAAGCACACGATTAAGTCAGACGGTGGTTACCGGGAGGAGACCAAGAGAAACAACGGACACGATGAGGAGATTGCTGAGAGATCGGACGTTCCAAATAAAAAGGATGACGTGGCTCGTTGTGGTTGCAGAGAAATAGCACTTAAGGACCTTTAGTTGGTTGCACTTATAAAAAATATATAGATATAACTGAGATGTGATATAACATTTCATAGTTCAACATACAGATGTATTAATAGAAAATAATTTAGTATTCATTCGATCATGATGCCTGCAAAAGTAAATTTTCCAAAACTATATCTATTTATGTGTCACTCTAATTTCTAGTATGTGCGATGCACGGGTTGAAAGGCTATTTACTAGAAAGAGACTACCTATTGAACTCAGATACAATTGATTGATACCTGCTGCATGAACAGGTCGTAATGAATTATGGAATGAGGTGTCAATTGGAAATAAGATGATGGAACATGTGACTATGACGGTGTCATATGTCAGGCTCAGACATTGTTCCTGGACAATTTAGGTTTGTACATCTGCATATTCTAACTAAAAGCATATGTCAAAAAAGAGATGGAACAAATGGTGCTAGATTTTCTAGTCCCTATATGATAAAAGAGGCAATGGCTACCAGTAGTTCAGACAATGCTTCAGCCAGTACGCGCAGCAGCCGACGGTCGCTAGCACGCTTTGCTACAAAGAACAGAATCCCTTTGCCTTGATCGGCTGATGGCATGTTTTAATGAAAATTCAGGTAGGGACATTCGCCCCCTCGCCTGTTCGACTACATGGAACATAAATCGAAAGCTAAGAAGCCGATGCCGCTGCCGCCGGGATGGGTGGACTCAGACGATGACTATGACACCAATGGGGACCTCGGAATGGTCCAACTGCGGAACGAGAAGATTTGGCCATGCTAAAGGAGTCAATGGAAGGGTAAAGAACCGTGCGCAAGTCGGAGCTGCAGCAGATGCTACTGTGAGAAGCAGCTGGTCGGGTAATTTTTAAGACATGTTGAAGCATTTTGGAATATTTTTCTTCATGATGATGAGGGAAATTTTTCTTTCTTTTTGTTGGTTTATATGGTAATTTTTTTGATCTTGAGAGCGAACGTGGTGGCTCCGTTTCTTAATCATAAATTAAGTTAATAGATACAATAGATCATGATAGATCACCGATGTCTCATATGCGGAGGTTCTACCTAAACCTCCTATCCTCCATTTGAGAGTCAAAGAAGAAAAAAATTGCTCTCAAACCGACCGCCTGATCCCTCTGATCTGAATGAGAGAGCTCTCTCATATTTCCCCATCAACCTCTCACCGATGCCCTTATCCGTGGGAGGCACCAGCTGCCACAGTCTTGCTTGTTGTCACAGACATCTCCTATGTATTGCCTCCCTTGCTGCCGGGTGCCGTATCCCTTGCCGTTGAGGGGGGGAGGGGGGCTATCGCCAGGGCATCGCCTCTCCTGTCAGGCCCCGCTACCGCTGCCACCTTGATGTCCCCTCCCCTGCAGTTGAGCACCACCTCGGCAGCACTATTGATGGCTTATGCTTAAGTGTTACCTCTATCCGGTTGAGCATCACCCCACCTTGTTGGATGTAGGGAGGTGGAGGAGAGAAGAGATGGGCAGTGATCCAGGGGATAAGGTTTCAGAGAAATAGTAAAATATTACTAATCTACGGGACTCATAATTAGAAGAGCCAAATTTGAAAGCTCGGTTGGAGACGGCAGGGACATAGGAGGTGAATCATATAGGACCGGGAGAGGAGCCTGGGCCCTGGGGAGAGAGGTACGGAGACGGATGAGAGAAGAGATGGGCAGCGACCAGAGGGGACATGGTGAGAGAGAAATAATAAAATCTTATATATTTACTAATTGGAGGCTCTTTTTGAGGCCTCCATATTAATCGAAAGAAAACGTTAGAAATTCTCACAAAAAAGCAAAACATCCGGCCGTACAAATTAAGTAAGATAAACAATAGCCTTTAGATCTAATGTTATCTAAATTACCCACCTATGCCATTACAAATAAGTTAGTCAAAAGGAACCCTAATACCTATTAAATTACTCACCATGCCATTATCAGTAAAAATAGATAAATTCGGAATTATAAAAAATAGCCTCAAAATACCCCTAATTTCAATTGCTAAATTACCCACCATGCCATTATAAGTCAAAAATAATTAAAATAACTAAATTCGAAAATAGAAAAATAGCCAAAAAGACCACCAATTTCTATTCTAAACACGAAATTATAAAGTAAGCCAAAAATACCCCTAACTCCTATTTCTAATTACCCACCATGCCATTATAAGTCAAAAACAATTAAAATACTTAAGTTTGATAATAAAAATAGCCAAAAAGACCACCAATTTCTATTTCTAAATTATGCACCATGCCATTATGAGTCAAAAAATAGTTAACTTTGGAATTATATAAAATAACCAAAAAAATTTATAATTCCTTATACTTTAGGAGTCGGACGTGAGTTCGACAGAGGAGCCGAAGCTATGGCATCATTGTTCAACCGGTAGCCTGAATATTTGTAGGCCATGAATGGCTATGAATTAGCATCCATGTGTTCAGAGTCACGTACATGTACGTAAATATGGCAACTGCACTCCGTCGCGACAAGCACACACGATGCGGCATGCCCGGTGCCCCAGACATGCCATGCCAGCCATGTGTGGAAGGCTTAGGAGATTTGCATTAATAGGAAGGTGGGACTTTATGTAGAAAAAATGTGGTTGTTCGAAATAAATAATTAGCCTGAGACAAGAACGGTTGCGTACCCATAATCAGCCTTGATAAGAAGAGATTATGAAGAAATAGACTTGGAGGACAAAGATTGAAAATCAAGGGTGTGGTCAGAAGCTTACTAGAGCGATAATATGAAATGAAGAAATCTCATTTAATCATAAGAAAAATATGACTGTATAAGGAGAAAAAAAGTCACGAGATAAAAAATGTAAAGGATCAACACCTTCTTTTTGCAGTATGACCCATGTCCTATAGCTTAGAGAAACAAGAAATGTTTGTATTCAAGGACAATTATTGAATTTTGTTTATTCAAAAAGGAGAGTTGAGTTTTCATATGGGAAACCAGAAAGATGTATTTCATGAAACAATTTCTACTTTTCAATTAATATTCTCAAATCAGGTGTTTCATTAAATCTCTTTTGTAAAGTGATTTCATCCGTATACAATCATTTAAAAAGAATACTAGCCCGTGCAAGTGCACGGGTTTATGGGCCACTATCACTAATTGGTGGGACCTATAATTATAAGATCCAAATTTGAGAGCTCCGTTGGAGATGGCAGGAACATAGGAGGTGAAATAATACAGAAATATGGGCTTAAATTTGAGGGTTATGTTGGAGTTGTTCTAACCATGTTAAGAGAATGGCTCCACCGTGGTGAGCGTGCCTTGATGCCACCAAACCAGGAGGATCAGCTGCAGGTATGGGACAAAGTGAATTATTATTAGGACAAGAATAAAAACATTGTTTTACAACCAATTGTTTCATCACAATTTCTTAGCCACTGCAAAAATACGAGCAATACTTTACTCAGACTTTGCCAGTTGTGGGGGGCCAAAAGTCCCTCGAGTAGACCTGATAAGTCCTCTACTTTTGGTTATGAAATGACAGCATTGTTTGTGCTTGTGCAGCATTGACAGTCCCGTGACTGTGAATAGTAGTAGCTCCGAGGAAGTTTCTTGTTTCCTTCCTCCCTGATGTGACGGACGAAACCGTGGAAACAAAGAAGAGGCGAAGCCGCCTTGGACGTTGTCCTTCTCCTTATCCCACCGTGAGATTACTGTCATTGGCCCGTTTGCCACCTCCAACACATCAGCACAGAGCGAGATCACGAGCAGCCGACTGCCATGGCCATGGTCGTCGTTGGTGCATCACCGGCAGTGCCGCCATGGATGAGCTTGCTCTACGCGCTCGGGGCCCTGGCGGCTCTGTGGTGGGCGTGGCGCGCGCTGGAGCGGACCTGGCTTCGCCCTCGGAGGCTGGCGCGGGCCCTGCACGAGCAGGGCCTCCGCGGCACCTCGTACCGCTTCCCGTCCGGCGACATGAAGGAGTTAGTCCGGCTCGGCGCCGCGGCCTGCTCCCAGCCCATGCCGTTGCGCTCGCACGCCATCGCACCCCGAGCGGTGCCCTTCGACTGCAGTATCATAAGGCAACATGGTACGTACTATCAGCTTCAGTTCGTTACGCTAATCATGTCCTGTGGTTTGTTTGTTTAGTTTCCCAAGTTACATGGTCACCGAAATTGATGGCAGGTAATGTCGCCTTGACCTGGTTCGGGCCAGAGCCGAGAGTGATCGTGAACGACCCTAAACTGCTGCGGGAGATCCTGACGAACACGCACGGCCACTTCGGGAAGCAGAGGTCCACCGCTTGGGTCGAGAGGCTGTTGGCTAACGGGCTGACGACGCACCAAGGCGACAAATGGGTGGTTCACCGGAGGATAATTAACCGTGCTTTCCATCTCGAGAAGTTGAAGGTCAGTTCCTAAAGCGCCACGTGCTTCAATTGTTCAGTTCCAAAACGTACAGTTCCTTCCTGAATTCCGGTTGGATTTGAACTGTGTCACACACATATAGAACATGTGAAATTTGTACAGTACACAACCAAAGATTAAAGTTAGGTGATAGCCCTTTTGAAATAATATAGCTGCTGTTGTGTCTGAAGTTTAGTTCTAAAAATGGTGTTTAGGTTTGTGTCTGAAGTTTAGTTCTAAAAACAAATTGAATGTTTCGGCAGAGGATGCTGTTGGCTTTTGCTGCCTGTTCCAGTGAGCTGATACGTAGATGGCATGACTTGGTTGGGTCAGATGGTGTGGAGGAGATAGATGTCTGGCCAGAGTTTCAGAACCTCACTGGCGACGTCATCTCCCGTGCAGCATTCGGAAGCAGCTTCAGTGAAGGGAGAAGGATTTTCCTGTTGCAATCGGAGCAGGCACAGAATGCTGTCAAGATGGTGAATGTAATGTACATCCCAGGTTACAGGTGAGTTCATATATCTTTCAGACTACTTAAAAAAGGTTGTATCTCAGATTACGTAGAACTTTAAGAACCATTTAGTACTCCAACCAAATTGAAAAATACCAAAACTAAAAAGCAACTGCAGACTAAAGAAGAACGGAGGGCCTGCACGTCATGAGATTGAAAATTATCAGACATTTCAGTTGATGGCCATGCTGGTTTCCCTGTCACTTAATTTGTTAAAACTGAACTTCCACAAACACAAAAGGCGGATTCAGTCTTCCATACTAATATCGATATTGATTCTTTTACACAGATTCCTACCAACAAGGCTAAATAAAAGGATGAAGGCAAATGCACGTGAGGTGGAAGAACTTCTGAAAGGCATAATCAAAAAGAGGGAGAAGGCAATGGAGGACGGTCTTGTCAACAATGACGATCTACTAGGACTACTACTAGAGTCAAACGTCAAAGAAAGCCATGAGAGTGGAAGCTCCAAGCCGATGATGACCACACAGGACATAATTGGGGAGCTGAAACTATTCTACTTCGCCGGAATGGAGACGACCGCGGTGCTTCTGACATGGACAATGGTCATGCTGAGCATGTATCCTGAGTGGCAGGACCGTGCGAGGGAGGAGGTTCTTCACATCTTTGGGAAGAATCAGCCGGACTATGAGGGCATAAATCAGCTCAAAATTGTGAGTAAAAAACAATACTCTGCTGTTACCTGTGAGTATTGTAAGCATTTTCTTATTTAGTTACAAAAGCATTGCCTCTTGTGTTGTAGGTCACAATGATATTACATGAGGTTCTTCGGCTGTACCCACCTATCCTACTACTTGGTCGGGAGACTTATCAAGAGACAGAGCTTGGAGGGGTCAAGTATCCACCTGGTGTTACACTTTCGTTGCCAATTGTGTGCATTCACCACGATCCTGATATTTGGGGAGAAGATGCCGATGCGTTCAGGCCAGAAAAGGTTTGCAGAGGGCGTATCCAAGGCATCCAAGGATGCGCCGGCTTTCTTCCCTTTCGGTTGGGGGGCACGCATATGTGTTGGTCAGAATTTCGCGTTGTTGGAGGCCAAGATCGGATTGACCATGATCCTGCAACACTTCATATTTGAGCTATCCCCGTCTTACTCGCATGCACCGTGTCCAGTCTCCACTTTGCAGCCACAGTATGGGGCGCAGATTAAGCTCAAGAAACTATAATGTTTTTACTAGGATCCCGAGTGAATCATAGATATATGGGGGATTAGGGGGGTGAGACTGGAAGAAATGTCTTTTTTTTTCTCTTTTTATTCTTTTTTAAGAAAATTATCCTTTTCTTATTTACTTAGGGGGGTGAGAAGCAGTGATGCATGGATCGAAAAGCTACTGAGGGTGCATAGATAAGGTTCTAGAAAACTGCTCGGGAATGTGTGAATTAGCTGTATTGTTGTTTTTTAGATAATGAGCTATATTGTTTTTGAATTTGTTTACAATATATATATACATAAGAGTGTTTTACACTTGTTCCATACTACTTAATATTGCCCCCTTCATTATTGAATTGACGCGTTGATAGGCTCGTTCGTGCTAAGCAATATCAACAATTTAATAATAGAGGTAGTAAAAATAATTATTTTTTTCCAATGGAAGATGATTACACGCTCCTTACATCAAAACTCTGAAAGACAACTAAAACACACAAAAAAAATATCTAAGTATTTTACTCATCTTCAATACCACTTCCTCGATTGTTGCTGAAGAGCAAAAACCAAATTGAAGCCATTGCTTCTCCAACCGCAGATGAGAGATGTCAAACTTTGTCGAAGCCACAAGATCCACCGCCTTAAAAGTCTATGCTAAGACGGATCTAATTTTTTTAACGAGAATTAGCCACATCTCCATTAGTAGAAAGTGAGGAAGATCTCATCTCACTATCCCTTCACCGTTGTCAGACCCCCATTTCTGGAATCTACTGTGCATCCTGTATCAGTCCCTGGATCAGTAGCTGATACGCACAAGAACACAGATATGATAATCAAAAGCATACTTCGAATAGGTAAATAAGTAAGATACCTGATATAAGACCCTTAGTGGCGGTACGACAAGGATTCAAACTATCCAAGTCAATACGGCCAACTAACGGTGAAGCAGACAGTGGAAAACATGGCCCAACGCCACAAGCAAACTTGAGAAGCAGAACTGAAAACCCAATCGTCGTCGTTCTCTACGAAGTCTTCTCCTACTAAACCAACAATTGCAAACACGTGAGTACATAAGGTACTCAGCAAGCCCTACACTACACAAGGGTATATATACATGCATATTTGGTCTTAGCAAGGAATAGGCGGTATGGTTCATTTGCAGCAAGCGACTTTTATGCAAGGTTCACTAAAGCATATGAAGGAATTCTTAGATAAAACAGAGAAGTACTGTCAATATTTTAGTTGGTTGGCCCTGGGGGAGTATGAGGCATTCCCGCCAGTTCCCAAGTTTTAGTTGGGCCTTCTGACCTCAATGGTCATACCGACCCGGCATCCATGCCATCACTTCCAAAACATGAGCAGACTACTGCTCACTCACACTTCAAGGAATCAGAGGTGGCTAATCATATCGAGCTCAACATAGATGTGTCATATGCCGTGACAACGTCCATCCGGATGAATTTTACACTCTGCAGAGGTTGTACATCTTTTCCCACAGGCTATGCACTCTTGTACGGAGAGTAACATAACGCTCAATCCATCTTCTCCGAGTACCACACACAATGCCACCTACGAACCAACCCAGGGGCTTTTCATGAGACTACAATAGTCATCATGCAGACCCACTGCACTTTGATGTGCGGATCACAGGCCAGATCTCCTAAGCAATACAAACTCCGGAGTCTTCTCCTGGTTGCCCGTTTGCGCTACTGCCCTCCAGGTGGATCAAAGTGGTAGGCACCAAGAAGGTAGGGTAAGTCCTTCCCATACAGGTTCCGTGGTAGTACGAGAATCATCTTGTTAAAGGTTGAATGAACCGGTCCTTATGTGGCCCGACAAGCACCATATCTCCCGCACTAGGGGACTATCACACAATCCATCGCGCCATCAACCACTTACTAATGGCCTTGCCCGCAATCCAACCATCCCATCACTGTCTCCATCATCATCACCTAACACGGTTGTGCTACTCCCAATCCCATTTATTACGCACACCACCAAACTCATTTCACGCATTTGTAAAAGTACATAAGTGAGTAAGGTGTGGAAATGTAGAACATTGCGAGGGGTCCTAAGCAATCTAGTAACAAGGTCAACGTGCCATCATAGAAATGATGGAACTATCCTAAGGTTATCAAGGTGACAGGTAATCAAAGGTAAACAAGGATTCTGATATTAACGTCTAAGTAACAGACATCAATATCAGTAAGCAAGTAGGACTATAACTACACAATCAGTAAAATAACAAGTCAATGCATAGTACGAGATCAGGTCATATAGGTGCTTTGCGAAAACAGTAGGTTCAATCATGATCAAAGAGAGGTAGAGCTTGCCTGAAAACGCTATCCTAATCTTCCGATTCTGGATCTTCAAGCTCTTCGGTCGAGGTTGATATCTTCAAGTCATGCATCGAAGCTTGTATCTTTCGGTCGTCCTTGGCTTCTATTCTTCGGCTCGTCTTTGATGATTGGATCTTTCTTGAATTCGTCTGGCTCTTCCTTGAACTTTGCGTAAGCTAGCGCATGGAAACAATACGTATAAACAACTACCGTAAAAGAAATAAAGATCGAAAAGAACCAATAAGATCCGATGAACTCCAATAAGAATCGATAGAATACCAATGAAGAACCAGGGCATGAGTTATGTATGATGCAGCACATTCTATTTACGAAAGATTATTTATTATAAGTTATATTCATGGCCTTATAAGGGCCATATTCACCTAGACAAACTATTAATTATCTAAGTTCTCTTAAAAGAAGCAAAGGTGCAGGGTTTGGCATGAAACTTTATTTACTAAAACCTTAGAGTGTGTACGATGAGATGCATATGCTGAAATGATGGTGATTACGTGCATATCTATTATATAAAACTTAAGTTATTTCTATTAAAGAACATGGGTGGTTCGGGAAAATGATGTGCAGATGCAGAGGCGTATATAATCTAGGCATGCATGCATGATATGAATGCATGGTGGAAATTGAAATAGCAATGAGCAACAATAAGATCCAAAGAGAGACTGTATAACAAGAAGATCGATAAGTCAATAAAGTTAGGTGGCGGTTAGAGGCAACATAGGATTAGGTTTGATTGAACAAATGTGGAACGATACAGCGAGATTGACTAGGTTCAACACCATAAAGCGAAAGAATATTTGTGCTCGACGAGATCAGTGGCAATTGATTGGCCGGGATGAATGTACATTGAAAGAAGGAGGAATCTGGGCATTGAGGGTTTGTAGATGCCTTCTATGGCTTCAAGAACAGTACCATAAGGTACTTCGCGTTTCTACGAACGCGTGAGCGCAAGAATCACTCAAAACAGAGCTAGGATGGAAGAGATATAGGCGTTTAAAGATTCTAGGGCTTTATTTGTGATTATAGAAAAGATTCTAGGGGCTCATCTGTAAGAACAGAAAAGTTCTAGGGACCTATCTGTAATTATGGAAAAGTTGAGGGACCTTGATGTAAAAAGACAGGGACTAAAAGGTAATTATAGAAAAGTACAGGGGTGTTTCTGTAAAAAGACAGGTGCTAAAAAGAAATAGAATAAAGTAGAGGGGCTTATCTGTAAAATGTACAGGGCCCGGGGTTTTTCGGAATTTTGAAATTATTTTTGTATTGGAAAAGATATTTATTGCGTGGCGCTGACGCAATAAAGAGAAAAGTATTTATGGAAAAGAAAAAGAATTTAAAAAGAAAAGGAAATGCTGACTGGGTTAAGTTGTGGGACCCGAAGATGACGTGGCATGATACGATTGGCTGGCGAAGGGGTACGCGATGTTCTAATTACGACCGTTGATTTGGGAACGGACGGCTGGGGGCGGCTGGAGGCTGGACGGCGGTGGCCGGCGGCGACCGGGCGGCGCGGTTGACGGCGACGACTCGCCGGAGGCGGCCGGAACGGCGCTCCGGTGGCCAAAACTCGACGCGGAGGAGCTGGGGAGAGAGAGGAGGGAACACCGAGCTCACCTGGGGGACGTATCGACGACGAGGGGCGATGGAGGAAGGCTAGCGACGACGAGGCGCTGAGCGCGGTGGCGGCGCTCGACGGGGACCCTACTCCGGTGCTCTCTGAGCCACGATAAGGGGTGCGAGCGAATCGGGGAGGCACGGAGGGGCTAGCGCGCTCGGTAGAAGGGTGAGCGATGCCTCGCGGCGGCGGATTTGGCCGGCGACTGAGATGGAGGGGATTGGGGAAAAGCTGAGATTAGGGTTGCGCGGTGCTCGGGGAAGGCAACGCCGAGCTCAGAGGGGGAAGAGGAGCTCTGCGCGAGTCCGTTTTATAGGCGGAGGAGGGACGGGAGACCTCGAGGACAAGGTTTCGCCGGTCAAGGTTGCGGCGGCCTTATCCGGGACCGGCGGCGGCGGTATTGAAGCCACTGCTTGACTTAGGGGTCAAGGTTGCGGCGTCCACGTGATAGTCAGGTCGGCGCCGTATCTCGGACGATGGCGATTTCGTTCGGTCAGCACGTGGACGGCGATGAAGAGGTCGGCGGCGAACTGTGAGACCGGGAATTTCGGGATAGGGTTGCGGCGCCCGCAACACTGTGGAGGTCTCGGGACGCGGGCGCGGACAGGGCGTGATGTCACTTGAGCATGGCTACAGGGCCGGGGAAAGAGACCCGAGAGAGAGAGTGAGGGAGGAGGTGGCGGCCACGTCGGCGGCGGCGACTGCCGAGTTCGCATGAGCTGGAGGAGGAAGAAAGAGGAGCGGGCCAGGATGGGCCGAAGGAAGTTGGGCCGGAGGAAAAGGAAGAGGAGGAGCGGCCCACTCGGTAGGAAAAAGGGAAGAAGAGGAGGCGTGCTGGGCTGGGCCGGACAGGGAAAAAGAAAGAAAAGAGAAAAAGGGATGCGGCCCAGAGGGAAAAGAGAAAGGGTATTGGTTTAACCTTTTCTGGAATTTTGGGGAACTTCAAATTTGAATGGAATTCAAATTTGAAAAAGGGATCAATTATAACAAACAATCCAAATAAAAACAGCGAACCCAAAAATGCATATGGTGATATTTGTGCAAGTTTTAAATTCAGAATTTTAAATTCAAGATGAATTCTCTAGGGTTTAACATACAATTATTTTAATTTGTTGTAAATTTGAAAAGTTCAAATTTTTAGTGGTCTTTAAATGAAGGCAAACACTCGAGCACAGGTTTTATATTTCAAAATTTCCATATTCTACAAAGTTCAAATTATTTAGTTAATTTTATTTTGAAAATTCATGGCAAAGATAAGATTTAGACAAAAATTTAAATTTTGAGTGATTTTTATTCCTTTTCAATTTTGATTCGAAATTTGGGGTGTTACAGATCTACCCCACTTAAAAGGAATCTCGTCCTCGAGATTCGAACGATCTTCTGGATGGTGCAGAACTTGTCTTGCGTCTTCTTGCTTGACGGTGGTAACATACAAAATTTATCGGAGGCTTCGTGATGCTGCGAGCTTTGATAGAGGATTCTTTTCTATCCTTGTGATCTTTGGCACTGCGGATCGAGGTAGCGAAGTTCCTTTCTTCAGGGTTGTATGGGTGTCCTACCCCACTTAAAAGATTTGACTTGGGTATCATGATAACATTTTATTGTGCTCCGCTTATCTTATCCAAAGGATTTAGGCTTTTCTTAGTATTCCATGGGTCGCTTAATCCAAATGCCTTTATTTCCAAATTATCCTCGAGGATCGGTGTACTAGGTCTCTTATCCAGCTTTGGAGGTATACTCTTCTCCATTGGTGGAACTTAAAGTCTGATCTCTTCTGAGTCAGGATTCCCTCTTAGAAAACATAGGGATGAATAAAACCATCTGTATCATGTCATTCGATTGTCCAATCTTATTGTGGTCTCACTTCTATAACTTAGCGAGCATGTCCGTTCCGTCAGGTAGGTGATTCCAAGATAGTGGGTGGACTATCCCACTTAAAAGAGTTTATCTTAGGGAGTTTCATCTTAACATCTTTGAATCCAAAAGAGAAGGGTTACAGAGTTTCTTTTGCAAATCATGCATTGTCGCATATCGCAGTCATTGGATGGATATTAAACAACATCTCGTCATATCTTATTCCATAAACCTGTTTACATAGTGGTTCACCACAGACATTCAGGATTTTCCGAGTACAAAAGTGACAAGCACATGCTCTACTACTAGTCCAGTTAATTACTCCTTCCAGATAGAGGTTTGTGGTACCTCGTGATCATCTTCAGATATCATTGAGATGGGGAGCTTCGGTTGAATTGGTATGAGTGTCAATGCTGTATTGGTCGGCTTGAGGACAGTCTGCTATGTAGTGTCCTTTCTGCTTGCATAGGTAACATTTTCGATGTCCTCGTGGGGTCTTCATACCATTTCCTGATTGTAGGTTCATGTCCTTCGCATGATGAGTAGCCGGGTTTTTACCATATGACGAGGATCCAAGGGGCTTCTTGTGCCTTGCTTTCTGATATCGTCGCCTTCTGCGATGATTTCTTTTCAGGTTCCGAGATTCTTCTTTCTGTTTGAGCCTATGCACATTGACATTTTGCTCTTGATCCACAATGATATTTTGTTCTTCGTCCATAACGATATTTTGTGCCTCATCTATAACGATTTCCTGTTCTTCGTCGTTTTCCCATTTTGACCAAGCATCTTCAAGTAAGATGGTCCGATTCATCAGAGTATTGAAATCTGGATAGACATGGGTGACCAGCTGAACATTCAGTCTATGGTTAAGTCCTTTCCGAAAGCAATCTTGCTTTTTCTTATCAGTCGATACTTCTTCTGGAGCATAGCGAGAAAGCTTCATGAACTTGCGAATGTACTCCTGCACTGTCATAGCACCTTGTTTCAGGGAACGAAATTCATCCGCTTTCATTTCCATAATTCCTTCGGAGATATGATAGTCACAAAATGCATGTTGAAATTCTTCCCAGCTGATGGTGTCTGGTTCTGTTGTTACTTCACAGAGATCGTACCACCATTCAGCAGCTGTTCCAACTAGTTGATGTGACGCAAACATTACCTTTTCTTGTTCATTAGCGTTGATAACATTGAGCTTCTTATCAATGTTTCTGAGCCAGTCGTCTGCTGCCAGTGGATCATCATCTGTGTTGTCGTAGACAGGTGGCCTGAGTTTCATAAATTCTGTTATCTTAGAATTGATTCCATGGTTGTTCTGTTGTTCTTGTGAAAGAGCTTGCAGCAGTTGGGTTTGCATGGCCATTACTTCTGCGAAGTTGACCGCTGGTGCTTCAGGAGTCTCATTACTACCTTGGTTGTTGTTTCCTTCAGTCTCTTGGTTGTTTTCTTCTTCGTCGTTGTGATCTGTCTCAGCTTCCAGGCTATTGGAAACGGAGGATCTTCTTTTGTTTGCTTTATGACGTTGTTGAGTGATTGGCTTCTTCCTTTTGTTGGTTCCATCTCTTGTAGTTCGTCCCGTAGTGTCATGATCTTCAACTGCCTTTGTATTGCGCTTTTGGCGAGTCTGAACTCGGGCGGACTTCTTTGGCGGCATCCTGGTTTCACCCGCAGAGATTTAGGCAGTGGTTAGGGAAGGGTTGTGGCCTTAAGCTGTTGTTAAGCTGCTATTCTAGTTATTTAAATGTTGTTATTATTATTATTCTATTTAGTTCGATTAAAAGCACACAATCATAGAAGGCAAAATCAACAAAATCATCGAATCACACAAACAACGTGATTTATTTGTTGTGGTCTCATGTGTTCGCGCCAGAAACGAGGTTTAAGGCTTAAAGGTAGGATGACTATCGATTTCTGATTGTCCTCAAAATTCGACCAATAGTCTGTTGACCAAAAGAAATTGAGACGGTCATATGACTTATTAGTCGGATAAAGAAAACTGTTGCTCACGATGCTGCATTGGGGTGCTTCATTGACTTGATATTCAGGGTTATCCAAGCACATGTAACAATGGTCATTGCATTCCACTAGGGTTGAGATCCCGATTTTGTATTCTTTCATTGCTCGAAGGTAGCTCAAGGCGTTATTCCATAGCAACTCCAATACATCTTGTGCTCTCAAACGGAATTACATTCCCAACATAATTTTGGTTATCTGGATTGCAACTCACGAGTTATCACTAGTGCTTCTAAGGCAACTGTCCTTTATAAACTTTTCATACTAGATCGATGTTGGGGCAATTTGCTCTTATGTGACCTTCTTGTCTGCAGTGGAAACAAAGCCTTGGTCTTTTGATTGGGTTGCTTGAGGTTTCCTTCGAGTGAACCTCTGGTGGAAGACTTGTACCACTTGGGTCTTCATGTACATTGGTCAATTGGCGAAGGGTAGGTTCTTCTTTCGTGTATCTTGGCTTCTTGATCTTTCCACTTGTAACTTGATTATATGCTTGCACTATATACTTTCTCTTCGCGTTGCTGCTCTCGTTGTCGTCTTTGGGTTGCTGGAACTTAGAGTGATTGGCAACCTCATCGCTGATCTTCTTCATTGACTCTTCCAGGCTACTCAACCTTTCAAGTATATTGGCGATGACAGAATGCGACGTCATGTATGTATCATCCATGTTATTCCAAACTCCTTGCTCTTGATGCTTTTCTTTTGCTGAAGATTGAATCTCAGTAGATGGTGCTGAGATTTGAGAAGCTTCATTTCTCATACTGGTCCCTGCAGTTCTTGCTTCTTTGATGGGTTCGTAGAAGGGGCAATCAGCGAACTTATGTTCGGGGTTGCGGCAATTGAAACATGTCCTCTTGGCGTCCATAGCGGCATTGCCCTTGTTCTTTTTTTTGGGAGCCACATAGGGTTTGCAGTAAACCTGGTATAATGTGTTCTCCACTTCTATGGTCTCGTAGTCGGAGTCGTCCATTGAGTTGAGAAGCCGGGTCGAGAAGTGACTTCTGCGGATGGTCAGGAGAGGAACAGAAGGTTTTCAATGATGGGGAAGAGGTACTATGGAAGATTTTGTAACTAGTTTTGAAAATAGTCATTTTCGAACGCAACAAATCATAGGTTTTCGTTCTACGGTCAAGTAATGCTCTGATACCACTCTGTCAGACCCCATTTCTGGAATCTACTGTGCATCCTGTATCAGTCCCTGGATCAGTAGCTGATACGCACAAGAACACAGATATGATAATCAAAAGCATACTTCGAATAGGTAAATAAGTAAGATACCTGATATAAGACCCTTAGTGGCGGTACGACAAGGATTCAAACTATCCAAGTCAATACGGCCAACTAACGGTGAAGCAGACAGCGGAAAACATGGCCCAACGCCACAAGCAAACTTGAGAAGCAGAACTGAAAACCCAATCGTCGTCGTTCTCTACGAAGTCTTCTCCTACTAAACCAACAATTGCAAACACGTGAGTACATAAGGTACTCAGCAAGCCCTACACTACACAAGGGTATATATACATGCATATTTGGTCTTAGCAAGGAATAGGCGGTATGGTTCATTTGCAGCAAGCGACTTTTATGCAAGGTTCACTAAAGCATATGAAGGAATTCTTAGATAAAACAGAGAAGTACTGTCAATATTTTAGTTGGTTGGCCCTGGGGGAGTATGAGGCATTCCCGCCAGTTCCCAAGTTTTAGTTGGGCCTTCTGACCTCAATGGTCATACCGACCCGGCATCCATGCCATCACTTCCAAAACACGAGCAGACTACTGCTCACTCACACTTCAAGGAATCAGAGGTGGCTAATCATATTGAGCTCAACATAGATGTGTCATATGCCGTGACAACGTCCATCCGGATGAATTTTACACTCTGCAGAGGTTGTACATCTTTTCCCACAGGCTATGCACTCTTGTACGGAGAGTAACATAACGCTCAATCCATCTTCTCCGAGTACCACACACAATGCCACCTACGAACCAACCCAGGGGCTTCTCATGAGACTACAATAGTCATCATGCAGACCCACTGCACTTTGATGTGCGGATCACAGGCCAGATCTCCTAAGCAATACAAACTCCGGAGTCTTCTCCTGGTTGCCCGTTTGCGCTACTGCCCTCCAGGTGGATCAAAGTGGTAGGCACCAAGAAGGTAGGGTAAGTCCTTCCCATACAGGTTCCGTGGTAGTACGAGAATCATCTTGTTAAAGGTTGAATGAACCGGTCCTTATGTGGCCGGGCAAGCACCATATCTCCCGCACTAGGGGACTATCACACAATCCATCGCGCCATCAACCACTTACTAATGGCCTTGCCCGCAATCCAACCATCCCATCACTGTCTCCATCATCATCACCTAACACGGTTGTGCTACTCCCAATCCCATTTATTACGCACACCACCAAACTCATTTCACGCATTTGTAAAAGTACATAAGTGAGTAAGGTGTGGAAATGTAGAACATTGCGAGGGGTCCTAAGCAATCTAGTAACAAGGTGAACGTGCCATCATAGAAATGATGGAACTATCCTAAGGTTATCAAGGTGACAGGTAATCAAAGGTAAACAAGGATTCTGATATTAACGTCTAAGTAACAGACATCAATATCAGTAAGCAAGTAGGACTATAACTACACAATCAGTAAAATAACAAGTCAATGCATAGTACGAGATCAGGTCATATAGGTGCTTTGCGAAAACAGTAGGTTCAATCATGATCAAAGAGAGGTAGAGCTTGCCTGAAAACGCTATCCTAATCTTCCGATTCTGGATCTTCAAGCTCTTCGGTCGAGGTTGATATCTTCAAGTCATGCATCGAAGCTTGTATCTTTCGGTCGTCCTTGGCTTCTATTCTTCGACTCGTCTTTGATGATTGGATCTTTCTTGAATTCGTCTGGCTCTTCCTTGAACTTTGCGTAAGCTAGCGCATGGAAACAATACGTATAAACAACTACCGTAAAAGAAATAAAGATCGAAAAGAACCAATAAGATCCGATGAACTCCAATAAGAATCGATAGAATACCAATGAAGAACCAGGGCATGAGTTATGTATGATGCAGCACATTCTATTTACGAAAGATTATTTATTATAAGTTATATTCATGGCCTTATAAGGGCCATATTCACCTAGACAAACTATTAATTATCTAAGTTCTCTTAAAAGAAGCAAAGGTGCAGGGTTTGGCATGAAACTTTATTTACTAAAACCTTAGAGTGTGTACGATGAGATGCATATGCTGAAATGATGGTGATTACGTGCATATCTATTATATAAAACTTAAGTTATTTCTATTAAAGAACATGGGTGGTTCGGGAAAATGATGTGCAGATGCAGAGGCGTATATAATCTAGGCATGCATGCATGATATGAATGCATGGTGGGAATTGAAATAGCAATGAGCAACAATAAGATCCAAAGAGAGACTGTATAACAAGAAGATCGATAAGTCAATAAAGTTAGGTGGCGGTTAGAGGCAACATAGGATTAGGTTTGATTGAACAAATGTGGAACGATACAGCGAGATTGACTAGGTTCAACACCATAAAGCGAAAGAATATTTGTGCTCGACGAGATCAGTGGCAATTGATTGGCCGGGATGAATGTACATTGAAAGAAGGAGGAATCTGGGCATTGAGGGTTTGTAGATGCCTTCTATGGCTTCAAGAACAGTACCACGAGGTACTTCGCGTTTCTACGAACGCGTGAGCGCAAGAATCACTCAAAACAGAGCTAGGATGGAAGAGATATAGGCGTTTAAAGATTCTAGGGGTTTATTTGTGATTATAGAAAAGATTCTAGGGGCTCATCTGTAAGAACAGAAAAGTTCTAGGGACCTATCTGTAATTATGGAAAAGTTGAGGGACCTTGATGTAAAAAGACAGGGACTAAAAGGTAATTATAGAAAAGTACAGGGGTGTTTCTGTAAAAAGACAGGTGCTAAAAAGAAATAGAATAAAGTAGAGGGGCTTATCTGTAAAATGTACAGGGCCCGGGGTTTTACGGAATTTTGGAATTATTTTGGTATTGGAAAAGATATTTATTGCGTGGCGCTGATGCAATAAAGAGAAAAGTATTTATGGAAAAGAAAAAGAATTTAAAAAGAAAAGGAAATGCTGACTGGGTTAAGTTGTGGGACCCGAAGATGACGTGGCATGATACGATTGGCTGGCGAAGGGGTACGCGATGTTCTAATCGCGACCGTTGATTTGGGAACGGACGGCTGGGGGTGGCTGGAGGCTGGGCGGCGGTGGCCGGCGGCGACCGGGCGGCGCGGTTGACGGCGACGACTCGCCGGAGGCGGCCGGAACGGCGCTCCGGTGGCCAAAACTCGACGCGGAGGAGCTGGGGAGAGAGAGGAGGGAACACCGAGCTCACCTGGGGGACGTATCGACGACGAGGGGCGATGGAGGAAGGCTAGCGACGACGAGGCGCTGAGCGCGGTGGCGGCGCTCGACGGGGACCCTACTCCGGTGCTCTCTGAGCCACGATAAGGGGTGCGAGCGAATCGGGGAGGCACGGAGGGGCTAGCGCGCTCGGTAGAAGGGTGAGCGATGCCTCGCGGCGGCGGATTTGGCCGGCGACTGAGATGGAGGGGATTGGGGAAAAGCTGAGATTAGGGTTGCGCGGTGCTCGGGGAAGGCAACGCCGAGCTCAGAGGGGGAAGAGGAGCTCTGCGCGAGTCCGTTTTATAGGCGGAGGAGGGACGGGAGACCTCGAGGACAAGGTTTCGCCGGTCAAGGTTGCGGCGGCCTTATCCGGGACCGGCGGCGGCGGTATTGAAGCCACTGCTTGACTTAGGGGTCAAGGTTGCGGCGTCCACGTGATAGTCAGGTCGGCGCCGTATCTCGGACGATGGCGATTTCGTTCGGTCAGCACGTGGACGGCGATGAAGAGGTCGGCGGCGAACTGTGAGACCGGGAATTTCGGGATAGGGTTGCGGCGCCCGCAACACTGTGGAGGTCTCGGGACGCGGGCGCGGACAGGGCGTGATGTCACTTGAGCATGGCTACAGGGCCGGGGAAAGAGACCCGAGAGAGAGAGTGAGGGAGGAGGTGGCGGCCACGTCGGCGGCGGCGACTGCCGAGTTCGCATGAGCTGGAGGAGGAAGAAAGAGGAGCGGGCCAGGATGGGCCGAAGGAAGTTGGGCCGGGGAAAAGGAAGAGGAGGAGCGGCCCACTCGGTAGGAAAAAGGGAAGAAGAGGAGGCGTGCTGGGCTGGGCCGGACAGGGAAAAAGAAAGAAAAGAGAAAAAGGGATGCGGCCCAGAGGGAAAAGAGAAAGGGTATTGGTTTAACCTTTTCTGGAATTTTGGGGAACTTCAAATTTGAATGGAATTCAAATTTGAAAAAGGGATCAATTATAACAAACAATCCAAATAAAAACAGCGAACCCGAAAATGCATATGGTGATATTTGTGCAAGTTTTAAATTCAGAATTTTAAATTCAAGATGAATTCTCTAGGGTTTAACATACAATTATTTTAATTTGTTGTAAATTTGAAAAGTTCAAATTTTTAGTGGTCTTTAAATGAAGGCAAACACTCGAGCACAGGTTTTATATTTCAAAATTTCCATATTCTACAAAGTTCAAATTATTTAGTTAATTTTATTTTGAAAATTCATGGCAAAGATAAGATTTAGACAAAAATTTAAATTTTGAGTGATTTTTATTCCTTTTCAATTTTGATTCGAAATTTGGGGTGTTACAACCGTGGTCGGATCGAGCCATGACAAAACGGTGTAGGAGCCGGAGAACCTTTTTATTCCATGGCGGCACTATCATCTCCGTCAGGACACATAATATTCTCCATGTTGCCTTGCCTAGAAGAATACCTCCGTCGCCGCTGCCGTTGCCTTCATCAGAACCGCCAGGAGAAATCAACATCGCCTGACCTCCTAAAAAGGAGAAGAGAACATCAAGATCCAAAAATACGACATGGGTAGACTCAAACTCTAAACCTAGGATTCAAATTAACTATTAGTAGTACTACTACTAGAGAGACGGGAACTCTCTAGCCGCCGACAAGATCGCCGAAGATGAAGAGAGTGAAGGGCTCAAACGGAGGTGGTGGCGGCGTGCGCTAGGGCAAGGAGAGCAGGAGGCGGCGGCTTCTTTTTCGGGTGTCTCGGATAGACTTCTCTTCACACAATGTATGCACAGTAAAAATAAATTTGTGTGCATCTATTAATAAAAAAATATGCCCATGTTGGTACCTCGATGAGATTTGCTAGTTCTCAGGTGACTCAGATTTTGTATATCTCTCAGTCACATTTTCAGAACAAAGAAAAGATACTACTAGAACAACGAAACTGCACTGCTGAAAAAATGAATCTGTACTGCTGCAACAATTAGTTCTTATGTGAAACAATTTTATTTTTCAAAGAACATTTTTTTGCACAAGTGAATGAAAAATTTGGATGGGTGGATCAAAATCTATTGAATGAAAAAGTGACTGAGAGATTAGCAAAATCTCAGTCACCTGAGAAGCAGACACCTCCAAATCGATAGTGTTGCAAGTGAGCGCTGTAAATAATTAAACAATCATAGTGCTCCTTCGCAAAAAAAAAAAAGCATAGTGCTGCAGAGAGCGCTATAATATTTAATAAAAATTTGTCAGTTGAACAAAATGTGGATTGTTTTTGTCTTGAGAATAGATCCAATGTGTTGTGTACGCTGTAAATTAGTGGCTGATCTTGTTCCGTTGTTTCAAAAAAAAAGGCAAAAAAAAAAGTAATTGAGGGAGAACCATCTGTGGACGCTGGGTCACTCAGTTTGCCACGCAGCTGATTCCGTCTAACATCCATGCAAGAAGTTTTGCTACTACGTGCTGTTTACTTGGCTTGATGTCGACGAGTTTTCTACACTGATTCCGCATTATGATATCCATGCAACACAACAATCATAGTGCTCCTTCGCGCAAAAAAAAAAAAAAAACGCTTAGTGCTGCAAATGAGCGCTATAGTATTTAATAAAAAATTTGTCAGTTGAAAAACAAAATGTGGATAGATTTTTTTTTATCTTGAGAATAGATCCAAGGTGTTGTGTACGCTGTAAATTAGTCGCTGATCTTGTTCCGTTGTTTCAAGACCTTGTTCCATTGTAACTGAACGGTGACCAACTTCGCAAAAAAAGCCAAACAAAAAGAAAAGTAATTGAGGGAGAACCATCTGAGGACGCTGGGTCACTCAGTTTGCCACGCACCTGATTCCGTCATTCGCGTCATAAAATAAGTTGCTACTAGGTGTTGTTAACTTGGCTTTGCTGTCGACGAGGTTCCCACACTGATTCCGCCATTACGATATCCATGCAACAACTTTGCTACCAAGTAACTACGTACGACATGCGGGCAGAACTGGTTGTGGAAACCAACGAGTAACTACGTGCCCAACGCAGCCTTTCCAAATATGTGCTACTCGCCTGTTCACCTTTAGCCCAGATAGATACAGGAGCCCAACTCAAATCTGGAAATGCTTAAGTTCCTGCTACTCCCGCGCCACCAGAACTGGTCTTACCACGGAAACTTCGACGACGCGAGGGGGCCTGTGAAGAACCGATCAAAGCCGCCAGAGCCATCCATGGGATGCAAGGCAGCTTCATGCTGTGAATTTGATGGGAAAAAAAAACTCAAGGACACGGGAGCGCGCATGGAGCAGACGAGCAGTCTCCTATAAATGTTGCGCCATATGTCTTTCGTTGAGGCCAAGCAACCAACAAAACCATAACAGCTTAATCGATTGGAACTCGGAAGCAATGGCGATCGGTGAGCTGCTCTGCGTGCTGGGAGGCGTGGTGGCCCTGTGGTTCGCCTGGCGGGCGCTGGAGTGGGGCTGGCTGAGCCCACGACGACTGGACCGGGCCCTGAGGGCTCAGGGCCTTCGCGGCACGACGTACCGCTTCCCGGACGGCGACTTGAAGGAAGAAGCGCGCCTGGTCGCGGCGGAACAAGCCAAGCCGATGCCTCTGCGGTCGCACGCCATCAGCGCGCGCGTGCACCCACTCGTCCACAACGCCCTCAAGGAACACGGTACGCCCGGCCGGTTGCTCAAACAGCGCTTCAGACAATGTACATTTTTTGTCAGGGCAAGCAAATGGTTGCGAATTTTGTTAAAATCTCTTGCATGGAAAAACTGAACCGACAGGTAAAATTTCGATGGTATGGCACGGGCCAACGCCGACTGTGATCCTCGGTGACCCCAAGCTGGTCCGGGAAGTCCTGTCGACCCAGTTTAGGAACTTCAAAAAGTCGCTGCTGCCCTCCAGACTCATCGACCTGATCGGACGGGGGCTACTGATCCACGAAGGCGAGAAATGGGAAGTTCATCGGAAGATCATCAAACATGCTTTCCTTGTCGAGAAGTTGAAGGTGATGAAGGCATTTAATTACTCTGACGATTGCCATACAGACCACTTTGTTGGCCCCTAACATTTTTACCGCTGCAGAAAATGGGGCCGGCGTTTATTGCCTGCGCGAGCGACCTGGTAAGTAGATGGGAGGACTCAATGGGGACTGGGGAAGCGAAGGAGATAGATGTCTGGCCAGAGCTGCAGGATCTCACCGGCGACGTCATCTCGCGCGCGGCGTTCGGTAGCAGCTTAACTGAAGGGAGAAGGATTTTCCGGATACAATCGGAGCAAGTTCAACTAGCAACTCACATGGCAAATTTGCACATACCGGGTTATACGTAAGTGAGCTCATCTTTTTAAATTCGATCATCAGAACCAATACGTACTAATTTATTCAAAATCTATTCATCGTGTTTATTCAAACTTCACTTTCTTTAAAAAAAAAAACATTCCTAGCGAAACAAGCGCATTCATCTTATTCTCATGCACATTCTTGCCTCTTCAGCCTCCTACCAACCAAACTCAACAGAAGGATAGAAGCAAATGCACAAGAGGTCGAAACGCTCCTGAAAGGAATCATACATAAGAAGGAGACAGCTATGAAGAACGGCCATGCTGATGATAGCGATATGCTCGGCTTGCTACTGCAGTCCAACGCCAAAGACAGCCTGGAAAATGGAAGCTCCAAACCCACGATGACCCTGGACGACATCATCGGCGAGCTGAAGCTGTTCTACTTCGCCGGAATGGATACGACTTCGGTGCTGCTCACGTGGACCATGATCGTGCTGAGCATGCACCCCGAGTGGCAGGACCGCGCGAGGGAGGAGGTCCTGCGAGTCTTCGGAAAGAAACAGCCAGATCATGACAGCGCAAATCAGCTGAAAATCGTGAGTTATTATTGATACTAGCAGCCATGCAATTACTTGGGCCAAACCGTTAATTAGTTTCTTAATTACATTTGGCTCGATCCTACACATGTGGCAGGTGACCATGATTCTATACGAGGTGCTCAGGCTGTACCCACCCGTCCCCTTGCTTGAACGAGGAACATACAAGGAGATGGAGCTCGGCGGTGTGAAGTACCCAGCAGGCGTGAAATTGGTGCTACCAATTTTGAGCATCCACCACGACCCAGCTCTCTGGGGAGAAGATGCCGATGACTTCAATCCAGAAAGGTTCGCCGAGGGGATCTCCAAGGCCTCAAAGGACGCGGCGGCGTTCTTCCCCTTCGGCTGGGGACCTAGGATCTGCATCGGCCAGAACTTTGCGCTGCTCGAAGCCAAGATAGCACTCAGCATGATCCTGCAACGCTTTGAGTTCGAGCTATCTCCGGCCTACACGCATGCGCCGTTCCTCGTCTCTACGCTGCAGCCTGACCATGGGGCACAGATCAAGCTCAAGAAAATCTGATCGTTCGGTGACTTGTTTACATATATGATCATATATATCGTGTGTAGTGTGGAATTTTATTCTCTTCTTTAAATAAATAAACATCAATGAATAATGATTTGTACAAGTCGATCTTAAGGTATATGCATGCATGTAAAATAATAGTGATACATACTTCCTGTATTTCAAAATATAATTGCAGTTCTTCGATCTACAGCAACAGGGATTGGTAGACGGGCTTCGATCTACGCTGATGACATGGTCGTGTTCATTTCCCCTAATGAGCGAGATCTGACGGTAATGAAATGCATCCTGGACACATTTGCTAAGGCTTCGGGACTATACACCAACGTGTCCAAATGCCAGGTCGCGCCAATTCGTTGTACTGCTGAAGATCTTCAGTCCATCATTCACCTGTTCCCGTGTCAGGTGACTGAATTCCCATGTAAATATCTTGGAGTTCCACTCTCCATATGGCAGCTCCGTCGCAGCGATATTCAGCCACTAGTAGACGCGGTTGCTGATCGACTGCCTACCTGGAAATCGAAGCTAATGAACACAGCTGGTCGCACGGCTCTCACCAAGGTAACCTTGACGGCTATACCCGTTCATGTGGCAATCTCTATCTGCTTGCCCGCGTGGGCAATCTCCGCCATTGACAAGGTGCGTCGCGCTTTCCTATGGCGGGGAACGGAGCGGTAAGTGGGGGTCACTGTGCGGTAAATTGGTCGCGAGTGTGTTGCCCACTGGAGCTTGGAGGATTGGGCGTTCTGGACATGCGTTTCTTCGGCTACGCACTGAGACTACGATGGGAATGGCTTAAGCGAACAGATGAGTCCCGGGTGTGGAAGTCGCTGCCAAGCAAAACAGAGAAGATGGTAAAAGCGATGTTCGATGCATCAGTAAGCGTTCAGGTAGGCGACGGAGCAAAAGCGCTCTTCTGGGAGGACAAATGGATCAATGGGAACTCAATTGCAGATTTGGCACCATATCTGTGCCAGGCAGTCAGACCAACAGTAAGACGAACTTGCACGGTGCAATTTGCCCTGCAGAACAGAGCATGGGGTCCGACAGATTACGGGCGGCCTCACAGTGCAGGTATTGATTGAGTACATAAAAATCTGGGACATTGTAGAGGAGATCGAGCTCACACACGAGACTACCGATCAGTTCATCTGGAAGTGGTCGTCAAACAGACAGTATTCATCAACATCAGCATACCGAGCATTCTTCCATGGACAAACAGAGCTAGCAGGGGCGAGACAGCTGTGGAAGACGAAAGCTCCGCCTAAGTGCAGGTTCTTCTTTTGGCTAGCGCTACAGAGTCGCTCATGGACTAACGATCGTCTGCAGCGTCATGGGCTGCAGAACGGTGGACCGTGCATGCTCTGTTCACAAGCACCGGAGACAATCGATCACCTCCTGCTCGGCTGTGTCTATAGCCGTGAAGTATGGTTCAAGCTCTTCAGGCCACTTAACTTGCAGCAGCTCACTCCGAACCTAGACGCAACACTGGCAGATTGGTGGCTGACCGCGAGGAAACGGGTGAGCAAGGATGGCAGGAAAGGCTTCGATGCCCTGGTCGTGTTGGGGACATGGGGAATTTGGAAAGAAAGAAATCGAAGAGTGTTTCAACACAGCAACATCAACATGGAAGCTCTGGTTACCAGGATTTGCGAGGAAGGAGGGGAGTGGTCGCTAGCAGGAAATAGATGGTTAACAGGCCTTTACAGTAGTCGCTCTTAAATCCCTTGTACTGTTTAACGGGTTCTTCTTTACCTGTAATCTTTGTAATCTAACAAACCTAACAGCTCCTCAGGTTAGCCTGAGGGGCGGTGAGGTCGCTGTATTCTTCTCCTCTTAATGAAAAAACGCGCCAAGGCGCGTTCTCGAAAAAATAATTGTTGTTCTGGGTTTAGTCAAATCAAACATTTATATGTTTGACTGCTAATGATTATATATTTATAAACACATAATATTATACATCATCAGATATTTCTCATGATGAAGCTAATAACATAAATTTTACACAAATTATAGAAAGCATTGGTCAAAGATAGATAGGATCATTTGACTTTGATCAGATTCAGAAGTAGAACTGTAATCATTTTGAAACAGAGTAAATATGGAGGATATATATATCGCATCGGTTCTACGCACGTCCTTGGGCTGGATAGCAACAGTATGACTGTATGAGCTGTGGGTGCAGCCTGTTGTCGAGGTGGGTTTAGGTCCAGATGACATGAGGAGGAATAGAAGCTTGGTTCTGATGATGTTATCAAATTCCAACAAGACAAGACAGATGTTTCTTTAAAATGATACATCGCCAGCGAAAAAATCATGGGCAATTTTTGATGTAAAGATAACAAATTCGATGAAGATGTTATCAAGACGGTATTTGAACTTGAGAATTTTTGTACATGACTTGAACTCATGCCGAATTTGATATGATACATATAATGACTTGGCCCGATAGTTCCAACCAGCATTAACCCAACAAGAAAATTCATATAACATACATAAATTTGTTTAACTTTAGAAATATATTATTTGCCTTAATTAAATGATAGCACTCAATTTAAATTCAATAAAATGTAAAATTAATATTGCAAAAAGTAAAACTTAGGGTGCTTCGCTTCAAAAAAAAAAAAACTTAGGGTGCTACTTTCAGGGCAGGTCCACTGGATAGCGGGACCAACCGGGACACACGGGACCCACAATGACTGGTTTCCACACTTTAGGACCCAAGATACCAATAGTAAACGAAACATTATGACAGACATCCAATGTTGTGAACGATTTACAACTTTCATAAAATTGTGATGCTCCAAGTTCACCTCACATGACAAAATGGGTGTCGCCATAATATGGCTTTCGCTTGGTTTGTGACGTTTTTTTGTTGGTTTTGAGATGGCTAATCTTCGTCACTAAACTCATTTGATCTCTGAATCTGTCATAAAATAGTACACCAATGATGTTTTGGTCAATTATCACTACTTAATCATAATAGAAGGCTATATTTCTTACAGTGACTCGATAAGTTAACTAGCTCAAATTTGAGCTAAACAACGTAATAAAATTAGCAACAGAGATAGTAATAGTAAACTTTTGTGCACATATATTAAAAAAATGATACATGCATGAAGAATGTAAACAAAAAAAGAATGCAATTTCCATGCTGGTAAATCCATACTGTTGGAAAGTAGCGTTATATTTGATACATTTGTTGGTTGATAAAAAGGGAAAATGATTTTTTTTTCGAGAGTAGATATGCGCTGTAAATTCGTTCCTGACCTTGTTATTGAGGGGACCATTGGAGTCGGATCGGTGTCCTCTATGTTTCTCTTGGTATGGAAAATGCCATACCTGATCCTTGCAGTTGATCCTAGAACCAACGCTGGCCACCTGAGCCCCTATGCCTTTACTAATCAAGATGCATGCATGTTGTAATTAAAATGCTTTGATTACTCTAGCTGTAGCTGGCTTCTCATATATTATTCTAGTGATTTTAATTTTTACCACAGCTAAATATTTCTGTTGATTTCTAATGCACAAACACCAATTTTCAGTAGAACAACACACACCAATTTTCAGTAGAACAAAGCAACAAATTACATGGATAATGTGTTTACTAGGAAAAGTAAGGGATGATGCCACACTATTAGAGTAGTGGAGACGAACATATATATTTGGTGTGCATGCTTGTTTAATCCAGGGTACTAATGCCAATGCAGCTGGATTAGTAAAAGGATCGGAGGCCTTGGCTCTCAGATTAGCGGCAAGGATTAGACGTGGCAAAGTTTGTCATACTAGGAGAAAGGCAGAAGATATGGATCAGGAGAAAGGTGCTGGGTCGTCAGAAAAGCCCTTCAAACTTCCAGAATATTCAAATTTGTCTACGAGTTTTCCGCACTAATTCCGCCCTTTATCATCATGTTCATGTAAGAACTTTGCTACCAGGTGTTGTTTAATTGCCTTGCTGCACGGATAGGGTACGACATGCCGGCGCACGCAGCATTTCTTTATATGTGCTAGTACCAGCCTATTCACCGTAGTCCACACAGAACAGGAGCTCAGCTCAATCTGGAAGTATGCTTAGTACCTACCTACTCTTCCCCGCCACCACATCCGATCTTAGTACGGAAACTTTGACGGCGCAAGGGAGCAGTGAAGAAAAATCAGCGCAAGGCAAGGCAGCTTCCTGAGGCTGTGATGAAAGAAAAATCAAGGACACAGGCATGATACTGTCTGCCGGTCTCCTATAAGTTTGAGCCTTAGCGTCGTTCGTCTTGGCCAAGCAGTACAAAAGCTTGGTCGATCGGAAGCCATGGCGATCGGTGCATTGGAGGAGCTGCTCTACGTGCTGGGAGGCTTGGTGGCCCTGTGGTTCGCCTGGCGGGCGCTGGAGTGGGGCTGGCTGAGCCCGCGGAGGCTGGGCCGGGCCCTGAGGGCCCAGGGCATCCGCGGCACGCCGTACCGCTTCCCGGCCGGCGACCTGAAGGAAGAAGCGCGCCTACTCGCTGCGGAACGAGCCAAGTCTATGCCTCTGCAGTCGCACGGCATCAGCGCTCGCGTTCAGCCAATCCTCCACAACACCGTCAAGGAACATGGTAAGCTGATTGCTCAGACAGGGCAGCATCAGCGCTCTGCTGATTGCTCAAACAGTGTGTAAAAATGTTCTGGCCTAGCTAATGGTTGGATTTTTGTTGAAATTTCTTGATTGGGAAAAACTAATTAAAACCGGCAGGTAAAATTTCAATGGTATGGATTGGGCCAACGCCGGCTGTGATCCTCAGCGACCCCAAGCTGGTCCGGGAAGTCCTGTCGAACAAGTTCGGGCACTTCAAAAAGGCCGAGCTGCCCTCCAGATTCATTAAGCTGATCGGGCTCGGTCTAGCGAACCATAAAGGTGAAAAATGGGCAGTTCATCGGAAGATCATCAACCACGCTTTCCTTCTCGAGAAGTTGAAGGTGAGCGAATTACTGTGACAATTACTATCAAACAGAGCACTTTGCCCTCTAACATTTTAGCGTTGCAGAAAATGTTACCAGCGGTTACTACCTGCACGACCGAGCTGATAAGTAGATGGGAGGAGTCGATGGGGTGTGGCAAGGAGAAAGAGATAGATGTCTGGCCGGAGCTGCAGGATCTCACCGGCGACGTCATCTCGCGCGCGGCGTTCGGTAGCAGCTTAAGCGAAGGAAGAAGGATTTTTCGGATACAATCGGAGCAAATTCAAATAGCAACTAACATGACAAACTTGTACATCCCGGGATACACGTACGTGAGCCTGAGTCATATCAGTCGCTCAGAACTTAGTACTTAACTAATTGAAGCAAAATCTATTAATCTTGTTTATTCAAATTAAAGTTCATTTTTCTTTTTATAGCAAAAAAGTTGATTGCTAGCTAGACAAGCCATTTGATTCATCTTCTTTTCTTTGCCTGTTCGTTTTTCAGCTTCCTACCAACCAAGCTCAACAGAAAGGTAAAAGCAAATGCACGAGAGGTCGAAACGCTCCTGAAAGGCATCATCACGAAGAGGGAACAAGCTATGAAGAACGGTCATGCCAACGAGAGCGACATGCTAGGCTTGCTACTGCAGTCCAACGCCCAAGAGAGCCAGGAAAGGGGAAGCTCCAAACCAATGATGACCATGGACGACATCATTGGCGAGCTGAAGCTGTTCTACTTCGCCGGAATGGAGACCACTTCGGTGCTGCTCACGTGGACAATGATCGTGCTGAGCATGCACCCCGCGTGGCAGGACCGCGCGAGGGAGGAGGTCCTGCGTGTTTTCGGGAACAAACAACCCGATCTTGAGGGCGCAAATCAGCTGAAAATAGTGATTTCTTTTTTTCCTGCTGCAACTTGTGATCTTAACATTTTTTTCTCCTGTTTGTATGTAGAATTGCTTATTCTTGGATCTTGTACATGTGCCAGGTGACCATGGTGCTCTACGAGGTGCTTAGGCTGTACCCACCGGTCACACTTCTTGAACGGGAAACATACAAGGAGATGGAGCTGGGCGGCGTTAGGTACCCAGCAGCCGTGAAACTGTTTCTACCAATCCTGACCATCCATCACGACCCAGCTCTATGGGGAGAAGACGCCGATGACTTCAGGCCTGAGAGGTTTGCGGAGGGGATCTCCAAAGCGTCCAAGGAGGCGCCAGCATTCTTCCCCTTTGGCTGGGGTCCAAGGATCTGCATCGGCCAGAACTTCGCGCTGCTCGAAGCCAAGATAGCACTCAGCATGATCCTGCAATGCTTCGAGTTCGAACTCTCGCCGGCCTACACGCATGCGCCGTTCCCCGTCTCAACGCTGCAGCCTGACCATGGAGCACAGATCAAGCTCAAGAAAATTTGATCGTTCAGTTCTTTTATACATACATATGTGATCAGCGTATCGTGTAGTACTATGGAGTTTATGGCTTTTCGGTAGATAAATAAACATGAGTGAATAATGCTTTCACATGTCGATCTTACAGCATACTCCGTATGTATATAGACTTGCCATGTTATACTGCATTTGTTAGGACTCAATTTGGATACGAAAAGAGTGTGAGCACGTTTGGCACAAGCGCCTTGGAATTGTCTACGTTTCTTCGATCCGTTTGTAGACGACTCTGACGCATGCCGATACGCACACGCTGATGGCAGACCAGGTCAGCAACTCAATCAGCATTTGAAGCTTCTGTTGTTCCATCAAGGCGTGCCAATCTATGCGGAAAAGTCCAAGGCCAGCAGAGAAAATCTCTCCTTCGCTGCTTCCTATAGATTTGCTGCCTCAGACCTCATTCTAGCTTCGTGCTGACACGAGCTCGGTCATGGAGATCGGAACTGGTGTGCTGCTGCTGCAGCCGTGGAGCTGGCTCTGTTTCCTGGGGCTGTTCCTGGCCCTGTGGTGGACCTGGCGGGTGCTGGAGTCTGCCTGGATCATCCCGCGGAGGCTGGGCCTGGCCCTGCAGGCCCAGGGCCTCCGCGGCACGGTTTACCGTTTCCCGTAGGGATGAAAACGGACGGAAACGGTCGGGAAAACACCCCACCCGTTTTCATTTTCACATTTATTTTCTCGGACGGAAACGAAAACGGGAAAGCCGGGAACGAAAACGAACAGGAATATGTCGGGAATCCGGAAAATGAAACAATACGGACGGAAATATGTCGGTATCGGTCGGGAACCGGTAATTTTGAGTCGGGAACATAAATAGACATACTTTCCTACTGCCACGTATAACTGCAGTACATACATAACACGATCAACATACTGGAGACAGAACCCACATATTACGAGTCACGGTTCAAAATCTGGCAGCACAAACACTTGGGACAGTACAATAGTACAAAGTCTCGGACTTGGATTTGTGTCTTCACTAGGAATAAAAATCATATCAGCTACAAGCGTTGAAGACGAAGCACCTAATGCTACATTCTGAGTTTCTGACTACTGGTGGGCCGCCTGCGTACGAACGAGTTGCTGCTGGGCCGGCTGGTTGAGGGACAGTGGAGCGGGGTGGTCATGTGGTGCGGGCTATTGGTGCTTGCGAAGGGACTGCTGGGTGGGCTAGTTTGAAGGCTGCATGTTTCCCGGATAAAGAAAAACGGGCCTGAAAACGGGACCATCCCGGCCCAAAACGGGATACAGAGGAAACGGTCGGGAAATTGCTGCCGCCGTTTTCGATCCCGTTACCGTATTTCTTTTCCCGTTTCCATCCCGTCACCGTTTGACACCCAAAAATTCGAAAACGAACGGGAAAAAATCGCAAATACGGTGCTACGGGAGCCGGTCGGGACGGGATTTTCCCGTCCCACTTTCACCCCTAGTTTCCCGTTCGGCGACCTGAAGGAATTCGCGCGGCTGGCCACGGCAGCCCGGGCGAAGCCCATGCCGCTGTCGCACGACATCACACCGCGCGTGAACCGCCTCTACTACGACGTGATCAAGGAACACGGTAAGTACATCGCTGGAAATCGGAAAGGTTTCACTGAAGAGAGATTCGTATGTAAGAAAGAACCAAGAACGACAATGGAATTGCAGGTAAAATCTCTGTGACTTGGTTTGGTCCGACGCCGAGGGTGATCGTGAACGACCCCAAACTGGTGCGTGAGATCCTCGCCAACAAGTTCGGGCACTTCCAGAAGCGCAAGAACACGGGCATCGTCAAGCGGCTGGCCAATGGGCTGGCGAGTCACAAGGGCGAGAAATGGGCCGCGCATCGCAAGATCATCAACCCCGCCTTCCATGTCGAGAAACTCAAGGTCAGTAGGTAGCACTAATTCACTAGTATCCTTGATGCAACCCTTTGATTAGTTCCAGGTCATTCTTGCACTATGATCAAAAGAAAAAAGGTTATTCTTGCACTGATAAATCCCGACAGATGTTCATGCCACTTGTCGTTGGATGTGCTTGGTTGCTCTGCAGAAAATGCTGCCTGCTTTTGCCGCGTGCTCGAACGAGCTAATAGCAAGATGGGTAGGTTACGTGGAGTCTGACGGAAGGAAGGAGATAGATGTCTGGCCGGAGTTCCAGAATCTCACCGGCGACGTGATCTCCCGATCCGCCTTCGGCAGCAGCCTCAGCGAGGGGAGGAGGATTTTTCAGTTACAGTCAGAACAATTTCAGAACCTAGTGAAGCTGACCAACTCTCCCTACCTCCCAGGTTTCAGGTATGTGATGATTGCACACATGTTATACACGCTAATGAAACTAGTACATATTACTAATTGCCCTTGTTCATATATACGGTTTTCTGCAGATTCCTGCCGACGAAACTCAACAGAACGATAATTGCAAACGCGCGCGAGGTGGAGGCGCTGCTGCGCGGCATCGTCGGCAAGAGGGAGACGGCCATGAAAGAAGGCCGCGCCAGCAACGACGACCTGCTGGGTCTGCTGATGGAGTCCAACGCCGCGGAGACGAAGCAAGCCGGGAACTCGAAGCCGATCATGACCATGGACGACATCATCGGCGAGCTGAAGCTGTTCTACTTCGCCGGGATGGACACCACCGCCGTGCTGCTGACGTGGACGATGGTCGTCCTGAGCATGCACCCCGAGTGGCAGGACCGCGCGAGGGAGCAGGTCCTCCGTGTCTTCGGAAAGAACAAGCCGGACTTCGACGGCTTAAGCCAGCTGAAGCTCGTGAGTAGTACTCGATCGCCGTCGTTGCATGCTGCTTGGCAAATTTTCACCGAAATGCAAGTCTGACATCGTTGTTTGTTTGGTATGTTGCAGGTAACCATGATACTGTACGAGGTTCTCAGGCTGTACCCCCCGGTGATCCAGCTCGACCGGCAGACGTACAAGGAGATGGAGCTGGGCGGCGTCACGTACCCAACCGGGGTGATCCTATCACTGCCGATCGTGTTCATCCACCACGACAAGGACGTGTGGGGAGAGGACGCCGACGAGTTCAGGCCGGAGAGGTTCGCCGACGGCATCTCCAGGGCGTCCAAGGACTCACCGGCGTTCTTCCCCTTCGGATGGGGCCCGCGGATCTGCGTCGGCCAGAACTTCGCGCTCGTCGAGGCGAAGCTGGCGCTCAGCAAAATCCTGCAGCACTTCTCGTTCGGCCTGTCGCCGTCCTACGCGCATGCGCCGTTCCCGGTCTCCACTCTGCAGCCGGACCATGGGGCGCAGATCGTGCTCACCAAACTCTAGATATTTGCTCATGGCACGCAAAAAAACGTCTTGATCTTGAACAACCACATGTATTTTTGTTGCTAATTCATGCGCATGTATGTAACTTCAGTTAGGATCTATTTCTATCTAGTTTTGTCGGATAAGTTCAGTAAGCTTTTGGTTTGTTAGTATCAGTCATTCTGGCATGATCCTCCTCATTGGAGATTAGTTTGTATTAGGCTATAAATACTTAGCAATATACATCAAAACACTGCAGCTTCCGCAGCACCAAAATCCAGTTTTCATTTTTCTGTTTCCAACAATTGGTATTCAGAGCTAGGTTTCGTAGATTGATCAGAGATGGTGGGAACACCTCTTCCAACTCCGAAGGGCGGCGGCGGAGATGGGAAGTCACCGAAGCACTCCCCGCATCCCTCTCGCTCACCGAGCAGGTCGAGGCGCGGGTCACAATCCCCTTCTCCAAGCAGGCGTAGACACGGCGGTCGCCGCTCCGTCGTGCAGCGGGTGATCAAGGAGGTTGGCGGCGCCCGCACGTTCCCAGTTCTGACCAAGGCGAACTACAGCGACTGGTCATTGGTGATGAAGGTGAAGCTCCAAGCCCGCGGCCTATGGGAGGCTGTGGAATTCGGCGATGGCGACAACCAGGTGGATCACATGGCCTTGGAAGCAATTTTGCTCGGGCTACCACCGGAGATGCAGGCGCGTGCAGGAGGCGTGGGCGGCGATCCGGAAGGCGTGGCTCAGCGACGACCGCACGTGCAAGTCCAAGGCACAAACCGTGCGTAGGCAGTATGAGCTGCTGCGCTTCAACGACGGCGAGGCAGTGGAGGACTTCGTCGCAAGGCTGGAGGTATCGTGACCCAGCTCAGCATCCTTGGTGACCCGGAGCCGTCATCAAAGGTCGTCGAGCGGTACCTCCGTGTGGTGCCGAAGCGGCTCAATCAGGTGGCGGTCTCCATCGAGACGCTGCTTGATATCTCCACGCTCACTGTGGATGACATCACCAGCCGACTGAAAGCGGCGGAAGCAGGAGGCCCTATCGTGCAGGAGCAGAATCCGTCCGGCCAGCTGCTGCTCACGGAGGAGCAGTGGCTTGCGTGTTCCAAGGAACGGCAAGCTGGTGAGGGCAGCTCGAAGCCCAAACCCAAGAATCATCGTCGCCCGCCGAAGGGAAAGAAGGGAGGCGGCTCCAATGGCGACGCGCCGCGTGACACGCCGCACTCCGACGCTCCGCGCGACAACAAGTGCCGCAATTGCGGCCGCCATGGCCACTGGACCAAGAAGTGCCGCTTGCCAAATCTGTCGCGGGATGACGACGACGACGACGAGCCGGCGAATCTGTCGCGGGATGACGACGACGACGACGAGCCGGCGCTGTACTTTGCTGAGATACTCGACCTGAACCTGGTCGACGGCGTCGTGCCACTGCACCTTGATGAAACTCGAGCGCAGGCATTCCTCGGCGAGACTGATGATGCTGAGAAGCTGGAGGGCTGGTACCTCGACACGGGCGCGTCGAATCACATGACGGGCCGCCTGGATGCCTTCTCTGACCTTGATCATGCGATGGTCGGCGACGGCTCCGTCGTGGAAATCCGCGGGCGCGGCACCGTAATCTTCGCTGGGCGGAACGGTGAGCACAAGGCGTTCACCAGCGTGTACTACATCCCTCAGCTGAAGACTCCATCATCTCCGTCGGGCAGCTGGACGAGGCCAGCTCCAAGGTGGAGATCGAGGACGGCATCATGCGCATCTGGGATCGGCAGCATCGTCTCCTCGTCAAGGTCGAGCGCGGGCGCACCAGGCTGTACATCCTGCGGCTCGCCATCGCCAAGCCGGTGTGCCTGGCTGCTCGAGCCGGCTCGGAAGGAGCTTGGCTCTGGCACGACCGCTACAGCCATCTCAACTTCGACGCGCTGCGGCGACTGGCGCACGCCGACATGGTGATCGGCCTCCCTGAGGTGGACCACGTCGAGCAGTTGTGCGAGATTTGCGTCACCACCAAGCATCGCCGTGCTTCGTTCCCCTCCAAGGCAAGGTATCTTGCTGAGGTTCCTCTTGATCTCGTTCACAGTGACCTTTGCGGCCCTGTCTCTCCAGCAACCTCGGGTGGACAGCAGTACTTACTCCTCCTCGTCGACGACTGCACGCGCTACATGTGGCTTGAGCATCTCTCATATAAGAGTAACGCCGGGTCCACGATCAAGAAGGTGCAGGCGGCCGCTGAGAACAAGTGTGGCCGTCGTCTGCGCGTCCTATGGACGGACAATGGCGGCGAGTTCACGTCGACTGAATTCGCCCGCCATTGCGAGTTACAGGGAGTGGAGCGGCACTTCACTGTGTCGTACACGCCACAGCAAAATGGCGTCGTGGAAAGGCGGAACCAAACAGTGATCGCCACGGCTCGAGCGCTGTTGAAACAAAGAAAGATGCCGGCGCGCTACTGGGGCGAGGCTGTCTTTACAGCCGTAGTCCTCCTCAACCGATCCCCGACGAAGAGCCTCGCCGGCATGACCCCGTACGAGGCATGGACCGGCAAGAAACCGGCAGTCTCCTTCCTGTGCACCTTTGGCTGTCTCGCGTACGCCAAGGTGGTGAAACTAGGCGTCTCCAAGCTTGAAGATCGCAGCCGTGCGCTGGTCTTCATCGGCTATGTGAGCAGTGCCAAGGCGTATAGGCAGCTTGATCCCACCACGAGCAAGGTGGTGGTGTCCCGCGACGTGATCTTCGACGAGTCCGTCGGGTGGGACTGGAGCGGCGACAGCACTGACGGCGCGAGCATGGCAGCACAATTCAACTTCCGCGTCGAGCGCATCGTCCAGCATGTCTACGAGCCCGATCCGGTGAACATGGAAGGGGGAGCGCGCACGCCATCCCCACCGCCAGTTGCGCGCACTCCATCCCCTGCTCCGGCCACGCTAGTACCACAAGCTACCCTAGCTACGCCGGCCTCCCCTGTTTTCGTCACGCCGTTGCAGGATGATGAGGACCGGCGAGACACGTACGCCGACGACGCTCCCGTGCACTACCGAACGGTCGACGACGTGCTTGGTCAGGCGGAGCCGGCACCAGGGCTGGCAGTACGGACGTGCGATGCCGAGCTCCATCTCACCTGCACAGGCGAGCCGTCGACGTTCAAGGAGGCGGACAAGGACGAGGCCATGCGCGAGGAGATGCGTGCTGTGGAGGAGAACGGCACCTGGGAGCTCGTCGACCTTCCACGCTGCCATCGCCCGATCGGCTTGAAGTGGGTGTACAAGCTCAAGCGCAACGAGGCCACCGTCGTCATCAAGCACAAAGCTCGTCTCGTCGCGAAGGGCTACGTCCAGCAGTCGGGGATCGAGTATGAGGATGCCTTCGCACCAGTTGCGCGGCTGGAATCGGTGAGGCTGCTGCTCGCACTGGCCAGGCACAAGGGCAAGGCCGTGCACCACATGGACGTCAAGTCCGCATTCCTGAACGGGGTGCTCCGCGAGGAGGTGTACGTGTCGTAGCCGCCCGGATTCGCCGTCGACGGGGAGGAGAACAAGGTGCTTCAGCTTCGCAAGGCCCTCTATGGTCTTCGTCAAGCTCCACACGCATGGAATACGCGGCTCGACAGCACGCGCAAGTCGCTTCGGTTCAAGCAGAGCGCGACGAGGCTGGCATCAATGGCCACGGCAAGGGCGGCGCACGCACGCTCATCGGCGTCTATGTTGATGACCTGGTCATCACGGGCGCATCAGAGAAGGAGGTCCGCCGCTTCAAAGCGGAGATGAAGGCGCAGTTCAAGATGAGTGATCTTGGACTCCTCTCATTCTATCTTGGAATCGAGGTACAGCAGTCCATCGCCGGCATCACGGCGAGCCAGGGGAGCTACGCGTGCAAGGTCCTGGAGGTGGCGGGGATGGCCAATTGCAATCCCGTGCACACTCCGATGGAGGAGCGGCTCAAATTGAGTCGCAAAAGTGAGGCAGCAGAGGTGGACGCGACCCACTACCGGCGGATCGTCAGCTGCCTACGCTATCTCGACCGGACATTGCGTCCACGGTTGGGTATGTGAGCAGGTTCCTGCAGCATCCTACGGAGGAGCACATGGTCGCCGTCAAGCGCATCCTTCGCTACATCGCCGGAACCTTGAACTACGGCTGCTTCTACGCGTGCGGCTGCGCGGCACGACCGAAGCGGCACGGCTACACCGACTCCGACCTCGCCGGCGACATCGACACGAGCAGGAGTACGTCAGGAGGGATCTTCTTCCTCGGTGACGGGCCGGTGAGCTGGCACTTGTTGAAGCAGCGTGTGGTAGCTCTGTCTTCGTGCGAGGCAGAGTACGTCGCCGCAGCGTCGGCGGCAACTCAAGTTGTCTGGTTGGCCCGGCTGCTTAGCGATTTCACTGGAGATCAAGCTGAGACAGTCGGGCTAAACATCGACAACATGTTCGCGCTGGCGTTGATCAAGAATCCCGTCTTCCACGACAAGAGCAAGCACATTAGGATCAAGTATCATTTTGTGCGCGAGGCGTTTGAAGATGGCAGCATCAGCGCCAGTTTCGTCGGAACAGTGGACCAGCTCGCAGACATCTTCACGAAAGCACTTGGGCGAGTTCGATTCCATGAGCTTCGAGCTAGGACTGGAATGGTCCAAATTGATAAGCTGCGCAAGGATTAGGGGGAGAATTGTTGCTAATTCATGCGCATGTATGTAACTTCAGTTAGGATTTATTTCTATCTAGTTTTGTCAGATAAGTTCAGTTAGCTTTTGGTTTGTTAGTATCAGCCATTCTTGCGTGATCCTCCTCATTGGAGATTAATTCGTATTAGGCTATAAATACTTTGCAATATACATCAAGACGCTGCAGCTCCCGCAACACCAAAATCCAGTTTTTGTTTTCCTGTTTCCAACAATGTTCATATCATGTGTACCAAACTTTTATGGATAACCAAATAACAGTAAAGCATCAAATGATTTGATCATTTGTGCTTGTTGTGGCTGCAACAATTAGCTGCGAAAATTCTGTGCATAGTTGCAGCCACAACTGAAGCAAGCACATCCGACCGAGGCCAAAATGCAACTGAAATGGATCGAAACAGTCTTTATTTCCGCATTATAACAAAGATAAAACCATGGACGACATCATCGGCGAGCTGAAGCTGTTCCACTTCGCCGGAATGGAGACGACGTCGGTGCTGCTCACATGGACAATGATCGTGCTGCATGCACTCCGAGTGGCAGGACCGCGCAAGGGAGGAGGCCCTTCGTGTTTTCGGGAAGAATCAACCGGATGTTGAGTGCAAATCAGCTGAAAATAGTGTGTTTTTTTTTCCCTGCAGCTGCAACTTGTGATCTTAACATTTTCTCTATTTCTCTTCGGCCATGGTTTATAAACTAATGATTGGCAAAAGGGAGGTTGATCCCATTTACAGTTGGCTGTGGAAATCTTCCTGTCAGTTGAGACATAAATTTTCTTCTGGTTATTCATAAATGACAGACTGAGCCCTAGGGGCTTCATAAGAGAAAAAATATGGCTATGGACTCCTATGAATGTGAACTCTGTTTATGGCAAATTGAGGAATCGAGGGAACATCTCTTCGTTCATTGTTGCTTTGCCAAGCAATGTTGGCTGGCCATTGGCATTCAACTACCAGAGGCGGCTCGGAGTACCTTTTTCATGGAGATCATAATTTTGATGAATTGGGCTATTTGGATAACCAGGAATGATTGGATTTTTAACAATCAAGACCCCACTCCTGCAAAGTGCAAAGAAAAGTTCATATATGAATTCAGGCTGCTTTCTATTTCTTAAACTTTTGTTAGCTTTCTAGTTTGTTTTTTTAGTTTCTCTTTTTGTTTTCTCTTTTCTTTTTCTATTTTTTGGGACTTTGTTGTAAGACTCCATTTTTATCTGTATATAACCAGTAGGGGGGGGGGGTGCTCCCCCTCCTGTTGCTTCAAAAAAAAACATTTTATCCACTGTATGTATGTAGAATTGCTTATTCTTGGATCTTGTACATGTGCCAGGTGACCATGGTGCTCTACGTGGTTCTTACTTAGGCTGTACCCACCGATCACACTGCTTCGACGGGAAAATACAAGGCGATGGAGCTAGGTGGCGTCATGTACCAGCAGGCGTGAAAACTGTTGCTACCAATCCTGACCATCCGGCTGGACCACCGAGCCAGCTCGTTACGGCTTGTTATCTTAACGAGTTGGAATGTTGGCTCGGTTCAGCTCGATACGAGCTTGAACTGGCTCGCGAGCCAGCACGTTAAGCTCGCCGCCACTCGCCTCCAACATCTCCGCGGTGGCTGGAGCCCTCTGTGTGAGGGGAGAAGGGGGAGGGGCAGCACCACCGCGCGAGGCGGAGGAGGGCGGCACCATCCACTCGGCTCAAGTTGTCAGCCGTCGCGCGTTGCGTCGCCTATTCGTTGTTGGATCTTGAATCGGTCCTCTTCCATCGTCGCCATCGTTGTGGGGAGAGCGGTGAGGACAGCGAGCTCGTGCTCGTCATGAGCTTTGACGTTGATGGCTGCAACATCGGTGATGGAGGGAAGGGAGAGCCAGGCGGCGCAGTGGAGACTGGGGGGAGGCAAGGTGCGGTTGCGGCGCGACTCGAGAAAAGGATAAGGTATGGGGAGAGAGGAGGGGTGCTGGGCCTTGCTTTCGTTGATGGGCTCGTGTAGCTCGCGAGGGAGGAGGGGACCGAAGGATGCTGGGCTGCTGAACCTGGTGGCTCGTTTGGCTCGCAAGCCAGCTCGAGCGAGCTCGTTAAACATAACGAGCTATAAACCTAACTCGGCTTGTTAAAAAAAGTGAACGAGCCGAGCCAAGCCACGAGCTTTTTGTCTAGCCCTAATCACAACCCAGCTCTATGGAGAGAAGACGCCGATGACTTCAAGCCAGAGAGGTTCGCCGAGGGGATCTCCAAGGCGTCCAAGGAGGCGTCAGCATTCTTCCCCTTCGGCTGGGGTCCAAGGATCTGCATCGGCCAGAACTTTGCGCTCCTCGAAGCCAAGATAGCACTAAGCATGATCCTGCAACGCTTCGAGTTTGAACTCTCGCGGGGGTCTGCAAAACCGTCAGTAACCGGTCGGCTATCGCGGTAACCGGCCTTACCGGTCCGGTTCGGTTTGCTCGGTTTACCGGTTTTCGAGTTTGAATTTGAAGTGAATTTAAAAATTTGATGAATTTTGTCTGGTTTTATCGGTTTTGGTCGGTTTGATCGGTTACCGACCGGTAACCGGTCTTATCGGTTCAGTTAGGTTGGAACGGTTCGATCGGTAAGGTGAACCTTGCTCTCGCCGGCCTACATGCATGCACCGTTCCCCGTCTCAACGCTGCAGCCTGACCACGGAGCGCAGATCAGGCTCATGAAAATATGATCGTTCAGTTCTTATTTACATATATGATCAGCCTATCGTGTAGTAGTATGGAGTTTAGGCTTTTCGGTAGATAAATAAAGATGAGTGAATAATGCCTTCACATGTCGATCTTACAGCATATGTATATAGACTTGCCATATTATACTGCATTTATTAGGACACAATTTGGATACGAAAAGAGCGAGAGCATGTTTGGCACAAGCGCCTTGGAATTGTCCCTGTTTCTTCGATCCGTTTGTAGACGGCTCTGACGCATGCCGATACGCACACGCTGATGGCAAACCAGGTCAGCAACTCAATCAGCGTCCTCGAGCTCTGCCTCTGCATTGAAGCTTCGGTTGTTCCATCAACGCGGAAAACTCCAAGGCCAGCAGAGAAAATCTCTCTTTCGCTGCTTCCTATAAATTTGCTGCCTCAGACTTCAATCTAGCTTCGTGCTGACACGAGCTCGGCCATGGCGATCGGAACTGTGCTGCTGCCGCAGCCGTGGAGCTGGCTCTGTTTCCTGGTGCCGTTCCTAGCCCTGTGGTGGGCCTGGCGCGTGCTGGAGTCAGCCTGGATCATCCCACGGAGGCTGGGACCGACCCTGCAGGCCCAGGGCCTCCGCGGCACGGTTTACCATTTCCCGTTCGGCGACCTGAAGGAATTCGCGCGGCTGGCCACGGCAGCCCGGGCGAAGCCCATGCCGCTGTCACACGACATCACGCCGCGCGTGAACCGCCTCCACTACGACGTCATCAAGGAGCACGGTAAGCACAAAGCTGGAAATTGGATAGGTTTCACAGAATATTGTTCCTGAGAGATTGGTATGTAAGAATGAACCAAGAAGGACAATGGAATTGCAGGTAAAATCTCTATGACTTGGTTTGGTCCGACGCCGAGGGTGATCGTGAACGACCCCAAACTGGTGCGTGAGATCCTCGCCAACAAGTTCGGGCACTTCCAGAAGCGCAAGAACACGGGCATCGTCAGGCGGCTGGCCAATGGGCTGGTGAGCCACGAGGGCGAGAAATGGGCCGCGCACCGCAAGATCATCAACCCGGCCTTCCATGTCGAGAAACTCAAGGTCAGTAGGTAGCAGTAATTCACTAGTATCCTTGACGCAACCCTTTCATTAGTTCCAGGTTGTTCTTGCACTGATCATTTCGAACAGATGTTCATGCCATTTGCCGTTGGTTGTGCTTGGTTGCTCTGCAGAAAATGCTGCCAGCTTTTGCCGCGTGCTCGAACGAGCTGATCGCAAGATGGTCAGGTTACGTGGAGTCTGACGGAAGGAAGGAGATAGATGTCTGGCCGGAGTTCCAGAATCTCACCGGCGACGTGATCTCCCGGTCCGCCTTCGGCAGCAGCTTCAGCGAGGGGAGGAGGATCTTCCAGTTACAGTCAGAGCAAGCTCAGAACATAGTGAAGCTGATCAACTCTCTGTACCTACCAGGTTTCAGGTATCTGATGGCTGCACACATGTTATACACGCTAATGAAACTAGTACAGATTACTAAGTGCCCTTGTTCATATATATGGTTTTCTGCAGATTCCTGCCGACGAAACTCAACAGAACAATAATTGCAAACGCGCGCGAGGTGGAGGCGCTGCTGCGCGGCATCGTCGGCAAGAGGGAGACGGCCATGAAAGAAGGCCGCGCCAGCAACGACGACCTGCTGGGCCTGCTGATGGAGTCCAACGCCGCGGAGACGAAGCAAGCCGGGAACTCGAAGCCGATCATGACCATGGACGACATCATCGGCGAGCTGAAGCTGTTCTACTTCGCCGGGATGGACACCACCGCCGTGCTGCTGACGTGGACGATGGTCGTCCTGAGCATGCACCCGGAGTGGCAGGACCGCGCGAGGGAGGAGGTCCTGCGTGTCTTCGGACAGAACCAGCCGGACTTCGACGGCATAGGCCAGCTGAAGCTCGTGAGTAGTACTTGCCGTTAATCGCACAAATTTTCACCGAAATGCAAGTCTGACATCATCGTTTCGCTTGTTGCAGGTGACCATGATTCTGTACGAGGTTCTCAGGCTGTACCCGCCGGTGGTCCAGCTTGACCGGCAGACGTACAAGGAGATGGAGCTGGGCGGCGTCACGTACCCGCCCGGGGTGATCCTGTCGCTGCCGATCGTGTTCATCCACCACGACAAGGACGTGTGGGGAGAGGACGCCGACGAGTTCAGGCCTGAGAGGTTCGCCGACGGCATCTCCAGGGCGTCCAAGGACTCGCCGGCGTTCTTCCCCTTCGGCTGGGGCCCGCGGATCTGCGTCGGCCAGAACTTCGCGCTCGTCGAGGCCAAGCTGGCGCTCAGCAAAATCCTGCAGCACTTCTCGTTTGGCCTGTCGCAGTCCTACGCGCACGCGCCGTTCCCGGTCTCCACTCTACAGCCGGACCATGGGGCGCAGATCGTGCTCACCAAACTCTAGATATTTGCTGATGGCACGCAAAAAAACGTCTTGATCTTGAACAACCACATGTATGTTCATATCATGTGTACCAAACTTTTATGGAAAACCAAATAACAGTATAGCATCAAATGATTTGATCATTTGTGCTTGTTGTGGCTGCAACAATTAGCTGCGAAAATACTATGCACAGTTGCAGCCACAACTGAAGCTGAGAAGTTTTACTGTCCAAAATAATGGCCATTAGTTTCTCTAAACTAATGGCCATTAGTTTGAGGGCAACTTTGTAATTGCACATCAATTAAAGAATTTACATGTTATATTACCGAAAACAGTTGCTGGGCCGCTGCGTTTCTGTGAAGCCCAATAAGGAAAAAAGCCCAATATGGCCCCGCATCAGCAGATGCTCAAGAAAAAAAAAGGCCCAACATGCAGAGATTTAGAGGTAAACTACCGGCCACATTGGTCGACTCTGAGCTAAACCAAAAAGGAAGGAGCTAACGATCAAAAAACAAAAAAGAAGCAGAAGAAGACGACTCCTCATGCCATCTTGTCTCCTATTATCTCGTAGTGTTATTTAGACAATGTGTGTGTGGTTCGGTAGAATATTAGTTTTTGGTATTGCTGTATTGTCTAAATAGCCTTGTCGTTAACTCGCCGTTGTCAAAATCTAGAGGTTTTACTATTCGGTTTTATAACAGTTTCACAATAGGAGATTGCCGTAGAGCGAGATGGGCGCATCGATCTCGTCGTTCTCGTACAGCCACTAGGCGCCGGCGACGTCCACGCGGCGCTTCCTGAAGCCGGTGCCGACGGCGTTTAGGAGCAGGGAGGCGTACACAGGACCGCCAACTGCCACGGCTCTGCCTCCTCGCACGCCGCCACACCGCCGGGCTTGCACGGCGGCGGACGGAACTACGGCAGCACCGCCGACACCGTCAGGAGCGCTATTTTCTGAGTTGCTTTGGAGTTGAAAGTGCATCTAGTCTCTTAATTATTGTTTTGTGTGGTTGACGTTAAAACGATCTAAAAAAACTAATGTTTACATTGAGAATACATTTAGCTAGGTCCTTTAATGGAGATCAAAAAGACATATTTAGATGTAATCCCTTATTTGTTGAAAAGAAATGACATGAAGTGCTCAATGTACGAAAATATCATGTTTTCATATTTTTCATTGAGTATAGGAATGTCGTACTATCAAGAGGGATGTTAATCATGTGTCTACTGATGTCACAAGAGCGTTTAGGAGAATCAAAACCAACAAAAAATGAGCGTTGAGTGAATGAAAAACCTAAGGTTCAGAAACCCCCCCCCCCCCCCCCCCTCCCCCCACCGGAGTGTCCGGCTATATGCCGGAGTGTCTAGTGGTATTGAAACCGGAGTTACAGAAACCACCACTGGACTATCTGGCTATGTGCCGGAGTGTCCGGTGGTATCCAGCTCGGGCAAAACCTAAGTCCTACCGGACTATCCGGCTATGTGCCGGAGTATCCGGCAAGACCTAAGTCAGCAGCATAACGGTTCGATTTTGAGGGACTCTATATATACCCATCCACCTCCAACGGCTCACTGTCTCGTCTCAGCTCACAAGAACACGACCAAAGCTTTCCCCTTCACATCTCTACTCACTCCAAAGCCAAAAATTTGTGTGATTCTGTAACATCCCGTAACCCCAGGCCGTAGTTTTTAATAAAGCTAACTACTCATTAACATAAGCTATGAAAATTTCAAGTAATTGAGATGAAAATACCCTAAATAATATGGTAACTTGATTCATTTTGCTTGTAATAAATAATTTTGTTACAATTTCGATTTGAGATGTGTTATTCGAATTTTCAAGTGTTTGGATTTGAATTCCCTGATTTTATTTAAATGAACATTTGGTATGTTATGTATATTTCATATGTTTGAAAAACCATGTTCATGCATGTCATTTCATAAGTGCAGAAATTCGTAGGAATTTTGTAATAAGAATTGTTAGTCCAAAAGTTATCAAAAATTTCACTGAACCTTGAAAATAACATAATGCATTTCCTATAAAAATTTCATAAAATCTTGAGCACGTTTACTTAGGTTGAAAAATACTTCCTTCCCTCATTTTTTTTTTCACGAAATAGCAGAGGCAGCACACTACGGGCTGTATCTCTTCATCTTAGCCCATTATCTTTTCCTGTTTCCTCTCCATACTGGCCCATCAGCCTAGCCTGGCCCAGCTCGCGAACCGCCTGCGTCGCGTCGTCTCCCTCCTCCGTCAACGCTACCGCACCGCCCGGCCGCTGCCGCGACGCCACGCCAACGCCGCCCATGCCCCGCCCTGTGGAGATGACGAACGAGCTGACGAGGGTGCCGCGATAATCTCACTGCCTTCCTGCGCATGCCGGCTCTCCCCAAGCCTATCCTCTGCCGTTCCCTTCTCTTTTCTCTTGCTCCCACTGACACCCGTGGCCGCCGAAATAAAGTCAGCAAGCACCGCCTTCTGGTGCATAGAAATCTCCCTAGAGCTCGTCTCTCTCTTCTCCCTTCTTATCCTTTCATCTGAACCCAAGCTTGACCAAAGGAAAATCTCAGAATGGAGAGAATTTCAGAAATTCCCCCAAATCTTGCCCCAACCACCATTGCCGGAAATTGGAGCTTCTCCGGTGAGCTCTCCGTTGTTTATTCGTCCTCTTAGAATATCTAGGATGTGCTAACCCTTTTCCCCTTTGATTTCTCTCCAAGATTTTGGTGAAGGACCCTGTTACCGAGCACCTCTCCGGCTCCGCCGCTGCCGTTCGTTGTCCAGCCACCACAGGCCACCACAGCTTCAACTGAGTGCTTGGTGAGCTTCTTTGCATGTCGTTGATGCTAGCGCATAGCACGAACTCAGAGGTCCTAGCTTACTTCTTATACTTGCCCTGTTGCCGTCCGCCGCGCCGCCATGGCTGTTGCCGCGTCGCCGCTATACGCCGTCTCCGGCGACGAGACGACCACCGAGATGCGGCCCTGGAGCCGCGTATCGCATAGCCTAGACCTCGACCGCAGTCCGCCTCAGGTTCACCGCCGGCGAGCCGTTCCGCCGACGCCGTCACTGCGCGCGCGATTATGTCTCGCTAAGCAGCCATGCATGTGTCCTGCGTAGATAGGCTTTAGCCGCTTAGGTGCTGTTAAGCTTCTGTGTTAAGTGCGCTAAAAGGAAAAAGGCAAAGGCCTGCTGGCCACCGGACAAGGCCGGAATTTAACACAGACTAGTCCGGGATTTACCTTGCCTGCTCTCTGGAGTCCGGATATGAACGGACAAGTACGACTAACCTGTCCGGCTCTTAATCACAGACAAGTCCGACTTTCAACCCGGACTAGTCTGATCAGCCCATCAAATTAATTCTCGCAAAAAAAAAAAAGCCCATCAAATTAATGATAATTGCTAGGCACACTCGATTTGTACGCAGAAGGGTTGTTTTCAGTATGTTTTTAATTGTAGGAAGAATCTACTAGAAAATCCTGTGAAATGCTAGGGACACATATGAATGTATGTATGACCTTTTTCATGCTTTGGCAGTAGAAACTAAATATACCTCACATGTACTCCGGACCCCCTTGTCATTGTTTTTCAGTGTTAACTCATAGCACATGTCGGTAGAAAAATATTTAACTTGATGCATACATGTTTCTTATGATAATTGTATAATTCCCTATTAGAAATAGTTTGCGTATTCACATACTAGTTGTACATGTAATTTCTATAATAAATATATATAGATCTCACCCTAGCTAATTATATGTAGTTACTAAAATGGTAGTTTATCCTAGTTTTACTTTAAATGTTAAATTAATTAGTCCACGTAATAAACATATTATCTATGCATGAGCATATGACGTATTTATACTTTGTGCTCTTATTTACCCGTTACAGTAAATCAAGTGGTAGCCATGCATCTCATACTCCTGATTATATATTGCACATCATATGCATTCATATAGCTATAGGTTTAAGTAATTTATTTAGCCTAAATAGAATCCATCTTAATGGTCTGCATGCCTTCGTAGATGTATCAAAATATTTATAGGAAACGAATATCTGAACTCGTAGGAATGTCTCCGTATGCACCAAGAGCATATAGCCTAATTTTACAAGTAAATCACATTATGATTAATCGCTATGTAAATCTTATTTATTTGCATGTCTTCCTAAACAACCTCATATTCTTTAATAGAAATAATTTAGAATTTGCTTAATAGATATGCACGCAATCACCATCAATTAAACATGTGCATCTCATCATTCTCACCATAGGGGTTTAGTAAATAAAGGTTCATGCATAACCTCACACCTTGCGTTCTATGAGAGGACAAAAAAAATAAGTAACTTGTCTAGGTGAATATGGCCTTTATAAGGCCAAGGGCATATCTCGTGATAGATAATCTCTATAAAATAAATTGAACCGCGTAAACCCTAGTCGCCCTCTCTTCTATTTAGTTCATCGAAAGCCGCTTACGCGTAGTTCCTTCATGAGCTCCGATTAAATAATTCTTTTCATGAGTTGCATTCCTTAATCATGCTCCTTGATTTTTATTCGAAATGTTGGTATTTAATGTTGTAGATTTTATTGGATCTTCTTGGATGGCTTTATTTGGATCGCTCGGTGTTTACCGATCGTGGATTTGATGCGCTCGTGAGTGAATCGTTGAAGGACTACATCACAAGGAAATGGACATGAAGATCGTCATATGAGAATTATGTGTAAAGGTGCGAGGCAAGCACACCCCCTTGATCATTTTGAACCTATGTTTGCAAATGCAATTAAGTGCTTAATATGTAGGATAAATTTGTGCTTAGTTGATATCACTAAAAATGCTCACCGGGAAAATGGTAGTTACTACCTATTGATCTTATATCCATTTGTTGAGCTACATTATACCTTCTTGTAACCATAAGTTGGGCTATCACTTTAATTATGGGCTCTAGCTTCATGCTATAATTAATTGCTAGCAAAGCTTGCTAAGATGAAAGGCTATAACTTGTATAAATGTAAGTACATGTATATTTCACTAAATTTCAGATTTATGTTGATGGGAAAGTCTTAGTTATGGATATTAGAATGTCGGTGATGACGGGTTATGATGTGATATTATGTTCATTGGATTATTTGTGGAGATGATTGGAATGATTTTGGGAGACCCGTCACATCACATAAGGACCGGTACATTTGTATCTTGATTTAAGGAAACATCGTGCGACCATGAATGCTGGTATGGGACGGTCATGGCCAAGTAATTAGTTGAAAGCTACCTTGCCTTCTAGAAGTAGGGATTGTGCGGGTAATCCTAAAGATTGGGTTATTCAAAGGGGCTCCCATTGCTATACGCGTGGGAACAAAGTTTGCCGACACAATGTTTAGTACCCTCTGGACTAGTATCTCAATGCGAAGGAGGAATAGCCTCTGGAGTGCTTAGCTTCCTGTAAAGGGAGATTCATACTATGCAGGGAAGGCAAGAATAGTGGATGACTAGTGAAAAAGCTATGTGTGATACCGATGTGCACACTTCGTGAGTGCACGGTGCTAGTTACACCACAACGGTCACTCACAGTTCATGGGTACAACGTACAAACTCTGCAGAGTCATAATAATCTATTCGAATAGCCGTGCTTGCGATCTCAAGCTCCTTATTGATGGGTCTTTGTTTAGAGAATGGATGGGATTAAAATTGACTATGGATTTTATGATTGTTGATATTTGAATGTTATAGATGGAAAAAATATTCATGCCATGGAGGTAGCGAATATACATAGGCACTTGACATGGAGGTCAAGTATGAAACGTTATTATTATGATGTCTTACTTGTGCTTACATTTATGCAATTTATATCTCCAGCACTACAATTTAGTAATTATTCCATTATTCAAGTTTAGTTTATCAAGTGCTCATTTATGCAATCTTTACCCTCATTGTTCTGTCCTTCATTCAGCCAAGCATTTGATTATGATATTGCAATTATTCACCCGCATAGCTTGCCTCCGATAACTTGGTTTCAGATATGACATGGATCTCGGTGAGGGACGACGCCCGTTATTTCTAGGAGTTTAACTTCCAGTCAATTGCCCGTGGGATGAACATCAGTCACACGCTGGAGATTTGAATTCTATTATGTTATCTATGCGTATATCTCTTCATGTATTTATGTCGGACCTTCGAGCCAAAATTTGTAATTTTGAATAAATTTGATAGTTACATTATGTATAGTTGTGATTCCGCTGTGATTAGCGTGTGTACTTGTCATTGATCCTGGGACAAGTACGGAAACACGTAGTTTCGGGTATTTTAATGACCCGGGGCGCTTCAGATTCACTAAAGGGAGTGTGAGAGACCAAGAGATTCGTGTTGAGAGCGAGCTTCTTGTGGCATCATTCTCACTTGGTTCATTTGTTACTATTGGAGCTTTGTGCTCCTAGACGGCTAAAGGTTGCCCGGGAGCTCCCAATTCGTGTGGTGAAGCTCCATTGTATTGCATGCCCTCCTCGCAAGAGGATTTGATCGTGAGAAACTCGAGCTTGATTTTTGTGATCGCTTGAGTGAGGAAAAGAGTTGAAAGAGACTCGGAGACATAGGGCACTTTGTGGGCCTGAACTTCGGGAACAAATCTTGTGTCACTTGTGTTTATTTCGATTGTTCTTGTAGTTCATACTTGTTCTTGTTGTTCTTGCTCATATATCACTAATTTGCTTCGATCTATTTGTGTACTTGTTTACTTTCGCATATATTGTGTAGATTCACTTCATAGCATCTATACAAGTCTTTTGATTCAAGTAGAATTGCTAGAAACTTTGTAGTTTTCAAATTTCGCAAATTTAATCTCAGGTCCAGACTGTCCGACACAGTACCGAATACTTCGACAGTTCTAGGTCCGGAGTATCCGGCAGTGTACCGGACTATCCGTCAGTGCTGACAGTTTGATTAAGTCTTAATTTGCAGAAGTTTTTAGCATTACCTATTCACCCCCCCCCCCCCCCCCCCCAGAGGCAACTTTCAGGAGTGCGGATGATTTTTACTACATAGTACCTCGGAATAATACAAAACCCTTGGTCGAGTCATTCAAGAAAATCATCTCATTTGAAAGAGAAACGCAATTCTATTAATCTCGCAATGAAACCATTATTTCAACAACCACAACCATTCTCGCAATGAAAATCATCCGGGGATGACGGCGGAGATCCCACCTGCTCGCTGGGGAATCGGGGATCCATCCTGCAGCCGAGCGTCACCGCCCATCAACCTCAGGCCCGTCCGCCCCAAGATCGGCGCCAGGAAGCCGGATCGCGCGTGCCTCGTCGCTCGCGTCAAGCTCGGCCACGGCGCATTCCCGATGGTGACTAGGGCGAAGGGGAAGGACAGCCTCCGACGACTTGATTCCGCCCACGCGCAGCTAGGACGCTGCCGCCACTGCGACATCCTGTTCCCGGTCGCGCCGCCGCCGCCTCCTTCTCCCTCCACGGCCCGCGCCGCCGCCGTATGCCTCTTCACTGTCAGGGCCCGGGGTGCAGCCTCCTGCGTCGCTGCCCGCCTGCATCATCCGCCAGGGACGCCACCGCCAGCGCCTCCGTGCGAAATGATGATCGGCGGCGGCGGAGGCAAAACTACACGATGAACCCTATCAAATTAGTACTAGATTAATGAACACAAGATTCTTGAAATACTAATTAATTTTATTTCATTTCTAAAAACAGACTTATATCTATTATAAGCCTACTATTCTTTCCTATATTGCCCCTACTAATGGTCATTAGTAATGGATTTCTGATATTGAATCTGGAATGTCGGATCAAACTAATGGCCATTATTTTGGACAGTAAAACTTCTCATGAAGCAATCACATCCCATCGAGGCCAAAATGCAACTGAAATGGATCAAAAAATCTTTATTCCGCATTGTAGCAAAGATAAAACCATGGACGACATCATCGGCTAGCTGAAGCTATTCTACTTCGCCGGAATGGAGACGACGTCGGTGCTGCTCACGTGGACAATGATCGTGCTGAGCATGCACTCCGAGTGGCAGGACCGCGCGAGGTAGGAGGTCCTTCGTGTTTTCGGGAAGAATCAACCGGATTTGAGGGTGCAAATCAGCTGAAAATAGTGAGTTTTTTTTTCCCCTGCAGCTGCAACTTGTGATCTTATTTACATATATGATCAGCCTATCGTGTAGTAGTATGGAGTTTATGGCTTTTCGGTAGATAAATAAACATGACTGAATAAGGCCGTCACATGTCGATCTTACAGCATATGTATATAGACTTGCGATATTATACTGCATATTTATTAGGACTCAATATGGATACGAAAAGAGCGAGAGCATGTTTGGCACAAGCGCCTTGGAATTGTCTCTGTTTCTTCGATCCGTTTGTAGACGGCTCTGACGCATGCCGATACGCACACGCTGATGGCAGACCAGGTCAGCAACTCAATCAGCGTCCCGGCCCGAGCTCTGCCTCTGGTTGTTCCATCAACGCGTACCAATCTTATGCGGAAAAGTCCAAGGCGTGCAGAGAAAATCTCTCCTTCGCTGCTTCCTACTAATCTATGCGGAGTATAAATTTCTATGCGGAGTATAAATTTGCTGCCTCAGACCTCAGTCTAGCTTCCGTGCTGACACGAGCTCGGCCATGGAGATCGGAACTGTGCTGCTGCAGCCGTGGAGCTGGCTCTGTTTCCTGGGGCCGTTCCTGGCCCTATGTTGGGCTTGGCGGGTGCTGGAATCGGCCTGGATCATCCCGCGGAGGCTGGGCCCGGCCCTGCAGGCCCAGGGCCTCCGCGGCACGGTTTACCGTTTTCCGTTCGGTGACCTGAAGGAGTTCGCACGGCTGGCCACGGCAGCCCGGGCGAAGCCCATGCCGTTGTCGCACGACATCACACCGCGCGTGAACCGCCTCCACTACCACTATGATGCCATCAAGGAACATGGTAAGTAAATAAGTGCTTCTTTCGTTTTTTAATATATGACGTCGTTGATCTTTTTCGTTACTTTAATTATTTGTATTATCTATAAATATATGTATAAATTAACCTTAAAATGTTTTGACGATGAATCCAATAATATTCATTTCATATTCGAAAAATCTCTACTACATAATAAGACTTTAAAAAATCGTCAGCCATAATTTCAGACGGATTTTTCAGTTTCGGACCATCCTATTTTGTGTCAAATTCAAATCAAGTTCAAGTCAAGAGTTCGCATCATTATGTCTTTTAGATTTAGAATCGCCCTTATTCACAACTCGGCATGTGGCCTGGTGGTAAAGCTCAGTCTTTCCTACCTGCACTCCCAGGCAAAGTATTCCGCTCAACGTTGACTGCGTATTTTTTTATTTAACTGAACTTTTATAAAGAAACAAACAAAAAATGGGTATAAAAATACTTAATATATATCTTTTGTTGAAATACAAATCTATAAACATGATTGTTAATTGATGAGTTCTATTGGGGCGCTTTGCCAATTATTATCTAGCAAAAACTGAATCCTGTAGCAACGTACGGGTAAAATTCTAGTAATTATTTAAATCTTTATTATTGATCAAAGTTTAATGAAAAAGTCAATGGTGTCATATAAACGGAGAGAGTGCATGGCTGGAAATTGGATATGTTTCATTGAATATTATTCCTGAGTGATTCGTATGTAAGAAAGAACCAAGAACGACAACGGAATTGCAGGTAAAATCTCTGTGACTTGGTTTGGTCCGACGCCGAGGGTGATTGTGAACGACCCCAAACTGGTGCGTGAGATCTTCGCCAAGTTCGGACACTTCCAGAAGCGCAAGAACACGGGCATCGCCAGGCGGCTGACCAATGGGCTGGCTAGTCACGAGGGCGAGAAATGGGCCGCGCATCGCAAGATCATCAACCCCGCCTTCCATGTCGAGAAACTTAAGGTCAGTAATAATTCAATAGTATCCTTGATGCAACCCTTTAATTAGTTCCAGGTTATTCTTGCACTGATAAATTCGGACAGATGTTCATGCCACTTGTCGTTGGATGTGCTTGGTTGCTTTGCAGAAAATGCTGCCTGCTTTTGTCGCGTGCTCGAACGAGCTAATAACAAGATGGGTAGGTTACGTGGAGTCTGACGAAAGGAAGGAGATAGATGTCTGGCCGGAGTTCCAGAATCTCACCGGCGACGTGATCTCCCGATCCGCCTTCGGCAGCAGCTTCAGCGAGGGGAGGAGGATTTTCCAGTTACAGTCAGAACAATTTCGGAACGTAGTGAAGCTGATCAACTCTCCGTACCTCCCAGGTTTCAGGTATTTGATGATCGCACACATGTTATACACGCTAATGAAAGTATGAAACTAGTACAGATTACTAAGTGCCCTTGTTCATATATATGGTTTTCTGCAGATTCCTGCCGACGAAACTCAACAGAACGATAATTGCAAACGCGCGCGAGGTCAAGGCCCTGCTGCGCGGCATCGTGGGCAAGAGGGTGGCGGCCATGAAAGAAGGCCGCGCCAGCAACGACGACCTGCTGGGCCTGCTGTGGAGTCCAACGCCGCGGAGACGAAACAAGCCGGGAACTCGAAGCCGATCATGACCATGGACGACATCATCGAGGAGTTGAAGCTGTTCTACTTCGCCGGGATGGACACCACCGCCGTGCTGCTGACGTGGACGATGGTCGTCCTGAGCATGCACCCGGAGTGGCAGGACCGCGCGAGGGTGGAGGTCCTCCGTGTCTTCGGACAGAACCAGCCGGACTTCGACGGCATAGGCCAGCTGAAGCTCGTGAGTACTACTTGCCATTAGTTGCACGAATTTTCACCGAAATGCAAGTCTGACATCGTCGTTTGTTTGGTATATGTTGCAGGTGACCATGATACTGTACGAGGTTCTCAGGCTGTACCCGCCGGTGATCCAGCTTGATCGGCAGACGTACAAGGAGATGGAGCTGGGCGGCGTCACGTACCCGCCCGGGGTGATCCTGTCGCTGCCGATCGTGTTCATCCACCACGACAAGGACGTGTGGGGAGAGGACGCCGACGAGTTCAGGCCGGAGAGGTTCGCCGATGGCATCTCCAGGGCGTCCAAGGACTCGCCGGCGTTCTTCCCCTTCGGCTGGGGCCCGCGGATCTGCGTCGGCCAGAACTTCGCGCTCGTCGAGGCCAAGCTGGCGCTCAGCAAAATCCTGCAGCACTTCTCGTTCGGCCTGTCGCCGTCCTACGCGCACGCGCCGTTCCCGGTCTCCACTCTGCAGCCGGACCATGGAGCGCAGATCGTGCTCACCAAACTCTAGAAATTTGCTCATGGCACGCAAATAACGTCTTGGTCTTGAACAACCACACGTATCAGTGTTTCACTGAGTTGGGCCAACTCATACAGAAAATCGAGTGAGATCGATGTAAGTTGATTTAGAAAATCCAGTAACATCGGCAATGAATATCTTTTTTGAGTTGGGCAATGAATATCTTAGTGGTGCATTTGCAATGGGATATTTTAATATATGTTACTCTGTGCGAATTTTGTAATTCTAAAATTACATCTATGATACAGATATGTACTATACAAAATAACACTAATCTTCATGTATGACTTCTTTTGCAACCTAACCAACACAGGCTCATGATTGACTTCTTTTGCAACCTAGATTGAAAAGATGCTAACAAATGTTTACTTTCAAGTTGATTTTGACTATTGCTGCTAAAGGTGACCATCATGTGTATATATAATTATATATCATGCATTATATCATCAAAATAGATAAAAACAAATACTTATTTCTACATGATAGCTACAGCAAAAAAGCCCATCCATGTTAACATCCTTGCTTGGATAACCTCCATTCGCGCCGGATCTCTCTCTCTCTCTCTCTCTCTCACTCTCTGCGCCAATCAGCGCCCACCATGTGTCTATGCCACAACAATCAGATAACGCCAGGTTGGCATCCGAGCAATGACAAACACTTATTTCATACCCATCAATTCGGCAAATCATCTATATCTGCTCTCGTTTTGATCGAATATGGCTACGAGGAAGGAAGGGAGCTGCTACCCGATAACCAGATCACGATCACTCTGTTGCATCAATTTTGATAATTCTTTGTTGTGGTAGTATCAACCTTTGGCTTCTCATGATCAACTTTGGATGACTGGTCTTCATCTCTAGCTTGACGATCACAAGCTCGAAACTTAGGCAAAATGAACTTTTTCAGGGTGAAATAGTATTTCACCTCGCCTCTAAATTAAATCCACCAAGTCATGTAGGTAAATATGATTGAAATATAAATATAAAAATATCTTTTAGTGTGAACTTGTATCGTGATACACCAAATGCCAAATTGCACTTAAGAGCATAACTGGTTGCCAAACAACACATGCTTCATTTTTTTCTATAAGCAGCTCCCACAAAACACTTAAAGTGTCCCGAACAAGCGCAACATGTGAGGTCGTCTCAGGTCACCGATTCCATTGCCGCGTTTGCACGTGCGCGCTGCGCCGTTGCTCCCGTCCCCTCCTCATCCGGCGACACGGCGGCGGCTGCGTCCCCGGGGGCTGGAAGGTTTGCTGGTTTTGCCCCGAAACAGACACGCGTCGAACGACCGGTGGACGCAGCCACAGAGCAGGAGCAGAAGATCAAGCCGTCCTCCGGTCCACGTGTACCCCACCAACTCTATAAATTCCATGCTTCGCAGACCCTTATGAAGACTGCTCACTGACGGATGGGACCTGAAAGATTCGCCCATAATGTCAGTGACTGTATATGGCGACGAGTATGACTAGTCTGCCGACCTGATAAAGAAGTACGACCAAGCGCTATAAATAAACGGGTGGACTCCGCCCGGCATGATGATCTACCGCATCCCAACCGTCCACGTGTACCCATCGCCCGCAGCTATCCTTCACGCACCAAAGTTTTGTTTTGCTCTCTAACTGACTTCCGGGCCCATATTTTCTCGTCCCAAGAGTCAGTGAGTTCTTTAGTTCGAGGAACTGAACAGAGGTCAGGGGTAGTGAGAGAGGAGGGGAAGGACCAGAGGAGCCGCAACGCCAACCCTGAAAATGCAAAGCTACACAAACATCTACTCGTCTAACTGACTACTAGGTGGGTCCATGTTCTGTGGCCCACATGTCGGCGAGTTCTGTGGAAGCGGGCGTAAACTTGGCTGTGCGGACGCGGATCGGTCGCATAGATTATGTGGTGCGGGATTAGCGAGCGATCGAGCTGTCCCCTACCTGTGCTGTGCTGCTCCTCTTGCGCGCTTGCTTGCTGCCTTCCCCTCTTTCTCCCCCCTCCCTTGTCCCTCCGCGCCGTCCGTTCTCTGATTCCGTTTCCCTCTGAGTCTGCCGGAGTAAAGCTAAACGCACGGCGAGGGTGCTGCACCTGTACTGCAGAAGGCTGAGGGAGCGAGGCGAGAGGTAGGCGGCGCTGCGACCTTGGTGATTGGGTACGTGTCTATCCTCGTCTCGCTCCATCTTTTGCTAAGTTCGGTCGGCGATTTTCTGAGCTGAAGTTCTGGCTCTTTTCTGATTATTGACTGGTCTTCGTTGGTTTGACTACTCTCGTACGCGCGATTTTATTGTTTCGGGTTCTGCGCGATTAAGCCCGGGGAACGCTTAGCTCGGCGAAATCTGTTGGAATTCGTAGCCCTTTTGCACGGAGTCGAGGATATTCCAGAGAATTGTTGAATTCGCGAAAGATTTCGTGAATTCAAGTGCGTACAGGGACGATCCTCTGAGTTTTCAGACTTTGAGCTGAACAGAGGTGTAAGGTGAAGGTTGTTAGACTTGTCTCTGCTTTTCGTTGCCCCCACTCCCGTCCCGTGAGCCTATTTAAGCTCGTTGATTTGCCCGACGAGGAGGACAAGTGAAGTGAGCACCCTTTTATGTGATGTGATAGGGGGAAGGAATTTACGGGGTTCGTTGCTTCTTTGACGTACGGTGTATTTCTAGCTGTGGTATTAATCTTTTTCGTCCTGTCCTTGCAAGATGGGAAGGGGGAAATTATGTGGAAAGGAGAAAGAGAATGAAGGGTCTTTAGCCATTTATATAGGGTCGTTACTTGCTAGGAGAGTTCCGAGATCTTTACAGCGTGTTTGCTTTGGCGAATTCGCGTCTCATACCCTTTAGGCATGCCAGATGTGACAACTGCTTTCATGTGCTCATTAGTCTAGTGATTACTGTTTGGTCTAAGAAGCGTAGCTTTTCCCTAAATTGTATGACCTTATTTGTTCAGAGTTGTTGATGGCTTTACGTTTTAGAAACAGTGACTAAATATGTTTTCCTGCTAGAAACAGATTAACTAAGCATGTTCTTTCGACTACAATAGGCTGTAGATATTTTACAGGTTCCATTTTTACCTTTCCACTAATGGCTTTAGTGATATCAAATGTTTCAACAGTTGGCCTTTTCCTACTGGAACTGCAGTACTTTCAACATGCTTTTTGCAAATACTTGCATTAAGGATGAATAAAATGTTAAGCACCGACTGTTTAGGGACACAGGAACTCCATACATTTTGCAAGACCACTGAAATATTGGAACATTCACATCCTCCAGAGAGTGCACTCGATAAAACAGCAGTGGGGTCAGCTGTAACAAATAGTCAAAATGGTAAAGTCTGCACAGTTCCAAGCTTCTGCTCCCTTGCTTGATTCATTTCAATAATTTTTGCTGTCACTGAATTCTACTTTCCTGCTTGGAATATATAATTTTATATTCTGTGCTTTTGGATCCACCTGTAGGTCTAACTTTGTAAGTAAACACACTCCCAAGCATGCATAAAACTGTGTTACTAGAACTGGCACTGTTCACATTTTGAGTCAACAATACTTTGTATCATAAAGGAACTGTTCTTTTCAAATGGTACAACAAAAACAACCTAATATCCTTGAGTGATTAAATACTATCTCTTTCCAAGACAAACATAATGTTTTAAGCGAAATTCCACTCCGAAACATGGGAAGATGGACCCGCATAAAGAATAATCAGAAAAGAAAGTTACTCTAAGAAGCTTGTGTCTTCTTCAGGCCATAATCAAGTTGTTGTTTCATTATTTTTCTCTTGTAAATACATTATAGAGCTCTTTTTTTATTGAGGAGAGAAAAATGTCAATTTACAGTGAGATTGACTCGGAAAGTTGAAGCTTGTAACATAAAACCTGAAGCATCATTGTTCTCCTACATGGATGGGGAAAATACTTGGAACCTGTTAAATTCTTGAATGAAAGTAGTGTCTGTGCTTCACGATATCTTGGAAGTAATCTGATACATTTTAGTTACTGTTTATACTGTTTGAATGTGACTGGTATAAATCGTGATGCTTTGTTCTTGTATAAGGTTATCAAATCAAGACTCATTTGTGAATAAAATCAAAAGAGGGGCTTGCTGCACGTGTTATGTGCTGATGACAAAGATAAAAAAACCTTAGTACAGTTGGTCACCCTTTCCCCTGCACTGTTATGTGTGACAATGCGCAATGTTTAGTTGGATAAAGCAACAATGCAAATCGTAAGTTTCAATATCCGAAGTGTATGACTTACAGTTTTTTTTTTAATTTTTTGTTGCAGTTTGCTGTACTGCCGCAGTATCAGGGGAAAACGCTGAAATCATGGAAATCAGTTTGTTGCAGGATGAATCAGACGCAGCTTCCACCAGTTTCGGACCCCTGCCATTGTTGTCATGTGGCCCTAGATCAATGGTGATTGACCTTTGTTTTCGTTTTATAAAGTTTCTGAGGACTATAGCGTACTTGTCTTGGTTAATTTAATCCTCATTTTCATTATTTGCTTGGTATCTTCAGTTTTTCAGAAGCATGTTCTTTGCATTCACATTCATCCTGTGGTCTTACAAATAAAAAGAACAATGAGAAACATAAACAGTCCCTGGACATGATGTCATGATTAATTATATCAGCCAGCTTCATGTGCTTCTTACAGCTAACACCACTGCAACTGCCATTTCATCTTTGAGCAATTTCTATCTTGCAACTTATTTTAAATCTAATAGACTGTAAAATGTCAATTATTATGGTGGAATTTATTTTATTAAAAGCAGTGTTGAACATATAAAAAAAATGCCAATTTGAATGGCCTTGTTCAGCAAGTATAGTTGAACATGACGAAGGCGTAGCTCTCCTGCGAGTTCATGAAAAAAAAAAGTCACAACGGCATTGGGCTGTAGTATGTCAGAGATAATTTTATGGTCCTCGCTATAATATCCGAAATCATAATATTCCAACAAGGATTGTGTACTGTGGTCTGTTATAGGCCTACAACCAGTGTTCATGATTACTAACTATGAAATTAAGCTCCATAACTGGCTTTTTTTTTTTTGCAATTCAAATTGTTGAATTATTCCTGGGATGGAGCTAATTCATGATCATGGATTCATGGTCTGTTACAACTTCTATTGCTCTCAAGTCTCAAGCTCTGGGTACTTTGCTTAGTAAAAATAAAACAGTACGGTGTATCAGTAAAAGTGATATGAATCGCTTTAGCGATGTCATATTCTTACAGACGACTTCTTCTTTCTTTTACTTCTGTGACATGTGATGCTATGGAGTGTTAAATTATTCTTTAATATTATGCAGGTCCCAATGTCAGTACCTTCATCATCTGACCTTGAGAGTATCCTCTCACCAGATTCAATATACAGTGACCTGCAGTTGAAAGAGATAGACTACAATTCTGCAGGTAACATCTTAGCCTTTAACTCTTTCTGTTGTAATTTGATGTCAGATGATTTGTAGTAATTTAATTTCAGATTTCTATACATTCAATTCCTGGATTGGATAGCTTGGTACATTGCAACTTTGTGTTTTTTTTTTGTTTAATTTATTCTTGCATGACTGTAATATCTGGTAGTTGAATGCCCTGATCATTTCTTTTTCATTATCCGTCACTGCAGCAATGGATGAAAGCACTGAGTTCCTTCACCTGATTCTTAGTGGCAACGATGAAGGATACAATACTGCAACTGAATTCCAAGTTTGGGATGTTCTGGACTTTTATGTCTCAGAAAATTTTTCTGCTCTACAGTTTGATAGCCTAATGGGTTTTACAAATGAAGTTAGTACTTCCTATCATGACTGTATGAATCTAGTTGACATGGTAGAGCGGCCAGTTGCTCGCCTATCTCTAGATGATACAGCAGAAACAAGTAACTCTAGCGATGAGGTTTCAGTTGACCACACCACAACGGACCCTGATGAAACATCCTTGTATCTTCAAACAAAACCAACAGATTCAGAAACTGAAGGCAGTTCTGCATCTGGAGATTTGGTAGAAACTGAATATCTTGATCAAAAGCAACTTTCTAGAGGTCTGCCCGATTTAATGGATGTTGACTCACCCAATCGCTTACGAAAATCACCAGTGAGAACAAAAAATGTGACTCTTGTTCTGGACTTGGACGGTGAGAAGGCACTTACTTCACATCATGTACTTTAATAATTAAATTGTTCTCTGTTTTTTTTCCCTAGTACTTTTGGCTTATGTAGCTTTGTTGTCTTGCTATTCATTTGTGGGTCCAAGGTTTATAGCCAAACAATTATTTTATGGTCTACTATGATAAATGATTATTTGAACCAGTCTTGGTATTCTCTCATCAATATGTCTGATGAAACACTCTATCCCGGTTATCTAGAACGGTGCATTGCAGTTAATATTTGTAATTGATTATCCTGTCATGATCTGGATTATGTGAAATTTAGTTGTGATATGAACATTGTTATGCAATATTTGGTTTGTAAGATAGTCTAACCATTTCTCATGTGCAGAGACACTTGTACATTCAACATTGGATCACTGCGACAATGCTGATTTTACGCTAGAAGTTTTCTTTAATATGAAGAATAATACAGTATATGTGAAAGAAAGGCCTCACCTGAAGATGTTTCTTGAGAAGGCAGCTCAGATGTTTGAGCTTGTCATTTTCACAGCTAGTCAGAGGATCTATGCTGAGCAGTTAATAGATAGACTTGATCCTGATGGGAAATTGATTTCATGGCGTATGTATCGTGATTCCTGTAAGTTTTCTGATGGTTGCTATACAAAGGACCTGACGATTCTAGGGATTGACTTGGCAAAAGTTGCAATTGTTGACAATACCCCTCAGGTAGCATCTCGTTCCATGATATTAGATTTATATTGTATCTGCACTTGTAGAAACGTTTCCCTTTTGGTAACTTTTGTCCTGATAGCTGGTAAATCTAGCACTATATAATGTGACATAGGACTATCTTGTGGGTTAGAAGTGGCAAGAAATAAAATATCTTTCTTCATTGGAGCTTTTTCTGTTCTGATTCCTGAAGTATTTAATTGAACCATATCTCATCACTCAGGTTTTCCAGTTGCAAGTGGATAACGGCATACCGATTAAGAGCTGGTTTGACGATCCCTCAGATCAGGAATTGGTTGAGTTGCTCCCATTCCTAGAGAGCCTCGCTGATGCAGAGGATGTTAGGCCGATCATCTCAAAGACCTTCCACAATAATCCTCAGGAGATTTAGTTGTAGAAGCATATCTATCATCCAGTGAGCCTGTCAGTGAAATTAGGTTCACTCGGTATGGTGCAGGCCATCCTTGGGAAATTAGGTATAGAATTAAGATTTACCATTTATGTTATGTTAGCTGTTACAAATAGCGAGCATAAACTGCATCATTGTGAAATGGCTTTTATATGTGTTCCGGGGTTCTCTTTATCACAGATCATTGTACAGAACGGACAATAGTGTTGAATAAAGTGATCTGAGTGCAATTTTGCTCATGAGGAACCCTCAAGCAGGGTGCTTAGTCTAGCTTCTGATTTCTTGTTTTTCAGAGTCTGCTTGGGATGCATTCGCTTTGCCCTTATGTCATTTGTTCTTTTATAAAATAAAATAACATAAAAAGGACATGGTTATTGCGCGACCCCTGCGCGTTAACGTGAGCGTGCGACCCTTCCAATTGGCTGCCACGTCCCACTACAATCTTATATTTTTCATCAACCACAACTCGAGACGTGTTTTTCATTTGATAGTGAAAACAAGCCCCTCGCGGGATAGGAGACACGTTTTCATGCTCGTGTCAGCGAATTAACTGAATATATTTTCATTGAAACGCTATAAATCTTTCATACGATGTCTTTTGTCGATTCCGTTTGCACCTTTACGTCCTACGCGATGAGACAAACAAAACTGGATCCACTTGCATATATTTGAGAAAAAAATATTTTGATGATATAAGTTGCTACTTTGCACACACAATAATTTGCTACGCAAAATTCATAGTAAAAGTTAAAACTGCTAAACTATCTTTGTATGCAAGTTGCACTAATACAATAACGAAAGTCGCTATTAGATCCAAGCCACAGTACTCTTTGACATGAAACCATGCATTAGTGTGCAGTATTAAGTATCGTTCTGAAGTCACATGTAGCACATTGAATATATGAGAACATTTCTATACAACAGTAGTGTTAGTGTTCCTTCCTTTCCCTTCTGTCTCCTCACTCTAGAAAAGAAATTGGCGCCCAAATCGCCCAGATTACAAGCCACTGGACTACCCCTTTGTGTGCCAGGGCACACTTCTTAGGCCCAAGCAGATACAAGCCGATGGCCTAAACAGAATGAAGTTGCCTGCTATGTTTCAATGCCTAAGGTATTTCCAGGTCCAAATGTACCGATGAGTAGCAGGCACCATAGCCAACCTTGGATTTCCCTGCGCTCTAAACTTCATGGCATTCAGCCAAAGTTTGATCGGCCACTTCATTCTCAATCTTTCGCCACCAGCAGGCGGCGGAGTCCCAGCAAGGCATGCAGGATCTGCTATGATTCAAGCATTAATACATCCTTGACATGCCATAGGGAACAACACCGACCTTTCTGTGAGCGTTTGCTGCTACTCCTGCAGTAGCCGCAATGCCGTTGATTGACCTCGTGTACAAGTTTGACTCTGCTGTTAATCTATCTGAAGAATCACTTGCTGGCCCTGCTGATAAATGGAAAGGGGCCGCTCTCATGTCCAGAGCGACATCAGGAACAGTTGTACTGTTTGCACAGGCATAGGCCTGCTGATGCAACGTATACCTTTCAGCCTGGGACGGTTCAGAGCAAGCTGGCTTGCCGGATGTCTGATAATAACCATACGTTTGTGGGATTTGTTGTTGGGGAGGATATCCTGAGTTCATTGCAAACCTTCGTGTGTCATAGGGGTCCTTGGTGCTTCCATTTTCGTACGGCATTACTGGACCAACAACCCTTCCTGGTCTCGCTGTGAAACAAAGAAGTGTTATATGGCCAACATCAGCCAAACGAGTAAATGAAACATGAGCCAAACAGTGTACCTGTTGGCACCCTTTGTGAAGCCTGTGAGGCTCTTGGGATATTGCCGGAAAATCTTTCTGCCTCACGAGGAACTTTGTAGGTCTCATCAGAGGAAGGCTTGTCCCGTGACGAACTGGTACGGGGCTGTTCCTTGACAGGAATTGGAGTAGAGTGAACAATAGTAGATCTGCAAGAAAAAATAGATACTTAAGATAAAGTACAAGAACAAAATGACGAGTCAGGAAGGCAGCATTGAATTATCTATCAGGCATGGTAATTCTGAACTGCATGTAATCAACTACCAGCTCTGGTAAGCAGAACTCTGTTGGCAATCTAAACTTCAGTGAGTCTCGATGTTAGTGTGCCTCAGTTCAGGACATCTCGATCTTGACTGCTCATAATATTGAAAGTAACCTGATAAGCAACACTAATACTGGAAAATTGCACCTTGCACTCTTCTATATATACTAATCTGGTTGCAGCCTAAACCAACGTTTGAAATTGAATGCTCCAAGAAACAATGGATTTTTGTCATCCCAGATCCAGTAACCAGAATCCGATGTGTTCCTACTCAACTTCAACAGTTGCCTAGACTGCCTAACCTCACCCCTTAGGTCTCTGGGTAGCAGATGTAGGCTATTCAATACAAGCCTTTTTATTATATTTAGTTCTGAATACAACGGTTTCACCATTTGGAACAGAGCCTCAGCTGAGGACCCTGACCATCCTATAAAGATTTCATAGATATATGAAAGTATTTTATCCTACTGCCATGTAACAAACACAATAGAAAATAACGAAAATGAACCGGACAGAGCACAATCCATGCTTACCTAGGAAGAGAAGCATGCTTTCTTTCCATTGGAATCACAGGGCCATTTCCACTATTCTCTTCGAGATGAGCGAATTGCTTCCTGAATTGATCGACAGCGCTGAACAAACAAACACAGGTACGTAAAAACTTGCTGTCAGAAGGTGTTGATTTAACTGAAAAAATACGAATGTTTGCAAGTACCATAAACATATATATGTCCAAAGATAAATTTCTACAACCTCGGGTATAGAAAGGTTGTCCGCTCCGTGCCATTGATATAGTCTTTCAGCAATTGCGGATGGTATTCCAGTATCTCACGGAATATCAGCTCCCTTATGTCTTCCTTAGTCACTCTTCTACGTTCAAACTCAAACTCCATCTTTGTGATTGGTTGACAAGATGGTTCTCTCTCAACCTTGGCTAGCCCTTTGAAGTATGGATGAGCCAATGCCTGATACAAATCATTATTACAAAGAAAAAGTTATAGTTTGCCCCTCCAATAAGTTGAAGATACTAGACTCGGTAACGAAGAGAAAACATGCAGCAATGAATACAACTTAATTACCTCCTCTGCAGTTGGACGGTCCTTCGGATCAAATGCTAATAGCCTTTGCAAAAGATCCAAGGCTAAAGGATCTGCATTTGGAAATTTCTGTGAAAATGAGATTGGCTCTTTCTTTCTCATGCTGCTCAGATACCTTCTTGCTTTCTCATTGCGGACCTGGGAAAGAAAATATTGATGTCAGCCTTCAATACCTTTTTGCGACGCACACCAGACAAACTATTAAGTTATCCCTAAATTGACGTGTAGCATACCCGAGAAATGGTATCCATGGATGGGGTGCCAAGTAGATCAGTCATCAAATCTAACTGATGGACAACATTTTTACCAGGAAACAAAGGCTTTCCTGTTAGCACCTCAGCAAATATGCATCCGATGCTCCAAATGTCAATAGCTGGTGTATACTGCAATAGGAATAACAACACATTATCATTTACAACATCAGACTGGGAAGAAATTTAAGATATGCAATCCTAGAAGCATACGAATATGACAATTTACTGTTTATTGCTATATGTATAATTGTAGAAGTTATTCAGTTATTTTGACACCTGAAATGCTTTAGATACTCTTAACAATACTACTCATGATTGAAGTATTAACAGCTCCTACTGAAGACAATGCAGGTTCTAAACTCAGTGCAGCACACCAATAATAATTTCAGAGTTCTCCTACCTCTCAATAGAAATCATGATCAAGATCAACAGCATAATGAGTAAGTAGAAGATAGCCAAATGTCGTGAAATTCGGATGAGAAAGGAAAAAGGATTACATAAAGATTACAAAGTACAGCATTGCACATGAACATTTATTAATCGCGTATACTATGAGGACACACATAACCACAATGTTTACTATATAAAAGGTGTCGTGTTTGCACCAATTGTTACATAAGACCACATTAATGATTAGATCTCCGGAGCAGTATGCGTAATAAAGAGACTTCCTTTGCCACAGAATCAATAAGGGACCAAATCCAGTGAACAAACTAACTCCCATCACTCAAGAACAACGAGCAAGTACCACTAATAAGATGATGAACCATAATAAAACTGACCTTTATTGCCGCAGCTAAATATTTCAGTCAAAATTTAACCAAGGGCTGTATGATGTACAACAAACCTTACCTTTGAAAAGAAGGATCCACAGAGCTCTGGAGCTCTGTACCATCTTGTTGCAACATAATCCTGCAGGGTGAATGAGCAATGAGACATCGTTGTGACAACCAACAAAATAGCTCATATACAGTAGCCAGAGACAAATATGAAGTGAACTAAAGGAAGAAAAATATTCCACTGAACACACCGTCCAAAAGATCGTCGTTGGGGTATCATTGAATGCAACTCGTGCTAATCCAAAATCACAAATCTTCAGTTTGCAATTAGAATTTGCTAATATATTCTTCGGCTTCAAGTCTCGATGATAAACATTAGCTGCAATTAAATAGAAAATACGATCAGCAAGGATTGCAGCAGGAAAAAAATATTATCCATACTTTATACAGATAAAGTGGATTGGAAATATTGTGCTGTTGAGACAACTACAGGACCATGAAGTATAACTTGAAACAGCTAATACGAAACACAAAATGAGGCATTAGAGAACGCCACATTAACCTATTTTATACACCTCAATAAATATTTATACATATAATGAGGAAATAAAACATTTCAATGTTTGCTAAACCTGACTCATTATTTCCTCCCTAAAGATGAAGATCACATAAATGGGATCTATGTCATGTTAGGGCGCAATCTGAATTACACGCAAGCAAACCAAGCCTGCGATTTGTGATGCCATCTTTTTGTTACAAATCTTAGAATTTAAAGCAATCCCGTTATCATAAGGAAGTTAATGAAGAATTGAATTATAAGCCGGCATGTAGATATCACATGAAACATAAATAGAAGGCTAGGCTACACAGTAAAATAGTCTAAACAGAAGGCGTAGGCTCAATGCAAATCACTCTAAAGTGCAGAATGACAAACCATATGGTACATGTTTTCGTAGCAAACAATGCAAATCTGACAACAACAATTTCCCTACCTGTATGAATATATTTCAGAGCACGGAGCAATTGGTAGAGAAAGAATTGATAATGTTCCTTCGTCAAGTCATCATTTGCCTTAATAACCTGGTGAAGGTCGGACTCCATAAGTTCGAAAACAACATAAATATCTTTGAAGTCCCTTCTTGATGGAGGCAACATAATATGTTTGATCTCAACAATGTCAGGATGTCTTAGAAGCCTCAGAAGCTTGATCTCGCGAAGAATCCGTGCAGCATCAGATAAGTGCTCAAAGATGTCATGTATCTTCTTGATGGCTACTTTCTCTCCGGTGTGGACATCTATTGCGGAGCATACAACCCCGTAGCTTCCTTTACCAATGACTTCTTGAATCTTGTATCGGCTTGCATCCCCATATTCCGTGAAAAACTCTGCCTCCGCAGAACTCTGCAAAAGATTTTGTAAAATTGAGTGAATAAACTTATAATCACCAGCTTGGAGCTCCCCACAACAAAGATGACTCAATGATCAATGGACCGTTAGTTCTCTCAGTGATACACAAACAATCAATGCCAAACGGTAAATGCAGCTTTGTGCGGAAACAGGAAAGGACACAATTGGTCGTTTGCAGAAATCATTGCAGATGTACAGATGCTTTTAATGGCCCAAATTCAGAGGACCAATCATTGGGGTTGGGAAGTTAGAATTGGAGTAGTAGTATCAACGAAATGGACGTAAAATTCAACAGTTTGGCAAATCAAGAAAATGTGTTTAAAAGCAAGATCTTCAAGCATACGTTGACAAAATTGAAATCCTAGCGCACAAGTCTTGTAAAGTCAAATGTTCGTGCATAGATGGGGACAAATTCCCACAAGAAAAAGCAACAGCCCTGTCCACCGACAGGGGAAAAGCAACGGCTTGCGGGGTGGTGTCTCGAGGCCACAGGATGCGGGTCAACTTTTGCACGTGAATTGCGAGCTGCTAGTATTCCGGTAAGAATGCACCAAATATCTCCTTTTTTTCCTCAAAATAGGCAGAACATTTCCAGAACTCAATGAGGCGCTGTCCGGATGCAGAAAACGCATGACACGGTAGGAAACGATTCAGTATCTACACGCAAACAGAGAAAGCGAGAAGAGGAACGTAATCATATCAAAGATTCAAAGGTTGCAATAAAAGGATCAGCAACGGCTAGCGGCGAACAGAACCAAAATTGACCTTTCTAGAAAACAAACAGCGGCGAAAATTCAAACTTTGTGGTTGACACGGCACAGAAACGTGGAAGGAGATCACAGAAGCTGTTCAAATGCGTTGGAAAGATACTAGACTTTGCAAACACAACAAAATTTTGCGCCAAACAGACGAGGAGGAAAAATCAACAGGTCGTCAAAGACAGAGACTCAAATCAACACCGGGAAGCCGCCGCAGGAGCAGCTCAGGCTCAGCTGGTAAACAAAGCTCAAGCACGGGGCCAAATTAATTCACCGCGAAATGCTGGAAACGAAACTGGGATCTCTTGATCCGAGCCCACCTTCTTGCGCTGATCGTGCTGCATCTCGCCGGCAACCGGATCTCGCACCGAACCGCCTGGAAAGAAAGAAGGCCGCGCCTTTCACCACCCACCGGCAACAGCCAGCACCGAGACGAGCTCTCGTCCACCTCCGAACGAATCCCCAAACAAACAAAGGGTCAGGCACGCGGCATTGGCTCGCGCCGCGGCGAGAAGCGCACACGCCGCAGGGCGCCGGCGGGCGGATCGGCCAGAGCGGGGGAGACGGCGAAGGGATGGCGGAAGGAAAGCGCGCGGTGGAGACCCTAACCCTGGCGACGCCGGCGCGCGGGGCAGGGCTAGGGCTCCCTCTCTCTCTCTCGTCTTCCTCCTCCTCCTCGTGGCCCGCGCTCGCGCTCGCGCTCGCGGAGGAGGGGAATAAGAGAGAGAGGAGCTGGTGGAGAGAGAGAGGAAGGAAGGAGGACGGTTGGAGGTGAGGTGGTATAGGCCGCTCTCAAGCGTTTTCTTTCTCCTTTTGTTTGCCATGAATCTAGGGGGGGGGGGGGAGGGAGCAAGCGGGGGGATGCTTTGAAATTCGCGCGTGGACGGTATTGCCCCCGGTTGGCCGCCCGTCGTGGGTCGCGTGCGGTGGGACGCCGTCCGATCCGCATCTCCCTCGTCTGACCCTCCATTGAATGCTCGTGCTCGCACCGCATGCAAAGCGGCCGGGGCGCGCGGGTTAAATGGTGGGCGGTCAGTCAGTGAGATGGCAGGGAAATCGTGCGCTATCCGCTCCCGCCTATTTCAGGCAGCGAAATCCCTTTTAGTAGCAACCCATTCATTACCGGCTTGATCTTGATCGCCCAAATTAGTCTCTGGATATTGTATAGCAATTAAATTCCGGATCTTGGATAATGAACACTACACTAATAGTACCATGTAGAGACTAGAGAGAGCATTTCCGCTTAACCTAAAGGAGCATCAGCTATTGTACACCAAACAGCTGCACTTATTATCTTGTCTCCACTCAGAACTCCAAAAAATCTTGTCTTCACTCCCTTTGCGTTCAGAATCCCTCGTATTCGTACCATCAGTTGATGCTTATCCGTATCGGATAAAGCCAAGCACGATCCTCGTTATCCGACCATCCGTGCCACTCGGAGACAGTTTTTGAACGCGGTTTCGCGCTTGCCCGTTGAGCCGTCAGAAACCCGGCACCTCGCCCAAGTCCCGTGCGGTTCTCTCGCCGAGCGGTGGCAGCAGCACGGGCACACCAGACACCACGAAGCCTCGAGACGTCGCTCGCGCGGAGTGGGGTAGGCGAGGCGAGCGTGCTGCCTCGTGTCGTCCCCCCTGTGTCCGTGATCCGTGGTCCGCTCTGCTACTCCGCCCAGCGGCTGCTGCTTTGCGTGCCTGCCAGGGTTTTCAACCACGACGCGCCCCGACGCTTCTTTACCGTTGCTGAATCTAAAATTTAAAGCCGTCAACCATCTTTTCCCCTAACTCTTTTTTAATCATCCCTTTTCCTTCTTCCTTCCAGTTAAGCTCCTCCTCTTCTGGTTCATTAGCTCGCCGGCGGCTTCCGAACACAACAGCAGCCTCGGGTCCTCAGTGCTCCTAGTAGTTGCGTATCTGCACTGCTCGCACGCCAATATCTTTGCTTAAAGATGTGTCGCCGATCGCGTTAGCCGGCAATGACACCTGCGTTTCCCAGTACTACAGGTTACGGCGCACTTGGCCTTCTTTAGCCTGGGTGGGCATTAGGTGGTGAGCATTAGGACGTGCGCGCCGGAATTGAAATTTCAACTAATTAATACGCTTTTTTTTTTATGTTTCGTCGCAAAGGCTCGTGGTGTGCAACTTCGTGAAAGAAAATCATCCGGCTTACGGCTCTTCAGCATTATGTTCGGCTGACTGTTAATCGTTGGGACATGAATGTTAAATAAGTAAATTGAGGACCAGCTTAACACGGCCTGTAGGTAACTTTAGCACGTTGCTTTTGCTTTTGCAGTGCAAATAAAAAAGCTGACTAATCTCGCACCGAAAATTGCGGTTGACTCACTGGCTTCGAACTATTAGGATTTGTTCCACTAAGAAATATGATACATTTACCAAAAGAAAATTGCTTATCGAAATATAATCCCAAGTCCTGTTCAACAAAAAGAAAAAAATTGTTCCATTAAAAACATGGAGTCTTGCGGCCGGTCAAAATAAAACCATACCTGACAATGCAACCTAGTTCAGATACCTAGTTAATTGACTCACACATCGGTTTAACCTAGACAAATAATACATCCATTTTAAAATACTTGTCGTTCTGGCTTATATACTAGGTGCACAACCTATGCATATGGACAAATGCTTGTACAACAGGTGCATAGTAGATGCTACTATGACCCTGGACACCCAGAAGAATGACAAGGGTACTACAGTACTATAGGGGGCGTTCGGCGCACCCCCTCTAAACTTTAACACCCGTCACATCAAAGAGAATCTTACTATTTAAACATATTTTTATTAATTTAATGACAAAACCTATGTCACGACCCCCCTCTAAATCACGAGACGAATCTAATGAGCCTAACTAATCTATGTTTTGCTACAGTGATGCTACAGTAACCATCGTCTAATCACGCCTTAATTACCTTCATTAGATTCGTCTCGCGATTTCGAGCGGAGTCCTGAAATTAGTTTTATACTTAAACTTTATTTGTAATCACAATATTCGTTGGAAAAACCTTCTAAAGTTTAGACCCCGTGCGCCGAACACCCCCTATATTTGATCCAAATTATAAGCCATTTGATTGTTCCTACAAAAGCATTTCCAAGTTGGATCAACAGCTAAAAGGCTATGAAACCTAACCCTGCAAAATCTATAGAATATAATAAATACCAGAGGTGTAACAGCCCAAAATTTAAATACAATAAAATTCACTCAGAAATTGAACTTTTTAGATTTATAGGTAATTCCATGATTTTTACAAAAATAAAATCTCATTAAAGTAGTTCAATAAATAGAATTCGAGAAATTTCTAAAATAAAAGTTCATGCTCAAGTGCTTGTTTTCTTTTTCCTTTTATCTGGATTTTATTCGGTGTTTATCTCCCTCCTAAATTTGAATTCTATTCAAATTTGTTCCAAACCAAACCTGAGAAATGATCAAAACAATTCCTTCCCGGGCTTTTTCCCCCTTTCCCTTTTCAGCCCGGTCCAGCCCATCTCTCTCTCTTTCTCCTTTCTTTTCTTCCCGAGCTGGGCCATCCTTTTCCTTTCTTTTCTCCGGCCCATCTCGGCTCGCCACAGCCCGGCCCAGCCCACCGCGGCGTCGGTCGTCTTCCCCGCGAGCCGCACCTTCGCGAGCGATGCCGCGCGTCGCCGCCGCCTGGTTTTCCGCCGGCGCGCCCCATCCCGCCGACCTGTAGCCATGCCGAGAGGACGTCACGCCTGTCGAAGCCGCGCCCCGAGGCCGCTACAGAGTTGCGGGCGCCGCAACTTTTCCCTCCGCGAAATCCGCTCGCCCGGCGCGCCGACGACCTCCTCCCGCCGTCCAAGTGAGCCCCGCCTCTGCTGAGCGGGCATACGGCCGGACTTTCGAATGACCGAGATCGCGCGCGACGCACGCCTTGACCCTCGCTTGACCCAGCGCCGCATTTCCGCCCAGTGCCGAGCCGCCGCGTGCCTCGCCGTCGGAAAAATCTCGCCGACGAGCCCTTCTCTCTCCGTCCCAGTGCGCCGCTCCGCTCGCCAACTGGGCGTACGAACCTGCTGCCGACCTGACGAGCCCACGCGCGCGCCGCAACGGAGGACGCCAACGTCACCTCGTCACTTCAATGCGTCGAGAAAATCTCCGCCGGAGCTTATCGCTTGCCGGCGATATTTTGCGCATCCGAACCGCCTTCTCCGCCTATAAATAGGACCGTCACCATCCTGCGTAGCTCCTCGTCGCAAGCACACCTCAAATCCAGCCTCGCATTGCTCCAATCGCCGACATTCCCCATTCGTCCCCAACTCCGGCCGCCGTGCCATTTCCCCTGTTCCGGTGAGCTCTTCTCCCCCTCTCTGCTTCTTTGGCACCGCCATCACCCCCTTCCTCGATCCCGAGCTCAAACCCTAACCTTCTTATACCCCAACCCGGCGCGCACCGAGCGCCGCCACCCGCCGCCGCACGAGCTCGACGACGGCCGCCATCCCGGCCGCGCCTCGCTCAACGCGCACGCGCATCACCTTCGCCGTGACCCCGCGCACCTCCTATGTAGCACAATCTCGTGAAAACACGCACACAAGCGTGAGCGCATCGCACTCCGCCGCCGCGCTCCACTCCGGCGAGCCCGTGCCGTCGCTCCGGTGCTCGCCGTCGACGACATGCTCGACCCCTAGCTTCGCCTTCGCGTCTTCTACCCCTGCGGCGAGATCTCGTCGTCCCTCCTCCACCCTAACGGCCGGCGGCGAGCTCTCCGGCGAGCTCCCGCCGCGCACAGCCCAGCGCCGCCACGCGCTGACTCAGTCAGCGCCGTCCGACGTGGCGTCCACTTGGCGTCCACGTCATCCCGTGGACCCCGCCACTTAATCCCAGTCAGCACTCTCTCTCTCTCATCTCTCCATGCACCCGGTCCACGTAAACCACACTCACATACCCAGCCGGTCCACAGATCTCATGCGCCTAGTCCACAGCACAGTAACCCGGGGTGCACTATGCAGCCTGGCTCCACCAGTCAGCCTCTGAAACCTAACCTGTTTTGCTAGATCCACCCGGCTAGTGTACACAGAATCCTATTTCGAGACTTTCCCTTTGTAGAAAAATTCCAGAAAAATTCCTAAAAATATCTTTTGTTCCCTAGATTATTTTGCCACCTTTTCCCAACCTCAGAAAAATATAATATCCCCAGAATAAATAGGAACCTATAAGGAATCTAATTCTTTTCATTATACCATAATCCCATCTTCCTAAATTATTTTAATAGATTCTTTTCCCTGAAATCCCTAGTTAGTTCAACCCTATCCTTTCATATCAGTTCCAATTCCATTTGAGTTTATTTGGTTATTTATTTGGATTTACTTGGTTGCTTTTATTTTATTTCGTGTTAGTTACTTATTTGTCGGTAATTTGCGTAATATAGCTAACGAAGAGTTCGAGGAAGAGCCCGAGGACCCGGATTACGAGGAGGAGCACGAGGAAGAGTTTGAAGGCAAGTCCTAACCTCCCTTGATCATATTGATCCTATGATTTATAACCACATCCTATGAATGGCTTGTTTTAAATGCTTATATAAATGATGCATGCTTATTTTATTATTTGAAATGTTGTGCTAGTTATGAACCTATTAGAATAGCAATCCTTGATATTGATGTCTGTTACCTTGGTAAACCTAGGATACTCCTTCATTATGCAATAATAATGCTGGATTATTGCCTTGATATTAGATTGCTTAGGGACTTGCTACAACTATTTAGTTGTTACACAATATACATGAATTTTTGGTGAAATGTGTGAAAATGTGTGCTTGGTGTGTGTGAGTAAACAAAATGGGAGGGTGATAATCAACTAGTGTGTTGCGGTGAAGTGGGACACTTTTAGGCGGGGGCGAGATTGGTGCATGGTAAATAGTGACCCACATAGGTGGGGATAGGTGGAAGATGCTCGCCTCTGCCGGTTAAGGACCGGTTCGTTGGACCTCGCCCTAGTGAACCCCGTGCAACCAGCAGATCCTGTTATGGGCAGGACTTGACCCTAACTTTCTGGTGTTTACCACTTGATCCACCTAGGAGGCGGTAGTGCAACGAGCAACCAGGAGCAGACACGATATCGTAATTGGTCGTTGTCCGACTTGGCCATTGGCCATTGACTACTTACAGTCGCATTAAAAGTCCCTGGGTCAGTAATGGCTCGTGGGTGGGATTGTGGAGACACTCGGGAAAGGTGGGTTTCGCTATGTTGCTCCCTTGCTAAGAGCGATATAGTCTGTGGGTAAAGATGTACACCTCTGCAGAGTTAAAATCTATCCGGATAGCCGTGTTGCGGTCACAGACGCGCTATGGTTGAGTTCACAATGATTAGCTTTACATACTCCTTGAAGTGCGAGTGGGCAGTAGTTCGCCCGTGTTTTGGAAGTGAGAGTCGGTACGGCCGTGCGCCCGAAGGCTCGCCTAAAACTTGGGAACTGGCGGGATTGACGTATCTCCCCCAAGGCCAACCCACTTAATCATGACAAACAAATTCTTTATAAAAGGTTTATGCTTTTGAAATGAACCCTGCATTAAAATAAGCTTTCCGCTAAAATATAATCCCTACAGCCTAACCTTTCATACAGCCTTATATGCATCTATAACCCTTTGAGTAGTGTTAGGATTTGCTGAGTACCTTATGTACTCACCCTTGCTTTAATCATTCAGAAGAAGACGTTCAGTATGAAGACGGTGGTGACGATGAGTAGGATTTGCGTTCATCGCCCGAGTTGCCTGTAGAAGTTGGACTCTCCGCTTTCCGCTTGTATTGTTAGTTTGTGGCCAGGCCTGCCGGCCACTCTGGTATTGTAATCTGAAGTCTTTATAAGACATTTGTATAAGACATTTGTGGTACTGTAATAATAATCGAAGTATGGACTTGGTATTATCTTTGTTTTGTGCGTATCAACTACTGATCCAGGGATTGGTACGGTAAGCACAGTGGATTCCAGAAATGGGGTCTGACAAGAGGTTTTGATATTTAAGAAATTTGATGTGAAAATATCTTTCATAACATATAACTCTTCATTGTAATATATTTTATAGCACTATATTAAAGATGATATCGACGTTTATATATTAGTGATCAAATGAAATATTTTTGACTGGGGATAAGTTTTCCTTCGGCTTGGCAGTAGCAGATAAATCATAAGCTCCACCAATTATTTATGTCCACCAGGAATGAAAGAATAACAATATTTTGTCTTTTTAACACAGAGAGAGAGAGAGAGAGAGAGAGAGCGCATGGTGTTAATCCTACATCCATTTGCTAGCTAGTGAGTCTGGAACAAACAAGAAAAAGCATCTGCCACCCACTAATCATGCAAGGTAAACAGATGGAGGCATCTAAAAACAACCAAGGCTAATGTGGTCGAGCGTCAATATTTTAAAAGAAAAAGTGATGCGTAAAGTGCCGTCACATTCAGCTCGTACTAGTAGCATATACTGATGACAGGACTGCTAAACTGCAGTTCTAGAAGCCCGGCCTCCTCGCGCGTCTTTTTCTGGTATAGAAGAGGATTTTCTTACAGCGCTTTCCACCTGTAAAATACTCACCTAACTCTGGCAGCTGCAACGCGGGCATGTCCGGTATTTCAGACATACTTCCTCCGTCCATAAATATAAACATTTGTTGACTTTCAGTCAACTTGTTTGACCACTCGTCTTATTTAAAAAAGTTGTAAAAATACAAAAACAAATAAGCCATATTTAAAGTATATTTAGTGATAAAACACGTCATAATGAAATTAATAATAATTATATTATTTTTATAAATAAGACGAGTGGTCAAACGAGTTAACTGAAAATCTCCGAATCCTTATATTTATGGACGGAGGAAGTATATCCCGTTGCCATCCTCGATCGCTTGCTTCCGCCGATCGTAAAGCCGGATCCCTGTCACTGTCTGGTATAACTTGCAGCGGTACACATACTACCACACGCACCAAATTGACCTAATTAATCAAAATATATATACTGCTGATGACCGTTGGTGAACGGAGAGACACCAAGCATATTTTGCAGTGGGGGGCCCTATTGCCGCCGTGTGACTGCACCAGTGCACCCGCACAAACATAATTCCGTTCGGATGTCGCCGTCTCGGCGAAAACCGCTGGTTTCATGCTTTTTTCTCTAAGCGCTGACCGCGACGCCCTCGTCGTTCGGTACACCTGACCTGAGACCGCCCCCCGGGCCGTGAGTGTCGGTGAGTGACGATTGCGCGGGTTCTCTCTCGCGCGCGCTCTCGGCACTTTGGCGGTCGTCGCCCGTCCGTCGCCATCGCCGCCCCTGCGCCGCGCGGGTTTCAGAGCCGCGAGGTGACTGTTGCTTCGGATAAAATCAGAAGGCGGCGCTGGTGTCAGGGGCGGTGCCTGCTTTCGTACCCGTCCTTTTGCGCTTTTTTCCTTCTTTCTGACGACGGTGAACTTTTGGAGGCCGTGGCGTCGAGGTTGCGTCTCACATGACGAACGGAGCAGAGCAGGTGAATGAAATCACCGACCGCAACGCGATCACGGTTCCGACCCCACGGCCTCATCCTCGTTGTGCACCGCCCATGACCCGTGTGCCATGCCGATGCCGCCCGGTGATTCTTTAATTTACGCGACGGCAAACCAATGCAACGAGCCCGGCTGGAATGGATGCCTTGCTTGCCCGGCCACCGCCCGGCTGCGTGCGTGCGTCCCGTGCGTGTATGTGTCAGCTTTAGGACACCCAACCGGCGGGGTGACGTGGATCTGCCACGTCAGCTCCTGATGGCGACGTTGACAGCCTACCAGTATCTGTAGGCGCGAGACATTGCTACATTCCTTGGGACGTTTGTCTTGAGATTGAGAGAAAAGGTATTAATCAATCTTGCTCAGGGAAATTTCCATCGTGTCCTTCAGCGAACTGAATTCGCTCTTCTGCTACACACGTCAAATTGTGAACACGAACTGAACACCTGTAAACAAAGGGGGACCAAATCATCGAAGAAAGCTATATATCTTGTTCAACAATAATAAACGCACCAAGATGATCCATAAGGAAAAAGGCACATATATAACAGCATACACTAGGAACATGCACGCAAAATAATCGATCCCAACCTGCACCGGAAGGATCGGTTCACGGCGATGCTATGCACAGCTACCGCAGCTGTCTCTCACGTGATGAAAGGGTTAGTTGTTGGCGCGCATGTTTCTTCTACCTCCGGGTCTCGGTTTCATAGAGAGTCAACCCTAAAAAATTGTTAGAGAGAAGCGCTCATTATTGGCACATCATGGTGGTACGTACGTACATTGGGCCCATTGGTTGCAATTTGGTTGGTACATATAAAAGGTCCTCCAAAATCGTTATGGTTGAACGCACACATGATATTTAGTTCCAATGTATAAAAAAGGTCCTCCAAAATCGTTGCAGGCTTGCAGCCTATAAAGAAACTGAAGAAATACTGCATGTGGGCAACTAACCACTACTATAACTCCGCTTAAGAGGATGGGTCCCACACCCATGATGTGCCCTAGCGACCTGCCAAAATTCTCCCAGTTCTGTTCTAAAGTCCGTCGAAAGAAAAACCAAGAAAAGATTTGTTTCTGTCGGTCCATGGAGCTAGCTAGCCACGCTTTGCAGGGACCATGTCCATACGTATTGGCCAGGGCGTACGAATTAACGGGAAGAGGACCATGTCCACTTTGGTGCATGGGCCCAACCGCCCACACTCCATAACAATTCCGGATGACGTACGTAGACACATGCCTGTTCTTCTGAATGGAAACTCGATTCTGCTCACACACGCCTCGATCCGTCTTGCACGCGCCTAGCTAGAAATCTAGCCTAGGGTGGGAATATATTTACTACTTTTTCGGTACCACGAGCATCATGCAAAACGAACAAAATTGCAGTGTGATCAGCTTCTTCCATAGGCGATAATTAATATTCTTCCTCTAGCTGGGCCAGGTCACCAGGAGGATCGATCTCACAGGTGGCCAAGTATCTCGCCTGCTACTCCGTAGTGATCGCGAGGATTTAGTGTGGTACGCACGTCGACATGACAGAGGCGCTGCAGGTAGTCCGGTCAACTCGGTTGCCTTGTCGCGCGCTGCACTAGCGTACGTACTCGAGAACACGCCGTGACGCAGGATTAGTGCGATTTCATCTTATAATCCGCACGCCGCTCTCGCGTATATGACCGACCGAGCTGGCTGGTGATCGAGGAAGCCTCGACGCGTCGCAACGCACCGGCGATTGGAGAACAGAGGCATCATCCATCGCGTCGTCTGATCGGTGGCGTGAAATGCGGTGCACGTGGTGATCGACCCGACGGGACTGGATTGCGATGCTTCAGCACGGGACAAGGGCTCGCTTTCGAGGCGGTGGATGGAGCCTGCTCGATCGCTCGCCGTGGTCCTGTGCCTCCTCCTCGACAGGTGTGGGCAGCACGGTGCCGCTTCCAAAAACGTGTGGCTTTCACTACAGATGGATCGCGGAAAGGAATGGAAACCTGTGATACTGACGCGGTCGCCTAGCGTGAGAATTAAACAATGAGAAAAAATGTATTCGAAGGGGGCGTCGTGTTCGCCGCAATTTGAAAACGCGGAGGATAACCTGGATCTTGATAATAAAGGTTGGGAAACAGGTGGTGCCGTGGCGTCCTGTAAGTCTGTAACCTTTTAATTCTTGTTTGAAATGACAGCGTATATCGGTCATACGAATTGATCACCGAAACATAAGAAGATACTCCAAATTGCAATTTTATTGGCCCAGCTGATTATTCAAAAACTAGCCCAGCCCACCTCTCTCTACTTGCAATTTCAAAACAGTCAGAAGTTCTGTCGGCCCTTTTACGGTCATTGGGCCTTTCTTCCTTCAACTAATCACTGGGCCGTTTAAACGCTCCGGCTCCGACCTCCGAGTTAGTTCAGTACTGTCCGGTCTCCGAGTTCGGACGCTACGAGCCTAAGACCATCGAGTTGTCGTTGCAACCTCGGAGTCGGGGAAGCACACAAAGCCGGCCAGCGTCCGTTTCGAACTCGCAAACCACGCGGCGCGGTGTATATATGTCCACGCCCGCAGACGACCTACCATACGATCAAGGAAAGAAACACACCTTTGATCGAAAACACAAGCATGCAACCACCGATCGACGAGACGACGGCGGACGCCACGGAGTAGTACGCGCAGATACAATGGCCGACATTGAGGGCGCCCCGGGGGCGGTGATCCCCGGGGCTGAAGACCACGACGACGCGTCGCCGATCGAGGAGGTCCGGCTGACCGTGCCGTCAGTCGATGACCCGACGCTGCCGGTGTGGACGTTCCGGATGTGGACGCTCGGGCTGCTGTCGTGCGTGCTCATGAGCTTCCTGAACCAGTTCTTCTCCTACCGCACGGAGCCGATCATCGTCACCCAGATCACCGTGCAGGTGGCCTCGCTCCCGCTGGGCCACCTCCTCGCGCGCGTGCTCCCCACCCGCAAGTTCAAGGCCCCCGCGGTGCTGGGCGGCGGGGAGTGGAGCCTCAACCCGGGGCCCTTCAACATGAAGGAGCACGTGCTCATCTCCATCTTCGCCAACGCCGGGTGCGCCTTCGGCAACGGCTCCGCCTACGCCGTCATGATCGTCGACATCATCCGCGCCTTCTACCGCCGCTCCATCTCCTTCTTCGCGGCCTGGCTGCTCATCACCACCACGCAGGTGCTCGGGTACGGCTGGGCGGGGCTGATGCGCAAGTACGTGGTGGAGCCGGCGCACATGTGGTGGCCCGGCACGCTCGTGCAGGTGTCCCTCTTCCGCGCGCTGCACGAGAAGGAGGAGGAGGACCAGACGGCCGGCGGTTCGCCGCGCCGGACGTCGCGGGCCAAGTTCTTCCTGGTGGCGCTCGCCTGCAGCTTCCTGTGGTACGCCGTGCCGGGCTACCTCTTCCCGACGCTGACGTCCGTGTCCTGGGTCTGCTGGATCTTCTCCAAGTCGGTCACGGCGCAGCAGCTGGGCTCCGGCATGCGGGGCCTCGGCCTCGGCGCCTTCACCCTCGACTGGACGGCCGTGTCGTCGTTCCTCTTCAGCCCGCTGGTGTCGCCCTTCTTCGCCACCGCCAACATCTTGGCCGGCTTCGTGCTCCTCATGTACGTGATCGTGCCGACGGCCTACTGGGGCCTCGACCTGTACCACGCGGGCCGGTTCCCCATCTTCTCGTCGCACCTCTTCATGTTCAACGGCAAGAGCTACGACATCACGTCCATCGTCAACGACCGGTTCGAGATCGACATGGACGCGTACAGCCGGCTGGGGCGGATCAACATGAGCACCTTCTTCGCGCTCACGTACGGGCTCAGCTTCGCGGCGATCTCGGCCACCGTCATGCACGTCGCGCTGTTCCACGGGAAGGAGATCTACCACCGCTTCCGCGCGTCGCAGAAGGACAAGCCCGACGTCCACACGAGGCTGATGAGGAAGAACTACGAGGACGCGCCGGGCTGGTGGTTCTACGCGCTGCTGGCGCTGTCCATGGCCGTCTCGCTCGTCCTCTGCACCGTGCTCAAGAAGGAGGTGCAGCTCCCGTGGTGGGGGCTCCTCTTCGCCTGCGGCCTGGCGTTCGTCTTCACGCTGCCCATCAGCATCATCACGGCCACGACCAACCAGACGCCGGGGCTCAACGTCATCTCCGAGTACATCATCGGGCTCATACTCCCGGGCAAGCCCATCGCCAACGTCTGCTTCAAGGTGTACGGCTACATGAGCATGTCGCAGGCCGTGTCCTTCCTCGCGGACTTCAAGCTCGGCCACTACATGAAGATACCGCCCAAGTCCATGTTCCTGGTGCAGTTCATCGGGACCATCGTCGCCGGCACGGTCAACCTCGGCGTCGCCTACTGGCTGCTGGGCTCCATCCCCAACATCTGCCAGGACACGCTCCTCCCCGCCGACAGCCCGTGGACGTGCCCAAGCGACCGCGTCTTCTTCGACGCGTCCGTCATCTGGGGCCTCGTCGGCCCGCGCCGCATCTTCGGCTCGCTGGGCAACTACGGCGCGCTCAACTGGTTCTTCCTCGTCGGTGCGGCGGGCCCCCTCGTCCAGTACGCGCTGCACAGGGCGTTCCCGCGCCAGGCATGGATAGCCATGATCAACCTGCCCGTGCTCATCGGCGCCACGGCCGCAATGCCGCCGGCGACGGCCGTGAACTACAACGCGTGGCTGCTCATCGGCATCGTCTTCAACTTCTTCGTGTTCCGGTACCGCAAGAAGTGGTGGCAGCGGTACAACTACATCCTCTCCGCGGCGCTGGACGCCGGCGTGGCGTTCATGGGGGTGCTGCTCTACTTCACGCTGTCCATGGAGAACAGGAACATCAGCTGGTGGGGGACGGCAGGGGAGCACTGCCCGCTGGCGTCGTGCCCGACGGCCAAAGGGGTGGATTTGGGCTCTGACAGCGTCTGCCCTGTTTTCTAGTCAGCGTCAGCCTAGTTTAATTAGCATGTTTTTGTTTTTATTATTTCATATACATATGTAGGGATTATTGTTAGACAAGCAACAAATGTTGCATTGAATATTTCAGCAAATTTATCGTTGTACATATAAATACGATTCTTTCAAATATATGGGAATTCAGTTTTTTTACGCTGTTAGTATAAGCTTTTGCAACACATGTTCTGGAAGCAGAGAAGTTCTGGCGAGCAGAGCTTGCAAGGATTCGTGCCTCCCCGACACTTTAGCTAGTGTATGAATTAACAACGTCGATCCAACCTGATCGCAGAATACAGATCCATGATCGCATCCTAGTCTACGATCGGCCATGCTCTCCTCTTTCACATGGGATTGATAAGGTGTCTCGAGAAACCAACCGTGAAAAAAGTACCCCTGCTGCAATTACAAAATGAATATTTACACGAGCTACATCCTACATGCTCCCGATCGCCAGCCAGTTTGCTAGGACTAGCGTGCTCGCTCCAGAGCTCGTTTCTGTTCATTTCCCATTACAAAATTTGATAACGGCGTTTGCGCTAACAAGAAAAGCAGGAGAAAAAAAAGGAAATTAGCTTCGACGCATCCACCCGAAAGCTGCACGCGTCGTCCTAAACGACGATACAGCACAGAAGGAACCAAACCTGACAAAAAGCTCACACTAACTAATGTCGTCGTGGGAGGCTTGTTGCTACTTCTCCAGCGCGGCGTGGTGCCCGTCAGCAGCCTTCTCTGGCAGCGCGTCGAGGCCGGCGCCGGACAGCATGCAGGCGAGGGCGCGCATGACGCCGACCTGCGCCTTGAGCGCGGCGATGTAGTCGGCCGTCTCCTCCAGCAGGCCCTCCACCTCCATGTCCTCGCCGCCCGGCACCAGCTGCCGCAGCATCTCCACCTTCTCCTCCACCACCACCTCCTCGTCCTCCTCTTCCTCATCCCCACGCGCCGCCTGCTTCTTCATCAGCGGCTGTTGGGCAGCTGGCAGCTGGCCGGCAGCATCCTTCGGGAGCTGCACGAGTGCCCGCCGGCCCAGCGCGCGGCCCCACTGCCGGCCGCGTGACGAGCGCGCCAGGCCCAGCTCTGCGGCCGCCTTGATGCGCCGCCCGCGCTCGCGCACGAGCTGCTGATGTTGCTGCTGCATCCCTCGGTCCCCGTCCAAGGCTTCGACATCGAGCTGGTGGTCCATGAGCATGGGGCAGGGCTGGCTATACAGATCGGTGGTGAACTGGTGATGCCCTGCTGGTGGCTATGTTCCGATGAGCCTTGACAAATCTCAAGCGCTGCTCTGCTCGGAGCGTGGTGTGACCATGTGTGCCCGGCCCGCTCCCGGTTATATATGTGCGGTGGCGCGGGCAAAGGCGCGCCAGGCGTCAGTGCAAGAGTTTGGGCGGAGCGGCTTTGCTTCGTAGCGGCGTTCTGTTGGGACGGGACGGGAGCGGAGCGGAGGTGGCAGCGGCATGTGGGTGTGGGTGGGGGGAGCGTGGTGTCGTTCAGTGCATCTGCCAGCCCCTTGCTAGCTAGCCTGTTATTGCCTACTCGTCAACTTGCTACGTGTAGCCGGGAGATTATATCGTACCGAGATCACCAATAATGCCACCGATCCTACAAATCATCAGTGCGTCAGGAGCGCAAGAACGTCCTAGGATGCAGTTTTTTTTTAAAGGAAAAACACAAGTATAATAGACAAAGAACGAACTATAGCATGTTGACAATTTTGCAAGTGGTTGATCGGCCTGATCCACGTCTCCGGCCTAGGCTACGATGCAGAGATGAGATAACCATTACCCGCCGGCGCGGGCGGCGTCACTGGCCTTGACGCATGCGTGTTGTACGTTTCCCGCAAGGTCATGTGCCCCCAGCGGCGGCCGCACCTGCGCGCACGTGACGCCCCCCGCGTCTTCCTCTCCGTTCTCCAATGCTCGCTCGTGCGCGCACGCGGCCGGGGGTGAAACATCCCGGCGGTAAAGAAATCCGTGTGGCATGGCACCCCGCCGCGCCCGTGCCTCCCGGAGACCATACATGCCGTCGGCTGCGCGGCTCCGGTCTGGCCACATGCTTTGACGCGAATTTTAAAGGCCGACTTGACCTCGATCGCCGCGGAGGGGATCGCCGCGCCATGCCGAGCTGCGGCGGACATGGAGGAGCTGCGCGCTGCAGCCAGGTTGTCCAGCTCGATCGATCCCGGCACGGCACGTACCCTCCTCTAATCCTGCGGAAGCAAAGGCCCGGGCGCTGCTGAGCGCTGACCGCAGCACGGTTCAACAAGCACCCATTACGTACGCGCGCAGCAGCTATAGCTGAAGGTAGGAGGCGGGGATGGATCGATTCGGGACAGGCGCCGCTGCGAGGCGCACATGCGAGCATGTTATTAGGCTGTCAACGTCCGGCGCGCCACGTGCACGCCGAGCCACCAACACTTGTCCACGCTCCGCCTCCGCCCGGGGAGAAGAATGATTCCGGCGACGTGCATGCTTGGAACGGTCAGCCTGCTACTCTGCTCAGTTCTCGGGTATGCATGTACAACGCGCCCTGACCGGAGTCCAGGGCGCGCTGGCGACGCTGGTCACCTCACGGCGAGACGATGAGTGTGCAGCCTTGGACACGGAAATTCAGCCGAGACGTCCCAACAACGATTGAGAAATTGACCATCCGTGATCTGTACAAATTGGCTTCGAATTAAAGGGTAGGTGGAAAAGTTTGGGCGAGGCAGCGAGGTATACCACGGCATGGGTGGCTGGCAGCAGCCAGCAGGGAGTGACTAGCAGGATGTTTCTCCGGCGAGGTGGCTTCGGCGACCGGTGTATCCGCGAGATCTATGCTGTCTTCATTCCGTTCCTTCTCTTCTCTCTCACGCTCGAAAGGTAAGCAGAGGAACGATTTGGAGAATTGATTGCTTCTACGTTGGGCTCTCCTGGCCGCTTGGGCCACCACCGAGTTTAGCGGGCTCAAATTTGGAGGTCGGGGCTGCAAGCCCAGAACTCTCGTTCTTTGACGGAGCTTGGTGCGTGGAGCTGCATAAGTAACGCCACGGATTCCTCTAAAAAAAAAAAAGAAAAGAAAAAAAAGTAACGCCACGGATTCGCCATGGCTCCTCTACGTTTCTTTTCCAAGGTAAGTGGTCAGCAGAGCAGAGGGCTCCATCGGCATGACCTTAAACCAATCGTGGCAAATGATTGAATGCGACGTGGACATTTCAGATGTGAGACGAGCCACGATTCTGAAGACCGAGTACGTGACAAGCGCAAGTTCCTGGTCCACATCATGTGTCAACAGTGAGCGACTCTGTTTCTCCAAGAGCCAGCATGCTGAATCCTTCTCTCGTTGAGGGTCCGATCCATGCGATCATGCAAAAAAGACGATATGGTCTATCACAGAAACTAAATTAGCCAGTCTAACGCAGAAACAATGAATTCCATAAAGTTCATCCAACACATGGCACATGCTAATATGCTATGCTTTGTTTCAAACATTCAGTGTCGGCGTCATAATTTGGTGACGGGACATAACTCCAATTAGGCGCTAAAGCCGTGCGCTCAAAAACTCCAACAGGACCCTGCAATCATCCATCGCGTTAGTTAGCCAGGCCGCTTTATTTGGTCAGATGTGGAATGTGATGGCCACTCCGTCCCAACACACACCAAACCCCATTCTACCGATTATCAAATTCAGCCAAAACCCCGCTCAAAAAAGAAAGAAAGAAAGGAAAAACAATCGTTCCCACGAGACCAAACGCGATCAACACCAAACACACGCCAACGGGGACGAGTGCCGGACGCGGTCAGTGGTCACAGCGGCCTCAACTCCAACCACCCTCCTCCGTCCCTGACCTCCTCCTCCTCGCCGCCCCGCTCCGGCCTCTGACGGCGACCACCCACCGCCTGCGCTTGCTTCAGATCCCCTCATCCCACCTCCTCCAGCCCCGGGCCCCAGCGCCCGCGCGCTTTAGCCCCCACATATATACCCTTCCCCGAGCGAGAGCGCCACCTGATCCCGAATCCCAGCAGGCGCCCGCTCCGTCTCTGATCCCGGCCGGCCCCGTCGAGCTCCCGGGATCCGGCGGCGGCTTTCCCCCGGCGGAATGGAGGTCTTCGGCCCCGTCACGCCGGGCCAGGTACGCACGCGCTTCTTCTCGCCCCTCTCGTGCTTCGCGGGCTCGCTGTCGCTGGAAGAAGGAGTCTCCGTGCGCGCTCTGTAGCTCAGCTGCGTTTCGTTTCTGTTCTGCCGTTGAATGCCGCTGCTGAACCTGAGGTGGCCTGTTTAAATGTGTTCATTCGCTCCAATTGGGCGCCGCTGCGTGAGCTCGAATTCGAGAAAATTTCAAACTCAAAGGGTGCGTGGGTGCAGTTTCGCATGGTCATGGAATTTCGTGGTTAGAGTTAGCAGCACGGGTTGATGGTTGACGGTCGATTGGATACGGAAACCATTCAAGCACTTACCGCAAAATATCTCGCTCTGATTACAAGTTCTAGTTCACTTAATTGGCATGCGTAATGTGACTGGAACGTGGATGGTTCAAACCCAACAGCATTTGGAATCACAACAACCACTGGTTGGTTGGTAGCTTGTCGTGCCGCGCCCTACGCGTGAGTCTAAGATGTTAGGTGGATGCTGGCCCTTTGGAGGTGTCTTAGATTTCAAGTCACTCCTGTTTAGTTTAGGTCTCACATGAGGGGCAAGTACCTTTAAGTTTTGCATAGGATCTGCAATTCTGCACTGCTTACCAGCAGTTGGTTAACTCCATTTTTTGGACCTTTACTGGTTGTTCCTGTTTTCACTTGAATCCTTGGCATCTTAGCTTGATTTTGGGATGGTAAAAATAAAAAAGTACAGCTACTGCTTGGCTGGTTGTACATTATTTACATGACAGCTGTATAATTAAGTACCGCAGTTTAATGAACGGAGTTCAGTTGTTGCTGAGATTAATTAAGAATGCTTCTGTTTGGCAGTGTTTTACTAGTACGGAAGAAAAGGACCTATTTATATCTTCATACTACTAATTCCTTTATGTCCCCAGAGCTAAACATACATCACATGTTTAAACTACATGCCTAAAAGGCCACCAATAGCCATTGGCCAGCGATATAACCCTATTGGAAAATGAAACAGACGAGACAAAAATCTAGAAGCCTGCAATGGAGATGGACACATTTGTAGGATGAAAATTGGACATTGGACAAAATTGCCAAAAGAGAAACATTATTTAAGCTCTTAATTCTATGTTGTTCTGTCATTAATGAACTTCAGTCCTTCTAGGTATGATAGCAATTCATACTAATGGTACTCATTGCTTGCCACTTTGGCTATTCTTGTAGGTGTCATTTTTGCTTGGTGTTTTCCCTGTTCTTATTGCTTGGATCTATTCAGAAATCTTGGAATACCGAAAATCTTCGTCCATTAAAGTGTAAGGCTTCTGCAGGATATTCAGCATTAAAATTGAGCTTTTATTCATAATCCAAGTATAGAATTGGAATTAAGTTCCAAAGACTGTCACCCTAACTTCCCGCTATCCATGTGTTGTCTTTTTCACAGCCACTCTGATTCTAACTTGGAAAAGGAAACTGTCGTAGAAGATGACAAGGCAGTGTTGCTCGAAGGAGGCCTCTCAAAGTCCCCATCTACAAAGCTTCGGAACTTGTCTACGAAAACTAACCTTATACGGTAATTTGGAAGAATAATATAAATGTGATTCATGATTCTAATCCATACAATTCATGTTGTTGACATCTCTATGTTTGAGCTGTAGATTTATAACGATGGACGAGTCTTTCCTGCTTGAAAACCGTGCTGTTCTGAGAGCAATGTGAGACCCTTTAGAATTAGCCTCATCCTATCTAAGAATCATTCAATGACATGTCCTAACCGGCTAGTTGTCTCACAGGGCTGAAATTGGCGTTGTTCTGGTTTACTTTTATGTTTGTGACCGGACAAACATATTTCCAGAAAGCAAGAAGGTACTGATATGGTCCTAACTTTATGGAATTTCTCTACATTCTCAGTGATCCATAGTAAAATATATCCAAAGTGTGATTGGCATTCTTTTCCCAAATGTTATTTGAATGTTTAAGCTTTTTTGTTTTTATCTGTGGACCCGTTTATTTTTTGAGTTGGGTTATACTAAGTGATTCTTTGCTTAGCTGTTACATTTCTCAAACTTTGCAACTTTAATACCAAAACTGGTTATGATGTGAACTATCATCTCAGTATACGGGCCTCTTGTATATGTTGCATTCAAGCTTAAGTACGAGACGTCTATATCAACCTTCATAATTGATGAATATACTTGAATCACACATGATTGACTTATGCTGGTTTTCTGAAAGGTTTCATTTGATAGCCAAACACATAATGTCCTTGATCAATCACACACACAAAAAGGTTTTGCCTTGTTGTGTGTGTGCAAAACTGCAAATAGATTTTTTTAAAATGATTTTTCTGCTTCTATACTTCTTGTTGATACTTTTTTCTTCAAATACTACATACTAATTATAATAAACTGCTTCTCAGTTGTACAAAATTTTATAATATATTATATGCTGGCACTGTTTAGTTAATGATTGTCTTCCTTATCATGACTTGTTTCTATCTTAACTTTTTCAGAGCTACAACCGTGATCTGTTTCTGTTTTTGTACATTCTTCTCATCATAGCGTCAGCATTGACTTCACTTAAGAAGCACAATGAAAAATCAGCTTTTTCAGGGAAATCTATACTCTATCTTAACCGCCATCAAACCGAGGAATGGAAAGGTTGGATGCAGGTTAGTGTTTTGATGGCTCTCTGCCTTGCACTTAATTTCTTTATGTTTCACCAAAGAATTCGCCTTCCATTTTTTCTATGGTTACAGTCGATGTGTTACCTTTCTTTCTAAAAGAAATTCTTTCTTTTGAGAACTATTTTCCCTTTCTTTTTTTGTGTGTGTGTGTGTGTGTGTGTGTGTGTTCTGAGTTTGCAAAGTTCTACACTTCTATATTCTGTTTTGTTTCTTTGTACCTATTGTCTTTTGCAACCGTAGAGGCGATAACTTCTCTAACTATTCAGTCTGCTGTTTCCAGGTCTTATTTTTAATGTACCACTATTTCGCTGCCACGGAAATATACAATGCGATTCGTGTTTTTATTGCTGCTTATGTCTGGATGACTGGATTTGGGAACTTCTCATACTACTACATTAAAAAAGACTTCAGTCTGGCAAGATTTGCTCAGGTGCCTATTCTGATAGCTAGGCCTGTTTATTCTATTATGTTCTAATGAGTTATCATGCTATACATTTGGTACTGGACTTTTACATAAAAAAACTGATGAGCAGTACTATATCATTAAATGCAGATGATGTGGAGACTCAATTTTTTTGTGGCCTTCTGTTGCATTGTCCTCGATAATGATTACATGTTGTATTACATATGCCCGATGCACACTCTGTTCACACTTATGGTATATGGTTGCCTTGGTCTGTTCAACAAGTATAATGAGATACCATCAGTGATGGCTATGAAGATTGCTGGTTGCTTCTTGGCAGTGATCTTGATATGGGAAATCCCTGGTGTATTTGAGCTTCTGTGGGCTCCCTTCACATTTTTGCTGGGTTAGTTATTTCTCATGTCTCTAGATCTCGATTTTTCATCCTGAAGTCTGGATAAACCTTTTAGTACCCTGTTTTGTCGAATGCAGGCTACAGGGACCCTGATCCTAGAAAATCCAACTTGCCCCTTTTGCATGAGTGGCATTTCCGATCTGGCCTTGATCGTTATATTTGGATTATTGGAATGATCTATGCTTACTTCCATCCAAATGTAAGTGTTCTTTTAAATATGAAGAATATGAACATGAACGCTCATATCTTGATAAGTATGTCCCTGCATGGAGTCTCTTACTCTGTTGTAGCTGTACGTATAGGATGCATCTAAATTCTGTCTATTAGTACTAGGTTTTGAACATAGATCATTCTGTTTGTGACACCTAAACACTAAACAGGTTGAAAGATGGATGGAGAAGCTTGAAGAATCTGAAACTAAGAGAAGATTGTCAATCAAGGGAACCATTGTCACTATTTCTGTGGTGGTGAGTAGAAAATTCCATGGCTATGGTCACTTTACATTAGAAACGATGCATAAGTGGACTGTTGGCCTGACTGGCGTTCCCCCCCCCCCCCTCTTTTCAGGCTGGTTATTTGTGGTATGAATATATTTACAAGCTAGACAAAATTACATACAACAAATACCATCCCTACACATCATGGATTCCTATCACGTGAGTATACTTCTAATGAAAATCAAATATGATATTGTAGAATTTTTTTATATTTATATTTTTTACATCATTAATGTTAGCACGGTTTTTCTTGCAGTGTTTATATCTCCTTACGTAATTGCACCCAGCAGCTGAGGAGTGCTTCTTTGGCTCTTTTTGCGTAAGTATTATGCTTAACTACCAATAGTTTAGATGATTTATTTGTAGAGTGTATATTCTCACTCCTGAACATTTAACCTTATTTTTCTACTGTCAGTTGGCTCGGCAAGATTACACTAGAGACCTATATCTCTCAGATCCACATTTGGCTCAGGTACAATGCTTTTTTTTTCAGTACGTGTTTATGTCTATGACAACCAGATCTACATTTTTAGTCATCGTACGCCCTGTCGAGCATATGGTTATATATGCAAAGTAATAAAAACCATGTTAATGTTTTTCTCCTTTGAGAATAAATGTTCTAAAGCTGCATGATAATCCTTTTTGGCTTCTAAAAGTTACTTCCCTTTACCAATTCGTTGATGTTTTTCTTCTGATAGATAAATTAATAGCTTTGTTACCAATATTCTGGTGGTGAAACAGACAGTGATATCTTGAGATGCCAATAAGTTTACTTCCAGCTTCTCTTGTTTTCATGTAAACAACATATAGAATAGTATATGGAAATTAGAAGTTCTGAAATTGTAATATATGATTATTTATTGGTTAATGCAACTGATAGATGAGTCACAATCTTACCTGCCGCTAGCCTAGGGTATCTGGTAACAGACTGAATATCAACAGTAATCAGCCGTTAATACCCCATTCACCTAGCAGTAACAAAATCACTAGATTTTTAGTAGTTCTGTTCAAAATTTGGGAATTTGATTCAAATCAACCCTTTGTTGAGCCAACCTCCCACTCCAGGCTCTGTCGTTGAGAAATCATGCAAAGCTGAGTTCGTGCAGCTTCAACTTACAATGAGCTGGAGTCTTAGATATGCTGGACGTTGTATGTCATTCATTCTAAATATGCCCTTGATCCTACCATTAAGTGCTGATAGCTGTACAATAGAAAATTTTAGATCCTTGTTGAAACTTGAATGGAGCCTTAACTTTTCTTTGGTACTTTGGGTACGAACATGAAAAGGGGCCCTATTAATTTTCCAAACAAAGTTGGAATGTGCACACAGATTATCTTTTACCTTTGGAATTCCATATTTCTTGTCAACATGTTGGGGCTCCTTTCATTTATTGACGATTTCCCTTATTCATACAGGTCTAGCATGCCCAATGGGCAGCCAAAATGGCTTCTATCTTTCATTCCTGGTTACCCAATGCTCAACTTTATGCTTGTTACAGCAATATACCTTCTTGTAAGTAAACACGCTTAAACTTTGATTTCTTCAAAAAAAGAATAACTGTAATACTCATTTCATTGTTTATACTGCAGATATCGTACAGAGTGTTTGAGCTAACAAATGTCTTGAAGTCGGCTTTTATTCCCAGTAGAGACAACACTCGTCTATACCAAAATTTTGTAGCGGGGATTGCTATCTCTGTATGTCTGTATATCTGCTCGGTTATACTTCTGAAACTTCCACTTGTATAGGTAAATCTTGAGCCTCAACATCTGGCCTAATCACTGCATTTGGCATATACAAACCTGACATTTAACTGTTTGTTGCATTTCCAGGGGAAAAAACCAAGAAAGGTAAGAACATTATCTTGGTACGTACAAGGTTCGCTTCTGTGAAATTTGTCGGACGATCCAATCCTTGCCTCGATTCCACTTTGCAGTTGGAGATAAATACACTCCAAAAAAGAGGCTCGTTGGAGATTGACAAACCGGAGCGCAGATTTAGATTTTTTTTTCTCTCTTTACGAATTTCTGTACACAATTAGGCAATCAGTGGCATTCTTTTGGGAGCTGTAAAAGCTGTTGTAGTTGTGATTCTCACCTGTTGCAAATGTATAAGAAGTTTCCGTTGTATCAAATGTATTTTTCCCCACAAATTGTGAACGGTAGATTGTTTACTGATGCAATTGTAGAACAGCTTATTGTGTACTACAGATCCGTACGATGTTCTTCCTAGAGGCAGTTTGGATCTTGGACTGCAACCTTTTTGAGACGCAGCATATGAGATACTCTGGTGAGACGGGTACAGTTCTGATATCGTTGAGGAAATCAGTGGCATGGCGTCATATGCAAACAAGCACACTATGCACAGTTGCAGCTTCAAGATTCACGCTAGCACAAGTATAGTTTGTAAACGTATACTCCGTATAATGCTGGAGACCCTCTTTTTAAAAATGATTGAATTATTGCACGCCGTCATTTTCATAGAGTATAAAACCAGCCACCTCTACAACAGGTGAACCCCAGTTGACATGTGCGATGGCGTCAGCGATCCCACCCGGGCACGTCGACGCCGCGGCGGCGGCCAGGCAGGCCCCCGGCGGCCGCAGAGCCCGCGCGGGGAGGCACACTCCCACTTGGATTTCCCCACCTCGGCGGCTCTTCCTACTGCTGCCCGTACGGCACCCCCAGAAATTCCCCTGGCGCCGGGCGGTTCATTGAACCTGGCCTTTCGCCACACGCAAGGCCGCTACAGGGCCGACGCCAAGGGGCGCCGGCGCACCACCTCCGATTCCCTGCTGGTCCCCTCGCGCTTTCTTCCCTCCACCCCTTCGCCCACCCAAAACCACACGCGCACAGAACAACAACAAAAAAAAGTGCTCTGCTCATGCGGTCCATCAGTCCAACTCCTCCTTCCGGACCTTCCCTTCCCCGTATAAAGCCGCCACGCCCCGCCCGGCCGCCTCTGCCTGCGTCGCGTCCACTGACCCCTCATCGTCGCCATGGCTCTCGCCGTCCGGACGCCACGGTTCCAGCCGCTGCCCGCCTCCATTTCCGCCACCGGCACGACCGCCTCCATCGCCGCCGCAACCGGGAGGCGCCGCGCCGGAGCGGTCCGCGCCTCCGCCGCCTCGCCCTTCACCGAGGCCACCTCCGCCTCGCGCTACCGCCGCGACGCCTGGTCCTACGCGGCCGACGGCTCCCCGCCATCCTCCTCCTCCTCCAACGCGGCCGCGGCGGCGGCCGAGGCCGCCGCGTCCGGCCGCCGGGACGACGAGATCGCGCTGCAGCTGCCGGAGCTGCGGAGGCTCCTCGACGCGCTGAGGGAGTCCAGGGGGGAGGGCGCCGCCGCCGGGCCCGGGAGGGTGGCGCTGGTCGGGACGGGGCCCGGGGACCCCGACCTGCTCACGCTCAAGGCGCTCCGCGCCATCCAGTCAGCGGACCTCGTGCTCTACGACCGCCTGGTGTCCAACGACGTCATGGACCTCGTCGGGGAGGGCGCCAGGCTGCTCTACGTCGGCAAGACGGCGGGGTACCACAGCCGCACCCAGGTAAAGGAACACACTCACGACTGTTCATTTGATTCCGTTTCGATCAGTCAAGTTCTGAAATGCCACCGGTATATTCCCATTTGCAATCCCGTAGTACTACAATTTTTGACAATGCACGAGACAAACTTTCATGGAGCAAAAACAGAGCATGCCGGCTACTTCGTATCTGGACAAAAAACAGAGAGCTGGGGTCACATCAACTTACAATTTTGTACCTTGCTCCCCCCTGATTGATAATTAAGAAATTCGTTGTCTCATTGATGCAATGTAGGAGGAAATCCACGAGCTGCTCCTGAGCTTTGCCGAGGCTGGTGCTAATGTGGTGCGCTTGAAAGGCGGCGATCCTCTGGTAATCTGTCAGTTCTCTGTTTGCAAACCTACTACTTACTTAGTACTAGAACGATTCTTGTTACATTTCTGGTGTTTAGCCTAGCTCAGACATTGAATTGGTTAGGAAATTCGGCATTGGTTGGCTCGTGTTCGTTCATGTCGAGTACAAAATCGCTTTAATAGAACCAAAGACAATAATGCGTTAGTTGTGTGACATGTGTCATTTCCAAGTGATGGTTTGATATTACTGATAGTTTGATACTACTATGTTTTATATCGTGGCTGTGACTTGTGACTCGCCAAAGAAGCAAACCATACAAGTGGGTATAGGCTAGCCTCGGTTTAGGTTTGCTTGTGGCTTTTGTTTACTCGAAGTTCTCATTTAACTTATCCAAGTATCAATGCAGAAATACCTCCTTGGTGAAATAACTTGTTGCAAATATATAAAAGGAATGGTATCCTCTGCTTAAGCAGCATAACAGTAACTCATGCAGTGCTTCCTGTATTTTTCTATGTCCATTCTTTTCCCCTCATGTAAGGATTTGCATTTGTACTGGTTATTCCACCTCCTTTAATGTCCATACTGATATAAATCTCTCATAGGCTGCAGAATATTGATGCATCAAAAGGCATTTGCATAAGTGTTAACTGAAAATTGGAGTGATCATGAGGCTACCTGTAGCTGTATTTTTTAAAAAAGAATAAGTAATACAGTACTGGATAATGTGTTTTACTTTTTTTCTCTCTTTTCTCAAACACACAAGACAGTTTTGTATCATTTCATTAAGAAGCAAAGAAAACGTACAAAGGAGAGGAAAAAATCCTCCTCCGACAGATGGCACAACACACGAACATTATAATGCACGCGCCACTTGTTACATTGCAAATGACCCTACAACCCTTAACAGACTAAGTGTCCAGGGTGAACGACCTTAGTAACAACAGCTCGCGTAGCAGTACAGCCACTGCCATACATGAAAGTGCACGCCAGTTGCCTATGGTTTTCAGAAGCACTGAGATACTTGGAGTAGCCACCGTCGAAAACACAGTCATTCTGATGCTACCATTGCTCCCAAACGATCAAAATAATGAGTGAGTTGAGACCTTCTTTGGAAGCTCCCGTGACACTCTTTGGGTTGCCTTTCAAACATTGATAGTGTTAAGTCCAGCAGAGAACTCATTGTTATCACACATCTACCTCTACATGTAAGTAGTCCATTTATATGCAGTATGTTTAACTTTGGTGTTTCCTTCAGGTCTTTGGAAGGGGCGGAGAGGAGATGGATTTCTTGCAGCAGAAAGGAATTAGAGTTGAAGTTATCCCAGGTTTGACAATCTCATTATGTAAGATTGGATATTTTGCTATGTTGGCTGGCACCAGTTATGACTTACTTGAAGTTGAACTCTGCAGGAATTACTTCTGCTTCAGGAATTGCAGCAGAACTAGGCATTCCACTTACCCATCGAGGTGTTGCTACAAGGTAACATTACCATTTTGCACCTATATAATTCGCATTATATGCCCAATTTATACACCTAACTACTGGTTTTGTTGAAATGGCTTTTTCACAAGCTTATCCATTCAATTGGGTTTTCAAGTATCTGCAATGCTTTCTCAAATTCTTTTTTTAGCAATATCTCAAATTCATTTTGATGTTTTGCATGGCCTATTTATTTACAAGAATGTAGTGAACATCATCTTTAATGTTCAGGCTTCAAGCTTTATTACTTGATTGCTTATACTCCAAGTCTTTGCTGTTTCCTTGACCATACATGTACAGACAGCATTGTCAAGGTGCTAATGTTATTTTACTTCAATTTGTTTATCTCATTATTCTGATATCTATGATTAATAAGGATTTTTTAAAAATGCCTTACTGAAAGATGAGCTATACTGCCCCACCAAGAAGCAAATGTTTTGCTCTGTAGCTTGCATTGCTAAATGAACGGAAAGGAACAATAGTTCATTTCTGATGTTGTATTCTACAATGATGCATAGTACTTTATATCTGCTTAGCAGGATATTCTCTGAAACATAATAATCTTTGCTGCAGTGTAAGATTTTTAACTGGGCACTCGAGAAATGGCGGGACAGATCCTCTATATGTGGCAGGGAATGCAGCTGATCCAGACACAACTTTGGTTGTGTACATGGGTTTGTCAACACTGCCATCTCTTGCTCTGAAGTTAATGAAGCATGGCCTTCCGCCAGATACACCTGCTGTTGCTGTAGAGCGCGGGACGACACATCAACAACGAACGGTAATGACTCATAGGTGCACCAATGCATAGGTGTCGGCCTATAAATTTTGTTTAACCTTACTTTACCGTGCTGAATGTTTCTTATGCTGCAGGTATTCTCTGTGTTAAAGGATCTTGTGGATGAAGTAAAGTCCGCTAATTTAGTTTCTCCAACTCTAATAATTATCGGGAAGGTGGTAGCCTTGTCACCCTTCTGGGTTGAGTCTGAACAAGATGCCCTGATTGAGAACTCCTTTGCAACTGAGGCTAGATGACACTAGCGGCTTCTTCTGAATTAAATGCTCGACAATCCTTGTGTAATGCAGTATTCTAGGGATGAACAGTCCCAGTTGAGATCTTAGGTGGGTTTAGTTTCGAAGATCGAGCATAGCTTCGACATGCATATCCTGACATCGTTTCAGGAACAGAGATTTTGAATGATGGATATTACTCCCTCCGTTGAGCTATATTTGACTTTGGGAGAGTTCACCCAACGTCATATATAGATGAATGGAGAGAATAGCGCTCTACTGGAGAAGCTCATAACAGCCTTCACTTGAACGGGCAGTCAGATTATTGTTATTGATCTATCTGAATGCGGCTCAGTTGACTTTAGCAATAGTTGTGTGCTTCTGTAATCTTCAGCGGAAGGTGGGGTCATTCCTGGAGCCTCAGTAGAATGTATAGCTTCCAATTCACTGTAAATCAGTATCTGCCGAAATTTCTTGAATGACTCAAGGCCCCATTTGCAGTGCAGAAATTTTCTGAAATTTCACGAGAAATAGTTTTTATCTAGTGGAAATCAAGAAATTTTCTGTCTCCCAAACATGGCTAATTGTATGTTTTGGTCATTATTTTTTACATAAATATCTTGTGTATGTTATAGAATGGGCTTTGAAGTAACAACTGTGAGACCAGTTGGAATGAAGCCATTTAATACCTTCTGCCTTTTTCTTTTCTTTCTTTTTTTTCTTTGCGAAGATGATACATTCTACTTTTCTTGGAAAATTAAAACCGGCAGATATGTTAACTGCCGCTACATTAAGCTGGGGGGGGGGGGGGGGGGGGGGGGTGGGGGGTGGTGGGAATGACACAAAGAATAGGACAAAGCTTACATAAAAGAAAAATATCATAAGGGTCGTCTTATTCTCATAGGGTTTTTACCGGGGCACCCGACTAGAATTATACCCACATCGGCAAAAGAAAAATGATACTAGTTATGCAAAAATAAATACTAGGAAGGCTACTTTCAATAAGAGCTCCAATTTTAATACTTCATCCGTTTCAAAATAAGTGTCTCGCTTTTCTTTTGTTGGATGCGATTACCACTTCACCCACTTGACACAGGTCAAAATTATGCAGCGGAAAAGATGTGAAAAGGAGACGCTCGTGAAGGCGCGGCAAATTTAGCATGGTCGACTGCTTAGGTAGCCCAGTGGGATAACTGGGTCATAATGGGCTGCGATATTTGCGTCTTTTGGGCGTCGGGTTGAGCCACTTGCAGTGATCGTGGGCTGGTCAAATCGCTTTCCGTTGTAAATGTGAGCCTGGACCTCGTTCAGAAATTTAATGACCTCAAATGCAATCTACTCCATCTATAATCACCGTCCCAAACGAATATACCACAGACAAAAACTCCGATCTGAATAAACACGGCCATCTCACCATCCATCACCGTCATTCTCATCTCCGTTGAGGGGGAAACTGAAACCCAACCCTTTCGCAAAAGAGCGATAGACTGATATTCCATATGCAGGTATGACGAACTCGCCGCCGTCGAGCGCGTAATCGAGCCCATCGTCCTCTCCTTCATCATATTCACAATGAGAAAACACAAGTCCGAGCAACATCTAGATGAATGTCACCGAAAACCAAATTCTCACTAGCCCACGGCCATAGCCATAAAGAACCACAACGAGAAAAAGAAGATGCCATAATACCTTATTTTTTATCGATGATGGCACCTTTGACTCGCTACCACCGCTGAGACGCATCCTCCTCCAGTGCTGCATGCCAACAAAATTGACGACGCTGCTGCCATTATTTTCGACTAAACCACTGAAGAAACCTTAACGCTAACCACCACAATAGCCGCCTCCAAAAGCGATCACCACGCGAAGACTATCTAAACCTAATAGCAAATCAGATGGTGCCTGAACGTCGGGCTTCCCTCCTCCACCGACGATGAGGCCGTCGAAAGTGAGGGGGCCGGCCAAAAAGCATCCCTGTAGGAGTCGTCTCCGCCTCTTTTTTCTTTCTCGCGAGGCGCGTGTGGCATAGTTCCACTGTACTAAATGATGACGTTGGGAAAGTCAGTTTAGGTCAAAGTCCACTGTACAACATCAATTTAAAGTAGTACCGAGGGAGTAAATAGATGAGATGAACTGAATGCGACTGAAGGAAAAAAAACCAACAAGAACACGAAGAGATCCGTACTAGTGAAAGGGAAATATAGAAAACAGAGACACCTGATTCACAGCCTTCGGCGACCTCTCCGGCGCCGGAGTGCGTGTGGGTTGGGATGAATCGACGTCCGGAGTTGTTTTATAGCTACTAGTTTTGAAGATTAGATAGCTTTTAGGTTTTGCTTTGCTTGCTGGTTGTGATGGCGGCGAAGCTTAGGTTTCCGGGATTGGCGGCGACGCTATTCCGGCGAATAATGGGCCTCCTGTTCTTCTCCGACGACGTCGGCGTTCTTATGCTGTCGGATTCGGCGACGAATCTGTGAGGATTTTGTTTCTTCTACCTCTGCTCCTCCGCCGGTGTTCTTCTCCGGCCTGTGGCAGCTCGTCAAGGCGGAGGCCGCCCTCCTCGCGGCGCTTGGCAGGAAGGCTGACGAGCTCATCCCGCCGAAGACGCGCCCGGATATGCTCCGGCTCTGGATGCATGTCGCCGTCGTCGTGGTGCTTCTGGCCGCGCTGGGCGTGCTCGTGATGTGCTGGTGCGCGTGGTGTTGCTGCCGTTGCTGCGGCGCCTGTGCCGCCAGGTGTAGGCGCTTGGTGGCGGTGCCAGGTTGCGGCCTTCTTCCGCGACCTCCGGTGGTTCCACGGACCTGGCAATGGAGTCTTCGGGGCTTCTTTACAGAGGTACAAGGTTTGTTTGTTTCTTCTCTTTGGTGAAAGAGAGGAAATCTTAGTTTCCTGGCGGCGGCGTTGAGGCGGTGGCGATGGTCGTCCCCGTGGAACTTTGTCTTCCGAGCTCTTCCCCGTCTCGCCGACGTCCTTCTCCTCCGATGTTGACGATGAACTCGTGGAGTTGAAGTCCGTAATGGGCTCCTGTTTTGGAGGTTTCAGGTTTCAATCTTCGATACCTCTCACGCGTGGAGACACAAGGGATTCGCGACGTGCCTCGTCGCGCATCGGATCCAGAAGTTCCTGATGATCTCTCGAATGACGCGTTTCTATATGTTGTGTATAGATGTAGGTTTGATCGTGTGTAGCGTGCGTTGAGGTTCAAAGAGTTGTATGCGCACGAACAGATACTACATTTGTACTCAGGTTTGAGAGGTTAAAAAAAAAACAAAAGACACCTGTGTGGGAAGTCATGTCCGGAGCCGTTGATCTCGTTTTGGGATTCATGCAGATGTGTAAGATGAACGGTTAGATTTCACTGATCGTGGTTCTTTTAGCCCTCACTATGTGCTCACAAAGATCTCAAAGTAAAATCCTGGAATTTTAGGGAAATCCAACGCTACTACGTGAAGACTGAAGTCTGAAGAAAACGTTTCGTGGTAGATCCACGAGCGCTCTCGCACACACACGCATGCGTTGCGCGCGAAGTTCCTGAGGCACTAGAGTTTCGCAACGCAAGCGAAGTACTTCTTCATCCAATGATATACGGCTGCGTTGCATTATGCCGTCGGCCGGCTGCGCCCCGATCGATCCCTTCCTCAGAAGCGTAGTAGGAGTAGTTATATGTCGCTACAGCGGCGCGGATGTACGGCGCACATACGTGGCGCCGCTGCCCGCCATGGCCGCACGCCCCGCCATCACGCGGTCTCTCTCGAGCTGGGCTCGCGCAATTTGCGATCGGAAAACGACCGGGCGCGCGCGCGAAATCAATGTCAAAGCCGTTTTAAACGCTCGCTGCCGTGCCCATGCCGGTGCGCGCCGCGGCCGGAGGAAACCACGCGCCGATCAGATCAGCAGCCCTCAGGTTTCGGCCCCAAAAACCACCACCCGCGCGCGGCCCGCCGTTTTCGTCCCGCAGCCGCAGATTGGCAGCATACTCCTCTGCCCCCGACCGCCGTGCTGTACTACTTAGACCAAAGCTGGATGCGCGCGGCTAGGCTAGCTGGCACGAGTTCGATAATACGAAGCACGGGGACGACGCTTCGAATGTACGAGAAGGAAGGTGTTCGCCTGGCTTTGCTTGATTCATGCATGTGCCGCGTGCCAGGACGCGCGTTTACTGCGGACGTACCACGCGCAGTTATTTCGCCCCGATCTATCATCGATCGGTCGATCCACCGACCTGGATCGATCGGCATGCACGTCGTCGTGAAGCCATGTCACCTGTGTCGGTCGGTACACGCGGCGTGTCGATCCGGTTCCTGCACCTGTAGTACAATCTAGTACTGACAGTGGACTCACCAGGAATGACGGAGGCGTCAATCGGGCCGGCTGTAGGATTAACCAACCCCACGAACGAGCATGTGGCACGGAACACATTTGGTTTCGGGGACCAGAGCAGGCAGCTTAGCCAGCTACCGGCCACTGTTCGGCCATCAACATGCGTGGTTATAAGCCTTTTTGGACACGCGAACGAAAGCTAGCGATCGCCTTTACTGCCAACGTTACGGACGTCCGTGACTGGGGCCGTAAGTAGACAGTAGCCACATCCCATCTTCTGCCTATATATTCTTTTCGACCCACTCCCTCTGTTAATTGTCCAACTGTTCCTCGCGGATGGTAGTGACATACTGTCTAAGAGTATGATCGTTTCTAAATCCACCAAATCAACGTGATCTACGATGAACGTGAGAATTGGTCAGCTGCACTACGGAATATGGTGCCTACTCTGTTCCGTATTGATCAATGAGCACAGACTTCTCCACTCCATCTCCCGTCCTTGCAATGGAAACTTTTCTATAAAAAGGATCACGATCTAGTAATGACATTTTTGCTGGGTACGTACCTACAGGCTACAGCCCACAGCGGCCGGCCAGTCTGTTTGCATGGTTGCAGTTGGACGTGGATAACCATACGACACGCACATTGTTCGTCTATACTCGTAGTACCTTCAACCAGTGAGAGAGATCGATGCTGATAGCATTTGATACACGGCGAACATGCACGCAGTTGCTGCGCCATCTCTTTTCCAACAGTAAAAAGACAGAGAATTAGCTGGCCAGCGTGGGTCCCGGCATGTATATCAAAACCAGACAATATACTAGTATAAGAAATTTTGTTACAAACAGAATACCACGCGGATCAGATATATAGTGACTAGTAGTAGTTTAAAAATGCCTCTATTTTTTGTTCTATTTTTTGTTCTTCCCTTCAGGGCCATCACAACTCACAAGAGTCTCATCTCATTAGGTTCTGCGCGGGACGTGGCCATATGCTGAGCAACAGTGCAAACCTATATATATCTCACTTATGAGCGGACACACGGTGGATGACTGCATTATTGGTTCCTCATGCACACGTACTATATGTCTTCTTCAAGCTGTACATTTGTGGCACCATGGCATCATGCATGTTGAAGAAACAGCAAGGATATTCGGCTTTCTAATCTCGGATAATCCTGGATCTTGTGTCTGCTTATCTATCATGCAACAGCGCCGATCATTTATCATCCATCAATTTCGAGTACCAACCCGTGGAAGGAACTAGAAACTCTGATTCACCCTTGAAGAAACTCTGACCAATAAAATAATATATATAAATAAATTATTTTATGACCCTCTATCATAAAAATCTGCCCCGAGGGTTTCATGACCAATTTAATTAGCATCATGATTTTCATATTGTCAAATTTTAAGGTATTTATTCTATTAACGATCAAAGTTAAGAAAAATTTGAATACTACGTACTAACTGTATGTTGTGCGGAGATGACCCTGAAGGAAATAACAAAAAAAAAATCCTAAGACTATTTTGCTCATAAGATATCTGGCTCACCCGTCAATCTAACAATGTGTGCTCCAGTAGCATGTGTACGTAGTAAGTACAGTACATATTAGGGAGCTTGAATAAAATCTACGAGTACTAGTAGAACTAGAGTATGAAGTAGTGCTAAACAAGACCTGAAAAAGGCTGAGGCAGATTTTATTTTGACAAACAGATGCAACAATAATTAGCATTATTACTATTTGACAACAGACGCAATAACTCTGTGTATTAACTAGGCACTGTGTCAACCAACAGTGTCAGATTTTATATTCCTTCGGGGCCGCGGGAACTGAACTGTGAACAGACAATTAACAGTGGGTAAAATAATCCGCGACACCCATCCGACCCAAGTACCCACCCAAGCCGATACCCACTACCCATGCACATGCATGCGCACGACGTGCCTGTCGTAGTGTCGTCGTCCTCGTACTCGACCCGGCAAGCTGGATCAAGCAGCAACAGTTTACTGCTCGCTCGCTCGCAGTTCCTATTTCTCGTCTGTGGAGTGCGTTGCTTGCGCACGTAGAGCCAGGCAGGCAGCCTGCAGCTTTCGGCAACGGTGAGGGGCTGCCTCTCCTGGCACCATGCCAAGAGTCCGAGAGCAGTGAGCACTGGGCCGGCCGGACGGGCAGAGCAAAGCGTCGGTTTCCCTTTCCTCATCCAGGCCAGGAACGTGCAAGTCCATCAATGGCGCGGATCACGTCGAGCACACGGCATCCGGGCCGCGCGCAGCACCCCCATGCCGCAGCATTCATTAACGTCATCCGAGCTCGAGCTCGCTCGCTAGCTAGAGGTAGGGGCCTCGAGTCGAGCCAGATGACAAGAAGTCCAAGAGGAATTAGAGCGTCCCCAAAAGTAAAGGCAGCATCGACTCTCCACGTCATCTAAGAGACAATATAAAAGTTCATATCAACTCTAAAGTAATGACTGGCTCCGCATGTCAATGTCTCAATAAATGTTAGAGACTGCCTCATGAAGAAGAGTTAGCAGACTTATCTCTCTTCTTTTTCTTCAATAAACAATTCTAAAAGTTAGCTAAGAAGTAACCATTAGGGACGCTCTTACTCTTGACGCGGCAACAACTCCCCGTGGGCCGCGCTCTCGATCGGCGCCGTTTCCCGGTGCACGGCCACCCATTCGCCCGCCCGCCCGTTCGTTGGCAACGACACCATTCCATGCATGTGTTTGTTGTGGCGCACGGCGAGTGGCCACCGATGCGCACGGCCCATGCTAGTACTAGCTCCCTACTACTATGGCTTGGCAGCGTGGCTCATGAATGCCGCACAGAGGCGTACTCCTACGCGCACCAATCGAGGTCGACTCCAGCCCGCGGTCAAACGCGTCCTGCTGCCACTGGCGCCGCTGTGTGTGCTACGGCCTACGGCTTCCTCCTTTCACTTTCCCTCACCCACCTCCTTAAATTCCCTCCGGCCACTAGCCAGACCACTACTACCCGTCTCGTCGTCGATCGGCTCCATCATCCCCCGTACGTCCTCCGGTGCCGCGCGCCCGCCCCCGTATACCGGCACCCATCTGGCTATATATACATGCACCGTTCCCTCCCCAACCCGCGCTTCACCCAAACTGCCTTCGCAGCAGGCCTCATCGATCGCACACTCTGTCTGTGCTCACTATTTGCATCGCCAAAACTAGCTAGGAACCGAGCAAGGTTTTGGGGACCTGGTAGCAAAAACCATAGCCAAAAACAGGCCAGCACGTAGCTCTATACCTGAAGTCGGGCGAAGCCGAAGCCTTTCACTGATAAACGTAAACACCTCCGATTTGCGTATAGGAGAAGGAGGAGGAGGAGGAGATGGTGTTCCCCACCGTCCTCCCCAAGGTGGCCGCGCAATGGCTCTTCACGTTCTACCGCGCCGCCAGGAAGCTCCGGCGCCACGCGTTCCAGCTCTACTACCGCAACAGGCCGTCGTCCTCCTCCTCCGTCTCGCAGCAGGCCGCCGCAGCCGGCGTCAGCTCCAAGAGCGCCGTCCCTGACGATGCCGCCCTGGCGGACAAGGCCGTGGTGTGCGACCTGCACGGCGCGCTGCTGCGCTCCACGGAGCTGTTCCCCTACTTCATGCTCGTCGCCTTCGAGGGCGGCAGCCTCCTCCGCGCGCTGCTCCTCCTCCTCGCGTTCCCGCTCGTCTGGGCGCTCGGTGAGCGCCGCGCCGTGCGCGTCATGGCGTTCGTCGCCTTCGCGGGGCTCCGGCCCCGGGACGCGGACCTCGTGGCCCGCGCCGTCCTGCCCAAGCACTACCTGGAGGCGCTCAACGCCGTCGTGTACGGCCGCCTGTGGGCGCCGGCGCGGAGGAAGGTGGTGGTCACCAGCGCGCCGCGGGTGATGTGCGAGTGGTTCCTCAGGGAGTACCTCGCCGCCGACGCGGTGATCGGCACCGAGCTGCAGGTCGTCGCCGTCGGCCGCGGACGCTACTTCACGGGGCTGCTCGCCGGGCCCGCGCCGGGGCCGGAGCTGAGGCACAAGGCCATGAGGGAGGCGTTCGGGGCTGACGGCGGCATGGCCGACGTGGGCGTCATTCGGAGCTCCAACCCGCTTGACCACCTCTTCATCCCCTACTGCAAGGTATACACGCAGCCACTACTACTTTCTTTGTCGTGGGACCCCACCCTTTTTTCTGGCATCAATACGGGACCTCATTAGATTTGCGTGACAGTCAGCATCACAAACGTGTCATGAAAAATAAGCACTGCACACCAAATTTTGTTTTTGTCGTACTCAGGTACTACTCCGTAATGGTGTCAAGATGATAGCTATAGCTTCCTGTTAGCTAGGTTGTGGATCTAATTATAGAGTCAAAATACTAGTCCTATCTATAGATTGAACAAAATATATAGGTACTTCTATTGTACTAGCTTTATGTACTTACGTTTTCTGTTGTAGACGGACTACTAGAGGAAAGAAATACTCTATGATGTACTAGCTGTCAAACGACGGGGCATAGACCATGGGATGATGAGCTCAGAAACCACTTAGGAGTATCAACTAATCCCACTTTTAATGAATCTTCGGTAAACACCGCGTCACCTCACCCACAGGGTTCCTTTAAAAAAAGAAAAAAACTCACTGACAAGGCTGGTTCATCAACTATAGTACTAGACAATAAGCATTACACGAGTCGACCTCCAGAAGGCCACCCGGATGGATCATGTGAGAACTCTGGATCTGCAGAGTTGCTCACTGTAGCCTGTTCAGCCAACATACGCAGAGGCCGGAATTGGCGCATCGCCTGGATATGGATGGGATCGTGCAGGAGCAACCACAGTCCTGCGTTTGGTATAGCCTTAAAACGTCTTGGACCATATGAATACAGTACTCCGTATGAGCCAAGAGAGGATCCGAGTGAGTAAGCTACGTCAAGCCTCCCATCACGAGAGTCTCCGTTCGGCGACGGCAAGTGGCGCCGGCCCCGCCGGCGACTCATCGCCGAAATGGCACGCATGCGTCCAAGCGCGCGCCATAGATGCGCACTTACGGCGCGTTTGGTGGCATTTATGCCATGTTTCTTCTTTTCTCCCACCTCGTCGCCGGCCCTTGCTGTGTCGTGCGCACCTGGCCACCACCACCATGGCCGTGAACATGGGCGACGAGCCCGTGTCCTCTCACATGGCGATCCCATGCACTGTTCTTGGGGGCCGGATCCTGTTTGCGTGGCGCACATCCGGCCGGGACCCCTCTGCCGTCGGAGCGTTCTCGTTGTGGTTGGACACTTGGGACGTCGACCTTATTAGGCTGCCCGCACTGGGACACGCTAAAGCTCCCTCCAGGAACGTATAGAGGAACGAAGCGCTGCACCGGTTCCCTCGAATACTTCCGCTATCGAAGCGGAAGCCCCGCCCAGCTCGCCTCCCACCACCGCTGCCCCAACCGCTTCGCGCGCGCGTGCCGGAGCCTCGCTGTCGCCCCGCCGCCCGCCCAAGCCGCACAAGCCCGAAGGAGAAGCGGCAAATCGAATATTGGAACCACAAATTGAAGATTGGAAGCTGCAAATCAAAGATTCGAACCACAAATCGAAGATTCGAACCACAAATCGATGATTTGAAGCACAAATCGACGTGCACCTGGCTCGCCCTCCTCCCCACGCCGCCGCGGCCGGCCATGCGCGCCTCCGCCTGGCCCTTGCGCCCCACCTCGCGCTCGCGCGCGTGGGCACCTCGTCGCCGTCGTCCACGCCCAAGGCGCCGCTGCGGGAGGCGGACCCGCTCGACCTCGCGCTGGCGGAGCAGGAGCCCAAGCTCCACCTCGCTCCCGGAGCCCGAGGCGGCCGACCACCTCGCCCAGCTCGCCGACGCGCTCGCGCTGCCACCGCCGCGGCGTCGCGCACCGCGACCTCAAGCCCGACGGGGGAGCGAGGGAGGAGGAGGAGGAGGAGGGGCGCGGCGGCGCGAGGAAGGCCGATCGGGGCGGAGGAGCAGGGGAGCGAGGGAGGAGGAGGAGGAGGAGGGGCGCGGCGGCGCTCGCGCGGGGGGGGGGGGGGGGGGGGGGGGGGGGGGGGGGGGAGGAGGGCCGCGGGGGAGGACCGGCGGCGCAAGGGAGGCGGCAGAGACGGGGAGGCGCGCGGGCGAAGCGAGAGAGGATAGGAGAGTTCGAGAAAAGAGAGGAGAGGAGAGAGAGAGAGGGGGAGAAAAGAAAAGAAAAAGGAAAGAGGAGGAGAGATGATTGAATAAAATATTGAGTAGTTGGGATAGAGGAAGGATATAGAGGAATGATGGGTGCGGGAGAAATAAATTTAGAGGAGAGAATCTCGATGACTAGGACAGAATATTCCTTTTAGAGGAAAGATATAGAGTAACACGAGTGCGGAGAGCCTTACGCGCGTAGGGTATGCGGCAGATTTACTTCCTGTTGAGTCATAAATCCGGTTAGTCAGGGCCTTAGGGGACTAGTACTGCTTGCTGGTTTTTACTCGATGGGGACTACCGAACGCCAAGTTGGGCAGGCTCTCCCAATGGTGACCGTCCGACACGGGCTATTATGCTCCATGAATGAACACGACTGATGCTGCTCCACCATGTGGTTTTCATACGTGGATGGCGGGGGTTGTTTTGAATTATACGGGAGTGAGTTAAGAAGCATGGGACAGAAAGGAACGTTCCAGACGCACAGAAATTTCCAACAAATCAAACATACTCGCAAAGTGTTCGTATAATTAGCAACAGTTCTCGCAACAGTATCCAAGGTGGTTACGAGTAACGAATTTGTGAATTCAAACGTCAAATTTGCATGCCAGTGATCTGCGTCAAAGTCTGATAGAGACGCTTATTTATGGATCTTAATGATATTCATAACGGGGATCATTCAATGAGCTTTAGACCTGAGAGTGCTCGTTGTGTTGACATAATTCATGAGAATGGGATTTTGCGCCTTGATTTTCTCGTATTTGTTTATAATCAAAAGTATATATCACATTTTTTATACTTGGAATATATATCGAACTTAGTTCTCAAAATCCGATTCATCTTATCTTTAACGAAAAAATAAATTTTACCCGGCCATCCAAAAGTTCAAAGGCCTCTATTCACATATAATTGGACCTTCTTTTGCGCAATATATGAAGTACCCAGATCATTTATGAATATTTGACCATTTTTTTAGGGCAAGTACACATACAGCTTCTAGTCAGATAAGTCATTTATGAATAGTTGGACTTTTGTTTAAGCAAATAAATGTAGTATATGGACGGAAATTATATTAACGGAAAACTGGAGCTTATTTGCAGCAATTAATGTTGTAGTTCGCGAACCCGCAACTGTTGACCATTATCGAATTTCAAACTTGTGAATTGATAATACTTGAGAATGAAACAATCTTGTTAAATGTCATTTCTAATTAAATGGATGAATGACCTGAACCAATTTCTCTTTGCACATTACTATACCCTGCTATAGTTGTTGGGGTGAAAACCACTTTCCTTTACTAACCAATAAATATTAATTGTTTCATTTCAATGATATTGAGATAAGTTTTTGCAAGAGTCCTTAGATAAATTTAATAACACTAATGATATGTAAGGTGGGATGAAATTCCCTCCGCTTCCAGGTCAAACATTTATATTGCTAAGAATCCTTAGATAATTTTACTAATTCATAATGGTTTAACAACATATGAATTATATAACACAAAAGTCTTATATTGTTAAGTTACTCATTTAGAAAAAAATGATATCCAAAGATGTGAACTTCATTTTGATGGATATGTCAAAAACTGTTTGTTTGGACTATCTAGTTGAATAAATTCATTACTTTCGCGCAAAAATTCCAAATTTCCTAGAGTTAAATAAATTCATTACTTCTCAAAAAATCATTACAATAATCTTCATGTTAAACATTTCGACATTTCATCATGGAAGACATTTTTATTGAACTCACAGATAACAAGCTTTGGTTTCGTTTGTTGCAGGAAGTTTACGTGGTGAGCCGAGAGAGCGCAAAGAGCGCGAAGCTGCCGCGGGACAAGTACCCGAAGCCGCTCATCTTCCACGACGGGCGGCTCGCCTTCCTCCCCACCCCGGCCGCCATGCTCGCCTTCATCCTGTTCCTGCCGCTGGGCGTCATCCTGTCCGTCGTCCGCATCAACATCGGCATCCTCCTCCCGTACGAGATCAACTTCGCAGCCGGCGCGATGTTCGGCATCCGCTTCCGCGCCTCCGGCCTCCGCGCTCCTCCGTCCGCCGCCGGCGCCGGGGAAGGCGGCAAGCGCAGGGGCGTCATGTACGTGTGCACGCACCGGACGCTGGTGGACCCCATCATGCTCACCGCTGCGCTGCAGCGGCCCGTGCCGGCCGTGACGTACAGCCTGAGCCGGCTGTCCGAGGTGATCGCGCCCATCAGGACGGTGCGCCTGACGCGCGACCGCGCGCGGGACGCCGCGACCATGTCGCGGCTGCTGGAGCAGGGCGACCTGGCCGTGTGCCCCGAGGGCACCACCTGCCGCGAGCCTTACCTGCTGCGCTTCAGCCCGCTCTTCGCGGAGCTCGCCGACGACATGGAGCCCGTGGCGCTGGACGCACAGGTGACCACGCTCTACGGCACCACGGCGAGCGGGCACAAGTGGCTGGACCCCGTCGCGTTCTTTGCCAACCCGGCGCCGTCGTACCGGGTGGAGTTCCTGGGTCCCGTGCCGCGGGAGTGGACGCGCGCCGGGGGAAAGACCGGCGCCGAGGTGGCCAACTGGGTGCAGCGGCGGCTCGGCGAGGCGCTCGGCTTCGAGTGCACTGGCCTCACTCGCCGCGACAAGTACATGAAGCTCGCCGGTAACGACGGTGTCGTCGCCAAGTAGAGAAGGGCGCTGCAGTAGCTGGGTGTGTTTTGTATGCATACTTACGTGCTGGGTAAATTAAATGATGTGTCAATTAGTTACTGTGATCTCTACCGTTCGGTGGAAGTGGAACGGATCTTTTGGGTCTCTTTGTGTAAAGAAAATTCGATTGGCCGTGAAAGCTGATCGAATCGTAGATGCTTGGATTGAGTTCAAATCAAATACTACTAGTATATACTATTCCGTTAGATCGTTTGGCCGTATCAGCATCTTCTTCCAGCAAATTCTACATGGTGAGCATCACCACCGTGCAATGTTAATCCATATAGTCCATACTACCACACCACCTCGATCCATATAATCATACTACAAGAACCATCTAGAAAATTTGAAGTACATGTTTTTAGGTAAAGTTTTAGAACCTTGGCTCTTGAACATGAACGATGAAGGTCTGTCCACCAAGGTTTACAATACTGATGGAACCGCTACAATTGCTTGGGGACGATTTTGCTGTTTTCGTTGAAACCGCTCGGAAAACCGTTCGAACGACTAATTGAATTTGGATGAAACAAAAACCTCAAACTGAGAGGTTTTAGTGTTTTACCACCGGATTTGAGTGGTAAACTGAACTGAGAAAAAAAAATCTACTTTTGAAAGAAAACTGAACGGTTGTAGTTGTAAACTCTGTTTTAGCGGTTTACTACTCGGTTTTAGCAGTCGTCGGCTCGGTTTTTTATTTTTTTTAAATTCAAATTTGTTCAACTTTAAATACCGAAAACCGGCCAAAGCTAGACTGATTTTCACAAAAAATTGTCTAGTTTTAATCGGTTTTGCAAACCCTGATCAGACACAAGAAGATGATCATGGTTCCTCATTGATGATCATGTCTTCCAGAAAAGATAAATACTATCTTCTTACACCTTTTACCATACGTAGGGACCTACATATGGTTTAAGAAGATAGGTCCCTACGACTTAGCTTTTGAGTATGGAGAGAGTTCGCGCAAAAAAAAATTTATATAAGTTTTTAAATTTTAGAGTTTCGTTTTGCATTTCGGATTTAGGCCTCAAATTTCGTCCCTGGCTCATGATCAGCGCGCGGCGCGCACGGCACATCAAACTCCCCGCGCAACGAGGCCACGAGCTCCACACTAGGCTCGTGCTAAGCTCGGCCTCGAGCTCGCACTTTGTGTAGCGGCGGCCACGAGCTCGGTGTGTGCTCTGCAGGGAGAGGCCCCAAAAAAAAAAAAACAAGCAGATGGGGAGAAGAAAGAAGGTGGGGGCAACTTAATTATTTCATGCCTTAATAATGTTTGAATTGTCAACTATGTCGTAAATAATCGCAAAAAAAACTATGTCGTAAATGTAAATGGAATACAATTACAATTAGATAGCGTACAGTACGGGATAAGCACTCTGACAAATACTAGTGCGAGATTTGGTCGGAATGTTCCTTTCTTGTCTGCTGACATAAAAGGCTGAAACGTAAGATCTGGGCTAACAGCATGGAAACGTTACAACCCAGATTTGCACTTGCCATCAAACATGGCATCAAGCAATGGATCAGGAGGGAACTGGACAAGCCCAAATTGATGAGAATCCACAACATCAAATGTGGAAACAAAATGGAAAATCAGGTGGGGACTTTGTCTCTCCCCCCACACCCCCCCCCCCCCCCCCCCCCCCCCCCCCCCCCCCCGCCCCGTTGACCCGTCAAAAAAAATGTGGAAACAACCCACATTTGCACTTGCCATCAACTCAAGCAGCCTGTTCGGCTGCTTGATTCGCAGCCAGCTTCTTTGCAGCAGCTACAGTGTTTCAGTTATTTCTTCAACAGTCACTACAGTGTTCGCAGTTATTTCTTCAGCAGCCGCTACAGTGCTATCAGCCTGCCGAACAGGGCCAAGAGCCATAAAGCCCAGCAAAACATTCCAAACCGACGAATGGCTCAATAGATCCCGCGCCTACCGTTAGCTCAGTCTCGTAGCCTGCATGGGCAAAAGGCAAATCTGCGCTTTGGCCGCCATGATATTTGCAGCTGCAGAGGCACAGCGGAAAGGAAGAAAGGATCAAAGGCGGTCGACAGACAGCATCGTCTTTGGAGAGTGAAGTGAAGAGAGAGCTTCTGTAGGTCTGCATCAGGTGGCCCTTTTATCGTGTTGAAGCAGTTTGTATCCCATGGTTGCTACAGTGAAAGCAGAACGGCCGCCGGCGCCGGGAGCATCAGAAGAGAGTGCGCGTGGCTGCGGTGCTCCAACCACCTTCTCCGTCGTCGATCGATTGCTCGTCAGTGCTCCGGCTCCAACCTGTTGCTGGGTGTAAGAATGCGTAATGGAAATGGTTGATGCAAGGCATGCGAACTGCCGAATTTGGCTCCTTTATGTGCGCTGTTCCGTGAAACCAAAGTGTATACTCCACATGACATTTTGCATATCAACGTGTTTGCGCTTGTGTTAGCGTCTGCTGGTTTGTAATGACCATTTCCCGGACATTGTAATTTCTGCGGTCGCCGGCGATTGTGCCACACACCGTGGTTAACTGAATCAATGCCTGCCAACTAGAGTAGCGAGGATACAATTATATAACGGAATGCTAGTGTGTGCCAAAAGTTGTAGAGAAGCATTCAATTTCAATGTTTATCATTGAGAAACAGTTAATCAAGAATGAATTTTTTTTTTGGGAACAATGATTTGTCTGGTCCATTTTTTATGTGGCAGGGGTTTTTTTAGTTTCCAGAGGAGAATCGTGCTGTGCATTGAACTTTCGCGTTGTTAGTCCTTATGATTCATAAGTTCTCTAGTTTATTTGCTTTGGTTATTACTCAATGCTTCATCTTTTCGGCTCTGCATGGCATGCAGGACGTGCTTGGGCTAATCCCTCACAGAAAATTAAAAATCGTTCGGTGAAGCTACTCGATACTCGACTGCATCTGTCCTTGCACATAACTTTTGAGAACAAAGTGGAAGAATGATGAATGATTGTCAACAAAATCTGCCTACTAAACAGAACAAAACTAAGATTTTTTTTATAAGAAAGAAAACCAACAAGATTCGAAGTTCCCACTAGACTAACAAAATCAAGGGACCGACACTGCAATTTTTGCCTTTTGCAAAAGCCAATGTCAAGCTAAGCCTCACATCTCTGACAAATCAATTCTTTTCCTTCAAAAGCGGCTCAACCATTTCTTATCGAGGAGCTCATATTCTCCAAGAGAATTTCCTATCGACATCCCGAGAAGTTCAACTGAAACACATATGAACCTCGTACGAGCAATCAAGCTGCGCCGCATATAAAATCAGAAAGCCAAATATTCGCCCTCAATCCCGATGCACGCACCCCGATCCGACACGAAGAATTCTTTCACCTCCAAAGTACTGCTCCTCCTCCGGCCAGCTTTCTCCCTTGCCCTCTCTCGGTAGATCTCCCCCCTGATCGAGCAAACCCTTTCTTTTTTGCTTTCCCCCGTGCATTTCTTTGCCACCCACCTGTTGCATTGCGTGTGCTCCGGCAAATTAAAGCTCCAATCCTCACCTCCCAAGTTTCCTGTTATTCCTTCTCTCCCCCTCTCTCCCCTGCCGCGGAAGGAACCTGCGATTCGGCCTGCTTGCGTCATGTGTTATATATACGCGCTGCGCGCAGGGAAAGCAAGGCCCTACTTTACACCTCTTCGTCCAGTAGCTGTCGTCGACGATCGTTGCTGCTTCTTGCCTTGTTTTGATTGGGAGAAGATCGAGGTTGAGAGAGATGGGTCTTAGGCCGTCGAACCGATTGGGCTTCCTTATTGTTCTTGTTGTCATCTGTGGCGGTGAGTTTTTCATTCTTCACGTGCTAGGTTGAGTTCAGGGTTGCATGAAGCATAGTGTGAAAGTGCTTGTTTCTCAGCTATGAGTTGTTTACAACTTATAAATCGATTGCTCTTCTTGATTTCACCTGAGTTTTGGTCTTTTTTTTTTGTGTGTGTAACTGAATACAAAGATGTTATTTGAAAAGTACCACACATCAAAAGAAGCGGAAGTAAAGGTAACTGCGTAAATCCTCACACGCACCTTCCGTCTGATCCCACAGGAACAGAGCAACGGATAGCAGCAGCAGCAGCAGCCGATGGAACGAGCCCGCACAGGCTGCTGGCCACCGTCTCGGTGTCGAAGCCGTCCTACGCCACGGTGACCACGCCCATGTCGGCCACCGCGGACCCCGACACGGCGCCGGGGAGTCCGTCCCCGGCGTTCCCGTCGTTGGCAGCGGGGAACGGCGGCGGCGGCGGCGGGTCGTGGTGCGTGGCGAGCCCGAGCGCGAGCCCGACGGCGCTGCAGGTGGCGCTGGACTACGCGTGCGGGTACGGCGCGGACTGCTCGCCGATCCAGCCCGGCGGGGCCTGCTTCAACCCGGACACCGTCAAGGACCACGCCTCCTACGCCTTCAACAGCTACTACCAGAAGAACCCCGTCCAGACCAGCTGCGACTTCGGCGGCACCGCCGTCCTCACCAGCACTGATCCCAGTAAGCAGCTCAACGCCTCTGATTCGCAACCACGACGCGATTGTTGTCGTCGTGGACTGTTTCTTCTGTGACCAGTACGGATACGCTTGACAAAGCATGCATCTGACACTTGAGCAATTTTCTCCCCCAATTCTTGCAGGTTCAGGGTCATGCCAGTACCCAGCATCAAGGTAAACAACAGATCATATATATATGAGCCACGAACAACAACCAGAATAAAAAGGATGCGTACATTGAAACGGCGGCTAACGTTTTTTCCCCCCTGTGACGTGATATTGCAGCGGCGGCCAGACCACGATGCCCCCGCCATCCCCGATGACCGTGACGCCGACCGCCCCGATGACCCCGACGCCGACCGTCCCGATGACGCCGACCACGCCGGACACCACCACCCCGACCACCGGGACCCCAATCTACGGAATGACTCCTCCGGACTTCGGTTCAACGTCCCCTCCCAGCTTCGGGTCATCGTCTCCTCCGGACTACAGCGACGTCGGCGCCGCGACAGTAACAGGGCAGGGCCGTTGCGCGGTGGCTCTCCTCTGCATCCTCGTCGCGACGATATGTCTGCACATCTCCAAATGAGGATGACGCAGTTTCAGTTTCAGAAGTTACACGGCGCGGCGCGCCCCGTTCGTGGTGGCAGAAAGACGGACGCAAAGTCACATGGCATCGCTCCGGGGCCCGCATCTCCGTGCTATCGTCTGCCATTCTGCCTGGCCCCCGAGCGAGCGAGCGGAGCTGCGAATCTGTTTAGCGTTGTCAGAAGCGTGGCGGTGCGGCTTCCAGCACCGCCCCAAGTTGTAGCGGAAGCATCATATGTTTATATTGGCGATTCTGCTATTGTATACTTAGGAATTTATGCGAAAATTTCTTTCCTTTTACCCAGGGCATTTGGTCTTGCTACATAATAATTTCATTCATCAGTCGAAGCAGAACAAATAATGTCAGATATTTCTGCTTCCTGAAGTTTTACCCTCCGATTCAAGCTTTACTTCATACATAGTTTCATCTTTTCAGAGGGTTTCGTTAGTTGTTGACGTACATATGAAAACTAGTAGTTTCATCTTTGCTACATAATAATTTCATCATTCGAAGCAGAACAAATAATCTCAGATATGTTCTTCTTCCTGACGTGTTACCCTCGGACTCAAGCTTTGCGCCATACGTAGTTTCATTTTTTCAGAGGGTTCCGTTAGTTGTAGCTTGTGAATTAACTAGTGTTGCTATGCCGTTGTTGCCACACTTGCTGTAGCTCGAATGCTTCCATGCCTTCAGTGATTTTTTTTTTTTTAGGGAAATGCCTTCAGTGTTTTTTTAGCTCCATGCCTTCGGTGATGGGTTTCTTCGGTTCAAACTCGACGCGCAACTTATAGGCCCATGTAGCGATGCAGGCATCCTCAAAATCAGGCCTCTTACGGCCCGACCCTTTGTCCGTCCCAGCCCATCAGACTCGCAGGACGAATTACTTTCGGCCTAACAATATCCATTCCAACTGGGACATCGAAAATCTGCGGCCCAGAGATGATTGACCCTTTACAAACCAGTCGTGTTTGCCCCGCGAAAGCCGATTGGAATGGAACCAAAATCCGCAAGCAGCGCCAAGCCGCCAAACGAACGGAGTCAAGAACGCATGGACACACGGCGACAAGAATTCGTCACAACAAGCGTCGCGTCAGGCATCACTGCTGCACCAGAACAATACACGCCTCCATCAGCACCCCGCTGGATGACACCGCCACGTCGACAGCGAGATGCGTAGCCAGGAATCTGGCTCATCATCACGCGCGACGGCGACGTCGTCCCGTATCGACGTAAGCTGGCCGTAGGCGATTACCGGATATGCCCGCACGTTGGCCCCCGCCCCGATCAGGCTCTATGACTGTAGCTCCATATGCGTCGCTTTTGTTGCCAGCCCATGCATGATGCATACTACGCTGTAGGAGAGCCTTTTCTCACGGTGGTGGGGGACGAGACAGCAGCTGCATGCGCCGGGGGGCCGGCCGGGGGCATGGGGAACGGTCCTGTGTGCGCCCAATAATGCCTGCCGAAACCGAACTGTCCTGTGGCTGCCGGGATGGCCGGCGCCACGGCGTTCGGAGACGGCAGGCGCTAGTGGATGCAGCTTTGGGTTGGGCGGATCGGTGTGGCACGAAGCATCCGCAGCCTGTAATGTCCACCGGCACGAGGACATGGCCAAATGCGTGTGCCTGCCCGGGACGTATTAGCCGTAAAGAGGTCGCAACGGCGCCTGGTTTAGGGCATCGAACGATCCCCTTTGAACTCCTCCCCTGTTCAACGGTAAGAAGTGAGTAATAACGACATGGATTCTTGCTTCTCATGGATTTTGGTCACACCTTTCGTGAGGGTGAGGTGGTTGGGTATGGATTGGGGAGCGTAGCTAGCTACAAAGGCGATGGTGCGTCGTGTCCGCGCCATGACTCCACGAAACCAAACATTCCCGCGTGTGTCATGTCAAACGCTGGAGCAGCCACCATTAATGGACACCACCAGAGAGTTCATGTGACGAGGCAGACAAGTCACTAAATTTTCCGTTAAGGGTGGTGGAATCGTACGAACTCCGAGGATTGGTAGATCGACGGGGAGCAAGGGCTAGTACTAGTAGTCTAGTACCCGGTAATATTGCTAATTACAGTAGCTGCTGCGGCACCATTACTCTGATCCGATCCACTCCACTCGCTAGATCGGCGCCTCGTGCCGTCTCTAGAGAAAGCCTAAGAAGGAAATCTCGTGGTTTAACCGAACCAAACAACAAACAGACAGACGCCCGCAAGTCGTGTAGTACCAACCCACCCACCACCAGCTCGTGGTCGTGGCTGCCGAACTGGGCAAAACGACACGGACGAGCCAGCCAAGCCCGCGCCAACCGCAGATCGAAACCGGCGTCGTCGTCGCGATCCCAGTCCAAGTCATCCGCGGAGACGTGGAGCGGCGAGCGTGCACGGGCACGCGCGTCGCGATCAGCACAGGTCAGAACCCCGCCGCGGGCACGGGACCACGGCCACGGCGGACGGGCGGCGCGGCGCTCACCAAGCCGTGCGGCGCGGCGCCGGGCAGAGCCAATGATTCGGCTGGCTCCTAATCGGCGGCGGGCGTAGCACTTGCCACCAACTTGAAGCGGCCGGCTCGGATCAACGAGTGAAGAAACCCCCGTTTCATCAGCTCGTTCCGGCTCGGCTACGGCGGCCAACCTGGGAGGGAATGGTGAGGTACGGTGACTTCCGTTCATTCGGGTTGGTGTCCGCGACATACGCAAAACTGGCCCTTGTCCCGTCCCTCCCCTGCACGCCTTTCCAGTTCACGCGGCAGCGTTGTGGTCCGCCCGCCCCGCCTTTGGGGTACCGGTGATCGTCTACATCACTCACTCCTCTACTTGTGTGACGGAGCATATCGGTGTTGCCGTATACTCGTGTTATCTGAGTTTTGGATGCAACATAAGACGCAGCTACCATGATTTGGTCATGCCTACGGAATCACGGATTTAGCTACGGCTTGGTTTGTTTGCACTTGTTTGTTGTCAGTTGTCACGATGAATACCAGCTCAAAACTCGGGAGTTTCACAGGATTCTTGCTTCTGATACTTTTTTTTTTAAACACAATACACACACTCACAAAGACACACAAATACTTACTTTTATGAACACACACGTCACTTTTACTCTTATTTTTATGCTCTTTTTTTAGCATTCATTTTTGTTTGTCATATATTAGATAAGTTGAAACTCCTAATATATTCTCCTGTGAGTAATCTATATTGTTTTATCTTTTTTTCTATTTTTTTTCTTTTGAGGAAGATATAATCATGAATATGCTAATTCATAAATACCATCACCCTGCAATTCATAATAGCATGAGTTTTATGCATGGTTCATAAATACTGTCCTGGAGTTGAATCACTATATATACGGTACTAGTTATTCTAGATTATGAATGGGCAGAGAAATGTCAAATTATTAGTTTGCTGGGAATTGAAGTTTACGTACTCCACATGATTCGTTAAACTTGCTCCAAAAACCATATTGGTCTGATGGTTTGACGGGTCAAAGTGTCCACGATCCTGGTTGGCATGTGATGGCTCGCAGACCCAGCATTCCGCGACCCAGCATGTGCGCAGATTCCTAAACATGCACCAGAACTGACCGCAGAGGATCCGCAGAAGCTAGCGGAGGGAATTTGATGAGCCGCGACAGCTGTGACCCGGCGTACAACCATCAAACCATCAGACCCGACGAATTTAAAAAAAGGCGCAAGAAAACAGCCAACTCCGTTACCCGCGGATGACGTGCCGAGGCGAGGCAGGCGATGGTGGCAAAAGGGGCCTGTGTCAGCCAGCCTACGCGCCGTGTGCTCTAAATCGACGCGCCGTGTGCTGTGCTGGTGCCGGTCATGCTGATGCCGCCGCAGTTACTGTTCTTCTCTGTCAGTTGACCTCATCCCGCGAGCCTCTGCGTGCTCGCTACTTCTCTCTTTCGCACGCACTCTCCGCCGCCGGGCGCCTCGGTTCTTTTTTATCTCTCGTCCTCGAGCTTTCTTTCCATCCCGTTTGTCACCGGTTTTACACACTACCGCGCCATTTCTTTGACTGCCCGCTCCACCCGTTTCTCTTTCTCCCCGCTTCACTTCTTGCTGATCCAGCCATTAATGCCACACCAGCTACATCCACTACCTCCCTCCCTTTTTACTCCCCTCTCTCCCCCTCTAACGGACACGGTTCCTGGTACGGGTAGAATCCTCGTCCTGATTTCTGTTTTCTATCTGGGCTATGTGTGCTATTTGCTGAGTTCCGCACGGTCCTTTGTTTTCTGTTCTTGATGTTTCAGGTTCTTTGCTTGAGGGATGAGTGGAAGGAGGCCTTATTGCAGAAAGAGGTAACCTTTAACTGTCTGCTCATGTGACGGGATTGGGATCAGAAAAGAATTTTTGGTCTTTTTTGTTCTTCCAATTTTGCCTTTCAACTCCTGATTTGAGCCTCCTGCGTTTATTGATGCATTTCGCCAAGAGAGGGGGAGAGGATCAAATCTTGTTTGCATCTGTCTCTGAAAGACGGTTCTTGAAAGGAACAGAAAATCGTGTGTGGTTGGGCTTGGTTTGCAGGGTTACCGCAATCTACATTTGTTTGTACGCAAGTTCTTCTCTGCTATCTTGTTTTTAAGTGCCTCGCTCTGCGTTATGCAGGGAGAAAATTTCGTCTGCACCTGTTGCTGATGCGCATTAGGGGATCTATGTTGATAGGATACAGCTAGTCGCGCAATCTTGACTGAACTTTGACTGTTTTGAGCCTGGTAGCGGCCATGGGCTCCGGTGATCTGAGCTCAGAGATGAAGAGGACGGTTCTCGGCCTGTCGCTGTGGGTCTGGATTGCAATCGGCGTGGTCGCTCTTCTCGTGGCCATCCTGCTGATGATATGCATTTGGATGGCGTCACGCCGGAAGACAAAGAGAACAATGGATAATCTCAGGCAGACACAGATCCCCATCTACTCCAAGGAGATCCCAGTAGACCGGGTTGGTGGGCGTAGCCTAGCGCAGACAATGCATGAGCGTGAGCAGCCTAGCTTACCGCCGCAAGACAAGCACGCTAACCGGGAGCCGGTGACGACGCTGGCGCATATGGCACTGAGCAAGTCCTCAGATCACGATAACATGAGCCAGGGAAGCTCGGTTTGCAATGTCGATCGTGCTGGCAGCGTGCTTTCCGGTGAAGATGGGAGCTCAGGGCCCCGCAGAAAACCAAACTCCCCTGCAGCATTCGTGTCGGCGTCACCCCTGGTTGGCCTTCCAGAGTTCTCTCATCTTGGTTGGGGCCACTGGTTCACACTTCGTGATCTTGAGCTTGCTACCAACCGTTTCTCAAAGGAGAATGTGCTTGGAGAGGGTGGCTATGGAGTAGTGTACCGTGGGCGTCTAGTGAATGGAACTGAAGTTGCTATCAAGAAGATATTTAACAACATGTAAGCTCTCATTTGCTTCTAGTGACTGCTCCGATTTTTGCATTCTTTTGATTCAGTTGAACTCGCATATTTAATTGTGATTGAAAGCATATAAAGATCTCTGGGTTTACAGGGGCCAGGCAGAGAAGGAATTCAGAGTGGAGGTTGAGGCTATTGGCCATGTACGGCACAAGAATCTTGTTCGGTTATTGGGATACTGTGTCGAGGGCGTAAACAGGTATGTGAAACTGCCAGGCAATTCAGTGATGTGCGCTCTTTAGTAAGAGCTATACTTCTACAGTAATTTGAGTATGGCATTAAGCATCGTAAGGACTGTTTGAAAATTTTCCATAATGTTGGCTTATAATTTTTTCTAAATTCAACGGAAGGAGCTAATGCCTGAATATGATCTTCAATTTTTTCTTTGATGAAGTGTGCATTCTTTTATAAGACTTTGTAAGTACTTCTAATAGGCTATACCAAATATAATGTTGAGACTTATAAAAATCAATTTGAAAATTGCTGTCAGTATTTACTTAAAAAGCTGACCTTATTAAATTATGGTACGGCGCCACAGCTTGAATACACTGTCCAGTACAATATTATCACCTGGCACAGCAAACACAAGAGAACGAACTACAACATTGAATGCCCGTGCAATAGTGTCACCTGCCAAGAAAGTGTTTGAGAAAACTTCTGTATTTTCTCCTTTTGGAAACTAACAAGAAAGTTTGAAACAAGTAGTCCGAAACAACCCATTTTCGCTACTGTACATTGGTCTGTACCGAATGGAATCATGTAGTCATGTCAATTGATTCTCCACTGGATTGTACTAGTAGAATTCTTCTACCATCTGTGAATTGAAAAATGGTGTAACTGTTATTTGACATGGATTTGTTGGTCATACTACCTAGTGAAGGATAATGCAGTCATTCGAGCGGTGCAAGTTGTATAGGGCTGCTAATACGAGGGAACATAATGATACATATGTGAACACCCTTAATTTTCTGTAGTCGAATCTTTCTACAATTTTTTTTTTCTTTTAGCAGAAGCTTTGCATACCTTGTGTAGAAATTTGTTTTTTTTTAAAAAAAAATCCTCCATACACCACAGATTTATTATGACATCATTTTTTCTTTTAATAGGATGCTGGTGTATGAGTTTGTGAACAATGGTAACTTAGAGCAGTGGCTTCATGGAGCTATGCGTCAGCGTGGTGTTTTCAGCTGGGAAAATCGCATGAAGGTTGTGACAGGAACTGCAAAAGCGTACGTTTCATCATTTTCTTATACAACATAATTTACCTACTACAAACTTTTTGTGCGTATGTTTTTGCATTATCTGACTTGTTTTGTTTTATGATTTATGATGATTGCAGGCTTGCTTACCTTCATGAAGCTATAGAACCAAAAGTTGTACACCGAGATATAAAATCGAGCAACATATTGATCGATGATGAGTTTAACGGCAAGGTCTCTGACTTTGGATTGGCTAAGATGCTGGGGTCAGATAAAAGCCACATTACTACTAGAGTGATGGGAACGTTTGGGTATTCTTTATTCTTACTGAGTCATACTTGTTAAGTATTCACTCGTCTTTGCCACGTTACTGACTCAATACTTTTCATTTGTTTTTAGATACGTTGCTCCTGAGTATGCTAACACCGGAATGCTAAATGAAAAGAGTGATGTTTATAGTTTTGGCGTTCTCTTATTGGAAGCTGTGACTGGAAGAGATCCTGTTGACTACAGCAGATCTGCGAATGAGGTAAATGATTGGATTTTATTAACTTATGTTCCTTGTTTTCATTTCTGTCCATTCATATTTTCCATTGTTTTATTATATTGCTAATCTTTAAAACTTAGCATCATTTTTGGACAATACAATGACATCTGAACTGTATCGCGGTCTGGGTAATGGAGTTCTTAGGACCATCTCCATTATTTTTAATTTTCTACAACCATTAACTTTCAGCTGTTCAGTTATGTCGGTATGTACTTCTGTTGCACAAAAAAATAATGTAATTCTTTACTCGGATGATAACCCTTCCTTTCAGGTCAATCTTGTCGAGTGGCTGAAAATGATGGTCGCCAGTCGGAGAGCAGAGGAAGTGGCTGATCCAAGCTTAGAGGTTAGACCAACTATCAGGTCTCTGAAGCGTGCACTTTTGGTAGCACTAAGGTGTGTTGATCCTGACTCTGAAAAGAGACCTAAGATGGGCCAAGTTGTCAGGATGCTCGAGTCCGAAGAAGTTCCATACCGGGAGGTAATGATTGAAAATCTACCTTAACAAATTACAAGTAAAATATCACTCTAAAACTAACATATTTCTATTTGCAACAGGACCGTAGAAACAGGAGGAGTCGTACGGGAAGTATGGATATTGAGTCTATTGCAGAAGGTTCTAATTCCACTGAGTTTGGAAAGAAGGTAGAAAGGACTGGAAGCTCGACATCAGACCGATCACAACCCTGAGGCCTACAGTTCTATGTTATGTCCTGAGTGGTCTGGTAAATGGTTTTAATCACCAAGGTGATTGCTGTCCTGATAGGAGACGTTGGTAGGTAATGGAGGCAAGGCAGGCCCAGATATTAGCACCTAAATCTAGGTTGAGTAGATGCATTCTTGGAGGAAAAGTTCCAGATCTCGCGTTGTTTGTATATCTTATATGTTGGTGCCTGGAAATTCCATTGGGTTGACGGTTGTTTGAGAAGATAATCGATCAGTTATTTCGTTTCTTGCGTTGTTACCCTCTTAAGGCTTAGGTCTCTGTTTATGGAATTCTGGAGTTAGGATTCGTGTTACTGCTTGCGTTTAGTCAGCTAGAAAGCTGTTTTCATTGTAGCAATAAATTAACATTACCGTTACAAATTAGATTGCTTAAGGCATTTCGGTTACAAATTAGATTGCTTCACAACATTTCCGAAGTTGTTACCCTCTTAAGGCTTAGGTCTTTGTTTACGGAGCGGAAGGCCCTGTAGCCTACTGGGCTCTACGAACCAGCTACTGCAAGAGAAGCTTCAAATCTAGTTGATATTCCGCTAACTACGAACATTTTTGCATAAATCTTATTTTGGTTACTTCAGGTTCCAAAGCTTCAGAAGGCACAAATCGCAACAAAAAAGAAAAAAAGAAAGAAAAAAAAAAGGCTTCAGAAGGCCAAGTACTGGCCAACTCCGTCAGTCTATGAATAAATGCAATTTCTTAACGTAGGAGGCATAGTTAGATCAGAAGAGAATAGTTTCCATCTAATGAAAATACTTTCAGCCCAGACGTACACAAGCACTGTATTCAGGAGTATCATACAAGTTTGCACTCAGGAAAACCGTATCTGATACGCAACAAGTGCAAACAGAACAATGATTTGTTCATGCTATGTCTTCAAAATGATTTGTTGGACACTATTGCGTGAAATAGAAGCACCTTGAACAATTGTCATGAAGAGTCAAGCGAGCCCATTAACTGAAATGAGAAACTTCATATCCATTCGTGTATTTCTTCAGCTCATGTCACTTCTGGAACGAAATAGAGTATGAGCCTGTGTTTGGATCTTTAACAGCTTTGAAATTGTCGACACTCATTCCGAAGCGTCCCAGCACAGAGTTCCCCAATTCTTTTAGCTTTCCTGCACATAAAAAAGGTCCGTTGGCAGCAGTAAGGAATAGGGTACACCAAAAGGCACATAAACATGAGATAATATAAGACAGATAAGCCTGATTCATAAAAATGGCTATCTGTGTAATTCATTTTGTACAGCAGATGTTGCATGGGCAATGTAAACTTTCACTACGTTCCAAGGCACTTCCGATACCATTACTGATTCTTCTAGTAAGTAGATATCGCTATTTCAGTATCTGGCATGAACTCCTAAACTAGTAAGAATCACACAAAAGCAGATTTTACAGGCTATACAGCTTGGTACAATGAGACCATGATCCCAACTCCCAACAATGCAACTCAAGATACTTAAAAAAGTGCAGCATATTACCAATCATTTCTTCCTTCATCTTTTCTCTTTTCTCAGCTGCCAGGGGCTCAAGGCGGAACAGGGATCTCTTGGCTTGTTGATTTGAAGGATCAAGCTCAAGAATTTTTTTCATATCTGTGAAATATCAATAATTAGACACCAGATGCAGTGCACACATTCATGTGAAATGCAACAATGTGAAATTGACAGGCAAAGAAAAAAAATTATGTAGGGGGGAATCTAACCAGCAATAGCTTCATCATAATTTCCGTGCTTTTCATGCGCTTCTGCTCTCCGGAGCAAGGCTTTCAAGTATGATGGATTCAGCTCAAGTGCCTTTGTGCATTCTTTAATCGTCTCATCATATTTCTCCTAAATATATATTATAAGCATTGGGTTTGCTTCTAATGAGGCAGAGAATTAATTCAACATATGCAGAAGACCAAGAAAATAAATAATTAAAAGATCACAAGGTCAAGACTAGACTAGTCAAATCTAGGCTAGTCAAGCATAACATTTTTGTAAAATAATAAGCAATGATCAAAGATTTCAACCATCAAACACCAGATATACCAGGCTAGTCTTGCAAGTTCAGAAGAAAAATTCTAAACAGCGGTTGATAGCAGGTTTATACAAGAATTAAATACTTGCCCATTGTAGGTCAAGAAGAGTAAGGTAGGATTTTGACTAACTGTAGAACTAAAGGAGAGCATCATCATCATGTAACACACTACATACACGACTACAAAATGACAACAACAAAGATTAATCATGCCAAGCAAATAAGTTTAGAGCTGTCCAGTCAGAAAAGGGCTTACCAATTTCAAGAAGCATACAGCACGATTTGAATGGCATGCAGAGCATATATCTCCAGCAGACTCCAGCTCAGCAGCAATTTGCAATGCCATCTCATATTGTGACAATGCTTCGTCGTATTGTCCAGCAGCAAAAAGCTTGTTTCCTTCTGCTTTTGCATCATTGGCTTGACTTCTAGCTTTCTACAGCAAGTAGAAAAATAAATCCTTGTAGCGGGATGTTAGAGAATATTCAGACCCCGGACTAATGGAAATAACTTAAACAATATAAAAAAAACTCAGCCGGGGGGATTGACCTCCACCCGCGGTATTGTGTTAAGAACAAGAAGAAAGCCTTCTCACACCGGCCGAGAAAATCACCGAACCCCCCTCCCACCCTTACACAGGACCCGCTCCCCAGGTGAGACTGGGCCGGGGCAAAGCACCGTAGCCCAGCTGGGTCGGGTTTACAACCATGCTTTGGGAATTGGGAGAGGCGAGGGAATTTTTTAACCTCAGCTAGAAATTCGCTCCCACCGGGAATCGAACTCGAGACCTCAGAGTGCCACTGGAGCTCCTAGCCAACCGTCCAGAAGTCCTTTGGCATAACTTAAACAATATAATGAGGTCCAAGTAACATCTTCCAAAAGGTTGCAACATGTCAACATGATAAAGAATCTGATTGTCATTCACTACATACTGGTCGTTTCTGCTAGCCCAATACTGTATCAAAACACCCCAGTTCGTTGTTGAGCCTATGCCACCAAGTTCTGCTGCCAAACCTTTCATTTTTGACAGATAAGACCGGCATTTTTATTATCTTGCAAAAGGAAACAATATATTTTGCAGCACGACAAGTAAAGTTTCAAGGACAGATTCTATCTACTGTCCACAATGGCAGCTTTGCATATCTCACATGATTTTTTAGCATCAGCTGATAGTTAGCCTTTGCTATGTCACGTTTCCATTCGCTTAGCAGTATTATGTAACAAGGAACAGAGACAACTGATCGTTCACTTAAAACTGTGGTACAACCAAATGATAAAATCAAACCAACGAACTACTTAAAAGGGCAGCCCGGTGCACGTAGCCCCCGCTTGCGCAGGGTCCGGGGAAAGGTCCGACCACTTTGGGTCTTTTGTACGCAATGAACTACTTGCATTCCGAAAATTAATCATCACCGCGTCTTTAACTATTGTAACATCGTAAATGTGAAAGCAGTGCAGCGATGCATACTTTCTATGCAAGGACATCCCAAGGGCCTTACAAATTTAAGAACATGAAGTATGATTCGTGGAAGCCATGGAGTCCATAGTTTGTCACAACTAAGCACTAGACATATAGTATGATCTCCACTTGACAGTTGATTATTACAGTAAAAAGGGAAAATCGACAGGTTCGTGACTACCCACAACTAAATCTACTCGAACCAACCAGGCTAGCAGTGGACTAATCCACTAGTTTTTAGCGCAAAGCTTTTTGCATTTCTGATAGACAACCTGTGGCCCGCACAGCAGCTTTGTATATCTCAAATCCACATGTTTTCTGGCACCAGAAGATAGTTATGCTTGGATTCATTTTCGTGTGCACTTGGTAGCTATTTATAATCAAACCAAGACACTCGATCATTCACCTCGTATTAATGTGCAACACCCAAATCACGAAACGGACATATGGACCACTTGCATTCTGAGAATTGGAGATGGCAGCAACTTAAACTATTGTAACATCATACAAATGCAGGCAGCAAAGGAGATAGTAAGCCTTTTTGCATCCAGCTTTTAGTTGACTTCACAGTTGTTTTTAACCAAACAGAGAAAATCGATCAATCACCTCATATAACCCTGATACAACTAAATCATAAAACACCTATGGACCACCTGCGTCGTGAAAATTGAGTATGATAGTAGCAGTAGCTTCAGCTATGGTAATTTCATAAGTGAATTCAGGCATCACAGCAATTGAGACTTCCTACGCAAGCACATCAAAAGGGAGTGAGGGGCAAACAAATTTAAGAACAAGTAATATAACCGGTTGAAGCTATCATGTTCATAGCTTGTTGACCATTAATTATAGTACTACTAAAAATGGCACCATCCTCAAGTTGCTCACGATATATAAGGGAAATTGAGGGTGGGGTTCATTACTATCAACAGTTAAATATACTCCAATCAACCAGGCTACCAGTGGACTAATCTGCTACTCCAACTCTACGCACGAACCAAGCAACCGATTCAACTGGAGTGACCTAATTCTAGCACCTCGCAACTGAGCCCCTGATTTGGGCACCGCAATAGGCGATCAGCACTCGCAATGAGGAAAGGTAATAAGCACGTGTGGAGCTCGGGACACTACCTCACGCAGCTGCTCGTCGGTGAGCGCGTCCTCAAAAGCATCATCCTCGTCCTCCACCCTCAGCGCCTCCCCGCCAGCCGAGGTGGCCGCCTTCTCCTCGGGCGCCGGTGGCGATGAGCGCGCCGCCTCCCCACCGCCCGCCTGCTCCTCAGGCACTGGTGCCGAGGAGCGCGACGCCTCCCCGCCGGCAGCGGTTGCAGCCTGCTCCGCGGGCGCAGGGGACGCGGGGAGCGTCACCTCCTCTGGCTCCGGCTCCATCTCGATCACCACCATCGCTGGCACTCGACGGCCTGCGCGGTGCGGACCTGGGGTTGCGTCGCCGCCCAATTCAGCTCGCCGGGATCGGGCACGACGGGGGAGCGAGCACAGAGGAGCTTAGCGGAGGCGCAACTGGGTCCGTCCCCACCTTCCTTCGCGGTCGCCTCGCCGCCTTCGTTGCTCGCTGGTCGGCGTTGGAGGATCGATCTGCGTCGGCGCGGCTGTTTGTGTTAGGAACGACAAAGTAGCAATTTGGATTTTCTTTCCCTTCTAATTTTTAGTATTTTAAAATAATTGCCACGAAAAAATATTTTACTCACTCGAACATTGAATTGTTTTACCTCTGAGCAAAATCACTGCTCAATTTACTCCCTCGAACAATTTAGGTTAGTGCAAAATAGCATATTCTTATTTGTCATTTTTTTCCCGACATACAAATTGAATTTAAAGCTTAAATTGTAAGTGACGATAGCTCACACAACAAGCTATGTTAAAATAATTTAAACATATTTTTTTGGCATAATTTTGTATGTAATTATTATTACTATTATCTATGTTATAATTATTTAAACACAGGTTGTTGTGTTAGTTATCATGAATAATCAGGCAAAATTTAAGCTTAATTCAGTTTGTACATCTAGGAACAAAAAAGGACAAATCACGATAAGGGGTACATCATATCAAACTGAATTGTTCGAGAGAGTAAATTAAACCATAATTTTGTTCGGAGGTAAAACAGACAAAATAAATTGTTCGTGAAGTAAAATAGGCTTTTTTCTGTTTTAATGATGTTAGCTCTACATTTTGACTATGTTCAAACATTTGTATAAAATTATTAAAAAACATAATTAATATGTTGAGCTGGTGCTTCGGTATTTTTTAACAAGTTTTCAAATCACGTTGAATCTTTTTCCCCATTATGAAATACCTTCTTCTTCATGGAAAAGGATACTAAATTGCTATCCGATTCCGATCCTACATTGATTCCGATTCTGGGTACAACGTTTCATCATGTAAATCCAGCCGTGAAGGAGTACATCTCGCTCTGCAATGGCTATCTTCCCCGATCAAGCTGGAAACAGATTGCAGAAATATTTGAATGGCGTTAAATTCAATGGGTGAAGACCGTTCCCATCTGGCCCTTCAGCTGAAGGAGGTGAAATTGCTCATGGATGCGCTCCGCAAAAGTTGAGATCAAACACTATCTAAAAGATCATAATAGAGTTGCGCATTGTTTGGCTTCGACATATCCCAAACTTTGCTGCAGGCAATTAATTATAACCCTACTATGATCTAATAAAGGTCTCTTCTTTCGTCGAAAAATAAAATAAATCCAGCCGGCGCTTCCCGTCAGATCAATCGATAAAATAAACTAAATCCTAGCCTACTAAATAAATCTGCAAACCCCAGAGAGCGGTCAGCCACAGGCCACATCCATGCAGTTCTTGGCACGGCCGCTTACACGGACCGCGCGAAATGCGGCGAAGGGTTTCGGCCGGAGGCTCGTCAGCACCGGGAGGGGTTACGGCAAAGGCAGGTTCGTACAGGCTCCACTGCGGCGGGAGGCAAGGGCGGAGCTGCCCAAGCATGCTGCGGGGGACTGACTCCTCGTCCTCGCAGCTCTGAGGCGAGATCTGGAGTCGAGTCACGGCCGTCATATGTAGGTGCATGCTAAGCGAGATCTTGTTGGTGTCCTTGATTTGGTTACCGGTAGTAGTAAGAAGTAGTAAGATTGCATATGCAACTGTCGTGGACAGCAAAAAGTAAAACTGTTTTCCTCGCTAGATTGTGGGTATTGTCTCTATGTTGGAGAATTTATAGAATCATATTGATATTTTGATTGTATATCAATCTATTATCTTGTTAAAAAGAAGAAGCCGAGCCAACACGTTCCCTCTCAAAGCCAAAATGATTCAGCAGACCTTGGTGCGCTTCTGATTCAAGCTCTGAACCTCTGATGTTCATGTGATTCATTGACCACGCGCACCATGATGGGATTCATGATGTTCATGTGATTCATTGACTTTCTTCATAAATGATCCGAAAGTTTGGACTGAATAACTGACATATTGTGTATACCTTTAAGAAATATTCAATACCTCAAATATATTATTAGAACAAATCACGTGAATACTGGATACATTTGAAAATTGTTGGTTTAGGTTTCACAAAATTATGTTTTAATTAAGTCTCGAGTGTTTACGAAGACAATTATAACATAAATATATCTATTGAATACTAAAATAGGAAGAAAATGGCGAAAAGGTCACGTGTGCTCTGGTGGACAGTAGATGGGCTGACTGTTCTAATATATCTCCCAAGGTATTACTATTTAACTTTAGAGACACAAGAGAAGAAATGGGAAATAAAAAGCAATTGTCTCTATTCATGGTTAAAAATGCATTCGTCGGAATATTTCGTACCTTAGAATTGGTATCTTATACTTCGGAAAGGTCCTTGCATACCCACTAAATCACTGTCTCTACTCGTAGTTAAAATGCATTTATCAGGGCAAGAATCACTATGCAAGCATATATATAAACGATATTGAAAAGCAAGCAGCATATATATTTTGCTTTTAACAATATATATGCTGCTTGCTTTTCTCAATTCACATATATATCCAACAATATAATATGGGAACAAATCATGTTTCTCTGAATTCACATTCAAAAATTGTTGGATTAGGTTTTACAAAATTATATACCTTTACTAAATCTCACGTGATTGTGACAATAGTAAATCTATGTTATATGGAATAATAAATTATAAATAAGAAAAATACGAAGAAAATATGGGGAAATATAGTTTGTTCACACGTGCCCTGGCGGACAGTATATTGGCTCACCGTTCTGACGGAAACGAGGGGGAACATGTTCTAGTAAATAGTCATCAACTGTTTACTTCTAGAAACAAAACAGATGCTCCGAAATGGGAAAGAAAAAGCAACTCGCCGTAGCAGCCGAACTGAGGCGTACTGATGCCTCTTGCAATCGGAGTCAACGTCTCACGAGTAGCATCATCCACCTCAGAGATGACGATTGTATCCACCAAACCGAGCGCCAAAATTTGACTCGAGCACCATGTTCTGAAGTTTCAACGGCTCCACTATCGTAGAATGATCGCCAAATGATTATGATAAGCCTCATAATCTTCTAATCCGAACCATCAGACAGGGAAATCTTCTACTACTAATCCCCTTCCCCACTCCACCACTACCACCTGCGAATTAGCATCAGCACAACTCTCTTTCCCTTCAGAGTTCAGAACCTTCTGGGCAGGCAACCGCCTCGGCCTCCAGACCTACCTGACCTGTTGACCAAGGCGCCGTTTGACTTTGAATCGTCAAGTCTTCTCTGTCATGCTACTACTTCAATTCTGTGCCATCTCCATCCGTGCAGCATTAGCAGTTAAAGCACCTGTGAATTGGGAAATTCGAGTGAAGGCGCGGGCATCGTCAACCCGGACAAGCGCGTGGCGTCGCAGCCTGGCGCAGGATAAAAGGCTCACGAGAGCACAGGACGAGAGACCGTGCACTTGCAGACCTGAAAACAGCAGCTGAGAGTTTTTAGATCAATCCTTTGAATCGGATGGCCGGCGCGAGTAAGGTGCGGGAGTGGATGAGGAAGCGGATGGCGCCGAGGAGTAAGGCGGCCGGCAGCGGGAAGGGTCGCAGCGAGGCTGAGGCGTCGGCTTCGATGCAGTCGTCGCCGAGGAGTAAGCTCCGGGCGGGCCCGTTCTCGTCGGCGCTGCGGTGGAAGAAGCCGCGCGGGAACGTGCTGGCGGCGCTGTTCCAGAGGGTGGCGTACCACCTGCTGTGGCTGGTGGAGTCCGTCGTGGTGGTGGCACGGCTCGTCGTCTTCTTCGTGCGCTTCGGATTCAGGCTATGAAAGCTCTGCCTGAAGCAAACCACGCGCGCCGTGCTGGTATTCCGGCCGGACTCCCAAGCGACTCCATGATTCTTTCATTTGTTTTCGTGCTTCTTTGTTCGCCCACTTATGGATCAGTGTGGCATTCGATTCCCATTATCCATCACAAGCTGTAATTAACTTGTTCTTTTCCTTTTTTTCCCCCTGAAGAACGTGTAAATTGTTCCATTGTCTTCACAAGAAGAATTTTCCCTTTTTCACAAAGGTATTATGAGACGAGATGACCGTTGACTCAGAGTTCCACGTCAGAATGCTCTTGCTGTGATACTTCTTCTGTCTGGAGGACAGTTATATATGTCTTGGCTTGCGAACGTTGTCTGATTTGTATGTTGCCATGGCCCAAATCAATGAGCAAATTTGGTGCTGTTGGGGTGGTCAATCAAGAATGCAAACAGGAGCCCTAAAAGAATGATAACCGTATGAACCAGGATTTATAACAATTCACACGAATAAGTTTCATTCCTGTGAGTTGGCAGCCGTCCGAGCCCGTTGCCATCCAAATCTTGGTCTTCAATGTGCGAAGGAAGCCGTGCTGCTCGGGTTGCAGATCAAGGCAGGACGTACGCGTGGTGGTTTGGAAGCGGCCCTGCCTATCCATGTTTCGCATGGACGTCGTTCCCGGGCATGGCCGTGTGTTCCGTGGTATGCGCGTGTGCGCTGCTGTGCGGATCCGCGGCGTGACGGCGGCGGCGCTTCCCACGGGCCCCCATGCATGGGAGGATCTGCGACGCTCGGTCATGACGGTGCGGCGGCTCTGCAAGTCCTGTGCGCGTGGTGACCAATTGACCATGCCATGGTTCAGGCCGTGGATGGAGGATGGTGGTTGTGATTCCGGTGCGCATAGGAGAAGACGAGTGTATCGTTAAATTTCAAGAACAGCATTCGAACAGCAGGTTACATGTCTGTCATCGGCCCTTGCGCGTCATACCAATTTGGTGGTCGACATCATCACATAGACAAATCAAGTATGGCCGAGCTTGCGACAACGATGGGTGGCCGGATCTCGCTTTGTTCGGGAGAGGCCGACAAAAGCCATGTTCATGGATGTTTTGCTTGACTTGATGTCATTGGTATGAAGGTGACCGGCTCCGGTGTTTGCTACACAAGAATGCGGGTAAGACTTCATTCATCCATAAGGAGGTCATTTAGGTTCTGTTTGGATACAAAGTATTTTTTTAGGTTTTAGGCCAGACAATGGTTCGTGAAAAAACTATAGTATTGAAAACTTGAGGCTGTTTGGGTGTCAAATTTACTGTAGTTTTGAAAATCGAAGTATCATCAATAACATGGTATTTTTAGAGTTTCTAAAAATCCACCCTCTATCTTTTTTTTTTCAAAACTGAGAAATGTAGATGCGTACGTGCTGCCGTGATGGTCATCTCACAAGTGCTCCGGTTGCTTTTTTGCACGTATGTACGCAATGTTTTCCAATGCATTTAATCGAAATATAGTTGATACTTGCTGGTGACTATTCATGCATAGTCTTATAAAATATTTTCCTCCCTGTTATCTCAAAAGACATCTCGCATAATTGTCGTGCAAGCCGGAGAAAAAAATATTGGATGTTGAAAAGACAAGACAAAACAAACGTATGAAGCGCATAAAGATATTTAAGATAATATGCTCATTGGTAGCATGCCGTGAATTGACTTCCTATCAGCTTAGCAAGGTAAAATGAAAACAAAAACAGTGAAATATACTCTGCTATCAAACACATTACGATTTTGTTAAAACATAAGAAAACAATGGTATCTAAAACCGTAGTATTTTTGGGGTGTGCTAACCAAACCTGTAGTTTTTTAATGTTATCGTTTGTAAATACTACAACACCCAAACAGGGCGTTTGGTTCAGCGAAAACATCGCGCATGATGTTTTGATCTCCGCATGATCGAGCAGACATCCTTGTGCGTGATGATAATACGTGCAATGGAAGTGTCTGCACGACCTTGCCTGGTGGAGTTCGGATGTATGTCCAAGTGTTGTTTAAGCGGTGACAAATATTTCGTGCAGAAAAGATTTGAGTCTTTGTGACTTCTTCTGAGGATGAAGATATGGCGACAACAATAGTGATTTATCGACACTATAGGATTTTTAAGGTGTAGATATAGATGATAGATTTTTCCTTTTAGGTGTTTTAAGGCTGTATCAGCATATCTTGATGTTTATCATGTAAAGGCTAGATGTACATTTGTTGTGCAAAGATCGAAACATTATTTCATCTTAAAATAAAAGCTTCCTTTATCGAAAAAAAATTCATTCCTGTGAGTTTTTTTTAAAAATCCTTTCAGTAACTTAAAAAAAACACCGTCGGGCTCACAGGTAAAGCCTCTTGAATGCAGGCCCGTTCCCTGGCAAGGGCGCGGCGGTCCGGCCTATATAAATCACGAGCCTGATGAATCCGTGGGGTACCATGTCCATCACCACCAGCTAAACAAAGCATTAGCCAACGAATCAATCGAGCCCACCCTTCCGCCCCAGAGGCCGGACCCGCACACCTCCAGCCCGGCCTGTCAGCTCCCCGAGAGGGGCGCGCGCCATGGCCGCCCTCAGGCGAATCCTCCAGCGAGCGCGCACGGTGTGGAGAGGCCGGCGCGCGCAGAGCGCCTCCCGCGTCCATCCTGGCGCCGGAGGCAGCGACCTCGTCGCCCACCCCTCTACGGCCTGCGGCCCGACGCCGGCCGCGTCCAAGAATCGACTCCACTCGACGGGAATGGAGTCCAGTGGCGCACCGAGGCCGAGGGGCGGCGCTTCCTCTGCGACCGGGAAGGAGACCATCATGACGGGCCCTTCTCCGAAGGCCACTCTGAGGAATCGCTTCAGCAAGCGTTCGCAGGTACGGGGATTCGGATTGGTTCTTTCTCGTGGGGCAACTTGGTTGATCGGGGGTGGATCCACTTGCATTGGTCTTTCATGGCGAATCTTGCGTGATGAATCGACTTGCATGGTTTTATGGCGAATCTTGCGTGATGAATCGACTTGTATTGTCCTTGATGGTGAATCTTTCGTCTTCCAGGTTGCCCAATCGCGTCCGTGGAGGGATGGCCACAGCCAGGCCTCGGCGGCGAACGGATTCAAGAACACGGAGGTGCTAGGCCAGAAGGGCGCCTGGGGCAGCGGGCCGGGAAAGAACTCGACCTGCGAGGTTAAAATTCGTTCTTACCCTAGCCGATCTTTGGTTGGTTCTCCGACCTGTTTATCTCTGAATATTGGCTCTGGTGGTTGATTTGATGCAATTTTATCTGCATTTGCTTGAGGTATAGTGATGTAACCATGTTGGCCTTGTATGCTTGCGGGTCTCTTGTCTGTGAACAAGAGGCATTGTTGACTAACCTAAGGCTTAACTTGAACATCTCAACTGATGGACGAATTGAGGCGTTTGGTTTCCCAAGCTGTTACTTCCAGATGCTATAGTAGTTACTTTCTCTGTGACAGTTGTCCTGCATGTGTTTTTGTCTTGAAATCATTCTAAGTTGGGTACCCTCAAAAAGGAATTGAGGTGTCATAGTACTCCATGTGTTGTATTTACTTGTGAAATGTCACTGAAACATGTTTTTGTTAGTGACATGGATCGTTGCACATGAAAGACACTGAATGTCACTGAAAATTGATCTAAGGAAACCTGCCTGCTGTTACTCTAGAATACAATGGAAACCACTCAAATCTTAACATTACATTATAGCATCTACAAGCAGATAGATGTATTACTTAATGGTTCCTGCATGTGAATTTTTCTTATTCTAGTACTATAACTGACTGTATATCCTCGGCACATTATTGTTCAGGTGCAAGGTCAGCTCACTGAGAACATCTTCAAGGAGGTTCAGCAAGTTAACAGGAATCTCGAGAAAAGTTTGAAGTATGGGCGATACAGCTGGGTCGGTGACCTCCTAGGGCCGGCACTCATGTATGGTCTTGTTGAGGTCAAGGATTACATAAAAAAGATCCTTGGATTGGACGACACACAGGATAGAGAGACTGAGGAGGATGGCGTGGCTCCTGCTGACATAGAAACTCAGGAGGATGGCACTACTCCGTCAGCTGCAGCTGATGAGCTGAGGCGGATGCTGATTACCGGTTGCGTTTCAAGTTGATCATGGTAGATAGGACCAAATTTGGAGATCTAATGCAGCTGTGTTTAGGTTATTGTTCCTTGCTTGGAAAGTACTCGCTCTGCTGATCTTGGTAAAAATCCAGAGCATGTAATTGAAGTCTATCAGGATGATTACAGTAGGCTTTGGTTAAAAGTAGTCTGGTATTCTAGAGAGCTTTGGTTACATTTTGGTTGTCTCTTCGTACATTTTCTTCAGTTGAGGTGTTCCCACTGTAAAAAGATGAGACACTCCAGATGTTTGACTGGATATAGTGACTGCTATGAATGGAACCTTAATCTGAAATGGATGGTTTTTGTATCTGATCTGGTTATCTTATATCTACCTTTGGCTGGTTATTACCCCGTTAAATTGTGGACACTATTCCTGGGAGTGCGGGACAACTTGATTTTGTTTCAGGATACCTTGGTCTTTCAGGAACATGAGGAATAGCATTTTTCATTCAAAGCATGTTTTCTAACAGTCCTATTGAGGCTGTTTTTTTTATAGCATTGCATGGTATTTTACTGAGATGGAGGAGTATTTAGAAAGATGTGGATAAGTTAAATTTGGTTGTCTCTTCGTACGTTTTCTTCAGTTGAGGTGTTCCCACTGTAAAAAGATGAGACACTCCAGATGTTTGACTGGATATAGTGACTGCTATGAATGGAACCTTAATCTGAAGATATTGTATCTGATCTTGTTACCTTGTATCTACTTTTGACTGGTTTTTACCCCGATAAACTGTGGACACAAGTCCTTGGAGTGTGGGACAACTGTGGCACAGCAATTACTGAGAAATATGGTCACCTGGAAACATTGCAGGTACACTTGCAGGCTTGGCTAATGAACGGAACACGCGTCTGGAGCAAGTCATCCAGCTTCAAGGAATCACCTTACCCCGGGCATGAATCATTGTCACGAGTTGTCATATTTGGGGACATGGGAAAGGTAGATACTGTTCTTCCATTTCTGAGCTATACTACCAGGCTTGTTTTCATCCTCTTCCAGGAAGCATAAACGTATGGATCGTTTCTATCATTGTTTCTCTTGTACTGAAAAATGTCTTAACTACCTTGTTTTCAAGTTTATATTTTGAGCATATTATACTATGTTTCTCGCATTCTTCCACTTCTAATAGTTCTCAGAAACTTTGTCATACTATCAATTTTGTCATGGTATTGAAGCCTGCCGATGGAAGCTGCATGCATCATTGTTTTCAGATTTATGCCACATTGGTTAGATCCCTGGATGGCTACTAGATGTTAATGGCATTTTAGAGTTATTAATCTTGGCTGGATATTTGTATTTTTAAGACTTGTGATTTTCCTACATCCAGCTGCTGCTGCAGTATTTAGAAAGCATATTATTGGTCTATCCTTGAGTTTAATGTGTTTTTTTTAGTTGTTCCTTGAGTTTAATGTTAGTGCATCATCCAGCGTGCAATTTCTGAGCAGAGTGTTCCCGCAAAAAAAGAAAAAGAAAAATCTGAGCAAAGTGGGCGTACAAGTTGTCTTGAAGAACTCCGCTTAAAAATGTTTAGTCTGGACCTTTTAACTTGTCCCTATATCATTTGTTCTGAGACTAAGAAACAATGTCTAGTACTAGTAACAAAAATACTGATAACCAACAAACGAAGTCTGTTTGTCAAAATCACATCGCGAGCCGTCGGCTCTGATGTTCGCCTGACATGTCGGTCCTCCTTTGTTGAGTATATTTGTAATTTTAGATGTCGCCATTTTATCATGCCCGTGCATTTCTGTCCCTTCATTTTGAGCTCCTCGCCTCCTGCTCGCCTCCCCTTTGCTTAGGGTTCGGGTCCTGTACTCTTGTCTCGCCGGAGGCGATTCAACGGCGATCTTCTGGTTAGTCTATGAAATTCCTGCCCTTCCTCCTACCTCTGACTGCTTCTTTTCTAGAACGACCTCTGACTGCTTTTGCTTGTGTGATTTGTTTCCAGGCTTGACTCATTGATTTGATTTGGGGGTGGTTTCCGTGCGGTGCAGAGGTGATTCGACGGCGAAATTCTGATTAGTCCATGGAAATCTCTTCCTTCATCCTACCTCTAATTGTTTGTGTGATTTTGTGTCCTGATTTCGACTCGCTTGATTTGGTTTGGGTAGTTTCGTGCATTTTGGGCATTTGAGCATGAAGCACTCCCGAGATTTGATGTATTTGGCTCTCCTGTATGCACCAAATCCTTGTAGAAGTAGCTTGATTGACATATTCCTCACTTTTTGACTGGGCGTGTTTCTCGAAATATGTCACATTTAGGTTTAGAGGATGTAAATCCCGGGCATCATTCTAACTGAATTGTCTGGTTATTTGTACGCAATGTTAAGATCTGGTTAAGGCATGCAAATGCTGCTTCAATTCGAGTTGTGAGCTACTAAAATTTAATTAGGATTTGTGTGATTGCGCTCTGTTCGCATATTTTTTCAGTTTGATTAGATCATACATAATGTGATGATGATGTTGTTCGAATTTCGTGATCTTTGGAGCTGATGTGATAGGATTTTGATATTTTTCGGTGATCTAACAACCATCTCTTGTTCTCTGTTCTTGCGTCCCTCAATTTGCTTTGTGTAGTGGAGTACTGCAGCTCTGCTCCTCAAAGCAATTTATCCTAGTACTTCAGGAAGGTCAAATCTCCTTTCAGTTGCCGGGAAACTTGGGATTTGTCTGATGGTCTTCTGGTGCTTTGTGTATATATGTAGGTCTGAAGAAGAACTACATATTCTGGCCGTCGTTTCTTGCAGTTGGTTTTCACAGCAGTCTAAAGAAATTCATACAAGCTCTGCTTTGTTTTATTTCAGGTCTGAAGAAAGTGTAGTTGCACATGATTAGTCATCACACCAGCAACAAGAGGATTCAGATTTGTATATTGGGTAAGCTTGTAACTGTGAGAAAACTCTCTCGTTCACACAGCCTGCTTAACATTCATGGTCCCAATCACTCATCCGTTGCTCTCGTAGTAAAACAAAAATGAACAGGTTCTTTTATTTGTTTGAACTTGCTCCATCAGGTCAGTTTGCCGGCAATGTTGCATGTGATCTTTATTAAGATAGCACCGATCTAGCATTTTGTATGTTGTTGTTTCCAAGCATGCGAGATTAGTTAATTCACTCTGCTATGTCTGCGTTGCCAACCTGTTTGCTTGATAGGAGAAACTCAATATTTTATCAGTTGCACTGGTTTCAGTTTCAGAAACAGAGACAAGCCTAAGTGCATTCAAGCTTGTTAGTTAAATATAATACACTGCTCTGCTTGACCGTATGTTGCTAATCAAACTTTAGGCTTTTTTATCAGCCAGTTCTCTATTTATTTAGTTCGTACTCCAAGTAGCACTACAGCTTGGATGATCTTTTGTTTAGCACATAAATCATCATGAGTTCTGTTATTAGCTATGGATGTTTCTGCAGCATGCCTTGTTGCTGGCATCTGACTTATTTTAGTCTTTCAGTCAGCACTTTATTTAGTTGTAATACTCCAAGATTGCCGCTCAACATAGATTAATTATCTTCGACCTGCAAGAGTTTATTTATTTACCGAACTCATCTCACGCTGCTACTTGTCCTGCTTCTTTCTTCTCGTCTGAATCCTAAGAGACACCTCTAGAAGAATGAATGAGCAGTTCTCAGTTTCAGATTGCAGAGCTGGCTTGTAGGCATTCAATTCCAGTAGAAATTAGTCTAGGCTGTATTACTAAATACTGCAGTTTGCTTTCTTAACTTAATGATATGATCTAGTGTGGTTGATTGGAAGATCTGTCATCCATGTATTTGTACATCATGGCTGAGTTTGCTTTTTTTCCATGTTTGTTTTAATCATTTAGATTTAACCTTTGCTATCTATTACATATATGATTTGTTAAAGTTACATTTCTAATATGATAATATTACACCTAATCATTCATGTAATTTTAGTTTTTGTGCACTGTAACTTCCTTGTAAATGTGAAGTTTGGTTCTTATTTGGGATTAACATGAATGATTCTACTGCTTTTACATAACAAAGACACATGACTATACATTTTCTACAAAATGCCAAGCCGTTTTAAAATCTACAATCATTTTGTATTGCTGCAGCATCTGCAATTTTGTCATTATGAGGATTTCACTACGACCCAGTCCTATTTTTGTTGTCGTAGGACCTTTTTTTTTGAAATATTTGACTTTGCACTTTCTGGTATAAGAAGAAGAATTTGAAGTTATGGCATTTGAGGATTTCCACTGGAACCCTAAACTTTTGACTTTCTGCAGGACATAACAATATTTGAAATTCTATGATTTTGCCTTCATGGAATATTTGCATGAATTTGGTGTTATGCCATTTTGGGAATTTTTACTGGGAACACAAACCATTTGACTTTCTGCTTGCTTTTTGAGACGCACTTTGTTTCTTGTTTGCTTTCCATGCTTGATAAGCATTTTGACTCTGAATTTAATACCTGTCGCCCTTTTGTTTACAAGAAAATTTGTTCATTCGTCGATTGTATCATGTGATGTGAGTGACATATCAGCAATAAGGATTTTTTTTAGCAGTCTTCAGTCAGCTTGTGCCCTGGCTAGTGCATCGATCAAGTTAATCATCTACGAGCTTTTATTTGCTACAGTTTTAACAGATAATGCATGCCATTTTACATCTCTTAAGCTTCAGGTTAATCATTTGTTAGCAAGCTCTTGCCTACATATTGACATGATTAATTTTAACTGGTTAATCACTACGAAAAGGTTACAGTTTGATGTTCAATAAATCACACCATGTTCTTGGTGTGATTTAAGAACACTGACTATAATTTGTTTGTTGATGATGAAAATGCAAGGTTGGATGAATGTGGCCAGTGGTAATTTTAGAACACTCTGCCTAGTTCTGATCTTGGGTTGGTATGATGTTGAGATGGAGACAGTTGTGGTTCTGATAGAATGTCTTGTTCGATCATATTGATGTTCAGTTCTCTTTGGTTTCCACTAATTTGCTTTTCGGTCATATATGTATGAATCATGTTACTAAATTCTTAGCGGGATTCCCCCTTGTTTTTAGTGTGAATCTTCAACCGGTGTTCCTGAATCGAGGTGTGGTTTTGAAGCCATAATTGCTTTACTCACCTGCAGGCTGGTGCTGTTTGATTTTTCTAGGAATGAGATTCATTTAGTGGTTGCAATCTGATTATGTTTAGTGTAGACAATTTCTTTGGTGCGATACGTGTCCTGTCGACGTATTTCTATTTTGCGCAGATGCTATGCTCAGCATGAAGCCATTGACACTGGTTTGTTGAAGACTATTTCACTCAATTTTTGTAGCATCAGAGTGCTTTGACACTGGTTTGTTTTTGAAGCTCGTCTCATATTTCAGGTTTGAAGAACTGCAGCGGCAAGTCCTGGTCTGAAAATTGGTATCGATTTCAATCCAGAAAGAGTTACAGTTTGGTTGTAAAGAAATGACACCAAGTCATTATTGTAATTTTAGAATTCTCGGACTGTCATTTTAGCAGTACTAGTACCAATGCACGTGCGCCACGCACGTGTTTAAAAGGCTTAAGGGACATGATCATTTAGTCAAAGTTTCGTTAGCAATTCACTAATACAGACTCCCCGAAGGCCATCACAAAATTAGTGAGAAATTCTAAAATAATCATGTGTACAGAGGTGGGTTTTGGATGACAATATTGTTTCCATCTAAAGCGGAGGGAAAATCATCCAATTATACATAAAGTTAGTTTACAAACTTAAACGGTCACATATTTTCTTGCTACATTATTCAAGTTTCATAATATCTCTTCCTAACTTAGTGATGCATGCTAATGGTGTAGGAGAACAAGAACTTGCATAGGCCTGTAGCAGCGTGTCCGGTAACCATGCTGGCCATGGAGGGCGACCGACAATCCACAAACCGTCTATTACTTAAACATACAATATAAGAACAGTAGCACATCCATATAGGCTCTATCTGCAAGCTTCTCTTATGTTGAAAGTTTGACATTTCCGGTAAATATAAGTAGATGCATGCATATTCTAAAATATTTTTTTGGAGCGTTACTGTCATACAACATCGGATGAAAATCAACGTAACCGTGAAGGGATCGGGAGGGGGCGTTACGCCCAGGGGTGGGTGGAACTGTTCGGTGCGTTGGATGTTAGGCCCACGATATGGCAGGACGGTTTAGATGACAGGGATGTTAGGCCCACGATATGGCAGGACGGTTTAGATGACAGGGTAGATAGGATGACAGGGTGGAACTGATTTTTCTATAACTAGTTCTTTATTGGTTTAGATTAGAAACAATATTAATCTCTGAACTTATACTCCTTTCAAACAAAATACATGCTCATCCCAGAGCATCTGCCTCTTGCATGAGCGCATATGTTCTCCGGCACATGAGTATACAAATACAACTGATTGCGGCAGCCTCAGTCCCAAAACAGCAGAGAAGGTAAAAGAATACTATATCAATAACGTCTTTCAGAATATCATGTTTGAAATCACCAAAATTATCAGGAGTATTGAAAATGAAGCACCAAAATTATCAGGAGTATTGAAAATGAAGAACGAGGTCTCACCGTACAGTGAAACATCAACAATTATATTAATAAATGTTACAATCACACACCATTATTTATATGTATATAAACATACACTTCAAGAGTTTAGGACATCCCTGTATACATTGTTCTTAGTGCTTTTCCCAGTAGAGTCCAATAATTTATTCGGTTTGGCGAGGACCTTAGTCGTATCTCTTGACACACCCCTGGATAATGCGACATACAGCTGCCCATGCGCAAAAACCGGTTCGGGCAGATATACTCCCACATTTGGAATTGTCTGTCCTTGAGCTTTGTTAATTGTCATGGCAAAGCTCAACCGAACTGGGAACTGAATCCTTTTGAATTTGAAGGGTAGGGTCAAATCCTCAGATGGCGACAGCGGTATCCTCGGAATGAACACCCTCTTACCAGCATGCTGACCACCAACGATTTCCGCGTCAATGGCATTGTGCTGAAAGCCCTTCACCACCAAGCGTGTGCCATTACACAGACCGTTGTGCGGGTCTAGGTTGCGAAGCAATATCAGAGGGCAGTTTTTCTTAATCTTCAACTCGTGAGGAGGCAGTCCATTCGGTGTAAGAGAGTTGAGAAAATCAATGGGATAATTATTGGTTTGGTCATCTTCCACAGAATCAAAGCTGTAAAATACCTTAGCTGGGCCTGGAAATGTATCAATCATCTTTGAGTTTAGTTGATCAACATACTCGTTCTTTGTTGATAGAATAGCACGAGAACTCATATAAGCAGCATTGTTGACATTTGCCAAAAGATCAGGGAATATGTTGGCCACAAGATTGTCAATAGAGTTTTCTTGATCGTAATCAATAACAATCTCGTTGGGAAGACGAACATAATCATCACCGATGGACTCCTCAATGCCATCACCAATTCTCAAAAGGTATTGTGCGAACCACGGGTCTGATTGTGCCCTCATGTTCTGAGTGAGCCTGATCTTACGAATCCTATCCCATATGTAGGACCTCTGCAGGGTAGCATTGGTGATCTGTGCTCTAGTTCCTCGCGGCACCACAGGAAGAACTTGTCTGAAGTCTCCACCAAACAACATGATCTTACCCCCAAATGGCTCATCAGAACTCATAATATCTTGCAAGGATCTATCCAGACACTCGATGGATTGTCTCTTCGTCATCGCGACTTCATCCCATATCAAGAGTCGGGCTTTACGAAGGAGCTCAGCGGTACCGCTCTGCTTCGTGAAGTTGCACGTGCTGTCATCTGCAATTTTAATTGGAATCTTGAATCTGGAGTGTGCTGTACGACCACCGGGCATAATAGATGCCGCTATACCTGAAGTTGCGGTTGTAATAGCTATGAGGCCCATGGAACGCACAGTCGCGATCAATGCCTTGTAGAGATACGTTTTTCCAGTTCCTCTCGGACCATCAACAAAGAATACCTGACCCTTTTCAGACTTTACATGACCCATGATCTCATCAAATCTTGCTTTCTGCTCCGCATTCAGTGTTTGCACAATATTCAAATGATCTTCGTCGAACCCAAGTGCTAACTCCTCGTTCAACTCCCTGTAGTGGTCCCGTTCTTTGCGTCCTGTGTGAATGTAAAATTCGAACAGTTAGAAAAATATTTTGCTAGATAAATATAATGTACTTTGCAAAATTTGGAGAATTTCATCACTGCACACTGTTAAAATGCCTGACGACACAAGGGAAAAGATTTAGACAATGAAGACTCATAAAAGGCTACAGGGCGATGCTAGCTTTGGAGATGAAAAACCCGACCTCACATTGAAACAGCTAGTATACATTTTTCATCTAACTAATGAAGCGAGGATCTTGTATAATGTTCCACAGTTTAAGTCCATAGATACCGGTTGAGAGAAATGACAACACTGTCATATTAGAACTGCTAATAATATGAATCAGAGCTAAAACCAAAAAACAGTTTTCTCACTAACATAGGCTAATATGATTGCTAATATCATTGACAGCACCACAACATAAGTTCATTTAACTTTATTTGGTCGTACAGATTGAAAGCTAAAACGACATACAGTTTTTTCTCACAAACATAGACACATACATGACAGTGCATTGCTATCAGACATAGTAAAATGCTAAAGTGTTGATTACTAACATTATCCAATACTGTATGATAGCCAAATAAATGAAAAACGAAAAAAGTCAACTACCAGTGGGCTGCACTTTACCTTTTGAGTCCAACTTGGGTAGTCCGAATGCATCAAAATCCCTGCCCATCGATTTAACAAGTCTCTCAATATCCAGTAGTACTCTCTGCTGCACCTCATGGGGATCGGAAATTGTCTGCCTATAGTCCTCCGAGAGTGAATCAAAATGCTTTTCCCATAGCTTGAGAATATTATTTGCCTCTGAAAAAACCATGATTATAGCAAACAATTGTCGGAACGAGCAAGGCATTTGCCACATAGCACATTCTTCAAGAGTTTTGTCCAAATAAGAATCATTCAGAAGAAGTCCCATGCGATCACATGCTTCTCTAAAGGTATCAAAGGTGACTCCACGAACAGTTCTCAAACTCTTGTACGATGTAGCTCCCCTCACATGGTTTAGCAAAACCCGAAGGTAGAACCGTTCCCCCTCAGATGAGTTTGCTTGTACAAGTCGGCCAATTTGTGCTCGTTGTTTCCTCCACTGCCAACGCTTCTGTGGTTTAATCCATCGAAAATATTCTGGGAACTCTCTATACAAGAATTGGCGGGCATCGGGTTCTCTGGCATTTGTATTAAAGTACTCGGTCAACATCGATCTCTGGTTCAGTGGGCTTTTAGCAACTTCGTTCAAGTCAGCGGTTGATTTGAACGAAACCATATGCATCCCCTCAAGAATCAAGATGCACTGCCAACTGTAGAACAGGAGGCGAGACATAGTAGAGGGGGAATTTATACATCCTGTATGCAGCCTCTGAGGGTGTTATACATCTTGCGTCTTGGTACTGTTTGATTTCATTTATGACATCTGCACCATCATTCTCTGACTGGTCGACCGAGAAAGATGCACGATCATGGCCTTTGTAGATGTATTTGTAGAGATACTTGACAGACTTAATGCTGCAGGCAATTTCAACATTGATATGACAATTATAGCGCATCAGTAGGGTGGGGTTGTAGGGAACAACCCATCGATTGTCCAACTTGCCCTTTCTGACCTCAACTACCTGTCCATCATCCCTTCGGCGGTATATTGGGTAGGAGTCCTTCCCCTGCTGAGTGGCTTGACAAAACTGACGAGGATAACGAAACCGACACTGTCCATCGATCATACAAGGGCAATCCTTGTTCAGAACACCACAAGGACCATGCATCATATGCTTGCAAACCAGATCATGCAACACCGGGTACTTCTTCTGGTCTGGGATTTCAGCAGATATCACACGGTCATAATCATCAGGACATTTCAACTTACTGCCAGGCTTCATAATCAACAAGAAATGTTCATGTGGCAGCCCCCTCTTCTGGAATTCTGTCACATGCGCATAGGCGGCCACCTCTCCAAAATGTTGTTTCTTAACCAAAAAATCCTGACAATCTTGCAATTTCGCCTTGTACACTCGGGCCACAAGTTCGGGACGGTCCTGCGGAGTCTGGCCTGGCAATAGCTCCTGGATCACCTCACCCCAATACGGGTTGCATGTCATAGTTATGAAATAATCTGGCTTCCCGAATCGCTGCACTAAGGTCATTGCATCAAGGAACCTGCCTTGCACATCCCGGTCACAACCAACCGTGGACCTTGGTAGGACAATTCTACGTCCAGATTTTGATGCGTTAGCCTCCCCGGTTGCAAGAGTGTCGAGAACTCCCTGCATTATTCATTAACCCAGTGTTAGTATAGTATAATTTAGTAGATGTGGGAATTTACAACACGAATCCTAAAGAACCATGGTATATAAGCATCACATAATCCCAACAGAAAAAAAAAGAATGTACAAAAGAAATTTTTCCATATCACATGAGTAACAGCCGTACTAATTTTTGTTTGCGAGACGGTAAAATGCAACTACTTCCACTATCCTCCTAGCTGGTTTAGACATACACAAGAAACATTTAAATATGACCCATGGAGACCGGAGATACTGGAGATGCCATAAGTGTACATGTTCGGCTTACGTGTAACACGAAAAATATTTGATTGTGTTTCAATTATATTCACAAGATCAGAAATATTTGACTGTGTTTCAACGAATCTTAAAAGATTTGAAACAGTCCACTGAATTATTTCACTGATCGGCACCAAGTCATGAGAAGAAACGAATACATGATAAAGGTCGGCCCGAATAATCTTCTGGTGTTCAGGGTTGGAGTACCAATTAAGCCGCATAGACTCAATCTTGATATACATATCAACGAGCCACTGCTGGAATAGTCGTCCACCGTGAAACAATATATTGAACTCCCCACTTCTGATTTGCAGCTTGTAGGCATAATACTCTCTAGCGCTCACGTATTTTGTACTTGAGTCTGGATCAGGATCTGTACAATACCCGCACAAAAAAATCATTAGACATACATACGCTTTTAATCATATATACATATCAGTCAGTATTATTAACGCAACCACATAATTATTACCAACCTTGTTCACCGTCGCGATCATCTGCTTCTCCCATGTCGTCTATATCCATCGCGTTTCCGGAATCTGCCAAATGCCGATCTAGGATGTGATCATCAAAGAAAAAAAACATATTAGCTCAAAAGTTTGAAATGCAACGGAATAATGAGGTTCTACATGTTATGTAATATGGAGTGATATGCACCTTTTGAAATAGCCTTCTTTTTTGCAGACTTTTTGTTTTTTTTAGTTTCCAGGTACTCTATCCCTTCATTCCAGCCAGCCTCGCCACCAGGAAAGAACAAAGGATAAGCTAGGGGATCATAGCAGCCATAGTATGCTCGTATATAGACTGGTCGATCAGATTGTCCACACACCACAACACTCCTTTCAAACATTCTCCTGGGGTCACTGCCTTCTACCCACATTGCTGAAACCTGAGAAACAGTGGGAGCATTTTATCTCCTCTGGTCCACTCCGATCTTGGTGTTTAGTTCAATTCTATACTCGTCGAGGTTTGGTGTGGAACCTAAACTCCTGAACGTGCCAACATAAGGGTTCCTTTCCAAAACACGCAGTATCTGCTTGATAATATCAACATCTAGATGAGGTGATCGCTTCACCCTGTGAGTTACATCGTTACCATTATCATAGAAGTAAAGCTGCATGTTTCTGGGAGAATAGCTTCCGTGGGACAACTGATCCAGCCGGTGGTACACCTGACCCTGAATCCTAAATGTATAGATACCTGTCCCAGATGCGGTGGCGACTCGCCGGTCGAGCTTTACACCTATGCTTGTGAAAGAAAAATGGGAATTGAAGTAACGTATGTTTTTTCTAAACCACTTAGCATCTCTGTCTGTCTGGCTTGTGTAAAGTCTTCTCAGCTCTTCAGGTACATCGGATTCGTACCATCCCCTCCCTACAACAGAATGAAGCTCCTTCGCCAGGAAACCTCCTCGCACGACAGAAACTGCAGTCATCTTCCCGCTTCAACACATGATGTTTCTTTGGCAGATTATGATAAACATAGTCATAGGGATCAGGTCTGTCTTGACCGACATCATTCTGCCGGTCAACTCGATATGACTTGTATTGAACATCTAGCAAAGAGAAACACGACAAGTTAAAGTTAAAACAGCCATACGAGAGTCAATCTGCTTTTTATAAATAGGTACTATACATACCAGGTCGTACAAAAACGCGTCCCTCATCATCAGCAAGGAATTCATCGATATCGTCATTTAACGGCTTATGAGTCTCCAAGTCCTCCTCGTCTGGATTGCATTTTAAAAAAAATAGAAAATAAGCAAATTGTAACTGCAGTTCTAGAAAGGAAAGGACATAAAGAGACATTTCTAATGTGCAATTTTATTTAACTCAACAGGTTATTCAATCAAAAGCACACAAATATTTCATAGGAGTTGCAAACAGCTCTAGAAGGAAAGGGACATTTTATATTACCGAATCTCGGGCCTCCATTTGCCTCTGGATCCCAAATACCAGAATCATACACGCTATCATTAACCGCATTATGGTGCACGGTACCCACCACAGGATTGATGTTTCCCGACGGAGCATCTGTCCAAGAGTAATGTTGTAAGCTACGAATTCAATACAACATCACAGGGCACTATATTAAAACAGGTACTAAACAACCAACAGTGGCGTACGCCATCGTTAAAATACTTATGGTCGCCCGTACCTAGCACCTGATTTATCTTTCCCAACGGACCGACGGTATAAACGAAGAGTCATCCTTATTACACCCATATTCACTCGTCATAGCAGATAGTGGAGAGGGGTATGCTAAAACAATGCATAGCTTACAAAATGAAAATACTGAATGGTTGTGCCACGTACCATTACATGCAGGTGTTGGATTGTTTGAAAATTGACCGCGACTTTGGGACATGTACTCACGCTTCTTCTTCAGCAAAATATCTTTTTCTTGCTCCGGCAAACTTGCATACATCTCCCTCCGTCTAGCATTCTTTTGTTGAACCACAGAATCCGCTGTTGCAGATTTCGACTGATTAGCATGACAATTTGGGGAAAAATCAGAATGTGATAACGTTATGCAACTAACCACTGACATCCGTAGAGGCAGCTCCTTCCCTCGTCCGTTTCTGGTACTCACGTTGATAATCTCGCTGGTACTTGCGCCTCTTAGCAATGGCATCACGTTGTGCTTCTGTAATCGAGTCCTCCCTGTTCTGATCAGGGTTTTTAAATGCAGTAGAACCATTATTTCTATGCAGCCAAGTGTCGTCATCCGGATCAGTTTGGGTATCAGTCAACAGTGAAGAACTCCCTATCCCCTCAAGAAACTTACGCTTATTTCCTGTGGCAAAAGACAACCGAAGAATCATTTAGTCTGGTCATTAGTCATGTAATATTCTTACCTCCTGCTTTAATAAAGCAATCACACAATCTTATTGGTTACCAGGACTCGTTTGAGGCAAAAATGACGTCAATATGTCCCTTTCTGCCAGAGTTTCATGTGGATCACCTGAAAGAAAAAAGATCATGTCTCGTCAGGTATGATTTTTCTCCTCAGTTTTGTTTTTATTCAAGCATCAAAAACTACTGTAACATCAACAAAAAATTACCGTAAGTATACATGGATGCAGCAGTAAACCGATTACCGGTTATAATAGTTATTTGACTCAAATTTGTTCTTGACTTGTCCTGCTCTATATGTAGACTGTTTGTCGCCAGTGGCGTTGTACTGCCATCTTTTCCATGGTTAACTTGCCGTGAGCCTGAAAGCGCAACAAGAATTCATAAATATATCGAGATGGATATCACATACACCAAAAACATGAAAAATCAAAAACATGCATACCTAGAACCACCGTTGATTGACCAGACAATTTAACAACTCCTATAAAAACATTCATGGACGACACGTATAAACCACATACCCATCTCAACACTGAATGCTATAGGAATATAATAGTAAATAAAAATACCTGGTACGACAGAAGACTCGATCGTCAAATCAAGGATTCTACAGCAAGGGAAAACAATCATATGAGTTACAAATCCAGTTAATACCCAAAATAACAATTGATTCATACCGTACCTGAAGCGCTACCAGACTTTGTCAGTATGGATTGAGAATGAACTCCTATAGTTGATAACTCAGCCTTTTTCTTTGCCTGATACTGAGCCTGATATTGTCGGCGATATTCTGGAGTCTTGGACCACGGTGTGGCTGGTGGCAGATTTTCCTTTCCGCCACTGACTGTAGCAATTGCCTTCTTTTCTTTTCCAGATCTCACTGCTACTCCATCCTTTCTACCTCGGGGTGCAGGAAAATCCCGTATGACGGCATTTATTCCTACAACAGTATTTAACATAAACAGTATTTAACATAAGCACATGAGCAAAACTTGTAGGAATTTAGTCCATGTGTGTTGGTGTGTTTGCCAAAGCGTAGCACAGTATTGAACTCACCATTGCCTGCTGTATTTGTGTGTTCTCCAGAGGGTAGCTTATCCATCACATACTTTTTCCTCCTAATCGCATCTGGTACCTCCTCCATGTTTCAAACCTGACACTCCTGAATGGTTTCAGATATTAGGATAGAGAAACTGTTCGGTTGAATCGTGAACACTAAACAGAGCAAATGTATTCAACAGGGAAGCAGTAATATGAAAAGAATCCTACAATAATCAAGAAATTCATCTCCTATATTGCAACAGGTACTGAAATTCACAATCCTAAAAACAGACGTATTCTCAGTCTATATAAATCTAGATATGGACAAATCCCAAATTTCATCATTAAAGCGTAATCTTGGAGTTATATCATAAAATCAATTGTATTTCGAAGTTCAACTGGTCTCGCAGTGTGACAAGGACCCTATCCGTGGACCATAAAAACATGAACAAGTAAAGATCGCCATCTAAACAATTGCACGAATTTTGTTGACAGTGTCCCAAACAAGTAAAGATCGCCAACTAAACAAGTCAAGGCTTCGATGTTGTATAATTATCAATTTATTAAACCAGCTCTACCTCGTTGGTACATACATCAACAGTTGCAGGCCCTCTCTAATTGCCATGAACAACAAATCAAAAGAAACAGATAGAGAGAAGTACAGGATGCGCGGCATAAATAAAATCTGTGATTCACGGCTTCGGCGAGGGCAGGGATCAGGTACTCCGTTTCCTTGCGCTCGTACGGCGACGGGGACCAGCGGTAGACGGCGACCAACAGTTCACGGCGAGTCGACCAGCGGCTAGCAGATCACGGCGAGGGTGACCTTCCTGGACGGCGATCACGGCGATGGCGACCAGCGGTAGACGGCGGCGAGTCGACCAGCGGCTAGCAGATCACGGCGAGGGCGACCTTCGGTGGACGGCGGTCACGGAAGTATCCTCATCAGCAGCGCGGAAGAAAATTGATCGGGGACACATGCATATGGAAAGAAAACATGGTAAGGAAAGCATGCATGGAGGAAGATATAAATGACATATTCGAAATTTAAATTTTAGAAAGCATGCGCACATGAGGATTGGGATCCAGGCTCCTCATGTATGAAAGGAAAGAAATAATTTCGGAGCATTTGACCAGGAAAATTGATTGCATGCGCCTGATAGAGAAAACAGGTTTTGCGGCAGGGTGGGCGTGGGTGGGATTGGGGTGGGCGGGTGCGTTTTGTGGTGGGTGAAAAAAATCGTGGAGAATGGGTACGACACAAATGTAAAATGTGTAAACATGTGAAGGATTTTCCTTCATTCGGTGGGCCCTCTACAATTGTGTGGTTAGATGGCAGGATAGGCTATATGGAAAGAAAACATGGTAAGGAAAGCATGCATGGAGGAAGATATAAATGACATATTCGAAATTTAAATTTTAGAAAGCATGCGCACATGAGGATTGGGATCCAGGCTCCTCATGTATGAAAGGAAAGAAATAATTTCGGAGCATTTGACCAGGAAAATTGATTGCATGCGCCTGATAGAGAAAACAGGTTTTGCAGCAGGGTGGGCGTGGGTGGGATTGGGGTGGGCGGGTGCGTTTTGTGGTGGGTGAAAAAACTCGTGGAGAATGGGTACGACACAAATGTAAAATGTGTAAACATGTGAAGGATTTTCCTTCATTCGGTGGGCCCTCTACAATTGTGCGGTTAGATGGCAGGATAGGCTATATGGCAGGACGGTTGAGATGACAGGGTAGATAGGATGGCAGGGTAGAAAATATTTTCCTCTAAACTGGTGCTTTATTGGTTTAGATTAGAATGTAATAATAAGATTTGTAGTTTTCATTTGTTTCAAATGTTGGTATCAGATTTTTTTTTTTAGTATTGCCCCTTTTTGGTTATTGGATAAATACTAATAGCCATAACGTCATGGACTATTTTATGTTGTCATTTTTTGGTGCAATCTTGTGAGTACGTTTCTGTTTGATAACCTGCATTAGTGAAAGTGAGTTCTCTGGATCGTTGGATCCAGAATCGACAGATTTCTGGATGTTGAAAAAATCGGGTGCTCTGGCCTCCTCCAGCACCCGGGTGGTACTCAGGGTCAGAATCACCTGGGTTGTAGGTAGACGGCATCAAAAAAAAATTAGGGGGAACAAACGAAACCTTCTTTCAGAAAACAACAAACGGAACCTGTTCCCACAGATCGCGCATGTACAAACGTGCCGACGTGCCATGCTCCTTAATTGCCTGATTTCTTTTTTCTTTTTTTCGCAAACCTTAATTTTTAAAATTTTTTTGAGCGGGAACAAAGTTCCATTATTCACTTTCAATTTTTTATTGACTTAGGGTTTTTTTTTAGCCAAACTTGAGGAGATTGAGCAAACCCTTTCATGGCCTGATGAAAGAGCGTCATTGGTGGGGGGTGTTCGGTTTTGATTTGGGCTAGAAATGTGAGTGTGGTGGACTCCGACCGAACGCCATTGCGAGGCCCACCAATCACGTACGATGGGTTAGCTAGCTATCCTTATTGTTATCAAATGGACTCGGGATGTGTCGCACCTCGTCCGATTCCTATTTCTCTCTCAAAAAAAAAGAAAAAGAAGAAAAAAACTCGTCCGATTCCTATACGTCAATTCCGAATCCAGATCCAACAACGCCGATGGCTTCAGTTCCGCGTCGGATGGCAATCGATCTCTCTCCATCTATAAATCCTCGGGCAAAAGGGCCGGTGTTTCCCAGTTATCTCACACAGGAAGACACGTACCGTCTCGACAGAACGATCAGATCGCAGGACACGCCGTGGATTACAATTAAGAACCGTGCCAACGAATTCCCTACAGCCCGAGAGTAGAGAGAGCTTCAGTCATGCAGGGCATGGCGCGGGCTGTTGCTCGGAGCGCGCGTGCGGCGGCGGAGGGCTACGCCGGACGGAGATTCATCGCCACTTTCCTGGCCAAGTCTTCCGCGGAGGAAGGCCCGCACATGGCAACCGTGATATTCAGGCAATGCTGCATCGGGGTAGCTGGCTGCCTGTATTATGAAATCTGGAGTCGGATCTTTGAGAAAAGTAAAAATAAGGATCGTCAAGAAAGCTAGCTAGTTTACTGTTGAAGTTACCGTTTACTTTGAATCTGCAAAAGAGCATGTAGCCTAGTGGTTACAAGGCGTGAATGGTGACTTCATCAATCTCGAGGATTTGCCAGCTCAGTCTTCGAAGATGCTTATAAAGGTAGGGTTTGCGTACGTGTGTTCATAGGTGAGTGTGCGCGTGTCGTGAGTGTGTTGTACTGTGTAATCGGGAAAAAAAATTAGGTAGACAATTAGTCGTCGTGTTGCGTTGATAATAATTGGTTTGCAGTTGCTAGGGTTTATAAGTGGACATTGTTTGCCCTCCTATTGAAGGCATCTCTACAAGTTTGTGTCGTATTCCACCAAAACTCTATCTATGGAAATAAATGAATCAAATTCTTCTCAGATTCAGGCGTACCACCTGCTGTGGTTGGTGGGCAGATTCGTTTTATTCGTGCGAATTCACGCTCTAAAAAACCTCCGAATTAACCAGGCGCCCGTGCTCGGATTTCTGACTCCCACGCGATCCCATGATTCTTTCATTTGTTTTGTTCTTTCCCTGCCACTTCTGAAACAGTGCCTTATTTACATCATCGTCACAAGATGCCATTTAGTTCCTTTCTTTAGAACGTGAAAATTAATTGTCTATCTTCGAAAAAAAATGTTATTCCCTTTTCACTTCAGACGTGTTATGAGGAGAGATGACCACTGATGACCCAGTCCACATCTTCCTCTTGCTGTGATACGATACTTCTCTCTGGATGGCAGATACTGCATCTATAATATCTATATAAGTCATACCCACTAAGTGCAATCAATTTTCTAAAGCTCAATCCTCATTGCGCCACATCATCTAAATAATCTGGTCCATCCGTTTTGTTTCTTCAGTTCATCTCGACCGTCCATCATCCACAACAGAAAACAATAGCCACGCCCGAATCAAGCTGCAGCAGCCACCCACATCTCTTCAGTTTTTCATTTGCATTACCTTGAAGTGATTGCACGCATGAAGTAACCCACCCCACAATGTTTTTAAGTTTACCTCTTCAACAGCCGCCACCCGCATCAATTCAGTTTTCCATTTGCATTACCTTCAACCTTCAAGTGATTCCACGCCGGAAGTAACCCACCCCGGCCCCACAATGTCTTTAAGTTTTCCTCTTCAATTTTGCATTTGCATGTTAACTTCAGCTGATTGTATGCTTGCAGTATTTGTGGCTGGCCGAGCCATCAGGTACCTCTCCTGACCTGCTTCTCTGTTTGCAAGTTATTACAGCGCTCGCTCTGCCTTCCCCTCCACCGCCGGACCAGCTATAAACTAGGGTGAGCCGGCGCGCTACGCCGCGCCCGGTTGCGAAAGTAGAAATTAACCAAAGTTGATGCCAGTTGGTTGGGTCCCAATCGTGCGTGACGTGTCGTTTTTTTTGTTTGCGTGAGAGTTGTTTCGCAAAAATACCAAATATCTCAGACACACCGAAACGAATCTCTTGCTGCGCGACGTCGACACACGTTGTCCTCATTTTTTCCTCGTTCATTCCGCCGCTCTTATCCTGGTCGTCTTCTTCCACCCCCATCCAAACTCACTCACTCTCTGTTCTCTGCTAGCCACAAACGCTGAATGTCGACCTCCGACCGCCACCCTAGTGGCAAGCTCGTTCCGTTGCTCCGGCCTCGCACGCCACACCACTATCACACTAATTTTCCTCGTTTCGCCTCCTATGTACATGGCTCGTTCTGTTTCCTCAAATCTGGCTGCGGCAGCTGCCTGCTACTCAAATCTGGATGCAAGCTGCACATCTGCACCCCTCTCCCGCTCCCTACTCTAGTACGCCAGTTTGAGTGAATACACACAAGCTAAAGGTTTTTTTGCAAAATTACCAAGGGCTCCTGCTTGGAATGTAAAATTAAACATAATGTAGAGACCCTTTTTGGAAAATCTCTAAACTTGAAGACGTGGACGCACCTGGTCCATGTTTTCCTCATCTTCTTCATCCGTTCTCCTGCGTGAGTTAGGCTCCTCTTCTACTCTAAAAACTCGACCTGCCAGGGGAAGACCGCCCCCAACGGCATTTAATTAAGGAGAACAACCTCTCACGCAGGTCGAGAAAATCCCCGAACCCCCTCCCCGATCCTACACAGGGACTCAGCTGGCCGTTGTGAGCTCCGGCGCGAGTCTTAACCATGTGCTTTGACCCGGGGAGGACGAGGGGATTTTTTTACTCTGCACTGCAGCGTGGCATATTTCAGCCACATGTGCTACAGTGCGCGCGCGGCACTGTAGCGTGCTACAGTACCGCGCGCAAATGCCGCAGCGGAGCGTCGAACCGGGGCCGACAGGCGCCGAAGCGCCCGGAGCCTGCTGGCTCTGGCCACCCGGGCGCACCCGCGTTGGCGCTCCTCTTCTACTCTCTCTCTTCCATGTTGCAGCGGTGGCAGTTGGCGACGGCGCCGCCATGGAGCAGGGCACCGGCGAAGGGGAGGAAGCAGGGGGCGCGGGGCTGCAGCCTCGGAGCGTGTTCTGCAGCAGCGCGAAGCTCGGGGTGAGGAGGCGGCAGCTCGAGCGCAGCTCCCGCTCTCCGACGCGGCGTGGCAGGGAGGCCAAGCCACTGGCGTGCCGTGACATCGGGGTCGGCAAGTCGTCGAGGTCCTCTATATGCTGGTCAGTGACACTGCTCCCTAAACAGCGTTGTCTTTCTCTTGCCGATGCATCATCTCCTTCCACCTACCACCTCATGTCCTCCTCGCCTGTCCTGGTCGCAAAAACAGGCTCACGCATGGGCCGATGTCGCGTGTGCCTCTTGGGAGCCCGCGGGCGCGTCGTGTCGCGGCCCGCAGGCGGCCGCCGACGTACGGAGAGGACCCGTGGCGATTGGGGAAGGCGGGCCACGGCACGGGTCGCTCGAGGGCGAGGCCGACGCCGGCCTGTTGCCGCCAGCATCCGTCGCGGCCCACGCTCGGCCCGTCGCCGCCATCATCGACCCCGCTGGTGGCCATCCGTCCACTAGTCACGTCGCGGCCCACGGTCGGCCCGGCGGCGGGCACCGACGTACGGGGGGGGCCGTGGCGACCGGGGAAGGCGGCCACGACGCGCCAGAGCCGACGCGGCCTCACCGGAGGCGAACGCGTCGGCCGGAACGCTGAGAGGGGCGGAATCCTTTCCGCTATCAGCTCTAGACTAGACTATATGCCATGTTAATCCACCATCGCTTAAGGGCAATTCGTCGGAGCATCAAACACCAACACCGTCGCGCATGGTGGTTGTTCATCTCCAGGGGCATCCTCACCGAGTAGCAAACATAGAATCCATCGCCCGGCCAATGATCCTGCCACTGAATCCGTCATAAACCACTAAATCACGCAAACAACATAGCAGGAATCCTCCACTCTTGGTTGACATCCTCCGCATCTGGCTTATTTTGGATCTCTTTTCGGAGGTGATGATCAGTACGTCCAAAATTTTGACTACTATACTTACTCGGATGGATTCTTTTTTCCTCTGTTAGTACCTGTCTATTTCTGGGATGCATTTGAGCTACTGTTAAAAAATAATTTCCAAATCCTACTCTGGTACGCTCGCGTGAAAAGTGGCAGGTTCTTCTGTATGTGGAACTGATTTCTATTCTTCGTAAGCACCCCTAACCTCCTTTTGATGGGTATTTTCTCTAAGCTTCTTTTCTTCTTTTCTTTAATCTAAAAGCTTTTTCCTGATGGTCCTTTCAATATTGTTGTCAGCAATGAAACATAAATCCCTCTTTTTTTTCTTGCTATACGTAGTGGGGTGTAAAAATGTGTAACGTAAGCCAGTTATCCATGTTCAATAAAGTTCTTTCATTGCACACTTAAACCAAACGTTCGCAGTTTAGGGCCATCATCTACATCATTGCTGTAAATTAACCGATCATCATTTAAACTGTTCGCATATTTAACTTCTCAATATTTTCACTCAAATTGTGAATTTGACAGTCTCATCTTATGTAGTTCCATTCATTCCCATATAGGAGGATATGCATGTTAACGAAGATTTGATTTGGTAGCAACAAAGTTCTATTTTTATTTCCATTTTTTTTTAATTCAGGTGACTCATGCTATTAACTCAACCTTCTCTCTGTGCAGCGAGGAGAATCTGATTTAGTTGCTTTCCAACGCATAAAAACATTTCCATCAGCAATTCAGTCATAGTACTCCCAAATAGACACTGCCATGCACCTGGTGTTCTCACTGGCGGACCTTCCTGAATTCAATGGCATTCAATTGAATGCCCAAAATTTTGAGGAAAAAATTGAGTATATGTATGAGTATATGCTATCTGTACATGAATACAAGAAACTGGGCCAAATTCTCTTCATTCCCTGTCCCGAAACAGCTTAAGGTTGGCCCATTTTCTCTCAAACACAGGCCCATTGCCCCAGCCCAATGCAGCCCAGAAAAGACCACGCTGTGCATCGTTGTCATTAACGTCAATTGGGCGGGAGCCGCGGGAGAATAGCGCGCCTCGGCTCCTCAGACCTCGATTCCCCATCGATCCCCTTCCTCTGTTCCTCCAATCCCTAGTTCGACTTCGATTGCACACGACGCCGCTCGACTGAAGCCCGCCCCGCTACCTCGCGGCCTCACCGGCAAGAGCGCAAGACAGAGACGATCGCTTCAGTTCTTCACCTCGTCGTCCATGGGCATCAGCTAGGTAAGCACGAATTAACATCAAACGAGATCCTCTAGTTTATAAGTAGTTGTAGACATTGATTCAGTCAAGTGCTCAACGAATTGCCAAGTCATTCTGTTCTGTTTTTATTCAGTCAAGTGCTCAACGAATTGCTTATCCATTCTGTTTTCTTTTTGTTGAACAGTAGACTGAATAATGAAGAAAACCAAGACATCAACTTTGAAACTGTTATGGGAAAGGGCTAGCAAGGTGCAGAAAATTTCCTCTACCTCAACGCCACAACCTCCATCAATTGAATGTCAAATTCAGAGCAATCCTGCTCCAATTGAGCCCGAGCTGCAGGTGTTTAGGGATATTGATGGTGGAGCAGTTCCATGTTCTCAAGATGGTGGAGAAGTTCCAATTACAGAAGTTGGTGGAGCAGTTCGAAGTACTGAAGATGCAGCCCCAAGTTCTGAAGATACAGGCACAACTCCTGAGACATGTTGCCCTCTGTCCCCAATCATAGAAAATGAAGAAAGTGATGAATCCGATGACGAATCAGATGATGGGGAGATATATAATGTGGATTTGCTAGAGCATGATCCCGGGATGAGAACACCCATCAGTGAATATGATGTCAATGAAAGAAATGCAGTGAGGAGGGGATATATTGCACTAGGACCATGTCAGCCACGAAACCATAATTTTCCACAAACTTACATTGGAGGCATGCGTCGTTTCTCGGCCCGTTGGTTTGATGAATTCAGTTGGCTTGAGTATAGTGTGGCAGAGGATGCTGCTTTCTGCTATGTTTGCTATCTATTCAAAGTCGAAACATGTGCTGGTGGTGAAGCTTTTGTGAATGAAGGATTCAGAGCTTGGAATACAAAATGTAGACTGCGGAGACATGTTGGTGGTATTGATAGTGCTCACAATTTAGCGCAAGAGAAATATGACAACTTTATTCGTCCTAGAACAGCAATCAACGAGCGTTTCTCTACAATAACATCTGAGGAGAAGTTGAAATATAAAGCCCGCTTAACTTATTCATTGAAGTGCTTGAGGTATATCTTGGGTCAAGGTTTAGCTTGTCGAGGACATGATGAAAGTGAAGTCTCATTGAATAAAGGAAATTTTCGTGAGCTTCTGAAGTGGCTCTCAGAGAATTTTGAAGAAGTTAATAAAGTGGTTCTAGAAAATGCACCAAAGAATGCTAAAATGACTTCTCCAAAAATACAGAAGGACCTTATAAATTCTTGTGCCAAAGAAACCAGTAGCCTTATCATGCAAGACCTTGGTGATGAGTGTTTTTCAATACTTGCTGATGAGTCTAGCGATGTGTACCATAATGAGCAGTTGGCTGTTTGCATACGTTATGTTGACAAAAAAGGGAGGGTGGTTGAGCGGTTTTTAGGTGTTGTGCATGTTGAAAACACCGCTGCACAAACACTTAAATCTGCAATCCAATCCTTACTCATGGATCACTCATTAACCTTGTCTAGGGTCCGCGGGCAAGGTTATGACGGAGCAAGCAATATGAAAGGTCATATTGGTGGTCTAAGAAAACTTATAATGGACGATGCTCCTTCAGCATATTATGTCCATTGCTTTGCCCATCAGCTCCAGTTGACACTGGTGGCTGTTGCTAAGGAAAATCAAGCTTGTATCAGTTTCTTTGAGCACCTTAGATTCCTGCTGAGTGTTATTGGGATTTCATGCAAAAAGATTCAAATGCTTCGTGTAGCTCAAGCTCAACGAGTTCTACAAGCATTGGAGTTGGGTGAAGCTGAAACTGGTCGGGGCTTAAATCAAGAAATGGGACTAGGCAGGCCGTGTGATACTCGATGGGGATCTCACTATAAAACAATTATGCATGTCATCTTATTGTATCCTACCATCAAGGATGTTCTCATCATGGTTGGAGATGATCACTCTCAAGATGCTGAAGCCGTGAATGCTCAAACAATGTTGCTATATTTTGAGTCATTTGAGTTTGTTTTCATGGCACACTTATTATTGAACATATTTGGATACACAAATGACTTAAACAATGCTCTGCAACGAAGGGATCAAAATATTGTCAATGCTGTTGACCTCATTTTTTTGACAAAGGGGGAATTGGGTGCCTTGCGAGACGACGATGGATGGAAAACATTTCTTGAAGATGTCACTACCTTTTGTGTGAAGCATGATATCGAAGTCCCTAGCATGGATGATCAATATGAGCCGGTGCTAAAATCAAAAAGGTACAAAAGAAAAATCAGTAATCTTCATCGCTTTCGTGTTGAGATTTTCTTAAGTGTCATTGATAGACAACTTCGAGAGCTAGATGACCGGTTTGATGAGGTGAACACCGAGCTGCTCATTTGCATGGGATCTTTCAATCCATCTGATTCATTTGCTGCGTATGATAAGGACCAGTTGCTTAAACTTGCTCAATTTTATCCTATGGATTTCTCAAGCACAGATTTGGTCTCTCTTAAGTACCAACTCGCAATCTTTATTAATGACATGCGTAAAGATAAAAGGTTTAGAAAGGTGAAAGATCTTGGGGAGCTTTCAGTCATGCTTGTTAGAACAGACAAGAGTCGTTTGTATCCTCTAGTTTACAAGCTTCTCAAGTTGGTGCTAGTCCTTCCTGTGGCAACTGCTAGTGTTGAGAGGGTATTTTCAGCGATGAATCTTGTGAAGAATAGACTAAGAAATAGAATGGGGGACCAATTGTTGAATGATTGTATGATTACATTCATTGAGAGGGAGCTTTTCAAGCAAGTCAAGGACGAGGCCGTGATATCGCGCTTCCAATCCATGAAGGAACGCATAGTTAAACTGTAGTAGTGATGTGTAATTTCTCTTAACTATATGAGTATGCCTCTAGTATGAACAATTTAGCTTATAAAATAGAGCTTGGTACTTTGAAATTTCTTTTCATGGAAAATTTTTGTCGGCTTCAAAGTTTGAATGCCCAGTCATCAATTCCTGGGTCCGCCACTGGGTGTTCTACTTGGATTGTGTCTTATGTTTTTTTTTCTGGGTCCTTCACATTCTAAATATGGACAACCGATGTACAATTATAAATCATTTTGCTACTTCAATCTATTGGATTCATCTCCAACATTCTAAATATCACATCAAGTTCCCGCAGCAACGCGCGGGGTAGTCATCTAGTATTCTTGGTTTTGCAATTTGGCGGCATGAAGAAGGTAGCTAGAGTACCCAACAATCTTTTAGAACACCACGTATTTCATTAAAAAAAGAAAATTTAAATTTAAATACAAATATCCTAGGGCCGAATGAAAGAAGCACACAAAACAACAAGTACTCCCTCCGGTTTTAAATTGTTGACGCCATTGACTTTTTTCGCTACGTTTGACCATTCGTCTTATTCAAAATATTAGTTCAAACATGCAAAGATATAAGGTGTATTTCAACTTTGTTTAATAAAAAAAACCATAACAAAAATTTATGATAATTTTTAAAATATTTTGAATAAGACGAATGGCCAAAGGTAAATAAAAAATGGTCAAACGTCAACAATTTAAAACCACTGTTCCGACTTGTATATTAATATAAGATAGGTGAGTGCCCGTTCGTTGCTACGGGGTTGCATATTTTATGAAGCCCTCATGCGAATACATTACTTTCAAGAACAAAGCTTTACTACGTCAAACAAACTTTTAGACTCTAATGTATATCGAGAACTCAACGTATCGCATAAAGAGTAGTAAAGCAGTAGGATTTACACGGGATCAGTAGGTGACGAACAATTTCTATTTGTCACCCAGCGATGATAACACACTTTCGAGTATTAGAAAACAAGGCAGGAGAATAATACAGAGCATAGAACCTTCTACAACTTGGAATCTTGAATTTGTAAGTTTTCGACTTCCTGTTTCTTGCCTTCACTCCTATACCAAACACAACTTCAAGAGTTTTGCCATCTGGAGCAATATCCCTATCGAAGCACCACCTGTCAACTCCCAGCTTCTCCATGAAGCCAAAGTGACCTATCAGTGCAATACCAATTCAAACAGAAGTTGGCTCCAAGCCTCCAACAAATACATTGAAACATAAAGCTTGATGATGGAATTAAACATAAAAGGCGGCAGTCATGAATCATTTGATTCATATCTCTGCAGATATGCTCAGACAACAGAGCCATGTGAATTGAAGAATAAATGAAAAATATAGAATAAAAAAACATTTGAGTCATACCTTTATAGCTTTTCATGGACAACTCTTGAACAGATTTGAAAGGCTTCTGGTCCAGTGCTTTTAAGAAAAATCAATAAGCTGATCGATCTGCCCCATACCGCTCCAAAGAAAAACAAAAGGGAATTTTTAATCAACCATTAATCCGAGCAGTCTCAAGCTCATGATGGCAGCTGGAAGTTTTAGACCCAGTTACAATATCATAAATTTAAGCAATTATACAGTTGAACTTTGGCAAGCAACAACAACAACAAAAAAAAAACATGTAACCAGCTAGTGTAGCATCGTTGCATTCAACATTAATCTTAAACTCACCTGTGTCATCGTCATTCAGTAAAGCAATAGAAAAGCTTAAAGGCCCTGGCCTTGCATTTACTCATCTCTGTAACCATTAAATATGTTGAAAAATGAGAGCTATTTTAAATCGCCATTAGGTGAAGAGCTTACGGATTGAATCAAAGTTAACCTAAGCTGTCAAATCAAAGTGACTCAACATGTAGTTTTTACATATATATCTCCAGTACAATGTGAGCATTGATGGTTTACCAGTTTTAATCAGCAAAAGGAATAATGCTTGTCTCACAAATGATATGGCAATTGATCCAATTGCACCGGTTTTTATGACATCTTATGGTCACAGAAATGGAGTTACTAATTTCAATGCAATTACAGCATCTAACTGAATGTTGCACAAAGATTGTGAGGCAAAAAGATTAAATGGACTTTATATTAACAATGACCTTCAAACAGTGATTGGACAGCAGCATAATGTAACCATTTTGCTGTCTGTCCTCTGGAACATTTGGAAATGATCAGTAGATGTACAGTCATTATGGGGAGTGGTCAATCCATCTTTTATCATTGTCTCGCTGTCAGGTCAGGGATTTCTTCTTAATCAATTAGAAAACAGTACAAAAAAAATGATAATTAGGAAATGGAATGAACTCGCAAGTTGCAACCACAATACATGTGAGCTCGTGCAGCATAAAATTTATAAACTGCACTAAAAGCTATCTGCAAGCATAAAATTTGAAAATAAAATTTGCAAAGCACAATGCCACAGGGATTTCTTCTTATACTTTAATCAATTAGAAAACAGTACAAAAAACTGATAATTAGGAAATGGAATGAACTCGCAAGTTGCAACCACAATACAAGTGAGCTCGTGCTACAATTTGGGCAAGCTATAACCCTAATACACACCAAATCCACAATACAGAATGGAAGAAAAAGTGTGCCAGTGTGCTCGTGCACTACAGATCAAATTGTTTTTCAATCCCTACAACAGGTTAGACGCACAAAGCACTACCATATTGCATTGATACAGGTTGCATACTCCTCTTCAGGATTTACCTAAAAAATAGGAATCAATGTAAAATACTATAATAGTTATAGAAATGAGAAAAGAGGCACACCTGGAGACCTACATCTGAACATTTCTCCCGCTCAACACCCCTGTCGCTCATATTGCCAGTATCCAATCACATGTTAGTCATTTCCTTCCAATATCCAACTGTAAGCTCAAGCGAACATTCAGTATTCAGGCACCATAACAAATACCGTCAGTCAAGAGCACCATCACTGCATAGCAGAGGGTTCTATCAGTAGATACAAGAATACAGTTTCTGAAAGCTCACATCCCAAGTCCATATAGTAATTATAACACAAAACCTAGTTACTTTCTGCAGCATTAGAACAAGCCTATTTGATGTGGCTCAACTTTAATTTGAACACAGCTATAGTTAAAGAACATGATATGAGTGTTGACATCCATGCAATTTCTGAAATCTGAACATTTTTATTAGTCAAAAGACAGACAAAAGCACAATTAATCTTATGCTAACTTAAATAAAAGTGACCAATCGAAGTAAACATGGAACATGTGCTAAAACAGATGGATGTGTCCCATTGCCCTTGATTACTGCATTTTAGAAAAATCATCAAAAGTTAAAAGTTATTTTTTTAAAAAAAAGGACGAGTATGGTAACCGTATACCAAATAGTGCCATTTATTGAAACAGAATTACTGGATGGAAAAATGGATGATTTGTTGTTTAAACAATAAAATAAACTGGATGTCAGAATTTGCAGATGCTCACAGAGAAAATTGTAAAAGCAATCAGACTAAACAACAAATCGGCCGCAAGAGGCATGCTGCATACCTGATCAATTGGTCGATAAAACCTGGGCACATCTGCTCACTACTGGTGCCCACTGCCAAGCAGTAAGATAACAAGATAGTATGGAGGTGCTTCCAGCTTCGGCCTTGTTGATTGAGCATCAGTATGAATATGCTAATAACCTGATAGAAAGGCAACATAGCACTTACGAAATATTCTCATGTCCCTTCAGCAATTGAGGAAGGAGGCAGAATGTAATATTATGAAATATGCATCTCATATACGACAAAGCATGGACAATTGCAAGGAAATAGTAGCTTCTGCTGATTTTAAAGTAAAAGGCAAAAATTGTCATCAGAGATAACCATACAACAATTCTGAATCTGATTATCTGAAGATATCATATTCGACAAGGCATGGCTCAGTTGTAAAAGAACAGCAGGTTAAGTTGATTTATTAGTGTAGGGTAAGCAATTCCATCAGAGTATCTATATATAGGGGTACCAGCAGTTGACCTCTTTGAACATTGATTCAAAGGAAGAACTTTCCCATGAAACAGTTTGGAAGTGGCACTGCATACAAAACTGAAGTGTGTTTTATGAAAGATTTCTACTATATTCAGACGTAAGAACTATTCAACCATGAGAGAACCCCTCAAGATCTTAACATCTGCACATACCGTCAAAGTGAGGACTGAGGAATACCTTGGAACAGCTGGTGCGGGTAGGGAGATCTATGTCGGAGGCAGGGTGAAGGCACAAGAGATCAAACGAAGGGCACCTGTGGATTTGTACCTCAGATTAGGGAGATGCTGGAACCCTAAATCACAAGACGAATCCCATCAAAATCCACTAAAATCCCACCCTACTACAACAAATCGAGAACAGAATCAAACGAATCGCGCGAAGGAACACCAGCTGGGTGGGATTTGGATCGAGCGAGCGTGCGTGCGCATCAGTTTCGCGGATGTGTTTCGCGCATCAGTTTCGCGCATCTGTTTCGTGCGTGCGTGCGTGCGCATCAGGTGGGTGGGATTTAGGCAAGAGCGAGCGTGCGCATCAGGTGGGTGGGATTTGGATCGCACGGAGCGCACGCGGTTCGCGGAGCAGTTTTCACAGGCGAGGGGTGCGGCGGAATACGCAATTTTCGGGGGCGGACGACATCCTCCCAATTCATAAGTTGTAGAGAAGATGTCTCATATTAAAAGAAATAAGGCCAAACCGTAGAAACCAATCAAAACAAGACCACTAACTACACCCACAGACTGCAGAAAAGCTCAACATCACTCTCCATCTATGGAAACCAGCGGGTCGGCGCTTCGGTGGAAGTAGCCGTGCGGGAACGTGCTGGCGGGTGGCATACCACCTGCTGTGGCTGGTGGCTGGTGGAGTCTGTGGTGGTGCTGGCCACTAGCCAGGCTCTTCGTCTTCTTCGTGCGCTTTGGGTTCAGGCTATGAAAGCTCTGCCTGAATCAGCCACGCCTGCGTCGTGCTGGGATTTCGGCCAGACCTCAAGTGACTCCATGATTCTTTCATTTGTTTTGGTTCTTTGTCCATCATCACAAGCTGTAAAACTTGCTCTCTTCTTTTGTCAGAGGAAAGGAGTTTTACGGTGCTCTATACTATTAGTATTGTATTAATAGTATCATGCATACCACCTGCATATACCGATGGTACTTAGAATCCAACGATTCAGATTCATTCTCCTCTAACTTTCAGTACCACTAGTATTTTTGAGGAATATTAATAATACTATAGTATTTTAGGGGAAAAATTAAATGTTAGGGTGAAATCGGTGTCGGCTAATAGCAAATCAGTGGCGGTAGGACGGCAACATCATAGTTGGCGGCAGGGCGAGATCGTTGACAGAAGGGGTGGCGATGAAAGGATTTAGAGGGTCGTGACATAATGGAAAGCAGACCGATGAAACTAAAATTACTATATTACCTTTAATGATACCATTAGTATAATTTTAGTGGTATAAGGCACATAAAACTCCTCAGAGGGAGGAACGAGTAAATTTTTTCGACCTTCACAAAGAAATGTTTCCCCTTCTACACAAAGTGTTACGAGATGACGTACCGTTGACTCATAGTTCTACGTCAGATTGCTCTTGCTGTGATAACAATTACATACGCCTTGATTGTGCTATTTGGTCACGTGGACACAAGGCATCAAGAGACGAGCAACCTGCATTTGATGCTAACGGGAGCAATTTTCTTTGCGCGATGACTCGGTCCCTCCTCCCTTTTTCTACACAAAAGTAATGGTATGTTAAGCCGGTAGACAAGGTCATGCACTCATCGACCAAAAAGACGGCTGCCTGCAAATTAGGAACGCAACTGTTCTTAAGCATTTGCTTAAAAAAAACTGTTCTTAAGCACTTTTGTCTGCCTGCTACCACGAGCTTGCTCTGCTCTGGCTCTACGCATCCGGGGTTTGTCAATTGTCATCCCCAAGCTATGCCGCCTGCTTGCATTGCTACTACCTGCTTGCCTGCTGGAACACTTACTAGGCATTAGCCATCCGTACGGGGGTGCTTAGCCGTGCGCCCGCAGGGAACGTGGAGTGGAGCAGAAGATCACGTTTCATGTCGTGCCCCCAAAGGCTGCCCTGCTCGCCACTCGCCCAGGGATGGACCGCTCCGTCACTGAATCTTTCAAGTATTCAAGCTCCCTAACCACGGCTGCAACTCCTACCATTCGCAGCCAGAATCCTTGATCTTCTAAGGCACCGCACCGGAACCAGTGGCCTCGAAATGTTACGTGCTGCCAACCTGCTTGCTCCGAATCAAATGCAGGACGTTGCTGTGCTCTCTTCCGTCTATATAAGTACTAAACCGCCCAGCATCAGACAGACAGCTCGAACTTTTGCGGCCCGTCCTCGTTGCAACCGCCCCATTCTCCCCGGAAAAGCCGAGCGGGTGAGTGTTTGCGTATATCTTTGTTGCGCACTTGATCAAGCTCTGAAACTGAGCCAGTAAGATTAGCAGGTTGTGTGCTGACTTTATTAGTAATCACTCATCAGTCACCGTACGTAGATAGAGCTATCTGCTGTCACTGTAAAATCACTTCTTCTTCTTCTTTCAATTGTTTTACTTACCAGGATGGGGCATAAAACATGTACCACGATCTGCATCCTTCTCTCCTTCCTCTCCGTGTCGACAATGCTTGCATCTGCGGACAACGATGGGCTGATCCGTATTCCGTTAAAGAAGAGACCTATAATGGAGAGCATCTACGGCGAACTATTGGTAGAGAGCTCGGTGGATGACCAACCTGGAGCTTGGAGAGATGTCGATCCTGTGAGGGATGCCATTGGCCAAGCTCGTGCGCAGCAACAAAAGATTTTCATCGAGGCTGCGGCCATGGAACAGAGGCGCAAATACTACTGGAGTTACAGCAGGAGCAGGGAAAATAGCAGTATGACAGACTACAATCAGGATGACATTGTCGCGCTGAAGAACTTCATGAACGCCCAGTACTTCGGTCAGATTGGAATCGGCAGCCCACCGCAGAATTTCACGGTGGTTTTCGACACTGGGAGCTCAAACCTTTGGGTCCCTTCTGCCAAGTGCATTTTTTCGGTACGAATGGCTGATTTTTTTCCCCCTTTTTTTCATTTTTTGAACTAAATTGTTCGTTTAGTTTCATTTCTTATGGTTGCTGATTTGTCATACTTGGTTGTAACTGATCTGGGTTGCTCTATCAACAGCTTGCATGTTACTTCCATCCCAAGTACGAGTCAAGACGGTCCAGCACCTACAAAGAGAACGGTACTGTCTGAACCAATTTTCTTGCGCATTTGAAATATGGCTGTGGTTGCCAATGGTCTGAGCACTCCATTTAATTTCCTTGTTCAGGAACACCTGCTTCTATTCACTACGGTACCGGAGCAATTTATGGTTTTTACAGTGAAGATCAGGTCACAGTTGGTAATCTAGTAGTTAAAAATCAGGTGCTTCATTTTCTATTTTGGTTATGTTTGAATTTTATTTGACCTGAGAAACGACAGGGTTGATTTGGTCGAACTCAACTGTGTCACCCAGGAATTCATCGAAGCTACATATGAGCCTGGTTTCACCTTTTTAACAGCAAAATTTGATGGCATCCTCGGACTTGGATTTAAAGAAATTTCAGTAGAAGGTTCAACTCCAGTCTGGTACAACAGTGTTTATTATTGTTTCTTTATAATTAGTAGGACATTTTATTTGCTTCCTTTAACAAATATTTTCCTCAGTTGCCATTCCAATGAGCAAATGTCATCCGTGATGTGGAAATTCAGCGTAATGTTTGTCACTTACACCAATAATGCTCTATCAGGTATAATATGGTTCAACAAGGTCTTGTAAAAGAACCTATCTTCTCCTTTTGGTTAAACCGAAATGCAAACGAAAGGGATGGAGGTGAAATTGTGTTTGGAGGTGCTGATACCAAACATTACAAAGGAAGCCATACATACACCAGAGTTACTCGGAAAGCTTATTGGCAGGTTGGCTTTTTCTCTAGACCTGATATCACTTGACCAATTTTTCTTCAAGTTTACCGTTTCTGCTATTGTCATCTTCAGTTCGAAATGGGGGACTTTCTTATTGGTGGGAAGAGCACTGGTATTTCCTTAAAGCTTATTTAATGTTTCAGTCGCAAGGTCTACTCATTGTTGCACCATTCCTGTTGAAAATCTGATAAATAAACTATTTCGTGAACTCGTGATAAGAATTTGTGTGGACGGTTGTGCAGCTATAGCAGACTCTGGAACCTCCCTAATTGCCGGTCCTCTCGTAAGCAATCTATTTCCTTCCATATGTTTCGTCCTACTTTTGATACTTTATATCGCAGGTTTATCCCAAATGCAGTAAAATAACACCAATCAGTACAGGTCGTCATTGCCCAGATCAATGAGCGAATTGGAGCTGCTGGGGTGGTAAACCAAGAGTGCAAACAAGTTGTCGCTGGGTATGGGCTAGAAATGCTGGAGCTGCTCCATTCTATGGTTTGAGCTCTTTGCTGTGTCAGTATAATGGGTACAATCCTTTCTAATTCGTCACGTGATAATTAGCTTGCTTATCTGGTTAACTGCAGACACCACCAGCTGAAGTCTGCTCCAAAATTGGGCTCTGCACATACAATGGAACTCATGGAGTCAGGTTTGTGAAATGATTGGCAAGATGCGTCATAGTTCTGAATTCAACTTGTTTTCAACAACATCTTCCGCTTTTGCGTGCGTACTTATGAGCTCATATACTTCTTCTGTATACACACGTTCAGTGCTGGTATTGAGAGTGTAGCGGGATCTGTCGATGGCATCTCCAAAGCTACATGTAATGCATGCGAGATGGCTGTCATATGGATGCAAAGTGAATTATGTCAGAACAAGACCAAGGAGGGCACACTGGATTATGTCAACAGAGTAAGGCCATCTCTATTCAGTAATTCTCTCTGCATTTATTTATGCACCATCTAATATGTCTAACCCAGAATTTGAGTTAATTAACAGCTGTGCGAAAACATGCCTAGTCCTGTGGGATCACATGTGGATTGCAGACACATTGACTCCCTGCAAAGCGTCGGGTTCAGCATAGGTGGAAGAACATTTGAACTCCAACCTGAGCAGGTATTGCACTTACCTACAGCATCAGATGACCTTCACTGTAACTAACGGAACCTCAACAAACTTTACATCCTTTGTTTTCGGGAGCAGTACATTCTCAAGGTTGGCGAGGGGTTCATGACTCAGTGCATTAGCGGGTTCACGGCGTTGGACATTCCCCCTCCAGTTGGCCCTCTCTGGTAAGATTATGACTATTCTTCAATCCGTTCACGGTTTATTTTTCACGAGATTTATAGTCCCTGAATCTTATATCAAACTGATCCAGGATACTAGGGGACGTCTTCATGGGAGCGTACCACACGATCTTCGACTACGGCAACTTGAGGGTTGGGTTTGCAGACTCGGCATGAGAGACCATCATTTGACTACTAGCTGCAGTATCTCTAATGAAGGTCCATTTCATTAGACCTCTGCCTGTACTACATGTTAGTATGTACTCCTACTCAGTGCAGAGTTTTTCTTGCTTACGCCAAGGAGAAATGTTTATCTTTGCGTTTAACAGGAAATATAGGGAACAAGCAGGTCCACTTCAGTACTACTTAGAATAACATCTGACAGACCTCTGCCTGTACTACATGTTAGTATGTACTCCTACTCAGTGCAGAGTTTTTCTTGCTTACGCCAAGGAGAAATGTTTATCTTTGCGTTTAACAGGAAATAAAGGGAACAAGCAGCACTTCCACGTATTACAAAACTGTGCAGAAGTTAAAGCCTTTTTATTTTCTTTCGCTGGACCAGATATCATAGATTCGTTGGTCCCCTTGTTCTCCTGCCACTCTTTTTGGTCAAACGCCCCAATATTTGGTCCAGAATCCAGATATAATTTAGGAGTAGCGAATGTCACAATTTTCATTGACAAGTATCAGATGCCCTTGCTCTTCTGACGAGGAGCACTTATTGCCATCATCTGAACCCGTCATTATGCGTGAAAAGAACAAGTAGGATTCTGCTGGAGCATAATCGAAAGGAAAGCAGCGCCATGGCTATACAAAAGTGGCATTTTAAAAGCCAGTTACATTTTTTTTTTTTGAGGAACAGTTACATTTTTGTTGGCATCATCCGGTGCGGTATAGGCGTATATCATATCAGTAAAAAAAAATGTCAAGAAATCGAGCGTGCTTCTGCCGCAGGGGAAGAAAAGAATCATTTCGTCAAAAATGGAAGTGGGCATAAACAAACAGGTAAAGTTGTCTTTAAACGCACAACAGAGGCAAATTAAAAAAGTGCCATGAAGGCTGAAACTCTTCGGAGGACCATTTTTCTCCAAATAAAAAGTGTTGGCTGAGAGGTAATGTCTGTGTTTGTTTAAAGTCTGCGGAAACGCTAGCCGCAGGTGACCGGCCGGCCGTGCAGGGGTCAGGGCGAAAACACAGTGCATGTGCACGTACGCAGGCAGGGGCAGGGCACGCACGCTGCTCGTCGCGCGCACTCCACGCAAAGCTAGCCAGCCCACCGCCATGTCAACCTTTCCCTGTGCACCCGAAAAGCCATCGACGCATCAGGCGAGCGTGAACGGACAACAACAACAACAACAAAAAATATTTACGTGCACTGTGCCTCGTTGTCCCGTACAGTACGAGATTGTACATGCACGCGCGCGCGCGTGCGTGTGCAGGCCGGCCAAGCCTGCCGCGGATACAAAAAAAACATTAAGCCGCGGCCATGACCTGTCAGTTCCTTCGCAAAAACATCGCGAGGAGAGGAGTGGTCACGTCCAGGTCGTGCCATGGCCATGGCCATTACCACCCCCCGTGGGCTTCGCTTCAGCGGCAGCATCGGCAGCGCTCTCGCTGCGCTTTCCCCTCTCGTCTCGTCTCCTCTGCTCCGCCGCGCGTTGCACGGAAACGGTTCTCGGCATCGACTCGACGTGTTGGTTGGTCGTCAGTCGCGCGCGGTGGCCGGGGGCCCGGGCCGTGCTGTTCTGGCAAGTGGCGCGAAATAGCTCGCGCGCGCGCTCGGGCGACCGGCAGGCACACTGCTTCCCACTCCACCGATATGGGGTGCACGCGCAGGCCTAGGCCATGAATGGACCGTCTAATCGGTCATGTCTTGGGGACGAGACGAATCCATTTCTTGCACACTTGCTGTTGAACAACACGCATCCTTGTCGCCGGCTCGCCGCGAGGTGGATGATGATAATTGGTTGGAAATGGAATGGATCTTGTATCGCGAAGTGGAAACATTGGGGATCGCGCACTGGGAGATCCGGAGATGGATGTTCGTCTGCAGAACCGAGCTCTACCTGTTTGGACAAAGCTACGACCATCATCCAATGGAGTTCGCATACGAGAGTGGAGAGTCAAAGCCATTCCCAACTCGTGCCACCGATCATCATGACCTGAGTGTCCGCCATCAGTTGAGAGGAGCCAAAAAGCGAGGAAACATACTACCACCAGTACCCATCAAAAGTAGTAGTAGTACTGCGAGAACGCAAGACGAGAGGCAAAAAGGCAAAACTTGTTCGCTAAACAAGGCACCAGCCGCCAGCACACACTTTCTTTACACACGCACACACATTTGCCTCGCCGTCCGGCCATCCCCTCGAATCCCTTCACACTCAACGCTCTTGCAGAGTCGCGATGTCGTCCGGAACGGTCGTTGCATCATCGCTCACTCGATCAGCTTCACCGCGGCCACCGGCGGGGCGCAGTCTCCTCCGGCGACGGCGACGAGGGACTCCTCGCGGTGGAACCGCGTCTGCTGCTTGGCGATGAACGTCTCGACCGCACGCCGGAACTCCTCCTCGTCCTCCGCGCCCCAGTCCTCTGGCGCCGCCGCGGACGCCGACCGCCGCCGACGCCCGTTCTCGGACTCCGCGCGGCGCAGCTCCGGGGACGCCGCGCGCCCCCTCGCGCCGCCGGCTCCGGCCTTCTCCGACCTGGTGCGCCGCGGGGGCGGGGCGCGCACCGTCACGTGCACGGCCTGCTTGTCCTCGAACACCGCCTCCTCCTCTTCCTGCCCGGTAACCGGCGCCTCGGCGATCGGCGGCAGCAGCAGCAGCGGGGCCGCGGGGAAGGGGAGGAACTGCTCCTGCGCGTCGCGGTCTGAGGACGCCGACGGATTGGAGGGCGGGGCCGACGCGGCGTCGCGGCGGGAGAGGACGAGGAGGAGGATCACGATGGCGTTGGCGAGGACGAAGATGGAGCGCGGGTGGAGGATCACCGAGGCGGCGACGCGGAGGACGGAGGAGGCCGCCGCGGCGGCGCAGGGGAGGTGCGGGAAGGACCGGGAGAGGAGCACGGCCAGGGCTAGGACCTCCGCCGCGCGCACCACGCGCCACGCGAAGCGGAGCCGCACGGCGTCGGCGGCCATCGAAGCGATCGAGCGCGGCCGGCCTCGCGGCGGCGGCAGTTTCTTTCGTTTCGGCTTCGAGCAGGGACGTGTGTGGGGTTTGGGGAACTGCAAGGCGAGTGTGGGAACAGAAGAGCAGGGAGGGCGTAGTGCCGCTCTGCGTGAGTTTAGGGGGAGTGTGAGGTGGGCCTCGCTCCGCTGCACTTCACTCCATGATGGGTTTTTGTGTGACGAGTGTGGTGGCTGTGGAAGGAGTGAGTACTCATGAATATAAAACATTTTCCTCTTCTGAGTTTTTTATTTTGCTCTATCAGAACTAAATTATTAGGTGACAATACAAAATGGATCAATGCTGAAATACAACAGCAAGTTCAAAAAAGGTCTCTATGGATATGAAAAGAAAACAGAGTTTGGCAGAATATATACTTTTTACATGTCATGCTTGGTGGAATATAGCTATGTCAAGTTACAAAAATATGTTAGTGGAGTATATGATTTTAATTTCTGGCATTGCGCAATCTACAATTTGGTTGTAATATTGACTTGACAATTGTAGATGTTAATATTATAATTAAGAACTTGTTTTTTCCTAATGTCATATAAAATGCGGTACTAGTGTGTATCATATTTTAATGGCACAATTTGCATCGTTCACTCCTGAAAACCGCTCAAATGCGCAAAATACTCAATTGTGGTAATTTACTAATCACATTCAAGTCATTAAAATACTCATTTTCTTACATAAAGGATAGAGAACATGTAAATAGATCGAATTACTCTTGCCCTTCGAGCCACTGTTGTAACAGAATATTTTGAATTTTATGTCATGGCAAATAAGAGTTTAATTAATTATATATGAAAAATACGATAATCCACAAAAGAGAGTAAATAGTAATCCATAAGAAAAAAATTGATAATAGGATTTGCAAAATTAATGTGTTCCGACTCAACGACGCAACATGAGTATTAGTGTCAATTTTAAGTTCAGCTCTTTCCTTTCTATAAGAAATTAGTATTTTCATGACTTTAGATGTTCACTAGCAAAATACCGCAACTGAGTAGTGCCTTGTGGCAAAGACGCATTTGAGCGGTGTGCAAGATCAAATGCGGCAGTATATCCTGTGGTATATAATTTGTTGTGTGACAATGGCGGGGAGGATGCACACAAATACTTACTACTCCTAGTAGCTACCGTGCAGTGTGGGTGCTCTTGTCTACTGTTGTTAGCCTTTCTACCAACTTAATTAAACTAAGGCAGATTAACTCTTCCAACAAAATTGAGCGTGTTTGGAGATTTGGGTGGACCAGTCGAAAACCACCTCTATCGACTATCCAATCCACGAGGTTGGGAGTGTGTCCATGTGATGGGCCAGGAAAGAGATCTTTGGGTGGTTAATAAGTGGCTTGGGAATAAATCTCGGACATCTTTTCGTCTCTTTCGGTCGGTTCGATCGTTCGCGGATCCACCACGCTTTTTAGCCAACTTAAAAAAGAATCATTGCAGTTTTTCCTGCACCATGTGTGTATACACCTGGGATTAATTAAGCAAGCCGCTGAATTCAAACCTGCTCTCGACATAAATGAAGCATCATGGCATAAGCCTTTCATTTCAGAAAGCAAAAATCGAAAAGCTCCCCTTCCCTGTGACGGGGCACATGCTACTATCTGACGGACGCGGGTTGCAATGAGGAGGGGCATGCGCCCGCTGCACGAGCACCTCCTGAAGACCGGAACGACGCCGGGGGGCCACCAACACACCACAATGACCGCTTCTCCTCCCTCCGACCGTAAAGCTACTAGAAGCGGCTAGCCTTGGCGTCGGACGAATTGAACGCGGCGCGCGCTCTGCGCCGGGAGATAGAGAGGGGAGGAAGGGGACCCAACCCCACCCCCGCGGCCGTGTTCACAAGGTTCGGTGGCGTCGGGCGTGTGGTCTCAGCGACCCGGGCGCAGAGATCACGTGGAGAGTGGCATGCAAAGTACTCCTGCTCCGCTGCGGCAGCAGTCCGCAGTCCGCACACGGCGTGGCGTGGCGTGGCGCCAGCCGGGGTCGCACGGACGGGCAGGGGGACGGCCGGACGGTTTTGTGTTGGGCGCACGGATTCTCAGGCGCTGCTGCGCCGTTGGCTTCGCTCGTCGCAGATCGCCGGTCCCAGCTCTCTCTGCTCACTGCTCAAGCTGGCAGCCAGAGCCGGCTGCCCCGGGCAGGGCAGCACTGTTGTGTCGTGGATTTCGCGTGTAGATCCTAGCGCGCGCGTCGGTCTCTCCATCGATCGATCACGAGACAGGCCGCTTTGCACGGTAGTAGCCTTTGCTTTCCTTTTCACGTTCTAACATGAATCAGCCGTTGGCGCCGCACGGCACGGCCTGCGCACAGCAACCGTCTTCGCGTGTTCTGCCTTGTCGACCGGCCGGCGAGCGGCGGGCGTTCATCGGTGCACGGCTCGGCGCGCGCACGAGAGCCAGGCCCTCCGGATGCGAGGAGAACGCGCGCACGCATGGCTTCCGAAAAGGAAACGTAACGTAAGACGGGCAACGCGCACCCGAGCGGAAGAGACGAGACAAAGCGAAAAACGGCGACGAGAACATAAAAAAGTATGCGCGCGCGCGCGGGCGGGCGGGCGAGCGAGCAGCCGGTCGTTTCAGGTAACGTGTAAGCGAGCGCCGCGGTGTCATCGCTGCCCGCACGAGCACGCACGGCGAGGCGTTGGAAATGGCGCTGCTCTGGTCCATCCAAGACATTGCTTCGGCGCTGATGTTTAGGAGGGCGACGGTGCTCGAGGCCACCAAACCTGGGACACTCGTGTCGTCTTGCGGTCCGTTGGGTTGAACATGTTAAGAATAATCTTCATCACGGATTGCCGGATCCGTTTCCCATACCCGACCCTAAGAAAGAGACGTGAGGAGATGGTGGAAGAACCCGTTCCCCTTCCCAGATCTTAAGAATAAGAACACATAACACAAGTATGTAGGAGGGAGTCATCTTCTCATTAGCAATGATAGGTGTACAATGGTTATTTATATAGGTCTAACCCTTCCGGGGTATATTTGGTATGAGCCCATTTAATCCCTCTAATTGAGGGATTCTTAACACTCCCCCTTGGGCGAATACCACGACCAACTGATGCCTCATTAAAACTCCTAAAAACCCATTGGGAAAAATATGGAGAAAGAGTACATAGTTGCCGCTTATGCATTTGCATATTGTTGTCTCGTTAAAAACCTTATGTGAGAAACTTTAGGAAAACTCACTAAGGAAAAAAGAGTACAACTAATGTGTCTTCAGAACAAATTATATGATCTTCTAGATCATATTACTTTAGATTATCTAGATTCTAAAACAAGGGCCAACCATCAGGGATGTGCTCCCCCTGAACCTTGCATTATAGCTTCAAACACTTTCTGCTGGAAGCATGAGCATAGAGATATGAAACAATCATTTATAATGCAAGTATTATATTCACCGTGTCCAACACATATTGCTATCAACCAGATGAAAAACTGTCGTAAGCAAAGAATAACCTCATATGTGTGAGTGGAACGGATATATTAGATTACAAAATTCATGATGGAGTATCTTCAGGAGAACATTTTGTAGTAGTACCTTCTAGGTATACTCTGAGACATTCAAAGTCTAGTATATGGTGACGATCAATATAGCATAAGCTCCCCCTGACAACAACATGCGTTGAAGTCTTTTCATTTCGTGTCCTTTATATAAATGCTTGTTAGCAGGATCACTAGTGAAACTACAAAATTCTCACAACGTGTCTTCTAGACATTTATCTCAATGTTCTTCTAGAATATTGAGAGCCAGAGAATTGGGAGCATGTATGTGCAACGTAAGTAAAATAGCTCTTTCAGAGAACTCAGGGGGTACTACAGTTACAATTGTGCATATCTTCTATGGACGGGCTTCATCAAGAAGCTCCAAGCTTTCATATTATTATTACCATTTCGGACGGTGTAATAATAGTCGATGTCCTTCAGGGATTGATTAGTGATCCTTCAAATATCATTATATCAGTTACACCATAAAATATTGAAATATATGTATAGTCTAACAATCTGGCACATTGGGGATATAGTTGCCAATAACACCACTTATACCTTCTGGGGTTTAGATCGAGGATATCGCCAATTCAAACCTTAGAGCATAATATGCATGTGTAAATAAATCATGTGTGGATATGCATACTCGAGGTGTGTATATCTATTTGGCACACTTCCGGTGTTTATGGTCCTCATCTCATTCACTATCGGGTCTTAAACGGGTCATCGTCCATTAGGACTATACTACTGGTGTATTTAGACTTATCAAATGTTTATTTCTCTAAGAATATTTCATCGAGGAATAATTTTCTCTGCAGGAGACATGTGTCTTCTTCGGGGAGACAATATTGGTATGAGATTTACATGTTACAACATATAAATATATAAGTCCTTCTGGGATTATCCTTCATGGATTTTCATTATCTTTTGGGCTGCATATTCAAATTTAAACCATTTGGCAGATGTATTGCACAAGAACATTATTCACTCATCTCATGTGGGAATTGGTCTCTTTTATGACCATTGAACCCTCACCTTTCACCACCTCATCAGTTATATAATGACCCGTGAGCGTCAAACATCAGGTTTGCGACTTTCACTTGGTGAGTTTAGTTCAGCCTCAGTTGCATACTTTATTTACCCGAAATAAGTGCTTCGAGCACCCATGCCTAGGACTTTGTTCCGGATCCGGTTCTCCTTAGAGAAAGTAAGCAATTTACAGAGGCAAGATAGTGTCGACACATTTCTTTCCCACTTAAACATTCAACAATGATCTTCTTTATTTCCCAATACAGAAGATCCATAGTTGTTCTATGCTCCTAGCATTATGATCTGCGCACAATTAATTGCTAGGATAAATCTCTTCGAGAGGTACCTTCAGGGTGAGCTTTTTCTTCAGGAGTAAGAGGAGTATTTCTTTTAAACTATATGATTTGACTAAGGCATTAAGATCTTTCATTTGCAGGCGTCCCTGCAAATTCCGATTGAGTGCCAATAAGTCTCATGTGGATAAAACATTAAAACCCGAGTATATCCACTCCTACTTCAAGTAGTAACATTATATTTACTTCAAGTAAAACCCAATAAGGTTTCTCCTCAATGAGCTAGTTCTGGCAAACTCCACACTTCTAGTGTATAGGAGTGTAAGCTAACTATAGGTTTAGCTTGGTATGGTGCGTCGAATCATAATAAATATCAAGGCATTCTAATGGGCATTTCTCTCCCCCTAATGCCGCGATATATAAACAATGGCATACGTAACGTCCCCAATAACCAACTTCCAGTGGTGTCCAACGTATGCCGCGGTGGTGATATGTCTGGGAAATCATACGCACTCAAATAGGAGAGAAATTATTAATAATGCAGCGAGCTTGGACTAAGATTCATACTTGAATGGAGAAAATATATATTCTCTTCAAGAGAGTTATCGTCAACTTCGAGTTGAGACCTACAACTGCAGGTCCATTATGAAATGCATTACATGTCTTCTAGACTTAACACCATATGCAAAATAGTGCAACAACACCTATTAGGAACTTGCACACTCTTCAAGAGAAATGTATACCTATTTTGCAATCAAATTGATGGGTATATCATGCACATAGACCTTCAGGGTCAGATGTCCTAGAAGACAATGAATGATAGTACTATGCATTTTTGGTGCAGGTCGAGTAGAGTACACATGCACACGCTTACAGGTTGTGCGGCTTGAACATCCATCAGTTCCAAGTAAAGATTTCTTATATAGAATAGTCCAGCTCTTTAATATCGTTGCCCAAGGTTGTCCCAATTACTCATACCATTCAGAAATTGGGTTATTATAACAATTTATTGCAACATGTTACGTGTTCTAGTATTTCAATTTCAATTCATCTTCAGAATGAAGAGAAGTATTAGAATAGAACAGGTAAGACCAAGAATTTGTTTTGTCTGGGAAACAATAATCTAATGCAAAGTACTTAACTAAGCAAACGAAAGGAAATTAATTGCTCAGCAAGAGCATAAGTGACCAACATCCTCCTGGGATAAACTCCGGCCAAACAATTCAAGACATCTTAGATTAAAATTTCAGTGAGATTACTACAGGTCTCGATAAGTTCTTCGTGAACCGATCAACTAATAAAGGGAATATAAACAAGTAATATATGATCTAGTTAGCTTCTGGCTTATTAGTGATGCGGGATTCATATTCATTATTCTGCTTTGTAACTTCCTATGGTTTGCAAGAAGATCTCGATTAGGTGTAAAGGGTGTGAGACATGGATCTACTGGCCCAAATGTCCACGTTCAAAGTGGTTAAACTACATACCCCCGATTCATCGATGTATATCCTTCATGGACATTTCTGTTTTATCACTTGGCTTACTTTTACAACAAAGTTATGCACTTCATGAGCAACTATAGTCTTCAAAGGACAAACAATGTATCTCTTCATCAGGAAGGACACTTTGCTTTTCACAAGAATTATGTCTTAGTAAAATATTTGCAACTTCAGGTTGCAGCTAGGAAAGAAATTTCATCTATTGGGAACTAAGTTTTAAAAACTCGTAATAATGATGAGTCATGCTTTTTCAGCAGCAGAGGATAATAAAACATGCCGACTTCGGGTCTTGAAACAATCTAACAAATGTTGTAAGCCAAGGTAAGTTTTTGAGTGCATCTGGCACCTGAATAATGAATCCGAATTTGATGTCTAATTGGCCAGAGGTTTTATGCCTTTCATTCCAACTTTACTTTGGGTAAATAATTTGAAGCATAATGCGGAGCATATCGAGGATACGTGCTGGTTTTATCTATATCCATAGTCCAAGCATTAGTACGATTGCTTGTATCAAATAGGGGTCTTTATGTAATACTTCGGGATTATATATATAACCCATATTAATCATAATCAAACACGCAATGCAAGAAAAAAAATACCCATAATGCATGGCTTCCAAGGGGTGTAAAAAAAAAATTAAATTATCACAATTTATGGAAGCATATAAACTAGAAATTCTGTTTCTAGCATTGTTAAGTGGAATTAGCATCAAATTTCAGCAATTATGATATAACCACATGGCTAAAAACCATTGCAGGGAATAGAATAAGGTGCTTCGAGACCTATGTGCGAACTCCGCAAAGATACAGGAATGAGAAAGCCACACACAACAGAATTAAGCACACGAAAGTACCATAGCCCATAACTATTGCGAATAATATCAGCCAGACATAATATCCGCAGCTATGAAGCATCATGAGCTAAATCAATATACTTTAGGAGGTTAAAGAGCAACTGTAATACTGAAGTTGTACATATAAACAACAAACACTTCCAGGTTTTTATTAGAGGAACACTATTGTTGAGATATAACTCAGTACGGTTGGCTGTTGGGCCGGTTCTAGTTGGTGCATGCATGGGAGTGCGGCAGTAAATTGTAGCTCCATCGATGCCGGGCACGTCGACGCCCTTCGCCTTCGAGGCACTGGCACTCGTGATAGGGCTTCTGTTGCGGAAGCACGCAAATTACTTGGCAGTGTGCGGCGAGTATGATGGTGCCGCTTCAAGATTGCAGCGACGCGCGATGACGAAACTTCAGGCGTCGCATGATGCACGTATGGCGAAGGTTGCATGCGGGCACGAAGGACGAGCATGTGGCGTGCTGGAGAGTGTGATACGCAAGCGCTAGGATGGGTAAATGGGGCTGATAGCAGGGATGCCGGATGCCGCTGGTCTTTCTGCTTCAGGCGACTGCAGCTGTGCAAGTGGCCAATCAACGGCCAATGTGCAAATCAATAACCAATGCTTATCGTCGAGAGTGCGGCTTCAGGGCGACGTCATGTACGCGCGGGCGTAAGGGTGTATAAGTGCGTAGATGCATTGGACGGCAGCGACAAACCAGGCAGCTTCGAGCTTCCATGCCGATGGATTAAACAAATGAGCCAGCCTGGCGGTGCATGCAACTAAAGCCAGTACAATCTACGGGATAGATAGTCTAGGAAAAATTTGATAGAAATTTTAATCTTCTGGACTAAAAAGGCTCTTAACTTGGGAATTAATTGTGGCTAATTGTATTCCACCAGGAGAAAAAGACTCCTTAATGTCGCAGCATTCACATGTATGGCATGCTAACCGGAGTAGCGCAACGGGTGCATTTAATCTACCGGATTAAAAGCATATAAAAAGGGAACCATTACGACTGACATTCCATCCACTAAATATATTTCCCTTTTATGTGGTGCCACCGGCATGTTTATGCATGGAAAAACTAATGCACAAAACACAAATCTTAATAAAGATTGATTGCCTATCATTATATAGAAACATATTAATCTGCTGGATTAAAGTCGATATTATTCCATATTTCCATTCAAAGCTCATGGATGCAGGCGCACATGCAAGAGGGCGATTGTTTCGTCGTTCAGAAAATCAGATAGGCTACAAGTGCTAGGAACCATCTATACGCATACGTAGCTTGTGCAGAGCGACGAGCAAAACGGGTTTCGCCACAAAAATAACTTGCTCTACGATCCAAATAAAAACTGCAGGTTTGTGGCAAGGTGATGCGAAACATCCATGACATATGTACTAAACTCTAGCATGTTAATCGTCAGGATCAACCTAGAGATAAAAAATAACAGAGGATAGACGACAAACCGTGGCCTGTTTATGGAGTCGGTCTTCATGCCGCGTAGGGCATATAGGCTAGGCTGTTGACCTGCCTGCGTGAAGATGAAGGATCGGATGTCGAGTTCTACGGCGTGGTGATGTCGGCCGTACATCTGCACGATGTCCATCTTTGTTGATGCGCAAAAGCACATGCACGTGATCATGTGTCACGCGGAAGCACTTGCTTCGGTAAATCGATGCAGTGCGGCGACTGTGCTTCCTTCCATGCGGAGTGATGGCAGGCTCATGCCCGCTCGTGACGCATCAGAGGAGCCGCAACAAGGAGTCGACGCGCAATTTCGATCGGAAATAAGAACCGAAACGAGATTAGCATTGAAGAACCAACGCACTGTAGATGTGAACTCAACAAATGATAAACGACTCACCCGATTTGGAGAGCAAAGGTGCTGATAACGTGTTAAGAATAATCTTCATCACGGATTGCCGGATCCGTTTCCCATACCCGACCCCAAGAAAGAGACGTGAGGAGATGGTGGAAGAACCCGTTCCCCTTCCCAGATCTTAAGAATAAGAACACATAACACAAGTATATAGGAGGGAGTCATCTTCTCATTAGCAATGATAGGTGTACAATGGTTATTTATATAGGTCTAACCCTTCCGGGGTATATTTGGTATGAGCCCATTTAATCCCTCTAATTGAGGGATTCTTAACAGAACACACCAGGAGAAAAGGCCGCAAATTTGGAGATTATTACTAGTACAAGATGATTATCGGCGAATGAAGAACGAGTGTACTCGTCGTACGTACGGGAGGAGTATAAAATGTACGTGGCCGGTCGTCGTCGTTGGCGGGTGCTTTAGGTCCCAACTCCCAAGTATAGTGCCCCTGGTATTTATTGACAGGATAATCAAGTCAACATATTCGTTTCTTCCGTTAGGGCATATTACTGCATTCTCTTTTATTTTAATATATAAAAAAGAAAAGGGCAACAAATGAAAAGAGGCAAAAAGGCTCTATTTGCAATTCAAAGAGTGCTTACTTATGTTGAGTACTTATCTGAGTGTCTGTCTATGTACCGTGTTTCGAAAAAAAAATACTTGCCTCATTCCTACCGTTCAACGCCATGAGCAATACAAATATGGCATGACTGAATTACACCTCCATGGAAGTGTGAATCTACTCAGGAAAGTTTGTAACAGTTTAAACTAAGATAATCATAAAAAAGGTTAACCTTTTGACGGAAAATATCTGAAATCATATAACGCTGAGCACTAGATTCTTTTCTTTCGAGAAAGCATAGGATCAATTTCACAACTCCATATAACACATCGCCCAAAATAACACGGGTACAATAAACGATTGCCTTTTGGTTTGGGATATCATATGAAGTTATAAACAACTAGTATGGCTGTCCGCGCATTTGCGCGGCTACATTTATTATATTATTTTAAAGTTTTTTAGTTTATTTTTATTATTTATTTTGTACTCTATATTTATAAAATGATAGAAACAGATTGAAAATTTTGTCACCATCCCTCAGTTGGAGTGTGAGATCCAATTGAGGGATCAAACTTCAATTCTATTGAATTCATTTCTTGTCATCTAGCCGCGGACAAAATTTATTATACTATATGTTTAGTTAATAATATCTAATTGGAGCTTGATCCAATTATAGGATCCAACCAATCTAATAGGAGTATATCATGTGGTGTTCATCTATACAACTTCCACGTTAATTATAAGTAGCATGTAAAAATAAATATTGACAACTGGCTAGCAAAGGTAATTGTGAACTCATAGTGAGCAGGTAAGTATGGTGTAAGTGTGTTAGAATAACAGATCAATCAGGGGTACAATACGATATGAACTCATGGTACTTAAGTTATATATATTACCTTGTCATTGCATAATACATTTGAGTATATTTCGAAACTTATAATGGATTTTACCTTCTAAGATGCACGAATTTCTCCATAAATTGTTATTATTTTCTATTTTATAATTTCACATAGTGCCAAAGAGACCTAATTTTCTTTTAGAAGTGAGGTCGGTCCAAACGTGTCATACTAAAATAACATATGTCATGGTAGAACAAAATGTGTCGTGCTACAAATAAATCTTTTGAAAAAAAATGCGTCATTGTAAAATAAGATAATATGCCATGCTAGCTAGACATATGTTAGTTTTTTATAACGATGTATTTAGAAATAGAAATTAAATGTATTTTAGGTATCATTATTATTCCAGAATTTAGCTATTTTCGACTCATAATGGTACGGCGTAGAAATAAGAATTAGGGATATTTTATGTTTTTTTATAATCCGAATTTAGTTATTTTTTGGACTTATAACGGCATGGTGGGTAATTTAGAAATAGGTGCGAAAGGTATTTTAGGTTATTTTTTTATTATTATGAATTTAGCTGTTTTTTGACTCATAATGGCATGGTGGGTAATTTACAAATAGGTGTGAGGGGTATTTTTGGCTATTTTTTATTATTCTGAATTTAGCTATTTTTTGACTCATAATGGCATGGTGTATAATTTACAAATAGGTGCGAGGGGGTATTTTTAGCTATTTTTTATTATTCCGAGTTTAGATATATTATAAATATTTATAGGGGTTTTGTGACTAATTTTTCATAATGACAGTGGTGGGTAATTTTCTCTTATTTTTCCGATTAACGTGGGAATTTCTTCACTTTAAGAGCGAACGTGGTGATTTCTTTTCTTGCTCAATTATATGTATAATAGATGAGACCACGCCATGGATCATTTGCCTTTCGATACCGCCATGTGTTAGGCGTGTGCTTGCTTTGCTGGGGCTCTTTGAAAGGATCAAAAGAAAAGTTACTTTAATTTTGACCCAAACGTCGGTAGCATCAGCGAAGGAGGAAATTGAAGGAAAAGAAACACCTTTACCTTGCCATTATTTTTTTTTGAAGGTCCACCTTGCCATTATTTTAAAACACATACTCCACGAACTAGTTTTTTTTTTTAAAGTTTGCCATTGTTTTAAAAAACACATACTCCATGAAACTAGTTGAGAATGCTGGGCGTACGAATGCTTTAATGGTGTCCAATTAAAAATATATAAAATCAAAATAATTCGCGCCAGGTAGGGGTCGAACCTACGGCCTTCTGCTTAGGAAACAGACGCTCTATCCACTGAGCTACAGGCGCCTTCTGACAGTGCATTTTATATTTCTTACTCAAATCTTTTATCATAGGCAAGAAAGGGAACAGAACCCAAAACACCATGCATCTGCATCCATCACTTTATCGTCTGCTTGCCACCTGCGTTGAGAGCTGCAAATAAAAGACCGTATCGACCAATCACATCGCCAGCCTCTCCTCTTTCACCATCCGCTGCCGTTCCATCGCCGTCGCGGTCTTGTTCGCATGAAGGACCGTCGTTCGTGCCCGGTTGGCAACATCTCGGGACCCGAATAATTCCGGGAACACCTAGAGTTGCTTAAGATTAGAAGGGCCACGTTTATGGTAATTGGGTTGTGCTTGACTGATTGATCGATCGATCGAGTTGTCTTGACTTTTGTGGCATTGTTCTAAAAAACACCTGTTCCTACTGTGTGGTGGGTAGCATCAAGGTCGTAAACTGGAAGGGTAGGCACTGTTTTGGTATGGTGACCCAGTATCACCAAAGGATGTGTACTAGCACTACAGCGTTAAAGCAGCGGTAAAGTACTGAAGTGTATGTGTAGGAGATACGGCGAGTTTGTACAGTTCCATTCCGCTGTTCGACGCCATTAGTTGGGAACGAAGTGTGAGAGAAAAAATTATGTACATCAGCTACGAAAGCTCGTTGTTGCCACCACGTCCCCTGGTATGCGACCTGCTGCTGTACACTTTGCTATGCTACACTGTGCATCGTATCGCAGTTGGCCGAAATTATGGGAAACGAAGGGTGTCATGTTTTAGGAAAAACATGCAGTGAACTTTATTTATTTATTTATTTTTTGATCCTCAAGCTTGTTTCAGTTTTATTCATCCACAATTGACCCAACAGAATTGCGGGCAACCAAGTCTAGTACTCCCTCCGTTTTTTATTATATGACGCCGTTGACTTTTTTGGTTACTTTGACCATTCGTCTTATCTATAAATATTTAGGTAAATAGCTAAATATCTAAGTTAACATTAAAGTGTTTTTGATGATGAATCTAATGATATTCATTTCATATTCGAAAAGTAATTATTTAAATATATATTGTTAGTCAAAGTTCAACAAAAAAGTCAACGGTGTCATATAATAAAAAACGGAGGGAGTACAAATTTAGGGAGGGGATCCAGCCAAACATTTGGTTGTTCCGGGTCCCTACACAAACCATAACGGGCAAGTTTATGAGCACACTCATTGCCTGATCTAGGAACATGAATAAACTCAACACTATTGAAATTAAGGGACACTAAGCTTTTAGCTTCACGAAAGAGCACCCCTCCGGGAGAGTGATCATACTCCTCAGATGTCATTGCCATCACTAGATTACTGCAGTCCATCTCAACCTGAATAGAAACCATACCATGATCAGAGCATGCTTTCAGTGCCTGCAAACACGCCATCATTTCTGCACAAAGTGCGTCGTGCACTGCCATCAGCTTCCCAGCTCCTGCAAGTACTGCACATCCCGCACTATCTCGCACAACAAATCCCCAAGCACTTGATTTATCTTGACTGCATAGGCCCCACCAATGTTAACTTTGAGCACATCAGTTGGAGGTGGTGTTCAGACCCGAAGTTTACTGAATTTTGTCTGAATCTGAACAGTACCCTGCATTTTGACATCAGCGAACATGACAGTGGCTTTGCGGATCACTTCTTCACATGAGGGTAGCTTCTCTCTTGCATTAGCTTTGTTTCTCGCATCCCACCATGCCCATAAGAGGGTAATGGTTCGCATCCTCTCCTCTTCTTTCATCTGCAGAACAGTTTGCACTACTTTTTGATTGGAAGACAATGCATCCAGTTCTATTCTTGTAGCCTCCAAGCCTGCTGCCAGCCTGCCACCCAGCATCGTTTGGACATTTTGCACTTTAAAAAGCAGTGTCCCCATCTTCATCCAATCGCCAGCACACTGGACAACGTGTGTGTCCACATCCATGCCTCTTGTAGCAATATTCAGTCTCAATGGCAGGCTGTTACGAGCCAATCTGAAAAGGAAGTGTTTAATCTTTGGAGAGGTTTTGAGTGTCCAGAGCCGGTTCCAGTTGACCAACTAACCATCTTGGTGAGATGAGGATTCTCCAGGCTGCTTCTCTGACTCCCTTACACTCTTGTCATGGAGAACATGATAGGCTGATTTTACAGAGAAGGTACCCTTCTTTTCATAATGCCACGCAGGGAAATCTTCCATCTCTTGATTAATAAGAACTCACAGGATATAGGGGATATCTTCTTCCCAGAAAATACTCTCTATCAAGACTTTGTCCCATCTGCCTGTATATGGATCAATCAACTCACATACTCTAGTGATCACAGTTTGTCCTCTTGGAGTTATAGGTTTTCTTGTCACTTTATTAGGAAAAACATGCAATGAACTTTATTTTATATCGTGAAAAAAGATGGCACTATGGCTTACAAGCTCATTCGCAGAAGTTTGGGCTTTGTTCTTGGTTCATTCCATGATAGGCCTCGTTGGATGGGCTTACTAGAGTCCTGCCAATCCAGGCAGAATTAATTAGGGCTGTTATGGGACAAAAGTCGAAAGACGGCCCAGGATAATTTGGTCCTCGAGCAACAGTAGTTTAGAACTGAATTTCCCTGTCGGACAGTATAATCTGGGATTTAACTTCATTTCGATATCACAGCTCTGATCAAAACCCATGGCTCTGGTGGACTTGCGGCAGATTGGCGGGCTAGCCCACACAGTAGCGCAAGAGCATCCATGTTCTGAATTTCAGGAAGATCTGCTTGTTTTGATGTCAGGACTACAAGGTTTGAAACTAATAAAAATGCGCTCAATTTGCATTTCGCAAGTAAATTGATATAGGATCACCGAGAACAGCTTGTATAGAAGAAGCATTTCACTTATCATATACTACCAGCAAACATAACCTAGAGAACTTTACCCAAACACTTCGACCGCATAGGAGAATCAAAGCAAGCGGACCAAGTCTCAATTTCATTCTAGCGAAACATAAACATGATTGGTGACCGCGGACCAGGGGATGAAAGAGGAAGAGGAATCATATGAGGAAGAAAGAGCGACCCGTTCCTCACTCGTCCTCGGGCGCAAACTCTGGGTCGCCGTCGGGGTGCATCTCCCTCCACTGGTCCTCGGGCCAGTACTCCTTGATGTGGCCGTACTTCTTGCGGAACTTCTCGATCTGGCTGTCCATGACCACCAGCGCCGAGGTGTCGCCGACGTAGTAAGGGTGGTTCCCGGACCACACGTCCACCGTGTACTCCGGCTTGGTGCCCCCCGTCACCAGAACCAGCTCTCCGTTGCAGTACACCTTGGCGTCCTCGTAGATCTGCGGGTGCAGCCCCTTCTTGCGCATCGAGCACCGCATCCCCTGCGATCAATTTCAATTCGTTTCATATAAGGAACGGCGGCGCCAATGACTAACTAGCGCGGTGGCGGCGAGAGGGGCGGTCGATGCGCCCGTGCGTACCTGCGAGGGGACGACGGAGCGAAGGGTGCGGGCGGTGGCCCGCGCGGAGGCTGGGGCGGGGAGGAAGGAAGTGGAGAGCGAGAGCGTCATGGCGGATGGCCTTCTTGCCTCGCGCGCAGCGGCGACGGTCTCTTCCGTTCCAGTTGCTCTGATCTTCTTATCCTCTGTGCTGCTCGTCGCCAATTTTCTCGGTGCTGTTTTGGGCTCTGGAATTTTCGTTTCCTTTTGTGGTCTATTTGGGCTGTACACGTGGGCAATGCGACGGCCCATCCATTTTTTTCCCCTGGCGTGAGTGTGATTTTTTCCTTATTTATTTTTTACATATTTGTGATCAGTATTCAGTAGTCTTTCTCAGGGATGGAGCCAAAGATTTGAACATAGGGGGCCAAGCCGTCATTGCGGGCATCCGCGGGAATTTTTTCTTTTGGCATGGCACCTATGGAGGCAATTGTTCCAAAATGTGATATATTTATCCAGGTCTCTCTCAAATGAAGTAGTTCTAAGAAATATTTCCATCTGGCATTTGCGAAACTTTCGGCTGCATAGTTTGATCATTAGTTGCACTAGGATTGATCACTAGAACTTTCATCTTTAGCACCGGAGATTGAACCAACACAAATGGCGTGTAGTATCTATCAATAGCCCATATTCTCTTAATGCTGAAATTCAAATAAATGGAGCAAAGACTTATATTACACATGACATCGCCAATAATTAAAACTTCCCCTTCTCGATTGACCTAAATTCTAATCCTAATACAAATTGAAGATTAGGATGGCCGCTCGCCGGGAAAGAACACGATGTGTACCTTTCAATTCAGTAGCGCGTAATCATAGCTTGCTAATTTGGCGTTCAGGCGCCAGGATCACGAGCGTTTTTAGGTCGGACGGCGGCGGCTGCTACGCAAACGCGAGTAACAGAAGGCAAATGACGATTGAGTAATGGATTTTTGTGCCGAATGTGGAAGGAGCTGGGCATCATAATTTTTCGATGGGCCAACTGGGCTTGAACTACATAACGTCTTGGGCTCAGGGTCATGTGGGGGGCCGGATCATGCTTAACTATGTCGTTAATATAGAACTAAGGGTGCTGCTCCCCTGCTCGTCCCCGGGCTTCACTGGTTCTCTCTCACAGAATCACAGGCATAGCTGTGACAGGTAGGTTAATTTCTCATGGATACATTCCTATCAAAAAATTATCCTCGATAGATTGCCTTGACTAAGCATCCAAAAGTACATTTTTTTTGCAATGGATTGTATTATGACTGACTTTATTTAAGTCAAGTTTATAGCTTTTGCACGTTTCTTCCCTCCTTTACACGGATACCCAAAAAGAACCCGTTCATCGAATAGGGCCTTGGTAGGCTGAATTCTCTGAATTATCTTAACCGGGCCCCAATGGACCCATGAAGGTCACGACAGGCGGCGACGCCTCCCCGACTCCTCCGGCCACCACCTTCCCCGCCGATTATCCTCGACTTGACGCCGCGAGGACTCTCTCCGGCTCTCCGCCCTTAAACCCTAGTCCTCCCTCCTCCCCCTCACATACCTTCGGCGTCGGCTCCGATGGCGTACCCACGGTCGGGGTCCCCTCCTCCGTCGTCCACGATTTACTCTGCCGCCGCTGGGGCCCGCTCCGGCGGCATCGATTCTCCTAATGCGGCATTTCCGGGAGGCCATCCCTCTAGAAATGCTTCGTATCCTCTGCACCCGCTGCGCCGCCACCACCGTCGTCCGCTGAGCAAAGTATTCATCTCATCTTTCCTTTTAGTGCCGTATATACTGGTGTTTTCCACGGTTACTGTTTAAGGCGATGTTCTTTACTAACTGGTAAAAGGAGAATAATACGTGGTCGTTAATGGAGCATCGAGTTAACAATCAGATACCTGCTTCCTTAGTTTCCTATTACCAAGCATTGTATCATGGAGCATTTAGTGTATATAGAGCATTATTCCAAATCGGTGCATATAGTTAGGAACAACCCTTTTGTTTTTTTTCCTGTGTGATTCATTTTCTGGTTCCTGCAAGCCCTCACAACATAATTATAAGATGAACAGTGGTGCAGGCACACAAACTGAAACCCAAGGAGAAAATAAAAGATGCATGGATGTTCGTAGGAAGTCTGTATTGCCATAAGTTATCTGATAACATTTTGGGTCATGTGACAATGTGACATGCTCTAGCAATTCTTAGCGCTCAATAAAATCTGATAATTTGGACCTGTATTTCCTACTGCATTCTAAGAAATATAAAATGTGGCTCTTTGGGAGCTGCCTTGATTAAAAGGTAAAATTTAATCTAACCTACTTCTTAGAACTATTTTGTTTATTTTGTTAAGATCCACAAGTTGGGGAAATCATAATTTTAATTTCATTCTAGTAGAATGTTGAACGGATGTTTCCATTGTATTCATGTATTGGGTTCATGCTTCAGTTTTCCTTTTAAATAACGATACAAATTTCATGCTTTGCATTATACTTTTTAGGGGCAAACCTTTGTTTGACATAGCGGTGGAGCAAAGGTTGTGGCGATTTTGGTCATGGTTCAATTCTGGAATTTTCTAATGTACAATATTCTTTTTAACCTTAAATTAGATATTTCTTTTGTGGAAAGAAGGTAGGGGAGCATTAAGCTCATGAGCACAAGAGAGAGCGCTAATCATCACCTTTCCACGAGGGCACTTTTGTCATTTACCTGAAAGCCATATTAATCTTATCTTGCGTGAACGTTTCTGAACAACTCGCCAGCATTAGTTCCATCTCACGGAAGCTGTTTCTAAAAGCTTCATGCATACCACGGGAATTGTTGCTCTACTTGCTGCTGTTCCCACCTCAAACACCTTAAATCTGTCGTTTGCACACAAATTACTTTGTTTTATATTTCCAGTGGCTGAGAGGTGTCTAGAAACAATGAACGGATTACGGAAAGGTGCACACCATTACAGATCATTTTGGAACTATCATCTGTAAAATGTCTGTAGAGGGGAAGGCCACACGCCAAAGTTACCTGGCTCAGAATTGATGCGTACAAAATAAGTTGTTATCATCTCATGTGCCTTTCTCATGTGCCTATTTAGTTATTCTTGCACTTTCTACACTGTAATTGAAATTCACAGTATTTGTTGAAGAACAGGTTTAAACGACATATGGGCATACCAACATGGGCATCTATAGATGTGTCCAGCTGATCATCTTCTGTTCCTTAGTTTTTTATTTGGAAAATATGACCTGCACCGAAGGTGCTCAAACACAATTACCGATGCATCATCATGAAACTATAATTTCAAAAGAAAGAAAACAATGAAGTGAAACATTTATGTAAAGAAATATGTTGAAATGAGCAAGAGTAAAACAGGGGACATAATGATGATGCGTTAAACTGAATCCATTGGAGTTACTTGCTGAAAATGTGAACCCTGTTTCATTTTTCTTGACGTGGACTCAACGCCAAAAACATCCAGCCCGAAATGACAGCCTGTTTCGTTTCTGTACGTGGACGCAACGCCAAAAACATCCAGCCTGAAATTTGAGCCTGTTCCGTTTCTGTTCGTGGACGCAACGCCAAAGACATCCAGCATTTTTCATGGTTGTTGAGGCCTTCACAATTCATCTCCACCAGTTTGCCCTCGTCCCACTCTTTATAAGCACACCAACATCATTGCCATTAGACACAATACAGCAATTGAAGCCGCAAGAGCACTTGGGAGGTAAGCACGGCTTCGATCTCTCAGCCACCTTTGTGTTCTATCGTGAGTAGATGGTTCTTTGCTGTGTTTATTTATTGCTTCTGTTCATTTCTGTGAAGTTTTAATGGAAAGATGGTGAAATGCTATCAACCATGTACTCTGTAAATGCATCTGAGTCTTGACTGGTTGCTTTATGTTAATCTAGATTGTTCATTCTCGCCAGTAATATAGTGCAAGATACTTGTTGCATTAAAGTTCTGATTTGGATTCTATATTTGTGTCAATGGATGCAACTTTGCCCGTTGTGCTTTTGCCTGTCTTGTTTACCTTGTTTGAGGAGCATTCTTGATGAATCTAGCTTTTACCATTCTAGGAAGCAGTAAATCTTGGTCTGGCCATATGGTAGAAAGTTGTTTTTGATTGACTTTTGTCTTGTTCCTTAATTATTGAGCCCCTTTTCATATTATTAATGTAGGAAGCCTTGATGTTAGTTTGCATTATTTGTGGTCATTAACTAGTTACGTCGCTTGTTTTGGTTTGTTTCCTGGTCTTTATTTCCTTGGAAAAGGTGGATGTGGAATTTAGAGGGCATTTGCGAGCCTAAAACAAATACTGTGAACCCTGTTTCATTTTTCTTGACGTGGACTCCACGCCAAAAATATCCAGCCTGAAATGACAGCCTGTTTTGTTCTGTACGTGGACGCAACGCCAAAACCATCCAGCCTAAAATGTGAGCCTGTTCCGTTTCTGTTCGATGCAACGCCAAAGACATCCAGCCTTTTTCACGGTTGGTGATGCCTTCACACAATTCATCTCCACCAGTCTGCCCTCGCCCCACTCTTTATAAGCACACCAACATCATTGCCATTAGACACAAGACAGCAATTGAAGCCACAAGAGCACTTGGGGAGGCAAGCACGGCTTCGATCTCTCAGCCACCTTTGTGTTCTATTGTGAGTAGGTGGTTCTTTGATGTGTTTATTTATTGCTTCTGTGAAGTTTTAATGGAAAGATGGTGAAATGCTATCAACCATGTACTCTTTAAATGCATCTAAGGATTTACTGGTTGCTTTATGTTAATCTGGATTGCTCATCCTTGCCAGTAATATATTGCAAGATCTTGTTGCATTGAAGTTCTGATTTGGATTCTATATTTGCGTCAATGGATGCAACTCTGCTCGTTATGGCTTTTATCGCCTATCTGGTTACCTTGTTTAAGGAGCATTCTTGATGAATCTAGCTTTTACCCTTTTAGGAAGCAGTAAATCTTGGTCTGGTCATATGGTAGAAAGTTGGTTTTGATTGACTTTTGTTTTGTACCTTAATTATTGAGCCTTTTAATATTATTAATGTAGGAAGCCTTGATGTTAGTTTGCATTATTTGTGGTCATTAATTAGTTACGTCGCTTGTTTTGGTTTGTTTCCTGGTCTTTATTTCCTTGGGAAAGGTGGATGTGGAGTTTAGAGGACATTTGCGAGCCTAAAACAAATACTGTGAACCCTGTTTCATTTTTCTTGACGTGGACTCCACGCCAAAAGTATCCAGCCTGAAATGACAGCCTGTTTCGTTCTGTACGTGGACGCAACGCCAAAACCATCCAGTCTGAAATGTGAGCCTGTTCCGTTTCTGTTCGACGCAACGCCAAAGACATCCAGCCTTGTTCACGGTTGATGATGCCTTCACACAATTCATCTCCACCAGTCTGCCCTCGCCCCACTCTTTATAAGCACACCAACGTCATTGCCATTAGACACAAGACAGCAATTGAAGCCACAAGAGCACTTGGGGAGGCAAGCACGGCTTCGATCTCTCAGCCACCTTTGTGTTCTATTGTGAGTAGATGGTTCTTTGCTGTGTTTATTTATTGCTTCTGTGAAGTTTTAATGGAAAGATGGTGAAATGCTATCAACCATGTACTCTGTAAATGCTTCTAAGGCTTTACTGGTTGCTTTATGTTAATCTAGATTGCTCATCCTTTCCAGTAATATATTGCAAGATCTTGTTGCATTAAAGTTCTGATTTGGATTCTATATTTGCGCCAATGGATGCAACTCTGCCCGTAATGGCTTTTATCGCCTATCTTGTTACCTTGTTTGAGGAGCATTCTCGATGAATCTAGCTTTTACCCTTTTAGGAAGCAGTAAATCTTAATCTGGTCATATGGTAGAAAGTTGGTTTTGATTGACTTTTGTTTTGTTCCTTAATTATTGAGCCCCTTTTAATATTATTCATGTAGGAAGCCTTGATGTTAGTTTGCATTATTTGTGTTCATTAACTAGTTACGCCTCTTGTTTTGGTTTGTTTCCTGGTCTTTATTTCCTTGGGAAAGGTGGATGTGGAATTTAGAGGGCATTTGCGAGCCTAGAAGGATCAGTTCATCATGAACGTCTCTACCTGTACAAGAATTACTTATTCATTTATTTGAGTTGCAGGTGCATCTAGGAGTTGGAGTAAGATATGCAGTTCACACGAGCATTGGACGCGAACACACGTCCTCACCCAACAAGAAGAACTGGTGAAGGTGGTGGGAGTGAGAGGTTGATGGAAAGATTAAATATGGGGGTCATCAAGCAGGAGAAATCATTGAGGAGTAGGTGCTTTGGTGGTAGAGTTGCTGGAACTTCACAGTGTGTGCTTACACCAGATGCTGCTGCTGAAACTCTCGTAAGCATCTAACTTGATCGTTAACTCCTTATACGGTGGTTTATTATCTTTTTGTTGAATATCTATTATCGTAAAGCATTTATTCAACGGGCTCTTTGTGATTATTTTATATCCTGGAGGGTTGTGGCTTCGCTGCATTCTTAACAAGGAATTCTGGTTCACTGCAATAAGTAAATACGGAAATAAACATTAGATACTGCTGAGTGGCCCTAACAAATATTGTTATGATACCTTACCATCTCTGCTATCTATTTTTTTTGGAGTAATCTAACTTTGGCACCAAATTATGCAGCAGTTCCAAACACATTCCTCCCGTAAAACCTATGCTGATGCAAACTGTGTGTCTGCTGTCATTTTGGGTGGAGGCACTGGAGCTCAACTCTTTCCTCTCACAAGCACGAGGGCTACGCCAGCTGTAAGAGAGAGCTTTGAATATACACCATTTATTACTCTGTTCATATATTATGTAGATAGTGAACTTCTAGTTTCATATAAGCCTTAAATCAATTTTCAGTGGGGATTTAGGATGTCTCCTCACTTTTATGATATATTATCTAATCATCAAACTAATATGCGTGATACAGTAATGATATTTCTTAGAGTTAATTATTTTTTGAGAATCAGCCAGAATGTCTCAAAAGTTTTTTTTTGTCTTGATTAATGTTGCTGAAGTCTTCAACTTCACCTCTTATGTAGAATAGTCTAATTATTTAATTCTTATTCCATTACTAGGTTCCTGTTGGAGGATGTTACAGGCTTATTGATATCCCTATGAGCAACTGCTTCAACAGTGGTATAAACAAGATATTCGTGATGACTCAATACAACTCTACTTCGCTTAATCGCCATGTTCATCGTACATACCTTGGCAACGGGATCAATTTCACTGATGGATCTGTACAGGTAATTTACCTCGTCTTTTGATATGTGTAAGTGGGAGTAACTTTATGTAGAGAGAATAACAAAGAGATACCAGGATTCTACTCTAGATCCAAAGCCAATATGGTACCTAAGTTACTTTTATATAGACCGACCTGTCATGCATGTCAGAACTTCGTGTTGATGTTCCATAGAATGGAACATATTATTGATTAATAGGATGGATAAATTTTTTAACTATTTTTCCCCCAAATACAGGTATTAGCAGCTACACAAATGCCTGACGAGCCTGCTGGGTGGTTCCAGGGTACAGCAGATGCTATCAGAAAATGTATCGGGGTACTTGAGGTAGCTATTTTTTTCCTCGTTTAGTGCATGGTAACTTTTGCACCATTTTTTTTTCGGAGTCACAAAGTTCGTGTGTTCGTACTCAGGATTATTACATTAACAAAGATATCGAGCACATTGTAATCTTGTGCGGTGATCAGCTTTATCGAATGAATTACATGGAACTTGTGCAGGTATAACATATTCTTGTTCTTTTTGTTTCACGCGTGTCCTCATTTCAGATTAATCACTTGTTTTTGGCACATGTTACATGCAGAAACATGTTGATGACAATGCAGACATTACTATATCATGTGCTCCCGTTGACGAGAGGTAAACCGAGTGCTGATCATTATAGTTTTATGAATCTTTTTTTTAATCCAACACATATATATTTTTCTTCCCTTCTTTTGGAAGCCGAGCTTCTGACTATGGGCTGGTGAGGTTTGATGATACCGGTCGCGTACTTCAATTCTTTGAGAAACCAGTGGGCAATGATCTCGAATCGATGGTTAGCTATGCTTTGAGTACACATTCTTTTTTTTAAAAAAAATTATTTAGTTGAGCACTTATTTTTGTTGTTTCATGTCGCGGTTCATCTTTTCCTGGTCTATTATGGAATGATTACTTGTTTTGCTGTAGAGTCTTAACAATTAAGTTGCTGATGTTGCAGAGAGTTGATACCAGCTTCCTCAGCTATGCAATAGGTGACATCCAGAAATATCCCTACATTGCATCCATGGGAGTTTATGTCTTCAAAAGAGATGCACTTCTAGATATTCTCAAGTAATCACTTTCCCACAATTTTGTCATGTCCATTTCCTAGTTTCGTCTTCTGATAGTGTCAATTCTTAGGTCGAAATATTCACAGTTGCATGACTTTGGATCTGAGATCCTCCCAAGAGCTGTACTAGAGCATAATGTGCAGGTACCTTTGATCACTTGTATTCCTTTCTTTTGCAAAATAATTTTCGTCATGTGGAAAAGTTGTTTTTCCACCAGATACATAAACTGAGTGTATCTATAAGGAGAGCAGCGTACGTATCAATGTTCTATTTATTTATTACCGCCTCCATGCATCATATATTAACTACATTGCTTTGTATTGTGTTAGGCAAGTATATTCACAGGCTACTGGGAGGACGTTGGAACAATCAAATCATTCTTTGATGCAAACTTGGCCCTCACTGAGCAGGTGTTGTGTCATATGTATCGTGTACTCAATAAGTTGCATGAAATCCTGTGTAGTGTGTACTTAATATATCATTTTTTGAACACAAATTCAGCTCACATATTTCTCTCTTCAGCCTTCCAGGTTCGAATTTTATGATCCTAAAACACCTTTCTTCAGATCACCTCGGTACTTGCCTCCGACGCAGTTGGAGAAGTGCATGGTACAGTCATGTGGAACACAAATTGGTACATCATAGTAGAACATTTTTTATGTCTGAATTTTGAGATCTCTGCAGATCAAAGATGCGTTCATCTCAGATGGTTGCTTTCTGAGTGAATGTAGAATTGAGCATTCTGTTATTGGAATCTGTTCACGCCTGAACTCTGGATGTGAACTCAAGGTACGCTCTCTTAAGTGTCATACATTCTTTTCCTGCTAGTTATTGCAAGCCCCTCCACTCACCAACACACACATATGGAAGAATAAATAAAAACTCGACCAACCGCATGACAGGTTTGTTATGATATTGTTCTGACAGGTTTGTTATGATACATTCTGACAGGTTTGTTATGATATTGTTCACAAAACTTAAGATCTCTGCATCTTTTATTGTTCACAAAGCAATCTGTTTGTAACAGGATATTGAACATCTCAATTCTTGTTGTTACATTACATCCCACCCAACCCTAGATTCCTAGGACATGATAACACCTTATCTAGATTTGATTTGTCAGTACTTTTGAAAAGTAGTAACACCTTTTTTTTTCCTTCCGTTGCTGTTTCTGTTAAGCGCAGGATACTGTCATGATGGGGGCAGATCTCTATGAAACCAAAGAAGAAATTTTGAAGTTGCTGTTATCAGGGAAGGTCCCGATTGGCATAGGAGAGAACACAAAGATAAGGTGAGAATGTGAACCTTAGAATGCACACGCTCTAGTTCCTGAATATCACGTCCACCTACACCTGAGACCTTCTTCTGTGATGATATGTAGGAACTGTATCCTCGACATGAATGCCAGAATAGGGAGGAATGTGGTTATTGCAAACAGCAAGGTGAGTACTCCAAAATGATTGAAGGTCGTATTCATTTGTCCTACACTGGTGACCAAGAGTTCCACCTTTTTTGTGATACAGGGTATCCAAGAGGCTGATCACCCGGAAGAGGGATACTACATAAGGTCTGGAATCGTGGTGATCCTGAAGAATGCAACTATCAAGGACGGGACCGTCATATAGGCGGTATATATGCGCCAAGTCATGAACCTGAATAAATGCAATAAGCTGCCCAGGAGGCTGCAGCAACCTTGATATATTCCGTTGTTTGGCTTGTAGAACTATGTTTACTATCAACATTCCTAAATAAATGATGCTTGGTTTTTGCTATTTTGGCTTCCCGCTCGAATTGGATCGTCGTCCGCCTGAAGACCGGAATGTTAAATGACTGGTCATTTTAGTTCTGTTAATTGAAACAGCCATTGCTGTGTTTCAACTCTGCTCGCTCGCTAGATGGGACTGGAAAGACGTGGCTGCTTTATCGTCTACCCTACCGTGGCTTGCTCGAATCTGTAGTGCAGCCCTTCTCCGTGGCTTTGTTTTATTTTCCGAAGGTGCTTTGCTCTTTATCGCTCACCGGGCTTGCTTCATCGTCTTCCTCTGCACATGATGCATTTCGCCATTGTAGCTACAATAATCTGTGAATAATCATGCGTGGTGAGTTGAGTTGGAACGCCAATCGAGCTTTCAAGACGAAGCCTCAAGTTGAAGTGTAAATCTTCGAAATAGGACGGTCGTTTTTGTTAACCATTCAAAACCCGTCATCTCCAACTAAAATCTTCTGCAGTGACCAGTTCCAAAAAAAAAAGAAAACCTCTGCAGCGACACAAGTGCTTCGACCGATGTACTTGTACAAACAGAATGAGATCCTCTGCAGTTGCGTCCGGTGACTGCCATGTGAAGTCACCCGCTGCTGGAACATGCAGCCACCATGTCTCGTTACTGCAGGGATCTGATTCCGTACAAACGGCACTGCTCTAAAGGGCCGGCCACTGCGCGGTGCAAGGGTTTATCCCCGATGCCCGATCCCCTTCAAATTCTCTGAGGGACAGAGGGAGGGAGGGAGAGAAAGAGAGAGAGAGAGAGAATCTCGGCGTTGTTCATCTGCTCTTCTTCCCCGCAAAGCACCTTCGCAATCCCGACTGCCGGTTGCTAGATCCCGACGACCTTCAGCAATCCCGGCCGCCGGAGCGGAACCCAGCAGGTATGGCATCCACTCATATCGATTCCTCCTTTTGGTAAGGAACACTGGCACTCGGTTGGATTGTTTCTAACAGTGTAAGCTTCGAATCGAAATACTTTTCTCTCCATACAATTGCTCGGATTTTATGGTTTCATGGGATTATTAGGTTCTTCCCTAGCGCGCTAGATCTGTCTTAGTTAACCTCATAAGGCCATTGCTGGTGCGGCTGTGCATCCTTGGTTGTCTATCACCCATGTAGTATTGCACTTTTATTCGCAGAAGTTAATTTGCAAAAGGTTTTGGAGTTTGGACCACCACATTCCTTACGCTTGATTCGGCCGATGTCCGTACTCCATAGTAGTCTTCTATTGTCTCTTCATCTGTCCTTTTATTTTTTTCTATTCCCTCTTTTTCTGGACACACATGCACGAACGAAATATAGAGAACCACCGATGCACTAAGCACACTTATCCTACCCAAATGTATTCTATTTAATGGCAAGAACTGAAAAATCTTAAGGTAAGACACTGCAGACCAGGAACATGTAGCATGCTTTGGTTCCAAATATAGTAGCGTTAGCAGTTAGCTGCTGGGTTAAACTTTTAGGTAAAAATGAAGAATGAAACCAAGCAAATTCCTCTGCAAATATGTAGGGTTCGTAGCATACGTTGCATGCTTCTTTTTGGTTTCTATATATTCTCTAGTATTACAGGTTCTGATATAATTTTTTGCATTCGGAAATGTAAGCTGACTTCAAATAATGTGCTGGTTATTATGTTCTCAATCTTCCTTTTTTCCCCCTGATTAGGTTGTCAATATTACCAATCCTTTTGAAAATGGATCATAGTTCTGATGATGATTCAGAAATCAGTGATTCTGAGATTGATGAATATGAAGGAGAAATTTACGCAAGCCTGATGTCAGGAGACTTAAAGGTGAAGAAGAATGGAGATAGCTACAGTTGTCCATTCTGTAGCAGCAAGAAGAAGAATAACTACAACAAAAATAGTCTTCTTCAGCATGCTTCGGGAGTAGGTGCAGCACCTAATCGGCAGGCTAAAGAAAAGGCAACCCATCGTGCTCTGGCCAATCACCTGAAGCATGACCTTGCTAAATCGCCTGAGCCACAGCCACAGATAATGCCTGAGCCCCAACCGCTTCAGAACAGAGATGAGAAGTTTGTGTGGCCTGGATGGGCGTTTTAGTTAATGTACCCACTGAGTGGAAGGATGGGCGTCAGGTAGGAGAAAGTGGAAATCGTTTGAAGGAGCAACTATCGCGCTTTTGTGCACTGAAGGTCATTCCTTTATGGAATTTTAGCGGTCATACAGGGAATGCTATTGTTGAGTTTGGAAAGGACTGTAATGGTTTCAAAAATGCATGCAGCTTTGAAAGTCACTTTGCAGCAGGAGGATATGGTAAGAAAGATTGGATGGAAAGGAAGAATCAGGGACCACAGCTTTATGGTTGGGTTGCGTGGGCTGAAGATTACAATTCTCCAGGGCTAATTGGTGACCACCTGAGGAAAAACGGCGACTTGAAATCCGTCAATGATCTTGTAAATGAAGGAACACGTAAAACTAACAAACTCGTGGCTAATTTAGCTATCAAATTGAGGTAAAGAATAGGTACTTGAAGGAGCTTGAATGCAAATACACTGAGACTACTGCATCACTTGAGAAAATGATGGGCCAATGGGAAAAGCTTCTTCAGTCGTATAATTGCAGGTTTGCGTTCATTTTTTTGCTACTTATCTGTTTCACAGGGTTCTAGTTGTATTTTGATTTTTCTATCCTCAACATCTTCAATTTTTATGGTGAATGATAATTTAAGCATAACTATTATCAGAAATACGTAAGATGCAGCAGCTAGCTCGCACGGATTCTCAGAAGATCATTGATGATAATCAAAAGCTGCGTTCAGAACTTGAGACCAAAATGAATGAACTTAATGTGGGATCCGAGCAGCTTGATGAGCTTGAAGCAAAGAGTGATTGTGACATAAGGAATCTTGAGCAGGAGAAGCAGAAGGTTTGTGTGATTCTCCCATCTTTTCCTGAGTGTCTCATTTTTTATACGTCGTAGATAACATCTTTTCTATAGAAGTTTGGGCTTTATTCTTGGTTCATTCCTTGATAGGCCTCCTTGGATGGGCTTACTAGAGTCCTGTCAACCCAGGCAGAATTAATTAGGGGCTGTCATGGGACAAAAGTTGAAAGAGGTCCAGGATAATTTGGTCCTCGAGCAAATAGCCAAATATTACAACAGTAGGTTAAAACTCAATTTCCCTGTCGGACAGTATAATCTAGGATTTAACTTCATTTCAATATCACAGCTCTGATAAAAAACCCCACGGCTCTGGTGGACTTGCGGCAGATTGGCGGGCTAGCCCACATAGTAGCTCAAGAGCATCCATGTTCTGAATTTCAGGAACATCTGCTTGTTCTGATGTCAGGACTACAAGGTTTGAAACTAATAAAAATGCCCTCAATTGGCATTTCGCAAGTAAATTGATATACTATCACCGAAAACAGCTTCTATAGAAGAAGCATTTCACTTATCATATACTACCAGCAAACATAATCCCGTAGGGAACTTTACTCAAACACCTCGACAGCATAGTTGAATCAAAGCAAGCGGGCCAAGTCTCAATTTCATTCTAGCGAAACATAATCAGATGAGAAAGAAAGAGCGACCCGTTCCTCACTCGTCCTCAGGCGCGAACTCCGGGTCGCCGTCGGGGTGCATCTCCCTCCACTGGTCCTCGGGCCAGTACTCCTTGATGTGGCCGTACTTCTTGCGGAACTTCTCGATCTGGCTGTCCATGACCACCAGCGCCGAGGTGTCGCCGACGTAGTAAGGGTGGTTCCCGGACGACACGTCCACTGTGTACTCTGGCTTGGTGCCCCCCGTCACCAGCACCAGCTCTCCGTTGCAGTACACCTTGGCGTCCCTGTAGATCTGCGGGTGCAGCCCCTTCTACCGCATCGAGCACCACATCCCCTGCGAGCAATTTCAATTCGTTTCATAAAAGCAATGGCAGCGCCAATGACTAATTCGTGCGGTAGTGGCGAGAGGGAAGGTCGATCCGCACGTGCGTACCTGGGAGGGAACGACAGAGCGGAGGGTGTGGGCGGTGGTCCGCGCGGCGGCGGGGGCGGGGAGGAAGGAGGTGGATAGCGAGAGCGTCATGGCGGATGGCCTTCTTGCCTCGCGCGCAGCTGCGACGGTCTCTTCCATTTCAGTTGCTCGGATCTTCTTATCCTCCCTCGCCAATTTGTCGAGACCTCGGTGCTGTTAGGCCCTTAGGCCTACCTAACGCCAGGCCTGGTTGGGTTATTCTGGGCTGTTAGACGTGGGCAATGCGACGTCCCATTTAATTTTTCCTGACATTACTCTGTATTTTTTCCTTATTTATTTATATTTGTGATCAGTAGTCTTTCACAGAATTACAGCTGTGACTGGTAGGTCAATTTCTCCTGGATAGTGGATAGACTCCTCACGAAATATTATCCTCGATAAGCATCTAAAAAATGAATTGTATTATGACTGACTTTATTTTAGTCGATTTCTCCTTGGTAGGATGAATTCTCTTAACCGGGCCCCAATGAGCCTATGTACTCCAGGACGCGACGGCGACGACGCCTACCCAACTCCTACGGGCTCCGGCCACTACCTCCCCGCCGATTATCCCCGACTTGACGCCGTGAGGACTCTCTAAGGCTCTCCGCCCTTAAACCCTAGTCCCCCCTCCCCCTCACATACCTTCAGCGTCGGCTCCGATGGCGTACCCTCTGTCGGGGTTCCCAACTTCGGGCATCCACGATTTACTCCGCCACCTCCGGGGCCTGGCTCGGCGGCGTCGATTCTTCTAATAAGGCATTTCCCGAAGGCCATCCCTCTGGAAATGCTTCATATCCTCTGCATCCGCTGCGCCGCCACCACCGTCGTCCACTGAGCAAAGTATTCATCTCCTCATTCATTTCAGTGTGGAGCGTGGAGTTTACAGTCAGATATCTGCTTCCTTAATTTCCTATTGCCTTCGTACTGCGTCAATTAGTGTCCGAACATTGTATCATGGAGCATTTTGTGTATATAGAACATTATTCCAAATCTATTACAACACAATGGTTTTTTGACGGGAACCAGTACATGTAGTTAGGAATCAAATAAGCCTTGGGAATCATGGATTTCGTGTACGTTGTACCCTGCCAAGTACTATCTAACACTATTTTATTATATTTTTCTTTGTGATTCATCTTTTGGTTCCTATAAGCCCTCACAACATGATTAGAAGATGAACAGCAGCGCAGGCACACAAACTGAAACCCTTGGAGAACATAAAAGATGCATGGATGTTTGTAGGAAGTCTGTATTGCCATAAAGTATCTGATAACATTTTGGGTCTTGTGACATGCTCTAACAATTCTTAATGCTTAATACAATATGATATCTTGGACCTGTATTTCCTACTGCATTCTGAAATATAAAATGTGGCTCTTTGGGAGATGCCTTGATGAAAAGGTAAAATTTAATCTAACCTACTTCAAACAGCTTTTGTTTATTTTGTTGGGGAAATCATAATTTTAATTTCATTCTAATAGAATGTTTAACTCTTGTTAAAAAAACGGAAAATCAAGGTTCACATTTTCAGCAAGTAACTCCAATGGATTCAGTTTAACGCATCATCATTGTGTCCACTGTTTTACTCTTGCTCGTTTCAACATATTTCTTTCCATAAATAATTTCATTGGATTTTGTTCTATTTTTTTGTTTCATCATAATGCATCAAGTAATGTGTTTGAGCACTTTCGGTGCAGGTCATATTTTCCAAATAAAAAATTAAGGAACATAAGATGATCAACCGGCCACATATATAGATGTCCATGTTGGTATGCCTATATGTCGTTTAACCGTTTCTTCATTAAATACTTTGAATTTCAATTGCGGTGTATAGAAAGTGCAAGAATAACTAAATAGGCACATGAGAGGTGATGGTGGGTGGAGATGCTAACAACTTATTTTGTACTCCCTCCATCCCAGTTTAATTGTCACTTTAGGTTCATCCAGTTTTCCCAAAATATTTGTCGTTCTCACTTCCCGATGCAACTTTCTCTGTTTCCAATACACCTTTATCTCTATCTCTCTCCTCCTTGTTTCCTGCGCACCTACCTTTACCAACTTTCCTTAATCTCCGTGCCAGAGCTAAAACAACAATTATACTGAGACGGAGGGAGTACTAATCAATTCTGAGCCAAATAACTTTGGCGTGTGACCTTCCCCTCTAGAGACATTTTACAGATGACCTCCTTTCCATTATCCGTTCATTGTTTCTAGACACCTCTCAGCCACAGGACATATAAAACAAAATATGTGCAAACAATAGATTTAAGGTGTTTGAGGTGGGAATAGCAGCAAGCAGAGCAATAATTCCCATGGTATGCATGAAGCTTTTTTAAAAACAGTTTTTGTGAGATGAAACTAGTGCTGGCAGATGTTCAAAAATGTTCACGCAATATACACTTGCAGCTTGAATGGCTTTCAGGTAAATGACAAAAGTGCCCTCATGGAAAGGTGATGATTAACGCTCCCTCTTGTGCTCATGAGTTTAACTCTCCCCTACCTTCTTTCCACAAAAGAAATATCAAATATTTAAGGTTAAAAAAGAATGTACGTTAGAAACTTCTAGAATTGAACCATGACGAAACTTCCCACAACCTTTGCTCCACCGCTATGTCAAACAAAGATTTTCCCCTAAAAAGTATAAGAAGAATATTTCATTTCTACCCCTAAGAAAGAGGGGTAAAATCGCAATAAGAGGGGTAAAAATCGAATTGGGAGGCAAACTAGGGGTAGAAATGAAATATTCTCATTATATTTTTTAGGGGAAAACCTTTGTTTGACATAGCGGTGGAGCAAAGGTTGTAGGGATTTTGGTCATGGTTCAAGTCTAGAAGTTTCTAACGTACATTATTTTATTAACCTTAAATATTTGATATTTCTTTTGTTGAAAGAAGGTAGCCGAGCATTAAACTCATGAGCACAAGAGGGAGAACTAATCATCACCTTTCCACGAGGGCACTTTTGTCATGTACCTCAAAGCTATATCAAGCTGCAAGTGTATCTTGCGTGAATGTTTAAGGACATCTTGCCAGCATTAGTTCCATCTCACGAAAGTTGTTTTCAAAAAGCTTCATGCATACCATGAGAATTGTTGCTCTACTTGCTGCTGTTCCCACTTTAAATCTGTCGTTTGCACATAACCTACTTTGTTTTATATTTTCTGTGGCTCAGAGGTGTCTAGAAACAATGAACGGATTACGGAAAGAAGAAGGCCATCTGTAAAATGTTTGTAGAGGGTAAGGCCACATGCCAAAGTTATTTGGCTTAGAATTGATGCGTACAAAATAAGTTGTTAGCATCTCCACCCACCATCACCTTTCTCATGTGCCTATTTAGTTATTCTTGCACTTTCTATACACCGTAATTGAAATTCACAGTATTTTATGAAGAAATGGTTTAAACGACATATAGGCATACCAACATGGACATCTATATATGTGGCCGGCTCATCGTCTTCTGTTCCTTAGTTTTTTATTTGGAAAATATGATCTGCACCGAAGGTGCTCAAACACAATACAGATGCATCATCATGAGACTATAACTTCAAAAAAGAGAACAAAATCCAGTGAAAATAATTATGGAAAGAAATATGTTGAAAGGAGCAAGTGTAAAACAGGGGACACAATCATGATGCATTAAACTGAATCCATTTTTACTTGCTGAAAATGTGAACCCTGTTTTATTTTTCTTGACGTGGACTCCACTCCAAAAACAATCAGCCTGAAATGACAGCCTGTTTCGTTCTGTACGTGGACGCAACGCCAAAACCATCCAGCCTAAAATGTGAGCCTGTTCCGTTTCTGTTCGACGCGATGCCAAAGACATCCAGCCTTTTTCACGGTTGGTGATGCCGGATTCAGTTTCGCGCATCATCATTGTGTCCCTGTTTTACACTTGCTCCTTTAACATATTTCTTTCCATAATTATTTTCACTGGATTTTGTTCTCTTTTTTGAAGTTACTTGCTGAAAATGTGAACCCTGTTTCATTTTTCTTGACGTGGACTCCACGCCAAAAACAATCAGCCTGAAATGACAGCCTGTTTCGTTCTGTACATGGACGCCACGCCAAAACCATCCAGCCTGAAATGTGAGCCTGTTCCGTTTCTGTTCGACGCGACGCCAAAGACATCCAGCCTTTTTCACGGTTGGTGATGCCGGATTCAGTTTCGTGCATCATCATTGTGTCCCCTGTTTTACACTTGCTCCTTTAACATATTTCTTTCCATAATTATTTTCACTGGATTTTGTTCTCGTTTTTGGAGTTACTTGCTGAAAATGTGAACCCTGTTTTATTTTTCTTGACGTGGACTCCACGCCAAAAACAATCAGCCTGAAATGACAGCCTGTTTCGTTCTGTACGTGGACGCAACGCCAAACTATCCAGCCTGAAATGTGAGCCTGTTCCGTTTCTGTTCGACGCGACGCCAAAGACATCCAGCCTTTTTCACGGTTGGTGATGCTTCACACAATTCATCTCCACCAGTCTGCCCTCGCCCCTCTCTTTATAAGCACACCAACATCATTGCCATTAGACAAAAGACAGCAATTGAAGCCACAAGAGCACTTGGGGAGGCAAGCACGGCTTCGATCTCTCAGCCACCTTTGTGTTCTATTGTGAGTAGATGGTTCTTTGCTGTGTTTATTTATTGCTTCTGTGAAGTTTTAATGGAAAGATGGTGAAATGCTATCAACCATGTACTCTGTAAATGCTTCTAATTTACTGGTTGCTTTATGTTAATCTAGATTGCTCATCCTTTCCAGTAATATATTGCAAGATCTTGTTGCATTAAAGTTCTGATTTGGATTCTATATTTGCGCCAATGGATGCAACTCTGCCCGTAATGGCTTTTATCGCCTATCTTGTTACCTTGTTTGAGGAGCATTCTCGATGAATCTAGCTTTTACCCTTTTAGGAAGCAGTAAATCTTGGTCTGGTCATATGGTAGAAAGTTGGTTTTGATTGACTTTTGTTTTGTTCCTTAATTATTGAGCCCCTTTTAATATTATTCATGTAGGAAGCCTTGATGTTAGTTTGCATTATTTGTGTTCATTAACTAGTTACGCCGCTTGTTTTGGTTTGTTTCCTGGTCTTTATTTCCTTGGGAAAGGTGGATGTGGAATTTAGAGGGCATTTGCGAGCCTAGAAGGATCAGTTCATCATGAACGTCTCTACCTGTACAAGAATTACTTATTCATTTATTTGAGTTGCAGGTGCATCTAGGAGTTGGAGTAAGATATGCAGTTCACACGAGCATTGGATGCGAACACACGTCCTCACCCAACAAGAAGAACTGGTGAAGGAGGTGGGAGTGAGACATTGATGGAAAGAAATATGGGGGTCATCAAGCAGGAGAAATCATTGAGGAGTAGGTGCTTTGGTGGTAGAGTTGCTGGAACTGCACAGTATATGCTTACACCAGATGCTTCTGCTGAGACTCTTGTAAGCATCTAACTCGACCGTTAACTCCTCTTTTGGTGGTTTATTGTCTTTTTGTTGAATATCGGTAAAACATTTATTCAACGGGCTCTTTGTAATTAATTTATATCCTGGAGGGTTGTGGCCTTACTGCATTCTTCAAAAAGGAATTCTGGTTCACTGTAATAAGTACATACAGAAATAAGCATTAGATACTGCTGAGGCGTGGCCCTAACAAATATTGTTATGATACCTTACATTCTCTGCTATCTATTTTTTAAAGTAATCTAAATTTGGGCATCAAATTTTGCAGCAGTTCCAAACACATTCCTCCCGAAAAACCTATGCTGATGCAAACTGTGTGTCTGCTGTCATTTTGGGTGGAGGCACTGGAGCTCAACTCTTTCCTCTGACAAGCACGAGGGCTACGCCAGCTGTAAGAGAGAACATTGAACATACAACATTGATTACTCTGTTCATATATTATGTAGATAGTGAACTTCTAGTTTCATATAAGTCTTAAATCAATTTTCAGTGGGGATTTAGGATGTCTCCTCCCTTTTATGATATATTATCTAATCATCAAACTAATATGCGTGATACGGTAAAGATATTTCTTAGAGTTAATTAATTATTTGAGACTCAGCCAGAATGTCTCAAAAGCTTCTTTTTTTTTTGGTCTTGATTAATGTTGCAGAAGTCTTCAACTTCACCTCTTATGTAGAATAGTCTAATTATTTAATTCTTATTCCATTACTAGGTTCCTGTTGGAGGATGTTACAGGCTTATTGATATCCCTATGAGCAACTGCTTCAACAGTGGTATAAACAAGATATTCGTGATGACTCAATACAACTCTACTTCGCTTAATCGCCATGTTCATCGTACATACCTTGGCAACGGGATCAATTTCACTGATGGATCTGTACAGGTAATTTACCTCGTCTTTTGATATGTGTAAGTGGGAGTAACTTTATGTAGAGAGAATAACAAAGAGATACCAGGATTCTACTCTAGATCCAAAACCAATATGGTACCTAAGTTACTTTTATATAGACGGACCTGTCATGCATGTCAGAACTTCGTGTTGATGTTCCATAGAATGGAACATATTATTGATTAATAGGATGGATAAATTTTTTAACCATTTTTTTCCCCCAAATACAGGTATTAGCAGCTACACAAATGCCTGACGAGCCTGCTGGGTGGTTCCAGGGTACAGCAGATGCTATCAGAAAATGTATCGGGGTACTTGAGGTAGCTAATTTTTTCCTCGTTTAGTGCATGGTAACTTTTGCACCATTTTTTTTTTCGGAGTCACAAAGTTCGTGTGTTCGTACTCAGGATTATTACATTCACAAAGATATCGAGCACATTGTAATCTTGTGCGGTGATCAGCTTTATCGAATGAATTACATGGAACTTGTGCAGGTATAACATATTCTTGTTCTTTTTGTTTCACGCGTGTCCTCATTTCAGAGTAATCACTTGTTTTTGGCACATGTGACATGCAGAAACATGTTGATGACAATGCAGACATTACTATATCATGTGCTCCCGTTGACGAGAGGTAAACCGAGTGCTGATCATTATAGTTTTATGATTTTTTTTTATCCAACATATATTATATTTTTCTTCCCTTCTTTTTGGAAGCCGAGCTTCTGACTATGGGCTGGTGAGGTTTGATGATACCGGTCGCGTACTTCAATTCTTTGAGAAACCAGTGGGCAATGATCTCGAATCGATGGTTAGCTATGCTTTAAGTACACATTCTTTTTTTAAAAAAAATTATTTAGTTGAGCACTTATTTTTGTTGTTTCATGTCGCGGTTCATCTTTTCCTGGTCTATTATGGAATGATTACTTGTTTTGCTGTAGAGTCTTAACAATTAAGTTGCTGATGTTGCAGAGAGTTGATACCAGCTTCCTCAGCTATGCAATAGGTGACATCCAGAAATATCCCTACATTGCATCCATGGGAGTTTATGTCTTCAAAAGAGATGCACTTCTAGATATTCTCAAGTAATCACTTTCCCACAATTTTGTCATGTCCATTTCCTAGTTTCGTCTTCTGATAGTGTCAATTCTTAGGTCGAAATATTCACAGTTGCATGACTTTGGATCTGAGATCCTCCCAAGAGCTGTACTAGAGCATAATGTGCAGGTACCTTTGATCACTTGTATTCCTTTCTTTTGCAAAATAATTTTCGTCATGTGGAAAAGTTGTTTTTCCACCAGATACATAAACTGAGTGTATCTATAAGGAGAGCAGCTTACGTATCAATGTTCTATTTATTTATTACCGCCTCCATGCATCATATATTAACTACATTGCTTTGTATTGTGTTAGGCAAGTATATTCACAGGCTACTGGGAGGACGTTGGAACAATCAAATCATTCTTTGATGCAAACTTGGCCCTCACTGAGCAGGTGTTGTGTCATATGTATCGTGTACTCAATAAGTTGCATGAAATCCTGTGTAGTGTGTACTTAATATATCATTTTTTGAACACAAATTCAGCTCACATATTTCTCTCTTCAGCCTTCCAGGTTCGAATTTTATGATCCTAAAACACCTTTCTTCAGATCACCTCGATACTTGCCTCCGACGCAGTTGGAGAAGTGCATGGTACAGTCATGTGGAACACAAATTGGTACATCATAGTAGAACATTTTTTATGTCTGAATTTTGAGATCTCTGCAGATCAAAGATGCGTTCATCTCAGATGGTTGCTTTCTGAGTGAATGTAGAATTGAGCATTCTGTTATTGGAATCTGTTCACGCCTGAACTCTGGATGTGAACTCAAGGTACGGTCTCATAAGTGTCATACATTCTTTTCCTGCTAGTTATTGCAAGCCCCTCCACTCACTAACACACACATATAGAAGAATAAATAAAAACTGGACCAACCGCGGCTGAATTCGCGTTGATGGGACTGGAACTTGGGTGGTCTAGGTGTACATCTCCACCCTCAACCCAATGAGCTAGGCTCTGTTCCTTATTGTTGTAACTGCGGTCTGCAGTTTAGTTACCATACCAATACCATGATTTACAAATACTAGCCAGATTCGCTGGGTTCTTGTTTGAATAACATTTTCTGACAGGTTTGTTATGATATTGTTCACTAAACTTAAGATCTCTGCATCTTCTATTGTTCACAAAGCAATCTGTTTGTAACATGAATATTGAACATCTCAATTATTCTTGTTACATTACAGCCCACCCAACCCTAGATTCCTAGGACATGATAACACCTTATCTAGATTTGATTTGTCAGTACTTTTGAAAAGTGGTAACACCTTTTTTTTTTTTCCTTCCGTTGCTGTTTCTGTTAAGCGCAGGATACTGTCATGATGGGGGCAGATCTCTATGAAACCAAAGAAGAAATTTTGAAGTTGCTGTTATCAGGGAAGGTTCCGATTGGCATAGGAGAGAACACAAAGATAAGGTGAGAATGTGAACCTTAGAATGCACACGCTCTAGTTCCTGAATATCACGTCCACCTACACCTGAGACCTTCTTCTGTGATGATATGTAGGAACTGTATCCTCGACATGAATGCCAGAATAGGGAGGAATGTGGTCATTGCAAACAGCAAGGTGAGTACTCCAAAATGATTGAAGGTCGTATTCATTTGTCCTACACTGGTGACCAAGAGTTCCACCTTTTTTGTGATACAGGGTATCCAAGAGGCTGATCACCCGGAAGAGGGATACTACATAAGGTCTGGAATCGTGGTGATCCTGAAGAATGCAACTATCAAGGACGGGACCGTCATATAGGCGGTATATATGCGCCAAGTCAAGAACCTGAGTAAATGCAATAAGCTGCCCAGGAGGCTGCAGCAACCTTGATACATTCCGTTGTTTGGCTTGTAGAACTATGTTTCCTATCAACCATCCTAAATAAATGAACCTTGGTTTTTGCTATTGTGGCTTCCCGCTCGAATTGGATCGTGGTCCACCTGAAGACCGGAATGTTAAATGACTGGTCATTTTAGTTCGGTTAAAATGAAACGACCGTTTGCTTTGTTTCAACTCTGCTCGCTCGCTCGATGGTAATGGAAAGACGGGGCTGCTTTATCGTCTACCCTACCGTGGCTTGCTCGAATCTGTAGTGCAGCCCTTCTCCGTGGCTTTGTTTCATTTTGCGAAGGTGGTTTGCTCTTTATCGCTCACCGGGCTTGCTTTATCCTCTTCCTTTGCGCATGTTGCATTTTGCCGTTGAATAATCCGTCTTATAATCATGCGTGGTGAGTTGAGTGGAACGCCAATCGATCTTTTTTTTTTCGAGCAATTCGAATGGTTTTTTTTTTCCGAGCAATTCGGATGGGAGAGTTTCTCCACCTGATTATATTAATCGAAAATTGAAAACGAGGTTGTTGCAGCAGTTCCACACCGCCACAGCAGGATCAACTGGATGTCATGCCAATGGCCTGTGGGAACAGCAGCCGGGGGGGGGGGGGGGGGGGGGGGAGGGACGCGTGGTGGTGCCAGATGCAGCGTCAATGCCAACGAGGTGGAAGAAGGCACGGGCAAACAGGCAACCGAAGAAGAGGTGATCGCCGGTTTCAGTGACGTCGGGGCACCGAGGGCAGTGAGCTTCCGCAGGCTACAGGATGTTCTTGTGCAGTAGATTGGCCCTCGTGGGGAGACGGTCATTGCAAAACAGCCACGCGAAATTCTTGAGCTTGGTTGATACCATCGTCCCCCAGATAAGCGGCGCGTATGGGTCCTGATCATCGGCGGCGACTAGCGTATGGTAGGCAGCTACAGAGACATACTTGGTGGCGTTGTTCCAGACGAAGAGGCGCTCGTCGTGCCCGGGACTGAGAGTGACACCTTGCAGCAGCTCCAGGAGAGCGGGGCGTTCTGAGGCAGCTTGATTCGTGAGCCTCGGGCGCAGCGCAAGAGCGACGCCGTTGCGCAAGACATCGGAGACCAAAGAGTGAGGCTCGGTGGTGTGGGAGAACAGAGCTAGTCAGTGGAGGCAGAGAGGGCCAATAGGTAGCCAGTCGTCGAACCAGAAGGAGGTGGTCGTTCCGCACGGACAGCAACCTGCATCCAGGAGCGGTACCGCTGCAGCTACCCGGATTCAGTTATCACGAGTCGCGCAGTCGCCGTCGCCGTGCACAGTGAGCCTTCGCGAAGAGGACAACAACCACGCTTTCCACGGCGCAGGTTCGTTGGAGAACAGCTTGTGGACGAACTTGAGGAGAAGGCTCGTTCTAGGTGGCCAAGTCCTTGACTCCCAGCCCACCGTCAAGCTTGGCCATGCACACTTTATCCCAGGCGATGAGGCAGCGGGCGCCGGAGCAAGTTTCGTCACCTGTCCATAGGAAGGCGTGGCGCTGCTTGTTGATGGCGTGGATGGTCTCCTTCGGCAGGAGGTGGGAGCACATGTGGTAGACCACGGCATTGGTGAGAACAAGCCGTCCGCCCGAGGAGAGGAGCCACCCCTTCCAGCCGACCAGGTACTTGTCGCACTTAGCAATGAGAGGCTGAAAGTCGACATTGTGCAGCTTGGTGGCGGAGAGCGGAAGGCCGAGGTAGGGCTGCGGGAAGCTAGAGACGCCAATCCATCTTTCAAGACGAAGCCTCAAGTCGAAGTGTAAATCTTTGAAATAGGACGGTCGTTTTTGTTAACCATTCAAAACCCGTAATCTCCAACCAAAATCCTCTGCAGTGACCAGTTCAAAAAAAAAAAAACCCCCTCTGTAGCGACACAAGTGCCTCGACCGAGTGGTACAAGTGGCACTGCTCAAAGGGTCGACTGCGCGGTGGGTTTATCCCCGATGCCGATCCCCTTCAGATTCTGAGGGACCGAGGTAGAGAGAGAGAGAGAGAGAGAGAGAGAGAGAGAGAATCCCGGCGGTCTTCATCTGTTCTTCTTCCCCGCGGTTGCCAGATCCCGACGAGCTTCAGCAATCCCGGCCGCCGGAGCGGAACCCAGCAGGTATGGCATCCACTCATATCGATTCCTCCTTTTGGTAAGAAACAGGCACTCGGTTGGATTGTTTCTACTTTCTAACAGTGTAAGCTTCGAATCGAAGTACTTGTCTCTCCATAGAGTTGCTCGGATTTTATGGCTTCATGGGATTATTAGGTTCTTGCCTAGCGCGCTATATCGGTCTTAGTTACCTCATAAGGCCATTGCTGGTGCGGCTGTGCATCCTTGGTTGTCTATCACCCATGTAGTATTGCATTCGCAGAAGTTAATTTGCAAAAGGTTTTGGAGTTTGGACCTCCACATTCCTCGCGCTTGATTCGGCCGCTGTCCGTACTCCATAGTAGTCTTCTATTGTCTCTTCATCTGTCCTTTTATTTTTTTCCTATCCCCTCTTTTTATGGACACAGATGCACGAATGAAATACAGTGAATCTCCGATGCACTAAGCACACTTTATCCTACCCAAATATCTTCTATTTAATGGCAAGAACTGAAAAATATCAAGGTATGACACTGTGGACCAGGAACATAGTTACATATAGCATGCTTTGGTTCCAAATATAGTAGTGTTAGCAGTTAGCTGCTGGGTTAAACTTTTAGGTAAAAATGAAGAATGAAAACCAAGCAAATTACTTTGCAAATATGTAGGGTTCATAGCCTACGTTCCATGCTTCTTTGTAGTTTCTATATATATATTTTTTTTGACGGAAAACAGAAGGGGAATTCCCCTGCTGTACTTTTATTAATCAGGTGTTAGAGATTATGTACATAAAGAAAAGAAAAAAAGACTTTACAAAGTGGCAAGCCAGAGCTCCATGTCTTGCTTGAGACTCGGCTTTGCTCTGAACATTGTCAGCGAGAAAGCTGATCTGAACTCCATCTTCCATCTAGGGAAACTTAGCTGACCTCCATCAAAGATGATACTATTCCGATGTGTCCAAATCGTCCAAGCAGCTATTGTGATGACCTCCATAAAACAGTCTTGCAAGAAATGACTTTTTTGTTCCTGAACCATCTCCACAAGAGGTAAGGATAAATCCCAAATAATGTGAAGTGATGTCCAACACAACTGGGAAAAACCACATCCAAAGAAGAGATGCATGACAGTCTCTTCTGTACCATTTGCACACAGGACACAGTTAACTGATGGAATATGGAATCTCTTTCTTCTTAACAAGTTTCTAGTGTTTAGGCGATCCTGTAATAAGAGCCAAAGAAACACCTTGTGCTTTTTCTGACAGCAGGAGTTCCAGAGCCATTGGAAAGGAGGTGGAGCATCGGTACTCCCTATGAGCAGATTATATACTTGCTTGGATGAATATTGAGCAGTGCCCCAAACATATACCCACTGGTCATTTTGATCTGCATTTCGATCCCAAGCATCAAGAATTTCAACCAATGCTCCAAGTTGTTCTGCAGCAGGCTGTGATAGTGGTAAATGAAATAGTCTATCATAATCAGGAAGTAGATTCATGAACTTCAGCACTGAGCAATTGGGTTCTCTTGCAAATGAAAAAAGATGTGGATATTGCAAATGCAGACAACCAAAATTCCAATTATCCCTCCAAAACATTGTGGTGTCCCCTTTGCCAACTACAGCCATGCCATATCCTCTATAGGTATCAGCTAGCCTGAATAGATCCCTCCACCAAAATGAACCTCTAGGACTCCGAGAGTGAGGTGCCTGCATGTTCGTATAATAAGCTGACCAAATGAGCTTTACCCAAGGAACATCTGCCTTGTTATAGAATTTGTGAAGATGCTTCAACAGAAGGGCCTTATTCTGTGCTGCTAAATTGATGATGCCTAGTCCTCCTTGATCTTTAGGCCGTTGACATTTCTCCCATGCCACTAGACAATTTCCTTTTCTATTCAAATCAGAACCCCTCCACAAACTGTGCCTTCTATATTTATCAACCTGCTCAACTGCTCCTTGAGGCCACAGAAAAATGCACATTGAGTAAGTGGTGAGAGCAGTAAGGACTGAGTTATTAAGTTCTAGCCTGCGAGCATATGTTGCAAAGGGTGATATTCCCATCAATCTTCTCTCTATTCGGTTCAGAATTGGCATGAAATCAGCTATCAAAGGTTTTGTTGTTCCCAGTGGCAAACCCAAATATGTGAAAGGCATGGACCCCACCTGACAGCCCAATGTTGCTGCTAAATGATGTGCTTTCTCTTCTGTCAAATTTATGGGAACCAAGAAGGATTTGCCAAAGTTCACTTTCAGACCAGTAGAATCTGCAAAACACTGAAGCAGACCTTTCAGACAGAAAAGTTCCTTTGTGATAGCTGGCATAATTATCAATGTATCATCTGCGTACTGCACAATAGGATATTGCTGTCCATAGGACTGAGACAATGGCAATGATATGAGGCCCTTTTGATGTGCATCATTTACAAGAGATTGCAGCAGATCTGTAGCTAACACAAACAAGAGTGGAGATAATGGGTCACCCTGCCGTACCCCTCTTTTACAGTGAATAGTCTTCCCTGGGACACCGTTTAGTAGAACTTTTGAAGTACCCGATGACAATATGGCCTGCACCCACATAATCCATTTATTGGAGAAACCCTTTCGCTGCAACATTTGTATGATAACATGATGTTCTACCTTATCAAAAGCTTTCTCAAAGTCTAGCTTTAGAATAACAATTTCCTTTTTGGAGGTATGGCACATATATAGATACTGAAAAGCCCATGAGAGACAATCTTGAATTGTTCTGCTTTTGATGAAGCCATACTGATTGGCATGAATGACTTCTGAAATTATTTTCTGCAGCCTATTAGCCATCAGTTTTGTAATCATTTTAACAGGACATCCCAGCAAAGAAATAGGCCTATAATCATTAATGGTCTCTGGAGATGCATTCTTTGGCACTAGAGTTATGAAGGATCCATTTATACTTTGCAGATTTAAAGCATGCTCATAAAATTCTGTGAAGAGCTTATAAAAATCATCTTTCACAATTGTCCAGCATTTCTTGATAAAATGGCCATTGAAGCCATCAGGCCCTGGTGCTTTGTCACCTGGCATATATTTTACTATAGCATCAATTTCCTCCATTAGAAAGGGCTGGTCAATCTCTTCAAAAGCAACAGGATAGATAAGATTTTCAAGATCAAAATGCATTTGTTGTGTTTCTGATTGACCCAACCTATCCTTATAAGAAGCCCACAGAACTGCAGCTTTATGCTCATGTTCAGTCACCACTGAACCATCTTCAAGTTTCAAGGAGGCAATGAAGTTTTTTCTGAATTTCTGTGTTGCCACAGCATGGAACAAATTTGTGTTTTCATCTCCAAACTTCACCCATCTGATTGTGGATCTCTGCTTCCAGTATATTCTTTTTGCCTCTAATAAATTCATTAGATGTAACTTTAGCTGCTTTCGAAAATTCCTTTCAATGATTGATAAAGCTCTCTGATCCTCCAGACCATCGATCAATCCAAGTACCCAGCTGCAGTTATTTATGAGCTTGTTGAGCTTAGATAGTTCCTTACTCCAGGCTTTGAGTCCCCTCCTCAAAGTTTTAAATTTGGCTGTTAGCAAATGAGTAATATTGTTCTTGAAACAAGGCAAGCTCCAATAATGTTCCACTGTGGGAAGAAAATCCTCAAAATTTGTCCAATAATTTTCAAAACGAAACAGGGTAGATTTTGGATTAGAAGTTTCCATCTGAATCACATAAGGGGTGTGGTCTGAGGTTGGCCTCGAAAGAGGATATACCAGTGTATTGGGAAAAGAAAGAGTCCAGTTGGAGCAAGAAAAAACCCAGTCCAATTTTGAAATGTATTCTGTATATTCTCTAATATATTCGCATATTACTGGTTCTGATATATTCTCTAATATATTCGCATATTACTAGTTTCTCTCTATATATTCTCTAATATTACTGGTTCTGATATAATTATTCGCATTCTGAAATGTAAGCTGACTTCAATAATGTGCTGGTTATTATGTTCTCAATCTTCCTATTTTTTCCCCTGATCAGATTGTCAATATTGCCGATCCTTTTGAAAATGGATCATAGTTCTGATGACGATTCGGAAATCAGTGATTCTGAGATTGATGAATATGAAGAAAAAACTTACGCAAGCCTGATGTCAGGAGACTTAAAGGTCAAGAAGAATGGAGATAGTTACAGTTGTCCATTCTGTAGCAGCAAGAAGAAGAATAACTACAATAAAAATAGTCTTCTTCAGCACGCCTCAGGAGTAGGTGTAGCACCTAATCGGCAGGCAAAAGAAAAGGCAACCCATCGTGCACTGGCCAAACACCTAAAGCATGACCTTGCTAAATCACCTGAGCCACAGCCACACATAACGCCTGAGCCGCAACCGCTTCAGAACAGAGATGAGAAGTTTGTGTGGCCCTGGATAGGCGTTTTAGTTAATGTACCCACTGAGTGGAAGGATGGGCGTCAGGTAGGAGAAAGTGGAAATCGTTTGAAGGAGCAACTATCGCGCTTTTGTCCGCTGAAGGTCATTCCTTTATGGAATTTTAGAGGTCATACAGGGAATGCTATTGTTGAGTTTGGAAAGGACTGGAATGGTTTCAGAAATGCACGTAGCTTTGAAAGTCACTTCGCAGCAGGAGGATATGGTAAGAAAGACTGGATGGAAAGAAAGAATCAGGGACCAGAGCTTTATGGATGGGTCGCGCGGGCTGAAGATTACAATTCTCCAGGGCTAATTGGTGACCACCTGAGGAAAAATGGTGACTTGAAATCCGTCAATGATCTCGCAAATGAAGGAGCACGTAAAACTAACAAACTTGTGGCTAATTTGGCAAACCAAATTGAGGTAAAGAATAGGTACTTGAAGGAGCTTGAATGCAAATACACTGAGACAACTGCATCACTTGAGAAAATGATGGGCCAAAGGGAAAAGCTTCTCCAGTCGTATAATGAAGGTTTGTGTTCATTTTTTTGCTACTTATCTGTTTCACAGGGTTCTAGTTGTATTTTGATTTTTCTATCCTCAACATCTTCAATTTTTATTTGGTGAATGATAATTTAAGCTTAACTATTATCAGAAATACGTAAGATGCAGCAGCTAGCTCGCACGCATTCTCAGAAGATCATTGATGAGAATCAAAAGCTGCGTTCAGAACTTGAGACCAAAATGAATGAACTTAATGTGAGATCCAAGCAGCTTGATGAGCTTGAAGCAAAGAGTGATTGTGACAGAAGGAATCTTGAGCAGGAGAAGCAGAAGGTGTGTCTGATTTCTCCCATCTTTTCCTGAGTGTCTCACTTTTTATACGTCATAGATAACATTTTTCTATTAGCAACAGTGTCATATTAATTATCCTCATGGGGTTTCTTTGCACGCTGTAATTTTGCATGCTGTGCTAGGGTACTACAGTGCAGGTGTTTATGATTACCAATCAGAAATATCCGTGCCACTTACAATATTTACTCTTGCTTGAATTCAGAACGCTATCAAATCAAACCATCTTAAACTTGCAACACTGGAACAACAGAAAGCCGATGATAATGTGCTGAAGCTTGTGGAAGAACAAAAGGTATGTAGCTTGTTCCTTTTTTGGTATACAAAGCTTCAGGTTTCCTATAAAAAGTCTTACTGTGTGAATGCTGCAGAGAGAGAAACAAGCTGTTTTAACCAAGATTCTGAAGTTAGAACAGCAACTGGATGCAAAACAAAAGCTTGAATTAGAAATACAACAGCTAAAGGGCAAGTTAAAAGTGATGGAGCATATGCCAGGTGACGAAGATTCAGAGTCAAAGAATAAAATTAATGAACTGAGTGAGGAGCTGCAAGATAAGATTGATGAACTGGATGGAATGGAGTCACTTAACCAAACTTTGGTTATCAAAGAAAGCAAAATTAATATTGAACTGCAAGAAGCTCGGAAAGAGCTGGAAAATGTATGTATAACTTAAGTCAATTACATTGAGACATGTTTATGGAGCTATATTGTTTCATTAATGGCTCTGTGATTAATGTTATCTATCTTGTTTATCTTGGATATATGGCATGCTCCACAGGGCTTGCTTGATCTTTCAGGTGGGCAAGCACATATTGGGATCAAGAGAATGGGGGAACTTGATATGAAAGCATTTTCAAGGGCTTGCAGGAAGAAGTGTTCAGACGAAGATGCTGAGATAACTGCTGCCTATCTATGTTCAAAGTGGGAAGCTGAAATAAAAAATCCTGATTGGCACCCTTTCAGGGTGGTCATTGTTGATGGGAAGGAGATGGTATGAATTGTCGTTTGCAACTATTTCAATACATTTCCCTAGCTCTATAGCTTATAGTTTCTGAGGTACTGATAATTCAGTCCCCTCCTGTAGAAGTTGTTGACTCCTTACTGAATGGTTTGATCCCATGCATGAATATCTTATTGGATTTTTTTTTTGAGGAATTTACAGTAGGGGAAGCCCCTACTGTGCTAGTATTTTACTTCTTCCGTTCAAAAATAGATGTCATTCTAGCTCTGGGCACGGGAATTAAGGAGATGAAAAGGTGGGTGCACAAAAAACAAGGAAGAGAGAGATAGAGATAGATGTGTATTGGGAAGAGAGAAAGGTGTATTGAAAAGAGGGAAAGGTGCATTAGGAAGTGAGAATGACATGTTATTTGAGAAAAGTGGGTGATGCTAGAATGACATGTATTTTGGAACAGAGGGAGTATTAAGTATAGATAAAACAGAAACAAAAGGCAGTGGCCAAAGGGCCAGGGAACCCCAAAGCCATTTCAAAAATTGTGCTCTTTCACTTACAATTATATCCAGGCAGTGGTATGGATATTGATTGTCCTACAAGCTCATTAGGATTATTGCCTTTCTATCCTTGTATCATTTATGCCTTTTTGACATTAATTATGGCATGTTGTGATGTAGGAAATAATTGAGGATGATGCAAAGCTTCGAGAATTGAAAGAAGAACATGGTGAAGAAATCTATGCGTTGGTAACAAAGGCATTGCGTGAAGTTAATGAGTACAAATCTGGTGGCAACTTTTCCGGGGGAGAACTGTGGAACTTCAAAGAAGACCGGAAGGTGACTCTGAAGGAAGCTGTCCAGTTCGTTCTGAAACAGTGGCGAGCAAATAGGAGGAAGCGCTGAACCCAATCATCCCGTCGCCATTTATCGGTCTTTGCCTTCACCAGATATGAACACCATGATACTTTAGTGCTACTTTTTCCACCACTACTATATTATGAGGCGCTAGACGGTGACTATCTATTTGTTCCCTGTTCTTGTTGAACTTAAGTTGATACTCCAAATACTCCTGTTGGAGTATCATCATCAATGAGCCATGGACTCTCTTTTCAGCCGTGTGTAAGTAGTTTCCTTCTTGAAAATGTTTTGTAGTAGTATCTAGATTCTAGTACGGCCTCTTAACCTGCAGATTTACAATAAAAGCATGCTTTGGACTCTTAGGCCTCTTTTGGAACAAAGGAAAAATGGAGGAAATTTGTAGGATTCGAATCCTATAGGAAAATTTCCTATGAGACCCTTTGGAATAAAGGTTTGTGATTTTACAAATGCTATGAAATTCCTATGGAATGCTTTCCTCCATAGCAATTTTGGAGGAATTCTAGCAAGAGATCCAACCTCTTGGAAAGTTCCTTTGAGTCTATCTCTCTCTTTCAGTTCCCGTGTTTTTCCTGCGTTGTATCCAAATGCTAAGTTTTCCTACGTTTTCAATTCTTGTAGGATTCCAAAGGGTGCCTTATTGTGTAACTAGCTAGAGCTTACTCGCTTTTCTTGGAGATACCCTTTGCATTTTGGGAAATTTTTTAGTGAGACACTACTCAATGCTGGTTTTGTCTTCTCTGGACGGGTGGGCCGAGATTCTGGAAAACAGACGTTTGTAGCATTGTAGCTCATACTGCAGCATACAGTTCAACGGCCCACTAATTTGCCCTTTGCGGCCCACCCTGGTGCTATGGTGTAGCTCCACCCCACTGTGTCCTAGACATCAGATCTCTTCTTGGTATCGTGGGCACTAAGAAATAGTGGCTTTTGTCTACGTGACACTATAGCAGGAAAAGTGATTATTTTTAATTTTGTATCTTAATGCACAAAATACATTACAACTTAAAATTTTGCACAAAGATACATTGTTGCATTTCCTGTTCAAGTGAATTTTTTCTTGATTTTTTGCTGATTGTTTGCAAAGTTTGATTTTAAAAATAAATATTTCTAGTTAAAAAGTTATGCAAACAAGCAACAACAAATATGAAAAAAACCTACATGTATAGGGAATATATTAATATATGCTTGTGTCAAATTTCAAGTTGCAATGCATTTGTGCATTGAAATAAAAAATTTGAAAATAGTCATTTTTCTTACAATAGTCATGTAGAGCGACGCTGAAGGAAGCCGTCCTGAAACAGTGGCCACTGGCCAACGAGTAAGAGGAAGCGCTGAGCTGGAGTAGTCTTGTTGGCGGCCGTGGGCTTCTTGTTTCGTTTTACCTTTGGTCTCCAATGCACTGATAAGCAATCGGTAATTCAGTAGTATGAGGAACTAGCTTGGTCAATGCGCCCGTTTGCTCCTTGTATTTTGGGGATGATTTAGATATTCTCCTACCGCATTATCGTGATTAGTGAACTTGGGAGTGTGCTCCTTTGTTTCCCTTTTGTGTAAATAGTTTCAATTGCAGCTTGGATGTGTGCTCTGTTTTGTTTCCTCTTTTGGTTCCCAGTCGTTTCCCTTGAAAACTTCTAGGGGAACTGTTCACTTGACCTGCCATTGAACTGGCCAGTAGTCATGTGTCGCCGCGTATGGATCGAGAATCTAAAGATCTAGATTATTGCCTGTGACATTCTGTGAGTTGCTCATCGCATCCCGGCTCATCTCGAACTTCAGCGAATCGGAACCCAACCGTGTGGTGGTCATCGATTTGTCAATCATTCCTGCACGAGAGGCTTCGCCCGGCGCCACGCCATGTGTCCCAGGGCGCACGCAGACGTGTCCCGGCAACCTAGCGAAACCGCAAAAAAGACGCTGACGAAACCGTCAGCACGCACAAGGGAAGTGGTTGCCTTTTTCAGGCTGCAACGCCGAAGTGGCGCAGCGCAGCGCAGGGGCAGAGATCGATGGAAATGGCAAGGGAAGCAGCAGCGGGCAAACTTGCCGCCGGGTCCACGGCGGGGGAGTACTGGAGCGAGGCGCTCAAGTCGTTCCTCGACCACATCCCCGTCTCCTCCGTCCCCGGCGCGCTCCACCCCACCGCGTCACCAGGTACGCCATCACTGCATCAACGCACTTCGTTTCTTGCTTGCTTCGTTGCATACGCATCAAGGCCACCCGCTCACCCTCGTCGGTTGGGCGACGGTCTCGTGGCTGCTCTGTGTCTATGCAGCGGTGGAGGTCAAGCTCGATGGCTGCGTGCGGGACGCCATCGACGCCATGTACGGGAGCAAAGCGGCGGGCGCGGTGATCGTCGACGACGTGCAGAGCAGTTTCGGCAAGTTCGTCGACCGCGACATCGGCGTCGTTGAGTTGTCCAGCCTCCTCCTCTGGGCGCTTGAGGTAGGTAATCAGTGGTCGATTTCATCGAGCTTTCCGGTTCCAGACGCTGTCGGTGGTTCAGTTTCAGTGCATTGTTCTGAAATCCTTCGGTTGCAGAACATGTTTGGCATCGATCTAATCTTGACAAGTTATTTGATGGCGTTGTCCACTGCTAGGAACTCGGTAAAGTGGACGGTGATTCGAACGACAATAGTTCTGATTTGCTCTCAACTCTGAAGCAGCAACCGCAGGTTGCAGAAACAAAGGTACACATATCTGTGTTCTGAAAAAAGTAAGCACGCATTCTGTTTGTGCACACCGCACTGGAATGGATTATATTGTTCCTGAATGCCTGATGAACTAAACAGGTTGCCTGGTTAGCAAAGCTGTTCCTATGGGAACCCTTTTTCCCTGTTCGATCCGGCGATACGCTCTTCCACGCAATGCTCCTTTTCTCGAAACACCACAGGCTTAACGTGGTGCCTGTTGTGGAGTCAATGAACTCAAATGTTATCGGGTTTGTCACTCAGGTACTTAATTGCCTATCTGTGCTTGTCAATGCTCAATGCTTCTGAAAGCAGAATTCAGACATGAATCTAATGGTCAGTGCATGGCACACTAGAATGCAGTGATTGAGTTGCTCCTCCAGTCAAGTGGCCTTGAGTGGCTCGACAAAATTGCCGACAAACAGCTTTCTGAATTTAGGTAAGTTCTGGGCCTGAATACATTGAGTCTGTCACAACTTCTGAATGCAGTTTAGTGTATCCAGAAAACAACAAGAAACTGATGTTATTTCAACCACAGCTGAAAGATATTTATCATGAATCAGTTATAGTCCTTAATACTAGTGCGTTTAGAAAATCTTTTGGGTGCATTATTAATAGTAAAATATTTCGTTAATCTCTGATAAAGGAGTTAAATTGTACATATGAGATTTGATTTTTTAGATGTGTACTATGGGCTGATCAGATGTTCTCTAAATTTCATCAATTTATCTTATGGTATGTTATAAGACAATACCTTATGTGGAACCATCCTGAAAACCAATCATCTAAATGTGAACTTATGGAGCTGATGAGCCGTTTCCACATCGCTCTCCTTGATTTTTACAAGTATGACGATACTACAAAACTTAATTTACCATAACTGATTTCCATGTTTCTTGTTTGAAGGTTTGCAAATGGGAGGAAACCCGTTTCGGTGTACTCAGATCAGACTCTTGCCGAGGCGCTGCATGTTCTCTCCAAGGAAAAAATGGGAATTGCAGTCATTGACAGGAAAACCAGTAGTCTGATTGGATCAGTACAGTGCAATGATCTCTACCTGCTTCTGGACGATAGCTCCCTTTTCAAAAACAGAAAGTAAGTACTCTCACTTTCTTTTCCCCTCATTTTCAGAGCAAGGATGTGCATGAACAAATTTCCTGATTCATAGGACAACAACGATGGAAGAATTCGTCAAGTTGAAGAACAAGCCTGACAACGGCACAGCTGAAAGTTCATCTGCATCTGCACGTGAGGGTCAAAATATCCTCGCCCTCAGAAGATCAGAGCACCCAGGCGACCTGCCGGTCACCAACAGCAAGTCTGACACCCTGAAGCAAGCCATGGAGAAGCTGGTAGCTTCAAGCAGCAGCTGCAGCTTCATCGTCGACGGCCAGGGGCACGTCGAAGGAGTGGTGACGTCAAGGGACATCATCTCCGTCTTCTCCCCGCCGTGCATGGACTCCAGGATTGACGGGGGCACCTTCTTTACAGGCGCTCTTGAGCAGGCTGGCTGCCGTGTTGAGAATGGGCAGATGATTCAGAACTAACTGACTTTTACAGCCTGATGATCCTGGCCTTGAGAGGTTTGCCGCAGCGATAATAGGTCACTAATGCGTTTCTACAGAGTGAGTAAAGATAACGCAGCATTTGATATGCTTCCTTCCGTTTCAGCTCTCCTTTTATTAGTACTTGCAGAAGTGTAAAGGATGTTACACTGTGTCTAATTTCCACCATCTGATAATCAGGCTTCAATAAACTTTTGTTTAGTACACTTGCAGAAGTGTAACGGATGTTACACTGTTGTGTCTAATTTCCATCTGATAATCAGGGTTCAATAAAATTGGCACAACCAAACCAAGTCGCGTTTCACGCGGTAGAACACGGGAATTTGGAATTCAGAATGTGCCGGTGTATGGACTGTGAAACTGTCGTATCTACTACTGATGATGGTTGGTAAACAAGCAGCTTCTCTGCAGCGACCTGGACATATAAGCCGTGATAAACTGACAGACAGCAGCTCCTACTAGAAACGTGACCGCGCGCCACGTAAGCGAATGAGAGACCGGTAGCTGCCTCTCCTCCGTCACCATCCGATGTTCCTGCGGACGGGCCAGATTTGTTTTCCTGCAGAGGACACCCGCGCGTCAACCGCCGATGCAAAGTGGGTGTTGCGTTGAACAGAGGATACGCGCGCGCGGACGGGCCGGTGCACGTGCCTCCCCCACTACCAAACAGCACTCGGATCAATTAGGTGCGTGCTACTCAGCGTGAGATGGCGCAAATGCCGCCGCCGCAGCAACTAACCGTTGAGCTCGCCATTTTATTTATATGTAACAAGTCAGCAGGGCAGGGCACCGGCGCCGGTGAAGGAGCAGCACGCTCGCAGCAGCAGAGGCACTTCCGCAAGAAGCAGAGCTCGCTCGGAAAAAGAGAAGCAAAAGGAAATGGGAGAGGTGGTGGTGAAGGGAGAGGAGGAGGTGGTGATGGTGAAAGGGCCGGTGGTGGTGACGGGGGCGTCGGGCTTCGTCGGCTCGTGGCTCGTCATGAAGCTCCTCCAGGCCGGGTACACCGTCCGGGCCACCGTGCGCGACCCCGGTGAGCTCTCGCTCTCTCTCTCTGTTTCTTGCTCCCTCGTTCTCACACGGACACGAGACTCGAAAACAGAGCATGTACTGTTTCCGGAATGCGGAGTTTTGATTGCTTGGTTGTTTCAGCGGACGTTGGGAAGACGAAGCCGTTGCTGGACCTTCCCGGAGCGACGGAGCGGCTGTCCATCTGGAAAGCCGACCTGAGCGAGGAGGGCAGCTTCGACGCCGCGATCAAGGGCTGCACCGGCGTCTTCCACGTCGCCACGCCCATGGACTTCGAGTCCAAGGACCCCGAGGTGAGCAATTGCATAAAAGCCTCAGCGACAACTCCAGAGACGATCGAGAGTAAGTCCTGAGATTTCTGCTCCTCTCTGTTGCTGGTTCCGCTGCAGAATGAGGTGATCAAGCCGACGGTGGAAGGGATGCTGAGCATCATGCGCGCCTGCAAGGACGCCGGCACCGTGAGGCGCATCGTCTTCACCTCCTCCGCCGGGACCGTCAACATCGAGGAGCGGCAGAGGCCCGTCTACGACCACGACAACTGGAGCGACGTCGACTTCTGCCGCCGCGTCAAGATGACCGGATGGGTACGTACGTTTCCTCAACTTCCTCTGCCGCTGTTACACGCATGGCAGCTGCGCTGACGACGCCGGGTTGTTATATTACTTTCGATCCGCGCAGATGTACTTCGTGTCCAAGTCCCTGGCGGAGAAGGCGGCCATGGCGTACGCGGCGGAGCACGGCCTGGACCTCATCAGCATCATCCCGACGCTGGTGGTCGGCCCGTTCCTGAGCACCGCCATGCCGCCCAGCCTCGTCACCGCCCTGGCGCTCGTCACGGGGAACCGGCCCCACTACTCGATCCTCAAGCAGGTGCAGTTCGTGCACCTCGACGACCTCTGCGACGCCGAGATCTACCTCTTCGAGCACCCGGACGCCGCGGGGCGCTACGTCTGCTCCTCCGACGACGCCACCATCCACGGCCTCGCCGCCATGCTCCGGGACAGGTACCCCGAGTACGACATCCCCGACAAGTTCCCCGGGGTCGAGGACGACCTCCCGACGGTGCACTTCTCGTCCAAGAAGCTCCTGGACCACGGGTTCAGGTTCCGGTACACGGTGGAGGACATGTTCGACGCCGCCATCAGGACGTGCAGGGAGAAGGGACTCATCCCGCTCGCCACGGCTGGAGGCGACGGCTCCGTGCGTGCGCGTGCGCCTGTCGAGACGGGTGCGGCTCTTGGGAAGGACAACACGGCGATCAGCGCTTAGACGGGCGCATGTGTGAAGCAGCTTGCCGTTCTACTACAACTTCTCAGCATGCTGTGCGCTTCCCGTATCTATCAGTGAACCACGTTGCTGGTGCGGAAATTTGTATTTTGAATCAAAATTTGTGTGGAGAAGACTGCTTGTCTTAATACTGCATGTAACTGCTTGTGATTTAAATTTAGCAATACCTTGCCCCTACCGGCTACCATTGAAATCACACGGGATGCTCTACTACTGAATTGATATGGATCAAAGACGACCAGAAAATTATCTCTATAACTGTATTTACATCGATGTAAAATTAGTATGCCTATGTAAGAATATCGAACAAATTTCCTATCGCCTGGCAAAAAGAACCACCACATAGCTTTCCCTCTAGCGCTCTTCGGAATTGAACTTGTTCCAAGCTTCCTGCACAATCACGGGTAACAACAATTAACCACCATCCATCGCGGGTTTAGAGCATACTTTATGAAATGGCTATCGTTTTACTAACACAAAAGTTGTATTAAAATCTGGTTACCGGAGATGTTTTTGGTCATAAATTCTGGAAGCCTTTTACATGCGACAGGGAAATTGCTAGTCATTGCAAAATTTGAAATGGGCTTTTGTCTCAGTAATAAAGTGGATGTTCTTAGAATCCTATGAGCTTTTACTTAACTATCTCATTATTCACACTAAAATCTAGTATGTACGTAGTTTTATCCAACAAGCATCAATGAACCCAGTATCTTACAAATTCTGAAATGAATATGAAGGCAGCAAAACAAATATAGACAGATACTAAGACCCTGGTTCAATTAGGTGCATCTAGCACGTCCCCATGTTGAAAACAGAAACAGCGGAAGCACCCTGGCGAACAGAAGGAGGGAACTGAGGGGTATATAAGGTCCTCATCCTAATAGAACTCGACAACAATAACCAGCCGTACAGATAAACCCCACAATCAGTTGTATATAAGCAGCTAGAACTAAATGCAAAGATGAACATAGAAGTAGAACACACCTTAAGAAGATCAAACACCTTCTCGCATATGTATTTCTGTCTGATTGTAGCACCCCGTTGTTGTACTTTATCTGGATGGACACAAAGGGTCGCTCTCCTGTAAGCTTTCTTAACACCGGCTGCTGTAATAAGATCCGTGAGAGGAACTGACTGCCAGCCACTGTCTGCACCAAGTATCTGCCCAGGGGGAAAAAAAAAATATTTGCATGATTCAATTGTTTTGTAGTTTAATCCATCCAGGTTGATTCAAATTCAACATGGTTTCGATTCAATTGCCTAGAGTTTCCAGACATTGTTTTAACAACAATAACACGTACCAAAACTATATCATATACACAATGAAATCAGTGTAGTTTCTATCCAATGGCATATGGTGTCAGGATGTTAGTCACTTCATGTAACTTGATGAAATGAACTGGAACGTAATTCACTCAAAGGTCAAAAGCTGAAGCTATATGTATTGACAATCTAAATATATATACCTTCAGAAGTCCTTACTCCTTAGTAACCAAGACAGTTCAAAAAGAAATACAATAAAACAAAACCCGTACATATTGCAATGTGGAGAGCAATGCTCGCAGATTTCCTTCTTTTCCATTAGACCATCTCTTGACTTCAGGATCAAGGAATTCAGCCAATCTCTGTATCAAAAACGAGCATTTGATGTAGAAGAAGTGTTAATTAGAGACAAAAGATTTTTTTTTCCCTTCCTGAAAGACAAATGGCTTACATGTCTCTCTGCCTGCTCCCTCTGAGCCAGCATGTCCCGCATGTTCTTTTCAGCAAGGGCTTTTGCCTGAAAGCCGGCAATGATGAAAACTAGCACAGAATAGGTGATACAAACAAGTAAAGAGACAACAGAACATTTGAGTATACCGCTCGCTCAGCTGTGCGCTGTTCCCTCTCTGATTTTGCTTTATGTCTTAGAGCTGACTCAATCTCGACTGCATAGATAAATACAACAACAAAGCCTTTAGTCTCAAGCAAAATGGGCAGTTTAACTACTGCAAGTAAATAAAAAAATGCAAGTAGGACAGAGTGAAGAAGAGTACCACAAACCAACATACTGTTAAGAAATATTACAAAAGAATGACCTAGACAATACTTGAAACTATTTTGAGGTAGAAACTAGCAATACCTTCATTACAAGAATCTGTGTTTCTTCCACGGTTATTAGAAGCCATCTTCTGAAATTGTGTCTCCTGTAGAGTATCCTGTGAGAGGAATGCAGATTAAAAACCGTTTAAGGTATTAATTATAAGCTTCTCCAAGAATAAAATCTGGAGTGTTTAGTTTAAAGTGTGCAACAACAAAACCAGTATATATAATGACATCAGCTACCTGGTTTGTAGCCTTAGAACTATCCTTGAAAGAGGACCTGAACCTCTCCATTCGATCCTTTGCATCTGCAGCAGCCTTTGCCTTTTCAATTGCCCTCTCACGAGCTTCTGCAGTTGCTCTCTCAACTGCTGCACGTTCTGCTTTCAATCTAACTCTGGAAGCCTTCTCAGCAGCTGCTTCAGCGGTTACCCTCTCTTCTTTCGCACGAGCTTCTGCAGATGCTCGTTGTCTTGCTGAAGTAATTTTTTCTAATGCTATTTTTTCAGCCTTCGCACGTGCCTCAGCGAATGCCCTCTCGTGTGCTTCTCTCGTAGCTCTCTGAACAGCAAGTCTATCTTTTGCTCGCTCCATTTCCCGTTCCTTCTCTTCTTCCAGTTGTCTTCTTCGTCTCTCTTTATCTTCTTTTTCCTTTTCTATTTTCCATTCTTTTTCTTTCTCTTCATCAAGTCTTACATGGACCTCCTCAGTTTCCCCTTCAGTATCTTTGACGTTATCCCTCTCTTTGGTTCTCTGAGCAACAAGTTTTCCATCTTTTGATTTATGAGCAATATCTGATGCGGCATCTTCTGCAAACTCAGATATTGTATCACTGTCCAAGTGAAATAATTGCTGACCCTTCAACCCTACATCCGATATACTATCTTCCCTATCTCTTTCTTCCATTTTTCCTCCAGTCTTGTGTCCTTCTAATGGTGTACATTTCTCTGTTAGGATTTCTCTATCTGCTTCTCTGCAATCTTCTTCAAGAAGATCTTTAACAGGAGTGCTCTTATCAGCCCTCTCAGCAGAAGAATACCCAGCATTTTGAAATAAGTGCTGCACGCGGGTGCAAGCTTCTGAAAACGAAGCCTGCAGACTGTTTGACCATGTGTTCATTTTTGCAGCATAATCACTGCCATCATCCCTAACATCACGAACAGAATGAAACATGTTACCATCTTTGTCATTCCTTGCATCAACTTCTGCATATATTTCTGGACTCTTATGAATGCTGGTTTCCATGGATATCTTGCCTTCCTTGATGTCATGGTTTAGTAATTCTTCCACCAGTGTCATATCAGCACTCTCTAACGTTGACTCTTTTGCCTCTTTTTCCTCGCCATCCGATACAGTATCCTCAACTATGTCTATTCTATTCTCCAAATCTAGAGGTCCCAATGACCCATGTAATTCTTGGACTTGATAAGAATCTTTATCCAAACTACCGCATGTTCTCGAATTGGCTTCCATAAATTTTCCATGTTCCACAGATAGATTAAGAACTTCGCTTTCTTCGTTTTCATTTTGACTAGCACTTTCTAAAGCAACATTAGTTTCCTTTTCAGGTGATCCAGCATCCTGATACACATCTCCGTCTTGAAAATCTTCGTCCGTGTCATCATTTTCCGAGATTCCAAAATTCTTCCTTTCTTCATGGGTGTGTGTTCCTGGAATTACTTCATTTTCTCTTTCACTTTCATTGTGTATATATGCATCATAAACAAAATCGAGTAACTTTTCTTTCTCGCAGGTTTCATTAGATTCTCCGGACTCTTCTGCATTTGAGATTTTCACTTGAGTATCCTTGATTTCATCAATATTAGGAATATCAGGACATTCGCGCAAAATTTGACTCGTCGCTGAATTGCACATTATCTCATCAGTGTTGTCATCTTGATTCGATTTTCCTACCAGTAGAGTTTCCTCGGCATTGGCATCATAATGATTTTTAGTGTCATGACAGCCACCAGAAATAGAATCCTCCACAATGGAACTGGACATTTCCGGATCTGGCTCCACCTTTGCAGGTGTGTTACTTGTACATGATATCTCAAATATCCCATCATTATTATCATGACCTTCTATAGAACTCTCCACCCCTGGACATTGTTCAAAATGGGAATTACTTGGATCTTGGTATGTCGCTCTTTCCTCACAAAAAGGAACTTCTGGGGGTCTAGGAGGTTCATGTTCAACCCGCACAGATGATGCACCATCTTTTACTAGATTTACGGTTTCCCTTTTCAGACCAGTCGTGTCCCACAATTTTCTAACCCTTTTCGGCTCACCTGCAAAACCGCCTACCCTTTCTTTCTCCGAAATTTCTGGATTTGCATGCATCGTTGCAGGTGAATTATTCATACAAGAAATCTCAAGTCTCCCACCATCATCATGACCTTCTAGATCAATTTCTGGACATTGTTTAAAATGGGAATCGGCCGGCTCTTGCAATGTCACCCTTTCTTCACAAACAATAACTTCTGGAGGTGTAGGAGCATCATGCTCAACCTCCACAGAAGACGTACAATCTTTCACCAGATTTACAGTTTCACTTCTCAGACCAGTTGTGTCCCACAATTTTCTAACCCTTTTCAGCTCACCTGCAAACCCCCCTACCTTTTCTTTCTCAGTCTGGTCGAGCTTAGTGCAAGAACTTTTTACACCATTATTTCCTTCAGATAGATCTGCATTAGGTTCGCATCTCTGATTATGGCTAATCAGTTCATAAAATTCAGCATCTGATGTCCACTTGCCTGATTCTTCTAGTTTGCTTTTATTTTGTGGCTCCTGATGTTTTCCAACTGATACAACCACATTTATGTCAGGATCACAGTGAATAGACTTAACTGCACTCCCGTCACTATTGTTATCGGGCAAAGATAGATCCTTGTCTTGGTTTTCTTCTTTTGCTAATCTGCTAGTGCTAGTGCTCGGCTTTTCAACTGATGGAACCACATTTTTGTCAGGATCACAGTGAATAGACTTAACTGCACTCCCGTCAGTATTGCTATCGGGCAAAGATAGATCCTTGTTTTGGTTTTTTTCTTTTGCTAATCTGCTCGTGCTCGGCTTTTCAACTGATAGAACCACATTTTTGTCAGGATCACAGTGAATAGACTTAACTGCATTCCCGTCACTATTGCTCTTGGGCAAAGATGGATCCTTGTTTTGGTTTTGTTCTTTTGCTAATCTGCTCGAGCTCGGCTTTTCTTCAAATAGATACGCCTCTTCAGGAATCTTACTCCCCTTAATTTCTGTTGATTTTGTGCTTCTATGATGAGCTGGCCTCTTCCGAAGTTTAAAACTGTCGCCTTTTCTTTCCATCAGTTCTTTAGCAGCTTTTAATCTGGCTTCAGCAAATTCCATCGCTTCCTTCATAGCGGCAGCAGCAGCAGCAGAGTTAGGATTGACACCAGAATCTCCATTTTCTTTGCTTTGCTTTTTATTAAGCATTTTAGATGGTGGCATTGGTGGCGGCTGCACTTTAATGGGTGCCGCTGGAAAGCTGATATTGGATACCCTTAAGAATGGATAATCAGGGGAAGCTGCTTCCTCACTTGATACTGAATGAGTGCTAGATCTCTTGTCATAGTTTTCGTCTTCATAAATATTTTCAGAGACAGGAAGGCATGTTGGTGTTGTTGCTGTTGTTGTTGGAAGACAGGTTGGGATATGTTGCAGCTGATCAACAACAGCACTATTAGCATTCTTCATGCTAGAACTCGTAGCGTTTGGTGGGCTTGGCTTTCCTTTTATACCATTAGCAAGGGTACCAACATTGGGTGGGATATGCTGCAGCTGATCAACAATAGAAGCACTATCAGCATCCTTCGTGCTAGAACTTGTAGCGTTCGGTGGGCTCGCCTTTCCTTTTATACCATTAGCAAGGGTACCAACATTGTCTATTACTGGGATATGATCCATTTCTGAATCATTTGAAAAATTGCAAGAATCAACCACATAACTAATGGAAGGTTCCACTACGCAAGTGGTCATTTCAACAAGATCATCTGGTCTTCCCCGGGTGGCCTTGTTATATGACATGCTGAACTTTTGTTCACCATTCGGAGGAGAGGACACTGGATAAAATTGCTCCTCACCAAAGCGTTTTTCACAACCAGAATCTGGATAATGTATATTGAATGCAGACGGTTCTGCATACAATTGCCCCGGTTCTTTTCTGATTGATGATCTGTGAATGATATGGAAGTAGTCAGACATAGGTTGCAAATAATAAAACATGATTTGTGCTTCACATTTGCCAACAATAGTGGAAAGGAATAAGCCCACTTTTACACCCCTGAACTTTGCCCCCAAAACAAGTGAAGTACAAAATGGGTTACTGAACCCACCACAATGAAGACAAGCTTCTATCAAACAAATAATAACAAGAAATGGAAACACAATTAGAGCAACCAGACAGGCTTTTGGGGATGCCATATGCATAAGAAAACAAGCGACAGACCACAACATGAAAAGTACATGGTACTGTGATAAACCATACCTAATTTGTGGTACAACACCTCATATAAAATAAGTTTGCTAAGGGAATTGGTTTTTTCTGGTCATACAGTATGGTCGTACTGAACAGGGTATATGAGGTGCAAAAATAAGTTACCAAGTCAAAACATATTACAGTAGGCTCATCTTCGAATTTTTGTCTATATAGAAGCAGACGTCACAGTGGTTAATAGAAATCAATGATTAGTTAATGCAAACAAATTAATGATAAAGCAGAAAATACATGCTACAAATGCACGGTTCACTCTGCTAGTTTCGATAATATAAAAGGAACAAACACCACTGCCAGTATTATAAAAATAAAACCCAAGTGTCGATAATATAATAGTTCAATTAATGCCATTGTACACTGCATGCAAGTAAGAGATCAGCCGATAATGATAGCGGTTAATGCAAACAAATTAATGTTAAAGCAAAGAAAATACATGTTGCAAATGTACGGTTCACTCTGCTAGTTTCACTAAAACGAGAATAAAACAGTTTACAGCTCTCAAGTTTGCAGTAAACTGTTTGTTCCACTGAATTTTAACACATGAACGATCGGTCATAATAATAACAGATCTGTGCGGACATATGATTCAAGGAAGTTATGAAAATCCCTAGAATAGCAGCATGTCAAGAACAAGGTACTCATGTGGAATTTGGAGTTTGAAAGTCACATCTCAAAATTCCTCCAGTGCACACCAACTCTAAAGTGGACGAGAGAAGACACCACTTCAACCATAGGAACTACTTTGTGCAAAAGAAATCCATAATACAACTCTAGTCATATGTCGACAGCCTCTCCAATGGTACAGCTCCAGAACATGAATCAGAGTTTAAAATCGTGAGCGGTGATGAAACATGCACTTCACCTAACGCAAGTCCCTTTACAGATTAGAAAATGTGCAGTACATGTCGCTCAGAAATGACATGGCACCATCACGCTCTACAACATTTGAAAAAAATGGAGAGAGAAAAACAAAGGATAATGGAAGCAGAGAATTGATTATGCAAAGGCAGCATTTCATCCCTAAAACGGTGGGTAAAGATGAGGAGTCGTTCCACACTCCCGAGCCTAGCAGCTCCCCCGAAAGTCCTAGTGTCCGTACCACTAAAAGCACTAGCAAAACGAGGGTCCTCGAAATCGAGCAGAAGGCCCTCACTCCTAGCGAAACAGGGAGCCTCGCGCAACAGTGGGCAGTGACACAACGAGGGGGAGAAACGAAATCCTACAATGGGAGGGCAGCATTCTTATACCTCGAGCTTCCGCTCGTCGACCCGATCTCCTCCATCATCTCCTCCGGCCCCGCGAGCGCGTCCTCGTACGGCGCCGCAAACTCTCCGAAGTCGAACCGCCCGAAGATCTCGCCGTACTCCCCGTCGCCGGCGCCGGGCACCGCGGCGGCGGCGGGCTCCGGCAGGTCGAGGTACGGGATGGAGCAGGAGGCCGCCACGCCGCCGAACACATCCGCGTAGTCCGAAGGCGCTCCCCCGGCGAACCGCGGGGGCCCCCCGAACACGTCGCCAAAGGACGACGCCAGCGCGGCAGCCGCCGCGTCCGACGCCTTCCGCCGGTGCCGCCGCTCCCGGTGCCGCCGCGGCGGCACAGCGGCGAGCTCCTCCATGGCCGCGGCCGCCGTACCCCCTCGCCGCGAGGCGAAGATAGGAGGGTCAGCGGAGCGGGGAGAGGGGAGAGCGCGCCGGCAGCAGCGCAGCACCGGCTCTGCTGCTCTGGTCGGGGAGTGGGGAGTGGGGAACGAGAAAGACAGGCTGATGAATGAGTGGTACTGATGAATGAGTGGTAGGTGGAACCGGTCCAGGCACAGGTTTTATTTGGGTCCCCGCTGCGGGGCCCGGGACCCAGTCAGCGGCACTGTCGTCGCCGAACCAAAAGACGTGTCTAAACTTTACTACGGAGTATTTCGTATTTTGGAAACAGATTTGGAGGATTTTATTTATACGCGAGATTTGGAGGATTTTTACCGAGCCCGTGCGATTTGGGGGTGCTTCCTGGTTCCTGCCGCTTTTAACGTTTTCGCACAAGACAAACACGTAATGCGTGAGCGTGACGAGACACGGTGTGCGTTATGAACGTGCATGCCGTCTACGTGGACCACCCAACAGTAACCGCCATTTCTCTATGCTGCCGCCAGCGCGCTTGCGCGCTTGTACGCCGTGCCGTCCGCGGCGCATGTTCTTCGTTGCCATTTTTCTTCCTTTCCTCGGTTTCAAATAAGCATCCAGCATTCCAGCTCGATCATCACGCGTACCGGCGTACGTCTCAGTTCTCAAGGCTGGCAGAAAAACGGAAAGCATAAGGTAGTTTGTAGGCAAATTCAGCAGTGCGTGCTAGTACGATTTTGCATGATCGATGACCATGCATGGTAATGATTTCCCTTTCTCTGCATCTGCATGGCAAGGATTTTGATCTCAATGCATGGCTGCTTGTGTTCCTGCTTCGGCACAGGTCTAATGATTCTCTTTCCGGATTGGTGATCATCATGCATATGTGTCCCCATCATCCTTGTTCCTCCAAGGATTTACACAGAGTATCAGTTAGCACCCCCGTCGTATGCGATCATGCGATGGCAAGCTAACACTTCTAAATGAGATGATATATGACACCTCGCAAGTCAAGCTTTAATTTTTTTAAAAAAAAATGGGTGCCAGATGATGATATAGCACCTACGTTGATCATCTGGTTATAATTGATCATCTGGCTAACTACGGGCACTTTGTTAGTTGTTACAGAACAATTTGCAACTAGCCAACTATGAGCAGCGTTGAACTTTTATGAACACTTGGATTCCAGGACGATCTATGACAGCAAAAGCTTGATCCACCGAAAGGGGCAGCCGAGAGGCCAAGAGGCGCCCCACTACTCCTTGTCACGCGGTGGTGCCCTCCAAATGGCTACAAAGTTCTGCTGCCGGCGATCGCTTCCCGGACAAAGTCGTCATGGAACTTTTGGGTAAAGAGAGAGGAGGGCGACAAAAATCCAACTTGTCACATTCTTCTGCCAATGCATATGCATGTGAACCCAACAAAGTTTAAAAAAAAATGTGAGGGGGTAAAGAAGTTCCTGGGAAGATTCATTGGGAGAAGATGATGTTAAACTTAAAAGGGATTTTTTGGGCCAAGCATCAGCTACATTGGACCTGTGCTTGTGCTTGCCTGCATTAGACTTGGAATTTGCATGGGCTTCATTCAACTAATTGACCAGGTCTTGGGCCACTTTGAGCAAACCAGTACAGCGTCTGCATACCAAATCTTTCTATTTCACGCGATATCAGAGTGCAAATCCTTATGCAATGCATTACTGAGGTAAGTACTTTACTAAATCAACCACGTGACTTGTGCAAGCACAAAGAAACACACAGTACATCTTTCACCGACATGTACTATAACATCTTTTACTAAATCATGTCTGTCAATGCCAAGTACTGAAGCTGCACCTGCATCTGTGACTGGCGCGTATAGGTTATCAACCCCTCTTTGCAAACTTATTGCAGGACGGAGAGCTTTAACAGCAGCGAGCTCTCGCACACAATTTTAAGGTGCCAATTTTGTGGCGTATTACACAGTTACCTAACTTCCTTCGTCTTGAACTATATTATTTTAGCCTCTCATGAGTATTTCCTGGCTCTGTCCCTCCAAACAAGGTTTCGTATAGTAGACCACCACATATGGTGGCAGAGACACGACTCCAGAGCTGCCTAGAGACGAGAGGACGACTTCACAGTTCGCTTTGCCAACTCCATCCTCGCCTCCTGTAGCTGAGCCTGTACTAAACCTTTCACGTATTCCGAACTCATGGTATTTGTTTGGACGCCGTGCCTGGTGATGGCGAGGCTGCCTTTGCGGTAAACCCTCCCGGCGCCATGACCAGTGCTGACGAACCTTCTTTGGCCGAAGCCCTGCGCCGCCGCGCGCGCAGTCCGAGTAAACGCCGTTGGCTAGGCGTATGTTATCTCTGGTAGATTTGTCGAATTTGTGAGTCAAATTAAGATGTTCGTGACTTCACGTGGCCAAGTATGGCCCTGTGCCCAGGATTTTATTGAACGAGAGAACAGCGATCGGCATCCTATCCGGACTCGGAGTCCCTGGAATCCGCGCAGGAATCCATCATGGGAGTCCTTCTGCAACACATTACTTTACTCGAGTACTTTACGGAATCAACCGCGTGACTTATTATGCAAGGACAACGAAACACATTCATCTTTCACCGACATGCGTTATGTCGTGTTTTACATAAAAAGTGTTTCCACTTCCCAACCAACATATCACCTCTGTCAATGCCGAACACTCAGGAATATAAACACTGCATCTCGGACTGGAATATCTTGCAGGAGAGCTTTAACGGCAACGAGCTCTCGCAAACAGTTTTAAGGTGCCAATTTCATGGAGTGTTACACGCGTTACCTACTGCAAACTTGTTGCAGACATGTTCTTCAGAAAACTTGCGAGTACTTTCAACTTTGCAAGGCAGTTGCGTGGTTGGCCCTTCAGCACTTGGGCAATTCCTTTGGCGGCGGCAGAACGGACTCGTCGGGGCTGTTCCCGTCCTCCACCAGGAACGCCATCTTCAGGCCCCAGCTGGTGTGCCCCTCGAGATGACAGGGCATGCAGGAACCAAACACCTGATCGAAGAAGAAAAAGAAATAATCAGAGGACATCAATTTCAAAGCGTCACAACACACAAGCGACGCTAGTACCGTGGCCAGTCCCGCCTGGGCTGTCCGCTCGGAACCGGATGGCGGTCCACCCGCCGGCGGGCACGGTGACGGTGTTCCTCTCCAGCGGGTCGACGAGGTTGTACCTGGCGCTGGCGGGGCACGGCCACCGGGTACCGTGCCGGGTTCAGGCTCCGGAGCCGGTCGTGGAACGCGGCCACGAAGCCGGTCCCGTTCGTAACGGTCATCAGCTGCGGCGCCGTTGTTTGCACGTTGGGCGAGAGACCGAGGAGCAACCACTTGCCCCGAGGCCGTGTCGGCCGGATCGATGCGCTGCCGCGAGCATTCGGAGGCGCCGGGCGCCCTCTAGTGTCAGCCTGGAATCGACCTTGCCGCCACCTCGTCCGTACGTGGCGATGCAACCCGGGCGTCTCGCCCACGCAGATGTCTCCTTCGTCCTGTCCCGTCAAGGTCTTGCGGCTGCGCGACACCGACACGACATCGCCCCCACAAGTTCGTGAACATCCGTGCATTCTTGCCAACGGAAAACAGTGACTAGGCGCGTTCGATGCACCTCCTCTAAAGTTTAGACTGTCACATCAAAGAGAATCTCACTATTTAAGAATATTTTTATTCATTTAATGACAAAACCTATGTCACCGATCTCCTCCTCTAAATCACGAAACGAATCTAATGAGCCTAATTAATTTACGTTTGCTACAGTGATGCTACAGTAACTATCTTTTAATCACACCTACCTTCTACAGTAATTACTGTAGCATCGCTATAGCAAAATATAGATTAATTAGGCTCATTAGATTCGTCTCGTGATTTAAAGGGGGGTCGTAATATAGGTTTTGTCATTAAATAATAAAAATATTCTTAAATAGTAAGATTCTCTTCGATGTGACAGGTCTAAACTTTAAAGGGGTGGCAATGAACGCGCCCAAAATAAGCCTCATTTCAACCTCGGCCACTAGAATTAAAAATAAAAATAAAAATTAGAGAGCGTGCTGAAAACGATAAGCAGTAAAGGAAGAGAGATAAAGAAAAAACTACATACTTATTTTGGAAAAAAACATGGTGATGCTAGAATGACACTTAACTGGAACGAAAGGAGTAGCTCTACTCGTAAAGCGAACTAAGCCCCAATTGTCCACTTTAATAGCAGGAAAGAGTCATTCATCAGAAGTCAATTTAACTGCAACCAACCAACTATCATGTGCATCTATTTTCAGTGCTTATGAACCAAAAAAAGATAGCTAGAGAAGTATAATACTTGTAATAACGAAAATGTGTTGCCTATACAGACTGTACAAGAAGTCACAGCTTCCTCTGAAAAATCATAGGTACAATCATCATCCACCACATGATAACTGAGCACAACACAATCTGTCTTCTTACTGTATGATCATCTCTCAGGTCTTAGGGTTGCTAACATCGCGGCACTTCTCACATCGTGAAACTTTAATGTTCGGTCACTTGTTCTCCTTCATTTTCTGAAGAGTCCCGCTCAGAGCCTTCATCTTGGCCTCTTGCTGACTTTTGCAGGCTCCCAGTGCACTCTTCAACCACTTGTATGGTCCGCATCTTGGACCAAGACAGCACGGTCACTGTACCGGTCACATCACACACAAACTTTCTGAACCGTGCTTATCTATCTTTTTGTTTATTTCCACCTTCTATGTATGATTTCCTAGAAAATTGTCTAACCTTGGGGGAACATATTATAACATGGGGATTTTATCTTTTCTATTGTGACATGGGTAATATGGAGAAATAGAAATAAAATGACAATTAAGAAGAAATTTTGTAGACATCCACCTAACATTCTACTGAAAATTCTTTCATTCTTGCAAAAGTGGCGTAGATTACTAGTGAAGCTGGAGGAGCATATAACAAAGCTGACGTCGTGGTTGTTCAGTTTCCTACCGTTTCCAAATAAGCAGACCGGATGTGCGCAAGAATCTTGGAGGGGAAGGGAAGGGGAGGACATAAATAAGTAACATTTACCTAAAGAATTTTTGTGTTGTTTCCTAATTGAAAACCTCATTTCATCATACAACATTACTTGTGTCATTTCACAAACCAAGACTATTCCGTGTCCTAAAAAAAAGAAAAAAAAAGGGACAGAGGACAGACAAAAAAATTTATCTTAACTGAAGCAGAGGACAGAGCCCTATCCCAACAATTATCTTAATTACTGTCTTGCCAATAAAAAGAAGCTCTCATGTTTGATCACATTCATCAGTGAAGGAAAAAGAAAAAATGGAAGTTGTGCAACGCTTACATTTTATCAAATAAAATCAAGTGTCGATAATATATATAGTTTGACAATAACTGATGCCATTGCACACTTTATGCATGTAAGAGATCAAGGATGCAATTCAAGATATTTTGATTAAAACATAATGGAAAAGCAGAAACATAGCTCAATATGAGGTGCAAAAATAAGTTATCAAGCTAAAGATATTATAGTAGGCGCATTTTTGAATTATCGTCTATTCGTCTATATAGAAGGAGGCGTCACAGTGGTAAATACTACCTCCGATCGCATATTGAAGCCGGCGTCCCCTCGCGCCGCCGCCGTAGTAGTGCACCAGCAGCCGCACCTCCCGCGGCATCACGAACGTGATGTTGTCCAGCGACACCGCGAGGGGGCTTCCTTCGGACGCGTCCGGCACGGGTTGACGTTGAGCCCGATGGTGTACAGCACGTGCCGGTCCACGACGCGGGTCACGGCCGTCGGGTACCACGCCGAGTTCAGGCTCCGGAGCCGGGTGTGGAACGCGGCCATGATCGAAGCCCGAGCCGTTCGTAGCGGGCATCAGCCGCGGCGGCGCCGGGACGACGGTGATCAAGACTCGGCGTGCTGGAGGATGGCGGTGGCCGTCTTGTTGTCGACGGGCACCGGCACGTCGTTGAAGGGCTTCACGGCCATGAAGTACCGACCGGGGAGAGCAGGATGGTGGACGACGCGAACGGCTTGGTGTTGGTCGAGTCCAGCTCCACCACCGTCATGGTGTGGCCGGCGATCAAGAAGAAGAGCTCGTCGTTCACCGTGGCATTGATGATGCGGAGAAGGTACGCGCGTCTTTCCCCATTGCGCCTGCAGCGCGTACGTATCTAGAACGTGCACACACACTCACAGTGTTAATTAGTTATTGGTAGTGTCAAGAGCGGGGGTGTGCATATAGATTAGATCGTCACGCACGTTTCTTGGAGCACGGGAAGAGCGGGCCGGGTTTGCCGCTGATGGTGTGCGCGTCCGCCATGTTGGGCGCCATGCCGTCTCCATGGCCTCCACGTCAGCGTGCCACCACTCGCATGCGACATCGACCAGCACGAGCTATATAGCATAACGCAAACCGCCATCTGCGCCACGTTCTCCGCCCACCCGCCCGCACTTGGGTGCACGGCGGCCCTCCTGCTCCTGTATTGCGATGCATCTGCTATCGGCTTGCCGTCAGATTAGGAAGTCTTCGGCTTGGTGTCGCTCGGCTTCGCGATGGGATGGCAGTTTGCCATGCGCGTTCAAACACCTCTTCAGCCTACTTGGATTGCGTGAGGAAGAAACCGGATGGTGATCGCCGCACTTCAACGCCGAGGAAGTAATGCAGCGGGCCCATGTCGTCCTTGATGGCGAAGGTTTGCTGTAGTCGTTCGATAATGTCGCGGAGAAGCTGAGTCAAGGACGCCGTGATCACCATGTCGTCGACGTAGAATAGAAGGTACGCCGTCAAGGAGCCCTGCCGTAGCACGAACAGGAAGTTGTCGGAGCATGTAGGCGCGAAGCCAAGGGAGAAAATGTACTTGGCGAACGTGGCGTACCATGCTCTCGGCGCTTGTTTGAGGCCATACAGGGGCGTGACAGCAAGCAAACTGCGTCAGGGTTGCCGTCGTCGATGAGGCCCACGGGTTGCTGACAGTACACTCGTTCGTTGAGCTGGCAGTGGAGGAAGGCGTTGGAGACCTCCAGTTGGTGAGCTGGCCAGTCGTGCGACGCAACTAGGGACAACACCGTTGTGTGTTCGTAGGCTTGACGATGGGGCTGTACGTCTCGCCGTAGTCAACGCCAGTGCGCTAAGAGAAGCCACGCACGACCCAGCGCACCATGAAAGAGTTTGAGAGAGAATAGGATCCGACACTATTTGTATTGCTCCACTGATTGAGTATTTATAGAAGTACATGTATCATAACTGACTCCTACACTCTAGGATTAGAGGCGCACGTTGTGGAACGCGGACGATGCGGTCCTGGCCGAGCATGCGTGAGCCGTGCGCGTCAAGAGCGTGCGAATGGCGTCGTGGGCGCGCAGGGCTCAGGCAGGAATCGTTATCTCCAACACACACGTTACCTACTGCAAACTTCTTGCAGACAGGTTCTTCAGAGAACTTGCTAGTACTACTTTCAACTTTGCTAGGCGCGGTTGCGTGGTTGAGATTCAACATTTGGGCAAATCCTTTGGCGGCGGCAGAACGGACTCGTCGGGGCCGTTCCCATCCTCCACCAGGAACGCCATCTTCAGGCCCCAGCTGGTGTGCACCTCGAGATGGCAGTGCAGGAACCAAACACCTGATCATCGAAGAAGGAAAAAAAAAATCAGAGGACATCCATTTCAAAGCATTTCAAGTGACAAACACAAGCGATACTGGTACCGTGTACTTCCCAGTCTCACCTGGGTTGTCCGCACGGAACCGGATGGCGGTCCACCCTCCGGCGGGCACGGCGACAGTGTTCCTCTCCGGCGGGTCGACGAGGTTGTACTTGGCGGGGTCCTTGGCCGGGTCGAAGTTGCCGAGGCCCCTCCCGACGACGAAGAAGTTGTAGCCGTGGAGGTGGAACGGGTGCGACTCCACGGACAGCAGGTTGGTGTCCTGCAGCACCAGCTCGACGCTGGCGTTGTACGCGACCCTGCTCAGCCTCGTGCCCAGCGACGTCCCCAGCCCGGCCGTGAGCGGCACGCCCGTGTAGTTGACGAACCGCGCCGGCGGGCGGTCGGGGAAGTCGGCGGTGAAGACGCCCCTAGCGCCGCCGCCGCCGTAGTAGTGCGCCTGCAGCAGCGCCACCCGCGGCATCACGAACGTGACGTTGTTCAGCGACGCCGCGAGGCGGGTTCCCTTCGGGCACGTCCGGCACGGGTCGACGTTGAGCCCGATGGCGTAGAGGAGGTGCCGGTCCACGGCGCGCGGCACGGCCGCCGGGTACAGCGCCGAGTTCAGGCTCCGGAGACGGTCGTGGAACGCGGCCACGAAGCCGGTCCCGTTCGTGGCGGTCATCAGCTGCGGCGGCGCCGGGACGACGGTGGTCGGGACGCCGGCGTACTGGAGGATGGCGGTGGCCGTCTTGTTGTCGACGGGCACGGGAACGTCGTTGAAGGGCTTCACGGCCATGAAGTACCGGCCGGGCCTCCGGTCCGCCCGGACGAGCACGTTGGTGGTCTGGCCCGGGGAGAGCAGGATGGTGGACGCCACGAACGGCTTGGCGTACGTCGCGTCGATCTCCACCACCGTCATGGTGTGCCCGGCGATCGAGAAGAAGAGCTCGTCGTTCACCGCCGCGTTGATGATGCGGAGAAGGTACGTCTTCCCCCATTGCACCTGCAGCGCGTACGTATCTGGAGCGTGCACACACACTCACGGTGTTATTTGTACGGAGAAAAAATCAAGAGCTAGCGAGATCATAGTAATCTGTTTCGTCACACACGTTTCTGGGAGCACGGGAAGAGCGGGCCGGGCTTGCCGTTGATGGTGTGCGCGTCCGACATGTTGGGCGCCATGCCGAGCATCCTCCCCTGCTTCTCCACGGCCTCCACGTCCGCGTGCCACCACTCGCCTGCCACATCAACCAGCACGAGCTAGCGTAACGCAAACCGACCAATTGGTCGATGAATCAGTATGACACCGTACATGTAAGAAGTGGGGCACGCACCGAGGATGATCTCGGCCTCCGCGTCAGGCTTGGGGAACGGGTAAGGCACGCCGCGCGGTGGGAGGATGACGACGGCGCCGTGGACGGTGGCGCGCAGCCAGGCGATGTGCGCGTGCCACCACAGCGTGCCACGCTGGGCCGTGACGTTGAAGTCGTAGGCGTAGCTGCCGCCGCTCTGGATGGGGCACTGCGTCACGTACGCCGGCCCGTCCGCCCACCCGTTCCGGCGCTGCTTCAGCCCGTGCCAGTGGATCGTCACGTTGTGCTCCACGCGGTTCGTGACCTTCACGATCACCCGGTCGCCTTCGCGTGCGTAGACGGTCGGCCCGGGGTAGCTCCCGTTCACCGTCACCATGGACTTCGGGTGGCACAGCCTGCTCACGTTGCTCATCACGATCTGCGCCCGACCTCACAACACAAATTAGCCATAATTCACGAGAAAAGTGCAGGAAGAAGATAGAATTCACGGAATGCGTGTCGACGACTCACATCGAATTGGTATCGCTTGACTTCCGCCTGTGCGTGAACGGCGAGGAGAGCGAGAACGACAGACGCGACGAGCAGGGGCAGCCCCGACGAGGCCGTGGCCATCGTCGCCGTAGCTCAGAACCTGGGCGTAAAATGCAGAGCCGGCTGAGTGTACTTGCCTGTCGTTGGTCTGGGTTGCTCCTTATATATCGTCACAAACGTTAAGGTTAGAAAGAACTGAGAAATCATCACTCTATTAAGGTCGTTGGAGACCTGCAGTTGGTGAGGTGCCGTTGGCGATTGAGCGCGTACAGCTCCAACGGTCGGGAGAGTAACGCAGGGTCGAAACGATGCGTGAAGGAACCTGTGACGGCGACATGGATTCGTAGTGCCGGAGGTGGTAGTAGCTGCCGGAGATCAGTAGAGGATAGAGCCGGCCGTCGACGCCGGAGAAACCAACTGCACTCTCCATCAGGTTCAGGAATTACCTTTTTTTGAGTAAATTTCACAAACTGGACATTGCTTCACGTCACGCAACTTCCGACTCTGTGCGCCCGTCACTGCTAATCTTACACAGCATCGTTCTTCTAAAACTCCATGTGAAAGCCGTTCTCCCTTTGTCGATCAACATTCTAATGTGTCAACCGCACTGGAGTTCTTCGTCGCCAGTAATATTATTTCCTTCCAAAACAACGAGACACATTTCCATTTAGGTAGTGCAGTGCATAACAACTAATGCACCTTTTTGTGGAGGAGGACAAGATATAACAAGTGCCAACGTGTGGTGATCTTACCTTCGAGGTGAAGAGAAGAGAGAAGCAAGCTGGTAGTGTCTTTGAGTCACTTTGAAGAGGAGGCGAGGCTTCTTCCGAGGGTGAAAAAGTTGTTTAACAGTTGGTGGGACATCACCACAAATACAGAGGCACTGGGGCAAACTGAATATTTACATATACTTGTATGTATAACGGCTAGTGAAAGTGTAGCTCACCATTGCCACTGAATTGACTTCAAAGCGAGAGATGCACTAACTGAACTGAAACAACTAGCCTACTACTTTTTTAAAACAAAAATCCAGCCGCCCATTAACTGAGCATGGTTTCAGTACTGAAACAAATAGATGGAATGGTCCGTAGAAATAAAACAGCAACCAGCTTTTGCATACACAATATCTGCAAAAGTGAAAACTGATATGCAGTAATAGAAGATTAGTAGTGCAGGCCTACGAAGAACTGAATCAAAGGTAACTAGCCACATAGCTAAAGCTTCAAGCCCAATGACATTGGTATGCTTTCTACCGGCAACAAAAAGATGGGCACAGCTTCCTACCGGAGCCACTCTTGCCCACTAACCCAAGCCTTGGTGATGAACGGTGCAGCTTCAGCCTGGGAGAGGCTGTGCGACCATGCGACCCTGCCATCAGTTTTTGACCCTTCACCGTAGCACTGGTACTGCCCGTAGAACGCCGTCCTTCACAGACAAATCACAGCGTGTCAGTGTTGAACAAACACTACTAGTTCGATCGACGAATACCTCACGAGAGTGCACGCGCGACATGACGAAGTGCTGCAGTTTTTAGCTTGTACCTCTGCTTGGTTGCGTCGCCCCAGTCGTCCCAGCCCTCGGGCCGGACCGTGCTGGAGAAGTAGCTGAGCGCGAAGACGACGCGGGAGTAGGCACCCCACGGCCGCCCCAGGACGGAGGTGCCGGCGCCGAGGCCCGTCAGCTTGCAACCGACGAAGCTGTACCCGGTGTTGTCCGACTCCGAAGATCGCTTGTGCGCCGTGAATGCACCTCCGACCAGGGAGGTCGAGTGCAGGTGGCATTTCTGCACAAAAGGAGAACCTAGCCATGAAATCAAAGCAGCCGGGCCGGACACAAGATAATTTGAGTCTGTTGTACGTATCGTGCTCCTCAGTAATTAAGCTAGTTCATGTTGACGCATACGTACGTCAAACAGAGCCTTGCCGTTGCCAAAGATGAAGTCCGTGCCTCCTTCAACATAGCAGCCGCGGTAATAGTGGCGCCCTGTATCATCCAGGAGTGTGTCTTGAAACGATACAAATTTGCAACCGTAGAACGCCGCCCTGTCTCCTGCCACCCTCACCGCGACCGCTGGTGCAGTGGTGCCAAAGGTGTTCTACACACAAAAAATCGTTAGATGTGCATGTTTACGTTGAAGGTGCCCAGCATATGACTAGGTGCGAAAGACCTTGAAGAAAAAAAAAAGGCAGACCCAGTTCCATGGGTTGCTATTTGACCTCTGTTTTGATAAAGCTGTTCTAGATTCATAGTGAGAATGAAAATAACCTTTCCAACAGAGGTAGTAGTATAATTGTTGTGATATTAGCTTTATTTGGCATAGCTTCATCTTTGAGATTGAATAAAGTGTTTTGGATTCATGTTGAATTTGAGTTCACAGTAAAAATAAATTACTCAGACAAAGAACCTTAATCCGTTTGCAACTTCAGATTCATCAATTTTTGAAGATCTACCAAACGGAACCCTCTTTCTCAGGAAAACCACGATGAGATTGCCCACTTGAATTCACTCATTTCAATGGTGTAATTGACCGCTGGTCGAAATAAGTTTCAACGACCTATTTGCTATCCAAGATCAAAGAGGGAGGTTCAACTTTCATTGATTTTGAGAAGTGATACTTTTGCTTTCTCCTTTTTATTTTCAACACGCATAGTTTCCTAGTGCTACTTTGCAAAACTCCTTTAATCGATGAGATTGGTACAATCGCGTGTCAATTCGATAAAAAGGTTAAGAAGACTCTACTAATCTTTACTCCATCTGTTTTTTAAAATTGTTATTGCCGTTGACTTTTTTCGTTACGTTCTACCGTTCGTTTTTTTCCTTCAAAATATTAGTTTAAATATATATAATTATAAGTTGTGTTTCAACTTCTTTAGTGATAAAACAAATCATAACAAAACATATAATAATTTTAAAATTATTTGAATAAAACTAATGGTCAAACGTAACAAAAAAAAAGTCAACGACAATAATAATTTAAAAATGGAGAGAGTAACTCAAGGGGCGAGAAGACTGACGATGCGGACATTACCTGAAACGTTAAGCGTTTTGCAATGAAGTCCGAGGCGAGCACGGACAGTGTCGGGCTCTCGGTGGATACCCATGACTCGTTCCAGGTGATGATGGTCGAGTTAGCGCTCGTGCCGACCAGAGTTATGTTCGGCTTCTCCACCGCGACCTTCTCCCTGCAAACCCGTAGTATGTATTTGTCGAAGTCCATTAACAGAAGAGCAGACGACCTTACGAGCATGCACGGCATCGATCGTCAACACTACTTGCCTGTCCCTTCGCCAAAAAAAGAAAAAAAAACGCTACTTGCCTGTACACCCCGGCCCTGATCCGGATGACGACGGCGGCGCCGGCGGAGTCGTTCGCCGGGGCGGCATCGATGGCGTCCTGGATCCTCCTGTGGTCGCCTTTGCCGGACTGATCCACCGTGACGACACGCTGCGGCGGGCCCGGCATTTCCTCCCCGGCCGCGCCGTCGTCGTCGGAAGCAGAGCAGAGGCAGCAGGCGAGAGCCAGCAGCGCCGCGGCCCTGCGGGTGGCCGGCGAGTTGACGCGTTTTAACAACGGCATGGTCCGATCCCGATGATTGGAGCTGAAGGCATGGGGATCGCTTTCGCGACAACCGGTGCAAGAGCAGGGCCGGTTTATATGCGTATACGTAAGTAAAGCCCAGGTCAACTGCTGATGCTGAGTGAGCTCTGGTGCGCGCATGCGCGTGCTCTGTTCCGTTACGAGAGTTGGTGCCGAACTAGATACGCGTAGTGGGTATATAGGTGAGACTTCCTGTCGGTGGCAACTGCTGACGGAGCAGTATTGAGTACGGAGTACTATACAGTACCTGGAATTAACACTTTAGCAGAAACGGTGGAACGTACGTACGCCTCGGCCCGGTGCACAACGTCTGGACCAAGAAATGGCACGCACTGATGGATCCGATTTGTATGTTTCTTGTCTGGTTTGTGACAGACAACGTAAATCTACGCTGCGTGATGGATGCGAAAGCTCTCGTTGCTTATGCTTAGCTTTGAATAGTAGAAAGGAATTTCAGGATTAACTAAGAACTTGCTTGTGGCGCGGGACAAGTGCACAAGCAAAAGCGAAGCCCCTAAAACCGTTTGTCCGCATGAACACAACCGAACTCTAAAAACTGCATGCAAACTATTGAGTTGCATGCACCGATCAGTTCACCAAAAAGCCTAAGCTGATAGGGAAAGGTGGACAATTCACTTATACTCCAACACAAGCAGCCGTGAAGACTCGAAACCATTGCCCCCGTTGTTTCAAAAAAGCCTCTAGCTGACGTCATTAGCAAACTTTCTCACTCAGAAAAATGTTTCACGTCCTAGAAAAAGAAAAGAATTGGTTGTCTATCAGCGAACATTTTTGTTGAAAATGGTGGGTAGTTGTGTATTGTTCGGGCAGATGAAATGGTGTTGTTGTATCGACAGCCTGCTCAGTTTTGAGTTGGGCTGCTTCTTACAAATTCAGGGCTTTGTTGTTGTTGTTTTTTTTAAAAAAGATACAGGTCTTCGCAGTAGAATCTGCTTCAAAACCTCAAAGCCCAAAGCTTCTTGTTCTGCGTTTCTGCAGAGTTAGAGCCCGTTTGGTACAGATTCTGGAGGGTATTTTGGATTCTGCTTTTCGCACTGTAGCTACAGCAAAAGTACTGTACGAGAATCTGTTTTGCAAAAGCTGTGCCAAAGAAGCCTTTAGTTCTCTTGTCGTTACTAGTAGTGATTAGTACACTGATCGTTGTACTATCTGTTTTCACTTTCACCCCATATTTTTATTATTCTCTTTCGTTTCATGGGTATGCAACTTTTCCCCATATGCTCTTTTTGTGGTTGCTAAGGTACAGAGTTTTTTTTCTTCCTTTATTTGCTCTGTTTCTCCTAGGCCTGCGTGCTATATCAGAAATGGAGCGTTTTTCTTATCTTGTAATAGTGATAGCTTTATGAATCTTTTTGATCTAAAGACTGGATATAAAAATATTCCTTTTTATAAAGAAATGTAACTTTTCCCTTCTAGTGCGAGATGACTCATCTCTTCCTATGCTCTATGCAAAAAATGAAAAATAAGAAAAGATCAAAGCTATTACTATTCTGCTATTTCAATGGTGTTCCTGCCAAATCCATTCCCCTCTGAAAGGCAACTGCCCAGCAGCTGATAAATATCAGGTAGACAAGTTGGCAAGAACAATCCATGAAGCCAAATAACGCAGACAAAAGGGACTTATCCAAAGCCTTCCTCGTGTGCACGGAAGTAACTGCAAGCAACCCCCTCCGAAGCAAAAATTTAAAAGAGTTCTCCCTGCAATGGAAGAAACAACATTCGATAGAACCGATAACTCGTATGAGTTATGACCTGAGATTCTTTGCTTTGCTAGGAATGACAAAGGTAGGTACCTGTTCTTGTGTGCCGGCCAAGGGATACAGATGCATCATACGAGGCAACGTAGCTCTTTGCAGCATTCTTAAACTCTGGCAGCCGAACCCATCATCTTCATCCAACCAATCGTGCTAGGAATTGGCATAAGCACAAGCGCAGGACTGCAGCATTTGCTCCATCAAGTAAGTTCTGTTAAAATTTTTTAGCAATATTTTCTTGCCTATGCTTGATCAATCAAACCTGGCTCAAATGCTAAAATAACACAGTTATGTTTTACGAAACGAAACAAAACCAAGTTAGGGCAGCATGGCTGATGGCTCAATATGATCTCTAGTTCTTACTCCAAACGTGACGTGCAATTTTATTTTTGTAAATATGTGGTACAAGGCTTGCAACGTGCTGACATCTAGATGTCAATTTTACGATGAAACTAATATAATCATGAATCAGTGGCGAAGCTAGACTACAAGTTACGGTGGTGCCAGGCTGCCAGCATGAGATTTATGATTAAATTTCAAGCAATTAGCTTGTCACAATTAGCACCTTAGTGCTAATTGTTCTGCTTAGCCTGGTGCCGGTGCACCAGGGTAGCATAATGTGGCTTGGTCACTGATCCTGATAATAAAACCACTATGTCAGTACAGCAGAGAAAACATGCAAGGCATCAGAAAGGCGCTACGCTTACATGGAAACCAACTACGACACACAGTATTACAACACATGAACAAGGGGATCTTCTCATGGGCTACCCTGATTTCGCGCATACAAAGTGAATCCCCAACTGTAATCATACCCCACATTGGGCTAGAGAACATTACAGTCAGAGAATTACTCAAGGCAAAAGGAGAAGCGGAGACTGGAGCTGTCTATTGGTGCAACACCAGTCATTTAGTACATGAAGCCGTCAAGCATGTAAGAGTTGTGTTTTGAAGTAGTTTAGAGGAGGGTCTTTTTAGAGAAGTTATATCTATGTGACTAACACTAACTACCTTATTTGAATACGCAGATGACAGCCCATAATGTTGGAGCTCTAGTGGTGCTCAAGGAAGGGGATGAGAAGCATCTTGCAGGAATTGTAACTGAGAGAGGTAACCTCAAATAAGCTGTTGAGGATTGGCCATTTAGTGTCAAAACAGTTTGATCTCATCGTCTCCCGCCCAAAAAAGAAAAAGCACTAACTTTTGTGATACAGATTTTGCCAGGAAGGTCCTATTGCCAGGGCGACCCTCAAACGAAGCAAGAGTTCAGGATATCATGACAGAAGAGGTGAACAGACATGAAAATGGAAAATGATCTTAATAGAAGAAGAAAAAAAACACACATAATATTCCCCTTCCCGGACTCTCCCTATTTGTACTGTCCTCATCATTTTCTTTACTACATTGCAGGACAAGCTAATTACTGTATCCAGTAGTACCAGTATTCTACGTGCCATGGAGCTAATGACGGGTAAAGGAATGGTCCATTCCATAAAGTATTTCAGTGGAATGCTTACATCGTCACTACAAATTACAAGGAAACCTGAGAGCTCATTTCGTTTTCTTTACATTAACAGACAAGCATATTCGACATGTTCCAGTTGTTGACGAGAAGGTAGTTGGAATGATTTCCATTGGCGATGTTGTTAGAGCGATTGTGGACCAGCAACACCAAGAAGTAAAACAACTTAAGAAGTACATTAGAGGAGATTACTATTAGCACAATCTTTATCTTTGATGGAGAAACATAACTCTTATGCAATTACCCATCATATGTAACAAAGATACGTATACCTCAGTGGAAATTGGTTGGCACTTGGCAGGTCTTATATGAAGTTTTCCACGGAACAACCAAGACAAGAAAATGTAAGGATATAAATCCTGAACATTGGCAATAAACTGCAGCAAGTAACAATTGGGGGCCAAACTAATGCAGGTTCTATGCTTTCACGTGGAGAAACTATGCCCAAAGATAACCTGCCAAGAATTTATAAATATAATTTTTATACACATTTCGCCAGAGAAAAGTTTTTCCCCATGGCTGATCGAAAACTCTACTCTCTCTGTTTCAAAATATATGTAGTTCTGGCTATGTTTTTAGGCGGTCCAAATTCATAGCATCTTCTATGAATCTTTTGGACATATGATTGTTCAGATTCATAGCATCTTCTATGAACTTAATACAAAGCCAAAACTACATATATTTTGAAACAGAGGGAGTGGACGAAGATTGCAAACATCAAAGTTCAACATCCACGCGAAATAAACACTCAACCTACATCCCACTCCCCAATCAAACTCGTCGGCGATTCAACACATCGTAATCGATGTCCCATGATTACAAACAAATTTGTGCCCTTCAACAACCCATGGGATATTTTTAGCCCAACGCCAGCCTGCTTCGTCCAAGAAAAGGATTTGACACTCCCTAAAAAAAGGATTTGCTTGTTTAAATGATTGTATTAGGAAAAAATATACAAAATCAAAATAAATACCTTTTATACTTTTGAGTAATATCTTTTTTAAAATATTTATTTTTTAGAAACTATTCATATTATCAAAAATATTTTTCAAAAACTTTGGTTTACCGCCTGACTTTTACATCATGCTACCTCGGCCACCCGCTCCATAGGGTGCTAAACTATTGGGCAAAGATGCAGATGCTTAAAGCGAAGGCTTGTTGCTAAGGCATTGTCTTAGCGAATTGGTTTTTTACAAGGCTATGATAAGTAGATCCTTTCAAGTAACGATGCCAAATGACAGGAGGAGAATCCAATTGTTGCAGCTCCAGGAAAAGCACCCACCAGCCAGTTCTTTGCAGCAGATTCCTGCATTATGGGGCTGTTTGGTTGTTGCCCTAGCTAGGCAAAGATTTCAGCCTCAGACATCCAAAATTATGGCTTCAAGGGCGGAGCTTTGTTGGTGCCAAGGTGGGCTGTGGCCCCCTTTGACCCAAGAAAAAAGCTTGATTTCACCATGTAATTTGCATCGGCCCAGAATTCGGCCCACTAGCAGGCCACCCCCCTACACAGTCTAGCGGCCCATGGTCCTCTTTGAAAAGCGGCCCAAGCTCCGCCACTGTGTGGCTGAGGCAGGTTGCAATCCAAATTGACCCAATGGTTTTCACAGGTTTGAGCCCCGCCGGAAGTGCAGTGATGTGGTATTGGTTTGATAAATAATTTAGGCTATTTTTGAGGCATACGTTCTGAAGAATCTAAGATGGTACGTCCTTTGGAAACAAATCTACTGAGCTCAATATGGACCGCCAATTCGTCCACATGTAGATCCCAAATCTGTTGCGCCACAGAGACACAGGGTTCGTCATCAAGAATCGTGTGTGCATTACAGCATGCATTTTTCCACAGCTGCGTGAACACTGAAGGACTATACTAATCAGCAATAATGAGCCACTTGATACCCTGATAAGGCCAATTTGCGCTGTATTAATAGAAAGGACGACGATTCCGTTTAGAGGCAGGGATCAGTGACGGTAGCCTGGTAGCCCTTGTCGGCTGGGCATATGTTCTGAATTTCTTCACATGACCGTGCGCGCGCATCAAGTTTTCTGAATCTAGGAGCTGGGTTTGACAAGTCGTTAGACTAGAAAAGGCAGGGCCAGTTGCATCTTGAATCACTAGAGTGAATCTGTGGGCAACCGCCATGCACTACGGAACACAAGAATTTGAAATGTTTTTGTGCTGAATTGCAGTACTAGTAAACATCTTCATGGCCCTGCAATCTTACTGTATTTATGTACTAGAAAACAAAATATTCTTCTGTAAAAAAATGTAAAATCCCCACGTTACAGACTGGAACGTCAATCTACTGAACGTGATATTTTCACATAGACACGCGTGCCTCAGCTAGATGTAGCTACGAACATTCTGCGACAGTTGTTTCGTCAATAAACATTCCGCGACAGTCTCGTGCCCTCCACACTCTCAACCTCTGGCCAAAGACAATATGCAAAGTTACATTCCGTGAGCTAATCAGCGCACCAGATTTAACCATGTTGATCAATCACTCGAGGACCACTTGTCCCCGACATCTCAAGTTCCTTTCAGCTTTCAAGTCACTGCTAGCTCCGGGGATTCCCGATCCCTAGCGCGCACAATGCAAGCTGCCCTCGCTTTCTCTGACGATTCCTTGCGATGAGATTCTCGCGCGGGCCTTTCTCCCTTGTCCCCGGAAGACAATCACCAAGTTGGCCATGGCATCTGCCAACACCAATGGGCAGGGGCAGCGTCCAAACCTTTTCAGGTGATTCTGATTTACCAAATCTACCTGCCGGGAAAGGTACTTTGCATTTTTCTTTTCTTTTCTTTTCCCTTCTCATAAATTGATGCATCCCTCTGATATTTTATATACAACTTTGTTTATAGTTCATATAATTTGTTTCTTTCTGGAGACGAGACTGTCGCGGAATGTTTTTTAATACAACTTTGTTGAAGACAGCAAAACAAGCTAGTCTACGTAAAACTCCACCACCAGATATAACAAGTAATTAAGACATCCCGTCATGTCTTTGTCTTCTGATTTATTGAGAACTCTAATTGTATCCAAACAACTTTTTAACGTAAACAACATGAGTGAATATGATGAATCGGAAGATAATGGATGATTCATACAAAACCATTGGTGAGGAATCAAGCAGGGAAGAAAATGCAACATATTTAGGTCAATTGTATAATCAGAGAAACCAGGTCTATTCTATTTATTTAGGGCCTCTTTGGCATGGCTCACTCTGATGACTATTGTTGCATGCACTGTTTATGAAAGCACTTTTCCCTCTCCCCTAGCCGAATCACCGGGAGCCCTACCAAAGCCTTATTACCTTTTCGCTACAAGAAATCTGTTGATTAGTGACGAAAAATCCATGACAATGCACTTCTTAATCACTATTTTGGGGTGTGTGTGTGTGTGTGTGTGTGTGTGTGTGTATTTTCAGTTTCTGTGACGATACAAAGTTTCGTCTAAAACCTGCCAAAATCGCTATGTTTAGTGTCGAGGGACAGTCAGAAGACCGTTTAATCCTCCGGTTAGGTTTCCGAGGATTTTTGTGATGAAAACAAACATCACTAACCTACTATTTGGAGACTATGTCATTTTAGGAACTTTTACTGGTTTAAATCGATGAGCTAGGACAACTTTTTTAGAATTAGAGAAAGTATTGATCTCTACCCTTTGCTCTTTTACTTTTTCATCCTCTTTTTTACCCTTAGATGATGTGTTGTTGTTGTATTGATCTGTACCAGCAAACTCTTCCTCTGGTCTACTCCTTCCCTTTTTTTTAAATTAATGCGTTAAGACAACTTTTGTAGTTCATTTTTTAGGTAAAAATCTTATTCTAAAGTCATCACTTAAAAACTAGAGGAAGCACGAAATTATCAGAATTACTGAAAATCTAATTTGGAAATCATTTTATTTTGGAATATTCAAAGCGTGTAATGATAAGTCATATGTCTCCTCTAAATTATTATTATTTTATTATTTTTCTTTATTATATACACTAGATATGAAGTTAAGTTGCCCTTACTCCTGCCAGTCACAGACAAGTTTCATTTTATTGGGTCATGTACAGTCAAAATATCTTTATAAATGGTACTGCGTAGCAGATTCCTAATATTAAAGAAATACTATTTTCTCAAATATTTGGCTACTGCCTAGGTCAAAGTGACACGTTACTGATCATTTTGATACCTAAGGTACGACTTATGTCATTATTTGTGATTACCGGGAGTATATTTCTTCACTGGCAACATACAGGGTTGAGTACTTGATTTAAAGAGATTGAAGAATATAGAGTTTTGGCATATATTATACTCTGAGATAGAGGCTATATATAAAACTCAATAGTAGTACCTTTTACTCCTGATCCAAAATTTCATAAATTTGCCGTCATGAATTGCACCTCTCTGTCACTTCCAATGATCTCGATCCACTATAATTAAAAACAGTCATGGAATGAGAGCTATTTCACACACACACATTCTTATCCTCAACTATAAAATAACCTTTATTTTGGCTTGAAGGGAGTTGTAGCAATAGATTAACAGCTTTTGAAATGTTCGCTACTAAAACACATTGAGGTGAACATTGCAGGTCATTAGATCTCTTGTCAAAATAACGAATGTTAACAACAACGTCAGCTCAAAGATGAGCTGAACACTGTTCTGACGTCCTTACATCAATAAGACCTTCGAGGACGTATACCACTATAAAGACACGGTCAAAGTGACATAATCTTTGGACCATGAAAAATCAAATTACCTTCCTCTTCCTACGTAAGCGATGGACAGCATGGCCGTCAGCCCGTTCCTGGGCTCCGTTTCTTTTGCCAGTTGTACACTGAGTTGGCCACTTGGCCTTACTAACCGGCCTCGCCGATCCTATAAATCCAACCCTCAGCAAAGCAGGTACTTTCATCGGAACCAGTTCAAAGCTCCTTTCCCTCCACCCGTTACATCGTCACGCACAGACCTCCGAGGAAGACCAGTTGACCCTGTCCGTTCAATTCGGAACAGCAAGCGCCATGGCGTCCAACAACAAGGGTTCGTCGTCGCCGGAGTGGTCGCCGTCGCAGAACAAGCTGTTCGAGCGAGCCCTGGCGGTGTACGACAGGGACACCCCCGACCGGTGGCACAACGTGGTGCGCTACATGGGCGGCATCAAGTCCGTCGACGAGGTGCGCCGCCAGTACCAGAAGCTCGAGGAGGACGTCGCGCGCATCGAGTCCGGCGGAGTCCCCTTCCACTGGTACGGCGCCGCCGCGCCGCCGCCGGCCACGACATTGCAGAGAGGTAACTGAGATGAACGAATTAACACGGCCTGCCTGCTTGCCTGTCCCCCCGTTCTTAAATTATTGCCTTGAATTATTAGTTTGAGTATACAACATGCCATATATTTAACCATGCCTGATGTCAACTAGATGTAGATAGCTGGTGCAGCAGCAGCACCCCCACATGAGATCTGATCCTCGTGCATGCTTGAATGCAATGGTATTAGTCATAATTAAATCGTATTGTAAGCCTGCTTAAAAAAACGCATTATGCCATCATGTTGCGGTGATAATGTTTAATATATTTGCTTAGATAACCGTCCAGGCTGTTAATTCCGATGGTAGATTGGTACGACATGTCAAGTTGGCAACTTTCGTCTTAGCTGCTAATTGAGTATGATTTAGTACGTAAGTACTACGTACTGATGCTGTCTCGAGAGACACATCTATTCATGGTTTATTTAGTACTTCGCAGAATATACAACGTTATCACCGGCCAGGCATCATTCTGAGGGAACAATGCATAGCTAATAGCCACACGCATCATCATACTAGGTTCAGATTCAGTTTTGTGTTTCAGTACACTGGCGTGCAAAAAATAAGCATAAAGTTACGTTTTGGAAAAAATATAATACATAAAGTCGTGTTTATGGAAGAACGAAACCATCAGTTCATTCAGCTCAAAAGAAGAGAGAGAGAGAGAGAGAGAGAGAGAGAGAGTTCATGATTGCATGCTTTTTTTTCACCAACCAAGTCTGACGATTTACTCACGATTCATTATTATGAATTTCACGGGCCTTACATTTTGGCTGTAGGTTGATGTTTCTGAAGCTCCAGATTTCAGTGAAGAGAAGGATCATATAGCGGTAGCTGTGCTCCTCGAAGAAAATTTACAAATTATATGCGCATGAACGTGCTTTTGTACGATGAATGGAAAATGGCAAAGGTAGCTGGGTATCAAGATCAATGACTGGTCTGCTGACTTTTTTAAAAAAAATCTTATGTATCAAATTAAGCTTGTGAACCCTCTATATGCAATGGCTTCTCTCATGGTGTTCGCAAAAATGGCTTCCCTCATGCATTCAAATTATTGTACATCAATTAGCTAAGGTGTTTCACGAACTACGAGCATTCATACAAACCTCAATAACTTCTATGAACAAACTATCTCATCGAAAATACTGGGTTTTTCTGGATATTTAAAATGTTGTTGCTGTGGGGCATGACCTTAATATTGCCAACAAATGATCTCCCAGTTTGCAACACGAGAAAATGCCTAGGAACCTTAAATCTATAAGTTGTGCAAGGAGGAATAAAAATCCGATCTGAATTTTCAGTAAATAATTTAGAAATGCCATCGATGAGAACACATGTGAAGAAAATGCCTAGGAACCTTGAATCTTTCTACCGAAAGAAGAATAAGTGAATAGTGTATGAGTTGGACTGTGTAATCAAAAAAAAATAAAGAGTGCCATTTATTGGAAATTAGGTCATGGTCTCATGAAACACAGTTGATGCTCTATTAATAAAGTAGAAATGTCATTACAGGACGACTCACTTATCTCTTCATTACTATCAAACTCAACGAACTTCATTATTCCTAACACAAACGAGGACCAGAGATCTCCAAAACGCAGAATGGTTTTTCTTGTGAGCAAATTGTGCAAGCCCATGAAAAACTTCATTACAATCACATCCAACTTTTTTTTTGCGAGGAAATCACGTCCAACTATTGCAAACATGTTCATAAAGGTACAGGATGTGTGGTAATTGTTGACGCGATTGACGTGTATGAGTTGTACCCAGGCTGGAGTCTTACCATGTCTAGGCTCCCTGGCCTATATGTACTCGACCCATCTCACGCGTGAATGAATCATTACGTATTAGCCCCAAACTATCTCCCTTTCATGATATCATGAGACCTAACACGTTTTGGAATCTATCGCTTCCACTAAACCCTAACCCTATTCCCATGACCAGCCCATCACTCACCGCCGTCTTCGTCACCTATGCTGCTCTCGAGCAAGACAGCCTCACACCCATAGAGCGCGCCGCCGCTGCCGAAAAGCGGCGGCCGCTAGGGCTCATGACACCTCCGCCGCATTAGCAGCTGCAAGGTGCGGGAACATGCTGTGGCGCGTGCTCGCAAGGCGAAGGTGCATAAGCAGACAGCCGCTGATGCTGCTGATCTCATCCGCGCCGCCTCGCATGCGTGAGGCCTGAAGCCCTCGAGCGCGAGCGCGCGGCTGCCCTGGCTCTGGAACGCTAAGCCGCCACCGTTAAAGGAAGACGACATGGAGGACGGGCAAGCCATTTATTATGAAGCGGTCACCATTGCAAAGTCTCCACGCTGAAGCCGTCGCCATCCAGAACATTAAGGCCCTTGTGCCCATTGTTATCGACATGACCTCGCCGCACTATACCAAGTGGCGTGGCCATGTCCTCCTCATCCTTGGACGCTACTCCCTAACGGATCACGTCCTCTACGACGATGCTCACCCACGCGTTCCTGCATGGGTGCGGATGGACTGCGTCGTCCTCTCCTGACTCTTCAACTGCATCTCCTCGGAACTGATGGAACTCGTGCATGAGCATGGTGGCACTACTTCATGAGCGGCTTGGCTCCACATACTGAGCAGTAGTTCCTTAGGAACTGTGAGACTCTAGCTCAACATCTCGACGTCTCGCAACTTCGTTCAAGGTGACCTCTCCATCAACAACTACTGTATTGAATTGAACATAGACTACTGGAATTTTTATTGACATGAACACATACTACTGGAATTTTTACTACAGTGAATTTGCACAAAACTACAACTATTTGTGTCAAGGTTTCCGAAAACTACAACTTTGAAACCTATTTCAGAGAACTACAACTATTTTGACCATGAGTTTCAGAAAACTACAACTTTTGTGTCCGGTCCCATATGTCAGTCTCACAAGTGGCAGGGTTCTCAAACTGAGATTGACATGTGGGACCAGAAGCAAAAGTTATAGTTTTCTGAAACAAATGGTCAAAATAGTTGTAGTTCTCTGAAATATATTTCAAAAGTGTAGTTTTCTGAAACCTTGACACAAATAGTTGTAGTTTTGTGCACTTCACTCTTTTTATTACTATGCAAAACACACATAAAATGGATCAGCATTTTTATACCATCCCACGTTACCATTGGTGCGCCAGAGAGGAGATTCGAGGGAGATACAAAACGAGTGCAATGTTTTATGTCCGCACAATTGAGAGATCTATCTATCATTCTGCAGTCTCATGGACTGACACGTTGCACATCTGACAAAAATATAACATTCCACCGACCACAGGTGGTTTCAGTATAGCCTGTTATCAGGGACGATTTGATAATGGTGTTGATTTGGGGGGACTCGAGACGACTACACTATCTAATCAACCTTCCTGCAAAAGAAAGGTATATTATTATGTAATCGACAACCCTTTCCTATAAAAGAAAGCCTGGAGATGCTGTGAATACTTAACCTCTCCCTGCACTCCTTGATCGGCAATCGACGACAGCTTATACAACAAATCTTAGCTACATTCATGCATGCTTGCGCGGGCGCAGCTGGCTGTTGAGAGGTGCACGCACCAGCGCCACGCCCGGCGGCCAACTTGGCGATGGAAGGAATAGAATCTGCAGCGCGCCTCACGATCGATCACATGGCCGCTCGCTTGCTCCAAGGATCGGGGCTCTGAACTGGACCGGGCCGGACGCCCGACATCAAGTTGGACCTCGCATTTGCCCTTAGGTGGTTGTTTATATGTAGTGCTCCTTTCATAATTTGATGCCTCATATATATACTGTAAAAGATCCCACATGACGTTTACGAACAGATGAATAAAATCTCTGGCCATTTTCTTCATAAATATTCCTCCTTTTGTGCCCAAAATAAGATGTTCTATTGTTGCCTTTTCTGACGACTGATTTCAAACATATTACAATGTTTTGTAGTCCCTCTGTCTAAGAAAATGGCATTTTAGTTTTTGTCATAAATCATACTATTAAGTTTGACCAAATTCACATAGCCTGATATCAACATTTATGAGACCAATTAGGCATAAAGATGAAAACATGTTTCATGATGAATCTAATGGTACTTATTTGATACGATAAATGTTGACATTTTTTATAGAACTAGGGATAAACTTAAAATACTCCTTTGTATGTGCCATATATGTAGAGGTATTAGTAGAAAACTAGAATATTTTTTTCAGAAATGGAAGTATTATTAGAAAAAAAATAACCTTCATATGTGCCATATAGATGTATATTCGTTAATTAATATAAAGTTATTAAAAAAGGAAGCTTTTATTTTGAGATGAAATAATGTTCCTGCTTCTGCACAACAAATGTACATATAGCCATTACATGATAACACCAAGGTGAGTTGACACGAAACAGCCTTTAAAACACCTAAAAACACACACACAAAAAAACATCTAGCTCAACACCGAACTCTTTGTGTCCCATGCTCGCTATTTTGCAGTGAATGAGTCTTCGTTGCTGCTTAAACAAACCCGAACTATTACCTCCAAACTCCATCCAGTAGCGTTGTGCGGGACGAGCTGGCGGCGGCATGAGGGCGCCGCCTGAGTCGCCCGGGAGGGGCAAAAGCTTATAGACAGTTGTTGTCTAACCATACCCTGGAAAAAAGCAGCCATATGTAGGCTTCTTTTGAATTACAAATTTCCCTTCCTCCTTATATTATCACCTTTTGTAGCTAAGAACAAATTTAGCGCCGAGAGTAGTTTGTACAAGGCACAAATCAGGTATGTTTTGTTAGGGGGCATAAAACACTAGTACAGAAATGTTCAGTGCCACACGGCTCGTCTTTTCTCCATTTTGTTTTGAACAGTCCAAAAGGGAGAAGCAAACATCAGATTAGATTCAGCACATCAGTATGGAATCCAGAATACCTAGCTCAAAGGTTGGAAAAGGGGGCAAAAAAAACGGATTTTAAAACACCGGAATCCGAATCCTCGATGGACCCTTCAGTATGATATTATTCGGTTTGAAAATCGAAAGCAAGATATAGATTCTAATACGGGAGAGCTCTCTTTCTGGTGATGGAATCAGCTGGTTTGCAACTTGCTATTTGGAGATTATTCCGACTCAGTGCTCTTGGTGGAGGGGAAAAATTGCAGTCGTATAACTAACTCCGCCGTTTCATCGTGGTTATTGTGCTCTCTAACTCCCTCTACAGTGAGAGATGTGAAGGGCTGTTTTTCATTGGCATTTGATCGTGTAATTTTTTCTGCTTCTCGCAAAAAAAAAAGTGTAATTTTTCTGCTGATAATTTGTTCTCGTCAGAGAACTATGACAGTATGACATGCGAATCTCTTCTATATGAAACACTCGACTTAACACACCACTATAACAACTCTTTCTTGAATATCACCTCGACCAACGTATGCAATCCGGAAGAAACCAAATGAGGGAGCCTTGACTCCTGCAGAGAATAATTTCTTGTGAGCACAGGAAGCTTGGCATATATGTGATCGGCAGATCGCCAATAATCTGCGCAACTGCTCATGTGTGGTCTCCAATTGTACACATGAGCGCGAGCAGAGGGTACAAGCTAGTGCCCTGATCCGACCAGTGGCAAGTTGCCAGGGCTCGATCCAGCACTATTGACGCGAGGAGCCTTGTATACCACTGTAAAGTTTGGTCACGGCACTGCGTGGCTGTGTGTGTCCTGTACTCCTGTACCCATCGACGATCTAGCTAGTAGCTATACAGCAGGATCCGAAGAGATGAAGAGATAAAAAGGCAGCTGAGATCCCCTATCCCACTTCCCTGGGACACAAATCCTTGTTCCTTGGCGACACTCATTCTGGCTCTCCACGCTCCGGCTCACACGGATGCCATATTCTCCTTGTTTTTGCCGTGACTCCACAAGAGAGAGAACCCTGCAGGAGGCCTTTCTTCTTCACCGGCCGGGCCCTATAAGTAGTGCTGCCTCGCACGCTCTTCTTCTCACAACTCACAGCTCAAACCAAGGCACAGCTAATCAAAGACCGAGAAGCTCCTCCTTTCCGAGCTCGCTCGATCAGTTAGCTTAATTACAACTCCATATATATAGAGAGAGATGGCGTCGATGTCGATGAACTCGGCGAGGTCGCAGTGGACGGAGAAGCAGAACAAGCTGTTCGAGCAGGCGCTGGCGGTGTACGATAAGGACACGCCGGACCGGTGGGACAACATCGCGCGCGCCGTCGGGGGCAAGTCCGCGGACGAGGTCAAGCGCTACTACATGCTGCTGGAGCACGACGTCAAGCGCATCGAGAACGGTCAGGTGGCCTTCCCCGCATACAGGTGCCCCGGAGCCGGCATGGGCGGCTACGAGGCCGATAGGTGCGCAACCTGACCAGTTTTGTTTTTGAACGTGTATGTTTTCCTACTCCTAGCTTAGCGCAGCAGCGTCTGTGTTTGCTTGCTAGTACACCATTTCCACGAGCACGCCCACAAATTAAACCTTGCTGCTGCGGCTCGCCCTGGTGGTTCTGAGTTCTGACACTTCATTAGTCAACAAATTACATTTGTCCTACCATGGTACAACTGCTTATAGTGGAGAATCTGAATATTAGCCTTGAAGATTGGAATAAGATCCCCCCAAATTAGTAGGCCCCTTAGCTTTTAGTATGTGGGACTATTGCTCTGCTGGTCGATTTCAAAAACCACGACAGCTAAATTATCATGTTGGCACATATATGCTGGACAAAATTTCAGATGCATCGGGTACTTGCTGAACAAGTACCCCGTCTGCCATCCTGCATAAAGCTGTAATTAAAGTTGGCATCTGCATGCGCGGCTGATCATCGATTCTACTCTCTGCAGGCTGAAGCACTTGAAGATCTAGGTGGCAACAATAAGGATTGATGCACGTACGTCTGGCTGCAAAAGAAGCGCCTCAAGGAAGTGGGCTACTAGCCAGAACATCCTAGCATGCATGTGAATAACTACTGGATTAGCTATAGGTTATAGATCAATCGATCTCTCATGTATGTATTGTTCTCGTCGATTTCATGTCTATAGTTTTCTCTCTATGTGTATCATGTATGCTCAAGAAAAGCGAAATAAATAATATTTCATTATGCATCCATTTGACCGATTGATTTTTTCTATCTTTTTTTTTATCTTCAAGTGCATATATGGTGACAACGGGACAAATATTAGAAACTTGAAAACTCGATGAAAAAAAATATAAATATTTCAACGGACTTTTTTTAAAAAAATACTATCAATGCTTGGTGTAATAATAGAGATGCATATAAATTTTATGAACAAACTCGATATGAAATTGTAAAGGACAAATTTTTTTAAAAAAATATTCGCGAATCTCTAACGGACTCTCCATACATGTTTTTACGGAGTTTCAGGTGTCCAGCATTAATCTGCTTTCTGCCGAATATACACTCATGTAAGTGAATTAAAATCAACTAGGATGGACAAAGCTAAAAAGCTTGAAACAATAATATACATGAACTTACAAAGCACAACAAGAATCACTGGGCATTTGGTGATTTTCGACCATTCTTTTGAGCCCGGGCCGACTGACCATACTCATTTTATAGCAAAATCAAGCTCATAATACAAGGCGCACAAGACCAGCTAGTGAGCAATGTGTATGGACGAAGAGGGGGCCTGAGCTCTCTTTTGGCAGCACTACGCTCCGTCAGTGAATAGCAAGCCATCCGTTCAACTTCAAAGAGGTACAAGTTAAGATGAAGATGGGGCTGAACTGAAGTGCTACATTCTGTTACGTGAAGGGCTATTTACACACTCAAGCTAATTAATGACAAGGTTTAGTTTTGTAATACGTTTTTTTTTTGTGCTAATAGTTTCGAAATACGTACAACCGCAAAGATCCGCTAGGAAGCCCACTACACGCATATACCGCACGGCAGTGACGGCACCAAACCATACTAGCGCGGCTCAAATCAGACTGCACGCTGCCGCGACGCGCGGGCGCGTCAAGTTCCCGAATGGAGTCGGTTATCGCGTGTCCCTACGCGCCTCCGCCCCCATGGCCCGCCACGCGTCCGACAGGTTCTTCTCCGACAGTCACCTCGTCTCCGACCACCACCCCCGCCACGACGCGCCACCCGCCGCCATCGCCGCCGGCCGCCGGCGCGTCCTTACGCGCCTCCACCCCCATGGCCCGCCACGCGTCCGACAGGTTCTTCTCCGACAGTCACCTCGCCTCCGACCACCATCCCCGCCACGACGCGCCACCCGCCGCCGTCGCCGCCCGCCGCGCCGACCCCCTACCCCGCCCGCCACCACCACCGCGGCGGCGGCGCCGCCGCACCGCCTCGCCGACCCCCTACCCCCCCCGCCACCACCACCGGCGGCCGCGCGCCGCACCGCCCTCCTCGCCGCCCGCCCGCACCCACCACCGCCGCCCGTCGCTAACTCATCGCGACGTGACGCACCCGCCGCCTACCCCGAGCACCGCCCGTCTCGTCGCACCGCCGCGCCGCCGCCCACTGTCGGGTTGCGGCCGCTGCCCCCAGAACCCTTCCTTCTATGTCCGGCGATGGTGATAGCCCCCGGCCCCCCTCGACAACTCCGGACCTTAACCTCGCCGCCCTCCCCCACCTCCGCCCCTGGCGGCCTGCTCGCCTCGCTCGCAGTCCCACGCTATTGGGCCGGGCCGCACGATACGCGCGCTCCCGAGACTTATTATTGTTCCCGAACCATTCGCCGCTGGAAAACGCGTGCACACCCAAGCCCAAGCCCAATAGTGCCGAGAGCGCCTCGCGTCCATCCGACGCGACCCGGGGTTGGGCCGCCGTGTCCGCGGGTGCAGAGAGGCCTGCAGGTGGGCGGGGCGTAGATCCTACGCGATTCTCCCTCTCAAAACCCAAAACCCTCCCGAAAACCTCCCGAAATCCCCGCCCCCCTCTTCTCTCCTTCCCCCGTTCCCCTCCCAAAATTCGGCGAACGCCTCCCGCCCCACCAATGGCGAGCTTCAGCACCGCCGGCGCCGGCGCCGCCAACCCCAACCCCAACAAGTCCATCGAGGTACGGCGCGCTCCCGTCACGGCCGCGACGGACCCCTCGCTTCCCCGGAACCTTTTCGTCCGTGGTTCGATTTGACCGGGTGCTTGTTTCTGTTGCGTGGGAATCAGGTGAATCCGTCGCCCGCAGATTCGGTGTCCAGCCTCAGCTTCAGCCCCAAGGCGAACCACCTCGTCTCCACTTCCTGGGACAACGAGGTGAGCCCGCCACCTTCGTTCAGAACGGAGAAGCCTGAATGTGCGGAGATAATTAGTACTAATATGCTGTTGGGCTGTTTGCAGGTTCGGTGCTGGGAGGTCCTGTCTGGCGGCCAATGCCAGGCGAAGGCCTCGATTAAGCACGATCAGCCGGTTCGTGATTCGTCCTCAGCATTTTTCCCCCGAAAATAATTGATTCGTACTAGCATTTGCTACGTTAGATAATCATGGGTGTCAAGCGCTTAGGTCTGGGGCCGATCTAGGTCTGAGGCCTGTAGAATGCTGGATGTTTCTCGCACCCCGGCTCGCCTGCATTCACCCGATGATGTGACCTGTTGGATGGTTTTGGTTCGTGCAGGTCCTGTGCTCGGCGTGGAAGGACGATGGGACGACTGTTTTCACTGGAGGCTGTGATAAGCAGGTTAAAATGTGGCCGTTGCTGTCCGGTGGGCAGCCCACGGCCCTCATGGGTCATGAGGCGCCTGTCAAAGAGCTCGCGTGGATACCGCAGCTGAACCTCCTTGTCAGTGGGAGCTGGGACAAGACCTTGAGGTACGTTGTTTGCACAATCCAAGTGGATCTTAATATGGTGCTTTGCTTATCTTGTGCAATGTCCACTTAGATAATTTATAGGGATAATACTCAACATTACCATCAAGCACCAAAACCTTTGTTACCTGATTGCTTACGTACATCGATACATGCAAACGCAAAGAACCTGATATTCAATGTGTCATTGTCATCTCTGATGACAGTCATCCTTACAATTTCTCTTTCTCTATTGCTCAAGGTACTGGGACATTCGCCAACCTCAACCGGTGCATGTTCAGCAGCTTCCTGAGCGCTGCTATGCTCTCTCACTTAGCTATCCTCTCATGGTGGTGGGCACAGCTGATCGCAATATAATAGTCTACAACCTGCAGACTCCACAGGTTTGATTCTTATTAAGGTTTGGGTTGTATTGTTATGCGCGTGGATTATATGGCATTAGAAGCTTCGGCTTGAGTAAATGAATATAGCTTCATCATATGTTACTGTATACAAACCTTTCGGTTGTATAGCTGCGGCCTGTTTAATGAATATAGCTTCATCATCCGTTACTGTTTACAAAACTGTCGTTGTACCTCTTGAGATTTTGCGCTGTATAAGATAATATATGTTCATTAATTTTGTTTGAGTAAATTTCACAAGACTACACTAAGATTGGAAAACTACACTTCTAATTGGCTCATCGCAGACCTACACTTTTGTCATAACGTATCACAAACAGTCAAACACATTTGTTTTCATTGTGAATCGCAGCATAACTACAATTTTGTTTTCACAAATGACTGGAGGACAACTCAAGTTTACTTTTATGAAATCTATTTCTTTTTATAAAAAAGTAGGTGATACATATGAGTATACTTTTGTAAAACTGGTATAGGAAAGTGTAGTTTTTGCGGTAGTTTTCCGATTGTGATTTGGTTTTGTAAAATTTACCCATTCTACCAGACCGGAAGATTTTAAATATAACCATTGACCCTTGTGTTCACTTCCTCAATTCAGTTTATCATTGTTTTTCAACGAACAAATTTTCTGGTGGTTTGTGGGATATCAAATTGTGGAAGGAAACTGTTCTCTTATTTGCTGAGATTTGTGGGTTCAAAAACTGAAGTGATATATTCCATAATAGTTGGATTTTTCAGTCAGATTTCTCTTGTCATGCTATCAACATGAAGTTTGAGTAGTAGGGAAGGACCACAAGATGAACAAAATCGACGAGGATTCAAGATTTCGAAATGATTCATTTTATTTTTTAGCAAAGAGAGAAAATAAATTGCTGTTGCCTTAGTCTCGTCTAACTGTATCTGCAAGTTGATCAACTGAATAAGAATAAGTTTACTCACACATTTTTGAACGACTGACATTCTTGTAACAGGCTGAATTCAAGAGAATCGTATCACCTTTGAAGCTTCAGACAAGGTGTCTGGCCGCATTTCCTGATCAACAAGGTTTTTTGGTAATGCCACACTTTCTTCCAATGAGTTTGGCTTCAATAGCTTCTGTAGATATCTGGTACACCCAACTTAAATGCTGAACAAAACAAAGGCTTACTTGGTGTCATGTGCCTAACTTTCAAGTGAACCCAATTGTGGCCTTCAGCAAAACATAGCCAAAAAGTAAATAGAAAAAGGGAAGAAAAGAAGCACTCGTGAGCTTGCAGGTGGTTATTTCTTTGGAATACATGATAGGAAGCTGATGCAAAGAACCACTAAAATTTGAACGATGCAAAACAAATCAGTATGTAGTGATTATTGTGTAAAATAACTTTATGTAAGTATTTCTTTTTTTGTCCTATTAATCCTGTGCTGACTGTCATGAAATTTTCTAGAGTGCGTAGTGGATATTTTCATACCGTTATCTTTTTTTGAAACTGCTACAATTTTATATCTGCATCCACCCTTTTGGAATTGTTTATCTCAATTCCTTGTTGAAACTATTTCCACCAATTCCACAGTCAAAAGGTTTATTAAGCTCAGTACCTGATGAGCCTTTTGTTTAGTGTCCAGATGTGTTGCATAAGTTTTAGTCCCCGTTCTTTGTGGAAGATGACACATTGTCAATTGTCTCAATTACTTCTAATACTTTGAACATTTTTCCCACTGACATTTTTCTTGTTTTGAAGGTTGGATCTATAGAAGGACGAGTCGGTGTTCATCATGTAGATGACTCTCAGCAAAGCAAAAACTTTACATTCAAATGTCACCGTGAGGGCAATGATATATACTCTGTTAACTCATTGAACTTCCATCCTGTAAGACTCTTCTCTTCTACTACTCCCTCCATTCTTATTCATATTAAGACTATGACAATAAATCTAGTGCAATTTGAACTACAGTAGGTGTCCTAAGGTTCATATATTTAAGGTGGGAGGTAGTAAAAATTTTATCTTAAATTGCATATCTTGCTTTTTTTTTTAATATTGAAGAAAAAATTCTTTGAGATTTGTAAAATTGAGGAGGGTAAATCTTTAATGTTTCTTTTTGAGACAGAAATTCCACAAATTCTTCTTGGATGTCCATGTAAATTATAACGGCTGAGTACTTGCTAAGACAGCATCAGGTAATCTCTACTTCTCTAAAAAACGCAGTTGGTGTTGATGGTGTGTCTGCCATCTTCCGACTTAGGCCGTCCGATGACGATCCAACACCTGCGAATGGTGCTCCGTGCCGCACAGATTTTTAGCGCCGACAGCTGGGACCCGCAGCCCACCCCCCACTCGTGGCGCGCCCAGTCGACTGCAACGAAGAAAGAAAAGAAGAAAAAAAACGCAGCCGCTCCCTCGCCCCGCCTCCATCCGCGGCCGCCGCCGCCATTGCCACTGTCCCCTGCCCATCCTGCCGCAGTTCCGCACCGCCGCTGTTTGCTCCGGAATACGCGCCGCATCCCCATGGAAACTCTTCAAGAGCCGCTCCTCTTACTTCTCTCCCGCTATTCCCTCCGGAAGCCCTCCATCCGCATCACCCTCTCCCTCCGACCTTGGGGGCAGGAGCACGAAAGCTCGGGCATGAAGTACGACGGGGAGGAGGAAGTTGGCTGCAGAGATTAAGGACGGTCTGATTTGGCCTGGTTTTAGCGGTGGTTGCATCTGTTGGTGGCGTGCTCCAGGATCTCCTAATCTAAGACTCCATCCGGCTAGGCGACGGCTGATCTGGTCACATCGTGATTAAGGATGAGGCTACGTGCGTATAGCATGCGTGAGGTTCCAATTTTCTCTCCGTTTAGGCATTTCCGACTCCGGCGAGAGATCACCGTGCTTGCATTGCACTGCTTAGGTAACCTGATGGTAGGATGCAGGTGTAACTGTGTAACTAAGTGAGGCTCGTGACGAAGCTTGCCCTTTTAACTCATATTCTCTCCACCGTATCTTGGTAATTTTGATCATCACGCACCCATTGCTACTTAGAGCTTAGAAGTCGGTTTATTTTATTTTTTAATAGGTGGAGTATAGCATTATTTTTCCTATGTATGACTGCATGCCATAGTTTTATATGTTTTCAGATTCTCTAACTTATCAAATTTCATAATTCCATTTACACTATTGCAGTATCACCGGTTGTCATCTGTTTGGCTATGTCACTCTCCATGAAAGAAATTTGATGTTTATTTTTGTTGGGATTACTATTCAGGTCCTTGGTTGGAATGATGTTGAATGTTTAGTTATTGTTTACCGCTAGGCAAAGGGGCCTGTTGTTTCGTTGTTTTGAATTTTCCAAAATGATTTTGCTTATTACTATTTCTATGGTTATTTTAATGTTATGTAATGTAGTGAGGTTTTACCACAAGTATTTCGTGTTATGTTTTGATTAATTTTTACCGTTGCAACGCACGGGCACCATACTAGTACCATATACTAAATTGAACTAAACAATTCTGACTGTCATTATATGCATTCCATCCAGGTGTATGGTACATTTGCTACTGCAGGCTCTGATGGCGGTTTCAACTTTTGGGACAAGGATAGTAAGCAAAGGCTGAAGGTCTGTTTTCCCTAAGATGCTTTTGCTACAATCCTCCCATTCTCTTTTCAGTCAGAGTAGTTTTAACATACATTTTCAATATGGCTCCTTATATGACAGTGAGAAGGAAAAAATAATAATGTGATTATCAGACGTTATATGGTTATTCAGTTGTTCTTTTTGAGCTAAGCTACTCCATCCAGTCAGATGCATTTTTTCTTTTTTGCACGCACACAATTAGCCTATTTGATCTTTGACCATAATACTTTTTTTTGGATATCTTGACTGATTATACAAAGTTACTGACTTGTCTAAAATGTTTACTTAAATATATTTTTAAGTTTTAAAATATCCAGAAATGTCTTTGTTTAGACCAGCATTTAACGGCTAGTAGACTTCAACATTTAGGTGTCCTTCAAGGACATTCTTGTACTGTGGTACTGCCCCTCTGGTTTGAATTACTAGTCATTTGAGGCTAATGCACATTGTATAAGGGAGAACTAATATATGCATCTTTGTCGCAGTTTACCGCTATTGATTCACTCTGCATTTCTAACACCACTACCAGCAAGATAGGGGCCATTTGCCGGCAAGTGGTGCATTAATAGTCTAAAAACGAAATGTAAACTGAAATGAACTTCCTGAAAATTATATCTGTTTTAGGTTAATAGTATTAGTTGAGAAATCAGATTGATCTTGAACACATGTTCCGCTGTGAGGTTCTCTGTTGATTAATTCTAAAACCACTCATTGTGGTCAAAGGTACTTTATTTTCTTAGAAGTAGCAAAGAACAAGGAAATACTTTATTGAAACTGACAGTCTGCTATGATATATATTCCTTTGCGCTTATTATTATGTTTTGTTAGGCGTTTGCAAATGATGTCCATGCCTGTTGCTAACAGATTGTTCTTTTAACTATGCAACATAGTTGTTTTGTCGCAGAAAGAGAAAGTGCTCTCAATATATAAAATATGAGTTTTGCCCAAGAGATCAGAACCTTAGGAAATCCAAGTTGGAATGATTAAAATTGAACCTCTGACTCGCTTTTTCCCTTTACAGGCATTTAGTAAGTGTCCAGCACCCATCTCATGCAGTACATTCAATCAGGACGGCTCTATATTCGCTTATGCGGTACGTCATCTGTTGTTTTCAGCATCTACAAACAGAACAAATTTTATCAGATACACATAGTTGCATTTTATATTTTTGCTATATAGTTCTGGATTTTCATGTGCCTCAATAGATAACATTATAATCAGCAGTAGCCAGAATGAAGATGCATAGAATTCAGGAAGTATTTACCGTGAAGCTCCTGCATTCTAAAGTTGACACATAGTGCCATGCTGTTGGATGGGTTTATGTTTGTTTATGGTGTCGCTGTGTAAGGGTGGGACAAGGGTTCGGTGGATTTTCTCGGCCTGCGTGAGGTCTTACCCCTACAGGCCGAGGTTTTTTTTTTAAAAAAAAATGTCCAATGTAGTCTAGCCAAATATAACTGCTAAGTTGACTTGGAGCTTTGGAGGTACAGTATGTTGAGTGTTAATATGCAACTAAGTAATTGGTGTGGAAGGATGGAGGTTCCGACTTGCTTCACTGTAGTCTATGTGAACTATACGTGGCTTTGCATTCTAAGGGTGCGTTTGGTACGGTTCCAGATTCTCTGAGAATCAGAAACGTTTCAGTTTCTCCCGAGAAACGATTCTCACCTTGAATCAGAATCACTTCGGAAATCGTTTGGCTAATTGTCTGGATTCGGATTCACAAATGAGGAGAGAAGGATCAAATTTACCAATGTACCCTGCGCTGAATACGACCCTAGTAATTTCAGAACCACTTATGAAAATGACCTACTACTAATATAAATTTAATTTAATTTTTTTGCCATTGAGAAGCCTACTGGGATATCTTATGCGTAGCTAAAGCGTGTGTGCCTAGCAGTTTAGATTTAGCCCCACATGTAAGTCTCACATCTGCTTCCTCTTCTTCAACCAACTCACGCACACTACGAAATAGAAAAACAAAGCCGCCATTGCTGTACAGAGAGAGCTTGAGGGGAGCAGCTGCAGACCATGGGAAAAAGGAAAAAATGGGTCCAGCTGCGTCTCCCGAACGGCAACATGGTGCTCTTGCTCTCGGCCGGCATCAAGCTGTGGCTCCCCGGCCGCCAGCGTTGGGAGACTCGAGCGGTCCGTGAGGGGCAGACGGTGGCAATTTTCCGTAAATACTCACGAATCGAAGAGGAAATTCATTACGGGAGGAAGCAGAATCGGGCGGAACACCATTCTGGCCGTTCCACGAGCGTAGGCAAATTTCTTGAATCGTTTCACCCGGATTCAGCTGCGAAACGTTTCGTTTTTTTTACCCTTTGGAACCGTTTCAACTGATTCACTCCAGAATCAGAAACGATTTGTTCATCCAAACGGGGCCTAAGTTAGTAGCCTAAAAGTTGAATGCTTTTCATGCATTTTAGTATTCCTCTTGTCCGCAGTCCTGATGATGAATCTTTGTTTAGGTGTGCTATGATTGGAGCAAGGGTGCCGAGAAGCATAATCCTTCTACTGCAAAGACAAATATCTATATACATAGTGTGCAGGTTAGTACTTCATTGCTGAATGTCTTGTGAGTAATAGCATATTAAGTGATCCATCTAATATTGAAGTTGCTTAGGCCGATGATAACTCCGACTGTGCTCCTTTTCGTTATATTGACAAACAATTTGCACAGCATGCTGTGCTGCTAATATGGATGAGTTGCAATTGGTTTATTTGAAGTTTTTCATAATGATTCAATGTGGTTTTAAATGGTGCATGTTCGGGCAGCCCTTTTTCTTTGAGGATGGCAGTTTGTAACATTTTTCTTATCATCATTGTTTTGTTTCATAGGAAGCTGATGTGAAAGGGAAACCCCGCACTGGAAAGAAATAGGCATGGCAAGGGGAAAGCTGAAGATTGGTGCTCCTAGATTGATAGTAAGGGTCATAGTCACACTCATGGGTTGCTCGTTGCTGATTATTAGGGTATATGCTTCATGAACTGCCAGCTATCTTTTGTCGCAACAATTCCATTCGCCACACATGCAAATCGCTCAAAGTAACTGCTGCAGTAGTGTAGGAGTTTTAGTGAGGTTTCTGTTCCCTTTCTAGACGAGCGGCGGACCAGTGCCTTCTCCGTTTTGTAAATGCTAGCCCTCGTTTTAATACCTTGTTTTGGGAGTACAATGCCTGCGTTTGCGCAGCTTATCTCCTCCCATGGACACCGCTGTTGTCTTTCTGCTCTCCCTTGTGCTACCTTCAACGCAACTGTAGCCTCTTTCGAGCGGTAAACTCTGTTGGTGCCTTGGTGGCAATTTGTTGGCGGCTGGCTAGTGGCTACGATTACGAAGGCTGGGCTAGCTTGGCGCACCTTAGGGAAGGGTCATCATGTCGTTTCAGCGTTAATGTTTCCTACGGGCAGGGGCGAGTACTCATGTACAGGTATCGCTTCGAGTCTTCTACGTTTTAGGTTACTGGACCGACGTTGAAAGTCTTTAGGTTATTGAACCAAAATATTACCTCATCTCATCAAGCTAGGTGTTATCCTCGATTGCTAACCATCTTCATCCCTAAACGGTGGGCAAAGCAGCCGAACTCGTCGATAGCGGCAGACTTGCTATTTCCTTGCTGATAGTGCAGCGGGTCACATGATTGCCTGATTCTCCGAAATGGTGACGGGCGCCATGTACAGGGCACTTGGTTGGTAGGAGTACCTTGCTGGTACATTGTTGTTTTTCCATACGAGTTTTTTTTTTCCTCTATTTTTGGTAGGATGCCATATAGTCAAATAGTGCATCTCTCTTCATCGGTTAATTAATAGTTCTTATTAGACTTTGAGGTGGCTATGATATATATGAGCACCAAAGCGGATAGATTTACTAGGAATCTAGTCACAATTAAGCAGTATAAAACAAAAGAAGGTTGTGGTAATATGAGTCGTATAGATAAATAATACTCCCAACTTTTATCATGAAAATTAGTTACAACAAATTTAATACATGGCTAGTATTATTGAATAAGTTATTGTAAGACTGTCAAGGGGAGTAACCATGTCGAAGGCCTCCACACCACTGACAGGTATATAGCAATAACACACGCACTAACCAAAAATATGGAACAAATCCAACGAGCCTGAACAAAGTACGCATAATATCATCATTGTAGTGGTCATCCTTGTCTAGAGCTCTTTCTGCGATGAACCATAGCCGAAGTCACCTCCTGATGACTTGCTTGCTCCAGCCTCGACACCAGTGTTACCTCCAGCAGAGCCACCTGCACCAACATTACCGCCAACATTTGCATTGCCACCCACACCTCCAGTAATACCAGCATTGAAGCTTTTTGAGAAGCCAACTCCGACACCTCCGGATCCACCAACATTTGCATTACCGCTACCAGATCCTGCTCCAGTTACACCTGCACCTGTGTAGGCATTGCCGTTACCACCAACACTTCCTCCACCGCCAACATTCGCATTCCCACTTCCACCTACATTTCCTCCAATTCCACCACCAACTTTAGCTCCTCCGGAGATACCAACACCGGCATTGACACCAGCTCCAACATTCGCATTCCCGCTTCCACCTGCATTTCCTCCCATTCCTCCACCAACTACAGCATTTTTGGAGATACTTGCCCCAGCACCACCACTGCCGCCTACGTTTCCTCCAATAGCCCCGCCGACAGTAGCACCTCCTGAAACACCAACGCCGGCACCAACACCCGCATTGCCACCAATGCCAGCATTGGCGTTGCCGCTCCCACCAACATTTCCTCCAATGCCACCACCAACAGTAGCACTTTTAGAGATACCGGCGCCAACACCAACACCACCGTTGCCGCCTACGTTTCCTCCAATAGCCCCACCAACATTAGCTCCTCCTGAGATACCAGCGCCTGCACCAACACCCGCATTGGCACCAACTCCAGCATTGGCATTGCCGCTCCCACCAACATTTCCTCCAATGCCACCACCAACAGTAGCACTTTTAGAGATACCAGCGCCAACGCCAACGCCACCATTGCCGCCTATGTTTCCTCCAATAGCCCCACCAACCTTAGCACCTCCTGAGATACCAACGCCGGCACCAACACCCGCATTGGCACCAACTCCAGCATTGGCGTTGCCGCTCCCACCAACATTTCCTCCAATGCCACCGCCAACATTGGCACCTCCTAACACACCAATACCGCCACCGACACCCGCATTGGCACCAACGCCAGCATTGGCGCTGCCACTTCCACCAACATTTCCTCCAATACCACCACCGATAGTAGCACTTTTGGAGATACCAGCACTAACACCAACACCGCCATTGCCGCCTACATTTCCTCCAATAGCCCCGCCGACACCAGCTCCAGCATTGCCGCCGACACCAGCGCCAGCACTTCCGCTCCCACCAATATTCCCGCCAACTGTAGCACCTCCGGAAATGCCGGCTCCAACACCAACACCTGCATTACCGCCAACCCCGGCACCAGCACCTGCGTTGACATTGCCGCCGCCACCAACATTTCCTCCTACGCCGGCATCAATTTTAGCACCGCCTGCTACTTTAGCACCTCCGGAAACGCCTGCACCACCGTTAACTCCAGCAGTTGCCCCAGCGTCAGTTTTACCGCCTGAATAAAATCCGGCATCGCCGCCACCGGCCTTACTAGCCTCGGCATTTGATTTGACGTCACCCCCTGTCTTCCCGCCACCAGAAGCACTTGCGTCGGCACCACCGCTCTTGCTTGATTTTGCTTCAACTTGAGCTCCACCACCTGCGGCAGCTTGAGCGCCACCACCTGCGGCAACCTGAGCGCCAGCACCTCCAGCAATTTGAGCCCCACCACCTGCCGCAACCTGAGCGCCAGCACCTCCGGCGACCTGAGCGCCACCACCTCCGGCGACCTGAGCGCCACCACCTCCGGCAACCTGAGCGCCACCACTGGCAGCAGCTTGAGCCCCAGCTTGGGCCCCAGCACGAATATGGATGTTGCCCTCAATTGATATCCCACCAGCCACTCCTGCAATATAACGAAAGGATTCATTCAACATTTAACTTGCGGAACAAAAAGAATTTTTTTCTTAACTACACATGTGGTTGTAGAAGAGCTGTATATGTTGTAACTCAACCATGATATAATTACATTTCTCAATCAGCGTTGTTATGATAGGATGTACGGAGTACATATGCATACTGGTGAGGTCATAATTAACAAAAAGGCGTTAGCAACCAAGCAGTACCTGCGGCAACCTGAGCCATCTTTGAGATGCTGCCAGCTACTTCTCCTGAAATTCTCACAAAGTCTTGCGCCACGGCTTTCATCATGTCCTGCTTCTCCTTGATTTTCGTCGCTCTGTCCTTGGAGACAGCCCTCACGCGTACCGCGATGTCCTTGAGGACCTGTTGCTGGATCTTGAGCGCCGCCGCCACGTCACCCGCGGCAGTCTGGGCGTGCACGCTGGCGACCTTGAACAGCTGCGTCGAGACCTCGCCGCACACGTTGCTCAGAAAGTCTGCCGACTTAATCAGCAAATGAATCTTCAGCTGGATCGTGGTCTGCGCGCTGAAGATGACGTTCTGAATGTGCGCCGCCGTGCGCTTGAAGATCTCTTCTTTGGCCCTGAGCAGAAGCGCGGCATCCCCGGCTGCCTGGTTCACCTGCTCTCCCTTCGCCGCAGATTCTTTGCTTCCGTCGTAGCTAGGTGCAGCTGGTGCTGGTTTCTTCTCAGTCGTTTTCCCCCTAATAAGCCCAAAAAAATGAAGAAAGATTTATGGTATTGTAACGGGTAAAATATAATTTGAATGCATGTCCATGGACATATATAGATTGTGGAGAACATCTCATCGTACCGGCGTCCGTAATCCAACTCCGGCTCAGCCGGCTGGGCATGGGACGCCACCAGTGTTGTCTTCCATGCTGCGACGAACAACACCAGGAGAATTACGGAACTGCTATGAAACTTGGCCATTGCTGAGCTTGCTTCTCTCCAAATTGCCTCCGCACTCTACTGACGGGGTGAACATGAATGATGGATGCATTTATATAGGTCGGAACTCCCCTCCTATGTTTGGTTCTCCTTGACCAAGATGAGTGGCGGGACTGGCTGTGTGGACGAGAACATTGTCCGGTTCATCTGGGACTGGTGTAGAGTACAATGCGGAGGGGCCAGACATGCGTCTGCGAGTGGAGAGAAGTGTCCATAAGATGACCGTATACTAAAGGAAACGGCATCCTAGGAGAGCCACGTTATGAGATACTTCTCGTTGTGGCGCACGCACACGTGTAGGCGGATAACTGCATGCATGTCGCATTTTGCTAAAAGATTTTTTTTTTATGAAATGAAAAAGAGAGTGTTCTGTTTTGAAACCTGGAGCTGTAGCTCTCAAGACAACAAAACCCATCTTACATAGGTTATATACTTACTTTGATGCAATGCTGCGTACATGAATTTCATCACCTTGGATCTATATCCTTTGATTGCCTCGGAACGATCGTTCCACATCGACAGGGAAGCAGATTCCACAGATGGGCCTGACAGTCACAGTTCTCAACTTCTCATTCAACAAACACGTTTACGTTTCAGAGGGACGATTGCAAACGGAGACGTTGACTCGCACTCCCGCTGGCCGTCACGACCATCTCCCCTCCGGCCTGCGGCACTACCCAACTCGTCGGACACTCGTCCGTCTCCTTGGAGCCGTCTTGTAACCACGCCGAGGTGGAGACGTCAGCGTGTTCTTCGTAATCCGCAACGAACACCTTGGGGAGCTCGCCCGCGAGCAGTTTCGCCCTGGCCAACCCTCGTCGCAGCTTCCCCGACGTAGTCTTCGGCAAGCCGCCGCCCTCGACCAGCACGACGGACCCGACCCTTAAACCTTCTTCCTTCCACACGGCTCGTCTTATGCCGTCGCAGATGCTGCTCGGACGCGTGTTGCCTTTTCCCTTCTGCAACTCCGCCACGACCACCAGGGACGACGGCGACATGGCGAAGGCGGCGACGCAGCCACCTCTCAGAGAATCCGGCGAGCTGCCGAACGCCGCCGTCTCGACGTAGTGGGCGTGCACGCGGCGTTGCCCGTCGGTGGCAATGGCGTCCGCGGTCCGGCCGAGCACGTAGAGAAACCGCTCCGTTCCGCGCACCACGCCGCAGTCTCCCGTCCGCACGAAGCTCGCGCCGGGTCTCCCCGGCAGGCTCGCGCGGAACGCCTCGCGGCTCGCCGACGGGTGGCCGAGGTAGCCAGACGCGTTGCTCGGTGAGGAAATCCATATCTCGCCTTCGACGCCGTCCTCCACGGCCTCGCCGGTCTCCCCGTTAACGACGACGATCTCGATCTCGGTTTCCTGGGCCAGCGACGGGAGCCTTGCCGACGGCAGGAGTTTCTTGTACGACGGTAGGCTCAAACGGTCCCTCCAAAGCTTCGCTTCTGCTCCGCGCCACGCCGTGGACACGAACGTGCAGTTCTCGGCCAGCCCGTAGGACGGGGAGACGGACGACGCGTCTAGGCCGTCCCTGGCGAACTCCTTGACGAACTCGTCGACCGACGACCTGTATATCGGGTCGTTCACGAGGATCAGGTTCCGCAAGCTCCCGAGCTGGAGCGGCCGCGCCCCGCGCCCGGACTCGGCGCGGCGGCCTCGTTTGAGCACCAGCGGCAGCGCGAACGACGGCACCGGCGTGCACGTGGCCCCGAACTCGGCGACGAGCTCGAGCCAGAGGCGCGGGCGCCGGACGAAGGCCGCGGGGGAGGCGAGCACGCACGTGGCGCCGGCGACGACGGTGAGGAGGAGGAACATGAGGCCGCAGTCGTGGTACTGCGGCAGCCACGACGCGACGACGCTGCCCGGGTGGAGGTCGTACGCCTTCCTCGCCGCGCGCACGTTGTGCGCCGCCGCGCCCGCGGTGACCACCACGGGCCTGGGCGCGCCCGTCGCGCCCGATGTGTACTGGATCAGGTACGTCTCGCTCGGGCCGCAGCCCCTGTAACCCGTCCACCCCGCGTCGCCGTCGTTGTCAGCAGCAGCAGCAGTCGCGCTCGGCGCCCGGGTCTCCAACTGGCTGACCGGCACCCACCGCAGGCTCGTCAGGGCGGACACCGGCGACTTCATGACCGTGTCAATGTAACCCGCGTCGGCGACCACCGCGGACGGCCTGGTCTGCGACACGGCGCGTATAAGGTGGCGGTGAGCCTCGCCCTCCGCCGACGTGCCGAGCTTGGACGGGTCGGGCGGGATGACGGGCACCGCGACGAGGCCGGCACGCTGGCACGCGAAGATGAGCTTGACGAGGCGCAGGCCCGGCGACGCGAGCAGGAGGACGATGTCGCCCCTGCTCACGGTCTCGAGGAGGTTGCGAGCCATGCGTTGCACGGCGGCGTTCAGCTGGGAATACGTCAAGGCAGTGTACGACGGCATGCCGGCGCGCCGGTCATCGTCGGCCCAGATGAAAGCCGGCTTGGGGCCGAACGCGTGCTGGCTGGCCCATACCGGGATGTACTGGTCCACCACGGGCTGGTCGGGGTAGTAGGGGTCGTAGTTCTCCGTTGACATGGCTGCTTTGTGCAGTGTGCAGTGTGCTTGTTCGAGTGCACATGTGTTGTGCTGTGGAGGCGCCTCTGTATTCGCCCTGTATTTATACAGTTCACGGGGGTGGGTGCCAGGCGAATATGTGGCATGCATATTCCGGCCCCTGCTTCCTATTTGGCGTGCGAGCTTGTTTTTGCAAACATGTACACCTCTGATTGCCTGGACGCATCCTCCAACACTACCCAGAGAAGAAGTAGCATTGAAACGACCGCCAATTCTGCATTACATGTCATTTCTCTGAGCTAGTACAAGTTTGACAAACAATAAAGGGAAGAAAAAGAAAAGGTACCGAAAGAAGAATCATAATTTATGAGGTGACCAGTCAAAAAAAATATGTGGAGTAAAGTTGTACCCAGGTTACCACTGTCTTTGCTGTACTAGATTTTTACTCTAACACTAGTTCTTGGAAACATCTGTACATCGTCACTCCTGATTGCACTTCATATTCAGATGTTTTCAGCCACGCGAAAGGTTACGTACTGGCATAGGGAACCTTTGCAAAATAAGTAGCTACTTTGATTGAGGACCTGATGGTAAAATCTATCAAAAAAATCATCCAAATTAAGCTGTCTTAACTGTACTTTAGCAGACGTGGAGAAAAAGCGAAATGAAACAAATTGACCTGGTGGGACGAGGCAAAAAGCAGTTGTTTCTTCTCTGTGTCTAACGAAGTGAACGGTGGACATTGAGGAGAATATCCGCAGCGATACCCTAGTAATGTTTGAGAATGTTATAGTAAAATATATTATATATTGAGCAGAATGAACAAAATTGTCATTCCGCGCAGATAACAGATTACTTAATGGCCCATGCTATAGACCGGTGTTATTGATACATTTTGGTTGGTAGCGTTTGAAAGGCATGTCACCGTTGATGTCGAGGAAAGAGTGGAATATTACTGGAGGAGAGCATCTTGCATGTGGATAGCTAAAAAAAAAAACTCGACCTGCCAGGGAAGCCCCCCTGACGGCATTTTGTTAAGAACAAGACCTTCTCACGCAGGCCGAGAAAATCCCCGAACCTACCCCCCTCCCAACCATACACAGGGACTCAGCTGGCCGTGTGAGCTGTGGCGCGAGTTCTTTACCTATGCTTTGATCCGGGAGGACAAGGGGATTTTTTTTCTCTTGCGAGCACTGTAGCGACTACAGTACCCGCGGTGCCTCAGCATCGAACCCGGGTCGACAGGAGCGTAACGCTCCCGAAGCCTCTCCTCTGACCGCTCGGGCTCCAATGCGTTGGCATGTGGATAGCTATATGTGCAAGGCTAATCAGAGCAGGGCTGTATATAACGGTATCCTGAGTATATTCGTGAATCATGCCCAACTTCCATCGTGGAAACTAGGTAGTTCATTTTTAAAATCTTGAATTTTTTAGAGAGAAAATCTTGACGTATTTTGGAGTATTTGTTTGCCGAAAAAACAAATAGACGGGTAAAAAAGTGCGCACGTGCTGGTTCGTTATACATGTAGCGCGTCAGCCCATTCATGCGGCCCCGTGCATCCATCATCCAGGCCACCTTTCTTTACTGGGCCTCCACGCCGCCCCACTAATCGCATTCAGCGACACAGGGCCAACTCTTTGCTACATTTGTGAAAGGAGTCTTGGCCTAGTGGTTAAGGCATTCGAGTAACACCTCTCATGTCTTGGGTTCGACTTCCCGTGGGAGCGAATTTTCAAGGATTTAACGGCATTTGTGCTTTCAGTGGTATGCGACGCTTCCGTCGACAGCGAGGCGCTAGTGGTGACTTCGTATCTCTGGATTTGCCGGCTCAGTTTTCGAAGATGCTCATAGGGATAGGGTTTGCGTACGTGTGTTAATAGGGGTGAGTGTGCGTGCGTTGTGAGTGTCGGAGTTGTATTGTGTAATCTCAAAAAAAAAAAACTCTTTGCTACATTTTGTTTCTGTTCCCCGGAACAAACTCGCTGCATGTTGAATGGGTTCTCAAGAACAACAATTTTAGGGAACTGCAGTTACATGATGAAAATTCCTTTTTTTTTATTTTTGAGACCAATGCTCATTGCAACACGTTGTGTATGTTGACGCAATATAGTAGTAGACATTGTGTATATTGACGCAATATAGTATGGTAGACATTGTGTATGTTGAAAGCGAAATATATGGATGACTTAAGTCAATTTCAAGATGTTGGCACAATCTCTCCCTTCTGTTAGCAAGAGTGGGATGCACAGGCTTCGCGTGTTTCATAAAAACGAAGCTCTTCCTTGCCATAAGCCACTCTACGTACAAAAAGAAGAAGAAGACCAATCTAGAAGATTCTGGCTTGTGTTCATAGATTTATTATATATAATTAACGAGAAAAAGAAGCCACCACGTTCGCTCTAAAATGCTAGAAATTCTCACGTTAATCCGAGAAAATAAGAAGAGAAAATTACCCACCACTGCCATTATGAAAAATTAGTCACAAAACCCCCTATAAATATTTATAAAATAGCTAAATTAGGAAAAATAAAAAATAGCCAAAAATACCCCCTCGAACCTATTTCTAAATTACCCACCATGCCATTATGAGTCAAAAATAAGCTAAATTCGAAATAATACAAAATAATAAAAATGCACTTCACACCTATTTCTAAATTACCCGTCATTTCATTATAAGTCACAAAAATAACTAAAGGGTTATAAAAGATAGCTAAAAATATACCTAATTCTTATTTCTAATTTTCTCACCATACCATTATGAGTCTAAAATAGCTAAATTATGACGTGATGAGTAGGCAAGCTGAAAAACAAGCTATGACGATGACAGAGTAAGGATGAGTGAGAGAATCAAAAAATAAGTTAGAAACAAGGACGGAAAGAGCCTAGAACGAGAGGACGACGAGCAGGCAATCTGAACAACAAGATGACCAACATACCAGTATAAAGGCGAGGGGAGAAGGTAGTAGTCCTTGCCGGAGTGGGCGACAAGTAGGCGGGACGGATAATAAGTTGGCAGAAGTGTACTAGAGGAACAAGTGAGCCGGACGACAAGCCAAGGCGACAAATAGCTGAGTATCATTACGAGCAAGCGAGGGATGCGACCGTAGGAGAGAGCATATAAAAGTTTATTACAAAATATCATAAAATACCTACATACAAGTTAATAAATTTTATACTATTATCGTTATGAAAACAATCAACTCTACCCGCGCAAATGCGCGGGCAGCCATACTAGTTATATAGAAACAACAATGCTGCATTTCATCTAAAAAAAACAATGCTTCATTCAATAGAAACATATTGGGTGCTTTAAATTCGTTATCTTTGTTTTTTTAACCCAGGGTGATGTAATTTTCAAGCTCCGGCTAGTCTTGCATGTAGGCAGCAAAATAATCAAAACGACACACAACTCCAATTTCTTCCGATCCAACTCCATGTCTGACAGGGTCACTCCTTGGGCGCTTCGACATTGACGCACGCCAGGAACTCCTTGAGGCGCCGGTTGTAGACGCAGGGCCTCTCCAGGTGCACGAGGTGCCCTGCCTTGCTTATGCTCTGCAGCATCGTCTTCTCGCCGAGCTGCCTGCACACATGAATCCGGGGAGAATTCCGGTCAACTCAGTCCGTAACGCGCGGACTTACATAAAGTTGAACAGCAGCCGGTCCTTCGAAATCTGAGAGGAGCTTACTCTTTCATCGTCTTGGCGAGCTCGATGTTGAAGATGTTGTCGTTCTCTCCCCACAGCAGTAGGATTTTCTGAAGTGGAAGCGGAAAGAAAAGCGATCGAATTAATAGGGGGGAAATGGAATTTAAGTGGTGTCACGGTGTATTGGCCTAGCATGGTTCCAGACTACCAGTACACGAGAAACAGGGGAGGCCCATTTTCTATTTCTGTGATTGGTCACTTTGATTTCTACTTCTGACGGAGTAGTACTGCTCGGAGCGGCATGCAGAAGCATTAACGCTCACGCTGTGCAATGTATACTAGTACTTGCTGAGGAAAAGTCAGTTCGCGTTTGCAGCCGCGTTCAGGGATTCGTGAAGAAAATCAATGCTACAGTACTATGCTAGTTTGCGGTTGCCCGACGAATGAAAGCCCAAGAGTAGGGCCGTCATGTTTCGCGGAAAATTTTCAAGCCCGGCGAAATGGTCCACCAACACCAAGGTCGAGTGCCGACGAGCAAAGACAGGCAGAGCAGACGAATTCGTTGGTTGTACGGGACGGGTAAAGTGGGGAGCGGTGGCCAAACCTGCGGCAAGACGGGCACGGTGGCGTCTTTGTTGCTGACCACCAAACCTTCCAGCAGCTCGGCTCTTTCCTTGCGGTTGTTGAACATCACCTGCGTGCACAAACCACCACAGATCACTGAGATCAGGATCGTACTCATCGTGAAGCTGGCGCTCCCACACGATCGACACGACTGTACAGCGAGAGAGTCGTACTCATCGTCTATACCTTGAGGTAGTCGCTGTGGATGCGGTCGGGGAACCAGAGCTTCCTGTGCGTGGCAATGGAGAGCAGCGCTTTGAGCCCCTTGACGGTCTCCGGCAGCAGCAGCTCCGCCGACGACTTGACGCCGATCCGCTCCAGCGTGGTCTCGCTGATGGAGTCTGTCATGGCCACGACGGAGCCGGAGACGACGAGCGAGTGCACCAGGTCCGGGTGCGACTCCGCCATCTTGAACGACACCATCCCGCCGTAGCTGAACCCCACCACCGTGCACCGCTCCACGCCCAGCTTCCGCAGCGCCGTCGCCAGGCACTCCGCCTGGAACCCCGGCGACCGGTCCGTCGACGGCGACGTCGATCCCCCGAAGTAGAGCAGGTCCGGCACGTACACGTCGTACTGCTTCGCCAGCACGCCCACCTGTACAGTCGTGTCGTGTGAGCACGTACATACGGATGTCACGAACAAACATGATGCATGGACCGGCGTTGCGGATGACGAACCTGGAACTGCCATGTGACGATGCCTTCGGCGGCGAAGCCGTGCACGAGCACCACGGCGGGCCTCTCCTTCTTCTCGGCTTTCTTCGTCTTCTTCTGCTGCTTCTTGGCCTCCGCCGCCTCCGGCGCGATGTCCCGGACGGTGGCCTTCTCCTTGGGCACCTTGTCCATGGGCATCCAGAAGCTGATCACCGTGCCGGCGCCGTCGACATCGACGGTGTGCTGCCGCAGCCCGGTCCTCCTGATCAGGTAGTGCAGCAGCGGCTTCTGCGCCTCCACCAGGTTCACCATCCTAGCGCTAGCGAGTAAGTACTGATTCACTTGCAAGGTTTTCAAATAATACAGACTGCGCCACTAGCTAGCTTTGTGTGTGGGAACTGCGGGAAATGCCTTGGATTCTGCCAAAAACGATGTGAGAGATGGAGTATGGGCCGGTGGCAATGTTATATAACAAAAGGATGGCAAGGCGCCGCAGGTTCCTGAGAATGGGAAGGGGAAATGCTGCGTGCGACCGAGGAATGGACGCAATTCAATTTTTTTCGGGTGGTAGTTGCGAGTTGTTACGCACAGCTCTTCTACCATTGAGCTGGGAGCACAGGTCTCCAGCCGTATGTACTGTAGATCAATTTTTGCATGCATGTAGCTTTATTGCATTGGCTAGCAGCCTAGTCTGACTTTGACCGGTTCATAAGTGACATGTTAATCTCGTCACAGCTAGCGCGGCGGCCAATTGGATTGATGATCATGCGTGTCCCAAGCTCTGCAACAGTGTACTAAAAAGTTTATCTAATGTTAGTACCACGACATTGGGAAAGCATGTTTTTTGTACCACGCGAAAGGAAGAAGACGAAGTGGAGGACAAAATTTTGGTTTAATTGTCCTATGTGATAGGCCACAAACACTGATAAGTGATCACCCGAGTCTACCTTATGGGTTCAGAACTTCAGATCCTGGTAGTATAGCACACCCGAAACTAGTGGCACACAACAGCCATAAACAGGCTCCATTTGGTCGCATGCGTCAGCACGTCCCTCGCTGGAAAAGGGTTCAGAAAACGATCCTGGTCAGCCGGTGACATGCATGCATGAGCTCAGTCATTCTTTCTTCGAAAGCCGATTCGATCAATGACCTCGTCATCAGCGGCGGTTTCAACTGATGGATAGGTAGCCAACCACGCCTACGATCGAACTCATTCCGTGCGCATTCTGTGGGGGCTGCTGCCAGAAACGCGGAACAAGCAAGACGCGCCACTTCAAAATTCTCGATCAATAGTGTAACACATATACTAGTAGACAGCATAACGAGATTGATTGGATTCGACAGCAGACCGCACTAGCTAGTTGGGCCGTCAACATGATCGATTATCCTCTGACCTATCAAGTTGGACCAGGTGCATAATTAATATTCGTTGCGATGGAGTTAGATGAGCAGCTCCTGCCTACCCGAAACAACCGTGGACGTGAACGCTCTCGTAGCACCACAACGGTAGCTTTTGCGTGCACTACTGGACGCCAGTTTCCAAACCGCGGAAGCGACGAAGCGCTAGCTTCTGGAATCCCGAGAAAACGAAAGAAACTTAAAAATAAAGACAGCATGCCTCAAGGCACGTGTTTGCCCCTGCCCGCGATCAATTAAGGGATTGTTCGGCGGCCGCTGTCCGGTGCCAGGATCCCCGGCGGCGCTCCACACAATGGCAGGGCACGAGACGAGCGCCCGTTCTGATGGGGAGGGGTGGCACGGCGGACACGCTCGATCTGTCCGTCGGCCGTAGGCGTTTGACCTCCACGGCGCCACCAATGAGCCGAGCCTACCTATCGGATCGGGTCAAAGATACGGGGGGAGCATCACCACGGGCACGGTCGCGCACCCAACCCATGTTCCGGTCCAGACGTGGTTGATCGCTGTTTTGGGATGGGGGACCTGCGACGTGCGCTGGCCGGGCCAGTCGATCCGTCCCGTGCAAGCACGTTGCGAGTGATTCAGTTTGAGAACCGTCATCACAGGTTTTTTTTTTTTTTTTTTTGAGGCGCAGAACCGCAATCACAGGTGCAGGCCATATTAGAGGAAGTTCCATTATTTGTTTGATTGATTCTCTCTCTCTTTTTTTTTTTCCCGTCGAGGCCTTTTCTATTTCGGAACGTATACCCGGCCCGATGGCTGGGAGGTGATTAGCCCACTGTGGGTCTAGGACGTTTGTTTGATGGATTAGGCCCTTATTGTTGGGCTAGTTTGGTTAGCTTGGCCCGTCTGAGAAAGGCCTTGTCGCGACTGAGCGGCAATCTATTTCTAAAAAAAAAAAGGACTGAGCGGGCAGAGCGGCAATCCAATTACATGTCCAGCAAACCTTTGCGCTCGGATTGCCATACACTGTCAGGCAGCTAGCTCCACCAATTGTTTCAAAAAAAAAAAAAGAAAGAAAGAAACTAGCTCCCCAATTAGCTGATTTCCCTCAAAAAACTAAAACAAGAAAATAGATAGGACTAAGTACTTCATCTCTGTTTACTAAGCTTACTCATAGTGCAGTGTAACCGATGCTGCACAACTCTGAACCGAAAGCAAACTCCAACTTCATCACCATGCCCATTTCCCACCTCCGACTCCAAAATCGCAGCGAGTAGGGCCCGATAATCCTCCTGTTCTCTGTACTCTCCAGATCCCCTCCCCGTACGAAAAATTCGTCACATTACGGTCACCAGATCTCAGTTGTTAGCGAATTGAGATCACGCATGCATGCTCATAACTGACACCACCAGAGCAAGTGCTTAGTACTAACAGCGCCGCATAGTTACATTACAGGCGCAGGGCTTGCCATACCGCCGTCCGAAACCAATGTGCGGACGAGGAGGGCCAGCCCAGGACGCGGGACAGAATGAAGCGGGAGCGGGTGCAAAGCAAACCGGACGGAGGCGCAGCCTCGCACGCCGGCGCGCTGACGGAGTTCACGAGCGCGCGTCCGTCGCGCGGGTTGGGTTCACGAGCGCGCAAGGGGACACCACGCTAGGTGGTGGCTTGACGCTACCTCCATCCGTACTAGCTTGTTCGATCGGGGACCCCCGGCCTCAAAGCTGTGCTGTACGTAACGACCGAACCGTGCCGTATCGGCATATGCGCTTTTTCTGTACTACTACCGTTGCGGAGCACCAGGCCAAGCGCGGCAGTCTCCCTCCCACGGGATCCAAGCTGGAAGGAAGGCCACGGTTCCTGTGCTTATTGGCCTTTGGGGGTTGGGAATGGGGAGGGAAGAAAGGTTGCGCGCCCGCGTTACAGCGTGGCTATTGGTTCAGATGAAATGTCCGTGCATGGATCAGCTGCTGACGGACACGTCCGCTCAACCTATTCGTGATTATTATTGGGTACATCGGCGAGCGTTGACGCTTTGTGTAGATATCAGTTGGAAGTTACGAGATGTGTTCGTTTCCCCCTCTCTAATTAAGTAGCTTGCTAGCAGCAAACTGAGCCTGGGTCACACCACAAGAGATAAGCTCTCCCCTGGCCCCTGCTCCTGTGTCCTTCCAAATTTGATAATGCTCCGCTGCTCGTGATTGATAGCTACTACACCGTAGTGCAAATCGTATTGCTAGCGATATGAAATCATGGATGTGTATGTACGTACCTATCCAAGGTTTTTACACAAAGGTCATATAATGACGATCACATCGACATCCAAGAGATCATCTTGATCAAAACGTCCCCTAAGATCACCCGTACGTGAACCTAAATTTTGGGGTCTCGACAGAAAAAAGTTCTGCAATAAGACCCAAACACCGCTTAATCTTTCGGTCTCCAAAACGAGCACCATTTCGCCGCCAGAAAAAGAGGCCGCCTTATTGGGCATCTACAATTTGTTAAAAGACGATTGGGAGTGTAATAGGGTAGCTCACGATTCTTTTAGTCATCCCTACACATGTTCTTTTTTTTCTTTTTCCCTTTTTGCGAATGCCCTACACATGTTCTTTTACCAAGACATTTTTCAAACTCTTACTCCCCCTTTTATAATTATTAGTTGCGCTAGCTTTATTCAGTCTTATTTTGACCATCAATTATATAACATCAAAATATTTTTCATGTGAGTCTAAACAAATATAAATTTATGATGTTAAACTCTAAATGTTTAAAGGATGATGAGCAGAGATATAAATGTTCGAGTTTGATTATAGACAGTTGAAAACTAAAGGGAGAATAGTATCACAGACAACATTATGAGTAGCCATGGCCTAATTAGGGCAGGTCCAACGCTACACATAGGCAGTCTCATAGCCCGTCTCATGCGTTGTCATATAGAATTTTTGACGACATAGAAGAGAGAGAGAGAGAGGTGAGAGAAAGAGATGGTTGTTTCGCGAGTCAACCACCTCATACGCAAAAATATAGGAGTATGAGACGGCTTTCACACCATTGTAGGAGTTGTAGTTGCCATGCAACTCATAAATATTTCTTTTTTCATCCACAAATAAAAGAAGTATGGTACTCGTTTAAGACAACTAAAACAACCATTCATTGTATATGTGATCTCATAAATTGTCTTATAATAATGAGACCACCTATAAGACAACACCTTTGTATCTGCTATTATGTTGCATCAAGCCTTCTTTTCCGGAAAATTATCACCTTTGAGGCTTAGCTAGACTGTTTGGGAAATAGCGGAATAAAAGATTACCCATACATCTCTAGCACCCAAACAAGAATTGCGTGATGCGCTGCTGTCAAACGTCGCAGGGAGGTCGAATACGACGGCGCACGCGTGTGCAAATGGACAAAGTGTCAAGATTGTCATCAGTTTACACATAACTAATCTTGCTATTTAGGCGTCTTAAATAAGTTTAATTACAAAACCTTTTTACAGATGTGTGCTAATTTGCGAGACGAATCTAATGAGCCTAATTAAGCTATGTTTTGCTACAGTGATGCTACAGTAACTATCGTCTGATCACGGCTTAATTACCTTTATTAGATTCGTCTCGCGAATTAGTATAAGATTCTGTAGTTAGTTTTTTAATTAGACTTTATTTAATACCTTTAAATGACAAGATTCTAGACGGCCTAAATTTAGGCCTAGAGAAACGAACACCTCATAAGAATCACATGCTAAAGAGGGTTGCATGTCCCTAGGACCAGTATATAGTTTACGACCATAATTTAGGGCCCGTAGCAGCGATCGATCGACCCGGCGGCCAGCCGCAGACCGACTGACACAAGGCTGGAGCCGCATCTGCATCTTGCTTTGCCTAGTTGTTATCTCACGACTGTCAGTCAGGTTGATCCGATTGGGGGCACTCGTGACTAGTTCTTGACTGCTAGCGAAACAAAACGTACGTCGTATCTACTAAAAAGAAGTCGCGCGTTTGTCCCAGGTAACTTACAGGCCGGATTGCAGCACTTTGCTTTCCTGTGCTTTGCAGTTCTCACCTGCTACGTACTACTACATGCACAATGATTTTATCTGCAATTAAGGCACGTTGTTGTCTTCTGAAATCGGTCTTCGGACCTGTCGCTGCTTTTTATTGTCTTTTAAACGGAGCAGGACGAGGCTAACGTACCGGCAGTACAGGTACTATCTATCGTCATACTTGCAGAGATAATAACATTGCATCTTGTGAACGCAGCACTAGTCTCTAGTCAGCTTGTTAAACCACGAAGCTTGCATAATTTAGGGTTCAATGACACTGTGTACAGAATACTGCATTGAAGTAATACTCCGTAGAACGTTCACAATACTACTGTACCAGCGCTGTTGTGTGTACAGTCAATCATGCGCTCCCCATACTCAAGCATGGACCAGCAGATTGTCTGTAATGTGTTCTTGGCGTGCGTAACGAAAGGAGTAGTACTAGTAGGTCCGACGCAACTTCAGAGCCGTAGCTGTGTACCGGCGACCGAGTATCTGACTGAACGGAGCATGCATGCATGTACCGTGCATAAAGATCTGTAGCTCAGCACGTACGTGCCGGTGTTGGATATCTGACCCTGACCTTGACATGTGGAACGAACAGTGAGTTGCACGGGTTCGCAGCTAGCCGGGCCTCTTGATTTGGTCCCTGTCTCCTATCGTCACAGGCCATACTGGCCAGATTCTGTCCCGCAGTACTGCGTCAGATCATCATATCATTGTATGCATAGTCGTATACGAAACTTTCCTTCTCTCTCGTTTTCCTGAAAGGTAAACATTCTGCTACCATGGCTAGCAGCTTTCGGAGCCGTGTTCGATGAAGTCAGAAAGGCCGGTCCGGTGACGACGCCGACGATCGATGCACCGCGCACAGGCAGGGCGTGGCCGGCCGCGCGCCTCTCGCGGATGCAGCATGCAGGTGGATGGGCTGATGATTGGATGAGGAACGGAGGACGACGCACGACTGCCGGGTGGCTGTGCTGCGCGGGACGGCTGCCTTTGCGTGGCCGCTTGGGGCCCCGGCCGGTGGCGGCAGTTGGTCCGGCCGGGGTGCAGACAAAGTGCGACGCTTCCACCCGTGACCACGGCCATGTGACCCCGGAGCGCACATGCCGCTTCTTCACCTCACCTCGCTCGGCCATGGACGCTTGCTAGCCTCGGCCAAAAAAAAATTGACGGCCACCAGGACCGACAGAACTGGCATGCGTGCTCCTGCCTGCGGCCATTCCTAGCCACGTATTGGATCGCAGTGCTCTACTCCACACTCCGTCATTTCTGGCCACAAACTATACATTCAGCTTGTTCGCCAAGCCTGCTGCTTATCAGCAGCTACAGTATTCGCAGTTATTTCTTCAGCAGTCGCTACAGTGTTCGCAGTTATTTCTTCAGCAACCGCTGTAGTAAAACAGGTGCAAAACAACCTGCCGAACAGGCCGATTACTGTTTCATGAATGTTGGTAGGTCGTCGAGTCATACACACTGCACTCCTACCCATTTTGAGCGGCATCACAACAGGAGTGATCTGTGTCTGCCTGACTGCGTGCGCCTTGAAACGGCAGCGGATTCATATGTCTGCCTGACTGCGTGCGCCTTGAAACGGCAGCGGATTCATAAGCCGAGCACGAAATCTCTCTGAGCATGACGTGACCCATGGTCCCTCGGACCAGTCACGCACATGCCCGCCTTTTATTCTCGGCAGCCAGATGGTGAGTGAGTTCGCATACACATGGCTGCACAGGCGATAGTATTAACTCCAGCAGGATGGCAAGAATCAAGATGGTGGGGGTGCACAAACGTTCCTTAAATTGAAAAAAGCAGGGCAGGAATAACCTATGTTGGCATCAAAAAGTACGGAGGAATCCAGATATGTTGGGACATGGCCACATGCCAACGACGCCGAGTAGAGGAGGCGACATTGATTCATCAAGAGCCACTAGGCGCCATGTCAAGTCTGAGTAAATGCGATAATTTTCTGGTTTCGGTACTTTGTGTTGGACCTAGAAGTTACTATTCACTTTTTATTGTGCTTTTCTTAACAAGGTCTGTTATGCTTGATTTCAAGTACTTTGCGTTGCATCCCACAGACCCTGCTTTAGAGGTATTGAACTCAAAATTATACTACCTGGAAAGTCGGCCGTGGATTAGCTGCAAACCAAGACAAGATGGATGCCATAACATTATTAGGCTAAATAAATCTAGACATTGGTCAGGGCTAAACCATGTGAGGTTAACGACACCGACAAGTTCTCACTGAAATGACACAAAGGAAACGTAGGGATATAAATGACACAGAAGTTTGCTTCGCATTCGCAGTGCGTATAACTTGCTGCACGTGAGTTGGGGACCCATTTCCTAATCCTTTTCATTTTCATTTCGCACCTAAAATCTGTGAAACAGGAACATGGCCAGCTCCAGGTGGGTTTGGTATTTAAACACCCTCTCTTTCCCTCTTCACAAGCCTCCCACACTTCAGTTCTCTATCTACTTCCCAGCGCAAACTCTAGTCTCCACACAGCAAATAGATACAGACAGAAAGATGAAGCTCAGAGTAAAAGGCCTCAGCCTCCTGCTTCTCCTTGTCTTGCTTGCTCTTTGCGCCACCATTGACGTCTGCGAGGCAAGAAGAGGCAAGCATTGGAGGTCAAGAAGCTCGCCAAGCTCCTCCCAGTTAAGGAAGAAAGGCAAAGGAAAGAAGGGGAGCTCCCACCGGCAATACGGCGGCAACCGGCAGAGCCCCAAGCCACCGGTCAGCTCGACACCGAGCCCTAGTGCTGGCAAAGGATATCAGAATCCATACCAACCAAGCCCAAGTCCAAATGCTCCTGTTAGTCCGACTCCAAGCCCTGCCAATGGCAGCAGGCAGAGCCCCAAGCCACCAGCCCCAAGCTGTGGAAAGGGTCATCAACTGCCGCCTCCGCCACCACCAGCAGTCTCGCAGGGTGCCGTCTTCAACGTGGTTGATTTTGGAGCCAAGGGTGATGGAGTCTCGGATGATACCAAGGTTCCCAGCTTTGCCCTTAAATGCTCTGTTTTGAACAAACCTCGTATTGTTGAGTCTTGCATTGTTGAGTCAGAATTTTCCAGTAGCAATTCACTTCATCCATTTTTTCCTTCTTTTTTTTTTTTGAGAGGGATCCATCTTTTCCTTCAAGTGTTATTTCACACTAACCTCGTATTAGACGAGACAAAGAATAAAATTTGTCATGCATATCATAATTTCCATCTTCAGTTTGCTTGAAAATTCAGTTATGCGTGAATGCAAACCTGGACTGATCTACCAGAACCATCAGCACTGGTAATGACATCTCATCTTATCGTTGCCTACGATCAATATCAAATTTACCCTATTATGATTCCCTGTGCAGAATCCAATAAAGTTTTCACTACAGCCATGATTTGATATCAGGATCTTGCATGACTGCATGTGATTCAGGAGATTTGATTTCTTCCCTATTTTGGCCTTTTCTCTTCTCCGCACATGACTTGCATTTACGTTAAGCATGAACAGATGTCTTTACATCCATCTGATTTGGTGTTTCTTATCTAAGTATTTTTGGGGGCGGTGCCAACGGTATGACACATAACAGTGTGAATATAAAACAGTTAAGAATGAAAGAATCACCGTGTGCTGAGGGAACATAACAAAATATTTCAATCTTGTGATTATGCCAACGACATCAAGTTTTCTGTTAAATTTATATTTTAAATTGAGAAGACAAAAAAGTAAACTCATGGAAAAATGGGAAATGCTTTGTGGATTTGCCAACAAAAAAAAGAAAAGGAGAGCGAGCCTTGTCTAACAATGTTTTGAGATATGAGCTATCACACTGTCCGAAACTATCTTTCTTCTTTGTGTGTGTGTGTGTGTGTGTGTGTGTGTGTGTGTGTGTGTGTTACAGTGTACTGCTCGCTATCCTGCGTAGGGATCTGGGCACCCTGCTGGGCTGATTTTGTGATTCTCAGAAGAACATAGAGGTAATAATTGTGTGCGCATTTGCACGCAGGCTTTTGAAGGAGCGTGGGCTTCTGCCTGCAAGCAAGGGTCATCTACAGTGCTAGTACCACCAGAGCTGGAGTTCCTTGTTGGGCCAATATCATTTTCTGGGCCTTACTGTAAACCAAACATCATCTTCCAGGTAATTATACTAGTTCCCCTAAAAAAAAGGTAACTATACTAGTACCAAAGTAGACATTCGAAATGGTTTTTTTTTTTTTAATAACTCGCATAGCTTGAACTGACATATAAAACTATTTTTTCGTAAAGGGAAGGACTATACTTTCAGTCCAATTTTATTACCAAGTGCAACATCACATAATGTAACGAAGTGAAAATAAGGTTGTATTTTATGGTGTATTTGTTTTGCAGCTAGAAGGAACAATCCTGGCTCCAACCAGTGCTAAAGCCTGGGGTGCTGGCTTGCTCCAATGGCTTGAGTTCACCAAATTAGATGGAATTGTAATTCAAGGCAGTGGCATTATAAACGGCAGAGGGCAAGAGTGGTGGACCTACTCAGAACCAGATGATGAGGGTGACGACGACACAGTAAGAACTGGCCAAATAGTGCATCACTGTCTACAAAATACTCAAAAGTTGGTCATGTTAATTTCTTACCTTGGATTTTCCAGCAATACAACGTGGAGCTTGGGAGAATGCCACAGATTAAACCTACAGTAAGACTATCACTATCTTTCTGCCCATCATACCACATAAGGAACAAAGTAACGAAAAAAAAATTGATTCCATACCCTGATATGCAGGCATTGAGGTTCTATGGTAGTTTCAATGTCCGAGTATCTGGTATCACTATTGTCAATAGCTCGCAGTGCCATCTAAAGTTCGACAACTGTCAAGGAGTGATGGTCCATGACATAACTATATCCTCCCCCGAGAACAGTCTCAACACTGACGGAATACACCTGCAGAACTCCAAAGATGTCAGCATCCATCATGCAAACATGGCTTGCGGTAATTGCTCATTACATATAAGTTCCATAGGCATTTAGGCTATATATGTACTCATAAGGCTCAAACATTTTGCTTTTCCCAGCCTTAGCACACAAAGAAATATCCAATAAGAACACTAGACAACTCATATGTTGTAGATATAGGATGTATCTTATAGCTTGTGACTTGAAAGTAATGCCTAGGATCAACTGAAAACCTACATCTCAGTTCTGTATCCCTGCATTTCAAATTAATGGACAGTTCAGAATTAAGGTAAACTGAAAATAAAACGTTGTAAAAAGTATTTTAAAATATCTATCTGCCTTCTCCAGTTAATCCATGGCAGCATAACAATTGATAGTCTTATTTGATGCAGGTGACGATTGTATCTCTATCCAGACAGGATGCAGCAACATAAATATACATAACGTGAATTGTGGACCAGGCCATGGAATCAGCATAGGTGGACTAGGCCGAGACAACACAAAAGCATGTGTTTCAAATGTTACTGTCAGAGATATCAACATGTTCAGAACCATGACTGGCGTCAGAATCAAGACCTGGCAGGTAAGTATGTCGAGGTACAAACAAATTCCTAGTCCAACTGCAGAAATAGAACATTACACCATCACAAAAGGAAAATGAAAAAAATATATCCTCTCCTGACATCTATACAAGCAACAATCTTAGGAAGTTCCAAGAAAAGAATTGATGACGCTAAGAAAAATCAAAATACTTTACTGAGCTAAACAAAGTAAACTCTCATCTTGCAGGGCGGTGTAGGGTTGGTTCAAGACATAAGGTTCTCGAATATACAAGTCTCAGAAGTTCAAACGCCTATCATGATAGATCAATTTTATTGTGATAAAAGCACTTGTAGAAATCAAACATCAGCAGTGGCAGTATCAGGGGTTCAATATGAGAACATCAGAGGGACATTCACAATCAAGCCTGTCCATTTTGCATGCAGTGACAGCTTACCTTGTTCAGGGATCTCTCTTACTGGCGTGCAACTCAGACCAGTGCAAATACCCCATTACCACCTAAACAACCCATTCTGCTGGCAAGCTTTTGGGGAGCTCTATACTCCAACCGTCCCTCCTGTAGATTGTTTGCAGATTGGAAAACCTGCTGGCAACTACTTACAAACATATCATGACATATGTTGAAACACTAAAATTGCCTTCGTCTGTTGAGTGGTGCTTATCCATGAGTGGTCGTTGTGATACTTGCGACCCCTTTGCACCAGCTTGGTGGTGTGCATATATACAGTTATTTCGAGGTCATTGTTGTTACAGTATTTTATCTTCTTCATGAAAAAAACATAGATATTGTTTTCAACTGATCATACAGCAAGCATATGTACGAGTTTCTGGAAATGGTTAATATGATAACAAAAGCGTGTCGGGTTCAATACATGTAAATGTTAGCGCTACAGCAAAGGGTCCAAAGGAAAACATGGCCAATACACAATTACTTAAGACAATTACACTTGACAACTCAGTGTAAGGGGGCAATTACTGAAACTATTTTTTTTTTTTAAAAAAAGAGTCTTCAAGGAAACTAGAAAATGGTTATGGAAAATGAGCAAGTGTAATATAGCAAGTTTCCACCTAAGGATAGTACCTGTTTTTAAGTGCACAAATAGCTAGTAAGTGGTACAGTAGTTAGAAATATTTGAAAAGCAATGGCATTTTTTCTGTTTAGAAAGAGATCTAAATACTTGCAAAATAATGCTATGCAGAAATATAATTGGCAGTTACCTAAAAATAAACTCTAACCTTTTTTTTGCTAGTATATTCTAACCTAAATTTGACATACTGAAGTGTGCATTTAGCAATAAGAATATGACATCATTTTTAAACCTGTGCCTTCTATAACCTCAGCTAAAATCTGAGAACAAAGAAGTGAAAATAGTAATATGAAATACGGTGATACAGGGACTGGACTGAAAACTAACTTCTACATTATTCATATAAGGGTGAGGGAAAAACTGATAGTGGGATCCAAAACTGTTTTAAAAAATATGATCTGAATCAAACAGAAAATGCAGCATATGAATATGGCTCTTAATCTTTCTTCTTCTTTTTTTCTTTTCCTATCTAGACATGCCACGTGTGTCAAACAGTCTAGGTTTATGATAAACTGTGAGCTGGTGGAGAATTTTCTTCTACCATATACTGTATATCACAACCACCACTCACAAATATGTCTCACTGGTTAAGAAAATCCTTGAAATTCTAAAAACAATATTTTAAAACTGAGAAACATGTCAAGTAATCACATGAAACTGTAAAATCATGGAAGGACTCTCATGGTAAGTCCAAGGACAAAACTTTTATGTGGCAACTCTATACCTTAAAAGTTATAGTAAACCATATTGATGGTCAAAGTTCAAACTATTGGACAGCTGGTGAGTGGTGACAACCATTAGTGGCAGTACATCACTCGCAGTCCATACTTCCTAGCATTTTTGTTCAACAATCAAACCAGCCACTCAAATATGTGGCACCGGTACAATTATATCAAACTTGAAGGAACCTACAATGTAATACCACTTAAGTATAAACATGTAAAGTTAGTGTCATTTCAATTCCATAATCAAATAGATGATAATCCTTTGATTATGAGTTTTCTTTACACTGTACACCTGAATAAAGACGTGGGCTTCCTAGTATTTGCCAAAACTTTTGCTCCATGACTAACGAAAATCAGTAGCAGAAAGAATAAAATGGGGGTAATATGGATGTTCTAATGACAATATATTAGCTTATGACGTGTACCCTGTACAGTACATATACTGACCAACAAAAATGATGAACCTGCATGTTGTAAGAGCCAGCTACGGGCTTATCCCATATATGTCTTGGTTGTATATTTTAAGGAATATAAGAAGTCATTTTTCTCTATATTTTTAAATTTGGGAGAAGAGCAATCCATTACATGAACAATATCGTGGAAAAACAGCACTATAGTATCTGCTAAAAGTAACAAGCATGCAGAAATTAGCAATGAAAATGACACCACGATGGTAATTAGTAAATTTGCTCTCTGTAATTCATTGATAAAGTAGATAATTAGACATTGCAAGACTGCCAACATCGGAACTACAGCACCATGCTTGCTGGTGCAACATGATGTCCCAGAAACTTCAGGTACAAGCTCAGCCCCATCATGTAATTGCAAAAATATCCATATCCTGAGCCAAGAGTGGCATAAATATGTTGTTATAATCCTTTGACGGAGCACGAGAAATCAGCCAAATAAGAAAAGTATTGAGATGAAACAAACCTGCTAAAGCTTCAAAACTTCGGCATTGAGATGAAATATGCGCTGAAAGGCATCATCTCAGAACCTGCTGAAAGTCATCATCTCGAAAAACTAAGGACATCCTTTGTACCCTTGAAGTTCTCAACAGTTTCAGGACTAGTGAGCCCTGTTCTTTCCTCGTATTTCTTCTCTAGGTTCTATTATAAAGAATGAGACAAGGTGTTTGAGTCCATCTCAGCAAAATTCATAAAACAATCATTACATAACATAGTATAAACACCGGCATACAAGCCTAGAAAGAGGTTTATGCAATCCCTATTATGTTTTTATTATACGATGGCGTCTTTAGCTGACATGGTGCTCAGGTGGAAACTGAAAACATGCAGATCCAGAAAAATTGTGCATTATTTAAACTAAAGAATCATGTATTTACGGCCAAAGGAAACAATATATGCTACAAATAATAACAAAACCCAAGAAACTACTAAACCAAATGATTTTTTTAATTAAATTCCCCAATGATTCACTGGAAGCTGCACTATACTAACCTTCAGATCCTCACGTATGCTTTCAAGAACATCCATAGTCATTCGATCAAAGAAAAGGATCCCCTGCAAAGCCACAACAAATTAATGCATATGCATTTCTTGACAGCATATTCTTTTCATATTATTCTTCACCTACAGGTCACTCTATGTATTGAGAAAGAATCATGACTTTCTCTCATAGGCCATTTTGGAAACTGACACAGTCCCCAAAATACTACTTCAACAACTGATTCCAACTATAAAATGACAGTAATAAAGGATCATTCTGTTATAAATTCCGTAAGATGAATTTCAATGTGAATATGTGATGAGTGTAATATCTTAAAATATGTGATAGGTATGAACTCTAGGGTCACTTATAGCCTCGCTATACTAAATTTACTTCCATTTGGCTTAAAATGAAGTCCTAAACTTCAAATAATTGTCATCTGACCGCGATCACCTTCATCATGAGCAGTGAGAGAGACTATTAGATCTAGTTGTTCATTCATCACTTGTCAGTTAGTTTCGCTGACTGTTGCATATGTGGAACACAAACTAGTTATAGAAAAATCTTGCAGATCAAACTGACAATCCATTTGGAAAGTTGTTAAACACATACCTGCAAATGATCAAACTCATGCTGAAAAACTCTTGCAGGTAGACCTGACAATTTAACTTTGATTTTTGCCCCTGTAACATCCTGAGCCTCAATTTTCACATTGTCTGGTCTCTGCATGAAGCCAGGGACACAATGGTCACTGAGGTAATCTACAGTTATCAATCATGCATGTTTCATGTGTAACGGCAATTATACATATGTTTCGAACCTATAATGATTAAAGACAAGCTAAACTCTGGGATATCAATTTCAAGATCATGTAGTACTATAGCAGGCCAAACCATTTCTCTTATTTACAGTAACATGCAAGAAATACAATCATAAGTAATCATAAATGAGGGATAGATTTTGAAATATCTTATCCGGAAAATACCAAGCTAAGGTCAGATAAAGGACCGAGTAGTAAAAATTTCTCACATGGTAACAAAATTGGCAAAGAAACTATTCTCACCACCACGTTGGCATATATTCCAGGAAACGACAAACATCCTTCTTCAAAAACAAGCAATCGCTTGGAGGACTTGTATACCACTGGGTTAACAAGGATAATTTCTTCTCCTTCTCCCTTCACCCCAGCTGGATTGAATACCATTAGCTGCACGTTCACTCCAACTTGTGGTGCTGAGAGACCAATGCCATCAGTCCTATAAGAGAACAAAGTAACAAACTACTTTAACTTGATCTGTACATTTTTCCGACAAATCGTGTATAACAGTCCTATGTATAAACATCAGACATGCCTATGATTGAATAGTTGCCTAACTTACCTCAGGTCCATATGCAAGTAAAGTAGTAAAATGATACACTAGAATTTAACAAAATCTGTGAATAGACCATCACATAATTTTACGTAAGCTTTATGGAACACCCCACCCCTCATAGTCTTCGCAGCCTCAAGTGACAACTCAAATGACTGATGAGACAGAAGTGGTAGGTCAAATATGGTACATCAATCTTACTTTTACAGCAATCGGCTTTGACCTAATTAAGCTCCAGCACATCTACAACTACTCAACTAGCATTTCCGAACCCCAAACAAATGCCACCCTCAATTCAACCGCCATGTCGGTTTTCAGCGAAAATAAACATCAACTAAAGCCAATATTGACTCAAAACAGTCAATATAACATGGCTCAAAGTCCTGACTCACTTGTACATAACGTCGAACATCCCGTCGGTGAGGGCGCGAAGGTTGTCGTCGAACGTATTGATGCGCTTGTTGCGCGCGCGAAGGATGGGGTCGGGGTACTTGACGACCTGGAGCGGCGGCTCGAACCGGAGGTCGGCAGCTGCACCGCGGACACAGAGCACCAACGAAGTGAGCCGGAGCCGAGAGAGAAGCGGGAGGCGCCGCTCAGTAGCGGATGGAAATTTTGAGAGCTTGCTGTCGCAGCTAATTTGCTAACCTGTGGCGAAGTCCTCGTCCTCGGCAGGCGGGGAGGCAGTGAGGGAGGAGCCGTAGCCGCGGCGCGCGCGGGCGGGAGCGGCGAGGGGCATGGCCGGGCCGGCGCGGCGCAGGGGCAGGGGCAGGGCCCCGGGGCGCGCGGCGAGGAGCGGGCGGGAGGAGGCCGCGAAGGCACGGAGGCGGGGGCAGAGGTGGAGGCGGAGGCCCGCGGCCATGGTAGCGGCGCCTTCTCACTTCAGTAGTTCACCTCCGATTATTTTTCCCCTTTCCCCTGGCGATTGGGCGTGCTGTGCTCTGCTGCGCGGGGACGACGGCGCTGGCGCTGCTGGGCCGCGGGACACGCTGGTGGACGCTCGAGCCACCCGCCTCGGCTCCCGTTAGATCGTGATCGGACGGCAGTCCACTGAGTTTTGTTGTCGCGGTGACTAGGTGGGTCGGGCCGGTCCGAGTTGTCAAGCCGGAGAAGCCTCATTTATGTTGGGCTTTGACATTACAGACCAGCAAGATGCACATGGGCCTCCTGAGCTGAACACACGACTTGTAGGCCATTTCACTTGACTTGTGCAGCTATTCATTCGGTGATCATCACTTCCATCAAGCAGCTCGGTTAACACTTGTCAATCTTATAACAATCAAGGATCAAAAAAAAAATCTATAACAATCACTTGTTCCTCCCACCCACCAATAACACGTGCTCGCGGCGCAACATCCCGGGTCCCACGCTCCTCGTCGCACGTCTCGATCGGCATCCACTGATCCACGGCGATGCATGCGATCCGTCCAGAGCTCAGCTCCGGCCGGATCGGGCGGGCCTGCCTAACCGGTTCCCAGACGAGGCGAGGCGGAATCACTTCCGTTTCGGGCAAGGCCATGGACACGAGGCAGTGCTACCGCGCCAGCCGTCACATGCAAAGTGGCGGGACGCGATCGTGCGGTGCGATCATGCAAGCTATAGCCCGGCTGCAAATAGCAAGTCGAGCTACGCGTGGATGGGGCCGTGCACGTGACGGAAACCGACTCCTCGGCGTCGATCCACCGCGCACCGAAAGCCAGAGCGCCCTACTACGCTCTAAACGTTATCGGCACCGTGTGATGGTGGACATGATGAGAGAAGGGGAGTACAGCTGTGTGCTTTCACTGGCAGCAGACGGCAAGAAAGGAAAGAACGCACCTGCAACGCGCGCGTTGATATGACGCTGCAAAAGCTTTGTTCATCAGCCAGCAAAAGTTCTGCCTCGTTGTACCAGTAATGTAATGCTTACGAGTTAGTACACCGGTTAATAAAGGTTTGGCTGGGAAGCGTTTCGCCCATAAATGTGGGAACCGGGGCATAAGATCGACTAGCCAACACGATCAGATTACCTTCGCAAGAGAGAAAAACACAAGATCAGATTGCAAATCTAATTATGTTCTTCCTAGCTTCGCAAGTATTCTTGAATTGATGCTCCAGCTGATAGCCACTACCACTGTAGCTTTCGCTGCAGTTGATCATCCAAAGCAGGTTTCACTCAACAAAAAAAAAATCATCCAAAGCAGGTTAGCGCTGTGGTTTGAGGGACTCTCCTTCGGATTTGATCCGTGGTTTCTTCGAATTAGTTGAGACTTGTACGCGTATATAGTTCCCGAAACGGAACGGCCCCGAACGAAAGCTGGCTTTCCCCTTTCCAAAACGAGGCAAAGGGTGCAGGCTGCAAGCCAGCCACAAACAAAGGAGCATGTGTGACGCCAAAGCTAACATGTGCGCGATAGCACCGATCGATGCCGCCGCCGCCGCGCCTATATATCCACCGGCGCCGAACGATCGACACGCAGCACATCGATCGCCGCCCACTCGCTCGTTCCTGTTCTGCTGCATCGGCTGCCCAGCTAGCTAGCTGCCCGCCCCTCTCGATCGACCGCAGTAGCAAGTGCGGTCGACAGAGCGCAATCCACGCACAACGAAAAAGCAAGGCGCGCGCGGGAGATGGCTGCGAGGGTGGCTAGGAGGTCCGGCGGCGAGCCGGCGGTGCGCAAGGGGCCGTGGACGCTGGAGGAGGACCTCGTCCTCGTCAGCTACATCACCGAGCACGGCGAGGGATCATGGGACAACCTCGCGCGCGCAGCTGGTAAGCCTCGATCCTGATCAATCATATTGCTGCTTTTGTTTTTTGTTTCCTGCTTGCGGCATGTTCATTCCTGCGTGCTGGACACGCAACGATCGATCGAACAACTTTTACCCCCTTTTGCATATGGATGGACTGATAGAACTGACTTGTGGCGTGTTGATTCTGGCAACCTGCAGGCCTGAACCGCAACGGGAAGAGCTGCAGGCTGCGGTGGCTCAACTACCTGCGGCCGGGGGTGCGGCGCGGCAGCATCACGCCGGCGGAGGACGCCGTCATCCGGGAGCTCCACGCCGTGCTGGGGAACAAGTGGTCCAAGATTGCCAAGCACCTCCCCGGCCGCACCGACAACGAGATCAAGAACTACTGGCGGACCAGGATCCAGAAGAAACTGCTCATGGCCACCCAGCTGCAGCAGCCGCGCCGCCAGCCTGCGACGGCGGCGACGGTCAGCGACGGCTCGTCTTCGTCCTCGTCCTCGTCGGGGTCGGGGTCGGCGAGCCAGGACGGCTCCGCCGCCGGCGATGGCTGGTTCGTGCAGCCCAAGACGACCGAGCCGCATGCCTATGGCCAGGGAGCCGTGGCCGTGGCGACGGGCACGGTCAAGAGCGAGGGCGCGTCGTCGTCGGCGAGCCAGGACAGCTACGCAGCCGGAGACTGCTGGTTCGTGCAGCCCAAGACCGAACAGCCAGCCTACTACTACCAGGGAAGAACCATGGCTGTGGCGACGGGCGTGGTCAAGAGCGAGGGCGCGTCGCCGGCTTCCGCGAGCAGAAAGGACGGCTCCTCTGCTTCCGGATCAGCCTGGTACGCGCAGGCGAATTACCCCTACCACTCCGAGCTGAGTTCGGCCGCCGCCGGCCACCTCGGAATGGCTGGCGTGGACGCGTCGACGGCGCAGCTCTTCTCGTCCGACTACACCGACAGCTTCTGGAACGCCATCAACAATTTCTGGGAGACCGTACCGGCTACAGGTGCATTCTGATCGAAGTACTCGCAGGCGGCTGAAACTAGCTAGTACTACTCGTGTGTGTACGTGCACTAGATCGATGGGAGTGGAAAGGACCGAAAACATGGGACGCTTGATCTCGATCGCTTTTTGCAGCTTCAGTGTTGTACTTCCTTTTGGCGAGGTTAAATTCCGCACCCGTGACTTTTCCGAAGTCCTGCTACTTCAGTGATCTCAGTAGTCCGTTAGAACTTTTAGGCAGCAATGCAAGTTCAGTATACAAAATGTAATGTCCTTGCTTGAGGCATGTTTCGTACTGCATGAGGTGCTAATCGAATGATAAGTACTCCATCTATTAACTAAAGTTCGTTTCATCAATTTGTGATCTCTTTTTTTTTTCTAATGATCTATCATTGCTATGTATATTAGCTAGCGACTCAACATGGCTCCCATTATCAAATAGCATGTCGAACCTTTCAATTTCTGACCTGCTCATCAGTGGATCGATTGATTGCACTCTTCGAAACCGGTAACTTAGCACCGATCGACCTCTCCTCGCGGTGCCCTCGTGCTCAATTTCTCGTATCGTGCCAGCTATCACCATCGGCACATGCATGACTACATGAGACTTCAAATGTTAGGCGGTCGAGCTGTTTGATCGATCTCATCCTAGGTCGATGTCAACTTGTCATCCTTACCCGAGACTTTTCGCCTTTGGTGAATGCGTATACCCGGATACAGAAATGGAGCACCCAGCATTTCGAGACCGATGCTTGAAATGTGAAGCTGAGCACGAGGTAAAGGCGAGTGGTTTAAAGAGCTCTTTTGGCGAAGGGGCTCGAGCGGTCGATTTCGAAGGCTGCATTCCGCAAAGCTAGCTTGGGAAGGATAAGTGCACATGCAGGCCTGTTACCGAAAGCATACAGAAAATAGTAACGTTGCGACGACGGATGAAATATCGCAATCGCACCATCAATTTTCGTGTGGCCTGTGCATGTGGTGTTAAACCAAGTTGGTATAACTTCGTGAAGCTTCACGGGTTCATGATGAGACATCTGCCGATATTTTACAGAGAAGTGCAAAGTGCAAAAAGGAGCACTACGCCACAAGGGAGCGGTAGAAATGTTGAGTGCGTAAGATTTTGTGGCCCAGTTTGCAGCTTCGTTAGCAAAGTTCCGCTCGGCCGGCCTAGCTAAGTAATGATTTCGAAACCGCACGGCCCCCCGGGCTCACGCGAATTGGAATCTTCGACCTACACAGTGGTTTTAGTGGCCCGTAAAATACTGTACATATATAAATACCTGAATTCTCCTAAAAAAATACTTGAATCCGCAGCTCAAAAAAACAAAATTTGAATCCGAACTTATATTTTCAGATAATGAGAATATAATATTAAATCCTAACCTTAGCTTTGTAAGAACCTATGGACTCACTTGCTTTACTTCTCGGAAAGTTACAACCCAAAATACAACAAGCAACGCAAGTCGGCTCAATCAGAAGTGCACACTTGCACTTTAATTGATACCCTACAAAACTAAAACAAAACTTCGTCACACATGCTTTATTAACCTTTAATGCGACTATTGAGTGTGGTATTTTTTGCAAGCGTTATCCACCAAACCACGAATTAATTGATTCTTAAGCAAGTGCCAATCCGGATTTTTAGTACCATCCAAACCACAGCCGCCAGAGAGATAGTTCGATCGCTGTAAGAAGAAATGAGTAGGCCCTAATGAGCAACTAGGCAAACATCAACCATCGACCCAAAGATGCGAGTGAAAGGGTATTTATAATGATGCCTCCATGGAGGTCACCACACTGAGTATATGCCATTGATGTCCGTTCCACGAAGGGACTAGTTTTTCACCCAAAGGACATCAATCCGGCAAGGTTGGCATCACGACAACACCTTCAAGAAGGATGGTGCCTATGGCAACACCGTTGTCGGTACTAGATAGATGCCAGGTTGGGTTTTCACCCCGGTTTCAGCCGTCACCACCACAGAGTCTGAGCACAGGGATCGTTACCGATCGGGAGGAAGATCACGTCGCCGATAGGGAGTACCACAACGTACGTGCACCAAATGCGAGGCGAGGCCGCCCCATTCTCCTCTAGGCACCAGATCCATGCCGCGCAAATCCATCCCGCTTGTCGCCACCGAAACAACGAGATCGGCGAAGATGAGGATGATCTTTGACATCATTCAATCATATCAACTCGCCATGAGATTCGAGGAAGCCCAACCGCTGTCAGCACACCAAGTATCCTGTGGACACCCGACAGACATCGCCGCCCCTAAGATCAATCTTCCTTGAAATCCACCCCACCGATGGAGGAAGAGGAAACAAAATCCCCGCCACAGCCATCCAAGCCTTCAGGGCAGGCAGCGCGCGGGGGCGGCTAGGATTTTCAATGGGCGCCCGTGAATGAATTCGAACTTATGAACTGGATTGTGTGTGCGCACGTGACACAAAATGTACTTAGCTTGTTCAAGAATAATGTACTTACCATTTTTCTTTCTTACTTTGTCAAGCTCCAGAACATGGAAGGCGCACATGATAGGCACTGTACTGTAGATTAGCAAAAAAAAAATCAAGGTTGATATTATTTTGATTGTTTTGCTCAAATATTACCAACTGTCAACTGACGTGTAGGATACTACTGCAGCTTCATTGCACGGCGGTCTGGGAAAACATCCAAGGTGATGTTTACGTAAGCGATGACGACACAGACATTGTCATGTTTGAGCATCACGTCAAGTTGTCTCCTGTTTTCGCTGGCTCGACGCAGTTTGGAATATGGGCACGAGTATAGTATTAGTAGTCAAACGGATTGTTCGGTGCTACGTTTCACTTTTCACGTGAATCCCTGCGACGCCTTCGCCGGAGAGATGTCGTACTTCTACCGTGCCTGCCGATCATCGAAGGTGGCATGCATGAAAACTGACATACATGGATGTGCTAGTTCTGTTGCGTCATTTGGCCTCTTTACGGTCTTGTTTGTTTTTTTTTTTTTTTTTTTTTTTTTTTTTTTTTTTTTTTTTTTTTTTTTTTTTTTGCGAAAGGGAGGGTGATTGTATTAACGATTTAGCACAGTACACCCGCACTTTTACAAGGAAACCCCTGAGGGAATTTTACAACACAACCCAGAAAGAAAAGGAAATTACAAACAAGTCCTTCATCTTCATGGACTGTGCCGATCCCCAATCTCGTCACCGCCGGCGACCACCGATAGCTTCCTCCGGCCTCCTCCTCCAACCAAGTCCGCGAGCACGAAACATTTTCGACACAGCCGAATAGATTTGTACGAAGATAGCACCGGGGATAGCACCCACCCGGCCAACGCGACGACCTCATCGGAAGGAAGAAGAACCAGAGCACCATCAAAGAAACCGCGACGAAGAGCGAAAGACTGGAGAGGTCACCGCCAGATCTAGCCAGCAACCACCCAGAAACGACTTCCACCAACACCAGCGCCGCCGGCAAGGGGAAACAAAAGAACTCCCATCCCTTCGCAAAGGAAAAGAAGAACAAACAACTCCACAAAGACTCACCGGTGAACTCGTCGCCGTCGCCGACGACTCCTTCCCCAGCTCCGCCGAGGGAGAACCAAAGGACAGCCACCAAGGGCGACATCAGCAAACGGTCTTGTTTGTTTCACATCGGATCAAAGTGTTTAGTCTTGATTTGGGTTACTCTGTCGATTTTTCTTGTAGGTCAACGTCATATTGTTTCAGCTGTTTTGTTCCCTGCTGGAAGTTACTGAAGTTAAAACTGGCAGTGTCTATGGCTTACGAATTGCAACTCGTGTAAAAAAAGTTCTGTTCAAACTCTTGCATGTGAAGCTTACGAAAAGCTTGGCGGACACCCCAAGTACATGGATCGTCACTGGTGGAATGCGCGAGCACCACAAGTCAGAGATGGCTACTTGTGTTCTTCCTCGATGATTCCATCAGGAAGTAGAAAGGCAGAGCCCAATCATTTGGGACGCTACAAATACACGGCTCTGTTCTGCTGAAAGCTCCAGAGTCCGTGCTACTCTGCTCTTTACGCCCCTCCTCATCCACTTTCTCTGTCCATCTCGTGTTCCAAAGAAACTCCGGCGCCGGCACTCGGCCATGGCCGTCAAAGATGAGCAGCGGCCGGTGCACATCCTCTTCTTCCCCTTCCTCTCGCCGGGCCACCTCATCCCGACCGCCGACATGGCCGCGCTGTTCGCCGCCACCGGCGTCAAGTGCACGATCCTCACCACCCCCGTGAACGCCGCCGTCATCCGCTCGGCGGTGGACCGTGCCAACGAGGGGTTCCGCGGCACCGACGCCCCGCCTATCGACCTCGCCGTCGTGCCCTTCCCCGACGTTGGGCTCCCGCCGGGCGTCGAGAGCGGGCCGGCGCTGAATTCCCAGGAGGACCGCGACAAGTTCTGGCTCGCGGCCCTGCGGCTCCGCGAGCCTTTCGACCGGTTCCTCGAGGAGAACCGCCCCGACGCCGTCGTGTCCGACAGCTTCTTCGACTGGTCCACCGACGCCGCCGCGGAGCGCGGCGTGCCACGGCTGGCGTTCCTCGGCAGCAGCATGTTCGCGCGGGCCTGCAGCGACAGCATGCTGCGTCACAACCCGATGGAGTCCGCCCCCGAGGACCCCGACGCCGTCGTGGCGCTGCCGGGGCTGCCGCACCGCGTCGAGCTCCGCCGGAGCCAGATGATGGACCCCAAGAAGCGGCCGGACCACTGGGCCTTCTTCCAGCGCATGAACGCCGCGGACCAGAGCAGCTTCGGCGAGCTGTTCAACAGCTTCCACGAGCTGGAGCCGGACTACTACGAGCACTACACCACGACGCTCGGCCGCCGCGCGTGGCTCGTCGGCCCCGTCGGGCTCGCCAGCAAGGACGTGGCGACGAGGGGCGCCGAAGAGCTCTCGCCGGACGCGGACGGCTGCCTGGGGTGGCTCGACGCGAAGCCGGCCGGCTCGGTCGTGTACGTCTCCTTCGGCACGCTGGCCGGTTTCTCGCCGGCCGAGCTGCGGGAGCTCGCGCGCGGCCTCGACATGTCCGGCAAGAACTTCGTCTGGGTGGTCGGCGGCGGCGCGGACGCCGCCGAGTCGGAGTGGATGCCCGACGGGTTCGCGGAGCTGATGGCGCGCGGCGAGCGCGGGCGCATCATCCGCGGCTGGGCGCCGCAGATGGTGATCCTGAACCACCCGGCCGTGGGCGGGTTCGTGACGCACTGCGGGTGGAACTCGACGCTGGAGGCCGTGAGCGCCGGCGTGCCCATGGTGACGTGGCCGCGGTACGCCGACCAGTTCTACAACGAGAAGCTCGTGGTGGAGCTGCTCAAGGTCGGGGTCGGCGTCGGGTCCACGGACTACGCGTCCAAGCTGGAGGCACGCCGCGTGATCGCCGGCGAGGTGGTCGCGGAGGCCATCGGGAGGGTGATGGGCGACGGCGAGGAGGCGGAGGCGATACGGGAGAGGGCCAGGGAGCTCGGCGAGAAGGCGAGGGGCGCCGTGGAGAAGGGCGGGTCGTCGTACGATGATGTGGGACGGCTTGTGGACGAGTTGATGGCACGTAGGCGCTCTGTCAATGTCTGACAATCAGATAAGTGGGGACTCCGAAACGCTGAAACTTGAGTCGCGATCTGGGCGATTTATGCTCTAGTAGAACTCTGGAAAGTGGACATGAGCAAATCAAGCACAAGTGTAGTACATGCCAGAAAAATGTTCATGATTGTTTATATTGATTCGAACCTTCTTGCTAGACCTTTGTCACCCTGGCCAGTCTAGTGAGTACAGTTCTTTTCTCTTTTATATTCTGTAAAAAACTGAAAAAGAACATGATGATCAACCTGTGCCTTGTCAGCGATTTAGTGCTTGGCTAGTCATCTATCACTCTGGTTCATAATTAACAGCTGCACCGAACTTTAGATTTTTGGACCGATGATATTAGAGATGGCACTGGTACGAAATTTCGGCCCTCAGTCTCACTTTTTTAGATTACACAGTATAACTCAGACACTCACAACGCACGCACACTCACCCCTATGAACACACGTACGCAAACCCTACCCCTATGAGTATTTTCGAAGACTGAGCCGGCAAATCCAGAGATACGAAGTCACCACTGACGCCTCGCTGTCGACGGAAGCGTCGCCTACCACTGAAAGCACAAATGCCGTTAAATCCTTGAAAATTCGCTCCCACGGGGAGTCGAACCCAGGACCTGAGAGGTGTTACTCGGAAGCCTTAACCACTAGGCTAAGCCTTAACCTATAGCTAGATCTAGCCCTTATACAAAGGCTTTTCAGGTTGAACGGCCCAACTGCATATCTTCAACCAGTGTGACGGCTGGTCACAGGCTGGATTACAGCAAAGTTTGTTCGGTTGATATGAAACAGGCCAACATCCCCCGTAAACCAAGCAATGCTGGTAGCAGCGAGAGAAATGGAAGTAGTCCAGCATTAGCTAATGCATCCCACGTCATTCTGCAGTCTGCATCTGCGGATCCATCTGGTCTGCCTCTCCCATTCCCCAGTTTAAATCGTTCGCCAATCAACACATTCCGCTCTCCTGTCTTCCTCCTGAACTCTTCCCCGTGGTAGCCAGGCGTCGCGGTGGCTCCGACCGGAGTCTCTTGATCGCCGCCAACGTCCTCTGCCGCGCCGCCTGGCCGTGATAGTCACCGGTAGGAGAAGCGTAGGGGTTCCTGATCCGCGGCTTTCTTTGCCTCAGGTACGCGGTTATTCCTCTCGACGTATCATGGATCTTTTGTGCTTTTCTTGTGGTGGTGTTCCTTAGTTTAGTTTTCGTCGAAATCGCAATGCTTCATAGACGTAAGTGATCATTAACCGTCGAGCCTCCGTGTGCCGTTTCAAAGGCCGATCACCGATGTGCTGTAATTTCCATCGATCCATTGCCCTGACTTTTTAGTATACGGAAGGTGGAGGGACGTTCTTGCTGTTGGGATGAAATTGGAAGACGCAGATGACGTGCTTGCCATGTTCACAGGGTCTTTGACATGCATCGCGAATCCAAGTATATATCCGGGAGGTTGACTTGAATTTGGGTTTAACATCCTCGACCTATTCGTTTTTGACTTTGTGCTGATTAGACTGAAATCAACATCACACTAGGCTGTAACAGGTTAGCAGCATTGCATCCTAAAATGTGATATCGGACTCAGTTTCTCAAACTCATTTCAAGGCCAGATATAGTTTCGGTCCACATAACAATTTGTCCTTTCTGACCAAGCAATTTATCCTTCCGCACGGTATTAAGCACATGGCGTTTATATGATGCTAAGAACGCTTAAGTTAGCATCCGTCGTTTAAAGTGTTTAGCAAAATAGTTAGACCTATTTAAGCAATGTTTTGCATTTTAATAAAGAGTTTTCAAAGCACTTCTTTCGAAGTGTTTAAGAAAAAATCATTAACCACCTATATAAAAACTATTTTGTACAAAGTAGAATGGTGCTCAAATCTTTTGAAGAAAATGTGTCATACTAAAAATAAGAGAAAGCGACATGCTAGCTAGACATATAGCGTTGTATCCTTATGATGGTGTATTTAGAAATAGGAATTAAGTGTGTTTTGGGATATTATTATTATTCTAAAATTTAGCTATTTAGGACTCATAATGGTATGGTGTAGCAATAAGAATTAGGGACATTTTATTTGTTTATTTAATATGAATTTAATTATTTTTTGGACTCATAATGGCATGGTGCGTGATTTAGAAATAGGCAGGAAGGTTATTTTTATTATTTCAAATTTAACCTTTTTTATTCATAATGGCATGGTGGGCAATTTAGAAATATGTGCGAGGGGTATTTTTGGATATTTTTTATTATTGCGAATTTAGCTATTATTTTTACTCGTAATGGCATGGTGGGTAATTTAGAATTAGGTGGGAGGGGTATTTTGGCTATTTTTATTATTCCAAAATTAGATATTTTACAAATATTTATAGGGGGGTTTGTGACTAAACTTTGCATAATGGCAGTGGTGGGTAATTTTCTATATTTATTTTCTCCGATTAACATGAGAATTTCTAGACCTTGAGAGCGAACGTGGTGGCTCCGTTTCGTGGTCAATTATATATATAATAGATATATGCCTAAACGTCTTAAGTTTTACTGTTAACTTAAGCACTGTTTAAGCATCCAGCACTAAAAATAAACTATTTTTATCGAGTTAATTTCACAATACTATAGGTTCTTTGATGAAACTATCGCAAAACTATAGATTAAGAGACAAACTCACAACACTGTAGATTTTGCACCAACTTTTTATCATAGAATTACAAAATTTAGATTGCTTGCTCTCATACTGTAAGGGCCCTGCTTGTCAGTATAAGAGAACAAGTTCCCTAAAATCTGTAGTTTTGTCATAAAATCAAGACAAAACCTGTAGTTTTATATGAAGTATAATCTTATGATAATTTTTTCACAAAGACTTATATCATTTCATTGTGGGTCTTATTGTCTCGGACTGATGCTGTCTTTTCGTCAAAGAATTTATATCGCAACCTCGATATCATGCTTGTTTCAGACTGATGAATCTTTTAATTTGGGAATGGGCGGAAATTTGCCATTTCAATAGGGTATTGGGCTGCTTTTACAAAGCAACTCAAAAATTATTTACTTTCCGAGGTCTTTTCTGAAAGGAACAGCAAGGTCAAACAACACCTACACATCATTACATTGATGTACCGCTATTACGGACGAGGTTAAGCAGCCACGCGGTTCGATAGAAGTCCTTTTCCTGACGTGCTCACCTTACCATGGCAACGCCAGAACCAGGATAGTGGCGTCGATGCAGCCAAGCTCGGCGTGCGCACCTTAACTTTCCATTTGGTCAGCTAGAACCAGCAAATATACGTGTTGCAGAAGCGATCAAAAGAAACAAATGTGCCACCAACATGGAATTTACCGAGGAAGAATACAGGCACATTCTGCTGCAGCTCATTCTTATCCAGCGATCTCTATTTATCACCTGCATCAAACAACACATCACAACATTCTGGTTCATTCTTGATTGTTCACAGGAGGCAAGCGAGGGTTTGGCTATTGGCACCGGCGTTCTCGGGCGCCAGCGCGAAAGTGCGTTCTGCCGCCAGTGGCAAATGGCGTCGCCGGCGCGCCCGTACCGGTTCCCCGCGCTGCCGGAGCAGGAGGAGAAGCAGGCCACGCGGACGCGGTGCACAACTCGGTCGTGCGGGACGTGCAGCGCGTCGGCGTTGGCGAGCTGCGTGGCGCTGTGCTGCTGCCCGTGCGCCGTGGTGAGCTGCCTCACCCTGACGCTCGTCAAGGCGCCATACGTGGCGGGCCGGCGATGTTTGGTCAGGCTGGCGAGGACTCGGCTGCGGAAGCCGAGGCGCGTCCGGGACGTGGACGACGACGAGCGGCTGCACGGCGAGCTCATCAAGGCCGCGGCTGTGATGCCGCGACGGAGCAGGGAGTGGGGCGAGCTGGCCCGAGCGGCCGCGGTCGGCGCCGACGGCAGGGCGAGGGTGATGAGTTCCAGGTCGGACCCGTCGGAGAAGGTGTGGATGGAGATGTACCAGGTTGGGCTCTGGGGCTTCGGCCGGCTGTCTTTCTCGCCGCCGACGACATGGGGAGGAGGCGATTCCGAGAAGGACGGCGACGATGCTGCTGAGTGAGACGTGCAGCAGTGTGCTCGCTTCAGAGCCGTGCCTTGGCCTGTACAGACGGCTTTTGTTTTTTGGGCAAATGACCTGTACAAAGTTTGCTGAACGTGAAGTGATGTGTGGACCGTGTGGATGCGTGGTGGATCGTGGGCTGAACTACGCCATGTCGGGTGCCAATGGCCAAGTGCCATGGTGTGTCTCGCGGATACAAAGGTTTGCATCAAAACAACTCACCTTTATTGCTGCATGAAAACTCTGTACAAGATTGCACACACTCTGCCCTCTGGGCTCTCTTCTTCTTCCCATCCTCATTCCTCAAGGACGGTCAAGAACGATCTAGCAGCCTAGCTATTGCTTCGATCCGTTCCGATTTCCACCTCTCAACTGATCAAGTAGCATCGACCATTGTGCAGATGCTTCCACGGCTTGCGGCGATCATCGCCCGTCAGTACCAGCGGTTTCACCCGTCAGTGCAAGCAAACCCAAGTAATCTGCCTTCAGATGCCGGCCTCTGCATTGCCTCCTCCTCGCACATTAGCTAGTCGAACGCGACGGAGTAGTAGGTGTCGTACGTGCACCTCCGCCTCGAGGACATGAGCCTGGCCAGCTTCCTCTTGCAGAGCTCGAACCTCGCCGGCCGGTCGCCGACGCCCTGCGCGGCTACCGCCCGGCTCGGCAGCCCCAGCTGGCGCTCCAACTCGGCGAACTCCTCGGGCCGCTGGATCACGTGGTCGTAGCAGATGTACCTCCCGCCGGCGGTGTTGTCGCCCATCGCCTCGAACGCACAGACGTGCGCCTCGGCCACCGTCTCCACGTTCGCCGTGGCAAGCAGGCCGTCGGCGAGCATGGCATGAGCGCCTGTAGCCATGTACAGCGAGTGTGTCAGAGTGGTGAATAACCGCTTGGAAGTTAACAGCATGTGTCAGGTCGGTGGCCAGTACGACGGACCTTTGAGGTACGCGATGGACGCGGTGGAGTTGCGGCGGCGGAATCCCGGTCCGGTGACGAGCGCGGGGCAGATGGTCACCAGCTTCAGGTCTCGTCCCCGGGCTGCCCTCCACGCCGCTTTCTCTGCTGCCGTCTTTCCAAGTGCGAACCACAGCTGAAAACGATGCATCACGTCACTAGATTGCTCAAGTTCAACAACGGGCATACAATATTGGTGGTAAATATGTTTCGACGACTGGGAGCGCTTATCAGTAGCTGAAACTGACAGGAGATGAGATCGGGTGTGGTCGTTTTCAAGGGTCTAAATTTTGGAGGGGTCACATTAAAAAGAATTCTTACTATTTAAAAGTACTAAACAAAGTCAAATTATAAAACTAATTTCATAACCTCCGTCTAATTCGCGAGACGAATCTTGAGGGTAATAATGTGGCGATTAGAAGATAGTTACTGTAGCATCACTGTAGCAAAAAATAGAGTAATTAGGCTCACTGGATTCGTCTCGCAAATTAGCACCCATCTGTCAAATAGGTTTTGTCATTAAACTAATCGAAATATTTCTAAATGTGAAGATTCTCTTTGATATGACAGGTCTAAAGTTTACATCACCAAGTACTTCACATAGAATTTTCTGGAAGATGGTTAGGTGTGTTGTCAATCATTGTAGTCTGATCATCGCAAACAGAAGGTTAGGTTTCTTTGATTTACTCACCTTATTGTCTCGGCAGAAGCTCTCATCGCTCCAGCAGTTCTCGTCGATGATGGTAGGGAACCGCCGGTCATGAGGGTAATTCTGCCTCCACACACATGCTAGCAAGGATGACGTGAAGACACACTTCCTGACGGACTCTGTCCTCACGCATGCTTCAATCACCCGCTCTGCTGCTTGGGCTTCTAAGCTTGCCATGTGTTTCTGTGTCAGAATCAGGAAAATGACGATGAAACTTTGCTCAAAAAATCTCATCCAGCGTGTATATCATTCATTTGCTAGTGATAAATATTTTTTCTTCTGAATTCAATATGAAGATCACCATGATTTAAATGATGTTAGTTCAATGACGCCAACAACAACAACAACAACAACAAAAGGATCTATGGAATCTCTGAAGTCAGAACTAAGGTATTGGAAAGAATTGCCTCCTGAATTTTACTACAATCAACATAATAAAAGTAGATACAGGCCAAATGTACATATGCATGCACCTCTGTTTTCTAGTCAGCTTTGGTGCGATAGAGCCATCACAAGGAGCTAAATGATATACATAGAGTGACACTATGGCGGTTCCAACCGCACCGAACCGCGAGTGGTTTTGGTGGTTGCATTGTCAAACACTAGTTATGGAAATCCCATCAGACAATGAAGCATTTCTGGTGCAATTGCAGTTACAGCCTACAGTAGATTTCTGGCTCTAGGTTAGGCGAACGAGTTGAACTTAAAAGCCTGCAGCTATCGCTGGCGTTCTGTCGACAAGCTGTGCTTCAAATCATAGGCGCATGCAGCATGCAACTCATGCTACTAGAACGGACACCGCTTCTAGACGATTGACTATTTTTAACCTAGTGAATGGAAGGCTCCAGTCCAGGTACCTCAATTAGTCAGCAGCTTTGCCTTGCCTTCAGATCGGGTGGAATGCCAAAATGTCAAAAGGTTAGGGCGTTAGGAAGGGTACGGCTGAAGGCGCTATGGACAATCCCTTTTTTTTTCGCACTTGGCGTTCCTTGTCTCAAGTAATTCCAGAAATGTAGTTTTGCGTCACAAGTCGTACTTGGTTTATTAGGCCACCAATCGCAATCCTTCTTCCAACTTAACGCTAATGTGTCTAGGCTGGTGCTAGATGCTGCAGACTTTCTACCACTCATCCTGCTTGATTACTTCTTCATGTCACTTTCTTTCCTTTGGCTTACTTGTTTAGGAAATCTTTTAATTTCTCAACTCGCGGGAATTTCCCAATCTATCGATCGACTGTAAGCGCGCTATCACTTTGTGGAAAATGAATCATAACCACCTTGACTTGTGAGGCGCACATGTACTCATATGTGCAACAGCAAGCTAGCGTGCTATCAGCACAGAAGTAGAAAAAGAAGCGGTAAAGTTTGTTTCAGAGGTTCTATCAGCATGGAAGTAGAAGAAGAAGCGGTAAAGTTTGTTTGGCTCACCGTGTAACCAGACATGCCCCCGGGGTCGACAAAGCCGGAGGTGTGGAACACGCCGGCGCAGCCGTCGAATGCACGGTGCAGGCTCTCGGGATCCATGACGTTGGCCATCACCGTCCACACCCCGTCCCGGCCGTCCTCGCCGAACATCTCCATCTCCCTCAGCTTGTCCATGTCCTCTGCAAATACAGGTCAAATTCCACGATCAAAACAAAATATGGAAATCGCCGCTGCTAATCAATTCAGTTCAGAACAGTTTCAATTTCAAAACCCTTGCGGCGTCTGTGCTGCTGTATCTCCCTTGGCAAAGGGTCTTTTGGGACAAGTTTTCTTCTTCGTCGTCTTTTTCCTTTTTCCGTTTGCACATCCTAATCTAACACAACGTTTCTTATCCGCAATGCCGCACACGAAGGGAACCAGAAATACCAAATCGCTAGTGGACAAACGCGTCGCGCTTCAGTGAAAGAAGATTGACGCACCCATTGTTGAGTTATCCAAATGGCCGGCCCATCATTGAGTAAAGTTGTCAGTTGAGGTGAAGCTTTCAGAAACCTAAAACCCTGTCCCTTGTTCACCACAACACTACTAGAAGTAACGATTGCTTTTCAAAAAGTTGTCAGGTTTGTTGAAAGAGAATTAGGGGCTGAAAGATTTTGGCTCGGTTAAAGTGCAGAGCCATTTCTTGTCCAACAATCTGTTAGCAAAGCAGAGTTGACCGATGACCTCATTAAAAATTCAAAATATGGTAGAGTGAGTTAGAGCACAAGTCAAAAACTAATCACGACTTAGCTTTTAGAAGATGCAAAACTAATCACGGTTTAACTCCAAAAACGAATGTGGTGCAGTTGACCTCAGAATTTCTTTGGTCGCGTCTCTGTCAGAAAACATGGTGCTGCCGTGGAAAATGCAGTCTGCTCTATGCTTGTGTTGTGTTTGGATTTGTGGGCTACTGGTAATCAGCCAGATATAGGCAGCAAGTGGACGAATCACAAAGAGTTTCAAAAGAACTTCGTTTGATCATCAGTTTCTGCCGCCAATTCTGAAGCATCTAATGGACCAGAGGCAGGGTTCGAGGAAACGATGCAGGCGCATGACACTGCGGACGTTAGAGGCATCGAAAAAATGTGCAGATTATTGCTACAATTTCAAAGTGGTCAAAGTTCAACTTTCGGTGGTGGTTCCGTCTTCCCCGCGTACGATTATTCTGCCCTTGATTCTCGAGTACCTGAAGGCATTTTTACCATTTTTTCATTGCGGCTACATGGACCATTTTTTGTTTTCAACTTCATGTTGATTTCGGTCATCTAGCGGGCAAGTTGATCAGGTCATTCAGGTATAGCCAAGGGAATAGGGAATAGATTACTATATTGCGGAAACTGAAAACTGCGTGCCACAGAGCCCCATGCTACTATTATATATGCTTGGGGGTGACTGTCACAACAACCACCAGATATTGATCCAGACAGGCAGTAACTCTACGTCGCTCTATGGCTAGTGCCTAGTGCTTAATGTGCGAGCTGGGGGTAGCCATGCACCAAACCATCCAACAAACCAAACAGACCCGTTGCAGCGGTAGGTAGCACGATGCCAATACCGCAGCAGCAGCGCGCAGCGCTCGCGGGGGCAGAGGAACTTGGACGGAAGCATCATCGTGCAGAAAAGGAAAGAGACCATTCAACATTGCACGAAGCCGTAATCGTCGAGGAACCAATGCTCAGCTAGATTCCCTAGAACTTGTGGCCGCGTCTCTATCGAAGGAGAAAAATGGACGGGGAACCAGAGAAAAAAAATGCCTAATCTGGACACGGCTAAATAAACACGTGATGAGTTAGTTGTTGACGACGTCAATGATGCAAAGCTGCCGCCCAAATTAAGCTTGGTAGGTTTTGCGTTTACCAATTGACTGGCGGATCGGATGGATGGTAAAATCCTGCCGATCGCGCGTGGTATAAACCGAGCGCTCACGCTTTCTGCGTGCGCGGAGCGAAAGCGACGGGGAGTTTTTTTTTTTTTCCAACTCCGGCCGCCCGCGCTCCACGGCGAGGTGCGTGAGCTGCGTGACGAGAACGATGAAAACAACGGCAGCTGAAGCTAGTCCACGCCTGCAGCGCGTGGGAGGCGAGGACAGGCGAACAGCGACAAGCGGCAACATGCGCAACAGGGCAGAGAAAGATAGAGAGAAGCAGAGCAGCAGCTGGGTTTGGGTAGGAGGTTGTTGCGAACCAGGGGGCGTTTGTGATGGCTGACTGACCTTGCGTCTCGAGCGCGAGGCGGACGGTGTAGCCGTGGCGGAGGAGGCGGTCGACGACGGCGAACCCGACGAAGGAGATGCCGCCGGTGACGCACACGGTGCGCGCCGCGGCGCCGCCGGGCTCGTCCCCCGGCGCGCGCTTGGCGCCCGCGTGGCCCGCCGAGCGGCGCCACCCCGCGGCCAGCAGCGAGGCGCGCAGCTCGTCCACCTCGGCCTGCAGGCTCTGCGTGCTCCGCAGGACGCCCATGCTGCCTGAGAGCGAGAGGAGTGCCCTGGTGGCCGCGCGCGTGCGCCTGCTCCTCCTCCTCCTGGCCAATCTCTCGTGTGGTGGAGTGGCTCGCAAATGTTGGCGCGCGGTGGGGTGGGGTGGGTCGGGTGGGAAGCGAGCAGAGGGGGACGTGGATAAATAGCTGAGCACACGAGGGAGGGAGGGCTCAGCTTGTTCCTGTCACGCGCGGGTGCGGGGGGCTTCGGTTTGGTAGGTAGGCTGCTTGTGCGTTGCCGCTGCGGGCCGCGTGGTCAGCGAGCTGAGCCGTGGAATGGACTCGCTGCCACAGCTCTGCCTTGGGCTTTACTTTTCTGTCAGGATGGGGTGCTCCCAGAACCGGGCGGGGGTAGGTGCGGTGAGCGGCGGAGATCGCTTGGCCATTCTTGCCTGACGGTCTTGGCTTGGGCAGTACTCCTACAAAGTTGACAAACAGAGGACGGGCACACATGGTCTCGCCAGCAAGTCTGTGCCAAGTTCTAATCGTGCGGGGTGGTGCCGTGGTGGTTGAATTGTTAGCTCCCCCAGCTCCCAATTTCCTCTTCTCGGTGTTCATGATTTTGTGAGTGGAAGCAGGCACATGATCGCTGAATCGCAGATCAGATCCCGATGTTCCTCTGTCAAACATACCACACAGTATTCCTACTCGTACTACACACTTCCCCGAAAGAATCATTCTCTGAGTCCCGCAGGTCTGTCGTCTCTGGATCGGCGCGAGTTTATTGGGTTGCTTCACGTGCCCGAGCGGCCGTTGGCGCGCCGCGGAATTGACTCACTGTGCGCTGCAGACGATCGACCGCAAGCATCTCGCCGGCGGCGTGTGTGTGCACCGACACGGGGGGAGACCCCCGATCCAACTGCCGCCTTCGCATATGGCAAGTCGATGGACGTTGCAAGTGCTGTAGGCCCCCGGGCAAAACAAATCTCCGATGCAGCCGGCACGTACCGCTAGTTGTTTGGACGGAACCCAGGCGTGTTCTCGATCCGATCGAACCGTATCCCTGACATCCCTGTGCCGGAAAAGAAACATTCTTCGGAGTAAGCCGTGTCAGGGTGCTCTTGATGGCGACTCGCCGGCCGGCACGCCTACCTTGCAGTTGGCGCCGGCGAGCGCTCAAGGCCAGGCAGCCGTGGACTTGAATCAACAACAGCCCAGCCACGTTCCCTTCTCAAATCTCAACTCCACATTTAAAAAAAAAAGAAATGGGAATCTCCGCAAGGATTGGCCGGATCCTCACCTCCATAAACAACACATCAGTAGTTGAGTCGTAAAGTGATGCGATGACGTATGTGGCGTGGCTGCTGCGAGCGGATCGCTCGTGCTACGCGGAGGAATAAACAGGCCGGGTCGTCGATAGCTGCGAGATGCATGCTGCCGAAAGCAACCGGGGGGGGGGGGGGCATGCTGCGTTACTCGTTAATTGTGGCTCCAGTAAACTGGCGAGGTGTGAGCACGACGAAAACATTCATTCGTGTAAATATGATGCGCTTAGCTGCGAGCCGTCCACCACATGAGGCGACCAGAATAATTTTAGCCTGCTCGCTTACCACGTGCCGTAGGAGTAGGAACAGCAGGACGTCAAGTATACAAGGCGTTATTGCTCCACTTGTAGCATAATACGGTGTATTTAAATGTGCGAATCGATGCTTAGCGGGGCGCGATCCACTAAATGAATAGTTTGATTCCAGCTTGTTTCTTTTTTTTGGCGAGGGAGATTCCAGCTTGTTTCTGACTGGTCAGTACAGGGAACTAGCCAGGTGACCTGCATTCGGTCTTTTATTTCTCTTTCTCCTTTTCTTTTGGGCTTTCTGCATCGCCCTGGTATTTCCCAGGTGTTGGCCACCGATTTTTTTCACCGTAGATCTCCAGATCGTGCGGCTCCGGCTCGTCTTCAACATCCAGCCGGCCAGCTCCCCCATGCCCCATCCCCGCCCCCACGTGCCACTACCCTGCCTCGGCGGGCTAGGGCCTCGCCCGAGCTCCGGGCGCGCGCCAAGGCAACCTCATTCCTACCCCCTCCCCGCCGCCGTCGCCATGCCCGCCCCCACCCCGACCCTGGCCCAACCACCATCTCCCCTCCGCCTCCGCCATCTCGCCCGCCATCACCACCGGGCCGGCCTGCCTTCCCGACCCCTTCTTCTAGGTCCGGTGACTCCAGTGGAACCCCCCAACCCCGAACCCTAACCCCAACCTGGGACACTAACCTCGACTCTCCCGCTCGCTGGCCTCGCCGAAATCTCGCCAGAGTCGGAGAAGAAGGCGAATCTCGCCGGATTTGGTCGCCGAAGCAGAAGAGGGAGAGCAGAGAAAATTCAGGTGACAGAGGCTTCTAAAACATCCGAGTACAATTTAGCAATCCCCTTTCTTTTTCATGGCAAGCAGGGGCAAAGCCAGGATCTATGACCGTCAGTGTCATTACGATTGTTTGAGGGTGTCATTAATAGTATCAACAGTGTTGAGTTGTAATTACAGCGAAATTATTGGAATCCGATGGTGTCAATTGACACCATGGCAGGCTGTAGCTTCGCTCCTTATGGCAAGGGAGTAAGGTTAAAGTAGTGCGGGGTAATGAGGCCAAGTTCTGATGAGAAAATATTTATTAACAAGTAAAGTTACAGCACAGGATCTCAAAAAATTAAAAGGACAAATTATTGTCATCACATGGTTCCTCCATCAATTCCTGGTCGAAAGTCTTAGCGAATCTCATACTACCAATGATGGAGCTTGAGGTGAAACTGAGGGTGGCCAAGCATCAAAACATAGCAAATTATAGATGGAATTGAGGGTGCAATTCCGATGCAAACTGAGTGTAGCTTAGATGGTTAGGTTTCTTATATAGATGGTTAGGTTTCTTATTGGTAAGATTAACTTACTTTTCAAATATTTGGTTTGACATGAGTGTTGCATTTACGATTAATTATTCTTTTAGCGAAAGATATTTTCTCCATCGAGAGCGAGGCGTCTATGTTGACTTCGTGAATCTCTAGATCAGTCAATCAATCTCTCACATGTGTTCGTGGGGGTAGGAGGATACTCGTAGATGTGTTCATAGAGGTTAATGCCCGAATATGTATGTGAATGTCTGTGTTTGTATTGTATTTTGAAATAAATAATACTCTCACCGTTTTTAATTATATGACACATTTTTCATTAAACTTTGACTAACAATATAGACTTAAATAATTATTTTTTAAATGCGAAATGGATATCATTAGATTCATCATCAAAAGCACTTTAAAATTAACTTATACACTTAGCTATTTAGATAAATATTTATAGATAATACAAATGATCAAAGTAACAAAAAAAGTCAATAACACCATATACTAAAAAACGGATGGAGTAGTTATCTACTCCATACACGCAGGGGCGGATCCAGCGCGGGGGGGGGGGGGGGGGGGGGGGGGGGGGGGGCGGGGCTCCAGCCCCCCCTACTGGCTGGCAGCCCCTTGTAGCCCCTCCAAGCCCCTCTTACATTTTCTTGGCAAAACAAGCTTGAAACAATGGAGTTTGGGAGAGAAATGAGGAGAGAAAGAGGAGGAAGAAGAGAGACAATGGAGTTCAGCCCCCCCTTGTCTTTGGCTCTGGGTCCGCCACTGCATACACGGCAATCCACATGGCCGTTGTAAATTGAGTCCCTCGATTCACTACAAAACTGATAACCGATTGGTTTGATTTGGTCCTAAATATTTGATTTTAAATCGCAATAACCCTTTTGACTTGGTCTATGTCCATTTAAAAAGAAAAACGGCGAGAGCTAACAAACAACCATCGGCCAGTTGTGCATGCTTCCACCTGAATCATGGGCATGGACTTGCTCAAGTCCCAAACAATTATCCGGCCAACTGGTTGTGAAAAATGTGAGACACATCTGTCAGGCTATCCGCGGATCGCACAACTCCTGAAAAGCTGTCACCACCAGCGGCAACCGTACGCCAAAGTTTAGCAATTCCCTTTCTTATATAAGCACACGGTTGCACACACAACAAAACAACATGAATAACGACACAAAACACCGAGCTAGCCCAACAAAGCTGTCACCTCGCCCGAACCGATCGAAGCGCACGAGCTGCCGCGCGCCACGTCCACCATCTCCTGAACCTGACCATCAAGTGCCGGTTTCCCTTGAGCGCATTGCGCGCCTTCCCTTGAGCTCATTGCGCGCCGCCCGTCTGTGGAACGGCCGGCGTGGCGTGCAACCCGCGGGGCCGCTTGGGTCGGCGTCGCGGATGCAGCTGGACTTGGTATATCTTCGCGGTGTACGTAGCAGCTGCTGTTCACTTGCGCGGGCTTCTGCGGCCGTGGCCGTCGTCCTCGTCGGAGCAGCCGAACTCGGCGGTGGAGAGGTCGTCCGTGAACGCCATCCGCCGGAAGAGCTCGATGTCCGCCGAGTACCGGCTGGAGTCGTACGCCGTGCTCTGCCCAAGCTTCACGCCGTTGGTCAGGTCCGACGAGGCGTCGTCCACGTCAAGCGATCGCCAAACCTTCCACACGACACAGTACCAACAGTTCGATCAGAATCGGCGAAAAAGCTAGTAGCACTGGTTGGGAGAGATTCACCTGCACTATCCGTGGTCTCTTGACGGCAGAGTGGCGCACGCAGGCCGCGGCCGCCTCCACCATGCGTCGCATCTCGGTCTTGGAATACCTTCCCTCCAGCGCGGGATCAGCGATCTCTCTGAAGTCGTCCGTATCCAATGCGTCCATGAGGAGAACCCGGGACTGCAATGTGGATTTGCGCACGCAGCAAAGTGAGCTAACCGTGGCGAAGTGACGCTGAGCTAAAAAGAACACAGATTTACCCATTCAACTAGGCTTTCTTCTCCCAGAGGCTGAGACGAGTCCACGGGCTTCCGCCCCGTGATGAGCTCCAGGAGCACCACACCGAACGAGAACACGTCGGATCTGTCAGTCAGCTTCCCGCTCGATGCGTACTCTGGTGCCATGTACCTGCAGTTGAATGTGAGCGATAATTCAGAGATGGAGTTGGCAGAAGTTATGGGCTATATATACACCCCCAATCTTTGTTGTCGGACCAGCATTTGCAGTAGACTGCATAATCTGCGTCAACTTACCCGAATGTGCCCATCACGCGCGTCGATATATGCGTCAGAGAATCGTTGGTCAGTTTAGCAAGCCCGAAATCTGCAACCTATCCCCCCACAATCATAACAAACAAATCCATCATAAGTACAGAAATTCAGAATGGAACATTTGGGACGGTGCATCTTGTACCGCAAAACCTTTGCATCGAAGGCCTCGTCTAGAAGAATGTTCGCCGACTTGATGTCTCTGTGTATGATCCTAGGATGGCCTGCATGTATGAGATAAAAAAAATGTTAGCTGATGAATGGACGTCTCATGGTGAACTGATGTCACGTACAGTCTTCGTGCAGGTAGGTCAATCCCCGCGCTGCTCCGATCGCAATCTTCATCCGTTTAGGCCAGTCCATCACCGGAAGCCCTTTTCCTGCTCATCATATTTTACATTTAGCACATACACGTCGCTGCACAACATCCCGTGGATAGACATGGAAAGCTGACCCACCGTGCAGGTGGTGCTCGAGCGTGTTGTTGGGCACGAACTCGTAGACGAGGAGTCGGTTGTTCTCGGTGACGCAGTAGCCGACGAGCGTGACGAGGTGCCGGTGGTGGATGCGGCTGATGATGTCCACCTCGGCGCGGAACTCCTTGTCGCCCTGGCCGCTGCCCACCTTGAGCTGCTTCACCGCCACGCGCCGCCCGTCGCCAAGCGCGCCCATGTACACCTTCCCGAACCCGCCCTCGCCGATCACGTTCCCCGCCGCGAACCCGCCCGTGATGCCCACCAGCTCCTCGTACGTGAACCACGACTTGGACCCCGAGAAGTCGTACGAGTTCGTCCCGCTCGGCGACGACGACGGCACGTAAACGTCCGGCGACACCAGGCCTGCACACATGCACGACTGTATGTAACGTACAAAAAGGCATGGATGAGCAATGCAGACGGGGTATGGTCACTGACGTTCCGGCATGACGACGTTGCTCTTGCGCTTCCTGCTGCGGTTGTTGAAGCACACGCATATGAACAGCGACGCCAATGCCAGGATGAACCCGGCCACGGAGACCCCTATGACCGCGTCGGTCTTCATGTTGCCGCCTGATGGGCCCCGAGGAGGGGGAGCCAGCGGCGGTGCCGTCGCTGCCGGGCTCCGCCACGTGACTGAAGGAGTCCCCGAGGCAGGCATGATCACCGTCAAGGCCATCGGTGGAGGCAGCCATTTCGTGCCAGAGGAAGGAGCCCCAGGGTCCGGAGGTGCCTGAGCGGCGGTGGATGGCGGCGTGCCCGGCGTCGTTGGCACTTCGTGCGGCGGCGGCGGAGATGGTGTCCCTGCGGCAGGCGTGGAAGCTGACGATGCATTGGGGGGAGGTGAGGAGGGTACATTGGCCGCTGTGGGCTTCTCTGAGGACTTCTCTGAGGACGGGGGTGGTGGCGATGCCGGTGGCGTGCTCGATTCCGTAGGCGGCGACGGCGGTGTTGATGTCGCGGTCGCCGGAGGCGAAGAATTCGGAGGTGGCGACGGGGGCGACGTCGACGGAGAAGGGGGAGGAGGCGACTGTCTTGTCGGCGGTGGCGATGGCGGAGGCGAAGCCGGAGGAGGTGGGGACGCTGCCGGCGACGTCTCCGGCGGGCGCGACTCGACCGGTCTGCCAGGCGTTTTCACCATAGATTGCTCGAACGGCGGCGACTGGCTGCTGTTGCGGCCTGAAGGTGCAGGAGGTGGCGGGGACGGCGTCGCCGGTGGAGGCGGGGATGAGCGCGGAGGCGGCGACGGTGTCGGCGGCGGTGGCGACGACGCGGACGCCTTCGGCGGAGGTGACGCCGACGAGTCCGGTGGCGCCGGCGGCGGCTCTGGCGGCCCCCCCGCGGGGGCTGAGGCCAAATGCTCGGTCGATTCCATGAGTACGCGCGGCATCACGGCGCCGCGCGCTCAGCTGTGTCGTCGTCGTCGATGCCGACGCGTTCCTGGGGAGCCTTCAGGTGCAGGAACACATGGCATCCCTCGCACGCGTCGGGCTCCGGCGGTGGCGGCGGCCGGACCTCTCAGAAAAGCGTGGGTAAGCGTCGGTCCGGCGGCACGTCGAGCTAGGAGGCAATGGAGACACCGAATGCGCCTCGCCGTGGCAAGAAGACGGGCGCGGTGTATTGTCCCCGTGCCGTTTTCCGTTTTTCTTTTTCCTTCTCCGTAATTTGTTTTTTTTTCGCTTGCTTTTCTTGGACGGGTGGCGGTGGTGCAACAGAGCAGCGGCAGGGGGCCGTCGAGAAATCAGGGTGGCCGTACGAGGAAACCGGCGCCAGCTTGATTGTTTTTTGAACTCACGAGGAAGACAATGCGATGGCACTGATCAACATAAAAGTACTGCTTGCTGCTCACCTCTCTCTCTGTGTAATGTTACGCATGCCAAATTTAGGTACACGCAGGTGGGACTGAAGATGTGCAAATGAGAATGATTCGGCAAATGAATTGTTTTTGCAAATATGAGCACAACCTATCAGAGAGAGAGAGAGAGAGAGAGCCTACTATCTCGAATTAGTTTGCAAAGAGGGAAAAAAAAAGAGAAAAGGTTGAAAGTGAAGTAGCCCAGTTTTTTTTTTTTTGAGGAAAGTAGCCCAGTCTTAGTGCGGCCGAGATATATATTTCTCAGATTTTGAACGGACTTGGACCATCTGTGAGGTTTTGAACGGGTTAAGTTGGGCTTGCGTGATGACCGCCCATATACTCTCAGTAGAATGCTTCATTCAACACACAACCCAAACAAAAAAAGAAAAAAAGAAAAAAGTACAAAAAAAAACCCACTTGCTACTCTAGAGGTTTGTAGACTCACCTAAAAGCTTTTTTTGTGACAGTCTCTCTCTGCAATTGTCCATTTGCTTTTATATACCCTCTTAATAGCTTTGTCTGAATAACGTGGCTCTTTTATGGCCTCTAGGTTTACTTTAGTCGCTTCACAATAGCGTAGTTATCATCTAATCGGATGTTACATAATAAAAAATATATTATTCTAAATGCGTTCAAACTTAGCCACAACACTGTAAACAAAATAGAGAAAATTAAACCTTTAGGTTCCGACATCTATGTTATTTAAACAGTACTATCAAACAATAGAGAGGTACGATAGACTATCCGGAGCTGCATTGAAGATCATACAAGAGCTACGTCAGGAGAGAGACAGACACATAATTTCTTATAGGTCGGTATATGAAAAAACCCTAACACTTTTTGCAATTTCCCCAAAACAAAGTGAGGTAAAAAAAAACATTCTGGAAACTTACACACGTTTTTTCTTTTTTAATTGACTTAACGTGAACACATGCGGAATTTAAGTACACACCCAGGATAAAAGTTACGCATGGGTCAAGTCAGTACCTTCTTTCTAGATCCTTATGCAGCTTTGGATAATTAATTTTCCACTTTCTATGGAAGAAGCAATTCCATTTTTACGAAATTCAAATCTAACAATCTCGTGCGTCAGGTGTCACATCGTACCGGGCTTGCTAATAAATCTACCATGCGAGTACTTGTAACGTCACGTGTTTTGGCATATCCTTGCGCTTTGCCCTTTTCTTATAATCTAGAACAATGCCATCTCTCTCAAAGAAAAGAGAAACACACTCGAATGTCAAAACGGCAATTAATACACCGGTGTTTCCGTTTACTTAAGTCTTAAGCAGGAAACGAAGTATCATCTATGGCCTTGTGGGTGACCTTGGAGGGTCTATAGGAGTGCACGATAGACCTTTACGTTTTCAGCGTATCAAAAGTTCTAGAAGGCAGCTAAAAAAACGTTATAAAAGATTTTCTTTATTTGTATCCAGATCCAAGTCTTATACTTGCTAGTAATTCCCAATTGGATTGGACTTTCAGTCAGGACCCGGGTGCTATACTCCTGCACTTGGCTGTAGCTGGCTTCCACCTACAGCTGCGGAACGCGAGTCAAGCAAACCCTCAGAAGCTTCCTGCTCCTTGGCACCCAAGCAGGCCTGGTCTTCATCTAGAAGGAAGCTCGTTGCTTTAGGATCAGAAAAAGAGTGTTGTTCCGTTCTGGGACCCACCGCTTGGCCCACGCCTGCCTGCTTATCCATTCTATTGACCCGCTTCATGAGGGTTTTGTCGGGTTCATCGTAGTTTTCCTGCAGGTCAACTCATGAGACTTGCCACTAATTCGTCAAGCTTGACGGTGAAGAAATGAGTTGCCTTGGCTGTTTCGACGGATTGGCAGGTAGATGCAACTTGTTGCACGTAGCTATCAAGTTGATGCAAACCGGCAGTATTCCGACCTCCTTTGCGACCGCATTTTCCGATTCCGCCGCGATCGGCACGACCATGCGGAACAAGTTTATTCTCCAGCCGATCATGTATTTTTGTGGACTCAGTTTGGTCCGTCCCCCCTTTGCCAGAATGCAGAATCCATAGAATAACACCTCCTCGTTCTAGAAAAATGCGGCCTCTTTAGTCTTTTCCTTGTTATAGTACATGATGGTTAGTATTTTCCATTGTGAGTAATGATGGGCACCGCTTCTAGTAGCATTTCTGCACGCGAGAGCAGCCTGCGGCAGCAGATGCATTGTATTGTGGCCGGGTTGGAACGAACAGAACATCCATCCCATGCATGCAGCTCGCAGCCAGGGGCAGAAGAAATATTCATCAGTGCCTGACGGGTGGAACGGTGGAAGGCTTAAAGCGGTCGAACTCTAGCAAGTGACTGCCGGAAAGTGAACTTGTGGAAACCAGCATGACAGCTTTTTTTTTTTTTTTTGGCGACTGAAACCAGCATGACACTGACATGCAGAGTGCTCGCGTTTATCGTGAGGAGGCGGGGACGTCGGAACTCGAAAGCAGAGCTGGCGCCGTTGTTAGGCATGGTGGATTGGTGGCCGCACTTACCCCCTTAGCCGTCTGCACCATCATGTGCCGTTGTGAACCTTTGTTGGATCAAGTGTTTTGGGTGTGAGGCGTGTCCTCCCCCGTGCGTGCCCGTCCGGGACGAGAAGAACCAAGCGCAGCTGCGGAGTGCAAAGGATTGGGCTGCATTACGTCACGATCGTAACTGACTGAGTTATTGTCCTGTCAGCGAAACTTTTGCAAACGTCTGTGTTTGCCATCAATCTGTTGAAACTTTTGGGTGCATCAAATCACAGTGATGGATCCGAACTTTGAAACCACCGGAGGATCAAAGTGATCAACAGATACGCGTGCGTGGTTAATAACGGATTTGACAGTATTCGCGACATGCATGGGCCGCGTGCGGCATGCGTTCTACCACGACATACCTTCGCAGTTCACTTTACTTGCACGATAGCACGGCACGCGCTAGCTTCATTCAGAAGTTCAACGACTTTATATCTCTGGAGATTGAGCACGATCTGCTCATTTAACAGTTTTCAACGAAGCCATGCCACTCATAAATGGCAAAAGGACCATGCATGCGTCGGATGAAAGCTCCAAACGCGCGCGGTGAGAAAGATAGAAGTTGCTGGCCTCGTGCAGTGCTTGCGGCCAAACGAAGCCTGTCCTAGGAACCGTTAATCCGTTATGCTAACGCGCGCGAGCTGCGTCCACACAAACTCAGAGAGCCGACGCGTGCAGAGGTGGCCAAAACGAGCGAAGCTCCCAGCACACGGCGAAGGAAACCGGATCATTGTTGCTGGAACTTACCGCGCGCGATTGCGGACGTACCGGCTAAAGGTCCAAACGCTCAGGCGTCGTCCTTCCTTCGGAAAAACCGACGCGTCACGCATGCACGGCACCGGCAGGTTCGCCGCTGCCACCCGGGCGCGCTCGGTTCGGAAGCGTCAAATTCTCTTTTCCAACGATGTACCTAGGCTCGAATCCGGGACGGCCGTAACGCCCGCTTACCTCATGGCTCGTGCAACGCAGGGAATACGCGGCCGCGCTACTCGTGGACAAGAGAATTTGACGCAGCCCGGGGCTGTGGCGCGACGACACGTACTTTCCCGCCGTCCCTGTCCATGGCGATCGCTTCTGTTCACGCACCGCCCGCCACCGCCCACCGCCACAGCGCACCTGCCCGAACTCCCAAACTCCAATTCGTTGTCAAACCTATATCGTTGCAAAGCAGAGTACATGGCGACCGAAAAGCATCCCGCGTGTCAACACAGAAAGCACTGAGGTTACGATGCGGAGTTAGTTTTACAACATTTGTTTCATGTTGCGTATCTCCATCACGTGTTTGTTCCTCCAGAAGAAGATACGGCGACTCGTGATTATCAAACGCACCGCGTGCTGCAGTGCGCGAGAGACAGCATATGTTGTTTTTCTTTTCCCTTCTTTTGATATCAAGAGAAACAGCAAGTTGATGACAGTTCGTGCGCCATGGCACTCATCCACCAATAAATCTGGAGCGTAGCCATACGAAATCCCACGTGTGCGTGAGCTTTATTCGATCCAGCCCCCACACTCCGCGGGATATCGGCGGCCGACCGAATAGAATAGCAGGTGCTTGTTTCTCAAGCAAGCGCGATCTCGGCGGAGCAAGGTGGTTCGAGAAAGGAGTATCAAATATCCTCCCAAAGACGTGTAAACCCGGGGAAAAATAGTAAGAACTCGGCCATGCGCACACGCATACGGAAGCAACGCAACCGCCCTCTCCAAGAAACGAACCCGGCCCCCGCGTGGCGTGCCTCACGAGTGACGTTGTACGGCAGCGCCTCCCAATCAAGTTGGCGATGCGCGGCGAGCCTGATGAGGCCTTCCAGAAGGTCGCCTTCCTCTACCGGTTCCCGCTATTTAAACGCCGCTCCGCCATCCCCAACCAACTAGCAGTTGCCCCTACTTGCTTCCCTCCCCACCTCCCTCCTCTCACTCCGATCTCAAGAGAGCGAAACGGAGCGGTTGAAACAAACAAACAGACAGACAGACGCCATGGAGGACAGGCCCGGTGGCCGCCAACACGAGCCGACCGTCGCCAGAGCGGCCGCGCCGTCCGACGACGAGGAGTCCGACGGCGAGTTCGAGTTCCCCTTCGTGAGCCGGGATCCCGCGCCGGGGTGCGGTGCCGCGCCGGCGGACGAGCTCTTCGCGGGCGGTCGCATCCGGGCGTTCTACCCCGTGTTCGGCCGGGTCCTCGACGGCGGCGCCGCGCCGGTGCCCGAGCCGCCGAGGGCGCCGCTGGGGCGGCTGTTCCAGCTCGAGGGGTCGCGGACCTCCTCCGTCGCGTCCACCTCTTCGTCGTCCTCGTCCTCGTCGACGGACGCTGCCGCGGGCGGAGAGCTCGACGGCGCATCGCCGGAGAGCTACTGCCTCTGGACGCCCGGGTCGTCGCCGGCGTCCTCGCCCTCGCGCCCGCCAAGGAAGAGCGGGTCCACGGGGTCCATGTCGCGGTGGCGCCGGATCGGGGAGCTCGTCGTGGGGCGCAGCCACAGCGACGGGCGCGAGAAGTTCCTCTTCCTCTCCGCGCCGTCGTCCCCGGCCAGGGAGCACGCCTCCAAACCCAAGGCGAAGCAGCAGCAGCCAGCGAGAGGAACCAAGGCCGCCGGCGCCAAGACCGAGGTCGACACGGTCGCCGCGGGCCGCCGTATGGGCGGCGCCTACGGTGGCGCCAAGGGCTCCCCCGGCGCGCGGCGCACGTTCCTGCCGTACCGGCAGGACCTCGTCGGGCTCTTCGCCAACGTGCACGGCCTCAGCCGGAGCCACCCCCACCCGTTCTGACCCCACGACGCGTCGTCGCTCGCGCCTGCACCGCACCACCACCGTGGAAGACCCGTTCCGAACGCCGGATTTCAAGCTTGGATTCGCGATTTTGAAATTTCGAAACATTTGACTTGGAGCATCCAGCAAACTTTGGTTTTGTGAGAGTGGTGTTCAGCAAGTCAAAAGAAGGTGGTGTGAAGTCAGACAAAGCAGGGGAAATGTGGGGCCCGTTTTATGGATTCGGCACGGCATTCGGCGTACGTATAGTCGGTGCGGTACCAATCAAGAATCAATCCTTTTTGTGGACGTGGTAGGCGAGTACATACGGACAAGTTGAGAAAAAAAAAAGGTTGTTTGTGTCTGTACATATGGCAGTGTAAAAGATGTATATTGGACAAGTACATAGGTATATTTTGAAGGCATTCACAATTCATTCACGAGCTTCCTCGTGCTCGCCGTGCGCCGTCACTATCGTGTCATGCGGGCACAATAGATTCACAATTCCCTTGGTTTGCTTTCTACGGTTTGGTTTCTCCCCGAGTTCAACCTCTCCGTATGACCGTTGGAGTTCTTTTTCACTAGAAGCATAAGCAATGTTACACTTTTTTTCCCTTGAGCAAACTTGATTATTCAGCTCCCAGTAAAGTAATGGACCGACGGCACTGAAAAAGTTTTCAGCTGAAATTCGGTGAAAATCAATGAACTTTGGTGCTATGGATCACCGCCAGTATTCATTGTTACAGGCCTGTTTTGTCAAATTTAATTATCTTGGTCATTTTGCATCAAAATTTGAAGATTCTGGACTGAACTTCAATGATTTGGCACAAGTATTTTTTTTTAATCCAAAATTTCGAACACTGACTCACAGTGAGGTTAATCTTCAACCTCCATTCAGCTTCAGCATGTACAATAGTTAGGAAAAAAAAAGAGACAATTGCATGCTCCGTCTCCTTGTTTGCTCACAGCTGACCAGTGGCCTTCCTCTACCTAGCTTGACTACGCTAATCCGGTCCACTAGCGGCTTCGCTACTATGACCATGGCAACCGTTAATTAAAAATAAAAATATATTGTCTTCTAAATTCGAATCAATAAAAGGCTTCTTTTACCAATTGAGGAAATGTAATGTCAAAGACTGCATGGAATGTCAAACATATAGCTTATTTTTCTGTCATGGGATTTGTCATGCACCTAAAGATACTTATTGAACGATTCATCCATCTTTATTGAAAGATTCATCCTGTCCAAGACACAAATAAAGGGAGACTCTGAACGTCGAGTGGACCGCATTCGTCCGAGTAAAGACGATCTGAAATATGTCTGCTTCTGAAGGCTCGTCTGTTTTTAAGTTGGTTTCGACCTTTGCTGATATGTGAGCCGGATTTCCGCTTCTGGCACGGCAGTGTAGATGTTACATCCTCGTCACCCTGAGAGAGCGAAAGAAAGAAAAAGTGCAGAATTAACATCTTACAAAAGATATTGTAATCTGTCCGCGATCAGTATGCGAAAACACCCAATCGGTAATCGATCTAAAGAAGTGTTAATGCCCGACAGAGAGATGTAACGGCAAATGACGAACGCAACATTGCATTTCCATGACGTATGAATCCGTAGGTCCAGAACTCATCACAGGGGTGACCTATATTGCAGTAGTAGGTCAGTATTTGCACGCTCCGCGGTTCCGGTCAGGAGCAGCAACGAAAAAGCTCGAGACGTATTCCCAGTCCCTGACAGCTATCTCGGTTACGATTGCAACAACGAACCAAACGCAGAGCATTACAGGCGGAGTTGCCTAACTCCCAAGCACCTAACAGTAGAGCTCTGGCTGCGTAGCTCTACGTTGACGCCCCTGCTGCTTTCTACGCCAACCCGTCATTCTCCCCTCATCGCGGGCATGATCGCTTGACCGGACTTGTCCACCAGCAGTTGCCTGGAACAGAGGCAAGTGTCAACGCATTGTAGGTGCAGCGCTACTTGTGTTAACAAGACATTGTCAGCACTTAAATGTGCCATTAGTCAGACGACTTGCACTGTGCTTTTCTGAAAGCAGAAGGTTGGCTTTTGTACTTGGACAAGTCAGCTTACGTTAACACTAGATCTAAGCTATAACGTGTCCCTGGTTTGCGTTTTTTTTTTTTTTTGAGATGCCCTGGTTTGCGTTTGGTATCATGCAGGTTAGGTTTTGCGCTAGTTTTCGACTGGTGAAAACTCAAAAAATGACGGAAAGGGCGCGTGCTGCACCGGATTTATCAGAACTTGTCAACAGAGTGAACAGGCGGGTTCGCAAGTTCAGGGATGACAAAAGCACGGCTGTGGTCTGTTCTCCCGTTCTGCTCTGTGTTCGTCAGATCAGACTCGCGGGCTGATTCAACGGCGGAAAGCTCTGTTCCACGCGTTCGCACAGTGCCGCGGAGCAAGGAACATGTCGTCGCGTCTCCTGCTTTTACACTGGAGTGGAGCAGCAACACGTCAGGTTGATCTAGTGTCAGTTCCTTTTTGGTGCAGCACGTACTCGGCGATGTGCGATGTGAGAATTGTTCAGGTTTCAGACTCACCTAACAGCCTCTCTTTGTTTCGTGTGATTTGTTTAGACTCCATTGTGGTAACACTTAAAGTACGGTAAGAGAAGTCAGAAATTCATTTTTTTTTTGGCAAGTTCTTGCGTTTGACCGACAGAAGTCAGCCCTTGTTGTAGTAGTATTAACGTTGTGAACTGAGATGATAAGGAAAACAGCTAATAAGGACAAACACCGGTCAGCGAAGCGAGTAAAAAACTGCCGGGGTTGAACATCCGACTCCCCGCATGCATCTTTGAATTTTAATCGATTTTTTATCATCCGTGTCCTGCTGAGGATCTGCGCATATGCGCTTTCACCAACTTACAGCTGCTTCACAAGGTCTGTTGATTGCCTACATATTTCCATGTTCCAACTTGTTCGTTGTCTTAAACAAACTGCACAACCTACTCAGTTGATGTGTACCCAGGGTTAACTTAAACATTGGTTGCTGGTGAAATAGAGTTCGGTTGACAACGGTAGACAAGAATTGACAGCGCTAATTTTCTTATGTTTGTTGGCTGAATAGAGTTCGGTTTAGAACGTTGTTTCAGTTATTTGCACCTGCATTAAACCCTTTTTTTTTCTGGCTTGAAATTTTGAAACAGAGAGCACTCAAGTGTACACTGGGAGTCTGAGTTGCGCTAAGCACTAAGGTTTGATACTCCTTGAACAAAATAGAGAGAAAAAAGCAGCAGTTTCTGAAAAATATGTAGTGCTGTATCGAAATAAGGCATACTGTACATGGATTAGAAACCATGGAAACTGGGAATGACAAACGGGCCCTACTAGTTGGAGCCGCTTTCTGGTAGAATTCAAATACTCGAGAGTAGATTGGGCTTGTCGATCAGGGTACCCGGGCTTTAAAATGGGCCAAATGCCAACTTTGATTTGTCAGTTTGACATCCATTCAAAAGCTTCAAAAGAAGCCTCAATTGGCTCCCGGAAAACTGAAAGGAACAGAGCCGAGTCAAAACATAAGCTATACATTTTTTTTTTTGCAAACCGCATAAGCTATACATTAGTTTCCTTTTCACAGTTCGTAGAAAAATCATACATAATGGTGAATTGGTGATCCGTGAATTGTGTTATATGGATTTTGTCATCAATTATTACTACCTCATCATCGGTATTCTTTTACTATCATTTTCAGTTGATTATTTTCGTAAGGACAATCATGTGTAATGACTATATTATCCCAGTCCTTTGCAAAACTAAAATTATTATCCCTTTATCATCGGTATTTTTTACATTATTCCAGTTGATTGTTGTATAACGATAATAATGCATAATTTATAAACTTATATATGTATATTTTGGACTATTTTCCGTAATGATAATGGAGGATGGTTTTTAAAGTAGACTTGTTTTCCACATTGACAACTGTGGGTAATTTTTAAAACATATGGAGGGCATACCATATTTTTTTCATATTGAAGTGGTGAGTAATATTTTTTTCTATAATTAATGTGGTAATTTCTAGCTCTCAACTGAACCTGGTGGCTTCAGACAAATAATAAGTTAACAATTAGGATGGCCCGTGTGGCGAGTATCTATAATCCGATTAGTAGTATATTATATTGATTGTCTCGTTATTCTTATCTTATCATCTTTATTTCTTACCAGTATTCATTTATTATCGATTATTATAAAGGCATAATGGATAATTTATGGGTATTTTCCCTATATTTTGTAATGGCAATGATAGGTAATTCAAAAGCATGTTTAGGGTATTTTGGGCTAGTTTTTTTCATAATGGCATTGGTGAGTAATTTGGAACGTATGGAGGAGTATTTAGGCTATTTTTCATATAGGGGTAATTTCTCTCTGGTTTTCTCTAATTAATGCAATCAATTTCTTTCCTTGAGAGCGAAGGTGGGGTTTCTTTTTTTTCCAAATATTAATATAATAGATAGATAGGTATATAAATAGATTTCAACAAAATTGTATAAAGTTTGTACTCCTTAGTTCCTACACTCAGACTACCTAAGAGAACAAGGGTCTTTCATCCAAAAATAAATGCAATGAACGCGGGACCGCTGGGGCTTCAAAAAAAGAGAGAGAGAGAAAAAAAAAGCAAGGGGGGCTTAGTAATTTAGCTCCAAAAATACAAACAGTCACTAATTTGCATATACTAGCGAGAATCTCGGTCAGTGATACTCAGGACGTCTGCATAAGCTGAAGTTAAGGCACACTCAATAGCGACGGTTTTAACGTGATATGCACACACCGTACTCACTTTTCAGTTTATTCGCCTGTAGAACGCGGCAAATAGCCGATTGACAGGTAGCTACAGCCGCATGCATGATATATAGCGTCACAGATTTTTTTTTCTCCAAGGGACAAGGAGCAAATGACAACATAATTTGTAGTCTTCTCCTTTCCCGGTTCTTGTTGTCCTCGTCGAACGCTGTCTGGACCTGGAACAACGGACTCGGGATGCTTTATCGTGTCGCCAAGATGAGCTCATCCTGTCAATTCTCTGGTCAACCTTCATGTGCGTGGCTCCATCTGCCACGGCGCTGCGAAGGGTAGTATAAGTAGCGCCCAGATGCGCAAGTTGTCAAACTGGTGCCTCTTCGGCATCGGCAATCTCTTGTGGCAAGCTGTGTTCTTATTTCCCTCGATCGGTCGCGCGGGCATGGAGCGATCGCGTGCCAGCTGGTACCGAGAGCTTGGGATCGGAGTCCGTCAGGAAATCGCAGCGGAGTATGGTGGCGGGGATGAGAAAAGGTACATGCGCACTCGACTCGATCTGTATCCTGAAGTATATGCAGTTCCTTCTTCTCCATAGCTGTAGCAGGGAGATGCGTAGGATCTCATGTTCTTGCGAACTGCCTCGTGGCACCCGCTCTACCTCTACCAGGCAACTGGCTCGCCGTAGTGCTAGTGTGCTTTGATATTTAACAGAGGACTTGATCATAAACGATTTCCAGCTATCCTGCGCTACCTGTACCTGCAACCGGGCGTAGTAGTTGCAGTGGACAATAGAAGGTTCGAACAGTGTGGAAAAGTGACCATGGGGTCAGGTCAGATCAGATCAGAGGAGGAGAAGCCGTTGATCACAAGTTGAAGAAATTGCACATGAATGAATTATATATCAGCCAGTGTAATCGCGGTCTTAAGCGCAGCTCTGCAAGCTTTTCCACGTTGCTTCACAGTAGAAATATCCTGGCCCAATATTAGTACGGGCCAGGCCTTATGAAAACCAAAATAGTGGTGGGCCAGTTTTCGTGTCGTCCTATAGCCTGAGAAGGAAGTCCATCAAACGGGAGGGCCCGGCCATGACCCAAGTTGGTCGGTCACTATCCAGGCCATTTCGCTCCTGGAGAAAAACCGAAGCAGTGAAGAGAAGATGAGCACTCGCCGCAGCTGCTCCTGCTAGTAGTAGTAGAGCCTAAGGACGACCGACGTGTCTCAACCTCCAGCACGGGTTGCATTCTTCCAATCAAGATCACGCAATGAATCCGACAGCACCTAATCGCCACCAGTCCATCGGCCCGGTGATTAATTAAGGAGACGGCAGCCACACCTGCGCCGCCCGTGGCCGCGACAAAAGACAGTCACCGGCGCCGATCGAGTGAACCCTGGTCACACACTTTTGCCGTCGCCAACGGTAATCAGCTGCAGCCAGCCCAACTTCCAACGGCGAGCGGAGCGGCCGCTTCACATCCACATCCGGACATCCCACCCCAGCCGGACGGACCATCCAATCCACCACAACAGCAGCGCGCGGACAAATGCCTTTCGTTTTCCCGTCCCAACCCGCCACCCGCCCGCGCTTGTGGCTCAGCGCGCGGGCGCGGGCGCTCATCCGGCGCGACGCGGCCCTCGCCACACGGTGGCGCGGCGCGTTATCCCGAGCCCTATCCCGTCCCGTCGTCTCACCCAGCCCGCGACGCGAGTGGCGTTCTGGCGGATGAGGCGCCGAGTGGCCCGCGTCCACCGGCCCGGCCGAGCCGCACGTCTCGTCGCCACGCGGCAGCTATTCGCTAGCTGGCGCCCGGCGTGGCCATACACGTAGCAGCGGCGGGCCACGGGCTGCAAGCCTATAAGGGCGCGGCACGGCATGGCGCAAAGCATGTCAAGATTCGCCAACGTAGCCACCGCCCGCATCGTCGCCTGCAGCCTCCGCACCCCGGCCCCTTCCAACAACTCCGCCCGCCCCAACAATCTCATGAGTAGCGCGCCCGTGTCGGCTACCCCCGCCGCCGTCGTCGTAAGTGCGCTAACTACATTGCGTTCATTCGTCTGTCTGTCATGCATCCCTGCACTATGCATACTAGCACAGTTTTAGCTCTTTCATTGGCTTACGGTAACCACAACCAACTTTAATCTGGCACGTCTGCATGTCGTTTCTCTTTCGGGCATGCAGTACGGCTCACCCACGCGTCCACACGAAACGCACTACTGCATGCCAGTATGCCGCAAATCTTTCCTCCCATAATCTAGGAGAACGAACGGTAAAGCAAAGACTTTCTCTAGCTAGAAGTGTCACACACAAGCTTACTGATCTCCTCTACCAAAATGCATCCTTCTTTGCCCCGCACTATTGCGGTAACCAAAGGTCAGCTCTGCAAATGCTGCGGCGGACCGTAACCTCAAGTTCTCCAATTTTGTGGGGACCAATCATTGAGTGTAATAAAGATCATTTTCACATTACTTTAATCGCCTTTCCATCAGGAGCTATACATGTCAACCACGGAACCACCTCAATAGAATAGTGGATAATAGAGAGGTTTCCAAAGGGGAGGTGGCCAACGACAGTGCTAGTTTATAAGACAACAAGTTGGCTTTTGAGTACAATAATAATTCAACGCCCCCAAAAAGTCTCAAGCCGAAAGATGGAAGCTTCAAGTACGGGAAATGACCTTTCCCTAAAGCGATAAGCTGCTAGGTGGAGTACTTGTCCCACCAGGCATATAATTAGCTGCGATCCGAAGCTTTGGCTTTTGAGTTTCGTTTGATCCAAAGCGTATCCAGTAATGAGTACTAGTCTGATAACCGGTGATCAAGTGCCTGTCAACCTCATCTTTTATCTTAAACGTCCCCTGATTTCTGCTTCGCTTCTCTTGCTTTTGGAGCCTCCCTGACCCTGAGCAACGTGCTTCACAAGATCCTTCTTAAGAGCATATCACCTCACACTCTGATGTGATGGCGCAGCTATTTCTTGGGCGATACAGTTCAGAACCTGCAGTTGAATAAGCAATCGAATGGCCGAAATTAAACACTTGTTCACGTTAACATGCAATTTTATTTCAATCCATTGAGCACAAAATATAGTAGCTAGTAGGATCCATCATCATAAAGTCCACGAGCGTTACCTCTTGGCTCTTGATGGGCTCGTTCAACTCCAATAATTTAGGAGCCGCGCTGGTCCCAGCAGCAAGGCAGTCGGTCCGTCCGCTTGTCTGCACCACGAGCTAAAACGACCTTCCACCACTTGCACACGAGAAGTGGGGTAAGGAATGCATTAACGGCGAGGATAATTGTTAAGCGCACCACATAATAATCTCTGAAGGGAATGTGAGATCTCGATCAGTGCCATCTTCCTTGGATCTGGGAACCCCGAGAGTACTCCTCCATGCAGTAGATTGATAGATTACTCATCACCGGGGTAAACGTTTCGGGGCTGTGGAGAGCCGGAAACAAAACAGCCTGGGGAGTCGGCTGAAATGGTTGAGGGACTACCATTTCAGCCTGGGAAACAAAACTGCCCACTAGCTCACATAATATTGTCTGAGCACCTGATTTAGTATAGCAACTGAAACTGTCGTTGTTGTTTCCAAATCAAAAGTAACCAGACGATCGACCAGCTCAGAGTAGAGAGAGGGAGTACACATACTGATACTGTAGAGGAGAAAAGAAAAAGAGGAGGAGATGAGCGGCTGCCTGTGCCTGCCGTGCTATAAAAAGGCAGCCCCCAAGACGGGCAGCTCCGCAGATTCCACCGAGAACCAGAAGCCTTGGTCCGTCCCCTTCCCTCCTCCACCACCACCGAAGGTCCGTCCCCCTCGCTCTCCCCGCACCACCCTCCTTCCCTTCCCTATAGGCTACAGTAATCCCCGTCCATCCGTTCCGTCTTCTTTTCCCCATCACATCTTCATCATCATCATCTTAGCAGCAGTAGCAGCTAGCAGCCGTTTGCGCTTTTCTTTCTCTTTCTTTCTTTCTTTCTTTTTTTTTGGTTCCAAAGTAGATCCCCGCGGTATCTATATACCTTTAGATCAACTACGATTTCCAAGTTTTTGCATCGCTCTCTCCTTTCCTCTTTCTTTCTCTCTCTCTATCGTCTAAATTGACGCTCGCTTGAAGAGCGGGTTCTTGTTGCAGGGCATGGACCCCGTCGAGCGCTTGAAGAGCGGGTTCGAGAAGTTCAAGACCGATGTCTACAAGTAAGTATAGTTTTTTTCCTTCTGCAAGTTTCATTCATTCTGGAGCTAGCCCTGCGCTCCGACTTTGGCTCTTGGATTATTGGTGGTGAATCGATCGATCGCCTGACCTTGTTTCTTTCCTCGCAGCAAGAAGCCGGAGCTGTTCACGCCACTCAAGGATGGCCAGGCACCCACGGTATGTACCGCCCAGCCGATTGCCCTTTCTGTACGCTAGGGAAATGAAATGTTTCTGCTGTTGCGATGTTCGTCACAAATCTTGGAAGCTTCTGCCAAAAAAGTCTCCTTCAGTAATTTTTTGGAATTTTCGAGCGATAGTCCGGGCCCACACTCATTTGGTACTTAGGGTACTGGTAGTACTTCCCCAGGTAGAATTGCCGGACAGTTTGACCAATAATCCATCCCTGCGTCCCAACCTGGAGGCAACTGCTTTGATATCCACTGGGTGTACCCAGGTGTACAATTCTAGCTGTGCGCTCAGCATTTGCGAGCCAATGTCAAAGCAGTGGCGCTTATACTAATTGCGTGACTTGACACCGACGGGGACAGCTTGTCGCCACACCAGCCAATTGGCCACTAATCTGCTGGATAAAAAGGAAATTAGTAGCTGATGAGGCCTGCTTTAGGGGCACAGCTAAGCCAACCGCAGTCTGTTGCCGTTTAGTAGAGGCATAATAAACCTTTGCAGCTTCCACCGGCCACCACCGTGGAGCTGTGTGTGGTAGCACTGTCATGCGTGCTGCAAGTGCGTTTCCATGTGCACCCCATGTTGCGGGTTGAATTACTGAGATGTCGCCGTCCCTATATAGGAACGCTTTTGGGGACGGTGGATAATGTTTCTTTTCTCCTCTGGCTCCTAGAACAACCTGCAGTAGAATCTTACAAGTACAAAGTTTATTATTTCTTCGAGGTTCCGTGCATGCACCTAATCCATGCACCCCGGCCGTAGCAGGTGCCGCACCAAAACCAAAAGTTTAGTCTAAATTGTCGTCATATGGGTTTTTGGTAGTAGTAAGAACAAAAGCTTTGCAGGGTCGTTTACAATTGATCTTGGTCGCTCCTGCATCATTTTCTTTGAACACGATAACATCATATGAGCTGGTATGGCTACCTACAGCATTTCAGAAATCGCACCATGATGCTCCCTTTTTTTCGGAGCTGTGCACGTATCAGACCCCACAAAGAAGCGTGAACCGCAAGTCGTCTCCGCTAGTGGAACAGAATAGAAATGCAATGAGAACCACTCCTGCACAGTAGTACGGAGTACTACCTCATTCCATGGGTACTGGCTGGTCCAGCCATGATTGAACACACATCCCTCACGGAATTCTTTCTTCATCTGCACAGGAGTGGTTGGTTCGGACGGACGTGTCCTCCTTACCCTCACGAAAGTTACGCGCATAAATGTTGGCCGAAACCTTCCGCTTTAGCTAGTTCACTAGTTGCATCCGATCCATATCCTATTGGGCATGCTGATCCGTCCAACCAATATGCTTCTACAAAAAGTAGTAACAGTACCTGGTACCGGCCCCGCAAAGCTGCTTATGATTACATTACGACACGCGTTGTAAGCTCTCTTGTCTTCTTTTCCAAATCCTGAACTGTGAGCTAATGCAACCCCTGGTCCATCCGTCCATGGTTGTTGCCGTAACCGGAGCCGCTCTTGTCACGCATGTAGCTTAGTACTCTGCAGGATTGATTTGGCAACCTGGATCTTGCTGTAATCTGCAACCGCTTTCCGTGAACTATTCATGCTTGCCGGAAATGTAGCAGTAGATGGTCAAGTAGGCACACGAAAGGCCCGCGCAGAGTATCAAACTCGCCGTGCACATGCCGGCCGCTGCTGGAACCTTCCTGCTGCGGTGCTGCCTGGCCTTTTGTCCCCCTTTCCTCCGTGCCCGCCGCCCACTGCTGTGAAAAAGAGGTCCAGGACAAAGACAGGTCAAAAGTGGAACCGCGTACTCCACCGATCAGAGTAGTTGATCGATCTGCCTGCCTCCTTATCGATAAGCGCGTGGGGTTGGTTGGGTGTAAACCAAACTGTGAGAAAAGCGACACGGTGATAAACCGTGCTTAATTGTTTCTTCTGCCGCGTGTTGCATGCAGTACATGGTGTTCTCCTGCGCCGACTCCCGGTGCTGCCCGTCGGTGACCCTCGGCCTGAACCCCGGTGAGGCCTTCACCGTCCGCAACATCGCCAGCATGATCGGGCCCTACGACAAGGTAAGCATGCATGGACGCAATCTGATTTTTGGCCAAGCCGTCATGGGCATATGTATGGACCTGGCTTAATCACGCCGTCAACTGCAGACCAAGTACACCGGCACCGGGTCCGCCATCGAGTACGCTGTCTGCGCGCTCAAGGTCAAGGTCATCGTGGTCATTGGCCACAGCCGCTGCGGTGGCGTCAAGGCCCTCCTCTCCATGCAGGACGGCGCGCCCGACAACTTGTAAGTTGATCGCTGATTACTTAGATTCAATTCAAAGTTAAGAAGCTGGAGACGAAAACCGTGTGTTGAAAGTTGAAACTCGTTTTATTACCTTTTCACCATGTATTTGACTCGTTTTCTCTGTTTCCTTCTTTGAAACAGCCACTTTGTTGAGGACTGGGTCAGGATCGGTTACCCCGCCAAGAAGAAGGTGCAGACTGAGTGCGCCATGTTGCCGTTTGATGACCAGTGCAGCGTCTTGGAGAGGGTACGCGACATTCCTCTATCGATTAGTACATGCATGATCCATCTGTCAAACGAACTGCGTGCTGAGTTTATTTCCGGTTTCTGAATATTCTGCAGGGGGTTGTCAATGTGTCTCTTGAGAACCTCAAGACCTACCCGTTCGTCAAGGAGGAGCTGGCCAATGGCACCCTCAAGCTGGTTGGCGGTCACTACGACTTCGTCAACGGCAAGTTCGAGACATGGGAGTCCAGTTAATTACTGTGCCATACATACTACTACAGGTTTTCACAAGATCGATGGGGATGCGTGGAGTACACTTATTTGCGGCTACGTACCGGATCGCTCATGTGAATTGTAATAAGCTTTTAATTTTCTAAAGAAAGCCGAGCTTTTATATGTACAAGGAGGAGTATATGATGCATAATTTGACCGCCCTGTGGTCAAAAGACATCAATTATAATCCTTTTAATATATTACTACACTTATAAGTATCATGAAGAATTTACCTTCACCTTTTTACTGCCTTCTGTTATGTGGTTCTTCATCTTCCGACCGTTTTCTCTCTTTCAAATGCTGACGGCTCTCTCAATACTTCGTTGAAATCTGATTATAATTATCAAGAACACTATGATCACCAAATAAGAAATCATGTGTGTTTAAAAAATTGTGCGTGCTTTTATGTATATATGACGCAAACTTGCAAGGGTATGAAAGACAAGGATGCTTAAAGGTTGATTCGGTTTCACTCATCAATTAAGGACGTGATTTGAATACTCAACTCGCGAACATTTCATTTGAAACTATAATTGTCACACCGCAAAAAGTTTCTAATATCTATGCATTGCAAAGATCTTCAAGTGACCTAATTCACTTGGGTTGTTTTCACTACAAATTTTACATTAGCTGATAAATCTAACAACACATTGCATACATGGATTCCACCTTGAATTCTTATTTTCCTTCCTCTTCGGTTGTGCTTCTCTACCGAGTCCTATGGGGCATAGTTGGTATCTCGTAAATAGCTTATCGGGATATTTCAGTGATAACTTGCACATATTGACCCATATGCACCTGCCAAGCATGATGTCGTGTGATCTGGAAGACCGATTTTCGGCATCATACATGTTTGTCTATGATAGATATGCCTAGTCTATATCGTCGTGGTATCTCTGTATGCAGCCATCTTAGCGACGCACTCATAGTTTCCTTAACCACTTTGGAAGCTAGATGAGCTGGTGTGCTCCTCGCCATTGGCACCATTGATGGTCGCCACCAAGCTCTATCATCCTTTTCCTTTATAGCTTCGGTGTCGGTGCTCAGATAGACACTGTATTTTCTCTAAGATTTTCTTGAGTGATTTTGATACAAGACATCTACAATTGCCATGTCTTCTGCCATAGGTGAAATAAATATATAAATAAATAAATAAATGAGATTACCCTACATGGCATATATTAACTAGACCTTTAATATCCCCCTAAATATTTTATTTTTTATTTTTCTGCATTACGAATAAGTTTGGCAATAAATTAACAATCAAGAACAACATTTTTTGGCAGCATCATAACGATTTTCCGAACCTAGTCAAACAATTTTCTAAACTAGTTCAATTATTTTCTAGACATAGTTCAAAATTGTGCGCGCTGACAGAGCTTAAGCTCGGCCAACCTGATCTGTGGCCCCCCAGCATTTTTTTGCCAAAAGATTCGTTTACTGCTCGACGACAGCGATCAGAGCATGGATGCAACACGGAGGCCGGCCATGCGCCTTTGAGTTTGTAGTAGCAGGCAGTGACAAATGTTGTGCCACGGTTGATGTGTTTATGCACTGCGCTTAGCAACTGGACAACAGCAAGCAGCACTAACGCCCTCATTAGTTTATTTGCTCTTTGGCCCCTCCTTAAATTTGGTCAATCTCCGTCACTAATTGTGCGGACCTTCTCCGACAATGTTTAGATTTTCAACATCGTTGTGCAAAAGGGAGGAAAAAGAAACAGCTAGGAAAAAGTGGAATTGAAATCTGGACCAACCGACTTTTCTATTTTCTCACCGTTTCAGTTGGAATTGAAATTGCAGTTTTTTTTTGTGATGAAAATTGAAATTGCAATATGAATCACACTCTCGGAACCGACGACAGAAACAATTTTCAAACTTCAAAGACGAGTTCTTTGGGATCCGGAATTACCGAGGCCAGCTTCCGATCGACGACACCGGTTAACTAATTCCCGCCCATGGGTCCCGACTCCTGCTCCTCCAAAACCGCAGCCTGGGTGGTGTCTCATTCCGTCGTTCACCTCGCATTGAAGATGGAGTCTGTTGGTAATGGAGAGGCATGGGCAGACTTGGGCTTGAGCGGCGTTGGATTGGAACCTGGCGATTTCGAGGGGAGGCGCTCAAGACCGACGGGAAAGAAAGAGCCTCGGCGACGACGAGACCCATGTGAACGCGTCGACCTGGACCATTTTGCCGTTTCCCATCCGCTCATCCCGCTCGGCAGCTAGCTACACGAGCGGGTCAGCGGAGAGGAAAAGAAGGTGAGCCGCTGCTTCTTGCGCCTCCCCTGCTATAAAAAGTCTTCCCAAGAAAGGGAGGAGCTCCACAACGCCGCCGTCCCATTCCTCATCGATCTTGCAAGCCGGAAGCCAACGCCGCCTCCTCCGCCGCCGCAGTTCAGAGGTACGTTCCCCTTCGCTCCATCCTCCGCACATAGCGATTCCGATTCGATCGCGTCCGTCCAGGCATCGATCCCGTCTCTGTTTAATTTCCTCTCTGGCTCCTCTTCTCTAAACAACACAAGCCGGCTGCCGTTCCACATCTTCTTTCTGTTGTGAAGCGGAGCGGATCGTTGTTTCCGCCACGCGCGAGAAACTTGACGATGCGTCAAGGCTTTCTTGTTGTCGATGATGATGATTCAGGTGGCTCACGATTGGTTTGTGCGGTTCTTGCAGGCAAGACATGGACCCCGTCGAGCACTTGAAGAGCGGGTTTGACAAGTTCAAGGCCGATGTCTACGAGTAAGCCGTTCTACTTTTTCTGGAACCCTCTGTTGGATTCATGGTGTTGCTGTGCGCCTGTGCGTGCACGTGAACTGATTGATCTTTTTGATCCGTTTCTTGTTGGCAGCACCAAACCGGAGCTGTTCGAGCCGCTCAAGGCCCACCAGACCCCAAAGGTTGGTTTGTACTGCCACCTGATCACCCTCATACTGTAGCGAAATGCTCCCTTTTTTTCCCTCTGTTTTTTGTGTCACGTACCCTGAATATTTGTTCCTTTTGGGGTGATGTTTGGTCCCCGACCGCGCGCGTATTATTTCTTTAGGACCAGTTTGTACTTTGTTTGGACGTCTCATAACCGTCGTGAAAGTTGGGTTTCCAAATTAGATCCTGCCTCCAAGTGTGAGTCGGAACAAGGTTCCATTTCCCATCCGCGCCGCCGTCATGCTCGTGATCGGAGCCGGGTCAAAAGGCGGCTCATGTCTGTCATTTCCCACAAGTTGGCAGTCACGCACGATGCATAGGTCAGGCAGGCTCCTATCGCTGCATGCTACTATTGCCCTGCTGCTTAATCTGCGGTGTTCGTTTGGCGCATATGGAACATATGCGCTTGCTCTCGCGCTTTCGATCGTCTGCCTACTTGCAAGAAAATTCTGTGCGCATATATAGGTAGCGTTCGTTTCATTTTAGAGGGTGCTGTAGCAGTCACATCAAAGATGCCGGCACGATTTATGTGTACTAAACAAAGTCAAATTACAAAACTAAGTCCAGGACCCCCCCTCTATTTCGCGAGACGAACGTAATGAGGGTAATTAAGCGGCGATTAGACGATGGTTACTGTAGCATCACTGTGTCAAAACATTGATTAATTAGGCTCGTTAGATTCGTCTCGAAAAATAACGCCCGTCTGCAAAAAGGTTTTACAATTAAATTTTATTTAGTACCCCTAAATAGTAAGATTCTTTTTACTTTAGAGGGGTATAAACTTTAGAGGGCACTTTAGATGCCTATCCGAACGGGGCCATAGGCTATCAAACTCACGCTCGAAAGTGCGCATCTGCAATGAGAACCTTCCAGTTTCAGAACCGTACGCTTACCCCGCCGATGAGTCAGGATCGATCTGTCTGCATCCTTATCGATAAGCGATCGCGGTCACGTCACTGGGGCGTAAAGAAATTAAGGGTGTGTTCGTTTCTTTGTGCTAAATTTTAGAGGGGTTTTGCAACGAATATTCTAATTACAAATAAAGTTTAATTACAAAACTAATTTCAGGACTCCGCTCGAATTTGCAAGACGAATCTAATGAGGGTAATTAAGCCGTAATTAGACGATGGTTACTGTAGCTTCACTGTAGCAAAATATAGATTAATTAGGCTCATTAGATTCGTCTCGCGATTTAGAGGGGGGATTGTGACATAGGTTTTGTCATTAAATTAATAAAAGTAGTTTTAAATAGCAAGATTCTCTTTGATGTGATGGGTGCTAAAAATTATAGGAGGGTGCCGAACACACCCTAAAGAGTCCTGATTAATAATCTGACTGGTTGCGTGCAGTACATGGTGTTCGCCTGCTCCGACTCCCGCGTGTGCCCGTCGCTGACTCTCGGCCTGCAGCCCGGCGAGGCCTTCACCGTCCGCAACATCGCCAGCTTGGTTCCGGCCTACGACAAGGTATGTGTCCGCTTCGTCGCCTGGTGATTCCGGCCTGTCGCCACGGCCATCGACTCCGTTCACTTACATATATAACATGTCCTTGTTAACTTGATGCAGACCCGGTACGCCTGCATCGGATCCGCCATCGAGTACGCCGTCTCCGCCCTCAAGGTGGAGGTCATCGTGGTCATTGGCCACAGCCGCTGCGGCGGGATCAAGGCGCTCCTCTCCCTCCAGGACGGCGCGCCCGACACCTTGTGAGTTTCCCTATAGCTAGTGTTTTCGAAAACAAAACTGGCTGGTCTTCCGTTGCATCATGTTTCTGACTCGACATTTCTGCTCGTTTTCATGATGTAAACGCAGCCACTTCGTCGAGGACTGGGTCAGAGTTGGCAACCCCGCCAAGGCGAAAGTGCAGGCCGAGCACGCCTCAGCTCCTTTCGCTGACCAATGCTCCATCTTGGAAAAGGTACACACGGTTTTCTCTTTGATCATATGGCTCCACCGTTGCGCTCCTATCCAGTACCAGTTTCATCAAGGCCACGTAGTCTTCCCTGACAAATACAGAGGATTCGTTCTGAGCATTACTCGGTGGGGTTCTGAATATTCTGCAGGAGGCCGTCAACATGTCCCTCGAGAACCTCAAGTCCTACCCGTTCGTCAAGGAAGCGCTGGAGAAGGGCACCCTCAAGCTGGTCGGCGCCCGCTACGACTTCGTCGACGGCAAGTTTGAGACATGGGAGCACTAAGTGGTCAACCGGTAACTCCCACACCGTACATACATATAGAAACGCACGCTCACGATCAACCGGATCGCCCCGATCTGAATTGTAATAAGCAATAGAATTTTTCTACTATTGCTTTAGTTTCTAACAATGCTGAGGTTTTATGTAATACGTGATGCATAATTTGTCCGCCTTGCGGTCAAAAGACACCAGTTATATTCTTTTTAATTCATTATATGATCAATCACTATATACCACCTCTTGCTGTTCAATGCCTTTTCGTCCCTCTCAATTACTGATAGCTTGTGTCATCATTTCGTAACTTGTAATCTGAAGACAGTTGTGGCGTTCTATCCTCTTCTTTTACATTTAGCAAAAAAAAGGCCAATTCTGGGAAAGGATGGTGTCAGAACAACACCCCATTGGATAGGCTGTTGTCGTCAAACATACAATCCTGCTTTCTTGGAGACTTGGATAATGCGAATCTAGTATAAATCAAAACTATCTTTTTATGCATGCTTGCTTCGTCAGCACTCTTTTTGCCAATATTATTTGAAATCCAATTTGATTTCTTATTTATGCATGCAGCATGCTTCACCATATGTTTGAACTTTCCCTCTCCCAAGGTTTTTTTTTTTTTTTTGAGATGCCCTCTCCCAAGGTTCTATCTATGTCTGCTCTAGGTTTCGGCCATGTCTGGCCTGCTAGGTTGGCTTGGGATCCGTACTTTCTTCTCCGTTCTGTTTTCTCCTTTATGCAGCCGCCACTGCTCATGAAGTATTGCTTCCTTCTTAATGGAAAGGGAGAGCACCTGCCACTTTTTCGTCAAAAAAAGTGGTGGTAATTTTCTCTTTTTTTTTTGCGAAAAGAGAATTTCATTGATACTAAAGCATATTACATCCCCTGATTACAAACTCCACCCAAACAATACCAACTTTATTGATGGGAGACAAGAAACATTGAAAATACCGCAAATTCCACCATCTAGGATCACCATCCCAAACAGATATGCCACAGACGAGAACTCCGATCTGAACGAACACGGCCATCTCACCATCCACCACCGCCATCCTCATCTTCGACGGAGGAAAATTGAAACCCAACCCTTTCGTAAAAAAGGGGTAGACTACAAAATTTTCACATGTAAAAACGATTAACTTGCCGCCGTCGAGCCCATCGCCGAACCCATCGTCGTCTCCTTCACCAGAATCGTCATGGGAAAACAAAAATCCAACTAACATCTAGATGGATGTCACAGGAAACCAAAGTCTCACTAGCCCACAGCCATGGCCATGAAGAACCACGACAAGACGAAGGCAGGGCCGGAGTACCTTATTCTTCATCGATGATGACGCCTTCGACTCACCACCATCGCTGAGATGCCTTGTCCTCCGTTGCCCCATGTCGATGAACTTAACGACGCACGCCGTCGTCGTCACCCTCTTCGACTGGATCGCTAGAGGAACCCTAACCCTAACAGACCGCGGCCGCTGCGAAGAGCAACCACCGCGAGAAAACCTAATTATCAAATCTTTAGAGCGGACATCAGGATGCCAGGCCTCCCTCCTCCGCCGACGGAGGCGAGGGGGCCGGCCAATTTGCCTTCTCGCTGAGTTGCGGCCACCGCCTGTCTTGTCTCGCATGGTCTTTCTTTTCTTTATTCGCTTCTATTACGTTGTGGTATCTGTCGCACACAAAGTGGTGGTAATTTATAAAAATATGGTTACGTAATGGTGACTGTGGTAATTTTTTTCTTTAATGAATGGTTAATTCTAAGCAAACATCTGATCTCTTTTATTGATAGGACAATAAGATAGTGGATTGGAGAACTGAAGTCACTTGCCCCTAACTCTTCGTCTCTTCCTAGTAGTGATGAACAAGGTGATCAAAACAACAAGGGGGCCATTTGTACTCAAAACTTGATCCTCTGACATATTGTTAGATATAAACCAACATCGTCGAACCCATATCACATTGTGCATTTGTTTTTGGTGCTTCAATCCCTGCACTTTGTCTACAGCTGTAGCATTTGCAGCTCAAAGATCGCTAAAAGCCCAGCCCACCCACGAGGCGGAACACATGCGTAGCACCTCTCTTGGTCTTTGGTACTCGCTTCGCTCAAAAGGGTTAATCAAAAGGTGCTACATTTTGAGCCAACAAGGCTTATAAGCTAGAGTAACTCTTATTGAACTGGCAATGTGGCACAAAACTGCGAGGTGTTACAACATCCCACACTAAATATATAGTGCACTTATTCTACTCACCATGAGATGCTCTTCACTCCACTTCATGCTCAATCTGCCTCCGGTCCCATCTCTCTCTTGACTTTCAATTTGATCAAGCCTCAAACCACTCTTATTCTAGGTTAAGGCAACATTTAATGATTGTAAACATTCTTTCACTATCTCAATTCACAAATCAAGCAGTTATCCTTCAATAATCAATCACAATATCAATTGAAGAAATAATGTTATCATATGAAAATCGGCCTTGAGAAGCCTTTCCATCATTATTGTTTATGCTTGGCATTTGGATCAATGTTTACAAGGTTTCGTTTAAAAAAAACACTAATGAAACACCACATCTAGAAGACCATTTGCGACATAATGGTCGGAAATGGAATTCTTAGATCGAGATCCTAAGTAAAAATTGATGGTTTACATATAATTGGAAAGATAAGTTTATGCATTGCACACATCATTTGACACTGCATGATCAAGTCCTTGAATTTAGAAAAAGGAATATGCACTGGAGTATATCCAACTCTCGTTCGCATAAGGTACCAAAATTTTCAATTCCTTTGTACCTTTGTATCTGTAAAGTACCATTTCAACTAAAGAGTCACCGATGTATTACCATATTGGGAAAGAGGAATTAATTGAAGATGAGTCAAAATACAAATATAAAATAAATCCACATGTAAGTCGAGAAGCCCTAAATTGAAGTGTCTAAGTAGGACGCTAGTATGGGGGTCATTCTCTGTGTCCTGTTGAGCCGGATTGTAAATGGGAATGTGGAAATGGATGCCTTGGACTATGCTCGGCGAGCTTAGACGGGAGGCCTTTCATTTCCTACATTGAATTGGTGAGAGCTAGTGACCAACCCAAAGAAAGAATTGGTACACCTTTGTTCCGTCGCACATATAGCATAGAAGTAAGGTATTAGAATTAATGCACCATTTGATGCAGGTTCAAAATTTCTTATTTGTTGAACCTCTTAAATGAGAATGTTCAAATGTCTTAGTTTCTTAGTAGTAATGTCACACGAGCCATCGTTGTACACTGTATGAAATGCACCCTATAAGTTATAGATTGCCTCGATAACATTATCTTGAGTACAAAAGTTAATTTGCCTATTCTAATTTTAATATTATCAATATGTCTTCAATAAATAAATGTTAAATGTTTAGTTTCTTAATTTAATTTTGACCAAACATATTTTTCTACTTATGCACTGTTCAATTGTAGCTTCCTTCCTCCCTACTCTCCCCTTCTATAATCACTAAAATGAACCTCAGTCTCTTAGAAGAGCTACAACCGATCAAGTATGGTTACATGGTACTTTTAGTATTAGGAGAGAGACCAAAATAGCGAAAGAGCCTATAGCCTACTGGTTATAAGAATCTTAGTAGTACCTCGTCAATTTTGAGGATTTGCTGGCTTCGTCAATTTCGAGGATTTGCCGGCTCAGTCTTCGCAGATGCTCATAGGAGTAGTGTTTGCGTATGTGCATTCATATAGGTGAGTGTGCGTGCGTTGTGAGTGTCTAAGTTGTACAGCGTTGTGAGTGCCTCTACGTAACTAACATTTCAGTCCAACCACACGATTGTTTAGTATGTGCCTCAAATATGATATATTGCTATTTTGGTTTGAGTAGTATATGAAACAACTATCAAGACACATTGGGATAGTGGTTGGATAATTAATGTGAGTAAGCAAAATATAGATTTGATTGTATTTGATGCGTTGGTTTATTTGGAGCAAGATACACTTTATGTAGATTCTCATGCTATAATTATGATATTATTTTGTAGTATACTAGTTAAGTGACCCTGCATTGCTACGGGCTACATAATGTTTTTCTTCCTTAGATTATATATGTTTTTACCCTTTCAAACTCTGATTTGTCTACATTATAATACATATGTCTAAAGCAGAACAGAACATTGAAAGTTTTCCTCCTCACATTGTTCTTTTCATTGTATTTGTTTCAAAACAGCACAGAATGAATTGTCATGAAATTTTGTAGTTTTTAGGATTAAAGCTAACGTTTTAAAAATTCGAGCAATTTAACCACATAGCTGACTTTGAACATTTTTAGTTTAATCTCCACAATAGCTTTCTAGGTGATTCCAATCAAAATGGATTGCTTGTTATATGTTCCATTCCTCAATTTGGCATCATAATTGGAGCACGTTATGAACGCCTTTAGAATTTTTTTAAAGAGGACTTGAAATTTTTGAACGAGGACAGAAATAGTGAATTTTAAGAAAAGCTGATGTCCTCTCCTCTCAGGCTGGCAGCCTGCAGGTGGGTCGAAAAGGGGGGAAAAAGGAGAGGAAAAAACATTGCATAGGCTGGGATGGGATTTGATTTTGTTTAGAACAAACAAAAGGAACTCTGGCATTTGAATTGAAGTCTAATTCGGTTCTATTACATGAATCTGTCATGAACTCGGATAGGAGATGGCTGAAAATCCTAGTCAACGACTCAGCTTAACTTTCTGAAGTATTAGAGACGCGAGGCTTTGTTGAAGAAGAAAGACGCTACTGGTGAATCAAGGAAGTTGTCAAAACTATTGAGTGTGGTTGCAGCTAGGAACGAACCGTTTTGTGTGCACATAATTGATAACTTAACTTGTGTTTTGGTTTTTTTATTGTTTCGAGGCAATTTATTATTTTGGTGTTGCCTTTGTAAATATCGTGCCGTGAGGATATATGGCAGAAGATTTGAACTTTGTATGTATTCTTTTATATTACTAATTATGATTGCAAGTAGTGTGCGTATTCATCAAAATATATAACCTGAAAACTTGTATAATGACTTAGGCTCACTCCTTTTATCGGATAAATTATCTAGTCTCACGATATTTTTGGTCTTATGAATAACAAAAAATTCAAATTTGTGAACCTATATTTGAAAGAAAAAAGTCTATTTTACTTTTCAAAACAAGTCACTCTGTCCATTTCACGCTCTAAACAAAATGATAGCTCAATTTATTCTCTCAAATAATTTTAATCAGTGCAATATACATCTTATTAGAGGTGAAACAGGCAAAGTAAATTGTTGGGAGTAAAATTGACTTTTTCTAATTTTAAAATTGTAGCCTGACATGAAGTGGTGGACTAGTGTGGGCCCAACTAACATTCTTCGACTTCCTAGTATGTTAACTTAATCGAAACAATTTGGATAGGATCGGACTCGGAAATAAAAAGAAAATGATAGCATCCGACCCAAATGAATCCTGGACGCGGGTTTAATTTCTTTAGAACCTAGTTTCCCCCTATACCTGCACAAAGTCTGCGACAACCCGGATCCAGGACGCGGTTTAATTTCACCCCAACTAAACCTAGTTTCCCCTTATACCGATCCCAGTGCTCCACCTCTCTCAATCGCCTTCTTCCTCTCGTCCAGATCGCGACCGCGGATGGGATGAAGTCTGGTCCGCAATGGAGAGCATTGGCGACTTGAAAGCTCCGGGAGCGGATGGGATCCCAGCTGTCTTTTATAAACGATTCTGGGGTCTGATTGGAGAACGTGTGAAAAAGGAGGTGCTGGAGGTGCTAAATGGGGGAGAGATGCCGAGTGGGTGGAACGACACAATCATTGTCTTAATCCCCAAGGTGAAGGAACCAGAAAAACTCAAAGACCTAAGGCCGATTAGCCTCTGTACAGTCCTTTACAAGCTTATCTCCAAGGTGCTGGCAAGCAGATTAAAAGTGGTGCTCCCTGACCTGATTTCTCCCACACAAAGTGCGTTTGTCCCTGGCCGGCTGATAACAGATAATGTGCTACTTGCGTATGAGCTCACCCATCATATTAAGAACATGCGAGGTGGAAGGAACGGCACGGTGGCGATGAAATTGGACATGAGCAAGGCGTATGATAGGGTGGAGTGGTCCTTCTTGTCGGGAATGATGACAAAATTGGGTTTTCAGCAGCAATGGATAGATCTGATTATGAAGTGCATTTCCTCAGTTAACTATCGGATCAAGGTCAATGGGGAGTACACAGAAACTATAATTCCACAAAGGGGCCTACGCCAAGGGGACCCACTCTCTCCTTATCTATTCCTTTTATGTGCGGAGGGCCTATCGGCAATGTTACAAAGGGCGGAGCAGAATCGGAAAATTGTGGGCATCAAGGTGTGCAGGCAGGCCCCAAGCATCAATCATTTATTTTTTGCGGATGATTCGCTTGTGCTCATGAGGGCGGGCAGTTCGGAGGCACGGGAGCTGAAACGGATTTTGGATGTGTATGAAAGGGTCTCGGGCCAAATGATCAATAAGGAAAAATCTTCTATCTTGTTCAGCCCCAACACACCTATAAGTGTGAGGAGCAATATTAAAGTGATCATGTCTATAGCGCTTGAAACAATGGGGGAGCGATATCTGGGCCTGCCAGTCTCAGTGGGAAAAGCTCGGAAACGCACTTTCTCCTATCTCAAGAAAAGGATTTGGGCCAAAGTGCAGGGGTGGCAGGAGAAGCTGTTATCAAAGGCGGGAAAAGAAATACTCATAAAGGCCGTGGCTCAAGCAATACCCACGTACGCCATGTCGTGTTTTGATATTACAAAGGGGCTGTGCGATGAACTAAGTGCAATGATTATGAGGTATTGGTGGAGTCAGCAAGATAAGGAGCATAAAATACATTGGCTGAGCCGGGAGACTTTGTCACGGTCAAAGAAACTTGGGGGGCTGGGCTTTAGAGATCTTCACTTGTTCAACAAAGCCATGCTAGCCCGGCAAGCTTGGAGGCTCCTAACAAATCCGGACTCCCTTTGTGGGCAGGTCTTAAAAGCGAAGTATTTTCCCAATGGTAACATCCTGGAGTGTCAAGCTCGTAGTGGCATATCATATTCATGGCGCAGCATCCTGCAAGGAATTGAACTCCTCCGAGAAGGGATAATTTGGAGAGTTGGGGACGGATCAAACATCAATATATGGACTGACCCTTGGCTGCCAAGGGGGACAACCAGACGGCCCAGGACACCGAGAGGCTCCTGTCTACTTGCCACAGTTGAGGAGTTGATCGATCCGGGGACGGGAGGATGGGATGTCCAGCTGGTAAAGGACACTTTTTGGCCTGAGGATGCAGAAATGATCTTAGGAATCCCGGTTGACCAGGGTCTACGAGACTGGCCGGCATGGCACTATGATACACGTGGAATATTCTCTGTGAAATCAGCTTATAAGCTGGCTGTGCAGATTAGAGACATGGAGCAGAGGCGATCTGCTGCAGCATCAACAAGCACGGCGGAGGCGGGTTTCAAATGGCACAAAATTTGGCAAGTGACGGCACCAAACAAACTCAAGATGTTTCTCTGGCGGCTAGCTCACAATAGTCTGCCGGTGAGACGCAATCTTCGCAAGCGTGGGGTAAAAACTGAGACCTTTTGCCCGGTGTGCAAGAGGCTAGATGAAGACTCTGGACACTTGTTTTTCAAGTGTAAGCATGCTCGCACTGTGTGGAGGTTGCTGGGGTTGGAGCCTGCAAGATGTACGCTTGCTCAATGCAGGTCAGCTGAGGAGATGTTCCAGAAAATCTGGGTACTGGACCCTGACAAACAACTGCTCATTTTTGTGTTGCTATGGCGCTGGTGGTCGACCAGGAATAAAGCTAATGCAGGAGAACGATTGGCCTCATCTGAGGAAGTTTGTAGCTCGGTGAGATATTTTGTGAATGAGTTCCAGGAATGGAAGAACAGAGGAGGAAAAGGGACCACACCAAGTACTGTAAAATGGACTGTGCCGCCGGAGCAAGTCTACAAGATCAATGTTGATGGTGCTTTCCTTGCAACGGAGATGACGGGAGGGTGGGGCTTTGTGATCAGAGATTGGACGGGGTCTGTTTTGGAAGCTGGAGCCGGAAGAATTCAATGGGCAGCGGATGCCCTTCAAGCAGAAGCCATTGCGGCGCTGAAAGGCCTGGAGAAGGCAGCTTATTGGGGAATGTCGAAAATCATCCTTGAAACGGATGCGACAAATTTGGGGTGCGCACTCACCTCTAATTCCTGGGACAGCAGCCCAGGCGGGAGTATCTTCAGGTACACGAAGGATTTCATGGCCAACAACTTTACTTCCTGTACTGTCAAAGTGTGCTCTCGGCTTTGTAATAAGGTAGCTGATGGCTTAGCAGGCCATGGTTGTAGAGCTCCGCTGGAAAGCGAGCCTGTGTTCTGGTGCTCAGCACCAAGTGTTGTACTGGACTTGGTCTCTGGCGATATGCCGGAGTGCTGCAGTTAATTGATTTGCCTGTTTGACTCAAAAAAAAAAAAAAAAAGATCGCGACCGCGGTTGAAGATGGGGGGATGCTACTGCTGCTTCCCCGCCCGCAAGCCCCCGCGGGAGAACCCAATGCACCCGACACAGGAGCCGCTCATCCGGCACGGACGGAGCTCTACCGCCAACCGCCACGCGTCTCCGATGATCACCTACAGCGAGGTCAATCTCACGATCCTTGATGTTTTGTTGGTGTGCCGGCATTGTGTTCTTTCACTAGTGGCTGGAATAGTAGTGACGGGCTCGGTGGATACTGATCCTTGCAGGGGTTGAGCGCCGTCGATCGACTCAAGGCCGGATTTAGGACGTTCAAGAGAACGATCTACGAGTGAGTATGCTCTGACGCCAAACATCTTCTTCATCTGAATTCAATTTGTTGCTTATTCGGTTCGTTCTTGTGATTGGTGGTTGTTGGCAGTCAGAATCCGAAGCTGTTCGGACGGCTCAAGGCTAGCCAGTCCCCAAAGGTATGTTCCATCTGGTTGGTGCCTGAAGAAAAATTCCCTACCTTTTGTTTGTTCAAGTAGTCTGGTACTTCTGCAAACTTTAATTTTCGTAAGGAGAATCTGGAACGACATGTTTGATAGATCTGTGAATATTCTGCTAGTTATTTTATTCTCTGGTTGACCTAGAAAGTTCTAAAGAATCTGATTTGGCATCTTCATATTTTATTATTTGTAACTTAGCTGTTGAAAACACAAAAACTTTCTAGCAAAGAAAATCCTGGTCCCTTTATTTGCTCAGATTTGACAACAACTATGTATGACAACAACAGTACATCAGAAACCTACAAGCGAAAAAAATAATTTCCTAGTATTCATTTAAGAAGGAGATGATAAAATTAAAAGGCAATGAAGACAACGTAGGATTGCCTGATGTGTGGCCCAGATATAGTTAAGCAGCTCCATCCATGTGGGTGTTTGTGCTAGATTAGCACCAATTTTTCAAGGAAGATAAATGTTGAGGTCTTAATCACAGTACACAGATATGCATATTCTTTGGCTGGTTTCTCTGTTTTCTCGAATGAGAGGTTCAGATAATGAGCAGAAAGGCCAAAACAGGCTAACTTTGACATATAATATTTCCATTCAGTAATACGTTTAAGGGATGTACTTATTAACATATTCCTTACTTGTTCATCAACAAGTATTCTGCAACAAGCTTGATTGATTTTCCGAATATGTATTTCAGTTTGTTCTCTTTGATTGTAGTGCTGTCCCAGCAAAAATTCTGGTTTATCGAACTCATGAGTGCTTTTTTTGGGGGGTTCTTATTGGCTAATCTATTCTTGTTTTGCAGTACATGGTGTTTGCATGTTCTGACTCACGTGTGTGCCCGTCAGTGACCCTCAACCTGAAGCCAGGAGAGGCCTTTACTGTTCGCAATATAGCCGGCCTTGTCCCAGCATACAACCAGGTTCCTATTGATGTAGATTCTTTCAAGTTTTATTCATGAACTTATATTGGCATCCTTAGTTATAACTCCAATTAACCTGCATGTTCATTTGTGAATACAGAAAATATACTCCGTTGGGTCAGCTATTGAGTTTGCTGTGACAATCCTCAAGGTAAACTTCTTCCTGCTTAATTAGCATCCTTTCCTTCGAAAGCACAAAAGTATGGATGGAGGGAAAAGATACTAAACAATGATTCCTCCAGAGCAGTACAACAGCTCAGTTTTCTTTCCCCGTACAATCTATTATTTATGCTACATTAGCCTATCAGTTGAACAATTTGATGTGCGAGTGACAAAGAAATGGAAGGGAGTATTGTTTTGCTAATGGTTTTGACTTTAGATAGCCTTTTTCATGTGGAAAGTAGCAAAGTTTTAGACCTTTTTAGCTGCCTACCTCAGCTATTGGTGGATCTATATGATTGGTGGCATTCAGAAGCAGTCTCGTTACTAATTTTTAATGGTTACTCGCAGTGAGGCTTGACCTCAGCAACAATCAAATTCAATATTTGTGCTGCATGATAATGTTCCCCTTGTATAATCTGTCTGATTTATGAAGGTCTATATAGTTCATCATGTGTCTGGTGGTTCTAATATGGAAGAGTAAGCTGTAACCTTCAATTCATAAGCTCATAACTTATTTAGGTATTCCTCCATTAGTTATATTATGTATATCAAGAGGGTTATTGAGTAATTCTGCAATTGTACTACTATGCTTACGTATGTTGTATTACTGTGAGCTCACATAGACTTGCCATTGTACAATATTATTTTCTTTTTTTCCCTGAAAAGAACAACTTGATTGGTCCTCTATTTATAGGTCGAATGCGTTGTGGTTATTGGACACAGTTGTTGTGGTGGAATCAGGGAGCTCCTCTCTTTGAAGGATGATAAACCTCGCCCATAGTAAGTATATGTCAAATTTGATCCAAGTTGGTCTATATTCAGTATCTTCACTAATGAATTCAAACCATGTTATATGTAAACAAAGGTTCTCAGTAAACGAAGGATTCAGGACTTGAGATAAATCCATTATTAGTTTATTACAGTACCAATAGGTTTCTATCCTAGAGTCTCTTTTTTTATTCTAATTCTCTTTCATTCAATCAATTAGCCACTTTATCGACGACTGGGTCAAGATTGCTCTAGCCACCAAGAAAAAGGTGGAGCGAGAAAATTCCTTACTGTCTTTTGATGAACAATGCACCGTATTGGAAAAGGTATGGCTGTGCATTGCGAGTCTACTAAAAGTTTATTCACTAAAGTTTGCTGACTGATTTAACTCTGCTAGCCACACTCAACTAGTTTGACAATCAGATTGCACCTGATGTAACATCTTTTGCATTTCTGAATTGTTGCAGGAGGCTGTCAATTTGTCCCTTAGAAACCTGAAGACTTACCCATTCGTCATGAATGGATTGACGAGTGGAAGACTCAAGTTGATTGGTGCCCACTATGATTTTGTCCATGGAAGATTTGAGACATGGCATCCCTAAAGACTACTAGTCTTGAACAGGCGATTATGCGGTTGTACAGATCGGAGTTGTGGAGTGTGACAGGCGTTGCTCGGCATGAATATGCTATGCAGTAGCAGTACTTATTTTAAAAGTGTACCCTGGCAAGTAAAACGGGTAGGCGTTTCTACTTTGCTCGGCGTGAGTATGCACTGCAGTACTTGTTTCAAGCGTGTTACCCTGGCAAGTACAATGGTCAAGCTGTGACCCTTCGTATGAATTATTTTAGCAGTAGTAGATGAATGATGCACATACTTGCAAGACGAAATTGAGAGTAAAATGTTGAGAGATGTGGGACAAGGCATACTGATCCTATACTTCAGAAATGTATATATCGTCTTTTATTTCCTTTCGCATATCAGCGGTTCTATTTTAGCAACAGTAATAAGCGTCAGCTTGAGAAGTGAACTCCCTATAATTGCCGTCTCATGCATCAACCTGAGTCACAGATGCGATGTTTAGCAACCAAACAATGTACTGTAATATGCTGACCGGTTAAGGACCAAATATTAATCCTCTAGCGCACATGGAATTTTGCAGCACTCTGGTCATCCCCGTCGCCCTGTGTAGCCGTGCGCCCGTGCCTGCGCAGTCCCCAGGTGCGGAGCAGCGGCTGCAGCGAAGTCATGCTCCCCGTCCACTGCTATGCTACGCGCGCTGCCATCGTCAGCCCGACTCCCAAACTCCACTCCATGACGATGGCGTCCCCCGTGTTATATTATCAACCCTTTTAGCCCACCAGATCAAGATCAGCGCCCAGCCGCCGGCAAAGCTGCCGCGACCCCGACCCGTGTCCGCGCGTCGCGTGGGCGTCGTCGCAGCTCCCACAAATTCGCACGGCTCTTGAAATTTGCGCGCTGCCAATCCCCCATCCAAAAGGGAAAAGAAAAGAGACATGCCGAACCGACAACACCGCCGCGCCCACGCGCCACGGCGTCATAGCGCCTGAGGTGATGTCGGTCGCAGAATAATCACCAGACATACGCCCGCGCTCGCGCGCTCTTCCCTGCATGCCTCCCGTCCCACGCTCCGCGTCATCCTCCTCCTCCTAATGCCGCCACCACCGCACCTCGCCGCCCTCCCCGCCGCGTCGTCCCGTCGCCGTCCCCGCAACCGCGGCGCGATGGCGTGCGTCTCCTGCTGCCGCGTCGCGGCGCTCGCCTCCCTCCTCGCGGTGGGCGCCGCCACCGCGCTGCTCACCTTCTCCCTCCCCGCCGCCCCGCGCGTGGCGTCCACGACGGAGTTCACAGGGGACCTGTCCGCCCGGAGGTCCACGCCTCCACCGCCATTGCCACCGTCTGTGACCCCCGCCACGACGGCGCCTCCTCCGCCGCCGGGACCATCGACGCCGCCGCCGCCCGCCGCGAGGCGCCGGAAACGAGAGGTGCGTACATGACGCTTGAGATTCCGTACGCCGTTCTGCTTTTCCTAGGCCGTGAATCAGCCGAGGCGTGAGAATGTTTGGTTCCGTTTTGGTGATCAGCCGTCGTACTGGAGGATGGCGCCGGAGGAGGCGCTGCGGTACGCCAAGAAGGAGATACGGGACGCCGAGCCGGTGTCCGACGACCCCGACCTGTACGCGCCTCTCTTCAGGAACGTCTCCCAGTTCAAGAGGTAACCGATCGGACTCCCCTCTACGCAATGGTGCACTGCATGATGCGTTGCTTCTTTGCCTTCCTCCAATCGTGGAGGAGTTTTCTGCTAGTTTCTCGCGTACGTTTCGGCATTTTTCTCTGTAACGCGGACTACTTACTGCTAATTCCGTGCGCTCTCAAACTAAACGACGCATCGTAATTGTAGCACATGTGACCATCCAGGAGCTATGAACTGATGGAACGGATACTCAAAGTTTACATTTACCAGGACGGCCGGCGGCCCATCTTCCACACGCCTCCCCTCAGCGGCATCTACGCCTCCGAGGGCTGGTTCATGAAGCTCCTCAAGGAGAGCCGCCGGTTCGTCGTCGGCGACGCTAGCAAGGCGCACCTCTTCTACCTGCCCTACAGCTCGCAGCAGCTGAGGCTCTCGCTCTACGTGGCCGAATCGCACAACCTCCGGCCCCTCGCCGTGTACCTCAGGAACTTCGTCAGAGGCCTCGCCGCCAAGTACCCGTTCTGGAATCGCACCAGAGGAGCTGACCATTTCCTTGTCGCCTGCCATGATTGGGTCAGCTCTTTTGATCCCTAGAGTTCGACCAATCGCAGCTCAAGAACTGATCATCTGAATATGATCACCGATTGAATATCCCTGCAGGGACCTTACACGATGACGTCGCACCGTGACCTGCGGAAGAACACCATCAAGGCGCTCTGCAACGCGGACACCTCGGAGGGGATCTTCACCCCGGGAAAGGACGTCTCCCTCCCGGAAACGACCATCCGGATGCCGAAGCGGCCGCTCCGGAACGTCGGCGGCGGGCTGCCGGTCTCCCGCCGGAGCATCCTGGCCTTCTTCGCCGGCAACGTGCACGGCCGGGTCCGGCCGGAGCTCCTCAAGCACTGGGGGAACGGGCGGGACGACGACATGCGGGTGTACGCGCTGCTGCCCAACCGGGTGTCCCGGCGGATGAGCTACATCCACCACATGAAGAACAGCCGCTTCTGCCTGTGCCCCATGGGGTACGAGGTGAACAGCCCCCGCATCGTGGAGGCCCTGTACTACGAGTGCGTGCCGGTGATCATCGCCGACAACTTCGCGCTGCCGCTCGGCGACGTGCTGGACTGGACCGCCTTCTCGGTGGTCGTCGCCGAGAAGGACGTGCCCAACCTCAAGACGATCCTGCAGGGGATCTCGCTCCGGAGGTACGTGGCCATGCACGCCTGCGTGAAGCGGCTGCAGCGGCACTTCCTCTGGCACGCCAGGCCTGTCAAGTATGATCTCTTCCACATGATCCTGCACTCTATTTGGTTGAGCAGAGTAAACCAGGTTGAGCTTGACACCTGAATTCTATGCGAAGCTTTGATCTATGGAATCTTGTGAAAGTTGTATAGTAGAGGAATGTTTAGCTTCTTCAGATATTTGATAAGGTTTCACGAAGACTGTTATCTTAAAAAATGCTGCTGGTTCAGCATGAGGTTTACCTCTTCACAGAAACAGAGCAAATTTACCTGCAGCAGAGCTGCTATAGCACACAATGCAATATTATCTTAAAGTGCAATTTCTGACTTGTACAGTGTCTGATCGGTTAAGAACAAGAGAAAAAACATAGAAAATAAAATCTGAGACATATTCCAAAGAAAAAGAAGCCCAGAATTTTATTAACCCATAATAAAGAGGATCCTCATGATCCGGTACTGAAAATCCGTGCCAGTATATGTCAAGCTTCATCTATGGCAGAGTATGAGCTTGAGGGCTAATTATATCTCAAACTTGATCTATGTAGCGTATCAGAATTGTATAGTGTATAGGTTTCATAAAGATTGTTATCTTAAAACTGTTTCTGGTTCAGCATAAGCTTCTTCTCGTCATAGAAACAGAGCAAGTTTACCTGTAGACTGGGGCGGAGCCATATACAAAGTGTTGGGTGCGGGCGCACCCACGAATTTTTTTTTTTACATGTATTTGGTTAAATTTCACCATATTCGCACCTTTAAAATTCTTTGTTATGCACCCACAAACAGCTAGATGAGGAATTTTCTCTACCTATGATGAAGGATTGCACCCACATTGATTTTGTTCTAGCTCCGCCACTGCCCGCAGCAAAGCTGAGATAGTAAACGACGCTATATTCAGCCTGTTCGGCAGGCTGTTTTCCGTTTTACTGTAGCGGTTGCTGAAGAAATAACTGCGAACACTGTAGCGGCTGCAGAAGAAATAACAACGAACACTGTAGCGGCTGATTGTCTTGCACATAGTTCGTTGTGACTTGTACCGTTCAAATGTAATGATCGGTTAAGAACATATAAAAAACGAAACTGAGACATTTTTTGTCAAGAAAAGGAGACGTAACATTCTATTAACCCTTGATAAAGCAGCGTGTTCCTGATGGCCCATTTACCAAAAACAGATAATTTGTAGTATACTCCTGACCAATTGTACCAACACTTAGTCTAAAATTAACAATGGTGAGCGAAACTAGTACTACATCCCGACAATCTGGTGATTAATCAGTCAGACCATGCTGAAGAGATTAGCCGTGGAGATGAGCGCGTTAGCAGCAAGCGTCATGAACGCAATGAACGACAGCCACACGGCACTGTTGATCTTCTTGTTGAAGGGGTCCGTGCCGAACCTCGACACCCACAGATCGGTGCGCGACCCAGCCGCGGACGACGCTGACATGAGAAGATAGGCGAGTACCTGTGTTGTCCAACCAGTAACAATTCAGTTCTTGTACACGAGTACTTTGAGTTCAGTAATGGATGTACTGCCTCTAAGTTACCTGGTCCAGGAACAGGCTGAAGTAGTAGCTTGACATGCTCCGGAAAATAAACCTCGGTGAAATCAGACGGCGGATTTCACCGAAGGATTGAGCGATCGAGTAGGCGCAAACGATCACGTTCACTCCGACTGCGTACCTGCACACGAATAACAGAAACGTAATTTTACCACCAGAAAATGGAAGGAGGAAAACTCCGAATAGAGTCACTGGACAAGCTAGATACTTTATCAAGTACCTGTACTACGTTAGGTTCAAAAAAAAGTACCTGTACTACGTTAGGTTGATGGTTTTCCCTATATATCTACACAATCTTTCAATTTGGTATGAAATCCGTCCTAGCCTATCGTTTCATTCCCCCTTCTTTAAAAAAAAAAATCTACATAAACCATTAAACAACTCCCAAAACCGTCAGAAACTGGCCCCGTTTGATGTAGAAAAGAAAAAAAAATTTTGAAAAAGCAAACGAGACGAAACGTGTGAACAAGTGGTGATCACTGACCTGTACTGTTCATGGCGGCCGTAGTAGTCGCCGGCCCAGCCAGTCGTCCGGGCGCTGACCATCACCGAGAAGGAAGCCAGGCTAAGCACCGCCGTGGCCAGCCGCAGCGCCACCGAAATCGCCCTTCTCTCCCCGACCTTTGCGACGGCCGCCACGTCGGGCGGCACCCCGGTGGCCGTCGCTGCCCCATTCTCCGCCGCCGCGGGCGTGCGCCGCTGCTGGTCGAGCCGGGGCTTCCCGATGCTCAGCGGCGACGTGACCGCCTCCTCGACCGGGTCGAACTGCGTCGCGATCGCCGGAGAGGCGATGGGCGGAGGCGGCGGCGGCTGCGGCTTCCACGCCTCCGCGTGCTTGGGCGTGTTCTTGCCGCTGTTGAACGCGAGCGCGGGCGCGGGCGCGGGCGTCAGAGGCGACGGCTGCGACGGAGACGGGGACGGGGACGGGGACTTGGCCACGGGCTTGGGTGCGGGTGTCAGCGGCGACGGCGACTTGGCCGCTGGTGTCAACGGCGAGGGCGGCGACGGCGACGAAGAGGAGGACGGCGACTTGGCCACGGGCGCCGGAGCGGGTGTCTGCGGCGTCGGCGGCGTCAGGGACTGTGACGGCGAATTGGTCGCGACCGACCCCTGAGACGGCGTCCGGACGAGGCCCGTCGCCAGGCGAAGCTGCGGGCGGGCATGCGCCGCCGGCGACGCAGCGGCGCGCCCTTCTTGGCCGTTGCTGCCCGTGGGAGCGCTGGGCAGGGCCAGGCGGTGTGGCAAGGGGAAGTGCAGGGGCGAGAGCTGCGGGCTCTTGGCGATCGCCGTCCCGTCGCCGGCTTCCTCCTGCGGCGACGCCTCCCTCGGCGATGCTTCGTCGAACGACGGCGTCGGCGTGTGGTACTCCTCGCCCGGCGGCGACGGGGACGGGGACAGGTCCCGTGGCGGCGGCTCCAGCGGCGGTGGGGGCACGGGCGGCGGCGGCCTGTCCGGCGCCGGCGTTCGGTTGGGCCTCGACGCCATGGCGGATGGAGGCGGGGCGGGCGGGTGAAAGGGAGGAAGGGATCGTGGAGGGAGAAGTTGCTGTGTTGTGTGGGAGGTTACGTGTTGCCGTACCTGATTTTGTGCGCGCTTCGTTCCTTCCCTCCTCTGCACTCCTCTGATGGGTGATGACTCCTCGCTTTCCTCTGTTATTTTTCGTAGCACAACCGCAGCTCTTTGCTCGCTGCTTTTGCACACGCACACTGACCCTCCAAGTATATCGCATGTCTGCTCCTTGCCTTCTCACAACGCTGGCAGTTTCCTGAATCTGTCAAGATTGGTCGGATGATTTCATTGGTTACTCAAAATAGGGGGTCACAGCATCTCTAAGAGATCCCGTAAAAGTAGCCTCATAAATTTATTTTTAGAGTAACTAAAAAGTTATGTGCAGCAAATTTTCTCATCTCTCTAACAGTTACTCTCTAAAAATGGATCAAAACACTTTTAATTGGGCCACGTCAGCATTTGAGGCTACAAAAACATTAATTTCTAGTGAAAAAAGAAGGAATGAGGCTACCAGTTTTCTCTTATTTGTAGCTACAAATGAGGGGAGTTTACGATGTAGAAAAAAATTGAAAATAGTTTTGGGATGCTGTTGGAGATGTTTTTTTTATTAAATCATATTATTTTGATTTAAGGGGAGTTTTTGGGTTTTTTTTTTTAATGCTCTCCCGGACGTTCTCTTTTCCTACTCTCTTTCCCCTAGGATCTTTTTGCAAGGGGACAAATTAAGACACGCGTGTGATGAAAGTTATTTAGACGTTGGTCGCATCATCATGCGCTATGCCTGGCTGGCGTTGCAAATCATCGAGCGGTGCAAGGGTGCAAGCTTAAATAATTGCAGTGTCTCCTCGCAAAAAATAAATATTGTGGTGTCCATGTCGCCGGCAGCCGGTAGGCGATTGGGAACCATCTTTGACAGACAAACTATCAGTCAATACTACATCCATCTTGCTGCTCGTGTTGTTTAAAAGGAAAATGTAAGTGGGTCTTTCTAGAAAAACAAAAGCGATGATCATTCCGCTTTCCTATTATCCCGTGGGCTCTGCGACAGCAAATCGATTAATCGAACCACGTAATGAGCAATGATAGCGGTCAGTTTCGACTGCTGCCTTACATATACGTTATGGAACTCGAAAGCTACGTTTCTTTCAGACAATCGACTGGTCTTTTGTAATACCTTATAGCACTAGAATTGATGTGCTCTTGTGGGGAAGAATACATATACAGTATAGGAACAACATGTATGAAGTAAGTGCTCCGAATCAGATTTTATAGGGAATCTTTCGCAAGGGGCCATGAGAAGGATGGCGACATAAACTCGAGCAGAACTGCAGAAGCAAAGAACTCATTCAAAGTGGACCTCACCATACATTGTTGCTACCAGTCGTTGCGTTGTGTAAATATTCGTGCTACTAATGGCAAACACGAATTTAAAGCAAAATCGTTGCAGGAAATTTGATCAGTTCCAGCTCGAAGTCCAACGTCAGCATACAAAACCTTTTAGTACGCGTAATGCCGTAGGACGTTGAAAATCCGAGTTTCTCCCATGAGAAAAAGAAAGAAAAAAGAAGCGAAAAATCTAAGCTTCTGCTAAAGCAAGATGTACTCGTGTAGGTTGTCCACCAGTTCGGCAGCTGATTAGTGCTAAAGACACCCATTATGTTGTGCAGGATTGCAGGGTAATGGACTTGCTTTTGCAAAAAAAAAGAGGCTGCCTTGATCTGGTGGGTCTTGTGCTAGATTTTTCGCTTTGCCTTTCTTTCACCTTGGGGTGGCAAGGTGAGTTGGTGCCATGCACACCTTAGTGGTTAAGGTATCTCAGGCAAGCCAACCTTGTAAGCCTTCTCCCGTCTCCTTTCTGTCATTCCTGCATGTTGCACTGATCGAACATGCTTATCGGTACGGTTGATTCGAACCTTTTGGACACATCTGTAATCAGGATTTTGCTTTGGCGACTCGGATCACAGGATGAACCATCCCTAAATGCACAGGTGTCACGCAAGCTTCGTGGAGAATACTTAGCCTCGCTGAGTCGGACAGCGATGTCACTATATCAAAAGTGGGAAATGCTTTGCAATCTTACATCGTGAACAAGGTGTGAGAAATAACTAGCTATAAACTCCGCCGATTAGCCAGGTCAAAATGTGTTCATAGTACATACCAAAGATCAGAACACCTCATACAGTTGACACCATATGGCGAAATACTGAGGAGCTTCAGAGATGGCATGAATTCAACGAACCGCACGACAGTATCTTTTTCATGAGGAAAAACGACCGTATCTACAATGCGTGTAAATTGCTTCTTGTGTTCGTCAAGTTGCTCTCCATGCCTCTTTTGCCAATTACATATCGTTCGGCATCACAACGCAACCTGAAACTTCTCAGGTACACGGAGCAGTGGCAGCTGGTAGTCTCCAGGCTCTCCCAGTTGCCCGCAAGCAGCCATCTGATCATCCCCTCTACTGAGCCGAACAAAAACAACAAGGCCAGCCTGAATTAAAACGTTGCGGAACTCGATTATTTTCTCGTCGGGAGTGGGTTTGAACTGGGAACCACTGTGGGGATTGAAAGAGATGAGGTTGATCTTGCAAGGGATCCCTTGGACGAGCTCTATAAGTCTCTTCGCATCATCCATACTGTGAACACAGGAAATCCACCCAAGAAAATATTACTTTAGGCTGCAAGGTGTAACTTAGTCAAGTGTGAGAGATTCAAAGGCTCACTTCAAAAAGGATGAAGTTTTTTTTCCCTGGGATAAAATGATTACAGTAGGCATAAAAAATTGAAGATCCAATGTTCACTATGTCTATGAGCAAATGGTTACAACAACAGGCATAAAATGTATAAAATGTTGTCGCTGGTAGGCCTACATGCATGGCTGGACTAATTGGGATAACGAAAAAGGGGAAATCCCATCTTAATAGCAGGGATGAAAGTGCCACTTGCAAATAATAAAAAAAATAACTTGCAGACCTCCACAGAAAGAAATCAAGATGTGAGCTATGCTAAGACATTCATAAGATCACCACATCACAGTGGTCAGCAAAGATAATTAAACAGAATTCTGACCTGTCGTTCACCCCATAAAGCATGACATATTCAAATAGCACTTTGTAATTTTTCTTGAAGTGAAGTTCCTCCCTTAAAGTGCCAAGAAGCAAGTCAAGATTGTACTTTCTGTTTATGGGCATTATCCAGTTTCTGACCTGCAAAACAACTTAATTTACTAAAAGAAAAATAATTCCAAAACAAATTCATCTCAAAAAAACAATCGCTACCTCATCTGTTGTTGCATTAAGACTGACAGCCAAAACACACTTGGATTCATGGAGAAAGCGTTTTAACTGTGGGACAAGACCACTTGTGGAGACAGTAACCTTGCGAGCACTAAAGTGAAGCCCTTGCTCATCAACCATTATAGCTGAAGCTTTTAGTACATTGTCAATATTGTGCAATGGTTCACCCATGCCCTGAGAAATTACAGAATAATTCAAGATTCTGAAAAGGCACCCCCCAAAAAAAACTACCACCACCACCCCCACCACACACACAAAAAAAAAAAAAAAAATCAAAAGAACTCAAAATCCGGTAGGTTACGTGATGAGATGCATGTAACTAGCTAACTGCGGCAGGTAAACATAGAAAAGATGCTGCACTAGTCCTCACTAGGAAATCTGAAATGAGGTAAACACAGCACTGCAATATATATAGAAAAAAACTTAATACTGTGGCACTCTAAATCCAATATCAAGAAGTCATGAAACTGAATTAACAAAACTGTGTGAAATGATGTTTGAACAGCAGCAGCATAAACTGATTTGAAAGTTGAAGTTCAAGAAACAGTGTAGACAAAATACATAATGTACACCCTGAATTGTATGCTGTTAGTTAAAAAAGATGCCCGGCTAATCATCATAATTCAATCAAACCCTAAGTTATCATAAATAGAATGCTTACCATAAATACAACATTAGTAATAGATCCAAATTCATCTGAAAATAATCTGCGAGCAAACACAGCCTGCTCAACAATTTCAGCTGTCGACAGATGCTTTCTCAAACCCATCCTATAAAAGTCACAAAAGTATGCAAAAACAGCATTATAACAACCTAAATAAAAAAGAAAAGAAAAGGCATTCTTCCAGGGAAAGTGAACAAACCTTCCGGTGAAGCAAAACTGACAGTTCATGGCACAACCCACTTGACTTGAAACACAGACAGTTGTTCTTCCCCTATCGCAAGGAATGATAACTGTTTCAATCACCGGACCATCTTCAAGAGAGAACAGTATCTGTAACATCCTGTGTTCTAAAATCAATCATATTCTGTAAATCATTGCATAGAAGATCAGCAACTGAAGACTACCTTTCGAGTCCCATCCGATGCAGTGAGGATGTCTTTCACGGTTAATGCCTTGAGATAAGCATGCTCAGTTATCATCTTCTTGAAGTCCTTGTTCAAACCTAAAGAGTAGAGAGGATTGTAGGTAAAGGATCAAATCCTTCAGCTAAAATGCAAAGCGCAGGAAGCACTAAGGAAAGAAACACAAGAATATTCTAAAGTATAATTCCAAGTGTCAGGAATAGATCCCTATACTGAAATAGACCGAAACAACACAGTGACAGAAAAGATGCTACCCCCCCCCCCCCCCCCCCCCCCCCCCCCCCTAACGTCTAGATTTTCTGAGGAAAGTAGTGATTTTCCCAAGCTAGAGACCCACGTATAGCTCAGGAAACGGGGCAGCTACCAGCCTGCCACGACCAGTCCATGTCCAATCTTGGTCCAGCTGCCTTGCCATCAGCCCACCATGCTCACGCCTAGGAGTTCATCTATGCAAGGAGGCAGCCATGGAAACACTTCAGTTCGTCTTCGTGAGCGCAAGGGCAAGAGGATGGGCTATGGCTTCCTGACCTGATGAGGCACGGAGATGCAGACCATGGAGTCACCGGCGACGGATGTCATTGTTGGAATCCTGTATCGATCTCACTCTTCCGCGTGAAACAGGCTTCCGTGCTGATCGCAAGCCGTGCTCCAGCCTGCTCTCCGCTGACGATGCCAACCGCCATGGACTCGATCCTAACCAACTGACCCAGAACGCGTCCGCACGTCGCTCTGGCTCGACACAAACTGATCGATTGACAACCACGCAAACACAGGCGCGACGTCGAACACAAACTCGTGTGACGTCAAACCTGCTACGCTACAGACTCCACGCGTGCCAACACAAGCGATGTTAAGAATAATCCTGATCATGCGTCATGGTCAAGTTGTGTCGTGTGTGTGTGCATTGTTAGTCAGAAGATTAGTGTTCGCGTCTATGCAGATTAGCTGCGGCGAACGTATCTGACTCGGGAACGCGTTACGTCGCGTCCAGTCCAGCCCGAGTCCGGCAGTTTGGTTGCAGAGGGCGCGTCAGGTTCAGTTGTTGGGCATGTGTGCTCCGGCATGCAGGAGGGCTGCGCAAAGCCGAGTCATGATTTGTTAGGATTCGGTGGCGTAATCATTCGGTGGCGTAATCTGCGCGTAGAGGGTCGAGTCGTGCGCGAGAGGAAAGCTCTCGTGCCGTATCCCCGAGTCGCACGGATCATTGCAGAAAAGCTCGGGCATGGAGGTCGCGCTCCAAGGTGTGTGCTCGGCCACTGTATCCTGTCCATTCCAGTTAAGTCCTGAGAAATAAAGCCAAGATACAGGCGAGGTTGTCGCATCGGCGTTCGTCGCCGGCAAATTCTTGAGTGCTCCAGCTAACTGTTTATCTTCTTCCTTGCGACCTGTGCGTGAGTGAGAGCGAGGGCAAAGCTGCGAGGTGTTAACACACGCCATGGCTGCGGGCACATGGCGTGGTTTTATTCTAACAGTTATCGCAGCCATAGTGGCTAATTCGCGTATTCGGCAACCACTCAAACGAATGTATGGAAACGCCAAACTGTATTTATCCTCTAGTCGCATTTGCTGAAACTGTGCCCTAATATTCCCATGAGATGGATTCCTAATGGATTGATGGGTACTCTATATTGAGCGAGAGATTCCCATGAGATGGCCATTGGTTGTAATAGAGTGGACGAAACACAACTTCTTTTAAAATGCTAATGAGTACTACCGACAAATTGGAAATATGAAGTCCTGCGATCACTAACACACGAGCATGATAGAGTAGCTGAAGCATACTTTTCTACAATGTGAACTTAGTTGGCAGTTAAAAACTTTCGGCAAAATATATTAGTTCCACTGCACACGGTCAAACTTATCAAAGAAAATTATCAGAACGAAGAAAAATTACCAGCCAGTTCGTCATGGCAATGCGCCCAGACATTGTTCCCGTAGAGGCATTTCCACAGCATCATGGCCTGCCCCGGCCGGAACCCCTGCGCCTGCACCCAATTCTGGGAAAAACCGCGCCAAATCAGCTCGCAAGCATGCGCGGATCAACGCACCCGCTGAGTTACATAGGCCACAGGTCGAGATCACTTACCTCGAGCTCTGGGTAGTCCATCCCCTTGAGCATGACCTTGGAGCCGGCCTCGCAACGGGCGGCTGCGGGGCGGCGGAGGGTGGAGAACAGGAGGCGCGGCGCTGCGGGACAGGAGAGCGCGCGGAGGGAGGATGCGGTCCGGCTCCACCGGAGGAGAGGCAGCGCCTGCGCCGCCATGGGGACTTGCCTGGCTGCTCGACCTCTCGCGGCTGTGAATTTTCCTGGAGAACAAAGGTACTGATGGATAGAATGGGACTGGGCTAGCTTTCTGTCTGGGCTTCTCTTGCTGGGAAGATTTGAAGCAGGGAGAGGATGTGCATATGGGGCCCTGTTTCTTGCTTTCCGCATGGGCCAAGTACAATTTCACTGGGGTTTTTATGCTGTCATGTCCGAAATTTTGTTTCGGTTGCCTTAGACTATCTGCACTCGTGGACCTCTATTTCTAACATTTAAAAAGAATATTCTGTTCTAGTCATCAAGATTCCCTACTCTATATCAACGTCTCCTGCAGCAGTCAACCTCTATATCTCAACCTCTATACCAATTAAATTATATTTTATTCAACTCTCTCGAACTCTCCATCCTTCCCTCGCGCCTTCCTCCCCTCCCTCCCCTCGCGGCTCGCGCACCGCCCGCCCTCCTCCCCTCACGCGCCGCCGCGGCCCTTCCTCCCCTCCCCTCGCGCGCCGCCGCCGTCCGTCTTCCTCCCCTCGCGCGAAGCCGCCGGCCGTCCTCCTCCCTCACGCGCCGCCGCCGCCGTCCTCCTCCCCTCGCGCGCCGCCGCCGCCGTCCGTCCTCCTCCCCTCGCCTCGCGCGCCGCCGTCCCTCCTCCTCCCTCCCCTCGCGCCTTCCTCCCCTCCCTCCCCTCGCGGCTCGCGTGCCGCCCGCCCTCCTCCCCTCGCGCGCCGCCGCCCTCCTCCTTCTCCCCTCCCTCCCGCGCCGCCGTCCGTCCTCCTCCCCTCGCGCGCCGCCATCGCCCGCCCTCCTCCCCTCCCTCCCGCGCCGCCGGCCTTCCTCCCCAAATCACCGCGGCGAATCCAATCGTCCTCCGCCCCGGCCGCCTCCGCGAGGTCAGCGTCATCTCGGGCCTCCCCGCCAGCACCTCCATGGCTTCTTCTTCCTCACGGCCTTCTCTCGCTCGCACTGGGTGGTGGTGGTGGTGGGCCCGCGCCGAGGGTAGCGGGGGATCGCTACCCCGCCATCTTTGGCGTTCCGGAGAGCGACCGCTATCGTAGCGGTCGCTTTAGCGTCCCCCGCTGCTGGGAAAAAAACGCTAAAGACGCTCTGCAGGTTGCTTTACAGTTCCCCGGTGCGGATAGTCTTAGCTTGTTATGCATGAGACGGCTCGAGTGTTTCTAAGTGGTGCACGAGTGAAAACATGAAGGTTTTTACTGAATTTTTCTTTTTCTCTGGTATTGGTGCACTCTCAAATTTCACTTCACTTACCTCTGTCAGCACTCACTCTATCAACATGTGCACGGATATCCTACCTCTATGAATAGCTACAAAAGATTGAGCTCACTAATCTTAATGAATTCACTAAATGCGTCAACGCTTTTCTTTGAAAGAATAATTAACCGTATATGACTCATGTTAAATTGGAAACTCAAATTCGAATGGGTTGTTTGTTTCATCATAAAACACCTAACCACATGAGCTTGCTTGAAGACGCGGAGGTACCACTTAAAAAATGACACCGTTCCCATGCTCTTATTCATGGATAAAAGGAAACTGATATAGTGATGTTGCCTTCACGCATCGACTCAGCATGGTTGGCTAAGTAGCTAGCTCGTGTTTAGTGTCTAGTTGAATGGTAGTTTGGTCAATATTGATATTTGCCAACTCATTCTCTCGTGTGTGCTCGTGCTGGTGGTAGGGTGGAGTACTAGTTGTATGAAATAAAAATCCAAGAGAATTTTAACATGATAAATAACTTTTTTTTTTCTGAAATACATGATAAATAATAATATCAACATTGGAACATAGGTCTATTTTGAGACAACTAAAACATGGCTTTTTCTAAGAGCCAATTTCTGAGATAAGTTGATCCTCGGGTTAAGGGCGTCTGTTGCTTTCTTCGTAAATACAAGGCACTTTGCTTTCCTCTAGAGAAAATATGACTGCTTTTCTGAAGAAAAAAGAACAACCATTACAGATGCAAAGTATACGACATGTTTAACCAACAAAATGAGAAGTACAGTACACAACAACGACACATTTTAACTAGCATGTTTTAAGGATCCAAATAACACTCCAGGAATCGTTGCAACATGGCAAGATGAAGTTTCTAACGGTAAAGAGACAACAAAATAGAGCCGCGCATGTGTTAACTCAGTTGTCTTTGCGGTCAAGTAGCAGTTGCGTTTCCTTTTCGAGTACATCAGCACTCTCATTTGTAAGGATATTACTTAATTCAAGAATGCTCCCCTTTTGTTATAAAAAAAGAAAAAGGAAAAGGAAAGCCGAAAGCACTTATTAGTCAGCTTGTCAACGCACATTGTCAAGTGCACAAACGAAACCTCCTGAGTCAGTTGGTGTTCCCCTGGTGGGCCCGCAACACGAGACCCAGACGACTTGACTCGCTTCCTTTCGCCCGTGCCTACTTCGGCAGCCCCGGTGTCCGATGCGCTCACATGGAGCCTCCCGCACGGCCTCGAACCACCTCCGCCTCGCCACCTCCTCCCCTTCCCCAGTAGCCGCCTCCACCACCCACTGCGGCAGCCAGACCACCTGAGCCTGAGGCCTTCACCGCGCCGCTCACCCACGCCGCTGCTACCAGCACCGCCGCCAACCGCGCGCTCCGTTTTCCAACAACAGGCATGAGGCACCCCAGCGCGGGCGGCGGGGGAGGGGACGCGGGGTTCGTGCGGGCGGACCAGATCGACCTCAAGAGCCTGGACGAGCAGCTCGAGCGCCACCTCGGCCGCCCCGCGGAGAGGGGAGCGCTCGCCGCCGCGGCGGCGCAGATTCCGGGGGCCGGGAGCCGCCGCGGCGAGTCCGCGAGGCTGGGCGTGGAGGACCTGCAGACGCCCCTGCAGCGGTGCCGGGAGGACTGGGAGATCGACCCCGCCAAGCTCGTCATCAAGGGCGTCATCGCGCGCGGCACCTTCGGCACCGTCCACCGCGGCGTCTACGACGGCCAGGACGTCGCTGGTATCGTGCCACTACAGTCCACACCATTTCGTTCCTTTACACGATTACTCATGCGTGTATAGCCACCGGACGAGCCATATCTTAGTGTCCACGAGCTGTTCGATGAAATCGCTATGTTACTGATCAGTAGCTTCGCCTGCCAAGTGCCATGCGCTAGACCCTTTCTTTCTTTCTTTTTTTTTTCTTTTGATAATTGGAAACATCCCAGCCTTGGCCTCACTAGGAGGTTACAGCAGTTATATTACAAAATTGCAGAACTTCCTAAATTCGATCGGTTCGTTGTTGAGCTTTCAGCAAAGTTCGTTGCATGCTTCATTTTTTCTTCAAAGTTTAGGATGGCATGCCGAATTGATCGATTGACACACGGCAATGTCATTTGCCTTAGTTGGTTGTTTCGGATGATTTCGCAAGAGTTGTTTTCACGTGTCGTGTCAACGGTGGTTTTCCGTGTCAGCAAATTGCTAAAGTGATACCTCTGCTTTTTTGGTGTATTCCGTGACTTCTTCTTTAGATAAGCCCGCTTTTGGTTTGTAATGTAACCCTCCCCATGTGATCCGAACCAACCAACAGTTAAAGTTTTCGTTGGCGTGATCCATGTGTTCATCTTATGATGAGCCCCTGGAAGTCAGGAGAGTACAGAGTAAAGCAGCTTAATTTTTGGGCAAAAAGTTGCAACTTGCAAGTGACGTTGTACTTTTCAGGGGACCAGGGAAACTGGAAAGCATCTAAACCGGTTAGTGTTTCCATAAAAGATGCATAGAATTTTGCCGCTAGGAAAGTTAGTGTGTTACATTGTTTGCTAAAGCATAATCACATGGTACAGGACAAAGCATATGATACTTGCATGTCCATAACTTTTATCAACCATTGCATGCTGCCCCTTCAATATGTTCTGTTTGCAAGCTAATTTAATCAATTCCATTCGTAAAAGTGTGATTAGAATTTTCTATAAAATCATTCGCCAAAAAAAAAAAAAATCTATGAAATGGGTCGAGGAACCCATAACTTTAAAAAGTTATGGAATCAGCTTCGTCCACAAATTACATCTCAGCTGCCACATTCTAACCCCCTCCCTCCCCCCTCCTCCACGTGATTCATTTAAATGGTTGTTGTCCGATATGCATAATTAAATAATTTGTTTAATCCTTTAAGAGTTCTTGTTTGGCATGCATAATTAAATACATATTATTCAACACAAGTGCCTCACCTTCGCCTTTTTTTTTAGAACTCACATATGCCATGTGCTCCATCCACTGTTGGTTACTCTCGCCACCAATATAAAACAACTTAGTGAGCGTGTGTCAACTTTTCGGAATGTGAAACTTCCCCCCCCCCCCCCCCCCCCCCCCCCCCCCCCCCCCAAAAAAAAAAAAAAGAATGAAAAACTTCATCGTTATTATTGAAATTCACATTTTTCATTATTATATATTATTATGTTCCAGTGAAATTGCTTGACTGGGGAGAGGATGGTCATAGATCAGAACAAGAAATTGCTGCACTAAGAGCAGCGTTTGCACAAGAGGTTGCTGTCTGGCATAAGCTTGATCATCCAAACGTTACTAAGGTAACTTTGCCTGAAAATGCCCTTTTGTCTCCTCCCCTTCCTATTTCATAGGCAGATATAAGATACATCAATTCATTTTGTGTTTAGCTTTGGTGGCATAGGACAGAGTATAGAATCTGCCTGATAGTGTCCATCGCTGCCCTTTGGTTAAACTTGTTCCGTAGTATACTGAATTAAGTGGTCAATTATCCCTGTGGTCTGAGTATTCAATTTTTCTTCCCGTATGTTGAAGTTTGCATATTTCGTAAGTTAGTTCTATACAGGCTATATATGTTGAAGTTTGCATGTTTCGTCCTTTGAATATTACAAGTCACTTTGTCTTGCAACGACTTGTAAAGAACATTAAAACTTTCTTGTACTATCAGAAAACATTTCAACTCTATCATAACTGGATCTGATATTATCACATTATCACTATCAGAATAGTTCTTAATAGACGCATTGTTTTACTAGCACTTCACAGGAAAGCTTTAGTTTTCCTGTCTTTCAATTCATTGATTATTTGATTGTTATATTTCTCTTGGTTTACTTAACTCTCTGTGCCACATACATGATTTTTCATGAACTTCTTGAAATATTGCTACATTTTGAATTATCGTGTTTTTTATGATGGGGATGATAGAACCTCAGGTCACCAACGAATTTCCCTCCTAACTATATCTTGATTCTTGAACTGTATGTGACAGTTTATTGGGGCTATAATGGGGGCAAGAGATTTAAATGTTCAGACAGAAAATGGACATCTTGGCATGCCAAGTAATATTTGCTGCGTTGTTGTTGAGTACCTTCCTGGAGGCGCCCTGAAAAATTTTCTGATAAAGAACAGGAGAAGGAAGCTTGCCTTTAAAGTTGTGGTCCAAATAGCGCTTGACCTTGCCAGGGGGTAAGTAATTGATGGATTTATCCTCTTCTTATTGGTTTTTGCCTGAAACATAGCCCTGGAATTTCTCATTGTGAGCTCTATTCTTCAATAGGTTAAGCTATCTCCACTCAAAGAAGATAGTGCATCGTGATGTCAAGACTGAAAATATGCTTCTGGACAAAACAAGAACTGTGAAAATTGCTGATTTCGGTGTTGCTCGAGTTGAGGCTTCAAATCCTAGTGATATGACAGGTGAAACGGGTACACTTGGTTACATGGCACCTGAGGTATTTGATCCTTAACCAGCCACTTTTGACCCCGAATTTGTTATAACTGAATATCTGGAGAGGTTACCCTCTGTCATTTATGAGCTGGCAATAGATGGTTAGTTGTATAAAAACTATCTAATTCTGTAGGAAAATACATGACCGCATGGCTCAGCAAAGTGGCTTGTTCAGAGAGATAAATTACACTGTTGTATCGCTTCTAATTTCTTCAGAATGTGGTCGAGTGTTTGTGTTGTTCACTTTGGTAGTATTTCATTTGTCATGCAACATTGATATTTCGTATGTCAGGCACCAATACCATGCTGTTTCCAATGATCTGAATGCTGTTTCCATTGATCTGAATTTTTTATTTTTTACAGTTAAGTGCGTGCTTGTGGCTCACATTAGCATATACATGCAGGTTCTCAACGGCCATCCTTACAACAGAAAGTGTGACGTTTACAGCTTCGGAATATGTCTGTGGGAGGTATACTGCTGCGACATGCCGTATCCGGACCTGAGCTTCTCAGAAGTCACTTCTGCTGTCGTTCGCCAGGTAAAAGGACATGCCTAACCCAGTTCCTTCCCCTCCTCGTTGCCATCTTATTCCTGAAAGCCTGAAACTGAAATCGAAACTTCACAGAACCTGAGGCCTGAGATTCCGCGCTGCTGTCCGAGCTCGTTCGCGAACGTGATGAAGCGGTGCTGGGACGCGAACCCGGACAAGCGGCCGGAGATGGCGGAGGTGGTGTCCTTGCTGGAGGCGATCGACACGTCCAAGGGCGGCGGCATGATCCCCAAGGACCAGAACGAGGGCTGCTTCTCCTGCTTCCGTCAGCACCGAGGCCCCTGACCACGAGGCCGTGCTCACCCCTGCTGATTGCTGAATTAGTACTGCTGATCGATAGATCTCGGTCAGTGTAATCTAGTCGCAGAACTGGCTTATACTAGCAGGGAGGTTCTCATGGGTTGTAAATGAAAGAGCCGTTCGACATCTGGACATCACCGTCCTCTGTACGCTTGCTGCGAGTCCTAATGCTTGATGTTCTTAGTTGTCAAGCTTAGAGATGGCCAAGTTGCACCCAAAGGTTATTAGATTCATGGTCGTGAAGCAGGCTATGTACTAGTACTGGATTAACCCATTTACTATATACAGGATGTTAATAACGAATAACGATAATGAATAATTTGAATCATCATGAGGATATTCATATGAACCAGATATTCTTTTGACCTTGTGCGAGTTGCAGTAGAATTCTTTTGGACGTCTGTCCTCTGTGTTTGATAGGATGACACGAGTGGTGCGGCAGGCCGTCTCCTCCTCTCGCGCACGTGCCTGCCCTTCCTGTTGTCTGCCCTGTTTTCCCGAGAAGCAGGGAGAGAGAGGTGTGGGAGGAGGCCAACCCGACGCCGCCGCCCGCCGCCGTTGATCCGTGGCCTTCGGATCCGGAACCTATAAGCCTGCCCGTGTACCAGAGCTCTCGCCGATGGCCGTGAGCTCGAGGATTCGCTCCCCACCGGCGGCGCGTGGCCTCCTGCGCGCCTCGCCGCCGCGCATCCTCCCCGTCGAGCGAGCGCCGCGCCGCTTCGGCCCGGGCGTCCGCGCCGTCTCCGGCGGACCGGGACCCGGCGGATCGCCCGTTCCCAGGCGGCCGCCGGCTCCGGCTGATGCAGCAGCCGTGGCGCCGCCCTCGGCGCCGTCGTCGGCCTCCTCGGCCATCGACTTCCTCACCCTCTGCCATCGCCTCAAGGTACAACCATGAACTCTGCGTGCTCTTCCTAGCACTCGACCAAATACGTCGCTCCAAGACACGCATTTCCTGCAATTCCGGCGTTTCCTCCAAAGCATATTCTGTACGGTCTGTTTAGCGATACTCCTAATGTCCTAAGAAATTCTGAAAGGTACGTGGAAAGGAAGAAAAAGTAACGACAATGGACTGTGCATGAGCAATGATTCTGACTAATTCATGCCATTTGCTGCCTTTATCCATAACATCGCACGATTCTGAATCTGAAGCATGCTGCTTTCTTTTGATCTTCAGACCACAAAAAGGAAAGGCTGGATAAATCACAGCATCAAGGGGCCTGAGTCTATTGCTGATCACATGTACCGTATGGCCTTGATGGCTTTGATTGCTGGAGACCTGCCTGCTGTGGATCGAGAGCGGTCTGTTCTCGCAAAGCGCCTGTGCTTTGGATTTTCTTTATTGTTTGTTAGTTTTCTACCCTGGTGCTGACTACTTCGAAATTTGTCCTGGAGCAGGTGCATCAAAATTGCCATCGTGCATGACCTTGCCGAAGGTTGGTCATGAACATTGTGCATTAGACAAACCTTTTGTTGTCTGCTGAATGTGCTTATTGATTATGTGAACAGCACTTCAACTGCCACTTGCTTACTAGCCTAAATGTGTTCATTCATAATTGTGTAACTTTAGCTATGTTCCACCAGACATTCAGACTATTTTGTTTAACAGCTATCGTGGGTGACATTACTCCATCGGATGGTATTCCTAAGGCTGAAAAAAGTCGGCGTGAACAAGCAGCTCTAGATGAAATGTGTGAAGTTCTCGGTGGTGGACCAATAGGTGTGTGCCATGTTGGTGTTAAATGTCAGTTCATGCAGAGATGACAACAGTAAAACAATTTCAATGATCTATAATTTGTTGTTTTGCAGCTGATGAAATTAAGGAGCTGTGGGAGGAATATGAGAATAATTCTTCTGTTGAAGCTAATCTTGTAAAAGATTTTGATAAGGTCAGCAGAAGCTTTTTCCTGAAATGCCAACTTGTTATCTTTCTTCCCAAATCCTACTGTGTGTAATCTACAATCAACAAACAGCAAACCTTGTTAGAATCTGAGCTCTAAGTTCTGCAAAATTCACTTGTTGTCGGTTTATCCCATTAAACTGTTCATTCAAGAGTTTGTTTAAATGCTTGCAAGTTTTGTATTGACATGGGCATAATAGACATCTTGATTTGAATGACCCTAATTTTCCTTAGTTGGAACTTCCATGATTACTGAGGAATGTGAAAGCTTATGGGATTTGTTCCAGATATTTCATAGTCCCAATCCTTCAAAACATAAATATTAGCTTTGGCACAATTTCTTTAATCACAGATGTCATATTACGATCATGCTACTTCTTCTGTTCTGAAATATATGACTTCGAGGAAAGCTAAGTTAGTTTAAGCTGAACTAGATTTGTTTCCCTAAACGTCATATGTAAGAATGGAGATAGTAGTTTTTATAAGCACTTCAGTGCATATTTATATCTTGTGTTTTGGTGCTTGGGATTAAAGATTTTACAATATAATTTATTTGTTCAGGTTGAAATGATTCTTCAAGCCTTAGAATACGAGAAAGGTATTGACTTATTTTCATAGTTGATTATATACATTCAAACATTTGAGCTAGTTCTCATTTCGCTTAGCTTGAGCTCTGTTTACTGATGGTTTAAATGGGGCTTGGTTGTGCAAAAATAATTTGCTATTTAAATTTGTGTGATAAGTTTTCATTTATTTTATGCTCTAACTTGTGATAAACTTTACTAACTGTGCAAGTCAGAATGCTGACTGGCTTATAATGTCATACGATAAAATTGATCACCATACCACCACTTTTTACTTCAAGCATGCTGTATAATAAATGATTCTTACTTCTCATATTTCTGAAATTTACTCATCTTGTGCATCTTATGTGCTCACCCTTTGCTTTGCTAACTTTTCGCATGTTGAAAATTTGCAGAACATGGCAAAGTGTTAGACGAGTTCTTTCTATCTACTGCTGGTAATTTGATCAGTCCCTGTTGCCAAAACTTACATGTGCCAAAGTGGTCACAACACAACATTTCATCTTGTTTTGTTAAATATTTCCTACAATTGTATTGCAGGCAAGTTCCAGACAGAGATTGGTAAGAGCTGGGCTGCTGAAGTGAATGCGAGGAGAAAGGAGCACTGTGGAAAAAAGAAGTAGGAGCATTTGATTGCATCACGCGACCCCTACTGAAACAGATTGTGATGACGGGGTGATTCGACGAGCTGGCGAAGAAACAAGTTGAAGGTCCTGTCTCGATAATTCATAATCAAGCTTAGCACTTATTCACTTGCAACAGCAATCCTGCTTCAGTAAGGAATAACGGCTAGGGCATCGATGGAACAGGGGGTGTAAGTTTGGTCGGAGCTTGAAGGTTTGAAACTGTAAGGTGTACTAAACAGTGTAATGTTCTTGTTAGGGATAAGATATGTTTTCTCAATTCAGGGAATAATGAAAAGCTGATGCTCTTGCCCCTTTCCCACGGTCTCTCCCTACCAGCATGAAACTGAAACTGTTTTGAATCCACATGTTAGGTTTGAGAAAAGATGCATGAATCGGAAAAGACCATCGCCTATAATGCTGTCAGCGGCACAGCAATTGCAAAGCAGTGGTGGTTTGTTACATAATGGAGTAAATTTCACGAACCAATCAATATTTTGGGCTAAACATCACAGACCAACCTACTTTGATGTCCATTTAGGTTTCTTTTTTACAATCCCGCATATTCTAGACAAATTATGTTCATGTTGCCTTCTCTTATGTCAGTGCAAAATAACAAATCTAGTGGTGATTTGAAATGTCAACTCACTAAGGGTAGCAGGCATATAACCAGACAAGGCACCCAAGTAGCCGGTTGCTGGATATGGCCGGAGTTCCATAGGGTAGGAGAAAGCCTATGTGTAGCGTAAATAGGAACGACCGACGTGTCGACATGTGACCCCTGCCATGTCATCACTCTGTTGACATGTCAATGGGTCAAACTGAGTTTGCATCTCCAGTCATCGTCAGATTTGTGCTTATACAACTGACATGTGGGTCTTGATTAACATGGACAAGATCAATTAGAATTGATGGGTTTGTGAGAAAAAAAAAACCTGAACTCTTGGTGGATTTGTGAAATGAGCATCAAAGTTGGTTTTTGTGAGAAAGAAACCTCAACTATTGATGGCTTTGTGAAATGGGCATCAAAGTTGATGGGTTTGTAATGTTTAGCTCATAATATTCGTGGGTTATTGAAATTTACTTTACATAATGCATTCTGACCACCCTTATCTATAGCCTCGAAGTAGGGAATTTCATATATCAGCAGCGCTCACATATAACAACACATGCTATGACAACACATGCAGGCAGGGGTTCGAGGAGCAGATTAGACGAAGAACACAGGATTTCCTGTTGAAAAACATCAACGTGCACAAGGATATTTCCGCTTCTATGGTATACCTTGATACGTGTCAGAAGTGAGATATCACAATGAAGACCTTATCTAATTTTGGAACAAGATTGGTCAAGATGTCATCTCAAAGATCTCGACTGGCTGTACAACCATACCAAAGAGATACTGTCACTAACTAAAATTATCATCAGCGCAACGCCACAAAAAGGACTGACTAATAACATGTCACAACCTGCACCTCGTCGAACGATCCTCCTTGGGTCAATTGGGAATGTTACCAAAAACATACTTTCTCCTTTATATGACATGATTTTTGATGCCACGTCCATCCTACCGGAACCACCATCTCATGCCAGCATTTATCGGGTCATGAAGAAAAGGAGTGTAACGTTGAATATAGGGGTTAATTGTCCGGCCAATTTTAAGCCAGATAGCTCTGTGGAAACCAGCAGTGAAGGGAGAGTGGTACATCAGCTTCAGCAACTGTAATACCAGATAGAGCAAGTGAGACAAGGAATTTGATGAAATACTATGCTAAAATGGGTATGATGTTTTTTGTACTTTTGTGAGACATCTAAGATGTAATGATCGTAATCAGTTCAGACATGCAGATGCGATGATTATCTCTTATAGATCCCTTCTAGATGCTAATAGCAGTTTTATATTAATTTGGCACAAGCGTTGGTGCATTACTCTCCAACTATCTTTCCATTTTTGAGAATCATCCACCCGTATCTAGAAATGAGCATGTGTTATTATTTATTAAGTTCTTCTATGATATTATTATTTTCTCAGCTGTAGTTTCAACAAGCACTTGGTATAGGGAAAATATTTGCAAATTTGCAACAGCTAATATGTCATTAGGATCAAAGGTACAAGTCAGTTAGAGCCAGCCATGCAGACAGCTAATATGTGATGACAAATTGACATAACACAGACACCATAATGACAATCTTAAATTAGGTGTACTCCATAAATTAGAAATTAGGCTAGTGCATCTAAGGAACTCACCTGCCAGTACATGAATGTTTGCATAGCATTGCGTTGTCTCCTATAAAAGTAGAGAAATAATAAGAAGTGGAAGTTAAGTGGCTAATGGGAGGAGTTAGAATCAAATCTAAAGGATAGAATCAACTAACGAGAACAGAGATAAGATCATGAGAAAGCCCAGCAAAATCTCTGCATTTGAACATAGAAAGTGGAGTGCAGTTGTGTTCGTGTCTACCCACGTACAAAGCTGATCCAGGTATGTCCTACAAATCAACATGTTCATTTGTCATAAACCTTTTACCAATCAGTTCGAATGAATATATAATACCAACAGCATACGGATCACAGAAAACTGATGTTTTGAGTCCTATCAGTGTGTTACCATCAAAGTTAACAAATTGTTCGAGAAAATAGTTACCAACAAATAAAGTACTAATGTTTTGTGTTTAGGATTTTAGGGTATCCAATTGATGCAATTCATTGCATGAAAAGATTTCCAAGATCACGAGAGCACGCCCCTGGGTGCCTAACATGCTACATGATTACTTTATAGGAATTGCAAGTTCAGAAATATGAATGCCACATAGAAGTATAGTATATAATTAAACATGAAACTCAAATGGCACTACAAACTATGATGACGAACACAGCATGCCAAACTGTTCTTTTTTATCCTACAGCCACTGTTTGCAGCACGCAATGTACATTCGTAGAAATTCATCATCATTTACCTGTACAGAGAGGAATTAGTAAAATGGCGGCGTAGAAATCTGGCCACATGTTGAAGCGCCCAACAAATTACAGGTACCAAAACAACTGCAAGAAAAAAGTACCTCATTATGCGCAAAGAAACTGAGATGTTAGGTAATAACATGACTAAGCTTTGTGCTAATGTAAACAACTCTGCTTACGTTTCAAGCGCAGTTTAGATGTAACAAACATAAGGCAGTACATAAATGGTATAAAGTCCTTTGATGAAGTAATATGGTGACACCATGCTTGAACAATCTGCAAATTCCCTGCTCGGGGTAGCTGATAGGTCGAAAAATGGCACATCAGTAGGGCATACTTAAGTAGTATAAAGGTTTCTAAGGTGAATAGAGTTGAACATTATTCAATATACTTAATTTCATGCCACCTACCCTGTAAGATGCAAACAAAGCATAGCCTGTAGTACATGTTGTACCAAGAAGTGACAACCGATACCCCTTGTACTGTAGTGATTGCGGTGCCAGTGGAAGGATGCCAATCAAGGCAACGATAAGAACCTAAAAGAAAACGAAGAAAAATGGAAGATCTAAGATCCATATAAGGTGATTGTATTTAGCTTGATTATTATACATTAACAAAAAAAAAGTCATTATTGCTCGTCGCAAATATGGAAGCTAAGAATCACTGAAAAATCAGAAAAGGAACACTGATACTGATAATAATGGGGGTGACATAATACAGTAATAATTTGATATGTTCCACAGATATATATGTATAATTTCTGGCTAAAAATACACAGCAGAAAACTAGTGTAAATCCAACCACTAAATCCATTGTTTCAGCAAGTTACAGATCACAGTATCTTCAAGAACTTGAACTATAACGAATGGATAATAGGGCTGCTGTACATAGCCATAGAATTCATGATCCATCAAGGGTCATATCAGTGTGGTACTGCAGTAACAAGATGAACGAACTCGTGACCGTCCGTTCACTTCTGATCTTTTGCTACCGAAAGCCCTTGCACAAATTTAAATTTTAGTTTAGTACGTATCATTTGCTTGACTGAGATTCAGTACTACTCCAAGGGATACACGAATCGAGATGAAAACAAGAACTTTAGAGGTGGACTGAATTGAATGTAGAGAAAATTTCATGGTAGCATAGTTTCTGTCAATTAAGTTTTCTATGTCAGCATTTTTACCCAAGCATTCACTGAAAAGTGTAATGACCGCTGATCCAACTGTAGCAACAGTATGCTTTGTGCCGGTCCAGCAGAATTAGTTGCTACAAAACCAGTGAAGATAAGATTGTCAGATGGAAACTGGAGAAAAAAGATGGAAACGGCTCCTTTTTTTTTAATGAAAAAGTTGCCAATAATATGATTTGGTCACCTGAATCAGGAGGCCTTGCATTTTCACTAGCTGAAGTGGATGCTCCCCCTGAAGATGCTGAGGGCTGGGAAGAGGGGGTTGAGGACATTCCTTCGACAGCAAAATCAGGGTCCTATAACCAAATTTCAGATAAGCCTTCATAGAACGATGTTCGGTATAGCAAATAATGATCACAAGAATATTATAAGTTTTCATGTGTACTGTAATAAACAGAACTAAGGAAAATAGTGATGAATTTAATTTCAGCATGTGCACAGTCCTAAATAAATGAGCCTGACAAAATCACAGAACCAATGCTAGAGCGACATCCGACATGATATAGAGCACACAAGATAGCAGCATCAGATACTCTACTCTGTTGCTGAAATGCTTGCTTTTTCCTAAATCGCCTGCAGACTGGATTATCGAAAGGACATTCTGACGACTTTACGACTAGAAGATAAACATACGGTTTGGAGAATATATAGGAAACCGAGCTTCTTGCTGATCAAATAGCTAATCCTATTACAGGAACCGAGTACCAAACCAAAAACTCAAAACAAGAAAACTTTTATAATCTCTACAGCGGTGGGAGATAAAACTGTAACCTGCAAGTTCATTCCAAAAAAAAAAAAAAATGTAACCTGCAACACTTCAGTAAGGAAAGCTTGACCAGACAGGATGACTCTCTGCGAGATATCCAAAACAGATGAAAGGGGCCTCCGCCGCCATACCAACAAGATGCATAAAAGGGAAAGCATAGGCAAGAGAATCGAGAGTCTAACGCCTCCCCACCCCCATCCTCTCTGAAGCTAGGCGCAGCTCTCTTCATCACACACTCCCCTTCAAGATTCCCCATCACGCATCACCATCCCGCCCTTCTCGCGGGAAAGAGAAATTACTGCCAGAGACTTCAGGTTTATGCGGCGACGGCTGGAGCAGTGGCGGCGGTTGTGCGCAATGCGGGGAGCCAAATCAGATTTGGGGATTCGCACCAGCCAAGAGTACAAAACAGAAGCAGGGAGGGGACAGTGAGAGAAGCAAAAAAACCTAACCTGTGTAAAATAATTTTGGACCGCACTGTTGGAACTGAGCCAATCCCGTGTTCCGATGCAGGGCAGGCAAGAAGCGGGAGAAAGAGAAAGAGCCCTGTCGAATCTAAACTTGGCAAGGCTCCGAAGCAAAGGCAGCACGGAGACAGAGGAAGACGACTGACCCCTCTCCCTGTCTCCCCCCTCTTCTTTCGCAATTCTTCCCTGCGTGAGTTTCCTTGACGACGCAAGGCCGTTTATTATTCGTGCTGACTGACCGCCGCTAGCGAGTAGCGAGTAGCGACTCGCCCCACATGGCACGGCGAAAGCGACGCCCCTAGCCTCGTGATTACAGACAGTTCAGGGGGGCAGATCGCAAAACGAATCAGGGAATTCGAAGATTCCCGTCTTCTTTTCTTTCCCAATTTTGTGTGACCGAGAAAAAAAAGGAGGGGAATTGATTAGATCTCGAGAATTCCGGAGCCGGCGCACGAAGGTGGCTGCCAGGTAACGCGAAGCCACGGCCGGCGCGGTCGCGCGGAGATGCCGCCGCAGCCGAGTTCGAATGCAGGTCGCGCGCGGCTAGTAGTGGGAGGCTGGGAGCAGCGGGGAGAGAGAGAATTGCGGTGGAGTACTTACGACGAAGCGGCGGTAGAACTTGTGCTGGAGGTGCGCGCGGACGTGCGGGTGGGAGAAGAGGTGCGGCGGCACGGGGAGGCTGGCCCGGTACGCCGCCCACCGGGGGTCGCGCTCGTAGTCGTACGCCGCCGCCGCGGCGGCCGTGGACGACCAGGACGACGAAGATGCCTCGTCCATTTGCTCCACGGCCCAGGCAGCCCAGGAGCTGTGCGGCGGCGGCCTGTGGCGATTCTTTCGTGGGCGCGCCGTCCGGGTGCCGTTCCACTCGAGGCGTCGTGGGTTTATCCATTTTTCTCCTCGCCTTTTCCATCTTTTCTGCCTGCTGACTCGCTAATACTGCTAATATGTTCCATTTAATTATAAATCATAGAAACATGAATCTTATACTACTGCGATACGAGATTCTTCGAAATATCCTATATTAGGGCCAGTACCTTAACATTTTCACTTCGACCAAAATTCGTTTGTCAGTGTTTTGGTTAGACTGAGGAGGTGTTTGGATACCTATTTTAGTCTCTAGTCAGTTCTAGTCTCTAGTCTCTAGTCTCTAGTCACCCTCTCCCCTACTAAAGAGTTTTAGTCTCTAGTCCCTTTTTAGTCCCACCTGTTTGGAACAAAACTGACTAAATCTAGTCAGGCTAGTTTTAGTCACCCTGATCCAAACACCACCTGAAAGATGCACCTACACTGAACTACTACCGTAGCTGCCGCAGGTCATAAGAATAAATAATTGTAGCCCTATTTGGAAGTTTATGGTTCCTTCAATACCTGAACTGGTTCGTTGGATCTTGCCAAATCAGATTGTGCCCTCGCTTTGCAAGTCTTTGCGGTCGTCTTGGTGATTGATTGAAGTGCTTCACACGGCGATTACGTACGAAGGGACAAAGAAATTTCTCAGCAGGCCAACTAGTCAACACAACACAGGTTCTTTTCCTAACGCAAACATTGGAATATGAAACCCAACGAACACCTACTCCACAAACGATAGCACACCGGTCGGGACATTGATAACATGACAGGTAATTGATCCAACACCAACTCTCCTTTGGAACCGACCTCACACCCGTTGACGACTGCTATTCCCATTTCTTCAACCTGTCCCGTGACACTCGCAACGCGTAACCAAAGCAACACGCACTTAGCTTCGCAGAGCTGCCTCGTGCCATGGCGTCCCCACCGAGAAGTGGAGCGCTGGAGCGGTGCAAGAGCGCAATCACTGCCGTCACGTCCTTCGTGGGCGCGGCCATGCTGCTGCGCCGGGTCGCGGCCGACGTCCTCCCGGCCGGAACGCCCCTGATCGGCTCGCTGCTCCTCCTGCCGCCGCCCTCCTCCCGGCGCCACGCCGTGGTCATCGAGGAGTTCGACGGCGCCTGCTACAACCGCATCTTCATCGCGGCCAGGGCGTACGTCTCAACCCTCCTCGCCGCGGCGCCCGGCGTGCCGCCGGTGATCAAGGCCAGCCTGCCGCGCGGCGCCGGCGGCGCGGACCAGATCACGTTCGCCATGCGCCCCGGGACGGCCGTCGTCGACGTGTTCGACGGGGCGGAGCTCACGTGGCGCCTGAGTGGAGGGCGGCACCGGGCGGAGGGCGGCGCGGGCGAGGCGTTCAGGCTCAGCTTCGACGGGCGGCACAAGGAGACGGTGCTCGGCGCCTACCTGCCGTTCGTGATGGCCCGGGCCGAGGCCATGGCGCGGGAGCAGAGGCAGGCCAAGCTGTACAGCAACGAGTGGGGCAAGTGGCGGCCCGTGAGGTTCCGCAACGCCTCGACGTTCGCGACGCTGGCCATGGACGCCGCGCAGCGGCAGGCCGTGATGGACGACCTGGACAGGTTCCTGGGCCGGAAGGAGTACTACCAGCGCACGGGGAGGGCGTGGAAGAGAGGCTACCTCATCCACGGGCCGCCAGGGACCGGCAAGTCCAGCCTTGTCGCCGCGATCTCCAACCACCTCCGCTTCGACGTGTATGACCTCGACATCGGCAACGTCCGTTCCAACACCGAGCTGAGGAAGCTGCTGATTCGGATGAAGAACAGGTCCATTCTGCTAGTTGAGGATGTCGACTGCGCGCTTGCGGTGGCGCCAAGGAGGGGAGCTGAGGAAGGCTTCGACGAGAGCAGCCCAGCTTCCAAGAATCGCAAGGTTAGTCAAACTCGATAGTACTAGTCCATAGTCAGTGCACTTGAACAGTCAGCACGCACAATACCTTCGATCGTTTTCAGTTTCTTTTCCTCAGCACAAAAAAGGATGAAATTTAAAATGCAAAGTGGGAGCCATCAGCCATTACGCACAGGACTTCGCTCGAAATAAAATTTTCTAAGACAGAGCCATGCTTTTCCTGAAATATGCTGTCATGGTGCTCGCATGTGTTAGGTTTATGAAAGAAAGCAGCAACTGCAAATTTTACACAAAGCAACCTCTTTCGCTTTTAGAGTTTTATTTTATTAATCTACAATTTCATTGCCCCTGTCCACTACACACAAGACAACAAGAACACGGCCTGCACTACGTCTTCGCCATGAAACAACTATCGTACTACTATCACTCTGTCGCTCACCAACTGTGCATCATCTTTGCCAACGCGCGCCCCGCGCGATGCAGGTCACTCTGTCCGGGCTGCTCAACATGGTGGACGGGCTCTGGTCCAGCAGCGCCCACGAGCGCGTCCTCATCTTCACCACCAACCACATGGACCGGCTCGACCCGGCGCTGCTCCGGCCGGGCCGGATGGACCGGCACGTCCACATGGGCTACTGCGGCTTCGGCGCCTTCAAGGAGCTCGCGGCCACGTACCACGGCGTCGGCGACGGCGGCCACCCCCTCTTCCCGGAGATCGAAGCGCTGCTGCGGGAGGTGGACGCGGCGCCCGCGGAGATCGCCGGGAAGCTGCTGGCGACGGACGACGCCGACGCCGCCGTCGAGATGGCCGCGAAGCTGCTGAGGGACAGGAAGGCGGGCGCCGCGGAGGATGGCGGCGGGTACGTTAAACAGAAGCTGCACGCGGGGCCTACGCGCCCGCGGCCGCGGCCGGCGCCTGCTAGCCGAGGCGTGAGTTCCGCGAGACGGATGATGTTCGAGGAGGCATTGCGATCGTCGGGTCATGTCTCGCGCGGACAGGGGCGCGGAACAGCACGGCGCGGGCGTGGCGCTTTGCACCTCCGAGGACGCGGGCTAGGACGTCCCTAGACATGTCTGCGCTGCGGGCCAAGCCGAGAGGAAGAAAAACTCATGGATGTGTTTTCGATCTTTGTGAGACGAGGATGGCATGGCACCAGCACGTTCCGATCGGTGCTGGTCAGCTGGCGTCCTATAAAAACGAACATGAAGGCATGGAGCATTATTGTGAACATGCAGTACACTAGTAGAGTCGTACTAAAAATTGTTGTGGAGCTCATAATAACCTAACAAAAGACAAGGACGTGCTTCTTATCAGTACTTTACACAATAACATGGATATATTCGATCAAAATGCCTCTTTGTTTGAGCTAAAAGGAGCATCGAAAATGTATGAGGTCTGGTTAGAGCTAAACAGGATAGCATCTTCGATTATGTCAGAGATAGAAAAGCCCAAAGCATCACATGTTTGTGCGCATCTTGAGCTCAATGAGCGTCGAAGTCTTGCATGTGAAAACTGAAAACATAGGTTGTTTTTTTCCTTTTGGAGTGGAAAACTGAGGTCATGCTGCCACATGGAACAAAAAGGCTTGTCCGAGCCGGTTGCAATCCAGCCTAGTTCGGCCTGGTGAAGGACTCAGCTAGCCCACCCAGCCTGGCACGAGTTGTTCAGGCCACGCCCGTCCGTCTCGGCAACTCCAGCATCTCTACAACTTCTTGCTTATCGAGGTCCGGCGCGACACGACCCAGCCAGAGCGCCAGCCGTCCGCGCCGCTTCCAAGTCACGCTGGACCGACGTATGCCGCGGACACACGTATCGACCCCGGCCCCCGGGGGAGCGGTCGTGGCCCCACTAGGCCACTACCGAGCCTGATGCGGACGCCGACCGCGTTCACTGCCGCAACCTGGAGGAGCCAGCTATAGCGTTTGGCGAACAGAGCCGCCAGCTCTAGAACCTGCAAGATTCGCTTCTTCCCCCGTCTGTCGCAGCCGCAGGTACACACCCCTCGGTTTTGGCAGCACGCCGGCAAATATCTGCCCGGGCCCGGCCACCAACCACCATTTTCGCCCATACAAAACGGCAGCGTATCGAGGCGGGTAGGCGCACACACGTTCGAGTCCGGTCCATCAAATTACTGCGGAAAACAGGTTAAAAACGCAGTTTCTTTTTTCTTTTCTTGTGCCCGCGATACGCGGTGGCTTGCGCGTCGCGGTCTCGGGAGTCCGGCCTTACCAGTTACCACCACGTGTTCACGCTCGAAAGTCGCGAAGGTACGTGTTGGTACCAGCGGAGCAAAGTCTCGACCGGGCAAGGCGTACGTCACCACTCACCACCGTCGGCATGGGAGGGAGTATCCAACTCTCTAGTTTCAACGACGCGACAACCTTTTTGAACGAAACGTGAGCGCCGAAAGCCCGAAAGGCCCCGCCCCACTGTCCCCAAGCGGGAGCGATGCGGATGCCGGAAGCAAACACAAACTTTGGTGTCCGCCATATATGCTCTGCTGCGCTCGGCCGGCTTCCGCCCGCCCGCAACGCGTCCCTCCTCGTCACGCACTCGCGCGACGCCGCCTCCACCATCACTGCCACCTCCTGCTCCGTTTATTAAGGACCCACCACCCCGCCTCGCTTCCCCGACCAGCCCCACCCACTCGCGCCCGGCCGAAAGCCAATTCGAATCTCCCCAGTCCCCACCCCACCACCGCCGGCCGTTGTCCCTCCCCGCAACCGCAATGCGGGTCTCCGTCGACGAGGCGGGCGCGCTCCTCACGCGGAGCGACTCCGCCGGCAGCCGGCGCCGCCCCCCGTCGCCCGTGCAGTCCGCGTGGCCGAGGCCCCCCGGCGCCCGGGGCGGCCACCTCAGGCGGCAGTCGTCGTCGTTCCGCGAGGACGTCGAGCACGCCGCCTCGGAGACCTATCTCGTCTCGCGGCTCACCTTCAGCCTCCTCAACTACCTCGGGTAATTCGCGCGCCTCCTTCACTCTCTCTCCGCTCCTTTCCTTTGGCCGTCCCGAATCGATGACTTAGTTCGTCTCGTCAACCTGCCTGGACGATGCGATCGATTCAGTTCTAGTCAAGGACGACTGATTACGCGATGCAACTAACTCGCGCGGTGGTGATGGTCTGGTCTCGACGCTACAGGGGCCGTTACACTTGCTATTTTAGGAAGGAAAGCACGCTCACGTTTGGGAAGGCTCTCGGGGGGGATGACTCTCGAACGCAGCTTCCAGAGAGGAGTAAGCGGCGGGGTCTGTTTCGTGAGTGCCGATGATGCAATTGCGTGTGGTCTATTTCGTGAGTGCTGATGATGCAATTGCGTGTGGAGCTTTCTCTGCACCGGGGCAGTAGTAGTTTTAGTTCTGCCATTGCGGAGACTCTACTCAGTTTTAGTTGTTGCGGAGACTCTACTCAGTTTTAGTTGTTCTGGGTTTCCCTGGCGTGCGGACTATGCTGCTCTCTGACAGAATTATTTCCGAGCGGAATTCTCTGACACGTTTCATTGTCCATTTTGCTCTGGAGCATATGATATTCCTCCATTCTTATCCAGCCACGATGTGCTGTGTGTATCAGTAAATTAGTCATGTGCCCCACTTGTTCATGACATACTAGCAGCTAAAATAATGAGGGTAAATTAGTCATTGGGGGCAGACATATACTTAACTCAATCTCGCTGCTGAATTTTGCGCTAGAATACCCTTTTCTTGCCTCAGAGTCAGTTGTACACCTTAGTTCTGAAAACCATTTGTTATGCACGTGATGAGGGTCTCACCACAAGTAATTTCACTGAGCACTTGTACGGTTTTAAGATACTTACTATCGTACAGAGTCAAGTTCAGAAGCATAGAAATACACTCCTTCCAGTGCTATTAGTGTCATAGTGTCATGCCGATAGTCTACTGACACACTCACTATACTGGAAACCCTTTATATATGCCTTCATCATACTTTGACAGTATGATTCCTTTTGCACGAATGCTTTAATACATAACATTACTGTTTCTTTTGATATTCTTTCTGATGTTTACTGTTGTTCAGGTTAGGTTACCGATGGATGTCACGACTTCTTGCCCTCACAATCTATGCAATTTTACTTATGCCGGGTTTTTTACAAGGTGCACAGAATGCTCGAGGCCTTTCATAGGATTATCGGATATCACCGTCATTCTCAAACATTGTTTTCTTGGTTTACAGTTGGATATTATTATTTCTTTTCAAGCCAAGTCCGTAGAAGTATAGTCTATGGAGACCAACCCAGAAACAGGTAACATCAGCCAAAAAGGCCCCAAAACTGTATAAACAAAATGTTTCCTAACAGGATGAATCTAATTGATATTAAACTGTACAGATTAGATTTGTACATACCAGAAGACAACAGCAGACCCTGTCCAGTCGTGGCCTTTGTAACTGGTGGTGCTTGGATTATTGGGTTAGTACTGAGCATTTTTTAAAAACAAAGGCACTATAGCAAAGCTGTCATGGCTATCTTTGTTGATGAACTTGCTTAATTTTTTTAGTTACAAGGCCTGGGGTGCCCTTCTTGGAAGACGATTGGCGGAGAGAGGAATAATAGTTGCTTGTGTTGATTACAGGTGCTCATTGTTTTCGTTGTGGTCACTAGACTAATAATGAGGGATTATGTATGTTTCCCTTCTATCTTAGTTTGCCTGACCCAATTCAAATAATTCTTGCAGAAATTTTCCCCAAGGTACAATAGGCGACATGGTTAGGGATGCTTCTCAGGGAATTTCATTTGTGTGTAATAACATTGCCAGTTATGGAGGAGATCCTAATCAGTAAGCAAGCAACTTTTTTTTTCTCGTGTAAACTTGGCATGCAAATTATTGATAGTTGCATTGCATGTCAAGGGCTATCATTCAGTTAATCATTGACTGAAATTGTGTCAGTACTAATTTTTATTCTTTTGTGTTATCCTTGGCTTTGTTTCTTGTGGGTTTCATCTCTAGCCTACCCCAACTTGCTTCGGACAAAAGGCTATGTTGTTGTTGTTGTTGTTGTACTAATTCTTATTCTTTTTAAAAATAATGTTGCTAGATGAGAACCACCAAGCTGGAAAGCTTACCTTATCTGTTGACTGCTTCATTGCCTTCGAACCCATTAGTTGACCCATTTGTTTTAGCTGCAGCTAACACTATGTTCATTCTGTTAATGATGTATCTTTATACCCTTCATTTTAGGTACATGTTACCTTTGGTTACATGTGCACTTCAAGTCCTTCTCTTAATACTTAATAACTTGTGCAGTATTATGATACTTCTGTAGGATCTACTTGATGGGTCAGTCAGCTGGTGCACAAATTGCAGCATGCGCCCTCATGGAGCAGGCAAGGAAGGAATCAAGTGGGCAACCTGTTTCTTGGAGTGTTACTCAAATTAAAGCATACTTTGGTTTATCTGGAGGGTGAGATCTGAGGCTCCCTCCTTAGCTAGCTTTCCATTGTATAACTATTTTGAGTTATGTTCTGCAAGGCTACTAGACTTAGGCACCCAACTAAGCTATCATGAGTTTTTAGGAGTATGCCTTTTGAGCTCTCTGTATAGTTTATAGCTAAACAATCAGTCTTCAGCATATTGTGTGTTTCCTTTGGAATTGTTGTCACCAATTGATGGTGGTGAAACATAAAATTCTCCTTTTTGAACCTTCAAAACGTTCTTGCATTGATAAAACCCACTTTCTGTCATGTGAACCAAATTTAACCTAATTGTGGACTTTCTTAAAACATGGAAACAAACCTAATAACCTTCATCATCACATTGCATGTATATGACTTGGGTTTATCCCTGTCTTTTGCAGATACAACATCCCTAGTTTGGTTGACCATTTCAATGAGCGTGGTCTTAATCGTTCAATATTTCTCAGGTATTATTTTGACTTCGTCATGGGAATGGTCCATTTATCTAGTGAGAACTATACACAAACATTAATGAAAAAATTTGGAAAACAATTTCAGCATAATGGAAGGAGAGGAATCATTGTCACGTTATTCTCCTGAAATTGTTGCCAAGAAGTCAAGTTCAAAAACCATAGCTCTTCTGCCTCTTATTGTTTTAATGCATGGAACGGAAGATTATTCAATTCCATCATCTGCCAGGTTTGTTGATATTCCTCCTGCAGGTATTTATTTTGAAAAAGAAACTGAAGGCAAAAACTTGCATAAAGCTAGAGTTCCATGTGGGGACAATTTCTAATGCCTTTTCATGCTGTTATATGAAAGGAAATGTTATTACTGTCCAATTTTTTTTCTTTTCGACTGAGCCAGACATCGTCAGAAAAATTGGGCATTTTGTACTTATCAGAACAAGTTTGCATAGCTGCTTAACTAATTGGACGCCTGTTATTATTTTGATAAATGTGGTGATTGTAATTATGATAAATGTGGAGATTGACTTGGACACGAACCAGTTCTAGAGAATTTTTGTTGGATTTCATGAAGCCACTTACCAAGCCAAGGCAGCATAAAACTAAAAGTACCCTTTTACAATGCATGGCGTGTTGTTAAAATAATGTGATGCTCCTTCGATCCTTGTTTGCATTCAACGTTTTAGTATTCCTTTTTTCTAATAATGAGGCATCTGTTGATTACCAAGCCAACAAATGCTTGAATGTTTAGATATTAAAACTGAGTATATACAGACTGGAAGTTGATGGATAGCAGTTGCAGGTTTTCTGGATACAAACTAAAACAAAAGTATTCATAGGACACTAGTATGGCAAGTCCTTTTGTACTCTAGACTGCAGAGGATAGTACTTTTGTATATATACTTGTAACCTGGGGTATTATTCCCGCTAGACCGCCAATTTCCAAGTTTTACTGAATATTGTCTCCTCACATATAACACTGGCTTAAATATTCAGAGAAAACCTGGTTGCATCCTCTGATCCCTAATATAAGTCTAGGTTTTTCCTAAGTCATACTTTGTAATTTTGACCATCAATAACCAAAAGCTGCACAGCATAATATGAGGTTGGTGTTATCTGATATACCATGAAAATTACTTCATACTATAAAACTTGTCCTTTGAAATGATTTATTTTTATAGATATATTTAGTCAAAGTGTCATATTGGGGACTATGTCAATGCCCTAATGGACTTATAGGGATGAGAGGAAATCTATTGATGTAGTGTTCTCTTTTCAGATGTATGATCTATTGATTGATCAATTGTCTAAGATTTTTTCCATTCAAAAAAAAATATAAGCTTTCTCAGCTTGACAGTACCAGTTGTGCTCTTCTTTCATGTGCAGTCAAACTTTTGTTGACGTCCTCCGAAAAACTGGTGCTCAAGCAAGGTTGCTATTGTACGAAGGAAAAACACATACAGATATATTTATACAGGTACCGTATCTAGAATGTTGATAGCGAATTTTCTGTTTACATCTTTGTCATTCTATCTTTATGAGTCTTTGATAAAACGAAAATTGTAAGGTACAATTTGAAGCAACACTATTACTTTTTGGGAATCATAGGTTTAATGGAAAGCCCAGCTCAAGATGCCTGTGTCAAGTTTATTGTATTCTCTGCTATTTAGAGAGAAAGATTGTAACACATTATATCTTGAATTTCTTTTGATTAGTGGTGAGAGCTAACTCAACAGCATGGAAATCGCTGCAGAATTTCTTGTGTTTTTGTTTGGTATGTCACCCAAGTATATACTGTTATAATTATAGCCTTTTCACTTTACATTTTTCATAGGACCCTCTTAGGGGTGGAAGAGATCCATTGGTAGAAGATCTCTTGTCTATTATTCATGCCGATGATGAAATTGCACGTCAAAAGATTGCTTTGGCACCCATTCCAAGGCGCTTGGCTTTCGAGTGGCAATTAAAGTTGGCCCGTCGAATCAGTCCCTTCTAGTAGGTAATTATTGTTCGCACACAAATCCTTTTGCCTTATGCTGTCTCTGTTCATACTTTTTCATATGTTTGCAAAATCTGCAGACGAAGAATATTTAGATGTTTGGGTGTTAGCAATCTGAATGCTTTGAACCTCCCTCTTATACAATACAATCCAGAAACATCAGGATTCATTACATCAATTTTCCACAGCATGCATTATTTGTACCCAAGAAAGACCTCGCTTGCATTTTAAAGTTGTTTCTTCTTGTTGTTGTTTTTTTTTTTTGGAAAAGGTTTGGTTGCGGATGTTATTTCAAAGACGTCTGTACGCGAAATCCATAAGCATGGCCAAGCTTGAATTTGTGGATTTTGTGCCTTCACACGAGGAAAGGGCATCAGGTGACCATCGTTTGATTGGATCAGCCAAGGAAAAACTCTTATGTCCTTGCATCGCCCTTTAGTACTCTGTGGAACTTGAAGCTGGGAATAGTCATAGAAAAGAAGCTTTTTTTTTTTTGGGCAAAATTGTACATAATGATGTATATGATAGTACACAAGGGAAAAAAAAAACCTAGAATGTGTCTTTCATGAGGAAAGGTGTTTGGACGAGCTACTGGCTGATTGGATGTGGTCAAGGAAACCTCTTTCCTCTTCTTCCTGGCATTTTGGCCCTTTAGACTGTAGAGCTCTATGTGGAACTTGTAGAAGGTAAGCAATACAAAAGGCAGGAGTTCCACGGGTGGAACCGCACCCTTTTTCCTTTGTTTATTTGAAGTTGTATATGATGTTGTGTTTTATATTACTTACATTGACCTGTAAGTGCGTGCTGTAATATTCTAATTTGTGTAAAGAATATTGTGTTTACATCACTTACAAAGACCTGAAAGTATGTGTTGTAATATTCAAATTTGGGTTAAAAAAATATTACTCTCTTGTTAATCTATATGTTCAGTTTACATTGGGATTCTTGTAGCGAACTATTGTTCTGCACTATTCTCTAATTGGAGCAACTGTGCAGCCGACAATTCCTTTCAATTACTCAACTGCATGCTCTTCTAGCTTCCAGGCAAGTATATGTTTCTATCCTACACCCATCCTTTGAGTTTTTGTGACGGATGATTGCAACCTTCCAAGTTTGTATGCTGACTAGTGTTACTATCTGTTTTACTGCCTTTGGTGTGCTTGTGTGTTTTTCACGTGCCTGTTGATGTTGTTCTTGCATAACAATTGTTCTGATATGTTCTATTTTTCAGGTAGGACCATGGATATCGCGAGCTTCTTAGGACTCAGGTGATCAGTACATGTATTGCTGAGGTTGCCGAGTGATTCTTGGACCAAGCACCACAAGTGCAAAGTCTCTGTAACATCAAGCGGGAAAATAAAGATGGCGCAGTTACAGCATCTTATTTTTAGTATTAATCACAGGAGGATGCACACATCGTTGAAACCTATCCAGTGATGGGTACAGACACGATCATGAGTTCATGACATCACATGGAAGACAAAAGATGGGAAAGACTGGATAAGTAATTCATAACATAGCATGGAGACCCCATTTATCTGGCTTCGATCGTCACTTCTTTGCTGCTGCCGGCTTGCTGCTCTTAGCCTGGTTTCATGTGAAGTATTAAATCATCAAATCAAGGACATGATGATAAGGATATGACTAAGCTGAAAGTTCTATACCTTCTTCTTTGGCTCCCGGGGCTTCTGCTCAGCCTTCTTGACGCCACCCTTTGTAGCAGATGGCTTTGTCGCCGTCTCGCTGAGCTTGGGTGCTGGCTCTTTGGCCTGCCCTGCTTGTCCGGCGGGCTTCACAGCCTTCAGGGAGGCCATAGTTCTTGTGCTAGTCTGTTCAAACAGTGCCTGATGCTTAACCTGCTTTGGACTTGGACCTGATGAACTGGGAACGCGTCGGACGAGGTATTTATAGGCTGTTGTTGTACGTCAAAGCTTGGAGAATACAAATCTCAGATGTGCAAGAATAAAGGTTTCCTGAATTATTGTAGCTTGTTCAGTACACGAACCAAGTGATGGTGTGGTGCAGTTGGAATTTTTTCAGAATTGGGTGCCTGGGAGGATGCGAGTTCATTTACCGGATGTGAAGCTCGCTTAGGAAACGATTCAGAACTGTTATTCCGTTCCGTGACTCCATTACGCACAATGGTGCCAAGAAGGTTCAAAGGCGATGGAGATACAAAGTGTTTTGCCTGCTCGTGTGTGATGTCTGGGCATGCTCCCCTCTTATCAAATCTTGGCTGCCCATTCTCAAGAAAGACGCGACGCTCATCTATATACTCCGTCAAAGGATGGGAGAGGCCCGATGCAAAGCAGAGGCAAAATAGGCAGTGCTGCAGTTGATACATTTTCTCCGTCTCACATATTTTTTTTTAAGAAAAGGCGATATGTTTTCTTTAGATTCTTCCGTTTTACTGTAATAGGTTTAACTTTGATAATTTTTCATTAGCACAATTTTTTCAAGAAATGAGCCTGCCTTAGAGAAAAAAAAAGGATTTTTTTGTTAATACAAGGGAATAAAAGAACCTGAAACCTATCTTCCTTTCCGTGATTCGATGCAAACCAAATGTAACAGATTGCTTTTCAGTTCGATGTGTTTCAGGGAAGACATGAGATCGATGGCCATGTGATCAGACACAACTAAGGTTGGGAACTTGGAATATATGGACTATGGAGACAGACAGAGGACTAGGCAATAGGCATTCGATTCCATTCATGCACCTGTGGAAGCCTGCATTCGATTTCCAATAGGTGATCGAACATATCTTGGGCCAACTTGGATAGGTAAAATCTATTGCAGTGGATGCTGCTGATTTAACTTTCAAGTTAACTTGGTACAGAATTGTACCCTCAAAATAAATAAATAAATAACTTTGTAAAAGAGTTCTTGACCTATGACGCCAAACTATCGCAAGTAACAAAAATAATCTGCATACAAACAAATGGTCAGTTGACTGTACACTCCAGTACGTGATGGAGTCGTTCTTGTAGACTCACTAGCTAGTTGCTGAAGATGGACAAAGGGAAAAGGGCGTCGAACGAATGAATATCTATCGTGCCACCACAGCTTCATAGTACCGTTTGTTACGTGATGTCAGGCAAACCTCACAGTCGCATCGTGCCTGCCTCGTAGGGGTACCGTTTTAACGGAGTAGAAAGAAGAGTTGTCAAGTACCGAGAGAGTTGTGACAGTAGGCTCTTTATCGAGGATCGTGCTCGAGCAGAAGGCCGAAAGAGCGCGGTGATAGTACACACCACATTGGCCACCAATCATGTCGCTCACGAGACACAAGTGACAGCGATAGTAATACTAAAATCATGACAGGTCCGTGAGTCAAGTCCCGAAAGCCAGCAGCCGGCAAGAGTACGAGCGAGGAGTGAGTGACTCGGAGTCTCCACTCCCGTCATCAGAAAAGAAAATTTTGCAGCCATGAGCCAGGGGTGGTCAGGCTTGGGGGTGGTGGTACGCGCTAGGCTTTGGCGGTAGCTAATCCACGGAGGACGGACCGGTCGGTCGCGAGCAGATCGCAGCCGTGGCTTGGAGCCTTGCGCTGTTGTGAATTTGGAGAGAACCGACTGCTGGCTTGGCTGGGGAAAAAAAATTCTGGGCCGGCTAGCTAGGAAGAAGCTTGGATGCGAACGGGGCGTGAGCGAGCTGCAGGCGACGCGGTCATCTACGCTATGCCGGGCAGTGAGAGAAAGCAGAAGACCGGCTGGTGCCCCCCGGTGGCTGCGGCGGTGGCGGTTGCCGAGGGAGGCGGAGGCAGCAGCGAAACGAGCCCGCACCGAGCCGAGTGGAGGCGACCTAACGCTTGAGAGCCGAGCCGTGCCCATCGAGGTCGTGTAGGAGCCGAGCTAGTACATGCGTGGGATGGCCGGCTGGTGTTTACGTGGCAGCAATCGGAATCAGGGCCGCAAAGAGCAGCGTTGCGGACGGTGCGTCCTGAATATTTTTCCCGCTGGCTGGCCCCTTGCTGCAGGTTTCTGGCTGGCGCTCTCTTTGGGCTCCGGCGCTCCGCAGAGCATGCAGTCGTTTGCCTTGCGGTCGGCGCGGCAAAGGTAACACGAGACAGCTGCGATTCGACTTTTACATGGCCGATTACCTCGACTCAGGCAGATTGCCCTAGCGCTACTCGTAAGCTAAGCCATCCCGCTCTCCGCTCGGATCCGCGCCGCCGCTGCCTCTGATTTTGTATTCCCGGGTGCTGAAATAGTTACAGTCCCAAGGGTGGTGGTGAGGCAATTCTCTCCAAGTACAGGCGTTGCTGCATTTTCCTTGCTCATTCTCCTTCCACTCTACACCGCGTGACGCAGTAAATTTAGGTGGTGTTTGGATCACCATGACTAAAGCTAGCCTGACTAGTTTTAGTCACTTTTAGGGACTAAAGTTCCAAACAGGAGGGACTAAAAGGGACTAAAACTAGTCAGGCTAGTTCTAGTAGGGGAGGAGGGACTAAAAGGTTTTAGTCTCTAGTCACCTGACTAGTTTTAGTCAGGGTATCCAAACACCACCTTAAAATGTTCAAGGATCTTTGGGCTGCAACCCCGGAAGCCGGAACCTAATTGTTTATGGGCACGTCATCTCCCCTGCCCCTAACTGTCCTGTTCGAGACATCGAGCTCACGCCAACTTGTGCCGCTTGTTAGAGTCAGCGTGGTGCTCTCGACATGATTACGGCTGCCGTTTTATGCTAGCAGATCCCCCTGCTTTTCCATTAAAGAAGGGTGGATTAGCCTTGTCCTACCTGCCGATCCGTAAACATTCCCCCGCTTTCCCATTGCTCGCAACGAATAGGACTGAGATGCTGTCGAGCAGGGGGTCGGGCAGGAGGCATCGGTTCTCATGCGCAGCGCCGCGTGCTGTGTCCTTCACGAGCCACATCGAATGATAGCACGAGGTTAGCACGTCTCAGGTCATCATAACTTGCCTGCTTAATTTGTTTATCTGGGATCTGAATTGATTAGTGGGTTCTAGTGTGGAATGTCTTGTCTTGCCTAGCCAGCGCACCAGGCTTTGGCGCCAATCCATGCATAGAAGCAGCATCAAACGAATTGGCAAGAATGACACAGATGAGAACAGCCATCACGAACTCCGTACTTATGAAAAAACTCAACTGTTGCCCAATCAAGGGCTGAAAAACTGAAAAGCTACAAGTTCATACAGGGCAGTAGAGAAGCGAGTAGAGTAGTAGGACTGTAGTACTTCCAACAATGAAGGTATGATTCTGAAGCGGCTTGGCTCAGAGTCGCGGCCCAACCAACGAGAAAGGAATCCATCTGCGAAGTCGCCTGTGCCAAATCCTGCATGGGATTTACTGTTCACCCTCTGACATCATGAAGGCATCAATCACTCCAGAGAGCGCCTTCTCCGTATGCATGTCACCATCAGTTTACACACGGTGTCTTTCCATGCGCCATGATGTATCCCATATTCTACCTCCAATGGGTTTCGCTCAAGTTCACCTTGGTTCTGAGATAGCAACTGATGGTCGATGAGGTGGCGGCCGGCGTTGGCCGGATTTGCTCGTTCTTCGCAAATCAAGGCGGTGGTGATCGGAATCTCTGGTTGTCAATCCGTCGAAGAAGACCGCCAGAGAGCGACATCGAGATTACAACTTGTCTTGTCTCATTCTCTTCTCTACGAAGACCTGAGGTACCATGATCACGTGGTGTTTGCCAGTTGATCTGGTGGTGGCTATCTTGGATTGTTTACTTGCTGGATTATTAGCAAGCAATAGATGTTGGTGGCGAGTGAACTCAATTGATGTTGGACGTAGACCTTTAGTACTGTTATTCATGTACTAAAGTTTTTTTTCCCGCTTTGATTTATGTAAGGAAAAAGGCTGTGTGCCGTACGGCAGAGGCCGGAATGTAATTCCATTTTCTAAAAAAAAATGATGTATCCCATCAGGTTTTAGGAAGGAGAGAGAGAGTTTGCTGATGTAGCGTCCGAATGGTTGACGCGTTTGGAGGGAGAGAGAAAGAGTCTCCTGGGCAGCGTTCACGATCAAACAGATCCGATCGGACCGGACCGGTAACTCCGGTTACCGGTTAAAATCGAACAAAATTTATTAAATTTTCAAATTTAAACTCAAAAACTGATGAATCGAAAAAAACGGTCTGGACCGGCAAGTCTGGTATGCTGCGAAAACCAGACCGGTTACCATCGATTTTCTAAACCTTGGTCTTGAGATTTCTGGCTGGGCAGGCAAGAAGCTCAGGCGTTGGATTTCGAGTGCTTGGGGCTCAGATCTCTGCCTCCTCGGGCAACAAGCCAGAAGCGGAGTTTTTACAAGTGAAATTCGACATTGAAAAGGGTACTCGTTTCATCTAATTGTCATTCTAGCACCACCACTCAGTTTTTCTAATTTGTGTCATTCTCTCTTTCCTATGCATCTCTCTCCTTCACTGCTTCTTTTTTCCAGTGTGCTCTTTATTTTTTTATCTCTCCTTAATTTTGTCGTGAAAGTTTGTGAGTTCTTGTTTGTTGATTGGAAAAACCAAAGCCGATGTCAAAATCTGTCTCCTTTCTCTTTTGGGAGCAGAGCTACAAAAGATGGAAACTTTCATTGTACAATTCTTCGTTCATAAGAATGCCGATTGTTCACAATCTCTATTTGCGATGCTGCGAAACCATGGCAATTAGGATCTCAAGAAACGTGAGAACGTGAGAAAGAGGGCCATAGATGAGGGGCATGTAACTCTCACTGATAACTTATGGGAAAGATGACGGGATAGTCTAAACTTTAGCTATCTAAACTGTATCCTGTTAAAGTTTAGCCCCCTTTAAACACTACTACTATATCTTAAGGATCCAAACATGACCTTAAACATGAAAGCAGCTTTCAATGATGTACCTAAACTTATTAACAAACCGTGAGGATTCAAAGTAAGATTAGTATACTTTTTCATTGTTGAGCTGATTAATAAATTTTAACAGTTTTCCTACTAAAGGCACGGCTGGTTAGATGTTGCAGTGTCGACCAAAAGGAAAAGAAATCTTGGAGCTTTCGAACCATGGCTCACAATCTCACAATCTCGCTAGTAGCACCTTGTAAACAAAAGCTTCCATGCCGTTCCCATTGCCCTTGTACATTGGTCTAAACGGCACATGCATTTTTCCACAACAAACAGGACCATAGCACAAAAGAAAATACAAACAAAGGGACCAAAAAAAAAAACTTGAAACATGCAAGTTCGTGTGAGCTTGCGTGACGAACGTGCGATCAAACTCTGAGGAGGTAGATGCTAAGCTCCGGGCCGCCATTGTTGCCGGTGCTGCTGTCCGGGTTCATCATGTAAAACGCCTCCGAGTCTCGGGAGCCCACGACACGCTCGAAGCGCGCGCGCATGTACATGACGTCCCCCTCGCCGCCGACGCCGCCGCACGCCGCCGGTATGACGCCTGCGCCCATGGACACGGGCTCCAGCGCCCGCAGCACCCGCCAGTCCGCGGCGCCGCACTCGCGCCGCGCCGCGTAGCCGCACCCTTTGCCGTTGCAGTACGCGCGCCACGCCTTCTCCTCCATCAGCTTCCGGCCGCCGCCGCCGCCGCCTTGGGCACTCGGGAAGGCGGCGCCCTTGGCGCGGTCGCACTCGAGCGCAATGCGCACGAGGCCGGAGGCCATCTCGCGCACCAGCGACGCCGTGGGCGCGGCCAGCTCGAGCAGCAGCGCGGGGCACGCGCGCGGGTCCACCTGGAACGCGAGGTGGACGTGGCCGCGGCGGTGGCCGTAGAGCGTGCCGGTCAGCCGCGCGCCGAGACCGACCTGCCGGTGCCGGCCGGCGATGGCCGCGGCCAGCGCCGTGCGCAGCCGCGAGACCGCCGTGCGGCCCTTCTTGCGCTGCTGCTGCTGCTGCTGCTTCGGCGGCTTGGGCGGCGGGGACACGAAGTCCTCCGAGTGGAAGGACAGGCAGCTGGAGGAGAACGCCATGGCCGCCTCGTCCTCGTCGTCCGCGCCCTTGCCGGCGAGGCATTCCTCCCCGCCGGCCGTGGCGCCATGGCTGCTGCTCTTGCCAAGAACCGGCCACTTGAAGTTCCTCCGGGAGAAGGAGAAGGAAGACTCGTGCGGGCTGCTCGCCATGATGGTCCTCATGGTTTCTTGCGGAGATGGTGGTGTTGCCTGGCCGGTGGTCTCTGGGTGGAGGAGAAATGGAGGATGGGGCTTTGTATACTGTGAGGGAGACTGGTGAGCAGAATCACCAAACCAAGCAGACAGGGGAGACGAGGAGAAGAGTGTGAGCTTCTCGGCCTTGTCTTGTTCCCGGCCTGGCTCTGCTCAGTTGTCTTGTGTTTTGATGGAAGACAAGCTGCAGATTCTGGCAGTGTGAGCAGGGTAGGCAGGCAAGAGAATTTTAGTAGTACGACGAGGCCATTTGTTAAAGAAAACGATCATTAGTACGAGTAGTTGGCTGGATGGAAGATGGCGAGCGTGGCTTGATGGCATGTTTGCTTTATTAACACAGGTGATTACCACTCCCTACAAGTGTTCGCTTAGGATGTCCTCTGAGCCATTGCAGATTCTCCGCAGAGATTATAATGAACTTACGGGAGCAAATTTCTTGCGCTCCGTAGTAAATCTAGGTACGTTAGTACGCAGGATAAAACGAGGGATCGCTGGCGCTGTTTAGCAGTAGTACGTGACTACGTGTGGTATCTACAGCTGCAGTTTTCTAGTTGATGCCTGTCATAAGCATGTCGATTTGCGAGTAAACAACAGATGACGATACAGCCGGCATCTGCACGTTGACTGAATAATAGTAGAATCCTGGACATCGTACGAGAAATGTGGCAAGAAAAAGAATACTGATGATCCGGCCAAGAATGTAGGTAATTCTAGGTGAGCATGGAGTGACGAGATTCAATTTGTTTGGTGTTTCGGTGCTGACTTGCTCGTATTACTTGCATAGTTGCATTCAGTGGCGGACCCAGCAAAAAATTTATGGTATGGCGAAGCTCTTACGCACTGTTTGAACTTTATAAAGTGTTGACTGTTTATAATGGGGGACATACTCCTTAATCCTTGTACCAAGTGTAATTATGCAACGGCACTCCAGGCCTTATCAGGCAGCCTAGCAACAGCATGTGTTGCTGCTCACTAAAGGCAGATGATACACGTTTTTCCCTTCGAGTGTACTGAGATTCCTAGTGGTCAGACGGGCATGTGGCGGAAAGTTACCCGTCAATAATATTGAATAAACAACCTATCTAAACATTGCTACTCCTACAAGATTAGTAATGCAGCCGCAAAGCGGTTGAGACTGATGGAATTCCACAGGCATGCAGGCGAGTGTTGAATTTCACATACCCCTGTCTGAAGGCCCAAATCCCTCCAAGCTGCCTCCTGAGAAAAAGATAGGCAGGAGAAACACAGTACGAATTTGTCTCCCCGTGACGCCAAAATTATGTCAGGAACTCCGAACTCCTATGTTGGTAACATGAAACTAGAAAAACCATACAATACTACCATTTTTGCAGCATGACATGGATCACATCTCATGCTTGATTTCAAACGTACCACTATTTTGCATCGTTGGGGCAGCGAATTAGAAAGGAGCTCGTGTTTAAAGTATTTCTCGCTCCGTTTTTTTATACATGACATTTTTTATGAAACATAGTACATATGCAAGCACTAAAAAACACGCACGATCACCTTTATCAACACTGCACACAACCGCTATCTATACGAGCTCCTCCTAAAAACCGGCACGACTGATCTTGATGCCGTCTCCTACTAAAACAATAAATAGTTGTAAATATGCAACACCCGTGCCAATTGTAACCATGCATTTTGGAGGGCAATTGCTCAGAAATCAGTTTTTAATGTATGATTCAAATCACTGTCACGAGCAGCTGAACCGGCTATAGATTCTCTGTGGTGGAATCAATCCATCCGGGTTTGTCGAAGAAATAAGTCATGTTTTTGTGTTTTCTCCTACAATAGAAACATTGTAGCAATGAACTAAGCCAAAGTCGGATTATGTCAAACGGGACCGAAGTTGGGCGAGGACCAAAAGCGTTGTACTGTTTTTTTCAACCCTTGGGATCGGCGCATCATGCGCTTGCGCGGGGTTAAGAAAAGTTAGCAAATACAAAAGTTGGCAGCCTTGAGCATGGACGTTGAGGAGCAAACTGCAGGGAGGGAGCCAAATGTACTGTAGTCCGAGATTTATAGAACTAGGTGATACTTCACGCGTTGCTACGGGAGTACAATTATATTTTTGATATTTACTTTAGAGGTGCAAAAAAATGTAGCAGAACAATTCAATGAAAAATATACTTCAGTCACATCAGATAAAAGGAATCATCTGTTTAATGGCTGCTACGAAAAAAAAAAACCATCTTCATCTTATGAATTTGACACAATGGAGCAGGATTGCCAGAGTAACAATGATATGAAAAAGAAATACTTTATAATTGAACATGGAACTATGTATATATATTGATAGCATTCGTGCCAATCATTTTTAAAATTCCATGTACTAAGTGGTACGCAAGAGAAAGTAGCGGACACCTTATGGACCGCAGCTGCAAATGATCTCGGCGGATCATTTGGAAACACAGCTATGAATAATTTTTGTAGTAGTCCTTACTAATCCACAAAGAAAAAAAAAATAAGACACTGATTGTACCAGTCCTTCATTCCTTGAATCAGACATATATTCAGACCAGTACATATATAAAAATGAGCATACCAAGAAATGGGATAGTAGCAATAATGATACTTAATGGGTTGTGTCTAGATAGTATATATAGATTACTAGCCATCTTGGATTTGCCTTGCATCAAGTTCATGGCTTCATGCCCCTAGTATTCAAGTAGGAGTGCATCACACCCAAGCCGCACGATGGAGTCACTCGCCGGGCCATTGCTTACCTGTCCATGGGTTAATATGAAGCCGTTAACTGTCGATGGGTTAATATCAAGCCGTTAACTGTCGTAGGGTTAATATCAAGCCTTGCTGTAAGTTTGCTGATAGATGTAGAGGTGAGTCAATTTTAAAGCATTCCTCGAACTCATGGCCAAATCAGTCGGCCATAAACTCAGTCGTGTCTCATTTTCTATTTTAATTTTGTCTTGCCCCTTAACTTATTTTTTAGTTGAAAAGTCAAGTCGTGCATCATTGACATTTGAAGTCATTTTGGAGAGTTCAGTTTTCTGACTCTATGGTGGAATTGGACGCGTTCAAAGTCTGCCCTTGTGCGAATATTTCTTCCAATTTTGGTGAGCTTAAAATGTCAAAAGTGTGCAGAAATGCATGCTAGATGCCCTATGATTTTCTTATCTGAAGAACGGTAGCCTCTATTTTCATCAATTGTTCTGCTCGTATTTCTGATTACAGGATCTGGCCGCAGAGCCTGTGTTTCAGTCCAGCCTGCTGTTCTAGTGTACTGAAGAACTGAATTGAACTCATTGCGGTGGTTGCCAAGCATAGTAGTAGCTTTTTTTTTTTCCAAAGACACTAGGAGCACAGGAGTAGCATAATTGCACTCACTTGGCTAACCCAACACCGGAGTTGAACGTTGCCGAAATTGACAACCGAAAAAGGAAAGAAAAACAGAGGGTGGTTGCGCTTGCGCTGCAACTGGCCATGTGTTTTTTCTTAATAGAAAAAAAATAAAGAGCCCCTAGTTTTTAGTTTTAGGTCGAGTTTCTCATCCGTAAGGATAACTAGATGATTCCCCGTGCGTTGCTGCGGGACATTGAAAATACCAAAAAACTTCTAATGATGTACACAGCCCATTAAATAGAAAACAGAAATGGTAAAGAATAAAAATAAAAAGATGGCATGGCTATAAAGGTTGACGGAAATATGTAGAAAGAGCATTGATTTTTTTCTATCGCATAAGATGATAAAAGTATCAAAGATGGCATGGCCATAAACGTTCACGGAGGCACAAATGTATTGAGCGAAGAACATCAAAACAAATTCATTAACAATGTATAAAATAATTCTAGCATGTTATATATCATAGATGACCATGGGGATAAAGCTTTGAGTGTAACATCCCAGCCCAGAGTACGGCTCCAGGCCCGTACGCCTGCAGTGCGGGTCCCACCTCACAGTAGCAACTCTTACGCTTTCGACCTCGCTTCGCGTAAAAGGGTTAACCCGGTTACTATTGCACCCTGGACTGAGTATTTAAGCTGGTCTAGCTCCTGGTCGATTTCCAGTACGGGACTAACCCGCGATGCTACAGTATCGCGCAGCTACAGTGTTCCGCAGCTACAGTGCCCGGGCGAAACAGTAGCCTCCCTACAGTGCCCCAGCGCTACAGTACCGCGGCCCAATGGGTCCGGCCCACGGGCCGAACAACTGGCCGATTCTATTTTTTTAGGCTTGAATTAACATCCCGGATGTTACGTTCTCCCCCCTTTAGAACTCGACGTCTCGTCGAGCGACCAGCTTACCCTCTGACTCCTCGAGTCATCCAGGGGACAGTAGACACATGACCGTCCCTTGCTGGCCACGTCCAGCACGTGTCATGCCGTGTCCCGCCTAGCGGACCCACGCGCCATGCACACCGTGACTGCGCCCGTGACACAGCGAAGGTCGACTCTGATACCATTTTGTAATATCCCAGCCCAGAATACGGCTCCAGGCCCGTACGCCTGCTGTGCAGGCCTCACCTCACAGTAGCAACTCTTACGCTTTCGTCCTCGCTTCGCGTAAAAAGGTTAACCCGATTACTATTGCACCCTGCTGAGTATTTAAGCTGGTCTAGCTCCTGGTCGATTCACTAACCCGCGATGCTACAGTACCGCGCAGCTATAGTGTTCCGCGGCTACAGTGCCCGGGTGCTACAGTAGCCTCCCTACAGTGCCCCAGTGCTACAGTGTCGCCCCGAACAACTGGCCGATTCTATTTTTTTGGGCTTGAATTAACATCCCGAATGTTACATTGAGATCAAAATTTGAATTGAAATAATCAACACAAAAATACCTTGTGAAAGTGCATCTAGGCCCCCCTTGTGGGTTTTAGTGATTAATGACAAAAGATTAAAGGACTAATGTGCTTATTGAGTATTCAAGCAGGAAATTCGATGAAGAAGAAGTACCTTTGTAAGATAGTTTACCCCTCAAAAGAGAAAGGAAAGAAAGAAGGCTAGAATAGAGCTTTGCTAGGCTCAAGTGCTCTTTGTTTAGAATTCATGAATTGAGTCAGGTATGCCGAACTATCAAGAGGGGTGGAATGATTCTTACATGCAATGCTAAAATGCTCAAGTATCTCTTAACCTAGCCATAAACATATCTTTGCTAGAGGAGTAAAGAAACTAAATTCACCAAAGCCAAAAAGACCTAACAGTCACGGAACTTCCGATGTTCCACGGAAGTTCCGCCAGGAAGTTTCTGTATGTCATACTTAGGCTGTGGCGGAAGTTCCGACACCTGACGGAAGTTCCACCACTTCTCTAAACCCTAGGTCATTCGATCGTGTCCGACACATGTCGGAAGTTCCGCCAGAAACTCTCTGGTCGTGGTGTCGGAAGTTCCGACGTCTGACGGAAGTTCCGTCATTTCACTGTCCAGACACCCAACGGCTCTTTTTGGCCCTCCTCTATCTATACCCCTCTCCATCCCGTGAGAGAGGCTGCTGGTGCCATTCAAACACACTCATACTTCCTCTAGCAACACTCCCTCTCCACTTCCCTTTGAGATCCAAGTCCAAGAGAGAGTGAGAAACATCAATTCAAGCTAGTGGGCATCATCCTCAACCTTGAGCACATTAAAGCATTGCTTAGCATCTCCAACACTTTTTACTCTTGGGGACTTGTCCCCTAGATCGGCTAGGCATCGCCCTAGAGCTTGCAAGCTTGTGGAAAGCCTTGGGAAGTTTGTGAAGGTTGGATTCGCCTCCGCAAGGAAAGAATCAAAGGAAGAAGAAAACCGAGCTTGACCTTTGTGGTTGCTTGGTGAGGACTAGGGTTGAAAGAGACCCGGCTCTTCGTGGGCTCCTCAACGGAGACGTAGGAACCTCACTTGTGAGGGGTCCGAACTTCGGTGAACAAATCCTTGTGTCTTGTGTTCTTACTTGTTCTTGCTTGTTCTTAGTAGTTCAAACTTGTTCATATATATATCTTGCTTGATCTACGTGTTACGACTGTTGTAGCTTATTTCCTCTGGTGATCTACTGCTATATCCTGCTGTACTGCTTTTCTTTGGATCATATTCACTAGATCTACTGCATAGGGTGTTGATTAATTCGTTTGAAATATCCCTGTCACGGAAGTTCCGCCAGGTGTCAGAACATCCGACATTCTCGGAAGTTCCGACACATGACGGAAGTTCCGTCAAGTTTTAATTTCCGCTGCTAAGTGAATTTCAGGAAAAATTAATCAAGTTGCCTATTCACCCCCCCTCTAGTCAACTTTCAATTGGTATCAGAGCAAGGGCTTCTCGTTGACAGAGCTTAATCGCTTGAGAAGAAAAGATGCCGGGGGACGATGATCAAAGTGGACATGACACTAGTGGTGTTGGTAGCACCGTTGATCCAAATGCTGCTGGAAGTGGTGTTCCGAGGACCAACAATGATGGGTTACAAGCTGATGGTAACAATGCATCCGGCCCAAGCTACAATAGAGTCGGACCACTTCCCGGTGGCGATGCTTGGTATCGAGATTCGGCAAATGTTCATGAGAGTGGAGCGGGAAGCTTACCTCACTTTGATGGAAAAGATTACAGCTGGTACAAGCATAGAATGAAGATGTACATTATGGCTATTTCTCCATATGTGTGGGAAATAGTGGAGAATGGATACAAGCTTGAAGGCCCAATAGAAAATCGCACCGTTGGTGATCAATGGTTAATACAAAGGAATGCACAAGCAACATCGGCGATATTATCATCCTTGAGCAAAGAAGAGTACAAGCGAGTGGCATTGATTGAAAATGCTCATGAAATGTGGAACAAGCTAAGAGATGCTCATGAAGGTGTACAAGTGGTGAAGAAGTCAAAGCTTCAAGTTCTCAAGAATCAATTCAACCACTTTGTGATGAAGCATGGAGAAGGTCCTAAAGAAACACATGATAGACTCATGGACATTGTAAATGAAAGAAGGTCTTATGGAGACAACATTGAAGATAGTCAACTATCAACTACTCATGGTCCTTAGAAACTGGAATCCGGTTCTATGCACCATCATAGAAGAAAAGGAAGGATTTGAGGAAATGTCTACCGATGAAGTGCTTGGAAGACTCTTGGCTCACAAGAGTCGTGATGATGAAGGAAAAAGAGTTCAAAACCTTCTTGGAGATGGTCCTTCAAGAAACCAAGAAGTGGCATTCAAAGCCAAGAAAGTAGTTGAAGATCAATCATATGAAGATAATGATGATGATGATGAGAATGATGAGTTTGCTCTATTTGTGAGAAAATTTGGCAAGTTCATGAAGAAGAATGGGTTCAACAACAAGTCATTTGAAAAAGCCAAACTAGAAGAACCAAGAGGACATGCTATCAGTGTCATGAGGAAGGTCATCTTATTGCCGATTGCCCGAAGCGCAAAGGCAATGATGAAAAGAAAGAAAAAGAGAAGCTTTTCAAGAACGACAAATACAAGAAGAAAGCCACAAGAGGACAAGCTCATGTGGGGAAGGAGTACACATCCAAAGATTCGGACTCCGATGATGAAGAAGAGAAGAAAGGCGGGATTGTCGCTCTTGCATATGGAATGACACCTACCAATGTACCTCTCTTCGACAAGAACTCCAACACCCACAAGGAGGAGTCTACTCACAAGTGCCTTATGGCAAAAGGCTCCGTGGTAAATACTAACTCCTCTCTCAATAATGATGTATGTGATGATGAGGAAGAGGACATCCCCTCTTTGCTTGAAATGATGAAAATTCTCAAACTTCAACAAGAAACTATCAATGAACAAGAGGACACTCTAGAGAGACAAGAAGACTTGCTCATTCTTGAAACGAAGAGAAACCTTGAACTCACGAGTCTCCTTGAACAAGAGAGGAAGAAAAATGAGTTGACCAAAACTTATGTTGAAGTCAATAAATCAAGTGCTAGCCTTGATAGCTCAAATACTTTACTTCAAGAGAAATATGCTTCCTTGAAAAAGGAGCATAAGTCACTTGAAGTGAAGTTTGAGAATCTTTGGAAAAGCATTTCTTCCTCCAATGTTGAAATTAGCTCATCTAATGCATCTACTAGTGAAGGTTGTGCAAAATGTCATAACATTGATATGAATGCTTTTGCTACTAACCAAAAGTTGATTGATGAGCTAACCAAGCAAGTGAAGGAGATTGAAGGGAAGTACAAGGTTGAGCTAGCTAAAAGATTGAATTTGGAGGACAACAAATTCAATGGTTCAAGTGGTCTCGGTCATGGTAAGGACGAGACAAAGAAGAAGTTCAAGAAGAAGGACAATGAGGGTCCTAAGGTTATGAAGAAGAAAGCTCCAAAGTTCGTGAGACCTCAAGATGAGCAACAAAAGGCTCATACTCCTACAAAGGAGAAAACTATCTCTATGCATGATATGCATCATAATGGATCTACTATGTCATTTCATGATTTTGATGCATCATATGTTCTAATGAGAAATGCACATAGTAGAGTTGTTGCTAAATTTGTTGGGCCACCCAATGCAAGGTGGAAACCTTGTGTGTGGGTGCCTAAAGTCCTTGTTACTAATGTGAAGGGACCCAAACAAATTTGGGTACCTAAAATCAAGACTTGACTTTTCTTGTAGAGTTATGCATCCGGTGGGCCAAATTGGATACTTGATAGTGGATGCACAAATCACATGACCGGGGAGAAGAAAATGTTCTCAAGTCTTACAACCGATGATGTCCCAACCGAAGCAATTGTGTTTGGTGACGACAATAAGACTAAGGTAGTCGGTCTTGGGAAGATTGCAATTACCAATGACCATTCTCTATCAAATGTCTTCCTTGTCAATTCTTTGAGCTATAACTTAATGTCCGTTTCACAACTTTGTGATTTGGGCTACAATTGCTTGTTCACTAATGTTGATGTGACCGTTTTAGAAGAGATGATTCCACAATAGCTTTCAAGGGGTACTTGGAAGATAAGCTCTATATCATTGATTTCTCTTCGGAGAGGGCTAATCTTAGTACTTGCTTGGTTGCTAAAACCACCATGGGTTGGCTATGGCACCGACGGCTAGCTCATGTTGGGATGAGGAATCTTCGCAAACTTCTAAAGGGTGGCCATGTCGTTGGACTAACGGATGTTACCTTTGAGAAAGATAAGATTTGTAGTGCATGCCAAGCCGGAAAGCAAGTTGGTGTGCCACATCCTATCAAGAACGTGATGACTACAACAAGACCCTTGAAGATGCTTCACATGGACTTATTTGGACCGGTCACCTACATAAGCATCGGTGGTAACAAGTATGGTCTTGTAATTGTTGATGATTATTCTCGTTTCACTTGGGTATTCTTTTTGCATGATAAGAGTGAAACACAAGGTGTGCTCAAGAAATTCTTGAGGAGAGCACAAAATGAGTATGAAGTGAAGATCAAGAAGATAAGGAGTGATAATGGAAGTGAATTCAAGAACACTCAAGTTGAAGAGTATCTTGATGAGGAAGGCATCAAGCATGAATTTTCAGCTCCTTATACCCCACAACAAAATGGGGTGGCGGAGAGGAAAAATCGTACACTCATTGAGATGACAAGAACGATGCTTGATGAGTACAAGACGCCCGATGTCTTTTGGGCCGAAGCTATTAACACCGCATGTCATGCAACCAACCGGTTGTATCTCCACCGACTCTTGAAGAAGACACCATATGAGCTTCTAACCGGTAACTTACCAAATGTGTCTTACTTTCGTGTCTTTGGGAGCCAGTGCTTTATCCATAACAAGAAATCCAAGTCCTCAAAGTTTGCACCAAAGACCGATGAGGGCTTCTTGCTTGGATATGGATCAAATGTCTACGCATACCGTGTTTTCAACAAGACTTCCGGTTGTGTTGAAATCACACGTGATGTGACATTTGATGAATCTAATGGCTCTCAAGTGGAGCAAGTTTCCTCAAGTGTAATAGGTAATGAAGAAGCTCCAAGTGATGCAATAATGAGAATGGCCATAGGTGACATAAGACCACAAGAACCAACCATTGACAAAGATCAAGATCATTCACCATCTCAAAGACCAAGTGATGATAGAGATCAAGGGAGTGATCAAGCTCAAGGTGACGACCAAGAGCAAGATCAAGCTCAAGATCAAGTTCAAAATGGTGATGGTGGTGATCAAGAACAAGACATGCAAGAGGATGTGGTTGGTACAGGAAGGCCATTATATCCAAGAGTACGGCAAAATATACAAAGAGATCATCCCGTCGACAACATCCTTGGTGACATTGAAAAGGGGGTAACCACTAGAACACGAGTACTCACTTTTTGTAAACATTACTCATTTGTGTCCCCCTTGGAACCTTTTAAGGTTGAAGAAGCACTCAAGGATCCGGATTGGGTGGTGGCCATGCAAGAAGAACTAAACAACTTTACAAGAAATCAAGTGTGGTCATTGGTGGAGAGACCAAAGCAAAATGTTGTGGGCACCAAATGGGTGTTTCGCAACAAGCAAGATGAGCATGGAGTGGTGATAAGAAACAAGGCAAGGCTTGTAGCAAAAGGGTACTCTCAAGTCGAAGGTTTGGACTTTGGTGAAACTTTTGCACACGTAGCTAGACTGGAAGCTATTCGTATATTGCTTGCTTTTGCTACTCACCGTGGTTTTAAGCTTCATCAAATGGATGTAAAAAGTGCCTTCCTCAATGGGCCAATCAAGGAAGAAGTGTATGTGGAGCAAGCACCGGGCTTTGAAGACCCTAAGTTTCCAAACCATGTGTACAAGCTCCATAAAGCACTCTATGGGCTCAAACAAGCCCCGAGAGCGTGGTATGAACATCTTCGGGACTTCTTGGAAGAACAAGGCTTCACAATTGGCAAGGCCGATCCTACTCTCTTCACAAAGAAAATTGGAAGTGATATTTTTGTGTGCCAAATATATGTCGATGACATTATATTTGGTTCTACTAACCAATCTTTTTGTGATGAGTTTAGTGATCTCATGACTAGCAAGTTTGAGATGTCCATGATGGGAGAGTTGAAGTTCTTCCTAGGTTTTCAAGTCAAGCAACTCAAGGAAGGGACTTTTATAAGTCAAACCAAGTACATACAAGATATACTCAAGAAGTTTGATATGGACAAAGCCAAGCCAAACAAGACTCCAATGAAGACCAATGGACATCTTGATCTTGATCCAAAGGGCACACCCGTGGATCAAAAGGTATATCGCTCCATGATAGGCTCTTTGCTCTACCTTTGTGCATCGAGGCCCGATATAATGCTAAGTGTGTGCATGTGTGCAAGATTTCAATCCGCTCCAAAGGAGTGTCACATGGTAGCCGTTAAAAGAATCTTACGATATTTGGTTCACACACCCAACCTAGGGCTATGGTATCCAAAGGGCTCCAAGTTTAAGTTAGTTGGCTATTCCGATGCCGACTACGCCGGATGTAAGGTGGATAGGAAAAGCACATCCGGGACATGCCAATTCTTGGGTAGATCCCTAGTGTCATGGTCATCCAAGAAACAAAATTCCGTTGCCCTTTCCACCGCCGAAGCGGAGTATGTTGCAACCGGTAGTTGTTGTGCACAATTACTTTGGATGCGACAAACTCTAAAGGACTTTGGATACTCTATGACCAAAGTTCCTCTCCTATGTGACAACGAGAGTGCCATTGCCATTGCCAACAACCCCGTTGATCACAATAGAACCAAACACATAGATATCCGGTACCACTTCTTGAGAGACCATACAATCAAAGGGGATATTGAGATTGGGTATGTGAGAACCGACAAACAGCTGGCCGATATTTTCACCAAGCCTCTAGATGAGAAACGCTTTTGTGAGCTTAGGAGTGAGCTGAATATCATAGACTCTTGCAATGTGGATTGACTTGTTGCACATCTCATGTGAGTTAAGTTAGTTGTTTTAAACTAGAAAATATTGAAAATGTGTGCGTGTGCTTTGATTTCAAAAGATTTGCATCTTGATCTGAGATCACGTTGTTGACCTTGTGAATATTGTTTCCCATGTTTGATTGATGGCTATTCACAAGTGAAAACAACCCTATCTGTCCAACATCTCTGCTCAGTGACGGAACTTCCGACACCCGTCGGAACTTCCGTCGTCCTCGCCCAGGATCTTCCAGAAACTTCTCGTCGGAACTTCCGCCAGACGCCGGAACTTCCGACAATTAACGGAACTTCCGACGGCTGTCGGAACTTCCGCCAGCCTTCGGGTTTTAACCCCCCGGGGAGAGAAGTTACCCCTTCATTCTATCCATTCTCTCTCTCTCCTTCACCACACCAAACCCTAAGGCTCCAAGGGCGATTTCGGCGTTCAACCATAGATTTTGGAAGAGGATCCGTGCAAAGGCTTCTCCAACTCTCGGAACTTCCGTGGGTCTCCTTTGAGTCCATCTCCCGCTCTCCAATCCCTTGAAAAAGGTATTATAGAGCATTTTTTTTATCTCCTTAGAACAAGAGGTTTCCGTGCAATCTTTTTGGATAGATTAGTTCCCTAGCAACTAGTCTTTGATATCCTAGAAGATCTCTTGTTTCCCGTGGTGGATGTGTGCACATTGGCCAATTTCTTGCTCGGAACTGTACAACGACGGAAGTTCCGCCAGGTCTCGAAAGTTCCGTCAATTGGCAAACATCCGACACATGTCGGAACTTCCGCCGCTGTGCAGTACTTTGCAATAAGTTCCAATTCCTCCACGACTACCATGATTGATCTCCTGTACTTATTCTGTTCCTGATTGATGTGTGAAGGATTGAGGATGGATTCCAGGCAGGGCAGGCAGAAGAGGGCAGCCAACCGCAATAGTCAAAGCTACTATGAGTCCGATCCTTCCGCGGATGAGCGTGTCCAAGCCCCTAGGAAAAGGGCTGCTGGTCGTGGTGGTATTCACATTGAGGGGCATGCCAGGACAATGAATGTGGAACGCGGTACCACCATGCCATCTAGGCGGAGCACGGGCCGGGACAAAGGAAAAGCGGCCGCCTCTTCCGTTGATCAAGAAAGTGGTGGTGCAAGTGGGGAGAAAGTTCATATGACAGATGTCCGAATTCACGCTCCTGCTGAGAATCCTTATCATGATTATCTGGACTACAAGAAGTATGTCAATCGTCTCAGAGAACGTCGTCAAGTTAACCCATGGGAGAAGGAAGAGAGAGAGGCTGAGGATCCCCGCTTTCACACTTGGTTTCAGCAAGACTTCTACTACTCTTTTGTGATCAAGCACCCAAACAAGTACATCATCTCAGAAATGCAGTACATTGATTGGAAATACATGGCAGACAAGGGAAATCCAGTGTTCAATGAGATTATTGCAGCATGCAAGGCAAAGAACGTGTATGACTTGATGGGCTTTCGTTATGATTGGAATGCTGAGGTAATCTGCCAATTCTATGCTACCCTCTGGATCTCTCCAGCTAGAAATGGTAAAGTCCATTGGATGACTCAAGGTGAACACTTCTCCATCACTCCCAAGAAATTTGCTGAGTACTTCCACTTTGGAAGGGATGATGCGAGGAGAGAAGATATCACTACTGCACCATCTGTGGAGGGAGATGAGTTGAGGTCTATGTACTATGGCAGACAGGCTGTGCCGGGCACCGTAAAAGGACTCCGTCCCTTCTACTTTGTTCTGAACCGTATGTTTCGGAAGACTCTTGTTCCTAAGGAAGGTGATGCATCTTCAGTTGTTGGACTTTCTCGGACCATTCTCTATCAAATGAATGATGATCAACCTGAATTTTGTGTCTTCGGTATGATTCTTGATGAGATCTTCAAGGCGTCAATGGACTCTCGCCGGAGTTTCCCATATGCTCCATACATCATGTACATGATTGAGCAAGAGACCAACATGGTGTTTGACAAGGAGTGCAAGCATCATCCGCTTCAAGTCAAGCCTTACAAGAAACCATCTTGGCTCACAGTTGATGATGATGAGGAACCTGCTGCCTATGATCCTGCTGCTCCTAGTGGTTCCTCCAGCCATACTAGACGCTCTAGGCCTTCCAAGCCCGAGACGGTCTCCGACACTATTCTCTCCTTCTTCAAGGGCATATTCAACATTTTCCGCTCCAATGCTGTTGAGATTCATGAGAACAAAAGGAGGATCAAGGCTCAAACTCGTCGCTTCAAGTCATCTCTTCGTGCTCAAAATTTGCCTTGCTCTCCGGATGGGTCTGAGATGGAGGAAGATGAGGAACCTCAGTTTGATGACCCTATCGAGCAATATGAGGCCACCCACCGAGCCTACTATGAGCGTGCTGCTGCTTCCTCCTCCCATGTGCACCATGATGATGATGAGGAAGCCGATGATGATGAGGAGACCGAGGATGATGAGGAACGTGGTGAAGGCTCCGAGTGATTGACTCTACCTTATTCTCCTTCCTTCTTTCCTTTTTGGTGCCTTGATGCCAAAGGGGGAGAGAATTTAGGGGGAGTGGATCAACTATCTATCTTTTTATCGCCTATGTTGGACTTGTAGGATTTGTGTTATGTCTGAAGAACAATTGCAAAACCTTTGTTGTAATATGTGTAAGACTATGTTTTATGTCGTATGGTGCTTGTTTAAATTCTAGTGCTTGTGGTTATCTAGTTGATGTGTTGATGTGATCGTGTTGTTGTCTTTTTATCACTCACTATCTATATGTCACTTGCTCACTTGTTTAGGCACCCCACGGTTCTAAAGATATAGGGGGAGCTCTTCCACATGTTTTGTTTGAAAATGTAGGCATATCTTTAGGGGGAGCTCAATCTATATCTTGTTGCATTTGCTTTCACTTATTACTTATTTGTGAGCTTTAATCGTGTTGTCATCAATCACCAAAAAGGGGGAGATTGAAAGTGCATCTAGGCCTCCCTTGTGGGTTTTGGTGATTAATGACAAAAGATTAAAGGACTAATGTGCTTATTGAGTATTCAAGCAGGAAATTCGATGAAGAAGAAGTACCTTTGTAAGATAGTTGACCCCTCAAAAGAGAAAGGAAAGAAAGAAGGCTAGAATAGAGCTTTGCTAGGCTCAAGTGTGCTTTGTTTAGAATTCATGAATTGAGTCTAGGTATGCCGAACTATCAAGAGGGGTGGAATGATTCTTACATGCAATGCTAAAATGCTCAAGTATCTCTTAACCTAGCCATAAACATATCTTTGCTAGAGGAGTAAAGGAACTAAATTCACCAAAGCCAAAAAGACCTAACAGTCACGGAACTTCCGATGTTCCACGGAAGTTCTGCCAGGAAGTTTCTGTATGTCATACTTAGGCTGTGGCGGAAGTTCCGACACCTGACGGAAGTTCCACCACTTCTCTAAACCCTAGGTCATTCGATCGTGTCGGAAGTTCCGACACATGTCGGAAGTTCCGCCAGAAACTCTCTGGTCGTGGTGTCGGAAGTTCCGACGTCTGACGGAAGTTCCGTCATTTCACTGTCCAGACACCCAACGGCTCTCTTTGGCCCTTCTCTATATATACCCCTCTCCATCCCGTGAGAGAGGCTGCTGGTGCCATTCAAACACACTCATACTTCCTCTAGCAACAAAGCTCTCCCTCTCCACTTCCCTTTGAGATCCAAGTCCAAGAGAGAGTGAGAAACATCAATTCAAGCTAGTGGGCATCATCCTCAACCTTGAGCACATTAAAGCATTGCTTAGCATCTCCAACACTTTTTACTCTCGGGGACTTGTCCCCTAGATCGGCTAGGCATCGCCCTAGAGCTTCCAAGCTTGTGGAAAGCCTTGGGAAGTTTGTGAAGGTTGGATTCGCCTCCGCAAGGAAAGAATCAAAGGAAGAAGAAAACCGACCTTGACCTTTGTGGTTGCTTGGTGAGGACTAGGGTTGAAAGAGACCCGGCTCTTCGTGGGCTCCTCAACAGAGACGTAGGAACCTCACTTGTGAGGGGTCCGAACTTCGGTGAACAAATCCTTATGTCTTGTGTTCTTACTTGTTCTTGCTTGTTCTTAGTAGTTCAAACTTGTTCATATATATATCTTGCTTGATCTACGTGTTACGACTGTTGTAGCTTATTTCCTTTGGTGATCTGCTGCTATATCCTGCTGTACTGCTTTTCTTTGGATCATATTCACTAGATCTACTGCATAGGGTGTTGATTAATTCGTTTGAAATATCCCTGTCACGGAAGTTCCGCCAGGTATCGGAACATCCGACATTCTCGGAAGTTCCGACACACGACGGAAGTTCCGTCAAGTTTTAATTTCCGCTGCTAAGTGTATTTCAGGAAAAATTAATCAAGTTGCCTATTCACCCCCCCCTCCCCCCCCCTCTAGTCAACTTTCACCTTGAAAAAAATACAAAGAAAAATATGAGCCAATAACGTCATAGCAAACACAGCTCCATATGGAATTAAATGGGGAGTCATCCTTGAGATAAGAGTAAAAGGAAAAGTGTTGGGGGAGGCATAGTGTGTGCACCCCTCCTCCTCATGGGCTCAACAACTTTAGATTCAGCCTATGTATACTTTAGGCCCAATTGTAAGCCCAAGGGCAATCATGTAATATTTGTATCCCACCAAGGGTAGAAGAGGGATCCCCCTCTTCTCCCCTCCCTATAAATATAAGGCCCCAAGAGGTCTCAAGGCAGCTTGCCTCATTCTCACTCACTCCCACTCTCTCTCATTATGCTTGTGTACCATCCCTTCCTAGTCCTTCCCAGAGGTCCCTCACTTGTGGTAGACCTTTGGAGGATCCCCTTCTACTATTGTGGTCTTGTAACCACAACAGTTGGCGCCGTCCGTGGGGATCGGTACAAAAAGTCATGTACGATTGAGAGTGGGAAGTGAGCGAACAACGGCTAGAGAAAAAAAAAAAAAAATAGAGATCGAAGGTCACCTTCGGATGTGTCCCGAAGCCACCATCGACGTCAGGCCAGCGGCGTGAAGCCTTCTAAAGGATGGGCCTCGAAGCCTCTTTGCAGTCCCGAAGGTCGCCCCCGGCCCGAAGGTTCGTGGGTCGAAACTTCACAGAAGCCTGGGAGGAGTCCCAGAAGTCAGCCCCGGAGGTCGTGTCCCCGGCCCGAAGGTTCGCAGGCCGAGGCCTCGCGCTTGTCTGGGAAGCCCACGTCGGCCGAGAGGAGTCCCGAAAGCCGAAGATTCGCCCCCGGCCCGACTTCGTGCTCCGCAAGCCAAGGCTTCGCGTTCGGCCCCGAAGGTTCGCGCCCGGCCTGAAGGTGAGCAGGCCGAAGCCTCCACGTCGGCCCAAGGAGTCCCGAAGCCCGAAGCCTTGCGCTCGTCACAGAAGCAGACGTCGACGCCCACGTACCGGAAGAAGCCCCCGGAGGGTCCAGCTATCCCGAAACGACATGGGCACGTCCGCCCGATGGTGCGCAGGACGGAGGCCACGTCGACGCCTACGTCGGCCCACGTACCGGGGAAGTCGACTCAGAGGCCCCACCGAAGGACACGTCCCGGGAGGCCGGCCCAGCTGAAGGTCCCGATCGAAGCCGATCGGCCACGTCAAGCTTCTTCGACCTGCGTCCCTGATGGTCTCGAAGGTACCAAAGCCCACACTGACGCGTGGCCCATGCCGAAAGGCAATCAATCCCGAAGGTCCGCAGCACCCTCACCCAAGGTGATATCCAACCGGAGCTTTTAATTTTTGCAAAAATATTTGCTCCGACAGGAGTCGAACTAGCGCCGCGCTGTTCTGCTATGACTCTTAACATGTTCGGGCTACCACGCAGCTGTTGCTTTGATACTGCTATGTTTCGAAGCGTTGCTCTATTTAACCTGTTGCCTCAGCCTAGCTAGCGTATGCAGCTTGCTCGCACGGCTTAGTGGTGCGTGTGACCGTCTGATAGTACCATGCTAGCTATCCGCTAGTATACGGTCGCCCCTACTTTACTTGCGCGCAAGCAGCAGTCGTTACTAGCCATCGCCTCGGTAAATTGCAGCTCCAGGCGCTAACACCTGCTAAAACGGCAGCTTGCGCTGGCCATCGTCTATTTGTGGCATTGCGTTTGCTGTTTATATATGAATTCTTGCACCATATATGCAACGCCACTTGCCTTTGGGCGGAGGACACTGCGAATCCTTTTTTTATGTGGCAATAATCTTACCATGCTAGCCTGCTAGGTTGTTTACCTTAAGCACACAAGCATTCAGTTGTTAGCACCTGGTCTGAGTGCTCACAACCGGTCAATTTGCATGAACTTTTGCTATGCCTGTTTTCCGCATAAGGTACACACATGTTAATAATGCGCGCACCTTAATACGTGCATTCCAGTTTACACCCGGCCGAATTATTGTACACTGTAGCCTGGTTTTTGTAGACATGTTTGTCTGTGGCGCTTCGCCTGTGCATACAGCACACTCCTGAGCCCGTTTTTGCTCTAATACATCCTGTATCGCATAACTACACAATGACTTAAAACTTATAATCTGTCGGCATGAATCCGTCCGCACTGGTATCGTATGTTGTGCTAACCATGCATGCAGTGAGCTACGGAAAGCTCCAAGTCTGCCGACGCCGAAGCACGCTGCCGGTTTCTTCTGCAGCGTCCGCCCTCCTGTCACCATGATCGGCGCGGCAGAGCGGGCAGGTGGCCTGGCCCTTCGACTCACCTGGCGAGGCACGCCTTGACGAAGGAGCACCTGCAACTGCCGAGCTGCCGGCCGCGGTGCCGCGACTCGAGCGTGCCGAGAAAGAGCAGACGCATGATGAGGCACGCGGCCGCAACGCCGCGCCGGAGGTTGCCGTACCGGACGACGTAGGCAGCAACTTCACAGCGTCCGGCACGGGCGGCGACGACGGACGCGGACGCGCCGCGGTGGCGCCCGGAGCCCACCCTCGTCGACATCGACACCTGCTCATCATTCAAGACACTTCTGCCCCTCGGCAGTTCAGCCACGATGCAGAAGCACCGTGGAGATCGACACACGTACCCTACAACGAAGCTGCTGCGCCAACACACGAAGCAGCCACAACGCAGGAAAGCGCCACGACGCTGCCGCCGGAAACCGTGTGCATCGTCAAGACGATCGACCCCGGCCACCGCGACACGAACGTTGGAGGCCCTCTTCGGCTCCACTCTGCCCAACGACAACGCCACGGGCACCCACCGCTGATGGCGTTCATCCTCATTAAACCTCAACGCTGATGGCCGGAAGCGGAGGCTCCTCTGACAACGGAGATCTTCGGCAATCATGCATGCAGCTGTGAGCCGTTGGAAAAAGGACGACGGCGATGCCGAAACTCCATGCTGGTTGCATCAGCAGCAACGGACGCAACGCCGGGGCGCACCGTGCAGCCGAAGCACGCGGCGCAGATCATCGACACCCGAACCCCACCATGCGCGTCGCCAAGCCGATCGCAGTCATGGCACAAGTGCCGGAAGACGTCTCGGCGCCACGCCGACAAGAACTAGTACCACGGGCTCGGGGGACCGTCCCGACGCGCACGGCAACTCTGCTGCCACCGACATCGTACGTGTCGCCACTTGCAGACCCGACATCGTACCAGGCCGATTCTGGGCGCACGTCCCGGAGGCCAGCCCGGAGGTGCGTCTACTGGACGAGGAGGAGGCCCGAAGCCTTAAGCGCTTTCCGGAGGTCGTCGTCCCGAAGGCTCGCCCCCGGCAGGGTCCGATGGCCAAGCCAAAAGCGCTGAGGCCCGGAAGGCGACAGCCGGAAAGAAAGCCCACCTGCGCCGAAGCGTCGTTTCTGAAGATCAGCCCTCGTCCCGAGGGTCATGCCTCGAGGCTCCCCAGTACGGCGACACAGTTCTGGAACGCCGTCATACCGACGCCAATGGAGCTCGACACTACGCCGGCGAAGCCAGTACGGCGATGCCAAAAATTGCACCCGCGCACAAGTGGAAGCAGCACCCTCCTGCTACGAAACTCGACATGCAACGCCACCAAGGAAAATAAAACGCCGAAGGCCTCCCACGCGACCGGAGGGACAGGGCACCGATGCTGTGCACTCGAGACGACGTCGCCAAAGCCGCGAACTCTGCCTGGAGCTCGCAATCCCGAAGCCGGGCCACGACAGCCCAGGGAGCTGTTCCGAAAGGCGCCCCCGGAGGAAGTCCCGAAGCTCCAGTGGAAGGGCACACCCGAAGCTCACCTTTGGGACCAGATCAAATACAAATAACCGAAGGTGCACATCCTACGGGAAGTGATTAGTCCCGACGAAGCGCAACATGGCAAGATGTGCGTTCGGCTCTACTTATAATTTATCTCATTCTTCGCTATGTCTTGTTTCGGCGAATTCATGCTATGCATATCATACATGTGCATCATAAACATGCACACTCATGTCGCACATACATACATGGCATTGCGACACATCATGCATCTCTCAATTGCATGATAACGGCCCTAACGTGCCAACCTTCGGGATATATATGCATCCCCCAACAAAAAGAGCTACGGAGGCCAAGCCTCTAAAGTCGGGTTGAGACACTCCACTCCCCGCAAGATGTCCGAAAGGACCCCCCGTGCGACGCTGCTCTCGTCTCGCACATGCCCCGGCGCCTAAGGGTCCCGGGATGCCGGTCAATATACCACAAGAATACTGTGGAAGGTCGAAGTAGGCACACATAAGTCCTAGTTCCCCGAGCCTAAGGGCTTTCGGGATGCCGACGGATTGGTCGAAGGCAGAGGCGCACATAAGTCCTCGCAAATCCCGGGAATTTGGCCCACAGTCCGAAACAATACCTTCGGACGGCCCAACATATGCGCGCTGGAAAAAATTAACAAGGGAGGGACGCCTCCATTAAATCCTACCTCCACACAAGGGAGGAGGGTCTTGCAGTCTAAGGACTCGCCTCAACACATGGGAGGAGCATACTCCTCCGAAGCATCGACTACTTAGAGACATCTCTATACAAGGGAGGAACATAATTCCTCCAAAGATAAAATGCCAATCCACTGCGGCCAGGACGGCCACATTGGAAGCATGGCATATGAAGTTTCGCACTTTACAAGAAGGCATGCCACTCACAAGGAAGATGTCATCTGAGCAATCACCTTCCATCTTCGGTGGCAAACCCGATGTCTCGAAAGACATCCCCCGGAGGAAGTGGCCCTCCGGAAGAAAGAAGCCTCGGAGGAAAAGCTCCTCCGGAAGGAAAAATCACCGAGGAAGAGTTCCTCCACAAGATTCCTTCCCGGAAGTGGAAGATGCCTTAGGTGGAACATAGTTCCCCAAATGACGAAGCCAAGGCCCGGAGGGAAAGCTCCTCCGGAAGGAAAAATCACCGAGGAAAAGTTTCTTCACAAGATTCCTTCCCGGAAGTGGAAGATGCCTTGGGTGGAACATAGTTCCCCAAATGACGAAGCCAAGGCCCGGAGGAAAAGCTCCTCCGGAAGGAAAAATCACCGAGGAAGAGTTCCTCCACAAGATTCGTTCCCGAAAGCGGAAGAAGTCTTCGGTGGACCGAAGCTCCCCGAAGCGAAGACGACGAACCTCCCAGAAACTCTCGGAGGAGGAAGTGAAGTTCAAGTAACTTCCGAAAGATTCTCCACGGAGGAGGAAGAAAAAATGAAGAACCTTCCGAAAGTTTCTCTCGGGGGGGGAAGGGAAGAAAAGAAACTCCCGAAGCATTCTCCCGAAAGTGGAAGAGGTCTTCGGTGGACCGAAGCTCCCCGAAGCGAAGATGACGAACCTCCCGGAACATTCTTTCGAACCCAAGGGTCCCTCATTAGTGGTAGACCCTTGAAGTTTGAGTAACTTCCGAAAGACTCTCCCGGAGGAGGACGAAAACATGAAGAACCTTCCGAAACTTTCTTTCGGAGGGGGAAGTGAAGAAAAAGAAACTTCCGGAACATTCTTCCGACAGAGGAAGCGAAGACGAAGAACCTCTCTCGGAACATTCTTTCGAACCCAAAGGTCCCTCACTAGTGGTAGACCCTTGAAGTTTGAGTAACTTCCGAAAGACTCTCCCGGAGGAGGACGAAAATATGAAGACCCTTCTGAAACTCTTTCGGAGGGGGAAGTGAAGAAAAAGAAACTTCCGGAACATTCTTCCGGAAGCGGAAGACAAACCTTCCCGAAATCCTTTCTTGGAAGAGGAAGCGAAGATGAAGAAACCTTCCGAAACTTTCTGTCGGAAGAGGAAGACAAGACGACGACCCTTCCCGAAATCCTCTCGGAAGAGGAAGCGAAGTTGAAGAAACTTCCGAAAGACTCTCCCGGAGGAGGACGAAAACATGAAGAACCTTCCGAAACTTTCTTTCGGAGGGGGAAGTGAAGAAAAAGAAACTTCCGGAACATTCTTCCGACAGAGGAAGCGAAGACGAAGAACCTCTCTCGGAACATTCTTTCGAACCCAAAGGTCCCTCACTAGTGGTAGACCCTTGAAGTTTGAGTAACTTCCGAAAGACTCTCCCGGAGGAGGACGAAAATATGAAGACCCTTCTGAAACTCTTTCGGAGGGGGAAGTGAAGAAAAAGAAACTTCCGGAACATTCTTCCGGAAGCGGAAGACAAACCTTCCCGAAATCCTTTCTTGGAAGAGGAAGCGAAGATGAAGAAACCTTCCGAAACTTTCTGTCGGAAGAGGAAGACAAGACGACGACCCTTCCCGAAATCCTCTCGGAAGAGGAAGCGAAGTTGAAGAAACTTCCGAAAGACTCTCCCGGAGGAGGACGAAAACATGAAGAACCTTCCGAAACTTTCTTTCGGAGGGGGAAGTGAAGAAAAAGAAACTTCCGGAACATTCTTCCGACAGAGGAAGCGAAGACGAAGAACCTCTCTCGGAACATTCTTTCGAACCCAAAGGTCCCTCACTAGTGGTAGACCCTTGAAGTTTGAGTAACTTCCGAAAGACTCTCCCGGAGGAGGACGAAAATATGAAGACCCTTCTGAAACTCTTTCGGAGGGGGAAGTGAAGAAAAAGAAACTTCCGGAACATTCTTCCGGAAGCGGAAGACAAACCTTCCCGAAATCCTTTCTTGGAAGAGGAAGCGAAGATGAAGAAACCTTCCGAAACTTTCTGTCGGAAGAGGAAGACAAGACGACGACCCTTCCCGAAATCCTCTCGGAAGAGGAAGCGAAGTTGAAGAAACTTCCGAAAGACTCTCCCGGAGGAGGACGAAAATATGAAGACCCTTCTGAAACTCTCTTTCGGAGGGGGAAGTGAAGAAAAAGAAACTTCCGGAACATTCTTCCGGAAGCGGAAGACAAACCTTCCCGAAATCCTTTCTTGGAAGAGGAAGCGAAGATGAAGAAACCTTCCGAAACTTTCTGTCGGAAGAGGAAGACAAGACGACGACCCTTCCCGAAATCCTCTCGGAAGAGGAAGCGAAGTTGAAGAAACTTCCGAAAGATTCTCCCGGAGGAGGAAGAAGAATACGAAGAACCTTCCGAAAGCTTCTTTCGGAGGGGGAAGTGAAGAAAAAGAAACTTCCGAAAGATTCTACCAGACGAGGAACCGAAGATGAAGAACCTTCCGAAACTCTCTTTCGAAAGATGAAGAATATTCCGAAACGTTCTCCCGGAAGAGGAAGTCAAGAGAAAGAAACTTCCGAAAGATTTTCCCGGAGGAGGAGCGAAGATGAAGAAACCTTCCGAAACTTTCTTTCGGAGGAGGAAGACAAGATGAAGAACCTTCCGAAACATTCTGTCGGAGGAGGAAGAAGATGGAGCTAAAGCTGTTGTGGACGCGCACTCTTTTCTCCGATCCGCCTTTTTTCCCACTGGGTTTTTGGGGACGGAGTTTTTAACGAGGCGCATCACCCCCACGGGTCTTCAGTTTAAGCGCTCCGAGCCATGAGGGACCGGGGCAGCACTTGTCATCTGCAGGCCCCTCGTGCCTTCTGAGCCTACAAATGAGGGAGGAGCTGTTGGGGGAGGCATAGTGTGTGCACCCCTCCTCCTCATGGGCTCAACAACTTTAGATTCAGCCTATGTATACTTTAGGCCCAATTGTAAGCCCAAGGGCAATCATGTAATATTTGTATCCCACCAAGGGTAGAAGAGGGATCCCCCTCTTCTCCCCTCCCTATAAATATAAGGCCCCAAGAGGTCTCAAGGCAGCTTGCCTCATTCTCACTCACTCCCACTCTCTCTCATTATGCTTGTGTACCATCCCTTCCTAGTCCTTCCCAGAGGTCCCTCACTTGTGGTAGACCTTTGGAGGATCCCCTTCTACTATTGTGGTCTTGTAACCACAACAAAAAGCAAATTGACATGTAGAATCTATTGGTGCAGTGCAGATCCATATAATATGAATTCTGAAGTGGAAAAAAATGAAAGTGGTGAGGTGCCGATGCTTGGTGGATTGATATAGGAAATTTGGAATATGTCTGGCTTTATATACGTCACAATTTTGGGAGGTCAAAAGCTAAATAGGTTCAGATTTTATAGCAATACTATTAACTTTCTTTGATGCCCATTGATTATTGAGCATACGGTGTGTAGCTGCATAGAAAAAAAAACCGAGATAACTAAGACCGTCAGAAGGTGCATGATAGTATAATAATCTTAATGCCATTAACTCTAGTTCTCCGTTTCTACAATATTAATAAAGCATTGGAATAGTGGATGCGGGGAAGATGAATTTAGAAAAAAGGATGTATTTGGAAGGATTTAACGGTGAGCAGCAAGTATATAGTAGGGAATGGACGGCTGAAATAATAGTGATGATGTGGCGCAATATGAGAGCAGCTTTATAGCAATTATGACACTTAGTGGGTTGCATCTATATAATATATATAGATTCAAAGGATAGCGAATCTCTATAGAACACACAAGAAAATTCCGACGGAATTCCGTAATCCATTTTCTTCAGTGAAAACTATTAATAAAATGGATAAGAATGCATGTCTAAAAAAAGACCACCAAGGGTGTTGTGCGCATTCCAATTTCTAAAAATCAGAAGGTAACAAAATCAAATCACAAAGGTGGATACTTCTTGGATAGAGGCAAAAGTTTCCGATTGATTTCTTTTTTTATTTCCTCAGGGGCGTCCTTTACTATTTGACGATGGTCACGGGTCACCGAACCAGGCACGACAGTCGACATTGACAAGCGTGTGGTTTGAATGTTGCGACAGACGTGGTAGAGACGGTGGCAATGCTCTAGTGGGAAAAGTCATAACGGGGGTCACACGCCGAGTGGTATAGTTGAAGGCTTCAAGCTAGCGTAGTACGTCTAAGGATGTACAAATATATATCGGCCTTGTAGGAGAACTGCGATGCACTGGTTATGCGCCAACGATCATGGCCCCCAAGCAGCTTCGCTTGCATGTGCTCGTGTCGTGCTTCCTGCTGCTGTGGTGCATGCACCGGCCACTGATGTCGTGGGCGACCGACACCGTGTCCCGGGACCGGCCGCTCTCCGGCGGCCGGAGGTTAGTCTCTCGGCGCGGCAAGTTCGCGGTGGGGTTCTTTCAGCCGGGTATGTGAAAGTCGCTTGCGCTGTTAGTTTCAATTTTTTAAAAAAAGTACTTCAGTGTTCTTAAACTCTTCTTTTTGTGAATTTTATAGAGTTTTAATGGGTGTCATCTCTTTTTTTTTGATCTCAAACTCGTTCCTTTATATTGCGTTGGGTTCAGCAGAGTCGCGAACCAATAGAGAACTTACAAAGGATGGGAGGGGATCAAACCAAATGGTGTCTTGATCCGGGTCCCGAGTTAAACTGGAGCGAGCCAGCTCATGCGCACAAACATTGCACAATCTATTACAATGGTGTATCGCCTCAACAGCGAAATCTATAGCGAGTAACCTTTTGGCCTCTCTGAATAACCATCCTCCCGGTGCACGATCATAATCATCAGATGTGAGCGCGTCCTTCAGGTTCAGTGAGTCCGTCTCCAGCACCACACGAGAGATGCCCAGCTGTTGTGCACAACGCAGGGCAGCCAGGCACGCCTGAGCTTCTGCCTGTAGAGCATCATTCAGGTTATGTAGAGCCCCAGAGCCAGCCGCCACACCATCACCTTGGTGATCTCGTATGATGAATCCCCAAGCACCCCTTCTGCTCTCCTTGACAAAAGCACCATCGAAGTTGATCTTCAGCACATCTTCCGGTGGAGGAATCCACTGCTTCGGACCTTGTTTGGGTCGCGGTGTAGCTTCTGACGACCGGCACGCTAGGACTGCATCATCGAGAGCCATGCGCTGAGCTCTGTGTACTACTTCACCAGTTGATGAAGATCTTTCGCCGGCGTTCACTTTGTTTCTTGTGTCCCACCAGGTCCATAATAAACTGGTAACCGTTGCTCGTTCAGTTGGCTCAAGACGCACAATCAGTTGCACAACCTCCGCACCTGTCTTCTGCTCAACAAGTTGACACCTTATGTGCTCCAAGTTCATCGCCCGCCAGCATTGTTTAACTGCTTTGCACTTCAGAAACAGATGTCCCCCATCTTCGTCCAACCTGTGACACATTGGGCATGCAGTCTCCGCCTCCATCCCTCTGTTCTTGATGTTTCTTCTCAAAGGTAAACTATTGTGGGCCAGCCTCCATAGGAATTGAGCTACTTTTGGCTGACATTTTAATTTCCAGATCGTCAACCATTTTAGAGGTTCCCGACAGCTCCCATTCGAGGATTCCCCCACCTGCTTCTTTCCTCTGCTGTCTTGTTCATCTTTCAGGATATGGTAAGCTGATTTCACCGAGAAAATACCCCTGGCATCATGATGCCATGCCAGAAAGCTGCTCACTTTGACTAGCTTTGTTTCAAACATTTATGTATTTGAGTATGAATGAGGGATGGATAATTAAACTCTTCTTTTAACCCTCAGATGTTACAGCGCCTGACAGATGGTACCTTGCCATATGGTACAACAAGATCTCAAAGCAAAGGCCTGTCTGGATAGCTAATCATGCAACGCCAATCTCCAATCCAAACTTATCGGAGCTGACAATATCAGAAGATGGCAACATGGTATTGGTCGACCGGCTCAAATCTACTACTCCTATTTGGGCCACCGACATCGCGAGTAATATCTTCAACTCCACAATTGGTGTCATCCTAGATACAGGCAACTTTGTGCTCGCACCTGCATCCAACACCACCAATTTCCTCTGGCAAAGTTTCGACGAACCAACCAATATGTATCTTCCAGGCGCAAAGCTTGGAAAAAATAAGGAAACTGGACACACCACACGCATTGTTTCATGGGAGAGTCCTGTTGATCCATCGCCAGGGTATTATACACTTGCACTTGAGATCGACTCAGATGGCAACAGCCAGGTTATCAGTCGATGGAACAACTCTGACATATATTGGTCAAGTGGCAAGTGGACTGGCAGTATGTTTACTGCATTTCCTGAGATGGCATCATACTCTAAAGACGTACTAACCTATGAATTCGTTGTGAATGACCAGGAGAGCTACTTCAGGTACCAAATTAAGGAAACAACGACGACAGCCATGCTTTTTATGGAGGCTTCAGGTCAGCTCAGAGGTATAGCATGGCTGGAGGATGCGCAAGATTGGGTGCCCTTCTTCGCGATGCCAATGCAGTGCAGTGTGTACTATGTTTGTGGTTCCTTCGCCATATGTACTGAAAATTTTCTCGGTTTCTGCAGCTGTCTCAAGGGCTTCAGCAAGCAGTATGAGGGAAGCTGGCTGTATGGCAATCCTAGTGGGGGGTGTACTAGAAATGCTAGGCTGCAGTGTGGTGCTAACAGTTCCAGAAATGCAGAAGCTGACGGGTTCTATGCACTTGCTGTTGCTAGGCTGCCTGACAAGGCCTGGAGTGCCGTTGCAACTACAGCTGATGCATGCAGGCAGTCTTGTCTGAACAATTGCTCTTGTGTTGCTTATTTCTATGATAATATTACCTGCTCCATGTGGTATGGAGATTTAATCAATTTTATGGCTCCTACTAATGATTCACTGGGACATAATATTATCCAAGTTAGGCTCGCTGCATCTGAGTTCTTCTCAGGGTCATCGAAGACACGCAAAGCATTGCCTGTCTTGGTTTTAACTGGTGGAGCTGCCTTTATCACTGTCATTGTGATTGTAGGGGTACTCTTAATTCTCAAAAATCGGATCTACAGAAGGATGAAAAAAGATTGAGGGCTCTTTGGTTGCATTCGAGTAGGTACCTACGGTCTGCAACCAAAAACTTCTCAGAGAGGATCGGCAAAGGGTCTTTTGGTTCTGTGTATAAAGGAATGTTAACTGATGGAACACTCATTGCTGTGAAGAAGCTTGATGGTTTTTCCCAGGGGGAGAAGCAATTCCGAGCTGAAATTAGTACAATCGGCAACATTCAACATGTGAGTCTGATCCGATTGCTCGGATTTTGCTCCAAATCGTCAGTTAAGATGCTAGTGTACGAGTATATGCCAAATGGGTCTTTGGCAAACCTTTTTGGAAGCACTCCGCTAACACTGAGCTGGCATGTTAGGTTCCAAATTGCCCTCGGAATTGCGAAGGGGTTATCTTATTTGCATGAGGAATGTAGGAGCTGCATCATACATTGTGATATAAAGCCAGAGAATGTGCTCCTGGATGCCTCTTTCATGCCAAAAATAGCTGATTTCGGGCTTGCCAAGCTTGTTGGTAGGGATTTTAGCAGGGTATTGACCACCATGAGAGGTACCGTTGGCTATCTTGCTCCTGAATGGATGAGTGGAACGGCTATCACATCAAAGGCAGACGTTTTTAGCTATGGTATGATGCTTTTCGAAATTTTATCGGGTAAAAGGAATTCAGCTTGGTACCAGCAAGGTGTGGAGACATTCTTCCCTGTGCTAGTAGCAACAAGACTCCATGAAGGCAACATCACTTCCTTGCTTGATTTTGGACTAATGCGAGATGCAAACTTACAAGAGTTAGAGAGAGCCTGCAAGGTCGCCTGTTGGTGCATCCAGGATTATGAGAACACAAGGCCATCAATGGGAGATGTTGTTCAGATCCTAGAAGGATTACAAGATATCAACTTGCCTCCTGTTCCTGTTTATTTGCAAGTTCTTGCCGAGAGATACAGGTTCTCTTCAGATGAGGCGTCATATTGGATCAACTCAGATGATAGTTACGTTCATGTAAGTTGTTTGGTTTTATTTTGTTGCAAATGGTCAGGTGGTCTTTTGTAGTAGTATATGGACTTATAGATTGCAAAAAGTGGCATCTATATATGCCCATCAGTTTCTTCTGCCTAAATTTCTGAAAAGAGAACCTGCACGGACAAGAGGTTACCGTTTTCAAACATTATGAATTACTCCCTCCCAGTTTAATTGTCACTTTAGGTTCATCCAGTTTTCCCAAAAATAATTATCATTCTCACTTCCTGATGCAACCCTCTGTTTCCAATACATCTCTATCTGTATCTCTCTCTTTTTTGTTTCATGCGCACCTACCTTTATCAACTTTTCTTAATCTTCGTGCCAAGAGCTAATTATACTGAGACAAAGAGAGTATTCTTCTACTTATTATTAATTATACAATGACAATGATAACTTTCAGAACCACCTGCACTGTGCTGTAAAACTCATGATTGTTTGGTACATGATATGAAACTCAGCCGGTGGGGGAAAAGACAGTCGACGTGGTATTTCACTAACAACTTATTTAAGTAAGAAGAACTGTAGTAGTACATGATATGATCTTACGTAGAATAACTCCTCACCCTAAAGAACCCTATGATTTTTTATTACAATACAAATCAAAACAAAATGTCTCCTGACAAAAAAAAAACATGAAAAGAATGAAAAGGAAGGATAAACTCAGACCATAAAATATTATGTCAAATTGAGTTAAATATGGTACGATTAGTAACATTTATATGTCATCTACAATGGTGTCAGGAGCTCAATAAAAGTAGGAATCTAGTAAATTCACGCAGCAAGCACTAAATTGGTTCCACGATACAATTATTGGTCCACTCAGATTTCAGCTTCAGAAGTAGCCGACACCCTTGACATCACCTAACTTGGGAGCATTGCCATCGCTGCCAAGAAACAAGAGACGACCTATTGTACAAAACAAAGTCATTAATTAAAAGCCTTAGATAGAAGCAAAAGCTCCACATAATCTGCACACCTGCCATCTACAGTTAGTATGCGCAAACAAAAGCTCAACATAATATGTACATGTGCCATCTAATATTAGTTTGGAATCCAATTATATTGCATTCCTGTGGATGGTCTTTAGGCGTGCTATTGTGCTAACCAACTGAAATGAAGAGTTTGAGGAAAATACTCCAAAGTAAAGTTAGCAACGAAATCATCTATATGCACCCTTTATGCGCATTCATTTGGGCAACAGAGACCATTGCATGCAATGACACTAATTATCAGTCATGACAGCAATGTGCTCATCATGTTCTTTGGTCGTTGAAGCATAAATTGGACTTCAGAACTTTAAGCCAAGAATATACTTAGATTGGATGGCTACTATATTATTGCTGGAAACAGTACCGAAGGAAGTAATAACTAACGCAAATGGTTTAACTGTGCAGGCCGCCATGCTTGGATCATCGTGAATATGAACCGCAGAAGGCAGTAAATGGTGGACTCATGGAGACATGGAGTGGACATAGCCCATATTAGCTCCTTTATTTTACTGCATTCCTTCAGGCACATTTATTTGGGGTTCTAAACTGTACTCAACACTCTACAGTTAACACATCAGGATACTTTAGAAAGAATCAAAATAAGGAGAATGAGCTTTAGCTAAAATAAAATATGCTCATGATGTACAAAAAAGTCATCAATGTAAATGAGTAGTGTTAAGAAGCATACCATTTGCACGCACAGCTATTTCTCTTATGCGTCTGACCAGCCCAGTAATAGGATCCGAGAACACTTTTGTCTCAAGATTTCCTTCCAAATAGATTACAGAACTGAATTGATGGAAAATAATGCAGAGTTACTGCTACGCATATTATACCGGAAGGGCCGAAGGGAAGAAAGTAAGGTCAATAATATAAAAGGAACGAAGTTGAAATCTAAAACGAACAAAGTTTACACTTCACTAACGAATACAGAAATGTATTTTTACAGAAACACAGAAGCACTACAGGACCTAAACAGCACTGAAGCAATTCACGCTGAGGAATGCCTCACAAACTAAAAGGGTCGCCTCATTATTTCAATTTAAGAATCTAGAGGTTCCATTTTTACTCATGAAGAGAATCCACATTATTTTTTTTTTGTAATAAAATTTCTCCCATCTGCATTAAGTTCTAAAACACTGCTAATTACTTGTGGAGCTGGATCAATAATCGCTATGTGGCAACCTAATCCGTGCCACGAAACCTGAGATACGGATATACAAACATCAAAACCATCTTAGCCCTTACTACATCTGAAGCCTGAACCATCCGGCGCATCATTCATTTCTAACTTACGGGGTCTCAGTGAAATTTCAATACCAAGGCATTCTGATATCTTATTAGTACAGAATATATGCAAAACAATAACAGGAATCAAAAGCTACTTCAATCGCTGCCAAGTATTACAAGTAAGTAACAAAAAGGGCAGGTGAGACGAGCCAACCAGTTCAAACTGAGACAAAAATTCATTTCTTACAAGGCAAAATATAAGCCATGCACTTCTAGGCACTCACCCGGTCTTGACGTGCTTGAGCGCGAGAGAGCTGAGCCGGTCCGGGTAGACGCAGACGCGGTGCCACTGCACGGAGGACCGGTCGGCGTACTGGTGCGGCTCCTCGTGGTCCAGCGGGCGGCGGTTGTTGCGGATGCCGCCGGTGCCGAGCGAGAAGAGCACGACCGTCTTCCCGCTCCGCAGCCGCTTCTGCATCGGCTCCTGCCCGACCTTTCCCACCAGTATCGCCTTCGCAACCCCCCACCACATCACCACAAAAACATCATTTTGGGAAAAATTAAACCGAACAAGAGGGGAGGAGAAAAGAGGCCCAACCTTGTAGATCCCGGGGTCAATGCCGTTCTCTAGGGGGCGGGTGGTGTTGGGCGGGCGCGGGCGGCTCGCGGCTTCCTGGTCCTGATCCTCCGACGGCCGGTCGGGCTCGGGGTCGGCCTCCTCATTGGATCCTGCGTGGGAGGCGGAGAAGGTCGAGGAGGAGGTAGTGGTGGTTGAGAAGGGGCGGAGAGCTGACGAGTGGAAGGACCGGGAAAGGAGGCGGCGGACGAGGAAGGAGGCGGAGGATGCCGCCATGGTTGCAACGCGGCGAGGTGAGGTGCGGTGTGCGGAGGAGAGGGATCGCCGGCGGCGCCGCTAAACCCTCTGCAGCAAAGCCCTAGCCTTCACGGTCCAGTGGGCCGACCGTATGTACATGGTCCAGTGGGCCGACCGTATGTACTTGGTCCAGCATTGCAGTTTCCAGCCTTTGCTGCATTGTCTATTGTGGCCCGGCCATTTCTCTTCGCGTCCGTTTTGTTCGGGCAGTGTGATCGGACAGCGCCTGCCGCAGCCGCACCAACACAAGTCCAGACATGGGGGGTAGCAAAAAACGATCGGACTGATCCATGTTCTTCGCCGCCTTTGCTCCATGTGCCGCCTATACTTGTGTGCTCCTGAAAGCGGACAACTGCAAAGCTCGCTGAGAAATCATTCATCGAGGAACGGTGGAATGAATTTGTAGGCTCAGTTACGTGCCGACAAAACACGACAGTCTCGTCTTGTTTTCCAGCCGTGTGTACTCCGGTTTCCGTGTGAAAAGCTTCACCCGATCGATCACTGGAAGCAAGATGCCACTCTATCCGTGAGGATTTGTTGATTGTTTCTTCAGGTACACCAATACACCGTTTCACGCCGTTCAGATGTACGACTCCCTCCGGCCGGTTCAGGTTAGGGTCGCTAGTTTTCAGCCCTAGTGCAGAGGTAAAACCAGTTTCGTATCCTGTACAACTCATGGGCGCGAGTTATACTGATACACCTCGTAAAGTTACATCGATCCAATGATCTGGGGACAATCACAGCTCAGGGTTGACGCAGCAGACAGGCTTGGCGAGGAATAGTAAAGAGCTGAACCGGCGAAGGTTTCCGCTTCCCTCGGCGTTTTGGGCGACGTGCTTGGCTCACGTGAGGCCGCATCACTTTTTCCACGACGTGGGTGCGTTCCGCAGCCGCCACGCCACTTCCCATACGTCGGTGCCCACCCGCAGGCCGTGGGCTGCGTTGCATGCGGCCGCGTAGCTAAGCCGACGCCGACGACAACCCGCACCCGAAGCCAAACGGGACGTCCGGCCAGTGTCTGGGCCTGACTTCCATGCCATGCCCTTCTCCGGGCTGGAAGACAAAGAGGCAACAGGCCCGCCTCCTCGCCATCCTCGACAACATCAAGGAAAGGGAGCACCAGATTACTAGAGATTTATGGAAAGGATAGGAGGGAGGCCGTTGGGTGGGGGAGCTGGGATCTTGCAGCTCGGAGCTTGCCGTCGGTGTTGGCAGAGTTTGATTGCAGGGAAGGGGAATGAGAGAGAGAGAGAGAGAGAGAGCTGACGACTTCGGATGGGTCAAGGTGCCGTGAGGCTATGGCCGCCACATCGGCCCAACGGCGAGCTCGACAGAGATCTCGAACGGTAGTTGGGTCTCTTTTCCACCATTCGGTGCTTCATCGGCGATCCAGGCGGAAGGGGATGGCGTGGAGAAAAGAAGGCGGACCTGGAACTCACTCCGGCTGGGATGGGGGAGGGGGAGATGCAGCACCACGGAGAGGCCAGCCGCCAGCGACGTGAGGAGATGGTGGGAGATTTGGCCAGAAAAAACAATCGCACGATCTCTTTATCTCTGAGAGCAGCGGACTGAACGAGAAGGAAGAAGATGAGAAAAGTGTGGACAAGGTGCAGCCACGTCTCCAAGTTCGCATTTTTACAAAAACTCCCAGCTTCTCTGTATTTGCATGCACATGAAAATTTGTCTGGATGAAGAGGAATCCTTTAGATTTTTTGCGAAAAAAATGCACTACCTTCTGTTTACTTACATTTCAAACGAATGCAAACTTGAAGTCACCGCTTTTTATTCTGAGCGCGGCATAGCGCGCCTTAACACCCTAGTAGCAGGTGGATCAGTAGCACGCACAGTGACATGCGGATGTGCAGGGGCATCTCATCTCGTCGTCAGCTGCCTCTCGTGCCATTATTGTCTCACTGATACTAGTGCCGCCATGCCTCAGGGCCAGAACGATCGACTTCCCAGGCTGCTGCTTTGTTTAATTAGGTTGCGTTTGGTTCCATAGGACTAAACCAAATTGACTAAAATAATGACTAAATTTTTAGTCACCCCATGTTTGGTTCCAGGGATTAAAAGTGACTAAAGCTCATTAAATGATGTCGGGTGGGGGCGTCGGCTCGGGGAGTTGGGGCCGCGTCGGGAGCGTTCGGGAAGATGATGAGGGGCAGGAGCTGTCCAGGTTACTTTGTAGTCCGTTTTAGCTCCTTGCCGGTGTCTAACCGGACTAAAATATTTTAGTCAGTTTTTAGTCTATTCATTTGGTACTTTAATCCCTAAATTGACTAAACTTTAGTCCATTTGCTTTAGTCCCTGGGATCCAAACGCACCCTTAGTCGAGCTGTGCAGACGCAGCACCTGCCTGCCGTACGGATCCCCATCGAGACAGGCAGCCGCCTTTATTTGTACTCGTGTGTGTGGAGCTGTGGATATGTTGATCAAGGTGGTGGCAGGGTTTGACGCTACATATACAAGCATGCAGGATTTGGCGCTAATGCTTCGGATTTGCCACGCATTTGATTTCCTGGGTAAAATTACAGCGCGCGTTAGTTCCCCTGCTCTGGGCTGGTAGAAACTGGATCGATGGTGCAATGCATCTAGATCACACTATGACAGTATGCTAACACACCATGCATGGTCCATGTACACATGAATCTTCCCTGTTCGGCGCGTTTCAATTAGGCCGCAGCAGGGGCTAGCCGGAAAGCGCGCGCGCCATGCCAGCCGGCAGCTGGTCCTCCCAACAAAAGAAGATCGCCGATCGAGCGAGACCACACGGGGAAGAAAACGCGACGCCACGGCGGCCACATCGGGTGGGCCTGCCGCGGCTACGCTACCAGATGGGCGGGGCGCGGAGCACGCCATGTGACGCGACACGATCGATATCCTTGCGCGACAAATCGCCCGCAGCTTTTTCCGTGTGTTTCCCTGGGCGCCGGACCGCGCCGTGCATATGCATGATGCACCACGGCTAGCTAGCTAGCTAGCCCATGTAGATTTTCGGTCCCCGCCGCCGGCCAGCCAACCAGCCGGCCCTCGGCCATGCCTTCCGGCTCTCTTCACTTCGATTCGATGAACGCTATCTACCTCGCCTCTGAATTCAATTCTATTGTAGCCTGCGCATTTAATTTGTTCCTCGTTAACCTGACGCCCTAATAAGACCCATGCGGTTTCTGTACATAGTATAGGGATCAAGTTCGCGTCCATCTCTCCAGCACTGGAGCATCCGGGCGGCTGAAGTGCTGCGACAGTTCATGCGTTAGGCAAGTTTGTCCATGGGAATCGCGGAGCAGGTCGACAATTTGTGACTGATCTGACGAGACGCGTAGTGGTCAATGGAGCCGGCCGACAGATCGATGCAGGGCAGGATCAGGATGTGGTAATCCTAATATGCGAGAAGATATATTGAAACGACGAGTGCCAAACTAAAGAGAGATCACTCCTCGCAAAAGCAAACAAAAAAAAAAAAACTTGAGAGATCACAGCTCAGGACTGACTGAACTCATGTTGGACTCGGTTATTAGCTGGCCGGGGAGTGTCGGACCGAGTCGTTCCGGTCGATTTGGACGGGACGGCTCGAGAAGCCGTCGCTGCCTCGTTGGCAGGGCGCGGAACCATGAAGCTAGTAGGAGTAGCAGTAAAAACTGGTGATACGTTATGAGACGCCAATGTCACAATCGTACACTGGTCTACTGCAGTAACAATGATGATTAATGATGCCGTGCAAAACAAGGCTTAGATCGTGGGTGCAAATTTCCAAATCTGTTTATTTCTTTTGTACTCCAAAAGTTGGTAGTATTGCCTAGGAAATGCTCAAGAAGTGTTGGAGGTGCGACATATTATATGGGGGATAATTCTTTGTGAGCTATTGTATAAAACATAAACAATCTCACGTGTCACTGTAAGAGATTTTGTTTTGAGTCCCACGTCATGGACACATTGATGGCATACGAGAAAATCCACATACGGCTTCGAGATTTGCCTCGGAGACGTTTTATGTTCAACTGCCTCCATTGGATACCTTCCACATGTCTTGTATGCTGGTGGAATGCGCGGTCTAGTGCAGTTGTCGTCTCCTTCAATCTCGATAAGTTGACCACCCTTCGTGATTTATTATAAGCTCTAAAACACACATCACATCAGTTCAAATTTTATTTGCTTGCAAAGCTTTAGAACTTGTGTACGTCGACGTGCCCTTGCACGCTAGTGAATGTAGTATGTAGATGCATTGTTAAATGGCAAAGTCACCATTTGATTTGTTTCATATTCTAGCTGATAGAGAGGTTTCTTGCATTAATCATTGCATCTATTAACTTACTGTTTGGCCAAGAAACGGAGGCACCGCATTCGCCTTCAGAGGCTAGAAATTACCAAAATAATCAGAGAAAAAAAGAAAAAAATTACTCACCGCTGACATTATGATAAAATTAGTCTAAGTAATAAACCATACTAGGTCGTGAACCTGTCTGTGAGTCCCTGACAAAGAAAAACAGAGCCTCACGCGGCGGCGACTCAGGGGCTCCCGACAGAAAGAAGATTAGCCGGCCCCCTCGCCTCCGGCGGCCTAGCCGTCGGCGGAGGAGGGAGGCCGGCATCCGGTAGTTTGTCTACCTCTAGGTTTAGATAGTTAGGTCTTCCCGCGGTGGTCGCTCTCGGCGGCGGCTGCGGTAGTTGTTAGGGTTAGGGTTTCTCTGTTGGTCCAATCGAAGAAGGTGGCGACGATAGTGCGGCGTCGTCAAGTTTGTCGGCATGGAGCAACGGAGGACGAGGTGTCTTGGCGGTGGTGGCTAGTCGAAGGCGCCATTATTGACAGAGAATAAGGTACTCCGGCCCCTCCTTTGTCTTCTCGTGGTTCTTCTCGACCATGGTTGTGGGCTAGTGAGAGTTTGGTTTCCGGTGACATCCATCTGGATGTTGCTCGGATTTGTGTTTTCCCATGACAATTCTGATGAAGGAGGCGGCGATGGGCTCGATGAGCTCGACGGCGACAAGTTCATCGTATTTGCGTGTGGAAGTATTTACCCCTCTTTTGCGAAAGGGATGGGTTTCAGTTTTCCCCCGTCGGAGATGAGGATGACGGTGGTGAATGGTGAGATGGCCGTATTCGTTCAGATCGGAGATTTCGTCCGTGGCATATCCGTTTGGGATGGTGATCCTAGATGGTGGAATTTGCGGCACTTTCAAAGTTTTTTGTCTCCCATCAATGGAGTTGGCATTGTTTGGGTTGTTTATGTAATCAGGGGATGTAATATGCTTTAATATTTCAAAGTTTTATGTAATCAAAGCTCTTCATTCATGCACTTTTCAATTAACTCATGACCATAAAAACACTTTACAAGTATTTTATAGTTACACGAAAGAGCTTTGACCTGAGGCTGGATCATATCTGTTTCAATAGCAAAACCAAATTGTGATGATGTGGCACAATATGAGATTAGACTTGCAATCTTTTCGCATAAAAGAGAAAAAGAAAAATATTAGACCACCAATTGAGTGTGGTTAATGGGATGCCTTCTATGAAATGTGTTAGTACCACTATACCTACCTAGGATGGCTGTTCTCATCCTCACTCTGAAAACAATCAAGACCAGAAATGGAAGCATTAGATTGACCACAAATATACAGAGTAAATGAAGCAATTTTTATCTTGATCCTCATGATCATAATAGGCTATATAAGTGGTTATGTAAAATCAACCATGATCTACAACTCAAAAGAAAAATCGAACATGATATACAAAATCAGATATATATGGATAGAAGTAAATAATCGATGAAAATACTACCAGAAAAATTGGATATGAATCAACAGATGCACTGAGTGAACGATCCCTCCAAATCTACCTTATCGGCCACATTTTTACATGGCGCACGGCTTAGATCGCCTCCAGATCGGTCGGCCGCCGTCGCGCACCGCTCCGGCGCTCCCATATAAAGGGATGCCCCGGAGTTCACAAGACAGGGAAAGAGTCGTCGACCACTCCTCCATCTTGCTTTCCCCTCCAACCGAAGCGCAAGAATCTCAAGCCCTTCGCGCTACCCAGTTAGCCACCGGAGTGACTGGAGGTGTGCGAGAGTGAATCCCCAAGGCAAGCCCTTCGCTCTCCTCCGTTAGCCACCGGAGGTGTGCGAGAGTGACAAGATGATCACGTGGCCGGAGATATACACGGTGCTGACGGCGATGGTGCCGCTGTACGTGGCCATGATCCTGGCGTACGCATCGGTGAGGTGGTGGGGAGTCTTCACGCCGGACCAGTGCTCCGGCATCAACCGCTTTGTTGCGGTTTTCGCCGTTCCTCTCCTGTCGTTCCACTTCATCTCCACCAACGATCCCTACGCCATGAACCTCCGCTTCCTGCTGGCGGACACGCTGCAGAAGCTGATCGTCCTGGTCGGCCTCGCCTTATGGTCGCGCCTGCCCTCGCTCTGCGGCGGTGGCCTCGCGCCGCGGCTCGACTGGTCCATCACGCTCTTCTCGGTGTCCACGCTGCCCAACACGCTGGTGATGGGCATCCCGCTGCTGATCGCCATGTACGGCCCCTACTCCGGCTCCCTCATGGTGCAGGTGGTCGTGCTCCAGTGCATCATCTGGTACACGCTCCTCCTCTTCCTCCTCGAGTACCGCGCGGCGCGGATGCTCATCACCGACCAGTTCCCGGACACCGCGGCGGCCATCGCGTCGCTGCACGTGGACCCGGACGTGGTGTCGCTGGAGGGCGGCCGCGCGGAGGCGGAGGCCGAGGTGGCGGAGGACGGGCGGCTGCGCGTCACCGTGCGGCGCTCGTCGGCGTCGCGCCGGTCGCTGGTGACGGTGACGCCGCGGCAGTCCGACCTGACGGGCGCGGAGATATACTCGGGGAGCTCGTCGCCGCGGGGGTCCAACTTCAACGACGGCCACGCCGCCGACTTCTTCGCCACGGTCGACGGCGCCGCGCTGCGCCCGCCGACGCCCGCAGCCGGCGCGCGCGGCTCCAGCTTCGGCGCGATGCCCGAGGTGTACTCCGTCCACTCGTCGCTCGGGCCGACGCCGCGGCAGTCCAACTTCGACGAGCACTCGGCGTCCGCGCGGTCGAGGCTCGCGGCCGTGCCCAGCCACGACGCCAAGGAGCTCCACATGTTCGTGTGGAGCTCGAGCGCGTCTCCGGTCTCGGAAGTCAGCGGCCTGCCGGTGTTCACCGCCGGCACGGGCGTGAACGGTGGCGCCAAGGAAATCCGCATGGTCATCCCCGCCGACCTGCCGCAGAACGTCTCGGCCGGCAAAGGTCCGCATCTCAACTGAGTATAAATGCTTCCTGTGCCCACATCCACTTCACGGGTTCCATATGCAGATTTCTAACATCAACTTCGTTAATTTTTCAACCTTTTTTATCCAGAAGGGAAAGAGAGCAACGGTGTGTTGGCAGCGGCAGAATGCGAGGCTTTCAGGTTCATCGCCGGTAGCAAGACGGTGGAGGACGCCGAGGCAGGAGAGGCCGGGCCGGACTGGCTGACGAAGATGGGGTCCAGCGCCACGGCCGGGGTGCGCCCGAAGGATTACATGGACGGAGCGGCGGACGCCGGAGGATTCGCGGACGCGGGGGCGGTGCGGTCGCACCAGATGCCGCCGGCGAGAGTGATGACACGCCTCATCCTCATCATGGTGTGGCGCAAGCTCATTCGCAACCCCAACACGTACTCCAGCCTCCTCGGCCTCGCCTGGTCCCTCGTCGCCTTCCGGTAAGTCCCCCCATTTCACGTGACTTGCTCCACTAATTGTCTGCACTCTACAGTCCCTGCTACAGCCGAATATGTTTAGTTGTGGATGGTTTTCTTTACGAAACAAAGAGGAGGTCGGTTAGGCAATGATCGATGGCTATTAGCCCGCGAAGATAGGAGATTCGGTTCACTCATAATTCGTAGATGTACCGGACTACTATAACTGTTTATGCTAGTCGCTGTGAATTGTTGTACATTCTGTTAGACCAGTTCGGCAAGCATCAATGGCTGGTGTAAATCAGACTTTCACATAGAGTATTTGGTAACCGCTCGCACTAGAGATTACTACATGTTAGGTTGTTAATGACACCACAGAGAGACGACAAGTTCGGCAAGAATCGATGGCCAGTGCACACAGCACCTTTCCTGGTCTGTTAGTTTGGTGCTGGTGATAAGAGAGCTATACCAGACGGAATTGTTATTCTCGGCGAGGCCTAGCAACGCTGCTAGCAGCGAGCGACGTAGCTGCCAGCCTAAAATGCAGGGGAGGCGGCACCGAGACAGTGCGTGCGGCGTAGGAGCCGCGCGGCGGTGGCGAATAACAGAAAGCTGCTTTACGGACCCCCGAACGGTGGCGGTGGGCTGAACCTGAGTTCTCCTCGGCCGGACCACATCGCGGACCCCGCGTCCACCGGCAAGCGCCAATCGCGAACTGTTGATGCCGAAAAGTCGACGAGCTTGCACGGCGCACGAGCACTCGACGGCAATGATTTAGTACTATATCTTTTGGAGCTAGCGTGAAATTAGGACCTTCCACTGTTTACATCCCCTAAATCATCGTCGTTTGGAGTCCTACTACTTAATTTGTCTTGTCTAAAGATCCATAGATCACGTCCTATGATGATGCTTTTGGAACAAAACAGACTAACGGGTGGTGCTTGATCGTGGCAGGTGGCACATCTCCATGCCGGTGATCATGGCCAAGTCCATCGCCATCCTTTCGGACGCCGGGCTGGGGATGGCGATGTTTAGCCTTGGTGAGTAGTACTACGTGACCGCCGCGCCCCCACACCCCTTGTGCTCCTGTCGCGCCGTGGCCCTGCACCGCGATTCATTATTCGCTGCCCACACCCGGCCGGCATGCAGCTCCTGGCCCGCATGCAGCCGGCTAACACAACACCGTGATCAAACTCTGCTTTTGTGGCATGCAGGACTGTTCATGGCGCTGCAGCCGAGCATCTTCGCCTGCGGCTACCGCGCCACCGTGTACTCCATGATGGTCCGCTTCCTCGCTGGCCCCGCCGTCATGGCCGCGGCGTCCCTCTTCATCGGTCTCCGTGGGACGCTCCTGCAGGTCGCCATTGTCCAGGTACTCATGAAGAAATGTTAATTATTGCTAGAGAATTTTTCTTTGTGAAAAGTTAGTCCACTTTTTTTGCCAATCATTGGCGTCGTTCATGCGTGCGTGGGCCGTCCGATTAACCAACTCGGTCGAGTGCACGGTCGGTTCTGATCTGCCAGGTCCTGGTCCTGGCTTATCAGTAGTATTGCTAGCATCTTCAATGCAACATTGTACACCACTGCGCCTAGTAGCACTCATGTTCACTGATACTACTACTTATCTGGGTAAAACAGGCTGCTCTACCACAAGGTATCGTGCCTTTTGTGTTTGCGAAGGAGTATAACGTCCACCCGGCAATCCTGAGCACTGCGTAAGTGATCGTCACTTTTGTCATCTCACTGGTGCATAATTTGGTCTGGTTTGCATGAGTCAAGAGATTAACTTCTTTCTGTGTAATTTTTTTGCAGGGTAATTTTTGGCATGCTCATAGCTCTACCCATCACCTTGCTCTACTACTTCCTTCTAGGACTCATCAAGATGTAGGAGGCACCGGCCGGAGGACGCAGCTGATCGGTTCCAGAACCCAGAGACATAGTAGTACTATAGTTGGCTGGAGGCTTGTGTAATTAATTTGTAGCCGTTCCCTAGTAAAACCCCTTTTGGTGATTGGACATGCGGTTTGTGACGCGTGCTTTGTAATCCCTCTGGGGTTTTGAGGATTATGTATAGTATCATATCCCATAGTAGTTTAAGCTTTAAGGGACTGGAACCTGGATAGATGGTTCGAATTGTTGGTAGGGAGGAATGAACCATCGATGAAGTTCGCTCCAAGTGAAAGCAGAAGTAGTGGCGACAAAATGTGAGCTGTGCTAACATGAGTTCAGTAGAAATACAAGCAAAATATGTCTTTCCCAGGAACAATCTTCTTTTCCCGCGCTTTTTATATTCACCATCCTGAATGACCAAAAGTTTCAAGCATGCTACTATCGCAAAATGCATGAGTACTTGCGCACTACTAGTCGCTTGGATGACAATCACACGAAAGGCTCCTGATCTATATGTGAGGGGCAGGGAGTATACTAAAGTGCGTCCAATGTCTAGACACACTGGGTCCATGGCGGGTGCCGTTATGGAACAGAAAATCTGAAGGGAAGGTCCCGTTTTCAGCAGCATCTGAGACTCTATGCACGGACATATGCCCATGAATGAGCTAGGTGCGTCAAGTCACCTTCAGCACCTAGCTATAGGCTCGTGCACTGACGATATTGCAGCAGTGCAAAACGCACGCGTCCAACTTGCTAATTACTGTATAAGCTCTTCAATTGATTGAACCGATCAGCTAGCGTGTGTTCCTTGCTCGCTGACTCAAGCGACGACCACTCATCCTGATGCGTGGACTAAGTGACGAGTGCTTGATTAATTTACGGCCGGTGCACGTTTCCAGAACGCGAGTGTGTGCTTGATGCAGGGCATCTTAAATAGGTCCATGTGAATTAGCCAGACGATCGAAGACCCGGCCGGCACTGATCTCGCTCGCGATTCACACGGCAACGTTGCGTCAATCTCGGGCAACCTAAGACTGCAGTGTCCGTCTTGTGTCCATCTGTCGGGAGATCCCTAGCGTGAGAGCAGAGAAGTCCACAGGCGGCGACCGGAGCGGTGACTGAGCCGTCGTGGTTTGGGGCTCGATTTCAGGGCTTTGCCTGTCGGGAACCGCCGCCTCGCCTGCAGACGACCCGTGATATCGTCGCAATACAACAGCACCGAGTTATGCCATGCCTCACTGTTCATGTATGTCGCTTGCTTCCACTGTTGCTGCGGAGACCCTCGCATTGGTGGTGGTGGTAGTAGGGCTAAAGATTTGCCGCCCATTTGGAAACGCAGGTAGTAGGTCAGGTGCGTCACGCACGCAGCGATCGACACACTCACGTCCAGCCGCACGTACAAAGCGTCGTTGCATCTATCGCCGAGTCCCATCAGAGGAGAAGCAGCGACAAAGGGACTAACCATAGCTAGCCAGTAGTACTACAGCTAGTAGTCTTTTCCCCTCGACCGGGCTTTTGCGTAGATGCGGCTGCTGGTACCAACCGGCCGTAAGTCTTGTCCATGCACTAACAGGGATCGACCGCGCCGCATCAGATTCCACCGAGACCGGCCTAGTTTGCGTCGGAATCTATCAGCAGCAAGCACTGATCGATCGCGCGCGCACGCACGCACGCACGGGGCTTGGGAGAACGTACGCAAGTTGGTCATCTGCTTTGCACTTGGCCGACCAGAGCCGGCCGTCGTGCCGACAGCAGCGAAAGCGCAGTGCTCCCCGCTGCTACTACTGCCCTGCCGTACCGCGCCTTTCTCCGAGCTCGTACGTGCCGGCTCTCGCGGCTCTGTTTGCCAGGCCGGCAGGACCAACAACGCAACGGAAAAGGCCAGGGTGAGCTGTCGAGCGGCGACGGGCGGCCCCCCTCCATCGCGGAACAGCGCCGCGGCCGGCCGGGAGGCGAATCTTCTCCGTCCGTCCACGATCCGACCGGCCTGGCCGCTTGCGACGACGGGGGCATCGGGATCGGTCTGATGTGCGATCGAGAAGCGGAGCCAGCCTGCTTTGGCGGCCCGACGCGGCTGCGCGCGCGATTCGCGCCCATGTGGCTTAGGCCGGGAAATGCTTTGGAAGATCAGCAAAAGCAGCGTATCCATCGACCGGCATTTTGCATGCAAAGCATGGAGTTTTTGACTCCGCCGATGGAATTAATCGCTTTCTTTGAGCGCGTTTTTTTTTCAGCAACGACGGCTTTCAACATGTTCTGCTCTGCTGCTCGACCTTTAATTTTGACAGTGTTTCGGCGTAAACGGAATGTGTCTGTTGTACGTGCCCCCTTCTAATTAAAAGGGTAAAAGCATGAAGCCAGCAGAGAAACTTTGGATCTCGCTTCCCTCACCAACCTGACGGACAACATAAGGCCTGGGAGCGACGCACTGTCACATCGAAGCTCTTTTTGATCATCAAACATGCGTAGAGGTAGATTCGTGCGTCGATTAGGATATGATCAGACGTGTGTGTGTTTTGTTTTTTGGGAGGAGGTGTAATTTGGTTTGTTACCATATGATTGTCAACAAGGAAAACACAGCCCCCGTTGAGCCTCACCAATATTTCTGCCGCAGCCCAAGACTACGTTATTGGGCCTGTTTCTAACTAGCAGCCCAGGAAGCAAAATCTGGAGGGCTTGAGCGAAGGGAAAGCAAATCAAACCACCATAGACCTTCCCAAAACCTTCTTACTCCTCGAAGCGGCCCGAGCGAGGGAAAGCAAACCAAACCGGGCCACCGCCGCCCGGATCTCCGGTCCACCGATCTCTAACTGTTTCTCACTTCCTCTGCTCATTGTCGTGTAGATAGCATAGGCTGCGTTCGGATCACTTTAGAGGGGTATAAAGGGGTCATATTAAAGATGTCGGCAGCATTTATGTGTACTAAACAAAGTCAAATTACAAAACTAAGTTCAGGACCCCTCATCTATTTCGCGAGACGAACGTAATGAGGGTAATTAAGCGGCGATTAGACGATAGTTACTGTAGCATCACTGTGTCAAAACATTGATTAATTAGGTTCATTAGATTCGTCTCGAAAAATAGCGCTCATCTGCAGAAAGGTTTTGTAATTAAATTTTATTTAGTACTCCTAAATAGTAAGATTCTTTTTACTTTAGAGGGGTATAAAGTTTAGAGGGTTTTTAGAGGGGGAACCGAACGCACCCATAGTATTTTATGAGAAAAAAGCTAGCTCTATCATAAATGAGACGTTGCTGTGTGGTCCTCACCTCCTGCAAGAGCTGGCAAGTGGCTCTTAGAGCATCTCCAGCAATGGACCTCAAAACAAGGCTTTTACTTTTGTTTTCCAGGCCGACATACAAAAATAAGGGCCTAAAATTTGGCTTCAACTCCAGTAGTAAACTAACCCAAAACCCTATTTTGTGTGAGATCTAGTAAAAAAATGGTGGGACCTATGAATGAGAGGGAGAATTGGAGGACCCTAGGAATGGGGGTTTGGAGATAGAGTTTGAGAGGGCATACAAAATGAGAGTCCAAATAGGGTCCTTGATGGAATTGATTTTTTAGCTCAAACTCCTAAATAATAAAATAAGGTCCCAACTAGGGGCCTTGATGGAGATGCTCTTAGCCAGCTCTACCTTTGAGGCCGCTCACGTAGAGATGACATAAAAGCTCTGCAGTACATTGATTCGCTAAATGACGTCGACACCACACCAATAGCAATTTCTCTGTTTCAAGACAGCATCTCCTTTATCCTGATCATCTGTGAAATCTTTTTATGTGTACCATGCTTACTCCACCATGAACCACTGGAAGCTCTCGTCGTTTTGGAGCCATGGATGCGGAAGCTGGAGCCCAAGAGCATGTCGGGGCAAGGAGAGCTCACGTACGAGCATACTAGCCCTGGGCACAAAGACGTAGCGAGAGCAGATCTGGTCGAGGGATGCGAAATTTCCGCCACTTGTATTGGCGTTGGATTTCGAAGTCGATTTGCAAGATGAAAATTGTGTCCTCTGCTTAATAAAATAGTTTGAAATCATAACTCACTTTGAATGTGTTAAGAATGCATTATTTATGGAGCACCCCACAATCTAAAGGTGAAATTTCTTAGATAGATGTAAAATACCATTTCAAGGTATACATTTATTTATGTAGGATCATACATTCAGTGGGCACCTCGTAAAAAAAAAAACATATTCAGTGGGCACAATATAGATTGTGGCCACAACACAAGGCAACTAACACCCTTATCTGGGACTACAAAAGTTAACACCCGCCAAAGTAGCTTGAACTGAACCAATCAACGTGAACCAAAGAAAAATAAAGGCTCAACACTAGGTAACCACTCACTCCACCAGATGTTCACGGGTACACCTCAATGATGGAGCGAACACCAACAAGGGGTATGATTTTGTAGTCGCTAAATCCAGCTTCAAAAATAATCTTCTTCCACTCTTGCTCATCTCGCTCGGCGCCATTAATAACCATGATGAAGAGATCAAAAAAGACTTGTGTCTCCTTGTGCTTTTGATCAGACGTCCGTGATCCAACCACCATGTCAAAGATTATGACTTTTCCTCCTGCATCTCGCGGAGGAATAGCTTTTCTGCAGTTCCTTAGTATCTTGACACACTCATCATCACCCCAATCGTGCAAAACCCACTGGAACCAAATAAGCATAGATGAAGAAACTCGATATCAATAACACTTAACCATGTTGACTTGGTCATAATGTAGTTGGCACTAGTGCATTATAAGACGTTAGTTTATTTGCTTTCAGTTCCGGATATGAGACCATTATAAGTACTAGTCGCAATTGCATTATTCAATAACAATTAACCATGTTAACTTGGTCATAATGTAGTTGGCACGACTAGTGACCTTGGTTTATTTGTTTTCAGTTCCGGATATGACCATTATATGTATTAGTCGCAAGTGCATTATAAGACCCCAGTCGTGCCAAATATTTGCATATGTCACACAACAATAAAACTGTACTGTACAAAGATTAGTACTAAGGGCATACAGTATATACCTTGAGAAAAACAGCATTTGCCGAGGGAATGCTCTCAAACATGTCACCGGCAATGTACTTCACGTTCGTTCCAGTGGGAGCACCGGCCACGACGTGTGGGAGGTCCAGCACGCTGCACTTGACGTGAGGAAACGCCTCTGAGATGGTCTGGCTCGCGCCACCGAGTCCACCGGCTACGTCAGTCAATGAGCTTATGCCATGGAAGACGTCGCCACACTCCTTGACTATAATGTCCATGGTGAAGCCGCTGTCCGCGACCATCCCGTCGTCACAGAGCTTGGCAAATTTTTTGTTGTGGCCGGCAAAATCAAATACATTCTTCCCATGCGTCATCTTGAAGAGGGTCGGGTCCGGTAGCTCGCCATGGAACCACTCGCCGAGGCCGAATAACGGGGACACAAAGAAGCTATCGAGCATCATGCTCAGAAAGGGACTATAGTTCGTGGAAGTTACCAGAAGGCGAGATGCTGACGTGAGCCCGTAAACCTGCTCGCTGCTGCCGGCACGGAGCTCGATGCTGAAGATACCGGTGACCGTGAGCACGCGCATGAGGCGCCGAAGGCAAGAAAACTTGGACTCGTGAATCGTGATTTTGGTGACTATCTGGGGTAGGGTGGCGGTGCCACCATGGTCGTGGATGGCGTCGGCAATTCGGAGGTCCAGCGCGGATTTGAGCGCCATGGACTTGATGTAGCTGAAGGTGTGGTGCCAGAGCTCAAGCTGAGCATCCAGCATGGCTTGGTTCTTTGGGCACGGCGTGATGAGTGCCATGCTGCAGTGCTATTGCTGTTTTCCTTTGTGATGGATGGACGATGTGGTCATGTGGATGAGGAGAACCACGATACGCTCTTTATATAGGCATGATGCGTTGATGCCGATCAATCAGATGAACTTTCAACATCTACTGACTCCGTAGTCTTTATTTTTAACAACTGACGGATGCCCTTGAACAACTGCATAATTTATTGTGTTATGTGATTCAGATTTCCAATCACACTGCTCCTGCAAACAAAGGAATCAACTGGTGCTCATGCATGTTGCCTTACCTGATGGCATCTTTCGAGCTAGACGTTCAAGATGAGGTCAAGCACACGACGAAAAGCCGTCGCCTCTCCTTGATCCCCCTCCCTCTTCCTCTCTGGTCAGCCGCCAGTGAGAAGAGGGAGCGGAGATCCAACTTTTCAAGTAGATTTTGTAGTTTCAATAAAGGTTTTGTCTATCCTCTTCAGCAATCGTGGTGGTGATGACAAATCGTCTTGTGTTAGTCCATTATCCATCTTGTTTTTGTGATTTCTTCCATGTGGATGTGATGGGTTATGGGTTTGGTGTCTATGGAGTCGTCGTCCAGACGAACGCGATGGCGGACTACTTCGAATAATGGTACTCTGGCTCTCTCTTCGTCTCAACAATGTTCCTTCCGGCACTGATGAGGGCTTGTGAGGGATGTTGTTACGTCGACGGCTGGCGGCGCGAAAGCAGATCTCGATTAGACTCGAGCCACAGCCCCTCCAATATTTCTTATGCACGTTTGCAAAGATCCATTCTACGGAACAGACGACTACTGCGGTCTTCAAAAGCCTATGTGCGATTGGGGTTTGTTCAGATCGTGTCTTGTTTTTCTTAATATAAGTCAGATTTAAGATGTCCAAAGACATCTTTTTGTAAAATAAAAAAAGCACACGACGAAAATGTTTCACATGGTACAACTGCACATGACCTCACTCATATAGCCACACGGCTAGCATAAAAAATCCAACTATTGTTAATGTTGCATTATCTTGGATGCCTTATTAATTTAATGTCGTAATGTAGGTAATTTATGAATTTCTAGCGACATTATCTGTGGTAAATGATTATAAACACTATATATTGATATCCATGAACTCATATTTTGTCGTCGAGTGCCAGTGTGGTGTTTTGAGCTGATTTATGAAAAGGAAACCATATGCTTTAGTTGTTATACCCATGTCTTATTCTTTTCTATTTCTATACTAAAAGAGGTGCAAGCCTTTTCTATACTCATTTTTTTTTTCAGATTTGTATCAACATTTCGTGTTTGTGATTGAACTATCATTAAAAGCAATATTCTTGAATTGTCACCGAAGCTTTTCAGTGGTGATCCAACCTTTAATCAACATGATCTTGTATTTAGGAATTAGCTCAAGTTTGCCTGAGCAGCCATGTCATGTCACAGGTGATCTGCAAAATGTTTATGCATAAAAAGATACTGATGCATGTAGGTTTAATTGTGTTAAGATAGGATTGTAAAGAGTGATGAATTTCAGAATTGACCAATTTTTGGTAATCTTTGGACAGGCGTAGCAATTAGTAAGTGCGAATAATTTGTTTGCACCTCAGGTAAATGGCTTGAAGATCCCACATAGTGGTGGTTGTCTCGATGGCATGGAAGTGTTAGTCTGAACGGGAAGGAGGTGTGTGATGCTCGATGCCAACTGCACATACTGTGGAGATGATCCAGACATCGTTGTGTTAGACTGTGGCCCAAGGGGAGCCTGGAAGAGAGGTGTTGATGTCCTGTGTACCAGGCCATATAGCCGAATCCGAGGTCAGGCTTGGTGATGGCGGTAATTTGTTTGACAAGCAACTGCCGCTGTGCAGGTGATGCCATTGTCATACACCTGTATTGCCTATCAATAGCAGTGCTACACAACGATGTTGCTGAAAAAATAAATCAGCAAGGATTATGTTGAAATAAATAGCATGATTAAAGGCAAAATGTAATAGCGGAGGCAACAATATATATGTAGTGAGGTCAGAGGACTTAGTTTGGTGTAAGCAGCGAGAGCAGTGTAAACTTACGCTGGTATAAGCAGCGAGAGCAATGGACTGATTGTCTTCTGAATTGCACTAAACTTTGTGTACCTATAGATGGAGAAGCATTCATGTCGGTACTCGGTAATTTGCCGCCAGGTTTTGATCTTTTCATATTACCACCTCCCTCTCTATCCCGAGCTCTCCCCCAGCTGAGTTTTTTTTAAAAAAAATCTTTTTTTTAGGACAGCTCAAAAATTATTTGGATCAAATTTTCATTCTCCCCTAACAATTCCCCAATAATGAATAAAAACGATTGGAATTGCGCCTGTCCAGCGTCCTCCGCCACCGACCCTGGGTGTTGCGAACCTCGCGCACAACGCCATGTATCCGCTCGTCCGCCGCCGACCCTATCTCGCTTCATTGGGATCGTGGAGGCTTTGATGTAGACTGATTGCAGGACACACCGCCCAGGAGCTTCCTCCATGTATGTAGCTTTCGCGTGAAATCTTACAATGTGATTTAACGTGATGGAATTGCTCTGACTATGCGGTGATTAACTTTGTGAAAAGCATCACGTAAATCCAGTTGTTCATCAGATATATATTGACAAAGCATACCATACGGCACGGTGCCACTAAGAGGATCCCCATCATATAAAGATAGTTTTTCCGACACAGGCAGAGGAGTTGTCACCGGCTTGCAATTAAACATACCAACACGTACCAAAATTTCCGAAGTATACTTGACCTGAGAGAGAACAATACCATCAGCATGCCGCACTTCAATGCCAAGGAAATAATACAATGCTCCAAGAGCTTTCAATGCAAAGTCCTCCTTTAAGTTCTTCAACAAAGCATCAAACGTTATACCTACCGATGTTGAGATGGAATCAATTTCCATTAATTCAAAGACAACCTCTACCTACCGATGTTGAGATGGAATCAATTTCCATTAATTCAAAGCCAATCTGCGGCTAAAAGTTCTTCAAGCATCAACTATTGTACCTACCGTCCCCGCAAAAAGAACATTGTACCTACCGATGCTTTTTTTTTTGTTTTGGAGATGGAATCGATTTCCGTTAATTCAAAGCCGATATGAGATTGTCGGCTAAAAGTTCTTCAGCAAAGTCTCAAACATTGTACCTAACGATGCTCTTTTTTTCTTGTTTTGGAGATGGAATCTTCCATTAATTCAAAGCCGATCTGAGATTGTCGGCTAAAAGTTCTTTAGAAAAGCATCAAACACTATACCTACCGATGCTTTTTTTTTTGAGATGGAATCGATTTCCATTAGTTCAAAGTCGATCTGAGATTGTCGGCTAAAAGTTCTTCAGCAAAGCATCAAACACTGTACCTACCTATGCTTTTTTTAGATGGAATCGATTTCCATTAATTCAAAGCCGATCTGAGTTTGTCGGCTAACATCGATAAGATTGGTTGCATCGGTAGGTACAGTGTTTTGAATTCACTTGTAAGCACCGTTTGTAACACACGGCAATCGGTCCAGCTCCACCTTTTGCATTCCTGCTTCACCGGCAAAATTCACATCATGTAAAAATGTTTGCTGGGCTGGTTTGTTGCGTTCTCCAGCATTCACTTCATTCCTCTCTGACCACAAGACCCATAGAGTTGTGATCAGTTTTATTTGTAACTCCTCCGAGCTGCTCCATATATATAAAATAACACTTTCTGGGCCGAGTGAGTTAGACATATGTAGCCTTCTGTCTTCCAGCAGCAGCTCACGCCGCACCTGCTTCATTAGAACTTAAAATTTTGTGCCCGTTGAGTTTGTTTGTTTCTCCTGCATACTTCTCGACCATTCTTTTCTGAAGAGCTGTTGATGTCCGCGTCAAGGGAGGAAGATATCTAGAAGCATTCTCTTATGCCAGCAAGAGACGCACACGGTATATCTGTTGACTGCATTGGCCAATCTCCACACGGTATATGCCAGCAAGAGCTCCATCGGCAAATCTCCTATTTCCCTGGAGATTTGCAATGCTTGCATTTCTGAAGGGAAAAATAAATTGCTGAACCTAACAATGTTATCCATTGGATGGAACGATGTATGAGTCTATTAGGTGCTCTTTAACCGCCCTCGCTGCTCTGGATTACGTAAATCTATAGTTATATTTTGCTTTGGCTTTTATCCTTTTCTAAGAGAATATAGCTTATTTTTTCGCATTGCTACTTCCAATTAAATTCAAGTGTTTAACAATGTCAAAGCTCTTTTCTTCTTGCATCAGTAGTCATGAATATGTTAAGCAACAGCCTGTGCAGTGCAGTTATATGTTCATCTTCAACATTATTTAACCGGCCTTTCAAAAAAAAATATTTAACCTCTGGTTATATAATGAAAGAACAATAGAGTTATGTCATTTGTCACTGCATAGAAATGGTATATTTTCTGTGCCTTATCAATTTACTTATGCTTACGTTCCATATATATATACACACACCTTACTCAGTTCTGCATGCATACCATCCTCACTGTCAACTGATTTGACTTCAAATGCCTCGATCAAATTAGTTTTTTTCCCCAGTGTCGAAGGAGATAGTGAGATAAATGAGGTGGCATCTGTTGCCATTATACTACAGGCATCACCTCCCTGGAAAGAAGTAGAGGTGAGGTTCTTTTAATTCGAAAATATACATTACTACAGACATTCAGCTGACAGTTAATTAAAGCAAACTTGCCAGCACTCTGTAATTTACACTTCCTGGACCGAGTGTAAATTAGACATATGTAGCCTTCGGTCTTCCAGCTGCATGCAGCTCACGCCGCACATGCTTAATTAGCATGCATGCATTTGGAAATTAGTAAATGGCCCTGCATCCTCATCTAATCTGAAGCAGATACCGATGCTTGGCCTACCGAACACGTGCAGACTCCCATTATATACCATCACTTCCGACGAGAATCAACAAAGAATCACGTGCAACGATACCTGATGGAGCTACCGCCATGGACCTCTCTCCTTGGCGCCGTGCTCGCCACCGCGCTCTTCCTGGTCACACTCCGCCGCATGCGCAGTCGCGCGCGCAAGTACAACCTCCCACCAGGCCCTCGGCCGTGGCCGGTGATCGGCAACCTGAACCTGATCGGCGAGCTCCCGCACCGCTCCGTCCGCGAGCTCTCTGCGCGGTACGGCCCGCTCATGTCCATGCGGTTCGGCTCCGTCCTCGTCGTCGTGGGCTCGTCCGTCGACGCCGCCAGGTTCATCCTCAAGACCAACGACGTCTCCTTCATCGACCGGCCCAAGATGGCCTCCGGCCGGTACACTGCCTACAACTTCTCCGACCTGCTGTGGTCGCCGTACGGCGCGTACTGGCGCCAGGCGCGCAAGCTGTGGCAGAGCAAGCTGTTCAGCGCCAAGCAGCTGAAGCTGCAGGAGCACGTCCGCCACGAGGAGCTGCGTGCCATGCTGCGCGACCTGCGTTCGAACGCTGGGCGCATGGTGGTGCTCAGGGAGCACCTGCTATTGCAGAGCCTCAACGTGATCTCGCGCATGGCGCTGGGGAGGAAGTACGTCGTCGTCGAGGGCGCCACCGGGTCGCCGACGACGCCGGAGGAGTTCAGGTGGATGGTCGGCGAGCTGTTCCTCCTCAACGGCGTGCTCAACATCGGGGACTTGATCCCCTGGCTCGACTGGCTGGACCTGCAAGGGTACGTCCGGAGGATGAAGAGGCTGGGCAAGATGTTCGACCGGTTCCTGGAGCACGTGGTGGAGGAGCACAAGGAGCGGCGGCGCCGGGAGGGAGACAAGTTCGTCCCCACGGACATCGTGGACCTGCTGCTGGAGCTCGCCGACGACCCCAGCCTGGAGGTCCCCATCAGTCGGGATGGCGTCAAGGGATTCGCTCTGGTAAGACTACGAGAACTCACTCAGTCCATTCCAGTCAAATGCTTTACGTGTTACACACGAGGAAATTAAATTGCAACAACATTTCCATATGGAAATACAGACACAGCAACCTCGTGGAGCACGGGAGACAGACAGCCGTGAATGGCCAAAATTCCCTTTTCTGGAAAAAAAAAGCTTCTGACACAGGGCATGGATTGATGAGTGCTTGTAGGACTTCGTCGCCGGTGGCACGGATACCTCGGCGGTGGTTGTCGAATGGGCCATGTCGGAGCTCCTGAGGAACCCCAATTACCTCGCCAAGGCTACCAACGAGTTGGACCGCGTCATCGGCCACGACCGCCTCGTCCAAGAGGGGGACATCCCGAACCTCCCCTACATCGAGGCCATCGTGAAGGAGATCATGCGCCTGCACCCTGTGACGCCGATGCTGGCGCCTCGTCTGTCCCGCGAGGATACTTCCATGGACGGCTACGACATCCCGGCGGGCACGCTCGTGTTCGTCAACGTCTGGGCCATCGGCCGCGACCCCGCTGTGTGGGGCGACACGGTGGAGGAGTTCTGGCCCGACCGGTTCGTCGGGAGCAGCGTGGACGTGAAGGGGCAGCACCTCGAGCTGCTGCCGTTCGGGTCTGGCCGCCGGATGTGCCCCGGGTACGGCCTCGGGTTGAAGATGGTGCAGCTAACCCTTGCCAACCTGTTGCACGCCTTCGCGTGGAGGCTTCCCGACGGTGTGGCGGCGGAGGAGCTGAGCATGGAGGAGAAGTACGGGCTCGCCGTGCCACGCAAGGTCCCCCTCGAGGCGGCCATTGAGCCCAAGCTCCCGGCACACCTCTACATCGAGGCGTGAGCCTGATCGGTTCCCCTGGTTGCGGCTGTACGGCTGCACTGACTGTAGTCACAAGAGTAGCAAAACTGTTTGGTGTAAATATTGTAAAAGTAAGAGACCTATTTACATATGTGTATGAAATAAAAGATGAAGGTAGGGGATGCTGGAAGGTTGACCAGCCAAAAAATTCCCCATTCCACAGAGGTTTTCTTAATTTTCAACATTTTTAATTAATATTTTAAAAACAGCACATGCTAAAATATATTTCCAAGATCTAGACCGTTTGGTCACGTCAAGCTACCTAGCGTGACACATACTGCAGTCACGCCAAACGGATTGGTGTGACAAGCTGACACGTTAGCTTCGCTTTCCACGTAGGCGCAGGCGATGGCCGCGCTGACCAGGTGAGACACTCCAATCCGATCGGCGCGACTCACCAGGGCACGTAGCCACGCGCCGGCCTCTTTTCTCCTATGCATTCCTTTCTTTCATCCAGACCGAATAGCTACGCCACTTAGGTTAAATTAGATGCCAGATCAATTGATAGCAAACTTAATAACACCATAATCATAGTGTATTATTACCCTTCACTCCTTAAGGACTAGTCTTGTATGGCTCCTATATGCATCAAGATCAGTGTTTAAAAAGCAGCCACCTAGATTGCTTAAGCGCCTCCTAAATGCTAAGCGGAGCCCCACCGCTTCGCTTTCAAGTAAGCTGTTAATTAAGTGTTTTAATTTTTTATTCAATAAACATGTGTTAATATGCAATGTTTCACTATTTTATCTTTTTTATGTTTATTTGCTAAAAGTACAGATGCTTAGGACCTACTAACACCTCTTAAACGTCTCCTAGGCACGCCTAGTCGCTAGGCGGTATTCAACCGCCCGCTTAGTTTCTCCGCTTTTTAAAACGCTGATCAAGATATATCATAGTTGTATTATAATCAGACAGGTATTACAATGTACTATACACTATAAACTAAAGCATTAATTTTTTAACACACAAAAGCTTTGCGCGTCAATTTTATAAAAGAAGGGAATTGCTAAAAATTACCCAGACATTCCGTTGCTTTCCTCAGATGCAAGATGTACAGAACTCCATCATAGTGTCAATGACCATTATTTGGCCTCGCCCGAGCATGAGGAAAACACGTCTCTAGATCTGCAGATGTTCAGGCGTCCTCAATTCCATCAGCCCAATTCATGTTGTGCAGCGCTTGGCGCACCGTCTGCTCTTTGACCGCTTGGACCTGCTCCTCGTTGCATCTGATCGGTGTGATGGAGCATTTGGCAAAATTTGTTCTTAACCCTGATGAGCTGCTGAAGCACTCTAGGATAGCTCGGCTTGAGTTCAACTCCATGTAGGTGGGTAACAAAAACAGCACCATGTCACCAGCATGACAAAGACAAAAACAAAACAATGTCATCAACACTCTAGGATAGCGATGCCTAATTTCTGGAACTCTAAGAGGTTGAAGGAGGCCGACTGATTCTGCCTTAGAGAACATTGCATTTAGCACATCCATAACAATTACGAACAACATCAAAGAAAGCACATTCATGACAATTACGAACTCTACGTAATAGGGTTCTGAGTAAGGTTTTAGTGGTTGTAGAACATCCTCCTTTTTGTGTATTACAGTATGGCTCTGAGTAGGGCTCAAGCTCCGTCACTGGTTGGCACTCCCTATGTCGGCCTTGGCTTGAAGGAATACCGATCCAAACCCTATCGACAATGGCACCATCTAAAATTGCAATAACAACATCTAATTGGAGGGAAGGGGAGAGATACTTTAGGGGGTCAAGCCCTCTCGATTTGGCCCGGAATGAGCACCTCTCGTGGCTGCATTCGAGTGGGGAAGGTAGGGCGACAACGACGAGTTGAAACCTCCATGACACAATTGTTCGGTTTGGGAGAAAGAAAGAAATGTGTGTGGGAAGAGAGGCCAGCGCTAAGTGCCCTGGTGAGTCATGCCAAAGGACCTGGCGTGACTGAGTGTAAGGATCGTGTGACCGAGAGGGGGGGTGAATCGGGCACACCATGAACTAAAACTTTTTGCACTTCTAGCTACTCTAACTAATTGCACAAGTAAAGGATACATAACTAGAGAGTACATGTGCACTATGTGATAGTGATCAAGCAAGGATAACCATGTGCTAGGACTTGTACATGCTAGGAGCAAGGTATACATGAGCATATAAGAACAACCTAGCATATGACAACATACAAGATAAGCTCAACAAGTCCTACACATGCTAGTGTATAAGGTAAAGGCAATCAAGCAATCTAGCATGCATATGGGTAACACATACGGAAGCACAAGTAAGTCCTACACATGCTAGTATATAAGATAGATAGACAAGCGAACTAGCATGCATATAAGTAACACATGGGAAGCTCAAGCTAGTGATCATGACAAGATAGATACAACATAAAGCATAACAAGATCACTAGATGATATCAAGCAAGTGTATGAGCTATGAACAAGTAAGTACACATAAGGAAAGCGCATATCACTAGAGATAACATAGAGCTAGCACACGGAAACAATCATCGAGCAATCATATGATAAGCACAAGTCTACTACATGCATATAAGATAAACAAGATAGTAAGTGCAAGTAGTAGAGAGTAAGAGTAAGAGATTGCTCATCGATTTTCCCGTGGTCTCGGAAGGATGGCGCCTTCCCCTACTCCACGTTGGGTCACTCCCGCCGGAGTCTCGACCCCGTCCCTCCGCTCGATGGCGATCCCCTCTAGAGCACACTCCACCCTTTAAGCCGGTGATGTCCCCTAAGAGCACGCTTCACTCCTCGAGTGAAGTCACGGGCTTCACCCCGCCGCACACCGGCGATGCTCTCCTCCTTGGGACCATCCACCGCTCTTGAGTGAAGTCGCGGGCACGTCCCGCCGGGCTTCTCCCGGGTACTCCTCCGAAGGTAAGGCTCCGCACTTGATGCGTGCCAAAGGGCGCTCCACTAGTGATGCTTCTTTCGCACGGGAAGCTCCAAGACCGTGTACAAACTTGTGTCGGCTTCCACACTCTCTTTGGCAAGCTCAACACCGACGCCTAACCGGTCTAGGCCTTGCCATAGACCAAGGGTAACAAACCAAGACCGCCTCCCTATGACCACACTAGTCCTAGAGGTGGATGGATGCTCTCAACCCTCTCAAGCACTAAGCTTTCTTCTCCAAATCTTCTTCATGTGCTTCTCCTCTCTCTCAAGCACCAAGATTTCTCTCTAAAGCCTCTCCATGTGCTTCTCTTGCATCCTCTTGGCTCCCACTGTGTTTCCCCACTGATAACAATGGCCAAAGGCACCCAAAGGGCCAAGCAACCGGCTATATATAGGCTACCAACCCAAAACTAGCCGTTGCTCAAAAGTGTCCAGTCACAGTGAGGACCGTACAATTGACCGTACAATTGACCGTACAGTACTGTCAATTGTACTGTCTCCATTTCCTCAGCTTTTGCCTTCTCTGTCTGGAACTCCAATAGAGACCGTACAATACTGTCTCTAGGACCGTACAGTACTGTCAATTGTACTGTCTCTATTTCCTCAGCTTTTGCCTTCTCTGTCTGGAACTCCAATAGAGACCGTACAATACTGTCTCTAGGACCGTACAGTACTGTCAATTGTACTGTCTCTATTTCCTCAGCTTCCAGAAACTTGCCTTCTCTGTCTGATCTTGTTGTTCTTGTTATATCTTGTGATGATCATGATTGTGTGCTTATAGTTCATGATGATATTGTTGCTAGTTTTTCTTGTTGAGGAGTAATTTTGATAATCTTGCCTTTATTTAATGAATCACTTACTTGTCTCTTCGCTTGGTTATGCTAGATAAGTGGATCGATTGATATGACAAGTGTAAGAGCTCAAGTGGTGAGGTTATCATGAAGATCTTGAAAGCACCTCCTCATTCAAGATTCGGCGACAACATTTTTGCACTTCAACATGAAGATCTTGAGAAGCTACAATTTGAAGAAGTCTTGCTCAATGACCATCTCACATGATGAGCACTCAAGGAAATGTCGCTCATTTTGAGGACACATCCATTTGTGATGGTGGTTCTATTGAAGATCAATCTACAACCGTGAGCAAGCTTCCATCACTTGAAGAGCGAGCAATTAAGAAGAAGATAATGCAAGCTCGGGATACTCACTTCCTTGATCACTCAAGTGAACCTACATCTTCCTCGGAGAATGCAAAGATGACGGTATACCTAGAACCGAATTTCAATTCTTTATCTAACTCATCTTTGTGTCTCATTGATGTAAGGTGACTATGAACCGATGGTGAAGATCAAGTTGCTATTGATATCTTGATGGAGACTTCACCTCCTCCATCTCCACCCGTGTGCCTCACTAGAAGACATGACTTGCGCGTCATCGACAAGGAGAAGGTGGTGATGGAAGGATCAATGAGAGTGATGAAGAAGAAGATGATTCTAAGGCCAAATACAAGAAGTATGTGAGACAAGACCAAGGTCAAGAAGAAGGAGATGTCATCTCACAAAGGTTTTTCTTGTTGGTGAGAGGATTGCCAATAATGAAGACTATGAGAGTGACTCTTCTTCAAGAGCATATGTAAGATCAATGAACCTAGAGCATGGTTCATAGGTTTTGGTGATTGATGTCAACATGGTCAATGGGACTAACAAGGTTTGCTAGTTTGCAAGATGTTTAGTCTCATGGATGTAGTGACACACTATTAGAGTACCAACACCTCAAAGGTTGCAAGGAAGTTGATAAAGATGAGAAGTGAACATGAGGACTACTTGAGATGACTACTACGCACATGAGGTAAGAGACAAGGTGAGTATGTCATGTGTCTTTGAATGTATCATATATCTTGACATACTCTTGATCATCATGTTGGTCTTGTCTTATATCGTATGCCATGATGATCTTGTCTATTATGTGATGATGTTCTTGTTTCATATCTTATGCACATTATATGATGCTTCGGTCAGGTTGTCCTTTGTGACAACTAGATCATTGTGACTAACATCTTTGGATGTAGGAAAGGTGTTCATGCATATTCTTTAGGCCACAATGAAGAAGCTTCGTCGTTGAAGGAGTGCGCCAACCTATTCTCTATATCCCGGTGATTGGTTTCCTCGACGATGGATGACGACAAGGATCAAGGACTTGATGGAGGTCGCGGTTGAGGAGATGGATCAAGGCTAAGGACATGCTAGATCCAAGCGAGTGTTGCTTGGTTAGATGTTAGCTTGAGTCCATAGGAAAAACCGGACTATCAAGGGGGATCGAGTCGTTTCTCTTAGGTCACACTAGTGGTAGAGGTATGTGGATGCTCAAAGAGTCTCTCAGGCACTAGGGTGACAGCAGAGGAGAAGAGGAGCCAAATGGATGAAGTTTGGAAGAAGAAGATCAAGAAGAAGATCGAAGCTGCGAAGTCAGAAGAGACCGGACAGTACGGTCAAGGAGACCGTACAATACGGTCTACAGAGGAAATCCAGACAGAGAAGCTCAAGTTTCTGGAAGTTGAAGAATAGAGACCGGACAGTGGACCGGACAGTACGGTCCTAGGGACCGGACAGTACGGTCTCTATTAGAGTGTTCCAGACAGAGAAGCTGAAGTTTCTGGAAGTTGAAGAAATGAAGACCGGACAATCGACCGGACGGTACGGTCCTAGGGACCGGACAGTACGGTCTTCATTGGAGATGAAGAAGAAGATGGAGATGCGCCTGGAAATAGAGACCGGACAATACGGTCTGGAAGAGACCGGACAGTACGGTCCTTTGTACGGTCTCTAGTTTCGCAGGGCACTTTTGAGCAACGGCTAGTTTTGGGTTGGTAGCCTATAAATAGCCGGTTGCTTGACCCTTTGGGGTGCCTTTGGCCATTGTTATCAGTGGGGAAACACAGTGGGAGCCAAGAGGATGCAAGAGAAGCACATGGAGAGGCTTTAGAGAGAAATCTTGGTGCTTGAGAGAGAGGAGAAGCACATGGAGAAGATTTGGAGAAGAAAGCTTAGTGCTTGAGAGGGTTGAGAGCATCCATCCACCTCTAGGACTAGTGTGGTCATAGGGAGGCGGTCTTGGTTTGTTACCCTTGGTCTATGGCAAGGCCTAGACCGGTTAGGCGTCGGTGTTGAGCTTGCCAAAGAGAGTGTGGAAGCCGACACAAGTTTGTACACGGTCTTGGAGCTTCCCGTGCGAAAGAAGCATCACTAGTGGAGCGCCCTTTGGCACGCATCAAGTGCGGAGCCTTACCTTCGGAGGAGTACCCGGGAGAAGCCCGGCGGGACGTGCCCGCGACTTCACTCAAGAGCGGTGGATGGTCCCAAGAGGAGAGCATCGCCGGTGTGCGGCGGGGTGAAGCCCGTGACTTCACTCGAGGAGTGAAGCGTGCTCTTAGGGGACATCACCGGCTTAAAGGGTGGAGTGTGCTCTAGAGGGGATCGCCATCGAGCGGAGGGACGGGGTCGAGACTCCGGCGGGAGTGACCCAACGTGGAGTAGGGGAAGGCGCCATCCTTCCGAGACCACGGGAAAAATCGATGAGCAATCTCTTACTCTTACTCTCTACTACTTGCACTTACTATCTTGTTTATCTTATATGCATGTAGTAGACTTGTGCTTATCATATGATTGCTTGATGATTGTTTTCGTGTGCTAGCTCCATGTTATCTCTAGTGATATGCGCTTTCCTTATGTGTACCTACTTGTTCATAGCTCATACACTTGCTTGATATCATCTAGTGATCTTGTTATGCTTTATGTTGTATCTATCTTGTCATGATCACTAGCTTGAGCTTCCCATGTGTTACTTGTATGCATGCTAGTTTGTCTATCTATCTATCTTATACACTAGCATGCATAGGACTTACTTGTGCTTCCGTATGTGTTACCCATATGCATGCTAGATTGCTTGATTGCCTTTACCTTATACACTAGCATGTGTAGGACTTGTTGAGCTTATCTTGTATGTTGTCATATGCTAGGTTGTTCTATATGCTTATGTATACCTTGCTCCTAGCATGTACAAGTCCTAGCACATGGTTATCCTTGCTTGATCACTATCACATAGTGCACATGTACTTCTAGTTATGTATCCTTTACTTCCGCAATTAGAAAGAATAGCTAGAAGTGCAAAAAGTTTTAGTTCATGGTGTGCCCGATTCACCCCCCCTCTCGGTCACACGATCCTTACAAGTGGTATCAGAGCCAAGTGCTCAATTTAAGGCTTAACCGCCTTTGAGATGTGACCGAATGAGTTTGGGTTTTCATCCCTTATGGGTTTGGACTTTGGACGTTGAAAGAATCGCTTGAATAGCTACCTTATGTCCATAGTTCCAAATGAATTGTGGGATACCATGAATAATTTCTCTAGCACTTTCACGGATAACCATGTTATCATGATGATCTTGTTGTTCTTGTTATATCTTGTGATGATCATGATTGTGTGCTTATAGTTCATGATGATATTGTTGCTAGTTTTTCTTGTTGAGGAGTAATTTTGATAATCTTGCCTTATTATTTAATGAATCACTTACTTGTCTCTTCGCTTGGTTATGCTAGATAAGTGGATCGATTGATATGACAAGTGTAAGAGCTCAAGTGGTGAGGTTATCATGAAGATCTTGAAAGCACCTCCTCATTCAAGATTCGGCGACAACATTTTTGCACTTCAACATGAAGATCTTGAGAAGCTACAATTTGAAGAAGTCTTGCTCAATGACCATCTCACATGATGAGCACTCAAGGAAATGTCGCTCATTTTGAGGACACATCCATTTGTGATGGTGGTTCTATTGAAGATCAATCTACAACCGTGAGCAAGCTTCCATCACTTGAAGAGCGAGCAATTAAGAAGAAGATAATGCAAGCTCGGGATACTCACTTCCTTGATCACTCAAGTGAACCTACATCTTCCTCGGAGAATGCAAAGATGACGGTATACCTAGAACCGAATTTCAATTCTTTATCTAACTCATCTTTGTGTCTCATTGATGTAAGGTGACTATGAACCGATGGTGAGGATCAAGTTGCTATCTTGATGGAGACTTCACCTCCTCCATCTCCACCCGTGTGCCTCACTAGAAGACATGACTTGCGCGTCATCGACAAGAAGAAGGTGGTGATGGAAGGATCAATGAGAGTGATGAAGAAGAAGATGATTCTAAGGCCAAATACAAGAAGTTTGTGGGACAAGACCAAGGTCAAGAAGAAGGAGATGTCATCTCACAAAGGTTTTTCTTGTTGGTGAGAGGATTGCCAATAATGAAGACTACGAGAGTGACTCTTCTTCAAGAGCATAAGCAAACATGTTGTTGGTCTTCATCTTCACATGCACCTCCAAGGTAAAGGAGGTAATGAAAGAATGATATGGCCATTTTTCGTGTTGGTGAGCTTGATGAGGAGTTCAAGGATCCCGTGTCATCTCATGAGGCTCTACATATGAGTTGAGAGCTCAAGTTGGATAACATTGAGCTTCATGAGAAGTATGAGAACCTTGAGATCTCTTATCGAGCTATCAACCTCATCTAGTTCTTTTCTTCTTCATCCACTACTCCTAGTTCATCTATCTCGCATTCGTTTACTATTTGTGATGAACTAACCATCTCTTGTGAGAGCTCTTTCTCTTGAGTCTTTGTTTTGAAGGAATACCACAAGCTCAAGGAGAAGTGTGAGTCAATAATGCAAGCATTCACAAGACTCACAAGAGGGAAGGAAATGTACTTCTTCGGTGAACATAGAAGCCATTGGCAAGATGATGCCACACCAAGTGAAGAAGTACCGTTGACGGCCAATGATCACTATTGCAAGCATTGTTGCATAAGTGGCCATTCAACAAAAGATTGTTTGATTCCTAAAGCTCCTACATTTGCTTTTGATTATTTACTTTACCTTGACAACACTCACTTTTTGTTATGAGATGTGAATGTAGTGTTGTGAAGGCAAAGTCAATATATAGGAGTTTTGGACAAGAGGAGGAAGATGAGGATGCTTTGGGTGCCAAAGAACTTAGTGGACCGGATGAAGCCGGTCAATCACATGGAGGCGCCCAAGTACAACACTTGAGGTGATGGAGGTGGTGGACCGAGTTCAATCATGGAGATCATTGAAGGCCGCCACAAGTGTCAAGGGCATGAACGAGAACATCTACTCTTCAAGGAGGTATCTTGTATCTTAGTGTAGTTTCTTTTCGTTCTAGTTTCTTTGTTTTTGTTAGTAGCTCCTTTGTGAACTAGTATGTTGTGCATTTCATGCATCATCTAAAAACCTAAAAGAAAAGCACAAAAATATTAGTTCGAGGTCTAACTTTCTCAAGATAGCTATGAGCATGGGGGATGCTTGAGTTGGTGGACCGATGGACTCAAGGCAAGGTTTGGCTCATAGTGAGTAAGCTTGAGAGAGGTTCAAACTTGACCTTGAGTAGGTTTCCTTTATGCATTGTCTTTAATCTTGCATGCATTCATCATGGCATGTTTAATTTCCCCTTGCATTTGTATTATATGCTTGTTCATGCATTGCATATAGGAAATCACAAAGGAGTCTTTCACCCGTGTGTTCTTTGTTTTAGTTTCTATCATGAGGTTACGTGTCATAATGTCTTCTCTCCGAAAGGTATGCCTAGAACCGATCTATTTCAATTATCTTTTGTTCTAGCTACCATCCATAACATAGTTTAAACTACCCCATGTGTTTCACGCAATGATATGCATATATCTTGCCATCCACTAGAAGTATGCATAACTCTAGGGGGAGTTTAGCCTATGTTATGAGGCTTTCATGATCATGGTCCAAATGCTTTCCACTCAAAAGGACATGATTCATGAAGCTCTCTTGTGCATTTGACGTTTGCCCTTCTTGTTCTTTTTCTATTGTAAGATCAATTGTAGGAACAAGGAGGAGGCACAAGAAAAAGGAGAGAACACGGTGAAGACAATGAAGATCACCTCAAGGAGGAGTTTGCATTTTAAGATCATCGATCTTCACAACAATCTTGAGGTGAAGAAGATGACGACCACCTCAAGGAGGAGTTTGCATGAAGAAAGATCAAGAAGATCAAGATGATCGGTCTTTCTCACAATCTTGAGGTGGAGAAGAAGACGATGACCATCTCAAGGGGGAGTTAGCACAAAGGAAGGTCAAGTTGATCAAGTTGATCGATCTTCCTCACATTCTTGAGATGGAAGCTTATGTCAAGGGGGAGCGACATTCTACAAAGGTAAGTATGAAGGTAATCTTCTTATACCCTTGTCATCTTAGCATTAGTGCTTGTCATAGCTCCTTGTGCTTTCATTCACTTGTGGTATGAGTTTTTGCTCTAACTTGTGACATCTTATGAGCTATGACTTGCCTCGATCGGAACATCAAGGTAACATCTCCTTCATCCCACATTGCCTCTTGTATGTATATCCCGTGATGATATGTTTGTACTTGATTGCGTATTGCTCCTTTTCATATCATCACTCTTTCATGCTTGTCATTTCCTCTATGTGCTTAGCTTTATCTTGATGTACCCTTTGTTGCTATATATTGCTTATCTCTCAAGTGGTATCTTATCTTGAGCAATGACTTGCATGCTTGTCTTACTTACCATCACGTGTGTAGTGTCCTTATATTTCTCGCATGATGCCGTTTTGTGATTGAGTTGCTTTACCTTTGTTGTTTGCTTCATATCTATATGCTTTTACAAGTGGTAAAGCCTTGCGTGCTTTCACTCATATCCTTTGCAAGTGGCATCTATTTATGCGCTCTTTTCATATCTCTCTATATGCCATGATCCGAGATATAGGGTAGTCTCCTTGACTTGTCTTTCTTGACAAAGTGCGTGTGACGCACAATGTTAGGAGGAGTCTATCCTATGTCTTGAGATACATGAGACTAATGTGTTTGCAAGTTTATCTTTCTAGTCTCTTCATAGGAATGATCATCCATGTGAGATGCAATGAATTGATGTTCATCCACTTTGAGGTGCCATGATTCTCATATGACACATTCTATATGGCATTGAAAAGAAATCACATCCCCGAAGGTACGCTAAGTTTTTTTTTTCATTCTTGCAAGAAGGTACTGGTTTTCCTTTATTCTTGCATTATCTATCTAGCTACCTTCCATAACATAGCTTAAGGTCCCCCACTTGACTTAATTGTTAAATTGTGCATATATTTTGCCTTCCATCACATGTATGCACAAATCTAAGGGGAGTTTAGTCTATGTTATGAGGCTTCAAGATTTTGATCCATATCTCATCCACATCCAAAGGATCACTATCTATGAAGCTCCCTTGTGCTTTTAACGTTTGCCTTGTTTGTCCCTTTTCGGTGCTTGATGTCAAAGGGGGAGAAGTATATCCTCCAAAGCAAGTAGTTGCGGAATGAGAAGAGACATGAGGCACAATTAGGGAGAACATGCTAATGGGGAGAAGTACTTGCAACCATAGAGTGAAGATACATTCAAGAAGGCAAGGTATGAGCAATGTATTCTATGTTGTCAATACATCCTAGGCAAAGAGTTGTGCTTCATTCTATCTATTATCTCTTGCTTTGGTTGTGTTGCCATCAATCACCAAAAAGGGGGAGATTGTAAGATCAATGAACCTAGAGCATGGTTCATAGGTTTTGGTGATTGATGTCAACATGGTCAATGGGACTAACAAGGTTTGCTAGTTTGCAAGATGTTTAGTCTCATGGATGTAGTGACACACTATTAGAGTACCAACACCTCAAAGGTTGCAAGGAAGTTGATAAAGATGAGAAGTGAACATGAGGACTACTTGAGATGACTACTACGCACATGAGGTAAGAGACAAGGTGAGTATGTCATGTGTCTTTGAATGTATCATATATCTTGACATACTCTTGATCATCATGTTGGTCTTGTCTTATATCGTATGCCATGATGATCTTGTCTATTATGTGATGATGTTCTTGTTTCATATCTTATGCACATTATATGATGCTTCGGTCAGGTTGTCCTTTGTGACAACTAGATCATTGTGACTAACATCTTTGGATGTAGGAAAGGTGTTCATGCATATTCTTTAGGCCACAATGAAGAAGCTTCGTCGTTGAAGGAGTGCGCCAACCTATTCTCTATATCCCGGTGATTGGTTTCCTCGACGATGGATGACGACAAGGATCAAGGACTTGATGGAGGTCGCGGTTGAGGAGATGGATCAAGGCTAAGGACATGCTAGATCCAAGCGAGTGTTGCTTGGTTAGATGTTAGCTTGAGTCCATAGGAAAAACCGGACTATCAAGGGGGATCGAGTCGTTTCTCTTAGGTCACACTAGTGGTAGAGGTATGTGGATGCTCAAAGAGTCTCTCAGGCACTAGGGTGACAGCAGAGGAGAAGAGGAGCCAAATGGATGAAGTTTGGAAGAAGAAGATCAAGAAGAAGATCGAAGCTGCGAAGTCAGAAGAGACCGGACAGTACGGTCAAGGAGACCGTACAATACGGTCTACAGAGGAAATCCAGACAGAGAAGCTCAAGTTTCTGGAAGTTGAAGAATAGAGACCGGACAGTGGACCGGACAGTACGGTCCTAGGGACCGGACAGTACGGTCTCTATTAGAGTGTTCCAGACAGAGAAGCTGAAGTTTCTGGAAGTTGAAGAAATGAAGACCGGACAATCGACCGGACGGTACGGTCCTAGGGACCGGACAGTACGGTCTTCATTGGAGATGAAGAAGAAGATGGAGATGCGCCTGGAAATAGAGACCGGACAATACGGTCTGGAAGAGACCGGACAGTACGGTCCTTTGTACGGTCTCTAGTTTCGCAGGGCACTTTTGAGCAACGGCTAGTTTTGGGTTGGTAGCCTATAAATAGCCGGTTGCTTGACCCTTTGGGGTGCCTTTGGCCATTGTTATCAGTGGGGAAACACAGTGGGAGCCAAGAGGATGCAAGAGAAGCACATGGAGAGGCTTTAGAGAGAAATCTTGGTGCTTGAGAGAGAGGAGAAGCACATGGAGAAGATTTGGAGAAGAAAGCTTAGTGCTTGAGAGGGTTGAGAGCATCCATCCACCTCTAGGACTAGTGTGGTCATAGGGAGGCGGTCTTGGTTTGTTACCCTTGGTCTATGGCAAGGCCTAGACCGGTTAGGCGTCGGTGTTGAGCTTGCCAAAGAGAGTGTGGAAGCCGACACAAGTTTGTACACGGTCTTGGAGCTTCCCGTGCGAAAGAAGCATCACTAGTGGAGCGCCCTTTGGCACGCATCAAGTGCGGAGCCTTACCTTCGGAGGAGTACCCGGGAGAAGCCCGGCGGGACGTGCCCGCGACTTCACTCAAGAGCGGTGGATGGTCCCAAGAGGAGAGCATCGCCGGTGTGCGGCGGGGTGAAGCCCGTGACTTCACTCGAGGAGTGAAGCGTGCTCTTAGGGGACATCACCGGCTTAAAGGGTGGAGTGTGCTCTAGAGGGGATCGCCATCGAGCGGAGGGACGGGGTCGAGACTCCGGCGGGAGTGACCCAACGTGGAGTAGGGGAAGGCGCCATCCTTCCGAGACCACGGGAAAAATCGATGAGCAATCTCTTACTCTTACTCTCTACTACTTGCACTTACTATCTTGTTTATCTTATATGCATGTAGTAGACTTGTGCTTATCATATGATTGCTTGATGATTGTTTTCGTGTGCTAGCTCCATGTTATCTCTAGTGATATGCGCTTTCCTTATGTGTACCTACTTGTTCATAGCTCATACACTTGCTTGATATCATCTAGTGATCTTGTTATGCTTTATGTTATATCTATCTTGTCATGATCACTAGTTTGAGCTTCCCCATGTGTTACTTGTATGCATGCTAGTTTGTCTATCTATCTATCTTATACACTAGCATGCATAGGACTTACTTGTGCTTCCGTATGTGTTACCCATATGCATGCTAGATTGCTTGATTGCCTTTACCTTATACACTAGCATGTGTAGGACTTGTTGAGCTTATCTTGTATGTTGTCATATGCTAGGTTGTTCTATATGCTTATGTATACCTTGCTCCTAGCATGTACAAGTCCTAGCACATGGTTATCCTTGCTTGATCACTATCACATAGTGCACATGTACTTCTAGTTATGTATCCTTTACTTCCGCAATTAGAAAGAATAGCTAGAAGTGCAAAAAGTTTTAGTTCATGGTGTGCCCGATTCACCCCCCCTCTCGGTCACACGATCCTTACAAGAGATTGTTGTGAAGATCGATCATCACGATCACATGATCTTCAAATACAAAAGATAATTGAGAGAGTAGCAATTGCATCCACTTGATCTCTAGGCTAGTGTGAGCTTGAGAGAGTCACTTCGGTTTGTTACTCTTGGTCTATGGCGAGGCCTAGACCGGTTAGGCGTTGGTGTTGAGCTGTCCAAGGAGATTGTGGAAGCTAACACAAGTTTGTACACGGTCTTGGAGCTTCCCGTGCGAAAGAAGCATCACTAGTGGAGCGCCCTTTGGCACGCATCAAGTGCGGAGCCTTACCTCCGGAAGAGTACCCGGGATCGAGCCCGGCGGGACGTGCCCGCGACTTCACTCGGAGGGTGAAGTGTGCTCTAGGAGGGATCGCCATCGAGCGGAGGGACGGGGTCGAGACTCCGGCGGGAGTGACCCAACGTGGAGTAGGGGAAGGCGCCACCCTTCCGAGACCACGGGAAAAATCATGAGCATTCCTATCCTTATCTCCTTTACATACTAGCATTTACGCTTCCGCATTTACTATTATGTGCTAGTAGAATTGCATGATAGGTTGTCTCTTTACTACTTGGTAGAATTGCTTGTTAGGCTTTACTACTTGGTAGAATTGCTTGCTAGGGTGTTGCTTGTTGCATAGACTAGATTGTGTGCGCGCATCGCTTGCTTTTGTTATCACCATATCTAGTCTTGCTAGCTTCACGCCTAAAGTACGTTTGGGAGAAATTGTTGACACACCGATTCACCCCCCCCTCTCGGTGCCCTTGATCCTTTCAGCAGCAGCAGTTTGCTCAGACACAGGGAGGACAGTCTTCCAGCCAGGGACAGTACTTCAGCACCTTACTCACGGCTCCCATCTCACCTGCTGGTGCACCTACGGTGGGGCCGTCGACGTCCACGTTCGCTGGTTTGACAGGAGAGGCAGGACCTTCTCAGCAGTACTTTTCTTCACCAGGTCTCTCCATGACTCCGTCAGCCCTACTAGCTACTACAGCTCCGAGCTTCTCACCGCTTCAGCTGACGAGTCCCTTCTTTGTGTCACCACTGCCAGCTCGTACACTTGACTTCGACACAGTAGCACAGACAGCCTCAGTGCAGACAGACTCACTTCTTACAGCTTCACAGGCAGAGGTCGTGACTACTACAGCTGAGACAGCAGCAGTGGAGCAGACAGAGTCTCCCAGGACACCTACTCCGTCTCGAGTTGTTGAGCCCTCAGCAGATCTCACTGATTTTGGCTACACTCATGAGGAGTTACGTGAGGCTCTTGCTACAGGCACTTCTCCAGAGCAGCAGACAGCACCCTCCAGGACTCCTTCACCACCTCCAGAGTTTGAGTACACTGGCACTTCTTCTGAGCAGCAGCAGCCGCAGCAGGGCACCTCTTCAGTGACTACCACCACTGCACCTCCTCCAGCCTCCGACGCGTAGGACAGCTGTTTTTCTCTTTCCTTCTGGTCATTGGTGCCAAAGGGGGAGAGAGATAGAGAGATCTTGTATAGGTCTAGGGGGAGTAGTGGAGTGATCTTGTGCTCAGGGGGAGTGTGAGACAGCTTTTGTCTAGGGGGAGATCATTTGGTACTTCATTGTATATTCTTTTGGTTCTTTGTGGTTCTTGTTGAGCTTGATTTGCTTTTGCTTGTGTTTGGCTCATCAAGAATGCACTTGGTTTCATTTACATACACTTGCTCGTTATCTATATATCTGCATATTGCTCTGTTGTTGATATATTGCTCTGATATATTGCTCTGAGTTTGTGTATGTTTACCTGGATGCACTTATTTATATCTATCTTGCCAGGTTTCCTCTTTCTGTGATGATATGTGCACTCACTTGCTTTTGCAGGAATATCTTATAATCTTATCATCACAGAGTTGTGGTCATAGTTCATGTTTTTATTCCATATATATCACCCATGTGCTTTAACTCTTTTTTGCAGGTGATACCTTTTGAGCTATGACTACTTTGTTCTCCGTTTTACTTGTTCTTCATTTCATATCCTATCTTATCAATCACTCTTGCGCTTTACATTCTCTATCTTATGATATGTGTTGTCACCAATCACCAAAAAGGGGGAGATTGTAAGCTTCATGACCATTGGAGTTTGGAAACCCCAAAGGTATGAATGTTTTGGTGATTGGGTGACCATATTGATGTGACTAACATTTCCTTGTAGGATATTCAAATGGTCATGTCAATGAAGCGTCGTCTCACATATTCCATCAATCGACGACTTGGTGATTGGTTGCCTCGACAATTCGGATCGAGAGCTTGATGGAGTCGCGGAGAAGATGTGGATCAAGGCTAAGGACATGCTAGATCCAAGCGAGTGTTGCTTGGTTAGATGTTAGCTTGAGTCCATAGGAAAAACCGGACTATCAAGAGGGATCGAATTGGTTCTCTTAGAGCACACTAGGTTAGAGATCAAATGGATGCATTGTGAGTCTCTTGAGGGCTAGGGTGGCTGAAGAGAAGAAGAGGAACCAAGGATGAAGAAGTTGGAAGCAAGGATCAAGAGTGGATCAAGTTTTCAGCTTATCCGGAAGAGACCGGACAGTACGGTCCTAGGGACCGTACAATGCGGTCTTCATTGAAGATCCAGACAGAGAAGTGAAGTCTCGGGATGCTGAGAAAATGAAGACCGGACAATAGGACCGGACAGTACGGTCTAGGGACCGTATGGTACGGTCATCAGAGGATTTCCAGACAGAGAAGTTGGAGTTTCTGGAAGTGGAAGAAATGAAGACCGGACAATCGACCGGACGGTACGGTCCTAGGGACCGGACAGTACGGTCTTCATTGGAGATGAAGAAGAAGATGGAGATGCGCCTGGAAATAGAGACCGGACAATACGGTCTGGAAGAGACCGGACAGTACGGTCCTTTGTACGGTCTCTAGTTTCGCAGGGCACTTTTGGGCAACGGCTAGTTTTGGGTTGGTAGCCTATAAATAGTTGGTTGCCCGCCCCTTGAGGGGTCTCTTGGCCATTGTTGGAGTGCAGGAAACTCAGAGGAAGCCAAGAGCAAGGGAGAGAAGCACTTGTGAAGGATTTGGAGTGATCCTAGTGCTTGAGAGAGTAGCAATTGCATCCACTTGATCTCTAACCTAGTGTGCTCTAAGAGAACCAATTCGATCCCTCTTGATAGTCCGGTTTTTCCTATGGACTCAAGCTAACATCTAACCAAGCAACACTCGCTTGGATCTAGCATGTCCTTAGCCTTGATCCACATCTTCTCCGCGACTCCATCAAGCTCTCGATCCGAATTGTCGAGGCAACCAATCACCAAGTCGTCGATTGATGGAATATGTGAGACGACGCTTCATTGACATGACCATTTGAATATCCTACAAGGAAATGTTAGTCACATCAATATGGTCACCCAATCACCAAAACATTCATACCTTTGGGGTTTCCAAACTCCAATGGTCATGAAGCTTACACTGAGTCACATCGGATTGGAGTGACTGAGTCACGCCGATCGGATTGGAGTGACTCATCTAGTCAGCGCGGTCATCGCCTGCACCTACATGGAAAGCAAAGCTGACGTGTCAGCTTGTCTGCAGTATGTGTCACGCCAGGTGCCTTCTTCCGCAGTATTTTGTATTTCTATGGGCTGCAGCTTTGCAATCTAAACTCTAATTCAACCTTGCACATTTCTATCTTCATCACTTTACGTGAAGTTTTTCCTAGAATCTATCCGCACTTCAATCTGTTTAGGCACTTGTTTGTTCTGAAGGCGTACCCAAAATAGCATGCCTCACTGTAGTTGGTGGTGCTGGATTTCAATTAAGGCACTGTTTGAAACCTTTAGAGATAATTGTTAGCTAGCTAATTTCAGCTATTAGCTATTAGCTATCTAACTATTAGCTGCAGGTGTTTAAAACCTCTAATTATTAGTCACCTATTAGCTAGTATTAGCTGGGTTGAGGGAGCTAATGAGATAGTTGTTAGTTGGGGTGGTAGCTAACAATTAGCTTGGGGTGTTTGAAACCTCTAGTGCTAATTTTAGCAGCTATTAGAGGTTTCAAACAGGGCCTAAGACTACGCGATTATTACTTTGACCTCCAGCTCAAGGCCACCAATAAAGGATGGCATTATGGGATCGCATGACGGCCGAACCGATTCCTCCGTCCTACCCAAACCGAAGTATAGCATGCCTTGGCAGAACAGGGGGCGGTAGTCCGCGGGGTCCTCCAGCGCGAGCTCTTCGAAGGTGGCGATCGCCTCCTCCACCTTGCCGTCAACGAACAGCATTTGCGCCGCGAGGAGGCGCGTGTAGCTCTCGTCGTTGCCGGTGCCGGGTGGTGGACAAGAGGCGCTCGCGCGCGAAGTTCGGGCCGCCCAAGCGGACCAGCGCGGTGGTCTCGGCGACAAGCTCCTCGAAAGGATGGGAATCTTCTTCGGGTACAGTGTTCTCAGGGGAGACTGTTGACGGCCATTAAATTATAAAATGACCGTCAACTTATCGGCGAATAAAAGGTATGCACCAATGTTTTATGCATTAAAACTAATAAAGTTCCACAAGTTTTGGATGAGATCTTGTTTTGCAAGGTACATAGGAATATTGGTGCAATTGTGCTTACGCTCATAGCAAAATAGCAAATATACAAAAAGCACAAGATAAACAAGGTCCTGCTCAAACATCTCGACGACATTCAAAGCAAGAAACAAGGAATGACATGGACATCAAAGAATAATTATTCAAATCACAAATTTGATCCCTCCATGTCAAAGCCCTCGTCGAGATAGTCAAAATGGGCTTTTGGATCACCCAATTCGGAGTTCGGGAGCAGGAGTTATGCCTCGCACAAGATTGGAGGAAAATCAGAAAAAAGTTGGCCGGCCGGCCCAAACATCTGGCTGGCCGGCCCAAGTCAATCTCGAAACGGCCCAATCTTCTTCCAGTCGGTTCCAGAGTCGGTAACATGCTACTTGACGCGCCGGCCAAGCAAGGGAACGTCAGTACGAAGAGAATATCCCACGAAGTGCTCCAAGACCTTCTACACTCTCCCAATGCAACTCCACTATAAATAAAGGACCCCTCCCTCACTCCAAAGTGCACCTTAGTACTTCATGGAAGATCACTCCACTTGTGTAGTTTAGAGTAGGATTAGTATTTTAGTTATGGGAGTTAGAGTAGAAGTGAGAGCTTCGCTCGGAGTTCCGGAGTTCTCTTCGGACTTTGGGTAAAGTTCTCTTGTATCTTTTCTTAGATTTTATTTAATATAATTATTTTCTTATTTATTTATTTATTTATTTATTTAATTTAGTTTTCCTTTTTAGTGTATATTTATTTATTTAAGTAATTATTATAGAGAAATACTGTGTTGGATCCACGTCTGTGTATGGTAGATACGAATGAGTTGTTTGCTTGAGGACTGGCAGTAGGGACATAATTGCCTTATTGTCACGTGTCCCGCACAATTTATTTAGATTTATTGTGCATGGGTGGCTTGCTCTTTGGCCAAGAGTACGTTACTAGGATAGTTATAAGCATGGTGCTTGGAATTGTTCTAGCGTGTTTTGCCCTCAACCCCACGGCATGTGGTAGCCGCGAGTGTATGTAACAGCTACACCGGTCTCTGTAGTCCACCACGTTCGGGTTGAATGTGTAGGGTCTAGACGCGATCCGTTGACCGGATACGTTGAACTTAGTTTCCGAGTTGCGTGTCTTGGCGGCGGCCGTGCCCCGATGCACTTGAATGTATCTTTAATGAAAGTTTAAGTAAATAATTGTATACTATCGTGAAACTAAATGCTAACTCCTAGGCTGACTGATACCTTCTTCTCGTTGTCCTCCCAAACTAAATGCTAACTCCTTGTTATCTATATCAATGGATGTTCTCCTGAGTGCCACACATATCAAACATCTGTACCTCTGCTTTGGTCTAGTTTGCAAGTTATAAATAATAGATGTTTCTTTGTTAATTCATGATATTCTTAGCCCCGCTTCCCTATGGAAAAAAACAAATACGATAACCTTGGATTACTCTCGGGTGAAATGCTACAATGGTGTTCCGTGCGCTTGCGGAAATTGAATTTAATCTTTTTGCGTAAGAAACGCCAACAAGCATTTCTGGCGCCGTTGCCGGGGAAGCAATGGTTTAAGATATCTATGATTGACATTGATTATCTGTTATGTTAATTTGCTACTAGCCTAAGCATTCGCCTGTATTTTGTTTAAGCATATCATCATCACATTTGCATTGTTTTCTTTTCAATCCATCTGCATATTTAATTCCCCTCCATCCCACCCCGCTGCATTAAAAAAAAACGAGTGCCTAATCATAGGCCTCGGGCATTCAAAAATAAAAAAAATGCTACCTGAATCGTTCAATGCTTTGTGAATGCAAAGATACTTTGAGTTGCTCTCTGATGAAAATATGCTGTATCTTTTTAACCATACCTTTTGCTCTTGAAGTTCCTATTCTTATATGGGTGTTGGTTGAGCTGTTAGTCATAAATCAATCGCCTGCTTCTCTTTCTGTTGTTTGGGTGCGGCACTTCTGTGTCTATGGCCTTTTGAGACTACGCCCGGTGTCCGTCTGAACAACAGAAAAACACATGCCTCTATAATGCATTTATGTGAAGGAGAGTATTAATGGTAACCTCAGCCCTCCTTGCATAATTGATCGAATTTTAGACGTGGTGTCTAGGTTGATTAATGGAACTATAGTGATATGCCCCATGTAGACGAATGGATTTGTACTAACTAATGCAGGATCCTTTTAAGAGCAAATCAAGTACATCAGGCAACATGAAAGGCACATAATTCAAGAAGGAGAAACCAACCAGGCGGACCTAGTTCCTTCAAATAAAGATTTAATCGCTTAGCTTTGCACATGGTTGCAAGAGCTAAGCGGGAGGGACCGTCAGGTAAGTACTTGTATACGATATTATACTCTTCTTGGATTGTGCCCTTTCTTTCAAAAATAAACCAAAAAAATATTAGGTTCTCGACAAAGCCCAATAGGGGCTAGCCACCTGTATCACCCTCATTCTTTTTGCAGACACAAGAAGAATGGAGGAAACGGCCTATTCAATCTTAAGTCTTGCGAAGACTCAAGTTTGGGGAGGACCCCAGGTAAATAGCCCTATCGATCAATAAAATACACTATATTTCGAATAAAATGCTAGAATATTGGTGAATGCTGCACAATGATGATTAGTTACATGATAGCTCCCCTTGTGTCGCATTGATGCAACATCTACTCCTGACATGTGTGTTATTTATACTCGAGCATAGTCACATCACTAGCGTTGCTACATTTTTGTGGTTGCATACATCATACCAAGTCTAAGCATTATGGATTATGATATGGCATGATTAGGACTTGTTGTAATTTCTTAGCATGGTGAAAGTCCAGAGATGTTTTCATTTTAAATGCTGCAAGTACCTGAAAACCCTTTCATTTTGGAACACTTCTCTTGTGAGGATTTATTTACCTACTAGAGCCATATCATGAAAAATAGTCGAAAAAGCCCCACTCATAGCCATTTGCTCATGCGTTGAGTTTTGTTAAGGTCTAAATGCTTTTGAGAGTAAGCACTCTCTTTATCTCGGTCATCATTCCTTCGCGTGAGTATTTGAGTTTCTTTCCACCAAAAAGGAATGTTTGAAAAATCAAACATCTCCGTACCATTCCACCCACATTCATTCGCAAAACTTTTGGTCTACATCAAAAAGCTAAAGAACATTTCAAAATGCTCATGAACCTGTCATCGCTATTGCCTCATGCATCATAGAGTCTTAAAAAAAAGAAAAGAGAGACTCCATGAATTGCATCCAAAAAGGCATTATGGTTCTTATCATAAACATCTTGAGCATGAGCATAAAAGAAGATCAAAGTTTGCAAAACCGTTTCCATCAGTGTGCGTTCATCTTGTCCCCCTCCATCACCATTTTCCATATGACCAAGATAGAAGGAGTTGCTATGTCTCTTGAGATTTATTCTTTACCTTTACAATATACGCATGATAAATGTGCATTTTCCTTACCAAGCTCCACATACAAGCCCAATCTGATAGAAGGAAGGATTTGAGTGAAGTTTGTAGGGATAGACTCACCTAGAGGAAAAGAGATTATGGCCGTTAGCCGTGGGCATAGGCGTGGGCAGGGGTTGGGATGGGGTGCATGCGATGCCGGGGAGGTGACGGCGAGGAGCACGGCGGCGGACGTGGCTAGGCGGTGGGAAGAGAGAACGGGGTGTGAAGACGTGGATTTGGAGTTGGGCTGCCGGACCAGCCGCACGCCGACCTCGCCGAGCCGCGCCTCAATGCCCGCCTCGCCGAGGCCCGCGCCGACGCCAACGCGCGCTTCTTCTAGCAGGAAAGAAGAGAGGAAAAAAGAAAAAAAAGACGTGTCACTCGACATATGAGACCCACTGTGCCATGTCGGATAACACCGCTCTGATAACCGCCAAGGGAGTTAAACTAAAGTGAGAGGAGAAGTTTAGGGACCGCGGTTATCCGGTTTTGTAGTTAGGAGGTGTAAATTGCAGCTACCCTCCACAATTTTTTTTTTTGAAACGGCTACCCTCCTCCTCCTCCTCTTCTTCTTTTTTTTAGAGGAACTGCTACTTTTTATAGTTGAGGGAGACAATTTTATTTGAATAATGTGTTGCTGGGCCTGTCCGATATTTCTGCTGCAGCCCAACACTACACTACTGGACCGGTTTCTAACTAGCAGCCCAGGAAGCAAAATCTGGAGGTGCAGGGTTCACTCCTCACTCGCCTTCCCCAAAACCTTCCTTCTCGAAGCGGCCGGAGCGAGGGAAAGCAAACGCCGCCGCCGCCGCCGCCGCCGCCGCCGCCCGCATCTCCGGTCCTCTGATCTCTACATCGTCGAGGTAACCCTCTTGTTCCCCTGGGATCTCCCACCTTCTCACAGAGGCGGCGTTTCCGTTCGCTCGGTTGTTTGGGTCTCGGCTTCATATGTTTCTCACTTCCTCTGCTCATGTTCGTGTAGATGGAGAGGGTGCTCAAGGATGACGCTGTCGAGGAGAAGGGTGACCGAGCCCGGATGGTGATTCATCTTCATTTTCCCTCTCTTTGACTTGCTGTTTTCTGTGCTGAGTTAGGTTAATGTTGGTTCGTTCGGTGGTGCTCTCGCCTGCTGATTCAATTCTCAATCAGAAACCTAGGATCTGCTGGTTGCTGCGGCCTGCGCGTGCTTTGCTTGATGTACTAGTGCTTTGGTTATTTTTCAGCGTCTCCCTCTAGTTCGAAGCTTGTGATGTGATTATGGGATTAGGTTTTGTAAACGAACGTAGCTTCGTCCTTCCCGCTTCCATACTATTTTTGAGTTGTGTGCGGGATTTTCTTTAAGCCTCTCAAATGGGGTACAACTGTAGTATCTCTTCATGTGTGTACACACTCAGTCCTGTACACACACACACCCACGCGCACACGACCGACCCTACAGCTACACACAGCTTCAAAGCCCACATCCTTCGAAAGATAATCAGAGTCCACCCGTGTGCGAGAATTTTGTGCATTAATCCGAGCTTCACCCCCTTAAGGATCAAATACGTCAAAACTATAAAATGCTTGTGAGATGTGTTGCAATTTGAGTGTTGGACCTTTTTCTTTACAGCTCTCTTATGTATCTGCTCAATTGCATCTCCTGCAGGCATCTTTTGTTGGCGCCATGGCAATCGCGGACTTGGTCAAGACCACATTAGGACCAAAAGGAATGGTATGATTCTGAAATCTAAAAAGTACATGGTCTCTAACATATTATAAAAGAGAAAAGCATCGTGCCTCTGAATGAATACTGGCAGTCTTCACTTGGTAGATTTTTTTTTATTTTTTGGGGGAAAACCGTGAAATTTACAAGACCCTTGTTTATGTTTAGGACAAGATCCTGCAATCAACAGGCAGAGGCCGGAATGTTACTGTAACAAATGATGGGGCGACCATTTTAAAATCTCTTCACATCGACAATCCTGCAGCTAAGGTCCTAGTTGGTATCCTTTTGTTTGAATATACTGATCATAGTCATGCAAGGAAGCTACTAACTTAAAATTGTTAGTGAATTACAGTTGAATTTCTGTAGTTTCTCCTTATCTGACAACATATTTTCCAGTTTCTACCTTCTATTTGCCTCATTTGTTCAGTCTGTTATACATGTATTCTTTCTGGTGCAAAAAATTGGTAGTCCTTAATGACTGTTAGACATATCAAAAGTTCAAGATGATGAAGTTGGCGACGGAACAACTTCTGTCGTTGTTTTGGCTGGAGAGCTTTTGAGGGAGGCTGAGAAGCTAGTTAACATGAAAATTCATCCGATGACTATCATTGCAGGTAATCTCATTGTTGGGTTAAATGCTTTTGAGCACATAAAATGTTTTAAGCACATTTCTTTTGATGCCATCCTTAGCGCCTGGATATCTAAAGTAATGGTTTGATACAATTCAATTGGCCTTGTTTGCATTAAGGATATGAACCAATCTAGATTAATCAGACATATGAGTTCTGTAAATGAATTTTATTGCTACACATCAGATTTAAAACTTTAGATGATGAACTATGTTCCTTTGATATCAATCATTTTTGCTTCACATGGTTTAAACTTCAATCTCTAATCCCATTTGTTTGCTCAGTTTATAATGAGTATGTATAAATTGAGGAACTGTCTGCAAAGGCGCAAGTATTTTTGAACCTGCACGTCTCTAATCGTTAATTTCTCCCTAATCAACAGGTTTCAGAATGGCTGCTGAGTGTGCTCGAAATGCTTTGTTGCAGAGGACCATGGATAACAAAGAAAATATTGGTGATTTTTCTCATTCATGATTTTATAATTGCACTCGGTCCTTTTTGCTAGGAATATGTTCTTGCTATCTAGCTAGGATAGTGTAATAGATTTTATTTTTAAGTGTCCAATCACCCATTTCTTTTCTTGAAAACGCTCTTCTTTCTTTCTTGTGAATCTCACTTTCAGGTGTACATACAAATATGAATTTCACTGACATCATTGTGTCAGTGATTTCAATATCGAACATAGATTCAAGTGCACTTCTTACATTTCATATTCTGTCTAAATAGGTTATCAAACACATTGATCTGACTAGTCTCCTTTGGCACTGCAGATAAGTTCAGATCAGATCTCATGAATATTGCTATGACTACCCTTAGTTCAAAAATTCTTTCCCAAGACAAGGAGTACTTCGCTGAACTTGCAGTCGATGCTGTTCTAAGGCTGAAGGTATCCAAATTTGTATCAATCCTCTTGCATCTGGTTCACAGATATTCAGTCATGTTACATGATGTTAAAATACTGATTAACATGCATGTCTACATTGGCAGGGTAGCACCAATTTAGAAGCCATACAAATTCTGAAGAAGCCTGGTGGATCTCTTAAAGATTCATTTCTGGACGAAGGGTATGACCTTAAACCTTGTTGTTAACTTAATGCTTATCCCGACATCCAATGACATTTAATCTATTATTAGGTTCTAATCATCAGTTGCTTGTTCTCTAAGTAATTCACTGGTTAACATTGCATGCTGCTGTTTGAATGCTGTGTGGTTGAATACATCTTGACTTCCCTGCCTGACACAACTGGGGTCGTAATACTGCTCCATTTCCATATCTGATTTCTGTGTTTCTAGGTTTATTCTTGACAAGAAAATTGGCATTGGGCAACCAAAGCGGATTGAGAATGCCAAAATTTTGGTCGCAAACACTGCTATGGACACAGATAAAGTTAAGATCTATGGAGCACGTGTCCGGGTGGATTCAATGGCTAAGGTTGCAGAAATTGAAGCTGCTGAAAAGCAGAAAATGAGGGAGAAAGTTCAAAAGATTATAGGTCATGGAATTAACTGCTTTGTCAACAGGCAGTTAATCTACAATTTCCCTGAAGAACTTTTTGCTGATGCTGGCATTCTCGCAATTGAGCATGCTGACTTTGAGGGCATCGAGCGGCTCGCTCTTGTCACTGGTGGTGAGATTGCATCAACCTTTGATAATCCAGAGTCTGTTAAGCTTGGGCACTGCAAGGTCATTGAAGAGATCATGATCGGGGAGGACAAGCTGATTCATTTCTCTGGGGTTGAGATGGGGCAGGCTTGCACCATTGTCCTGAGGGGAGCAAGGTACTTATTATCTGTAGCTATTGATCATGTAGGATTATTTTCTAACATTTATGCACTTGTATCTGTTATACATTGAATATTTATGTTTTTATTGTCTGCAGTGAGCATGTACTTGATGAGGCTGAGAGGTCCTTACACGATGCCTTATGTGTTCTCTCCCAAACAGTGAATGACACCCGAGTCGTGTTTGGGGGTGGATGGCCCGAGATGGTGATGGCCAAAGAAGTAGATGAGCTTGCAAGGAAAACACCTGGGAAAAAATCTCATGCTATTGATGCCTTTTCACGAGCCTTGCAAGCCATCCCGACCACCATAGCTGACAATGCTGGGCTGGATAGTGCTGAGCTGATCTCGCAGCTGCGAGCTGAGCACCACAAGGAGAATAGCACTGCTGGAATTGATGTCATCACCGGCAGCGTAAGTTCACAAAAGCATCAAAGCTTTTCTTTCGTTAGGTTTATGCAGTCTCTGAATCTAGTGGTATGATATGATCCACAGCTCGGAGACATGCAAAAGCTGGGGATATCAGAGTCGTTCAAGGTGAAGCAAGCCATCCTTCTGTCTGCAACCGAGGCAGCGGAGATGATTCTCAGGGTTGATGAGATCATAACCTGCGCCCCACGCAGGAGAGAGGATAGGATGTGATGACACGCGGAAGAGAAGATAGGCAAACCGGTGTTGTCAGCCAGACCACAAACCACATGAAGAATCTAGTTTTGCAGGGGATCCAAGCTTTCCCAATGAACCTGAAGTTACCATATGATACATATATCGTGGCCTGATGAGGAAGAGTTTTGAACCCTGCAGAAGATACCTTCTGCGAAATTTGTTGAAAGTATTCCACATTCATAGGAATTGTTCAGGCCCCTGAATAGTCAATGTGCTTTGATCCAAGTAGCTTAGGCAATTTGTGCTGATTCTGTGTGTTTTTTTTTTCCCCTTTGAACCGTTGTCACTTTGATCTTTCCATGTTTGAGCATGTTGTAACGTGTTTGGTTACCTAGTCGGTGGTTCACCTGGGAATTTGTCTCTGGGCTGAGGAGAAGCTTCTGAGGTTTCAATGTGCTAATATAATTCTCTTTTTTAAGATGGCGGGGATGTAATTTCGCATGTGCTGCACTTGCGCGAAATTGATTGTTTACCGTATGGGGGTTTAGTTTGCGCCTGCCATTACGAATTGCACCGTTTGCAAGTGATAGTTGTGTCCCAGATCAGTCGACGATGAAATTTGACCGATTCAGAGCTTGCAAACATGAACGGCCAATCAGATATACCTCGAGAAGGGCATTGCAGTACATCGCTAACCTTAACCCGACGCAACAAACAACATGCTAACATTCTTTGGTCACGCGGCACGGGCGCGTCTCCAAGCTCTAAAGCGGCCACGCTTTCCTAAGCTGTTTCTCGATCAATTTACACAGCATTCTGAAGACCCGATGGCCCTGCATCGGCGTTGGCACGTCAACCTTTCATGTGCCGCCCTAAAACGCGGCGGAGGGGCGGCGCGGGTGGAACGTGGACGCTGCCGCCGGCTGGCGGGCGGTGCGCGCGGCCGGGGCGCCCGCGGCGGCGGTGACGCGCTCGCAGCGCGGGCACATGATGAGCGCGGACGCCGGGAGCGGCTGCCGGGAGTGCGGGGTGAGCACGGTGGGCGGGGCCACCCGCAACGCGCGTAGCTCCTCCACCTCCCGCTGGAGGCGCCGGTTCTCCTCCGTCAGCGAGCCGAAGCAGCGCTTCAGGTACTCGCACTCCATCTCCGTCTGCTTCAGCTTGGTCCTGCCACGTCGCGAAATCAGCAGGAAACTGAATCAGTGATTTGGTTAGATCATACGTGATTGATTTTTTAACTCACTGAAATTCACAGCTATTGAATCGTACATTACATGTTCATGAAAAGATTGTTAAAAGAGTAATCAAGCTGTGACAAGATACACTCTACAGAGTTTAAATTAGCATCAAGAGGCTATAGGTGACTTAATTTGACCTTAGCCCCGCATTCCGAGATCACTATCACATCCCCCTCCGACGAAGACACATTATTAGAGTGGCAGACCAATGGCTCCTCAGGGTCAAGATGGAGCAGTAGTCTTTCACTTGCTTCGTCCTCACGAGGCTTTCTAAACCATCTATCTATCCATCACAAACACGAAATCACAACTAGGGTCAAGCGACAGATAATAGCACTAGCTTGTAGCTAGCACGTGCCGATTAGTCCACGTGCCCGTGCTTTTGGGGCCATCAGCTCAACCTTTTGAGTCCAGACAATCTGATTGCACGAGGATCATGGACTAATCTAGTGGAGTAGTACGATCAACGGAGTGCGTAGTGGCGAAGCCGCCGTACGTACTTTATTTGGCTAGAGAATCTAGCTAACTGTTGTTGTCGCACGTCTGTGATGCAGTACAAGTTTCAAGGCGGATACCTAATGATCCTTGTCACCTAAACTGAGGGAACGGTCCATGATTTTGTTGGAAGCATATATAAAATTTGAGTTGCATCAACATTGAGTAATCACCCTAGCAGATAGGAGCAAATTACAATGCACATTTTGTATCGAACAGTCATGGAGTAGTAGTAGATTGTTATCAAGGTTTTGTCCTTTAGCATGGGCACAAACTATGGTCTAAATTTTCTATGCGATAAAGTTTGCCTTTGAAAACAAAAAGTTGAAGTGAAGTTGTGTTGCACGTGAACCATTTCAAATGCTGGAAGATGTCAGATCAGATCAATGAGCCATACTCATCCTTGCATTGTAACTTTCTTTTTGTGCCTTCGTAAATGTCTTTAATTTTGCAGTGGGCAACACGCAGGGCATCATGCTATGAGTGAGATTACCTTGGAAACATAATCTTTGAATAAGATTCACCGCAAATTTTATTTTGTACTACGCAATACTTACATTTGTTTCACTACAAATATTGGTACATAATCTGATTTGCTATCTAGTAATAGTAATCTTAACAGAGAAGATAGTTCCTCTTGTGAGTTAAACTGTGACCACTGATCGGACATAGGAGTATTTAAACTCCATGCAGGGCACCAAGTTTTATTGCCAATGCCAGCACTACCAATAGTAAATGATGACTACCGGGAACTGACTGACGCTTTGGACGCACACGCACGTTATTTTTTCTCCAAAGAAGAAATTTTGTTAGACGCCTAACGGTGCAGGCCGTCCACGTGAAGCTTGCCCGTGAGCGCGCTCGAGTGGACACATACACACAACCCCATAGAAAAACACAACTCCTGCCTGCCACCAGAATCTAAGCATCCGTGATGCAAGTTTACAGCCAGACGTTTGCCATGGCTACAGAGTGCAGGCAAGCCATATTCAGAAGAAGCATCGAAAGGGAAGGGAGATGTCGAAGTAAATTTACCTTGCCCTGCGGTTCTGGAACCAGACCTCCACCTGCCTGGGCCGCAGCTTGAGCTTGACAGCCAAGGCCTCCTTTTGCTTCTGCAAAAACGTCGCATTTTCCAACACATTAAATCGCTTGCCGTTGCACAGGCCTTCACAGTAGTACTACTCCATATTGCATCAGTGTGACAGTAACAGTATGCTCCTACACCCAACTCCATATTGCAATGGCAGAGGAAAATAAAAGTTGCAGTAACAACGCGCCTTGTAGTCAACCCTATTAACTGCCTGCACGGTTTCGTTACACTGTAGTACTCCTACTGTACCACAAATAGTACGATCTCGTACTATACTGGTATCGCTACTGTACTGTACTTGCTTCAGTGGACTTGTAGCCAGTGGTGTATATATACGAAGCATGTACCGGGAAACAAAATCGGAAATGTGAAGAAAAAAGGGATATCCGATTCTTCGATCCTTCTAACGCACCAGCATGGACCATATACTCAAACGCCATTCAATGATCAACGGTTATGCGAATCCATTCTCAGATCGATCGATCCGCCGTGAGATTCTCGTGTAGGTACTTCTCCAGAATCTTTTCTGGCGCACGTACATGTGGACTAGGAAGCGTAGGTGTGGTAGTAGTAGTAGTACGTGGAGGAGTAATATTTTTGGCAGCAGGGGAGACACATGCCAGTGGCAAGACAGGAAACTAGAGAGGGCAGAGTAGAGTAGTATAGCGATAGACTGGAGCGGCGCCGTGCTGGTTTTACTCACCGGCGTGAGGGTGTGGTTGAGGCGGAAGCTCTCCTCCAGGAGCCTGGACTGCTCCTTGGAGAGCCGGAGCTTCTTGGGGCGGTGCGGCCCGCCGGCGCCACGCTCCTCCTCGTCCTCCTCCACGCTGCCCATCGGGAACTCCTCCTCCTCGCCGCCGCTCGCGGGCTGGTTCATGTCCAGGTCGACCCTCATCACGTTGTTGTTCCCGTTCCCGTTGCTGTTGTTGCATCCAAACCCCTCTGCCAAACGAAGATTTCCCCAAAAAATTATTCCAAATAACAAGTGAAACGAAGATAGTAGTAGCTAGACGAAAAATGAAGTTCGTGTAATCTGCATGCACTTGTTTGTCGAGAATCTATAGCAGGCGGTCGCTGCGATTACGTACCTGAGCCAGACGACGAGCTGAGGCCGGGGACAGCCATGGTGAGCTCCAGTCCTGAAGGTGAAGTGGTCCCCATCGCTGGCCAATGCAAAAGCCCGAGGGAGCAAGAGAAAAGGGATATGGAGGGTGAGAAGGGGAGCAAGCAAAGACAAACGCAGATTGGAAAGGAGTAGAAGCCTGGGGAGGCGTTATATAAAGCGGCCGGGCCGGGTAGGGAGCACCGGAGCCGGAGGGATGGATACGTTGGAAGTTTTAACATTGCAGTACCAATGGTAGTGGATAAAAACAATTTTTGAAAAATATAACGTGGCAGTAGTAGCCAGCAGGTGTAATGTACTTTATCTGCCGAGAAATTATTAGGGCCACACTGCTGGAGATATGATGTGGTTTTCTTGTTCTTTGACTAACGTTAGAACGTGTTGGGAATGGAGATCATCCTTGATTGGATTGATGCATCTGGTTGTTAGTAAAGATCATGCACCAAGAAGAGGATTATTAGGTAATGATAATATTCTCCAATCTCCCTCCCCTGTATTACTAGTGGTACTTTTTGGAACAATGGGAAGTACAAATAGTGTTTTTAGCGTGCCGTGTAACTTTAGTATTTAGTATACTTCATAAAAAATCAGAATGTATCAAAGGTTATCTATAGTTTGAGAAATGTGAGTACTACCAAAATATGATCGGCGCTTTCCTTTCACTGCTCAGAAAGGCTGCTTTGTAGTGCTAACACTTCGTTTTTTCAAAAAAAAAAAAGAGAAACAAAATACTCGTGGCAGCGACATAAAGCGTCGAAGCAGCTATGCTTATGCACCAGCTTGTAGCCGTAACATTTCACTGGAGTCCCAAGTGCTCCAGATATGGACGGCCTCCGAGATGCTGCGCAACAGGACACACAGATGGACAGCGAGAGAGAGAGAGAGATGCGTGTGTGTTCAATGTTTGCATGCGAGAGCTCGCGGTTGTGGGCCCCGCGGGCTTTGACTCGACCCGTCATGTCAAACTGACTGGGTTGGCTGGGCCCTGGGCTATTCGGTCGCGCAGTGGCGGGGTGGCCCACGAGGCAGGGGGGAGAGGGGCTGGAATGGACGGCTCTTGTAGCGGGGAAGGGTGCGGGGCGAGCGCCGGCAGGTCCCCCAGTTAGGGTGTAGGCGAGTCGGCCTGTCGGGCCGCAGGTCGGCCGCCGTAATCATTGCACAAGGATGGGTTTCCGTCTTATCAGTAATCTCAGGTGATTACGAGGTGATTCTAAAAAAAAAAATGATCATGAGGTGTTCTTCAGCAGGATACGTGACTTGTTTTCAGGTAGGTTGGTCGAAGCTCTGAATTTGCGTTTGAAGAAATGGGATCATTTCGGCATGATTGGCTTTACCCGTCAAATGCTTCGCGCCCTTCGGTAATCCCATCGTCTCAGTACAAGGATTTTAAAACCTCGAAATAATTTACAGTTAAAATTGATAAATAAATTCTGCACTTATTTAGAAAGCTCTAATTAAATTGGACTTTGATGCACTTTTGTGGATAAACTAAAACGGATCAAGTACTTTGCAGAATGCCACTTCTAGCCATAGGCCATAGCTGGTGAAGAAGAATGAAGAAGTAGGTACTGTAACTCGCATGCCGCAACAAGAGACCATCAAACACGCTTACTATTTCAATACCCAAAATATTTGGCTTCTTTCCTTAGATTCTAAATTTAGCTTATGTTGAAGAAAAGTAAGAAAAGCCTATGACTTTTCCGATTATCCAAATCTATAATATCTATAAAGGTCATACATTTTAAAGCTCAACTCTCATGCAGCCACATCATCCAAATAATTTCAACTATTGGATCAAGGTTCACAACAAATCATGTACGTCACTTTCTCCCTCCCTCCTTCCTGAAATTTTCTGCCTGTTGTGCCCGCAATTTCTTTTCTTAGTGCCTCACTAGGCTCAGCAGTTAAGGGCTCTAATGGGGTTAATACTCCATCAATCACGTAGGTTACCAATTCTAAAAATAAAGCGTTTTCAACCCAGACATGAAACCGTCAGCCCCATATCCTCCGCCACCTTGAACTCAGATTTCAGCATCCCCTACCATGCATTAAGTTTTTCTCTTCAATTTTATATTTCAGTTACCTCCCAATTGATTTCACTCTCCAAGTACTATCCTTGACGGTATTTGTGTCCAATTTACCGTTTCAGTTACCCCCATTTCCTCTTCAATACTGCATTTGCTACTTCAACTGATTGTGCACTCGCATTATTTGTGTCCGTTCTGGGACCTCTTTCTTCTCACACCCGTTGCTCTGTCTACTCTCCTTCCACCATCCATCTGAGCATCATACGATTCGTTCATTTTCTCCTGGACACCTGCTAATCCCACGCTAGCCACCTGCCTAGGTAAACTCCAACATTGCATCTTTTGCCGGTATTTGTTCCATGCAATTCTTGCTTACGATTAATCCTCTAACCCTGCTGGTAGAGTCTCTTTTTTTAAAAAAAATCTACATTTTAGTGAGTTGCTGCAGTGTATTTTCCCCAAATATATAATGTGGGTAGGGATTCCACTTTCTAAATTTCACTCTACATTTGTTGATGTTCTTATGTTGGTAGAATCTCCATCTTTTTCATTCACAAAAAAAGAGTCTCCATCTTTTTTTAATAAGCATTGTTGTCATGCAGTGTATTTTCTCCAAAATCATCATGTGGGCAGAGCTTTCACTTTCAAAATTTAACTATACATTTGTTGATATTCTTATTATTTTTGTCCCCGTCGCTTACTGCAGCATTACTTTTTTTTTTCCTCTTACATTGACCTTTTAAATTTTTAGTTAGATTCATCATGTTTACATGTATTACGTGCTCTTTATTTTGGTATAAGTATTTTTCAAGTCATTTTAATTACTGCCGTTTATTCCTCTGTCTCAGTTTAAGCATGTTTTTTTTGCTATGGGCTACTTAGTTCTCGGTAATTCACTGAATTCTTTTAGTCATCATGACAGGCAGGTTACTTTCTCTTTTGCCCACTAAAATTTATCTTCAATTAGATTCCAATACAAGCAACAATTTAAATTTGTTCCAAGGTACCTCAGTCTTCAGTTTATTAATTTGCTGTCGTTTTATCATTTCAGCAAAGATTCCAATTTCTAACTTTCAGTATATATATTTATTCGGTTCCTTATTAGCATTTGTTTTGCCCCACCACTTGATGCGGAAGAGTTATTTTCCCCCTCTTATGTTGAATTCTTTAAATCTTTACTCAAATTCATCCTGTTTACATGGATTTTGACCTCTCTATTTCTATATACACATGTCCATGTCCCTTTTTTTATCTGTTGGTTACTCATTCCCTGTGATTAACTAAATTCATTGCTCTTCCACCCGTTCTCCCAAGAAGATATACAATGCATGCATGGACGCGATGAATGCCCTCAAGGATTCTAGAAAACAAATGTTTGTCTAACTATCACTAGCAAATCTTAAGGTGAAGACATAACCAATCAACCGCCATCTCACAAGATGATCATTTTTGGAGATATAAAGAAGAGAGAAAATCATTCCTCTACACAATTTTCACAAAAGAATAGAAGTCTGAGCACAACAAAAATACTTCATTTTCTTATTATAATTCTACTTTATTTTGTCAACAAGTATTTGTCACATCTTCAAATTATAGCTTTGCGTCAAAAAAAAAACCTTTTGCTTTAGTATTTGTTGAGGTCCCGCAGCGCGGGGAATTCACCTAGTAATTTATATAACTAGTACCAATGCACGTACGCCACGTACGTGTTTAAAAGATTAAAAATGATATTTAAGATGAAAACTCTAAAAAAAACGATGAGCACAGTTCCCTCCATCTTTCATGATAACCCTGACTACTGCTTTGTCTATGAGAAGCTTCTCGTAGAACGCAAACAAGTGTTGTGTAGATACGCAAGCTTTTGCTTCCCCGATAGTGCTGATGAACTTTTGGAGAGGATAAAGCGAAGTATGGAATCCTGAAGAAGAAATTTGGTCATGTAACTGAAGCGTACAATTTGACGACTCTAACATTTGAGATGCCTGTTGTCGCAGATCCCAGATGTTCAGCAAGAAAAATAGTTCCATGACCAGATTGAACTTTTTGAAAAGGAAATAATAGTAGCTGTAGCTTTACTATCATAATGAAACTAGGGTGCATTTCAGTTGAGCATGAGGGTGTCATAAATCCTATCCCGTTCGTTATCCAATTACAAAATCCTCCGCCATTACCTGACCTCGCCTCTTCGCCCAACAGCCGCAGCCCGCCTCCTGCGCAGCGATCATTAACTCAAGACACACGGCGTGGCGAGCTCAAATCGTTTGCGACTTTGACCTCACAGACCAACATACACCTAGCAGCTCTCTAGGATGTCAAGATTGTCCTCACAGACCAACACAAGTCTTTTCTGCGCACTTTGTCCTCACTCGTGCGCATCCGGGAAGGACTTCCCGGTCGGTCACCCATCTCGAAATTGCTCCAAGCCAAGCATGCTTAACCTTAGAGTTCTTTCGAGATGAGCTTTCGGAAAAGAAGTTGCAACTTGTTGGTATAAGTATTCTATCAATCATATTAAGCCCTGGGTCAGGATGTCACATAGGATGTGGAGACCGAGGACTCAGGCGGGTACATGGAGGGGTAAGCAAAATTCTCTATGAAAAAGAACCATGATTTCATGGCTGATACAAACGTGAAAGAGTGTTTAACACCTCCGGGAGAGTAAACATTTACGTCAGGAAGTGGGTTGGGAGGGGGGGCATGGGGGTCATGCCCCCCCCCCCCCCCCCCCCCCCCCGAGTTGTTAGCATTAAAGATATACAGTACTTTGAGTTTGTTGCTATTCATATAAAACTTAATACTGGCAACCCTGCTTTGCTATTTCATCTAGCTCCACCAACACTAATATGACTGGAGATAGCAATAACATTTGTTTTCTAAATATATGTTGTAGTAATATAACTTGATATCTAGAAAAATGGTTTATAATAGAAGACCTTTGATTGCAGGTCACATTTTATGAATATACTATCATTTTGACCATCTGTCGGATCCAATGGTCATGGTATATACATCTATTCATGGAGATAAACATATTGGACTTACTCAAACTTTAAGTTGTTATCAGACTCAAATAGGAGTATTTAGTGATAGTAGTATGTAGGAGTACTAGCTTGAGACAATGAGATGGCGATATTTTTTTTTTCAACCCTAAGTTTAACAAATAAATTGTTTGGCTCGAAGAATAAAGGTTGAAGTACTATAATATAATGAATGAGCATGTTTCATTTACTCTTCTGAATAATCTGTTTTTGTCTTGAATATGTAAATCTTGACTCGATTTGTTCTCTCGGAAGATTCAAATCGACACCTGTACCCTCTACTGAAATTTGGTTGCTAAACAGGCGCTTGAGATGGCGATAGTCACAAGTGCAATTGTGCACACAGCCCAACCCCAAGCCACAGGCAGAAGAAAGCAGTGCGCCCAAAAAACCGCGCCCAATCAATCGACCGCGGCGTGCCATCGATGTGAAATGGACTTGTTGGGCGTCATGTCCCCTTAACTGGATGCTTGCATTCCAAGAAATCAGCGTCCAGCTTTGATTCAGGGACGGATGTGACACGCACGCACTGGCGCTGCGCACGGAACAGCTGACCGTTTACTCCATTGGTTTTGTGTGCTAAGCCCAGGGAGGCAGGGAACCGCCTCGATGATGGAGGCGACTATAGTGACAACAGCGCATCACACGACGGATAAAGCGGTGCACGGGGGATCTTTCCCCGCCATGGAGGAGGATGACAAAATAATTGTCGCATGGGTATGCAAGGGCCCTTTCAATCATGGTGGTCCGGATCCGCGGACGCGTAACGTCACGTTCGCGTACGGGGCCAAAGAGCGAACGTGACCGTGCGGGGGCGGTAGGCGGTAGCGCGTGCGTACGTACGTACTCGCCGCTGACTGTACCCGCCGCAGCCGGATCCCTCAGCTCTGCTGTTCCTCGCGGCTCCCCGCCGCGCCGTCCCATGAGCAGAGTCGGGGCCGTCGCGCGCCACCACCGGAGACGCGGAAGCCAGCAACAGCGCGCGCGTGTCCCGCCCGAGTCCAGATGCGCAGGAGCGAGCGCGGCGCAGTGTAAAGGCTACGGAAAGAGGGAAACTGGTGGCCTGGCTCTTGCGCTCTGGCTGTACGGAGTCCGTGCGAGTGGGAGCGAGCGTGGCGTGGCGTGGCGGGCCGGTGGAGTCGTCGTTCACGCGCGCGCGCGGGGAGGAGACGCGCAGGCGCGGCCGCGTTCTGTCGCGGCTGGCGTACGCAGCGAATCATGTGGTTTGTCATTTTTTGGCTCGCCGCGCGCGAGCCAGGCACCGGGCCGCGCTTTTTCTCCTTGTCTCATTCCCGCTTTCGCCGGGCAGCGAGGGCCCGGGAGCGCTCGGTCGCCTGGTTCGTGGCTCAGAATCCCACCCCGCGTCGCGTCTGTCTGATCTGATCCCTCCGTGGAAAGGGGCGAGCCTTTTGCCCAGAGATTCGGTTTCCACCGGAGGCTGAGCTAAGCTTCTTTAAGCATGGTTAACCAGTGCTTTGTTTGCTGCGTGTTTCGAGACGAGAAACTTGCCGGCTGATCTCTAGACTCTAGAGCATGGCTGATGGCGTTATTTTGGCTTTGTTTCGCGAATCTCAGTCCTACATAATCGAAGGAGTATATATAGCTGACATTTCTGAGGATTACCGTGTGTTATTTATCGTTTTGGCAGGGCACGGGACTAGTAGTAGTGGACCTGTACTGGTATACCCGTATCACGGACGAGTACTCCTACTATCTATAGTTAGCCGTTGTATAGCAGGCAGGTTGCAGCACTCATGCACCATTCCGCATCTTCGACTGACCCAGCAAAGTTTGGATTGCTTGCACGCGAACCTACGTACACAGACCGCGGCCGGAAAGGCAGGCCTACGCCGGCGTCGTCGAATAGCTACTCCTGCGAGGCTAGTGCTTTGCTCTGCCTGTGGCCGGCCAGCTCTCAAATCTCCATAGACCGGCCAGGCGCTGTCGCGCACCGCCTGCAGGACACCCGGTGCTGCGTCTCTGCCTTGTTGAGATTTATGGGCCTTTAAGTCTATAATAGAGCAATAATTTTATTTTAGTCTAGGCCTATAATTAATGTAATAATGGTTTAGTCCTATATGAGATTCCTATCATTAATTGACTCGACTTATTAGGTGGATTTCCGGTTGATCCCCTAAAGAAGTGGAGAGAGGCTAGTTCGAACCACGCGCGCGCGCCGCCGAGCCGAGTTGAGCCGTGCCGTGCCGTGGCGAGCCGTGCCGTGCCGGATCTTCCGCTGGGTATGTTCCTGACTTTCTGTTCAGTTTGTTCATCGCCATCACCTTGTTGAGAAATTTATAGATTAAATTAATTAGAAAACTGCCTAGATTCTTAACAATCCAAAAACCTGATATTAGGCAAAACTGCCTAGATTCTTAACAATCCAAAAACCTGATATTAGGCAATTTTCTGTTAGCGGTTTTGCTGCTGCACTGAAACCAAACGCTTCTGATGAGTCTTTCTATAAGAGATGGCGTGCTCAGATGGTCCTGTGGCTTACAGCAATGAACTGCTATCACGCCGCGAACGGTAAGCCAGAACAGTTTACTCCTGAGGAGGAGGAACGGTTCAATATGGCTGATAATCTGTTCAGAGGCGCCGTAATTAGCGCTCTTGCTGATAAGTGTAAGGATTAATATATCACGTGCACCTCTGCGAAAGAACTATGGGATGCTCTGGACGCTAAGTTCGGTGTTTCTGATGCCGGTAGTGAACTGTATATCATGGAGCAACTTTTTGACTACAAGATGGTTGAGAACCGTTCTGTAGTTGAACAAGCTCATGAAATTCAGGCTGTGGCAAAAGAACTCGAACAGTTTCCATGTGTGTTTCCCGACAAGTTTGTGGCTGGCGGTATTATCGCTAAGTTGCCATCTACTTGGAGGGATTTTGCTACCCAACTGAAACACAAAAGACAAGAGTTTAGCGTGTCTGAACTCATGGGACTCTTGATGTTGAGGAAAGGGCGAAAGCAAAAGACACACGTGGAAAGAGCGTAGGAGAACCTTCTAATGCCAATATGGTGCGAAAGGTCAACTCATCAAAGAAGAAGAAGAAGGGGGCTGAGAAGTCTAAGCAATCAACCACTTTTAAGAAGAAAAAGAACAAAGAAAGTGGCTGCTTTGTTTGCGGGAGCACTGAGCATTGGGCAAGTGCGTGCCCAGACCGCAAAGTTAAGCAGGAGAAGAAATCTGCAAACGTGGTCATTAGCGAGACTGGAGGGACTTCTGGGTACGGTAATTCTACACCCTTTGTCCTTTTTGTTTGTCAAACACCTGAGTGGTGGATTGACACTGGGGCTAATGTACATGTGTGTGTTGATATCTCTTTGTTTTCTTCTTATCAAGCCGGAGTGACAGGAGACTTGTTGATGGGAAATGGGTCACATGCTCGTGTTCTTGGTGTTGGTACGGTCATTCTGAAGTTTACTTCAGGAAAGACGGTGCTATTGAAGCACGTGCAGCATGTCCCCTCAATCAAAATGAATCTTGTTAGTGGCTCTCAATTGTGTCGAGATGGTTATAAATTAGTTCTTCAGTCTAATAAATGTATACTTTCTAAGTATGGGACATTTGTTGGAAAAGGCTATGACTGCGGAGGCTTGTTCCGCTTTTATTTACTTGACAATGGTTGTAATAAGGTAGTGAATAATATTTTTACTTCGAATGAGTTGAATGTTTGGCATTCACGACTTTGTCACGTTAATTTTGGTTATATGATGCGGTTAGCAAAACTGAATTTAATCCTGAAATTTGACATGTACAAAAGTTCTAAGTGCCATGCTTGCGTGCAATCTAAGCAACCTCGCAAGCCTCACAAGGCTGCGGAGGCGAGGAACTTAGAGGCATTAGAACTTGTTCATTCCGATCTATGCGAGATGAATGGCGAATTGACTAGAGGTGATAAAAGATACTTCATGACTCTCATAGATGATTGCACTAGATATTGCTATGTGTATCCGCTGAAATCCAAAGATGAAACTTTGCATTACTTTAAAATCTATAAAGCTGAAGTAGAAAACCAACTAGAGAGGAAGATTAAACGTTTAAGGTCTGACCGTGGTGGAGAATACTTTTCTAATGATTTTTCTGAATTCTGCGTGGAACATGGTATTATTTATGAGAGGACACCGCCTTACTCACCTCAATCCAATGGGATGGCCGAGAGAAAGAACCGAACTCTAACTGATTTGGTTAACGCCATGTTAGAGACAGCGGGTCTTTCTAAGGAATGGTGGGGTGAGGCGATATTGACTGCATGTCATGTCCTGAATAGAATTCCCACAAAGGATAAAGAAATCACACCATTTGAGGAATGACATAAGAAAAGATTAAATCTCTCATATTTGCGTACTTGGGGTTGTTTGGCCATGGTGAATGTGCCAATCAATAAGAAGTGCAAACTTAGACCTAAAACTGTTGATTGTATCTTTCTGGTTACAGCGTGGGTAATAGGTTTTTAGTAGTAAAATCTGGAATACCTGACATGTTGGTCGGTACAATTTTGGAGTCCAGAGATGCTACATTCTTTGAGAGTGAATTTCCTTCTAAAAATGCACCTAGCACATCTAGTCATGATTCTACATTACCCCATGAGCATTTCATTCCGATAACACAAAATGAGGAACCCCCTGTGCACATTCCTGAGGAGGATGACAATCTAGTCACCCGTAAGGGTAAGAGACAGAGGACTGCAAAGTCTTTTGGAAATGACTTTATTGTGTACCTCGTGGATGACACTCCCAGAACCATTGAAGAGGTACTTTCATCTCCCGATGCTGACCTTTGGAAGGAAGCAATAAGGAGTGAAATGGATTCAATCATGTCTAATGGTACTTGGGAGCTGGTCGAGCGTCCTTACGGGTACAAACCCATAGGATGCAAATGGGTGTTCAAGAAAAAGTTTAGGCTTGATGGTACGATTGAGAGGTACAAGGCAAGACTTGTGGTGAAGAGATATTCACAAAAAGAGGGTGAAGATTATTTCGACACCTACTCACCTGTTGCTCGTATGACCACGATTCGAGTATTACTTTCCCTGGCAGCCTCACATGGTCTTCTCGTTCATCAGATGGACGTTAAGACAGCTTTCCTTTATGGAGAGTTAGATGAGGAGATCTATATGTATCAGCCTGATGGGTTTGTAATAGAAGGTCAAAAGAGCCTAGTGTGTAAATTGTTAAAATCCCTGTATGGCCTCAAACAAGCTCCTAGGCAATGGCACGAGAAGTTCGAAAGAACTTTGATATCGGCTGGTTTTGTTGTGAATGAAGCCGACAAATGTGTGTACTATCGGTATGGTGGGGGCGAGGGAGTCATCCTGTGTCTATACGTTGATGACATACTGATCTTTGGGACCAATCTTAATGTGATTAAGGAGGTCAAGGGCTTTCTGTCCAACAACTTTGAGATGAAGGATTTGGGAGTAGCAGATGTTATTCTCAACATCAAGCTACAAAGAGAAGGCAATGGTGGGATTACTCTTTTGCAATCTCACTATGTGGAGAAGATCCTGAGTCGCTTTGGGTATAGCGATATTCAATCTGCTCTCACGCCTTATGATCCTAGCGTGCTATTAAGGAAGAACCAAAGAATAGCAAAGGATCAATTGAGATATTCCCAAATCATTGGTTCGCTTATGTACCTGGCTAGTGCTACAAAGCCTGATATCTCGTTTGCTGTGAGCAAATTGAGCCGGTTTGTGTCAAAACCGGGAGATGATCACTGGCGAGCTCTTGAGAGAGTAATGCGCTATCTTAAAGGTACTATGAGCTATGGCATTCACTATTCTGGGTACCCTAAAGTACTAGAAGGATATTGTGATGCAAACTGGATATCTGATGTTGATGAGATGTATGCCACTAGTGGATATGTGTTTCTACTTGGAGGTGGCGCTGTCTCTTGGAAGTCCTGCAAGCAGACTATTTTGACAAGGTCTACTATGGAGGCAGAACATACAGCATTGGATACTGCTGGAATTGAGGCCGAGTGGCTTCGTGATTTCCTTATGGATTTACCGGTGGTTGAAAAGCCAATACCGTCTATCTCCATGAACTGTGACAATCAGACTGTAATAGTCAAAGTGAACAGTTCAAAGGATAACATGAAGTCGACAAGGCATGTAAAAAGGCGAATAAAATCTGTCAGAAAATTGAGAAACTCCGGAGTTATTTCGTTGGACTATGATCATACGTCTAAAAATCTGGCAGATCAATTTACCAAGAGACTGTCACGTAATGTGATAAACAGTGCATCGAGTGAGATGGGCCTGAGACCCACTTGATAGGCTGTCATAGTGGTAACCTGTTCTATGCTATCGGAGATCCCGTGAAGTAGAATGGTGAAACAAGCTAGTGACAGCTTGAGAGGAAAGACCCTTGATTGGTCTATCTCAGACGTACTTCTTTCCTAGAGAACTGTAAGGCAGGCTGGTTTATTAACCTTAATGTGCTCCTAGTGGCTTATGAGCAGCAAAGATATCGTCCTACAAGATATCTTTAAGGAACACACCTATACGAGTTCGACTGCTAGTCACAGTCTATGAGATGGTGGGGATCTCTAGATACTCATGAATGGGTCAGAAGTGTGACTTATATGCTTCAAAACAGAGGGGATGTTTTTTGGCAACCTAGTATCGGTAAAGGACTTAGGCAAAACCTCTTTCGCACAAAACTGACAATTCAAGACGTAGTCCATTGCTCAGTTGTGAATAAGGTGTAACCTCTGTTCTAGATGGAAGTTCAACTTAACAGTCTCTATCGAAACACCGGTATATCAAACGAGAGGAAGATGATTTGAGCATTCCTTATAAGCTCTAGACTTGGTGGGGATTGTTAAGATTTATGGGCCTTTAAGCCCATAATAGAGCAATAATTCTATTTTAATCTAGGCCCATAATTAATGCAATAATGGTTTAGTCCCACATGGGATTCCTATCATTAATTGACTCGACTTATTAGGTGGATTTCCGGTTGATCCCCTAGAGAAGTTGAGAGAGGCTAGTGCGAACCACACGCGCGCGCGCCGCCGCCGCCGAGCCGAGCCGTGCCGTGGCGAGGCGTGGCTGGATGGCGGGCGAGGCGAGGCGAGGCGAGGCGTGGCGTGGCGTGGCGTGCGTTATATCGAAACGGCGCATCTCAGATGACCCGATGCCTTTTCGTTACGAAGACGTCGCGCCTGTTCGTTCTTTACGAAGGGTCGCGTCTGTTCGTTCGAAGGCGTCGCGTCTGTTCCGTCTCTATATATAGCGCCTTCCATACGCCTGAAACGTTCGCTTACTCGCTCTTGCATTCCATACTTCCGCTCGCTGTTGCCTTCGAAAACTTCTCCGTCCCGGACTTCTGCGCGCACAGAATCTGGGAGAGCAGGCCTCCGAAACCCTGTTCCGCAAGAGACATCTGCCGAGTGTGCGGGCGATCAGGTTTTTGGGGAGCGACAACACGACTGCTCCCTTCGATCGACTACTTCTCGGAAGGTTCTGCACTGCGAACATCGTCCTGCATCGACTAAGATCGACTACATCGAACATATTCAAGAACAATAGTTCTTGGGAATGGATCTTTCAGCGCCTCCGGCGCAGGATCTTCTGCTGGGTACGTTCCTGACTTTCTGTTCAGTTTGTTCATCGCCATCACCTTGTTGAGAAATTTATATATTAAATTAATTAGAAAACTGCCTAGATTCTTAACATACCTAGCTAGCTCCTGATGAAGCAGCACCCAAGCAACGCATGTGTTCTCGCGCCGGCCGCTGCTCCCGGTTTCTGTACGTGCCCTCATCAGTCCACTTCATTCCACGCCACCATCGATCGTCTCGCAGTCGCAAGTGCCCTGATCCCTGGCCGCTTCCCCTTCCCTTCCATGCTGCTTGTTGCTTTCGTTCGTCTGCACGAAGCGCTATTTCACTGCTACTGCTAGCTCCTGCACGAAGCGCTAGTCCTGCTTGCACAATAATGCATGCCTGCCTCGGTCCCTCCTGCCGCTGCCGCGAGCACACACCGCACCACCAGTCCAGTCCACCACCACCGCGTCCGCGTGCATGCATGCATGCGCTTGTCCCCACTCGATTGAATGCCTCCTCTTCCCTGCATGCACATCCCTACGATGTAACCGGTCACGTACGTCGCCTCTCTCATCCTGTCGACCATTGAAGGAGTTCGGTCCGGTCACTTGACTGATGCCGAAGCTGACCGGTCTTGCTCTTTCGCCGTCGGGCAAAGCGTGGGAGACCTTTTGGCAAAAGGGCGCGGTGAAGAAATGAACATTGCTGGATGACCCTTTCAGGGAGACTCTTGGCAAAAATAGGTGCATCTTGTGCAGTTCAGTAGTATAGTACTATATGGAACAAAATATTGCACGGTGCAGTGCAGATACAGCCATAATCAGGTGCAATGGTCAGTTGCCTAGAAATACAAACAGGAATATCGGAAAAGAAATACGGAGTACAAAGAAGGAACAAAATGCAGTACAGAATCGAGTTTTGGTTGCGCCCGATCTGGTTCCCGTAGCCGCCTGGAGCACATACCTTTGCCCAGACTGTCCCCCCACCCCCCCCCCCCCCCCCCCCCCCAACTGTTTCCAGTCAAAAGAGAGGAAAAGGAAGCATGGCATGGCAACATCGTGGCCGGCCAACAGTTTGTTCAACATGCATGCACGCTGATGGCAGCCGGCCTGGTGGCCCCTACCTCATGTGTTTCTTTCAACAGAACACACTAGCACTGAGTTCGAGGTCGTGCACGCCTCAAGACATGATAGGCAACGGCGTACGTACCTTCAGAAATCATTGCCCATCAGCCAAGTGCGAGCCGGCCGCAAGGAGAGGAGCAAAGCGAGCACATAGCGAAACATGCTAATGATTGTAGTAACAGGTTCTCATGCTACTACTCCCACAACACCTACTACTCGAGCCACCTGTGGGTCCCTGCAAAGTCGCTGAAATTGTTGCAGGACGTGCGCAAGCTGGTCGGGATTACACCTGGGACCAACACGCAATGGGTGGCTAAAACAGAGATCGACAGGGCATCTGAAATGAAACCGATACTTTTTTGTAGGCAATGAAGATTTGTAGGCACCCTGATGATCGATCTTCAGATGACCACGCGCGTGCAAGCTGCATGTTCAAAGCTTTCTTTCTGCCGCCGGGCACGTCGTTCCTCATTGGTCAAAAAGGGCACAGGTGTTAACATGAATGCAGGTTCTCATGATCGAGGACGATGGACCATGCATGCATATCGAGCGCATCTGCTGCGAACACTATGATGATCGTGATGATTGTGGTTCTTTGCCTGCCTTGCAAGCTTCACAGTTTCCCACTGTGCGTTGCACGTGAACAATATGTCACCATCTGTGCTCTGTTTCTCTCTGTACTTAAATATCATCGGCATGCAGAGGCACCCTTATACTACTACGTACTCCACTAGGAGTACGTATGAAGAAAGGAAGACATGTACAGTACATGATTCTTTTCTTTTTTTTTTTTGCGAGGGACATGATTCTTTTCTTTGACTCAGTGCCGACATTAGTAGAGACCATACCAGGGACTGAAAAACGTACAGGCGAACTCGTGTATCTGTTGAGCTCATTATAATCATTAGTTACATGTATGGAATGACAATCTATATACTTCACTACCTAATGAGCTCACAGCCCCTCTCTATAGGAAAAAAAAAGAAAGAGAAGAAAATAAAAGAAATGCTAAAAAGTACAGAAAGTGGCATTGAAAATTCAATCGAGGAAGAATAGGAGCTGAAGTCAAATATACCTTAGCTCCTAAAAAAGGATGATGATCGAAGGGAAGATATTACAACACGACACAATTACCATAAAAGAATTGTGCCTACTTAAATCTGAAGATCGTAGCATCCGCCTTCTGAAGCTCCACTATGGACATGTCGCTAACTCGCTATATGCAGATTTATATTCACCTTTCGTTTTGAGTTGAGCAATCTTCTGCGGGACAGAATAGACTGCTTCGTTCAAACACTCGGGGGGCTAGATTCCTCCTGCGGGTACGCATTACACACCACCATTTAGCCCGCCTTTAAAAAAACTAATAATAAGATGAATATAATTTCCTCTTTTAAATAGTAAGGAATACGATAGTTAAAAACGGAAAGATATTTAAGATCATTCCTCTGCATTGCTGATACTTTGCGATTGCTAGCTGTCTTTTAAGTGAAGAGCCTTTTAAGTTTTTTATTTTATTTTATTTTTGCGAATAAAGAGTCTTTTAAGTTAACAGATGCAATCAGCAATTGCCGAAATTTGTTAAGTGACAAGAGTCTTTTAAGTTTTAATAGTCAACTATCTACCTTTTTTACCTACAAAATAATTTCTCTTATGTTTTGTTGCAAATAGAGCATTTCTGGTTTTGGCAATTGCCAGCTGGTTATTAGGAGTCAAAGTCAAAAGCTTTCATAACCAAGTGAAAGAGGGTTTCCTGTCTTACAGTCAATGAGAAAGCATATTGAGTTCTCCATCAGACACTTATCAGGTTTTCTTTCAGTTACTGGTTGAACATTAACAGCCAGATGCTGCAGGGTCATACTTAAGACTATACTTTAATCGGTAGAATTACGAAATATTTGGTATCCTTACTGCACTTACATCTTTATGTCGCTTTTTGTTTGATGACAACGCACTGGGAAGCCCCGATGCTTTCACTCTTCAAAAAGTTACGGGCACTTAAGAGTGGCTTGTTCAGGCCATCTGTTACTGATGGTTGTGCAGGCTGCTCACATATATGCAATTTTATGACATAATCTGCATTTGGCTTCTCAAACTCGTTCCCATTGCTATTTACTTTTTCCCTGAGGCAAGATGCAAGGATCGTCAGTGAAAGAGAAACCAACAGGCAATAAGTCATCTACACAGGAGGAAACTCTCCATTTGTTGAACTTTGTTATATCCTCTAAAAAAGGAGAAGAATAAACTAAAAACAGTTAGCTATTGCTCCATTGAAATGGGGGAAATTATCCTTTAAAACAATTCCGACAAAAACCTTGGTAAGGAAGCATACTGCCGCAGCTGTGGGCCAGTATTTTCGCCATTCGCAGCACCTTCTTCAAGATGAGCGAATTGCCTCTTGAAACGATCCAACCCACTGTCAATCGTACATTCACTGCTATTAGCAACATCCACTAAACCAATCACAATGTGGTTGGATATTTCTTTTTTGAACATTCATGAGGTTGATTAAAAGAAGTGTAATAATTTTGTTGCATAATTTTACTCGGGTATACCTTGACAACAGGCAGAAATACTCTATCATGATCGATAATGCAGAATTTCGTTTCATTTCAATATACAGTGCATGAAAACAACAAATGCTCACATCATTTTGAACTGGTCATGTTTAACAGAAGACACTTCAATAGAAATTAAACATTAGCTTTGAAAAGTTTAACATGCTGATCTATAATGTAAATATTCAATAGAGCATCGTAAAATAAACATCACGACAGTACAATTGTCGTGTTCGTAGAGTATGTTTGTATTGTTCTGCAATTATAAGAGTGAGAATCAACACCAACCTTTTTATTTTTACATATATAACATGTCAGAGTTTCCCTAAGTACAGTCATGTCACCATGAAAAGATGTTGAAGTTCAGAGAAGAGATTCCGAAGAAAAACTAAGAAAGAAGGAATAATTTGCTGGCTAAACTACTACACAAAGCAAACTTTACTGGCAAAGTGAAACTTTTAGACAAATAACAAACGATTATGCTCAAACACGTGATTACTTTTTGCTTCTTGTGGCTTGCAATCCTAGCAACCATGTCAGAATAAATAGACTCATGCAATTTTCAAGTAGAGTACTGAATGTAACAAGAGGAAATGCACACTCACCTGGGGTACACAAAGTTTGCCTTATCCCCTCCACAAAGATACTCCTGCAACATCTGAGGATGGTACTCTAAAATCTAAAGAGATAAATTAGGAATTAGTAAACATATTACCATAATCATCACAACAGAGTTGGCCAACAATACCTCTCTGTATATTAATTCCCGGACATCATCTCTGGCCAGCTTCCTTCTTTCAAACTCAAACTCAAGTTTCGAGATGGGTTGTGTTACGGGTTCACTTTCAGAATTTACTAATCTAGTGAAGTATGGATCTGTCAAGGCCTTGAATTACATTAATATTTAATATCAGCATTGAGCATAAAAAATAGTACAACATCTTGAAATATCACCAGTCCTGACTTTGCATTACCTCTGCAGCAGTTGGTCGATCCTTTGGATCAAAAGCAAGCAGACGCTCAAGTAAACGAAGTGCCATTGGGTCTGTACCAGGAAACTTCTGGGTAAATGGAATCCGAGGCTTTTTTCTCATGTTACCCAAGTATCGTCGAGCTTTTTCATTTCGAATCTGCAAAGAATGATAAGGAAGATTGCTTAATAGATCAACAGATATACACTCCCACCACTGGACCTAACGCAACAACTTATATTTTTAACAAATAGCAAACACTGAAACAACTAGTACAGTAAGCAATGCTAACTAAGGGTAACTAAATTTAACAAAAACTGGTTAAATAAAACCTATCATACTGTATAGTAATAACATTTGTACCAAAAATTTTCATTTTCGCTTAGTAAATCTGGTTCGTCTAACATTTGGGACCAAAATGGATGCTTCTGTACCATTTTTCAGAATTGGAGATTTTTCCCATAAACATACAAGGATGTGTGTCTTCAGAAATCAAGCTACTGTCGATTCTATGGTCCAAGTCAAATGCCCTAACTGACAACAAAACTATTATAAGGACACATATTTAAAATTGGAATTCACAAAAACTACTGAATAGCGAAGTCCATAATTCCCACATTGTCTGTTCAATTGCTCCACATTGTGGAACATGTGCACTATCCGTGGAACAAAAATCATGTATCATCGAAGAATGCACATAATACTAGTATAGGTAATTCGGTATCATATAATAGTACCTCAATTAGTTAATTAATATGATTGTGCACTGATAACAAGCTTCAGAAACAATACATTCAGAATGAAAACTGAATATAAACATTGGAGCTATTGAACAGACAATCTGTAGCATCACAACTATTCCAAGAATGTTTGTCTCAAAAAAAAAAAAATTCCAAGAATGCTTCAAGGTAACCTGTTATAATAGGTAACCCATTATAGCCTAAGCAAGCACTTAAACCTTTACAGTGATGAAAGTCAAACCAAAACACGTGTTTTAAATACACTGCAAAGTGCAAACACACATATCAAATTAATTATCCAGTTTTCAAGACATTCTCAGTATTGAACTGAGTAGTTCTGAAACTTCACACACAGCCTTTGGTACAACTTCAGTGAACATAATGCAAAAGGTTATCCTAGAGTTATGTTAATTGTTACGGCTGAAAATTTGTCCACATACAAGGAATAATGACTAGATAGAAGTGTGCATATGAAAATTGAATGGGAGACAAGGCTCCAACTCCTCGAGCCTGCAACTGACTCTTAATTAAAAAAGGGGAAGTGAACTAACCCTGGAAATTGTTTCTGCTGAAGGAGTACCAAGAAGATCAGTCATGAGATCTAACTGATGTACTACGTTCTTGCCAGGAAACAGAGGCTTCCCTGTAAGCATTTCAGCAAATATACATCCTATGCTCCAAATATCAATTGCAGGAGTATACTGTAACATCAAATGTTAACATTCAAGAATGAATTTTGTGTAAGCTGCGACAAACAAACATGTACACGGAAGTCTTCAATTTGTTCGGTGAACTCGATTACATTCAGATAGAGGAGGTCTTGAATGAATAATGTTTCTATAGTTTGGGCTGAAGTTCATTCATGTTTTGTCACGATGAGAAACTTGCCTGACCTTTGAAAAGAAGGAGCCACATAATTCCGGAGCCCGATACCACCTTGTTGCTACATAATCCTATCATGAAAAGGCACAGAACAACTGTAACTGACAGGCAACATATATACCCAGAGCTTTACTAGAATTATTGTTGGTTACCGTCCAGAATATCGCTGAAGGTGTATCACTGAAGGACACCCGAGCAAGGCCGAAATCGCAAATCTTGACCTTGCAATCTCCATTGGCAAGAATGTTCCTGGGCTTGAGGTCCCGGTGGAAGACGTTGGCGGCGTGGATGTACTTCATGCCCCTGAGAAGCTGGTAGAGGAAGAACTGGTGGTGCTCTGGGGTGAGATCGTCGTTGGCATTGATGACCTGGTGGAGATCGGACTCCATGAGCTCGAACACGACGTAGATGTCGCGGAACTCGCGGCGGGAGGGCGGGAGCATGATGTGCTTGATCTGGACGATGTCCGGGTGGCGCAGAAGGCGGAGCAGCTTGATCTCGCGGAGGATGCGGGTGGCATCGGAGATGTGCTCGAAGACGTCGTTGATCTTCTTGATGGCGACGCGCTCGCCGGTGCGGGTGTCGACGGCGGCGGCGACCACGCCGTAGCTGCCCTTGCCGACCACCTCGGTGACCTCGTACCGGCTCGCCTCGCCGTAGTCCGTGAAGAACGGCGCCTCCCCGGAGCCCTCCTGGACACGTGACGACGGGGCCGAACCCATCAATCCACACGCCGGGGATCCGGATACGCAATCATCAATCAATCGAACCACAATGAATCGCAACCGGAGGTATCAAAGCCTGCCCACACCTCCTTCTCATCCATGGCGCCGCCCTCCGTGCCCACCGGAGCCGAACCGCTACCACTCCGCGACGCGCGCTCTCGTCCACATCGCCCACGCGCGCGGCAAAACAGCGCCGCTGCCCGGTAGTGGCGGTTGGTGGGTGGTGGTGGAGGTGAGAGAGGAGGAAGATGAGTTGGGGCGGGGACAGTTGTACGTACGGCGGGAGAAAGTTTGCGGGGCAGTGGACGCCCGATCACCGCGGGCGCAAGGGCCGCGGCCTGGCAAGGCGGGAGGGGTGAGTGCGTGTCGTGTGTGCGTGACTGCCTGTGCGGCCGAGAAAGATGTCTGGAAACAAACAGTGAATTCTCAATTTCTGATGTCAGGTGCGTTTAGAATTCCCATCCAGATCACTCGACTCTCAAATCGTTTATTTGAGTCAACGATCTATTTAAGTAGCTTAACGCGGGTCTATACCAAATTTCACCAATTTGAGAGTTGAGTGACCTAAATGGAAATCCTTAAAAGTTAACAGACCCCAATGCATTTCACTCTTTGAAAAAAAAAAACAACGCATGCTCATTATCACACATTATCAAACAGGTAGCAGTGTTTCAAGCTTATATCAAAGATAAATAGCTTAAATCTAAATATGATGAGGTTGAAAAAACTAGGTGAGCCGTGGTCGAGTAGGCGGGCGGGTTCGAGCGTGGACAGGAGGGGCGGTTTGATCATCTAACGGCAAGGGCAAATGTGAACTGGAGAGTCTGAGACGATTGATGGTTTGTGAAGTGGTGAGAGGAGGCTGAGAAAATGTGTTTGTTACAACAGTTGAGGGGATTAGGCTTGGCCCCGCTATATTGCAAGCATTTTTCGCTGGGCGTTCAGATAGCACTGTTTTGCAGAAGAGCACAAATTATAAGTTTTTTCAGATCCCTCTCTAATCGGATGAGGCTCCCTAACGTGAAGTGAGAGGGACATACTCACTGGCATATGGGCCATCCGTTGCTACGACCCACATGTAAGTGACATTGTCCTTCATACTTCAACGTCAGAGGAACCAGTTCCTCTCTAATTCCTCTACATCATAGATACATACTAGGCAAAATAACTGATAAAAACGCAGTTTACAAGTTTAGCACTTAAGGTTTCCCAAAAACAAAAAAAAAGGTTTAGCACTTAAGGTTTCAGAACAAAAAGAATCTATTTAGCCGACTCCAGTCGCTTCCATCGCTCCCCCACAAGCAGGTATCATCTACACTAGTGGAGTGCGGCGCGCCTTCGCGCGCCGGTTGCAGAATGAGACGCGGGATTTTAAAACGGTGGCACAAATAAGCTGTAGCAATAAAAAAAGATAGGGAATAGCCGATGTGGCAGACATAGCTCATTATTTTTGCATACGCGGCAGACAATCCGTTGCTGGTAAACACATACCTAGGTAATAAGAGCGGTACAATAAACGAAGCATTAGGATAGTTCTGTTTTCCTAACACAAAACATACTGCTGGTATATACATTATTTCCTAACAGCAAGGTATGTGCAACTGATATTTCTAAATCCAAGTGACGTCCATTGCTAAAAAACAGAATAATTCATTACATTGTTCGAGCTGTAGAGCAACCTAAACTAACACAATGACAACATATTACATACAGATAGAGTGATAATCATGAATCCAATAGAGATGAAGTCAGGGAAAGAGTGATATCATGTTAATACGATTGCTCACCAAATGAGCATTTGAGTTAGCAGTCACATAGAACTCCAGTTATTCTTTCCAAAATGTACATCCTTCGTGCTCCCTAGGAGATAAGATACAAGAGAGACAAATCCAAATGAAAGAGCTGACCCATTAGAAAAACAACTAACCTGGATGCAAAGTTCACCTGAGAAGATCATTCCATTGTATTGCACTACAAAAACATATAATATTATCTTATTTCTAGCATGTAAGTAGAAGATCTAAAAATTTTCATAAACAAGATAGCAAAGATATCTATGTATGACAGGCAAATACATTTAATTAGTAGTGCAGTAAAGCTTTGAAAATTATATAGCATTTTTTTTACTCAGCTATGAACTGGAGTTTCAATTTTTTCCCTTATGAGGTCAAATATTTTATATTGGCAGAACCTGTAACAATAATCTGAGCACTTGTAACAATAATGCTGGTCCTCAGTTGATTATTGAGATTTCAACTCAATAAGCAATATTTCTTACGCTGCAGTATAAGGAAGTGCAAAAATATTCAGTCAAAGATATTCTTATACAGTCACAAGCAAGGGAACTTCTTTAAGTTATATGCAATCTGAACTCAGTTGCTACATATCTATCTCTGGGCATAGACAATCCATAAACATAAAAAACTACAGGCTACCGCTGTCATTTTTGAGGGTCTAAACTGACATAAAGAATCCACTCAACTGTTCGTCAAATATCTCTACTGGAAGAAATTCAACTAAATTAATACTCTCTACCGTTTTCCAATGATACTCGGCAACTTTTTTGCATGTGAATTTGATCATTTGTAGGAACAGTAACTATGGATGTGATTGGAGAACTCGACGTTGACGATCCGGCTTCAAATCAACCCGATTCGAACCCTGCAACCGCTACACCACTGCTCCGTTGGTTATCAACCAAGCACAACTTGATTGACCTCGCCGATAAGGCTTTTCCTGCAGACGAATCGAGAACGCAAGCAAGAAAGTGTAAACACGCAATCTGAAATTGCAAATATGAATTTGAAGCGAATCACAAGAGAGGTTCAAACACTCGATTCGAAAGGACTAATCGACACAGTCGAGGAGAGTAAGAACAGGGGCCCTGGATCAATGTATAAGGACTTGTCGCCACAGATACAACGATGAACTCAAGTTTCTCGAAGGAAAACTCAACTAAACAAAACCCAAGTCTAAACGGCGGCGGCTGCCCTGTTTATGAAGGAACAGGGGCGTCCTAGGGTTGAGGCGACCAGGGGGGGCGCCCTCAACTTGGCCAAAGGCCCGACAAGATACACGGCCCGAGAGACGGCCCAAAAAGGTGACGCAGCACCTTGTCATGATCACACAGCGTGATCCACGAACCTTCTGGAGCTTGGACCAGAACCAAAACGACGGCGTCGTCGTCCCCTTTCCAACGCCTCCTTATACGCCTTGTTTCGACGTCGTATGATGGAGATATAGCCGAAATCGTGCGGGGGTGTCGGCTGAATCCGAACCGAACCTGGCAGCTGAGTTGGAGACGACTTGTAACTTGGTGATGAGGCCGGCTTGTGCGTGTCCAGCGTGGTGATGTCCTCATCATCCTCCCCTTCTTGAATTGGAGTCGTCCTCGACTCCTTCCGATCAGCAGGCCGCTGCAAAATGTTAGTGACAGCAGGACGCAATATGCAAGACATATGGTTATCATAAACACGAACATCTTGACTAAGCATAGTATAACAAGGAGCATCTAGATTATCACAAAGCGCAACCTCAGCAGAATTTTTTGGCAATAAAAGTTCTTCCTTTTAACTTAATCTCATCTGATGTAACATCTAAGCAAGCTTCATTTGTAGCAGGGTTATTCATATCATGTTCAGCCTTTTTGTTAAAATGAGTCCTAATATCAGCAGGTGATAAAGGAAGCAAAGTAACTTTTTTATCCTTATGCATAAAAGTGTATGTATTAGTTCTACCATGGTGTGCAGCATCTGTATCAAATTCCCATGGACGGCCTAATAAAAGTGAACATGCTTGCATAGGTACAACATCAAAATCAGCATAGTCGCGGTAAGAACCAACCGAAAAATGAATACGGGCTGATGAAGTTACCTTAGCCTTACCACTATTGTTCAACCATTGTAGGTAGTACGAATGGCGGAGTGGACATGTGGTCAAGCCAAGCTTCTTGACCAAATCGGAACTCACCAAGTTGTTACAACTCCCCGTATCAATGATGGTGAGAACACGGTGATCGTTGACAAGAGCAAACATGTGGAACAAATTCTTGCGTTGGATCTTGTCTTCTTCGCGTTCCTCCTGAGAGGTCAAAGCGCGCTGCACAAGAAGGCTAGGAAAACCCGCCGATGCAGCATTGGAGTCAATGTGCACACTTTCGTCGTCGTCTGAATCTGCAGCAAGGTTAGTTGCAAGAGCCAAATCATCTTCAACATCACTAGCACTTACATATCCATTGCCATCAGGTGCAGCGATGAAAGCGCGAGTACTTGGACAATCCTTCATGACATGCCCCATACCCTTGCAGCGGTGGCACACAATATTGGTCGATCTACTTAAAAAACCCTTTTCATACCTCTTGTTTTGTTGGGCCTGCACAGTAGACACCTTACTTACCTCAGAAGTGGGCGCTGAAGCAGGTGGTGTTGCTGAAGGCTTAGCAACAACAGGCGCCTTCGGCTTCTCAATTTCAGAACGCTGCTGAAACGTTCGCCCAGTATTGGACCTGAAAGAAGAATGATCTTGGCGACGTCCCTGTACTTCTCTTTCTGCCTTAAGAGCAAGATGACACAATTGGGAAAAACGAGTCCAATCTTTATAGTCAAGAATATTCTGTATATCACGATTCAAACCACCAAAGAATCTAGCACTACTTTCATCATCATCCTCACGAATACCACAACGTGCTAGTCCTATAAGCAATTCCTGATAATATTCCTCTACACTTTTATCACCTTGTTTTAAAGTTTGCAACTTCAAACGTAAATCACGTTGGTAATAAGGAGGAACAAAACGAGACTTCATACGCTGTTTTAAAACAGTCCAAGTTTGAGGCACAGCAGCAGCATTACCAGCAGTGCAAATATCATTCCACCAAAACAGAGCAAAGCTAGTAAATTCACTTGTAGCAAGTCTAACTCTATGATCAGCAGGAACCAAATGAGAATTAAACTTTTGTTCTACAGCAAGTTCCCAATTCAAATACTCCTCAGGATCAGCACTACCCGCAAAAGGAATCATGGAAAATTTAGGTTTAGCAAAATCATTGTTACCACGATTACCTCCCATACCGACACGATTGTGTTCGAGGCGGCGGACGTCACGATCATCATCCACAGGTGGAGGTTGTTGCTCAAGATGTTCAACTCGGGTCACCAGTCCGTTGAGGAGGCCCATCATCTCATCAAACCTCGCAGTCATGAACTTGCGCTGGTCTGGAGCAAACTTTTGAAGCTCAGCCTTGGAGACACATTCGTTGAAGTCCGTGGGGGTCTCCTCGGCCGCTGGCGCTGACATGGTTAGAAGACAGCAGAAGACAACACAAGAGTATTATCCCTATCAACTAACACAAATGGTGGTGAGGGTGGAATGCAAAATCTCAAGCGGCTTACCACCGTCTTGCAAGTGTTCTTACCAAATCCAACAGGACGGTACAATCAGTTGCTGAGCTGGGTGTAACAGTTGCAAGGACAAGAACCTGTGCTGACAGAAATATATATGGAGCTTTGGGACAGGCACAATATGTAGCAAGGATTAGCAAAATACGAATGTAGATTAGCAAAGTTCAATAAGTGTCCAAAGTACAAGTCACAATTGCTGGCTAAGACGTGTCCTAGGCGTAGCACAACAAGATGGAACCAATGACAATGGATGAACTCACAGAATAAGCAAAACAGCACCCAAAAGCCTCCTGTTTTGTCACAATGCTTCAAATTTTTCTTTTTTCTTTGCTGTTATTTTTTTTGATATTTTTCTCTTAACCAGAAGCACAAAAGTAGGAACACCACAAAGTATCAGCTCAAACAGAGTTAAGGTGCGGCCTACAGAAAATTGAGAAGGTTCTCCAAAAACCTAAAATCTCAAAAATCAATTTTTTTCTTTATTTTCCCGAATTTTTTTGACCTTGATTCCGAACCCCAACAGGCCTATTGCCAGTTGATTTTGGCGTTTCGGAGTCAGCAAACTGCTGTAAAAAATTGAGCCAAAACGGAGTTCCGAGCGAAAAGTTATGCCCGTTTTACCGAGGGTATGTCAAGTTATGGTTTCGGAGAGGCACAACTCGGCAGACAAGGCGACGGCGGCTAGGGCAAAGCTTCCCTGAACCACGGCACAGATCACAGCTAGGGCAAAGTATCCCTGGTACAAGCAGCAGCAAAGGATTTGCAATATGAATCAAGGGGGGGCTGCGATGCAAAGCGATGAACACAAGGCGGCTTGCAACCTATCTAGGGCTTGCACGGCGAGAGTTCACGCAAGGCGGCTGGCGAGGGCAAGTCGAGTAATGTGTGGCACGACTTGTAATCTGGGGAAAGGTGGATAGGATAGCGGCGGAAACACAGCAACGGGGCGAATTGAACTACGACGCGAACACACTAACCTAACCAGCAACAAGACTCGACCACGAACACAAACTCAACAAAGCGAATCTGAAACGAAATTGCAAAGGCTAAAAGAGGTTCTAGGACTGGGGATTTTTTTTTGTAGGCTTTTTGTGGACTCTAGGTATATGACTCAAAACGAATCGAAGGGAAAAACAAAGGTAATACCTCACGGGAAACCTGAAATCTGATACCACTTGATGAGGACTAGGCCCGATCTTCCGAGAGGTAGAGGTAAACTCGATAATTGGAGAACTCGACGTTGACGATCCGGCTTCAAATCAACCCGATTCGAACCCTGCAACCGCTACACCACTGCTCCGTTGGTTATCAACCAAGCACAACTTGATTGACCTCGCCGATAAGGCTTTTCCTGCAGACGAATCGAGAACGCAAGCAAGAAAGTGTAAACACGCAATCTGAAATTGCAAATATGAATTTGAAGCGAATCACAAGAGAGGTTCAAACACTCGATTTGAAAGGACTAATCGACACAGTCGAGGAGAGTAAGAACAGGGGCCCTGGATCAATGTATAAGGACTTGTCGCCACAGATACAACGATGAACTCAAGTTTCTCGAAGGAAAACTCAACTAAACAAAACCCAAGTCTAAACGGCGGCGGCTGCCCTGTTTATGAAGGAACAGGGGCGTTCTAGGGTTGAGGCGACCAGGGGGGGGCGCCCTCAACTTGGCCAAAGGCCCGACAAGATACACGGCCCGAGAGACGGCCCAAAAAGGTGACGCAGCACCTTGTCATGATCACACAGCGTGATCCACGAACCTTCTGGAGCTTGGACCAGAACCAAAACGACGGCGTCGTCGTCCCCTTTCCAACGCCTCCTTATACGCCTTGTTTCGACGTCGTATGATGGAGATATAGCCGAAATCGTGCGGGGGTGTCGGCTGAATCCGAACCGAACGTGGCAGCTGAGTTGGAGACGACTTGTAACTTGGTGATGAGGCCGGCTTGTGCGTGTCCAGCGTGGTGATGTCCTCATCAGGATGCCAAATACTTAGTGCAACTTGAAGAAATCAAACAAACGTGCATGCCTGAAAATATTGAGGACCTTATTACTTCTTTTTACCGGTGGCTCCTGCTATGTTCCCTTTTTCGAAACTTCAATACCTATCCTATTTTTGGTGTGCAATAGATATTACTGAGTGATCCTGATCCATCAGCATGTAGTTTGAAATATCAAGGTCTCCCAGAACTTGCAGTGTTAAAGGAAATTTATTCCACATAATTATACAGCTATTTCTCAACTACTTAATTATTGCAGTGAATTATCTGCACCATATCAGATGGCTCCTCTCATGAATGCACCACAGACTCAGCTATGAACTGGAGTTTCAATTTTTTCCCTTATGAGGTCAAATATTTTATATTGGCAGAACCTGTAACAATAATCTGAGCACTTGTAACAATAATGCTGGTCCTCAGTTGATTATTGAGATTTCAACTCAATAAGCAATATTTCTTACGCTGCAGTATAAGAAAGTGCAAAAATATTCAGTCAAAGATATTCTTATACAGTCACAACACGCAAAAAGATCAGGTCTGTCTCTAGGGGAGACATGTAACAAATCAGGATGTGTATTCTTGAGCATAGTGATATCTAAAGAAGGGCCTATGAAATAGTCATGTTATATGATAAGTGTTGCTAAAGAAGTGTAGAGTGCAAGCTTAAAGTAGGTACATTATATGTTATAAAAAAGACGACTGTGGGCAACGGGGGAGCGTAAACATTATATGTTGTGAACTTGCAAATGTGGAAGACAGCAGATATGTGAATGTACTGGATAATTCAGAGAAGCTAACAGGGAAAAAAAATAAGAAAATTGATTTGTATTCTGACTTTATGATATCAATCCATAATGACATAGCACCAAAAAAAGCAGCTGTTGGAAATTACATTACCCCAAAAGCCAAAAATTGCCGCATAGAGTTAAGTGCCATATATTTTACAGAAACTAAACCTGTGTACACATTAAACTAAAATTTCGCAGCAGCCAACAACAATATCCCAGTCTTTGCCAACGTCTGCTCAATTCCTTGTTATCAACAGCTTTGAACAAGGCTGTTTATAGCACGATAAACAGCTGGCATACTGAAGCATGAGAAACCTGAGCAAATAACTCAGGGAGAGGTTCGCTGGATGAATTAAATTTTGTTTGAAAGAGCTGCTCCTTGGATCGACATATCAGACTTTCCAAGGCATAACAACAGATCCTCTTTTTCTTGTGATCCATGAAATCAATGGTCAGGAGAAAACAGCTGTGCAAGCATTCTTAGACAGGCTGTTCATATATGAAGGCACAAATACTGTCTGGCTGATCCATGGGTTGGTCGACCGATCATCACCTCCTTCCTCGTCTCTGGGTGTTCTTTGGCTTAGTTTGATCGAGATCTACTCATGCACCACTGAACTAAAAAAAAACACAACGTTTAGTAACTCACTCGAGGGAAACAATAAACAGAAAACATTGGCACAAACACGTATCATGTAAAGAATGGCTATGGTGGGAAAATAAGATCCGAATCCATAGGACATGTAATTCCTGTTACTTCACTTCTTGATTTACATGGTTAGTTCTATACTATTTGTAAAATCTTTAAGCATGGTACTATAATTGATGCATATAGGCTCACAAGCCTTAGTTGTTTGCTTCACATGCATCCAGGAGGTTTTTCTTGAGGCAATGTACCCAGAAGGTTTTAGTGCTAGGCTAAGGTGAAAAAACCAGTTTGTATCGGTATACAACCTTGCGTGGAGCTCACTGCATACTACTGGATCACTTAAGCTTTGAACAAGGCTGGTTATAACACTTTAGGGTGCGTTTGGAAGAGGGGATTAGAGTTGATGTAGTCATAAACGTTGCCGAGAAGTCCTGAAAAGGCTGAGATAGGTCGCCTCTTCCAAACAGGTCAACCTAGCACAATTAAGTTTCAGAATATTATTTCTGAATGTCCTTAGTATATAAAATGTTTTGACTTTCCTCATTCCAGCAAAAAAAGATTATATCCACCTACTTTCTCAAGCGCAACCATTGAAACATAGAGTCACTGTCATTATAGGACAGGTGGCCAAGAGTTTAGCTAGGAAAGCTAAAGGAATCATACCAAAGACAGAGTGAAAGGACTGTTGTACCAGAATTCAATTGCCTTTTGAGACATATATGTATATATAAATTTTTGCAAAAAAGAAATATATGTATATAAAAAAAATCAGTAAACCTTGTTTGCAGGAAGAGTATTACCTTTTCCAGGCATGCTGTCCTCATGATTCTTTAAATTTCCAGAAGCACTCTAGTTATTCCAATAATAAGCTCTATAATTTGGCAAGTTAAGGTCAGAGACAAGACGCTCCAGTGTCCTAATGTTACTTTCCTTCAAGGAAGCATAAGCTGCAACTATAAAGCTCTGCGAACAGAGGGTGGAGTACAGTGGTACGCAAGAGCATCAAAATGTGGCAATCAGATAATGAAATGTATAAAAGGACAAAACATACAAAAGGCAATCCAGAACTTTCAATATCTTTTCTTTGGTATGTATGGGGGGTCAGTGAGAATGCAAAACAAACTACAAGATTCCTCACAACGTTTTTTCTGTACATAGAGAATCCCATTAAAGCATTAAAATCTCTACTAATGCGAAGCATGCGTTCTCCACGGTTTACTTACAACTCAACAAGATAAAGTTCAGTTTGTCAGTAAAAAGAAGAAAATTCAATCCAGGCTGATAAATATTTGCATTGATAATCATCTTGAAATATCCAACCATGACATCCCCTGTCATCACATTTACATGGGATATAAAACAAGGAAGCTCAATGTCACGGCACAACATTTTGGGATCAAGAAAGAGTTAACCCGGTAGTAACAAAAGTTGCTGCCATAAACCTTATTTTTGTTGCCATTGACCTGCCATTGTGCAAGCGCATTTCTTGTTACAACTAACAGAGCTGAACAAAGAGAGTCACAGGACTTTCAAAGAGAAAATCAAGCAGCCTGATGACTGTCCCTTGATGAAAAAAACTATTGCTACAATGGAGCTCCTGGCATGTTATTTAAAAATACATGAGCATGATCGAATCATCAAAACCATAGCCCCGATTATGGTGCAACCAGTGTTAATTGACCAATAAGAACAGTTGCAGTTATTTCAGTAGAGTATATTTAGAAGACCAATAAACTGGATAAATTTATATTTTTGGGGGTGAACACAGTAGGGAAAATCCATACTGTGGTAGTTATAATATATAAATGATCAGAGTACAAATCTAATGTAAACCGAGTCTCATATTTGGTCCCCGTATGAGATGAGGTGATGTATGGGGACCGTATTTTCTTTCTGATACAAAGAAGCGCAGCTCTCCTGCATTTTCGAAAAGAAAAGGGTACAAATCTCCATAGATGAAAGCAGTTCCAGAACTATTCCACCAGAAACAAAACAAATTGGATAAATGTGCTAATAGAACGACAAATGATCCTATCTTATTATGGTTTTCTTGAAACAAAGACATTTTCCCTAGGATTGGAAATCTGTGAGTGATTGCTACTTCTAAAATAGATATTTCTATAAGCAACCCTCTGTCATTCATATTTTTAGTAGACTCTACATTTTTTTTAAAAAAAAATCTTACCAACAGCTTGAGAAGGGATAAGATGCGAGTAGCAAAAAACATGAGCCAGCCAACGGCTCAAATAAGGGATAGAAACTAACATGCATCTTGCATTTTGCTAAAAGTCTCTTCATTTGAGAAAGATGACTGCCATAGGACAACGAACTGACAAAACAAAGAGAACATAAATTGAGGGAAATATACATACGGAAACATAGATCAGAAGCAGCACACATTACCGCATTCAACTGTTTAGGATGTCTGTCCTTCAGTTCAGAGAGCTATTGTGAGCATGTCAAATATAATAACTCTGATGTATATTGGCTCACCTACTCTGCAAGCTGGACATCGCAGGGATCATGGTGTTGAGGCTCATCTGAAGATCAGTTGTCCTGAAGCAACAAGGACCCACCACTCATTTCACCCAAAGCCTCCCATCTCGATGGATAATTCAGGACCTCCAACAGAGCAGCAGACAGGCATGTTCGGACAAAGAACAAATGATTTAGGCATTAGTTTGTATGAAACAACAGGTTTACCTTACACCTTAAGAAGTTACCCTAATTTCATCATGATCATTGATTCGGCAGCAATAAAGAGCACATCCAAAAGCGCAGCTACTACGTTGGGTGCCTCTTCGTATGATCTGAACAAAACTGCAGGGGAATAATATTTGATGAAAGATGATGAGTTGAGCAAAAAGCCAGATTGATGTAACCACTAAATATGGCATACGAAAAATAGAAGTGGGAACCATAACATTTTTTATAATCTTATTATTTCTCACACCGACCATAATTTTTTTTAATTTCCAAGACTCCCGGTACACTTCTTCGACTGGACCAGAATAAACCAGTCCGAAACAGGTTCCATCATAATTCTTAACTTGTGACTTAAGGACATACTTCGCTAGCAGCATCACACAAATTCAGTAGGAAGTATATAAAAGAAAGTAATATACAAACTTAATTAGCAATGAATGCTCAGCAAACAAGCACCAACAACTGATATATAAGATATAGGCATGGCACATAGGAAAATAATAATAATAATAATAATAATAATAATCATTACATCGGTTTTTCGTTCTCGAAGCGACAACAATTACATGAAAAGAATATTCTACAGAGGTTATGGAGCCTGAAACTAAAGTATATTAATTGATAGCATGGGCACAGAGTAACAAGATTTGTAAGCATGACTAATGCATATATCTTACAGAAACTAAAATTCAGCATTTTGCAGTGTGTGTTTCACTAACTTAACTATCCTGTGTAATGAAGTATTACTCGTCGGGAACAACAACCAAATTCAACAATCAGTACAACATCAATTGACTGATTGTTTTGATCACTAAGATAAACTGAACCAATTTGATTCTGGTAGCCAAGTGAACTTAGCAGGTAAAAGAACACTGAGTGGTTGCTTGCATCACTGAAAGTTCTCGCTCGCATAATCTTTCATTGGAGCACAGAAATCTACCTCACCGTTTTTATCATCCAAGAAAACCAAAAGCATCAGGCATCATTATCAGACAAAATGAGCATAGGATCCATGAAACTGGGTTCATGCAGTACTTAGGAAAAAATAGGGGAAAAGGGGCAAGTATGCACCATGATTATAGTTGAGGAAATGGGTAGGAAGAAAAATTGGCGAGAGGAGAATGGATCATACGAACAAGCAGGAAAGGAGAGGTCCTGAATACTAACCCACAGCGAGGACGACCTCTCATCTTCTCCGGCGATGCATCCCTCGAAGCACGCCAATACGCGCGGCCACACTTCAAAGCCGGACTGGCAACGCTGCTGCGCCTCTGTCGCCGCGCTGGCACACGCCCCTGCGCCGGCAAGCCGCCGCGTGCTGACGTACGCCGCTCCGATCGTTGGTTGGCCGAGCAGCGGCATGACAAAGGCTGTGAGGCAGAACCAAAAACAAAGATTAAAAACCTGGCGATCCCATCCCCAAAACGAAACTGGTGAAACAAAGATCGGACTGGATAGGTACATCAAACAAGAAGTTTTTTTTTTTTGAAAGGCCTACATCAAACAAGAAGTAAACCTAATCTCTCCGAATCAAACAAAAGAACCCCAAAAACATGCTGAGCGCACCACATCTAGCCACGCAAACCGAGCAAAAATATGAACGAACAACTCAACATAACGAACAATAAAAAAAGTGAAGGAAGAAAATCGTCCAATCTTCGCCATCGGAGGAACCGAGCAAAAGAACCCAACAAAGAACAAACAGGAAGGCAACGGAGCCAACGAGGTGAGGAGAAAGGAAGTGGAGGAGGCGCCGGCCCAGATATCATCAAGCAGCAAGGCAGATCGACGCAGACGAAGAAGCAACACCGGCGACGGGTCACCAGCGGACGGATCCAAGCACCGGCGAATCCAAGACATGGACGAAGCAAAACCAAATCCAAGCAGCGAACCCCACGAGAACACGAAGGAGAAGACGGGTAGGGAGGAATGGAGGCTACGAACCAGAGGAATGGGAAGGCACGCACCAAGGGCGACGGATCGGCGAGCGCGCGTGACGAAGGCGAAGACCGGCGGAGACGAAGCGAGTCAGGGGCGAAAAGGCGAGGAAGGAGCGGAGACGGGCTCAACCACCGCCATAACTCCGCAGGACGCGTAGGAGCGACGAAACGGCGCGCGGCACGTGGGAGCACAGGAAACACCGAGAACGGGAAGCTACCACGCCAAGGAGCGACGTACAAGCGGCGACGGCGCACCGGGCAACGATTCTACCCGGCGGCGCACTCGCGCGCCGATCCGGATCGAACGGGGAGACGAAAAACTACCGACGTGGACACTGGGTGCGCGCCGGGCAGACGGCTCGAGTAGAGGAGAAAATTCTTTCTTTTTGTGCAACCGTGAGTGTCTGTTTTGGTTGCACAAGCACAATTTCAACGCACCTTCATCTTGATGAGAGCTCCTCAAGCCATGTCATATTCCTTAGCGACCAAGCAGGACCTTACCATTTGGGAGAGGTTAAAGCGCGTCTGTACGCGCGATAGGTGAACGCGCGTCCCGTCTCAGCAGTTGCCATGTGTCCTCAATCAAACCAGAAGCTAACACGTGTCCATGTTCAGTGGAGAAAAGAGCAGGCTACACTCACAATGCGGGCGTTGCCCTCAGGTGACGTTATCGCATTAATTACCCAATCTAAAAACTTTAAAATGTCATAACTCTCACATACGATGTCTGTTTTTTATTTCGTTTTCACCATTGCATTCTACGTGACAAGACGAACAAAACTAGATCCCACTTGGATACGTTCTAAACTTTTTATATATATTTTATAATACCACATAAGTTGCTACTAGGTCTATAACATAAATTGCTACCTTTGTAACCTTGAAAAATTATAGCAATTTGTGTGGTAAGAATAGTAGTAACTTATGTTATAAGCATGCTAATAATTTTAAAAGTATACTAGGTACATGAACTTTTTATGACTTGAATCTGATAGTAACTTCTGTTGTTATGGTAGTGGCCACTTATATGAGTACCAATTTGTATAAGAATTTAGCATATATATAATTTGCTATCATAAAAATATAATTTTGTTACATATAATGGATAAGTTTGTATTACATAACATATTAAAAGTGATGTTGCTAGATACCGCAATATGTTGAACAAAATTTTACATGTAAGTTACTATAAAAATATTAAACTAAACTCGTCACTAATCTATGTCATAGTAAATTTCAAAAGAAATCATTATAGCTCGTTCAGATGGCAACTCTAGTTGACATATGAGTAGCAACTTAGACATACAAATACTGCAATAATATTTACTTGTACATCAAATTTTGTATAGTAACTTATGTTTAATTATAGTAGTAACTTACATTAGTCAAAAAAAAATTTAAAACATATGTAAGTGGGATCTAGTTTTATTCGTCTTCTCATTTAAAACATAATGGTGAAAACGGAATCGAAAACGGACATCATTTATAAGAGATAAATCATTTTAAAGTTCGTAACAAGACTAACTAATATGATGGCGTCATAGGACAGCAGAGGCATGTGAGTGAGCTGAGGCACGGGAATGATTCGGGAGGTCGTGCTTACGCGCGTACAGTCATTGTACAGTCGCTCCTTAGTCTCACTCGTGTGAAAACATAGCAGAAGACATGGACCAAATCATGCGCGTAGGGGACGCGCGCTCGCGCTGGAGCGCGTACGGCTGCGCGATAGACTTATCGTTACCATTTCTTTGGGAAGCATGGCGTCACAACCAACTTGCTCCGACTGCAGCTTAAACAATGGACCTGAAGGCGTGACCATGTCTTCTTTTCAACGGATCGAGGCTAACCAACGCCTGCGATTCGCGAAGTCAACCGAACTGCGTGTTGAGACCAACAACGAAAGCGTCGGAGAAGGAACAGCCATCACCAACATGGCAAGCTAGGCAGGATGTTCTAGTCTACCTGCTACTGTAGTTCGCTGACGGAAACACCAACCAAGCAAGGAAGGGCAAATCTGCCGTGCCATGAGCAAGCTGGCGCGATCGGACTCCGAGAAGAGAGCTCCGCGGACGCCGAAGCCGCCGCCCAGGCGTTCCAAGTCGATCGGTCCTGCGCCGCCGACAAACAACCCGTTGGCCGGTCCGCCACGACCGCCAGGTGGTCCGCCGCCTCCCCCTGGTCGTGCTCTGCCGCGCCCGCCAGCTGGCCCGCCGCCTCCCCCTACGGGTGCTCTGCCACGCCCGCCTGGTCCGCCGCCGCCTGGTGCACCGCCACGCGCTGCCGGGACGCCGCCGCCGCCTCTGGGCAATCCTGCCAAGGGCCGTGTGCCCATGGGCGGCGACAGGATGCGCCGGGCGCCGGAGATCGTGGAGTTCTACCAGTCCCTGATGAAGCGCGGCGAGGCCAAGCAGACGGGCTCCCGGGGTCCCAAGGCGTCCGGCGGGTCCAAGGCCGCGAGGAGATCGGCGAGATCACCAAGAACTCCCCCCACCTCGTGGCCGTGAGTGCGACGATCAAATCTCTCTCTTCCTTCAGGAATCAAATGCTGCAGAATTGTCAATCCATACACGATGCTGCAGGTGCAAGCTGATGTCGAGACCCAAGGGGACTTCGTCCGGACCCTGGCCGCCGAGGTCCGGGAGGCGACCTTCGCCAGCATCGAGGACGTGGTCGCGTTCGAGACGTGGCTGGACGAGGAGCTCTCCTTCTTGGTGAGTGGCGATCGATTGATTGATTTCTGGTGGGAACATAACATGCGATGCGTTACAAGCTTCCGATGATCAGCCATGAGAGAAATGCAGGTAGATGAGCAAGCAGTCCTCAAGCACTTCGACTGGCCGGAGAAGCGAGCGGACGCGTTACGGGACGCCGCCGCCAGGTACCAGTCGCTCCTGCAGCTGGAGAAGCAGATCGCGTCGTTCGTCGACGACCGCACGCTTCACCGTGACGCGGCGCTCGGAAAGATGTTCTCCCTCTTTGAAAAGTACTGTATGTCTTCCTCATGCATGGTTGAGATGGAGCAGAACTCCGATCGACCACATTCCAGTTGCACTGAGCCAGGTTCCTCTGTTTTCCTTTGCAGAACAGAGAAGAGCGTGTTCAGGTTCTTGCAAGAACGCGATAATGCCGACACCAAGATCAATCTTTTATCGCGGTACAAGGAGCAGGACATTCCACTAGGCTGGTTGTCAGACACGGGTCTAATTGTCAAGGTGCGTCGTATTACACTCTTTGTATACTCCCTTAAACGGCACTACAAAAAGTGCTTGAGCTGCATTGCATCCGCATCTCAATTCTCGCCTTTTCGTGATGGTATGACCATGTGGCAGGTCAAGATGGCATGCGTTAGCCTAGCAAAACAGTACATGATGAGGGTGGTGTCCGAGCTCGATGCTCTGAGTGGCAACGGTACAGGGCAGAGCAGGGAAACCGCTCTTTTCAAGCGTCTGAAGGAGCAGAACAGGGAAGTCTTGCTCCATCAAGGCGTCAGGTTCGCGTTCCGGGTTCATCAGGTACGAATGCTGACTCGATTTCCTTTTTTATCCTCACCCAGCACAAAAACTTCAGATGCATGGTTTTAAGAGATGTTTGAGCATAAATTGTAAAGCAGCAATGTTTTCAATAGTCGGCTTCATTTCAGTTTGCAGGCGGATTCACTTCGGAGAGCCTAGCTGCTTTTGATGAGCTAAGAAGACGGCACCCTGATGGAACGAAGTAACAACCTGTGCAAATTACCACAGTTTGAATTGATACAAGAGAAGCTGTGTAAATAGTCCAAGAAATGACATCACTTGATACAAGACGAAAATGGAAGTACATATTCTGCTCCGTCTCAGTAGTATCTGCCTCTTTGCATCACTAATGCTCTTTTTTTTCCATTTAATTTTAGAATGGTTTTCATCACTGATGATAATGCTTTGTACAAAAGGGGAAAAAAAAAGCATACTAGTTTGGTTTGATTTGACCAATACAAGACAAACATTGTAATTTGTACAACTTGCCTGTTTGAGGTCATGTGATGCAGGAGCAAAAGAATGGAAATACATCATCTTCTGCTTCATTTCGGTTTTCGTTGACTCTTTCCCATTACCGATGATTTCATCTGTGATGATGCTTTGCACGTGTTGGTAATCCGCTGTCCCAATGCCATTTTCCACAGTTGTACTGTGCTCAGCGGCGCCACATGTCCACACGCGTGCCACCTGCCACGCGACGCTGCGGCCGCTGCCACGCGTCGCTCCGGGCCGCCGCAGATAACCATAACCCGCCATCAGCCAGCGGCCAAATTCTCCCCTTCCACCTCCTCGCCTCGTCTCGCCATGGCAGACCGGCCGCCGCCCAGCCCGCGTTCCGCCGCACTGCCCCGTCGCGGCCAGGCCCACCAAGCGCCGACGGACCACCCGTCCCGCGTCACCAGCTCCACCACCCAGCAGCTCCTCGGCTTCCTGGCGCTGGCCGTCATCCTGACCGCGCTCCTCGTCCTCGCGGGCGTCACGCTCACGGGCGCGCTCGCGGCGCTCGTGGTGCTCAGCCCGCTCGTGCTCCTCACGCTCCCGCTGTGGGCGCCCGTGGCGGTGGTGGTCCTCCTGACGGGCGCCGCCTCGCTGCTCGCGTGCTGCGCCGGCGCGGCCGCGGCCGCTGCGGGCACGTGGGCGTACCGCTACTTCACGGGGCGCCACCCGGTCGGGGCGCGCCGGGCGGCGGCGGAGCCCGTGGCGGGGGGCGGCTACTCCCGGCAGGGCGCGGTCGCTGACGTGGCGAGCCAAGTGAGGGGGTACTACGACGCCTACGCGCGCGAGTACGGCGCGTTCCCGCGGCCGCACGGCGGACGGGTGAAGGACGCCGCGCCCGGGGCTTAGTAGGCCGCGGTGGCTGAGGGATTGATTGTTTGGGTCCTGCTGTTCTCTTTGTGTGCGTGCGTGTTTATACGTCGTTCGTTTTAGCAGCAGTGTGTTTTAGCTGGAGGAAGCTTGATGAGCCGGGTTACACGGGCGTGCTCTGAATGACGATGTATGTAGCGTGAGTGTGGGCATCAGCTTCGAATTATTCGAACCAACTCGCACTTTTCAGATGGAAAAACAAATAAAGTTCGAATAACTTTGATCCTGTTTGTTGACTGGCCTTGCCATTCGTGGTAACATCCGTTGATAGCAGGGGTCACTCAAGGCGACTCGTGCCACATCTTAGCGTGACTATAGCAACGAAAGCGGAAGGGGAGGTACGGCTACCACTAGTACGCATGCGTCCAAAACGTGAGCGACAAATAGTTGAACTACTTCCCATCTACTACCGGATCTTTTGGAAACGGATTCATCTACCAAAATCGTACGCGATACAGACAGGGATCAGTGATCAACTTCACTAGGAATACTAACACCATTTGTTTGTTCCAATGTAGAAAAGAACAAGATGGGTACGATCACACAAGACAAGCAGATACAGAGATGGTCACGCACATATTCTAGAACAGCTGAATAGGATAATAGCATACCAAAATCAATTAAGAAAACTTTGTCATCCATCTGTACTCTCGCGTAGTTCGTGAGTGGAAACTGGCAAGTTTTTGACATCCTTATGCGCGATCCATGTAGCCGATCCCGAGCTCGGAAGAACGGACGGGGCTCATCAGCGGCGGTGTCCGCGGCGGCGTGCGCGGCTGCCACAGCCGCTGCCCCTCGCAGTCGTAGTGTATGGCGCCCGTGAACTCCAGCGGCTGGCACTTGCGGCCCAGCAATATCGCCCGCCGCCACACGCACGGCTCGTCGCCGTCCAGGAGGTCGCCGCCCTTGCCGTCGTCTCGCGCGCGCTTCTTCCGGTCGCCGATCCTTCTGGGCTTCACCTTCCTCAGCGCCTTGGGCTTCACGAAGGGGCTGTCGCTGAGGACGACGTCGCGGTGCCCGGCGCCGCAGGAGAAGAACGGCCGTCTGGCCATGAAAGCAGAGCACGTGATGCTCATCGCCCTCCGGCGGCGTGGCATCAGCGGCCGGGCGAGGCTGGAGAGGAAGGACATGGCATTGAACATGGCTGGGCTTGGTGTGCAAATGTGCAAGTGCAACAGAGGAGTCAGTGCTCTTTGCTTGCTGGATCAGTGCGGGGTGGCGATTTGGGACGGCTTTTAAAAGCGGAGCTGCTGCATGCGTAGCCGCATAGTTGGCAGGTGGTTCGGTGGACCGTTTAACACCTGACATGATGAAATTCGGCAACGGCATTTGAAAATGGGTTGGCTAACAAACCAGTCGATGTTTCAGGTTTCATAATTATTAGCGCAACTAATTGCTAATTACACGGTACCGATTCTTGTTGCTAAACATTTTGAGAATCAGAGTGTCTGTACTGTTCTGTGGGAGAAGGAACAATTATTTGGTGAAATAAAGTCATGTTCAGCTATTTTTATGGCAAGAGGCCACATTTTGCAGATATATTTTAACTCAGAAAAAGGAGAAAGAAAAAGAAAGGTAAACGGCAAAACCTTGAACATTGGGAATATAGGGCCGCCATAAAATGCAATTGGTGGAAACTGTTTGGACCTGAGGAAGTTAGTAATATCTCTATGGAATTCCCTGATGAAAGGAAAGTTAGTGAGGAGGACAATGAGCTACTCACAAAAACTTTCACATTGGAGGAATTAAAAGAAGTTGTATTTGGCATGGAGCATAACAAAGCCCCTGGTCCAGATGGCTTCCCTATAGAATTTTATCAGGTGTTTTGGGATGAAATCAAAAATGATTTAATGGCCATGGTAGAAGATTTCCATTTAGGGGTGTTACCCATTGAAAGACTGAACTATGGAGACATCTCACTGCTACCCAAGACCAAGGATGCAGATGTCATTCAGAAATTCAGACCCATTTGTTTACTGAATGTTAGCTATAAAATTATAACAAAGTTGTTAACAAACAGGTTAGGATTGGTGATTGATAAACTAGTTTCCAGAAATCAAACTGCTTTCATTAAAAATAGGTATATTATGGAGGGGATCCTGGTCCTACATGAAACCTTACATGAGGTTCATAGAAAGAAACAAGATGGCTTTCTTTTAAAAATAGATTTTGAAAAAGCTTATGACAAAGTAAATTGGAATTTTCTGTTTAAGATTTTGAACAGTAAGGGTTTTGATCATAAGTGGTGTGACTGGATTATGAAAGTAGTGAAAGGTGGTAAGGTAGCCATTAAAGTCAATGACCAGTTGGGACCTTACTTTACCACATATAAGAGACTCCGACAAGGAGATCCCCTTTCTCCTTTACTTTTTAATTTAGCAGCTGATGCACTTACAGTTTTAATAGAAAGAGCTCAGGAAAATAGCCACATTAAAGGGTTGGTGCCACATCTGGTGGAGGGGGGGGGGGGGGGGGGGGGGTCAATTCTGCAATATGCAGATGACACCATCTTCCTCTCCCAAAATGACCCAACATGTGCCAGAAACCTAAAATTCATTTTGTGTCTTTTTGAGCAAATGTCGGGTCTAAAAATAAATTTCCACAAATCTGAAATTTTTTGCCTAGGGGAGGCTGTTCATAATAAAGAACTTTTTGAGGAAATTTTCACATGCAAAGGAGGTGATTTACCTTTACACTACCTTGGCTTACCAGTAGACAGTAGACGTTTGAGAAATTCTGATTGGAAAGGAGCAGAAAATAAGATGGAAAACAAACTTGGTTGCTGGCAAGGAAAATATTCTTCCATCGGAGGTAGATTAAGTTTGTTGAAATCAAGCCTATCCAATATCCCTTTATACATGATTTCTTTTTACAGACTTCCCATTGGAGTTAGGAAAAGAATGGACTTTTATAGGGCTAGACTCCTATGGCAATCTGACCAAGGTGTGAAAAAATATCATCTAGTTAGCTGGCCTGAGGTTTGTCAACCTCTGGACCAGGGGGGTTTAGGAGTCCTAGACCTTGATTGCATGAACATCAGTTTACTTGGTAAGTGGCTGTGGAAATTGGAGAATGAAGAGGGTATGTGGCAGCAAATTCTTAGAAATAAGTACCTGAAAAATAAGCCTCTGAGACATGTTAAAGTCAAACCAGGGGACTCCCATTTTTGGCAGGGCTTGATGGAGATTAAGGATAAATACTTGGATTTCTGTAAAAAGGTAGTGAATAATGGTGAGGGAACAAGTTTTTGGTATGATCACTGGGCTGGGAGTGAGTCGTTCGCTTCTAAATATCCTAGATTAATTAGTATAGTGTCTGACAAGAACATGACTGTAGCACAAGTTTTTGACAAAGGATTGAATAGAATTAGGTTTAGGAGAACCTTATATGGGGAGACCCTCACACAATGGCAAGAAATTGCATTGATTTGTGAAGGAGTTTCCCTGAATGAGGATTTTGACATAAGCCAGTGGAAAATCAATACTAATAAATGCTTTACAGTGCATTCCTTCTATTTGATTCAGAAACTTCAGCAAATTAAATTCCCTCATAGATTTATTTGGAAGATTAATTTACCATTGAAGATCAAAGTTTTTTTGTGGTTAATGATCAAGAAAAAGGTTCTCACAAAGGATAACCTGAGCAAAAGGGGGTGGAAAGGAGATGGTCAATGCTGCTTCTGTGGCAGTAATGAATCAATTGATCACCTCTTCTTCAAATGCCCGCTAGCCAAGTTCCTGTGGGAAACTATAACCTGGACTTTTGATTTGAAGCACACACCTACTAGTATAGAGGACGTGATCTGCAGATGGTACCAGGAAGCAAAGCTTAGGAATAGGAAATTGCTGATTGTCGGGATTGCAGCAGTAGTTTGGAGTATTTGGAAATCCAGGAATAACAACTGTTTTCGTAACATCTTGCCTGCTGACCCCACTTCGGTAATGTATCAAATATGCTCATGGGTTGAATTTTGGTCTTTGTTGCAGACAGGCGAGGACAGGGACCGATTGCTGCTAGGAGCTAGAAGGCTGAAGGAGGTGATCAGGGACTTCGCCAACGTAGCCAGAAGCTGGGCGCCGATGAGGTGTTGATTGCAGGCCAATGAAAAGATGTCTGTGTTACTGATCGTTGCATGGTTCATTAGATATGTGGCTGAGCCTCGATGGACTGCTTACAGCTTTAAGTCGTAGTTGTGTCTTCTTGATGCTAGGCCCTGACTGGCTTCCCCAGTTGCAGGTGAATGCTAGCTGGTTGTAGTTGAGCTTGTAGGGTGATCTCGGAGATGGCGGGATGATGGACTTTTCATCATCCCGTGGTCTTTCGAAAAATTCAGTTCGCATCGGATGCTTTGTAATGCTATGAACGGTTTTTCTAATAAAAACCGAGGGCGAGCCCTCTTATCTAAAAAAAAATAAATAAAATGCAATTGGATTTTTTTGGATTTTTAGAATTTTCCCACAAAAGAAGAGCTGAGAAATGAGTTCAACATTGGGAGCCCCACCTAGAAATGTCACCAACATCAATCGAAATAAATAGGGCCTTGCCTTGAACATGGTTTTTGAACTTGCTAAAATGTTCCATTCCTGCAAATCCTAGACATTTGGTTTAGATTACTTTTTTTTTACGAAAGAGGAAATATATTAATATTTGAAACAGATTTACATCTCCTATTACAATCAAGATCTTGCAGAAACAAGAACCTACACACCAGGGTTTGCTACTATTCATCTTCTTCCTCAGTTTAAACCAAAAAAATCCTTCGCCACCACTCCATGAATCAGCAATTCCTCCACCGAAAGCAAAGGGGACAAACTTTGAAAAAGCCGTAACGGGCACCATCTTGAAACTATGTCCAAAACGGATTGAACACGAACTAATATTCGATCTGAAAGTACTTCGGCCCGTCGCCTTGCTTCAAGCCATGGAAGGACAGATAATCTTCATCGCATCCGACACGCACACCAGCGAACAGGAGTAGAAGAACAAAGGAGACCAATCGAACCATCGAGGAACGAAGAACCTTAAACCTACCAAACCAGACTCGGACCCAAACACTGAACCAACCTAGGACTCCGCCTAGACCTAATCCTACTAGCCCTGCGTCTCGGCCATACCTGACCTCCACGCCATGGAGTAAGAGTCGGAGTACCTTATTCATCGTCGGCGACGTCGCCTCCACTTTGTCATCGCCGACTTGACACCAAATCCTCCAATTCTTCTGGACGGGAAAGTCGACGCTGTCGACGACACCACCTTCTCCACCCAACCCACCGCCTTGGAGGAACCCTAACGCTAGCCATGGGAGAGGAGGGACGACCCCATCGCTCCATGGCAGGAAACTCACCCCGGATGCGCGGGAGGCCCGCTCCCCCCACCTACCAGCGCCGGAGAGGCCGCCGGAGGGGAGGGGAGCCGCCCTCGAGTCTCCGGCGGCTGGGTCGCTCGCGTCGCCTTCTCTTTCTTTTCTTCCCCGGCCGATGTGTTGTTCAGAGAAAGGCGATCCATTTGGTTTAGATTACTATGAAGCTCTTGTAAAATTTCTGCGTCGATACATCCTAAGAGTTGGACGGGACATTATGAACTTTTTCTAGCGATTTAAGATAAGAAAACAATTATTGCAATAATCCTGAATTGCACAGAATCATTGCTTAGACTTTAATTTTTTTTTTGAAAGGTTAGGCTTCCAGTTTTTGTGTGTTGTTTAGTATCTAATTCCCATCATCACTGATCCGGCGGCATCCTCTCTGCTACCTTGTCTCTTCTGCTCATTCTTTGCCAAGAATCAAGATTACGTGACCATCACTCTAACCACATCACCAAATGTTGTCCTCCCTTTTTTAAGTTTTACTGAGGGTAAAAATAAACATTAGAAACAAAATTTGTGGACAAGTAAATCCGAATGAAAAGAAAAACGAAAAGTAAAAGGCCAATGAAATAATTAAAGTGGATTTTTCTGAGCATCACTACGGGTGCTGGTTGTATCTGGGCAGCTCGTCTGTTAGATGGACTTGGGGTGCGTTCGGCGCATGGGATCTAAATTTTAGAGGGTTTTTGCAACGAATATTTTAATTACAAATAAAGTTTAATTACAAAACTAATTTCAGGACTCTGCTCGAATTTGCGAGATGAATCTAATGAAGGTAATTAAGACGTAATTAGAATATGGTTACTGTAGCATCACTGTAGCAAAATATAGATTAATTAGGCTCATTAGATTCGTCTCGCGATTTAGAGGAGGGGTTGTGACATAGGTTTTGTCATTAAATTAATAGGTTTTGTCATTAAATTAATAAAAATAGTTAAATAGTAAGATTCTCTTTGATGTGATGAGTGCTAAAAATTATAAGGATGCGCCGAACGCAGCCTTGGTTGCTGAGGCGGCGCTCGCTAGGAAACTACTTATGCATAAAATAGTAGTAGACCATACCATCACTGAAACAAGATCTGATTCTGCTTCCTGCGCTCCAAAAATAAAAAAGAGCACAGGTTTTGAAGCAAACTTAAGAACGAGGGGAATTTGTGCACAGAAGCGGAGCACCTCACCAAACTCACAAAGGCATCGCGTGGTCCAACAAGTTTATGACACGTTGCCCAACTGCTTTTGTCGACGAGCGGAACTATTCAGAAGGGTCAAGAGAGCGAGGGAGGATTGGGAAGCACCTCCCTTCTACGGCACTCCCACCTTCTTCCGTTGTCATCTACTGGGCATTCTAGCAACAGTGATGGCCATGGCGTCTCTGCAGCTGTCCCCAATCCCTCTGCTTCCGGCGAGAAACGGCTTTCTGGGAAGAAGGCCGCGAATGGCTGCAGTTAGCTGCAAATACAACCAGGTATGTAGTATTTTAGCTCCCTAAGGTCTAAAATGAATCTCTTATTACCACTTTACTGCCCATGGATTCGCTTTGGAATTGTATCCACACTCAAGAGCAGTTCTACCATGAATCAATTGTGCTCTATAGCTTCTATTTCAGCCAAGAAACTCCGAAATCATGGGTTTATTTAGCATGGGCGAGGATAGGTAAATAGATTAAGAGATCGAGTTCATCAAACCCAAGAAATTTCGAAATGAGATCTGTTTAGTGTACCTGAGTGAGCTGAAGCGTACTACCTGATGAGTAAACTTCAGCTTGATTTTGAGCCTAGAAAGAGGGCGCCAGTCGCCCTTCAGCTGGGGATCGAGTCGTTGGTTTTGCGTGCGCGAGTCGAATATGCGAGAAAACCAATGTCTGTCAGCACTCAGCAGGCAAATCCTGATAATTTTCTGCATCAAATGAATTCGCTGTTCTAATTATTTGGTATTTTTAGCTTGACCTCTTCGATAGATCAAGAGATATGGAATCTTAGTTGCGAAGTCTGGACTCTGTTAAACTACGAGTAAAGTTGTGAACTCTGCAGCTACCCTTCATTCAGGGATCGCTGTTCTGCTGAATGCACTTCTCACGGGAAGTCTGGGAAAGCACGGGCTGCTTTCAGTTCTGTATTTCCGTTGCTTGGTGCTTGCTGTTTCGCTTCTGGTATTTGACGCGTCCACTTGTAAAATCCGTGAATTGGTCGGTCTAAGCTTGGATGTTTTGTTGATGAACTGATTCCCTTGATACAATGAACTGCACCACTCTGATCTTGCATCTATAGTACATAAAGATTTATTGTCTAATCTTAGAGTATAAAAACTGACTTTTGTACATGTGTCGTGTGTGGTAGATTCTTGTAGCGTAATTCAATTTTCTCTGTCTGATTGATGCAGCCGACTAGTGTCCAAGGAACAAGGCTCAGAAACCACATAACCCGCAGAGACACCCTGTCGTTCATGTCATCTGCCGTGTTGGCAGCATTCCTAGTGGCCGGTCCAGCCGAAGCTAGGACTTCGAGGCTGGAGAACAAGAAGAAAGCCATGGAGAAGCTGGAGAAGATCCGAGAGAAGGCATTGGGCCCAAGGGGAAAGAATGGAGAAGGTGGCAAGGAGAAGCCGCCGGCGAATTTGCTGGTCCCTCCTCCAGTGGTCGAGGTGTCCTTGTGAAAGGCAAACTGTCGACTCGCCTTTATGTTGATGGCAATGCTAATCTGAATTTCTGTCTTGTTGGAACCATTTTTGTGACTCCTGTATGATGATATGATGGTGCCAACTGGGAACTTAGGATATTTTAGTAGTTATTATTATTTGCCCACTAGATCGATGATTAATTTCAAAGTTTCAAACACCAACTATTAACACCAACTCTTGACAGAAAAATTCGGTTGTCGAGATAAATACCTTGAATTCAAGAAATACTATTTCCATACATAAATAAATAACATCAGCTGTCCTAAATGTCATAAGTTTAATAATGGGGGTGTGCAGAAAATAAAGGGAGACTTATAAAACCTGATACAGTACACATGGGATGAACATAATTTGCACAACAAATGCATTTTTTGGAGGAAAAGAAGTACACATGGGATGAACATAGAAATGCATCTTTGGGAGGAAAAGAATGTTTTCATAGTAGCGCAGTTGCTGCCTCGCTTACAAGCAGTGAATCGCCGCTGAGTAGTTTGATACAACAGTTGAAGCATGTTATTTCTGGAGCCGAGAATCACACACTCACAATTGCTTCATCCCTAAGAGCATGTAAGAGAACATATCAACCTCGTACGGGCAGGAGTCGCGCTCCAGCATGCTGTCCAGGCCAATCAGCAGAGGACCATCACCTGTCCCGTCGTTGGCCCGGGGGAAGACTCTGCCGCTCTTCCACTTGCGGAACAACGAGCGCTCCACGCCGTTCAGCCATCGAAAGCTGGAGCCCATAGGCCGTGGAATATCCGTGTTCTGGATGCAATGCAACAGGTTCCAGGTGGATCTGTCGCCCGTTTTCTGACGCACCCACACGTCAATCCCGGCGCGTACCTGAACGATCAGGCTCAACAATGCATGTGAACCTTGTGCGCCGTCCGTCGGAGGCGACGCCGCGAGGCACATCATGTCCACCGATTGGGACCAGCATGACTTCTCCGGCTTCACGAGCGACGTGTCACGCGGCCGCTCCTTGTCGCCGCGCCAGCGCCACGTGAGGATGCGGGGACCCCCTTCCGTGCTGCACAGCCAGTGCACGCTGTCACCGAGGACGACGGGCCCGCGGCGCCCGGAGTCTGTGAACTCGCAGCGGCGGCGGATGCGGCATTCCACGACGGGGCCCCAGCCGCCGTCCTCCGAAGAGAAGATCTGCACGTAGAGGGCCCTGGGATTGTCCTCCGTGAGCTGCGCGACGAGCAGCTTGAACGCCGACGGGGCGAGCGGGTCCACGTCGAGCACGGCGTGGGACGTGTCGTACACGTCGTGGGGCGGGAGCACCCAGCCCTCCCCCGTGGTGGGGTTGCGCACGGACAGCTCGACGGGGTACAAGCCGTGGCGCTCGACGAGGTGCTCCCTCTCGGTCACGCGGCACTGCCGCCGGAGCACCAGCAGGGAACGGCCAGAGGCCACCGGCAGGTAAGGGCCGTAGTGACAAGCGCCGGCGCCGGCGCCGTCGTCGCCGCCAGACGCAGCAGGCGGCAGCTCGGCCTCTGAAGGGGGTTGCCACGCGCCGTCGGCAGCGGGCACGAACGCCATCGGATGACGCGGGTCACCGGTTTTATGGTAGAGGCCGACAAGGAGGGACGGGATGAACGTACCGTCTCGGCCATCGCGGAGGAGGAAATAGCGGAGGCGGCGGAGGAAGGGCTTGTTGAGGATGATGCGGCGAAGAGGCTTGGAGGTGGCGGCGCAGCGGATGACGTCGGCGACGGTGGAGCAGCGCGCGACGATCTCGAGAACGAGATCGTCGGGGAGCACCTGCGGCGCCGATCCATCAGCCGCCACCGTCTTCATTCGGTTACGCCGGAGGGCCATCTGTACGCCAATGAACAATGACAAATACTACGTACTGAGATGATGGACAGGGGTGGATGGATCTCGCCTCGCGCACGCCCCCCGCTTATATGCGGTGACGAAGGTTTAGCAACAGGAGGCGGGAGCACGAGACACATGCGGAAAGGAATCGGACGTGAACGTGATCCCCGTTCCGTGCGAACGAGGAGGGGGCCGCCGTTGTTTGCCCCGCTCCGATCACGCGCCCCGCGGAGCGTATTTGGAACTATTTGAAATCGCAACTGACACGCGCGTCTCCTAATAACTGTAGATTGGAATCGAAATTAACGGGTGTGTTCATATCTCCAGCATGGGCACCCCCATGATTTTCGCGTGTGACGGTGTGATGCCATTTCATCGTTGGACGCATATAGACTCGGCTGAATTTTTTTCCGTCTTATTAATTATAGTAATATTTTATTATGAGAGAGAGGGTTGGATTTTTTTTTCTCCAATTTTGCTCATTTATTACTGCGGATTTAGTTGAGGATTTCAAATTTTGGATGACTTTGTTGGGCATGGACTAAAACAAACTCGGGCTTTTTTTTTTTTGACACCATAACCCGCTCATTTATTCATGATTTGGTTCAGCAAGATCGCGAACCGATAAAAATGTGACAAACTCTGGGAGGGGATCATGCCAGACAAATGACTGACCCGGGTCCCATGTAAGCGAAGAGCGAGCTAGTTCGTGAGCACACGAATTACATGATCTATAGCAATGTTTAATTTGAACTGAAGCAAAATGCAGTCTAATAAAGAAGCGAGCTTCCCTGAAGAGAGCGCCACCCGGAGCTTGATCGTATTCATCTGTAGTCAACGCCGTCACAAGTAGGGACGAATCAGTTTCAATAATGAAGTTCATCATCCCTACATCACTCACTGCCTCCAGTGCTGCAAGACACGCCTGGGCTTCTGCACTAAGGGCATCATGGACGGCACTGAGATTACCTCCACCAGCTAGAACTGGTTTCCCCCCATCATCTCTCACTATAAATCCCCAAGCACCTTTTTTCATTTCCCCGATGAAGGCACCGTCAATGTTGATTTTCAGCAACTCAGCCGGAGGTGGTGACCATCTTTGCATTGGCCTGACCTGTCTGCTCGGTTTTTCTTCTTTCTTCTGCTCAGCCACCATCTTCAGGGTTTTGTGTAATACCCCATCGACTGACAGAGCTCCCTCTCCAGCATTCACTTTATTTCTAGCATTCCACCAGCACCACAGGAACATGATTGCTATTTGTTTAACCTCCCCTTGCAGCTGCATGATATGTCGAACAAATTTCTCTGCATTCTCCATTTCACACAGTTTCAGACGAACCTGCTCCATGTTCAGTCCTCTCCAGCATTTCTTTACCATTTTACACTTGAGAAACAGGTGGCCACCATCCTCATTCAGCCTCCAGCACATAGGACACCTCGTATCAGTGTCCATTCCTCTTCTCTCAATGCTCATATGCAATGGAAGACTATTATGTGACAATCTCCAAATGAACTGTCTAACTTTGGGCTGACAGTCCAATTTCCAGATATCATCCCATCTGAATTCAGTGTTTAGTGCTGCACTGTTGGAGCTCTCACCTGCCTGCTTCTTTGCCTGTCTACCCTTCTTGTCATCTAGAACATGATATGCAGATTTGACAGAGAAGGTTCCTTTTGTATCAAAGTGCCGGGCAATACAGTCCTCCATATCTGGTCTAGTTGGGATTGCAAGAATATTCTTTGCATCCTCCTCCCAAAATATCGCTTCCACTAGTTCTTTATCCCACTTACCAGTAGATGGATCAATTAGCTCAGAGACTCTAGTCAGGACAATTTGCCCTCGCGGTGTGCATGGGACTCTCATAACACCAGCTGGTATCCATGGATCGAGCCATATATTAATCTGCTCGCCATTACCCACTCTCCAGATAAGTCCTTCCTTGAGAGAAGCAATACCTCGCAAGATGCTGCGCCATGAATATGAAATACCTGGCCCTTCTTTTGCCTCCAGCAGATTCCCATCAGGAAAGTATTTAGCACGCAAAACTTGAGCACACAGAGACTCTGGATTCATCAGCAAACGCCATCCTTGTCTCGCTAACATGGCCAGATTAAAAAGATGCAAATCTCTGAATCCCAAACCACCCTTCTTTTTCCTTCTGCACATCACATCCCACGCAAGCCAGTGCACCTTCCTGTCGCTGTCTTGCTGAGCCCACCAATATCGATTGATCATGGTACTTATCTCATCGCATAAAGTTTTAGTAAGATCAAAGCAAGACATTGCATAAGTAGGAACAGCCTGAGCTACAGCTTTAATAAGAATCTCTTTTCCTGCTTTCGATAGTAATTTCTCTTTCCAGCCTAAAATCTTCTGCCATACCTTTTCTTTAATATATGCAAAGGTCTTGGATCTCGACCTCCCCATGTAAACTGGCAGCCCCAGATATTTTTCATTCCTTGCCTCAGTAGTGATTTCCAATGCAGCCATCATCTGTTGTTTGTGTGTGTCACTTGTATTTTTACTGAACATAATAGAGGATTTCTCCTTGTTAATAATTTGCCCCGAGCAAACCTCATACAACTCTAGTATATCTCGCAAATGATGTGCACTCCGTTCATCAGCTTTTAGGAGTAGCAACGAGTCATCAGCGAACAGTAGATGGTTAATGCTCGGTGCACCATTACACACCTTGACACCAGCCAGATCCCCTCTGTCTTCAGCAGCATTCAACAGGGACGAAAAACCTTCTGCACATATTAAGAATAAATAGGGAGAGAGTGGATCCCCCTGCCTCAAACCCCGTTCTGGTATAATCTGATCTGTCAGCTCACCATTCACTTTAATTCTATAAGAAACACTGGTGATGCATTTCATGATGATATTCACCCATCTCTGTGCAAAACCCAGCTTTTCCATCATTTTTCTCATGAAAACCCACTCCACTCTGTCATAAGCTTTACTCATATCTAACTTAAGTGCAGCAAAGCCATCCACTCCATACCTCTTGTTCTGCATATAGTGAGTTAGCTCATAAGCAAGTAAGATATTATCAGTAATCAACCTGCCCGGCACAAATGCACTTTGATTCAAGGAAATTATCTCTGGCAGAATCCCTTTCAATCTGTTAGACAGCACTTTGGATGCAATTTTGTACACAACATTGCATAAACTAATCGGCCTAAGGTCCTTCAGCCGTTCTGGACACTTCACTTTTGGGATGAGCACCACAACCGTGTTATTCCAGCCAGCGGGCATATCACCACCATTCAAAAGGTGCATTACTTCTCGCACCACATCTGCTCCCACAACATCCCAGTATTTCTTATAGAACAAGGACGGCATGCCATCCTCTCCTGGGGCTTTAAGGTCCCCAATGCTGTCTAGAGCCATTTTAATTTCCCCTTCAGAAAAATCTTTCAGTAAGGATTCATTCATCTCCCCTGATACTCGTGGCTGCACATGTTGGAGCATTTCCTCATATCTCTCCCCAGCACAAGAGGTGAACAGATTTCTATAGTAGCTTGTGATCATCTCCTTCATTCCTTCCAAATCAGAAACTATTGTCCCATCGTCCTTCACAAGTTTCTGTAATCTATTCCTCCTCCGTCTCTCGGACGCATATTGGTGAAAAAAGCTGGTATTTCTATCACCCTTTTTTAGCCATTGAACATGAGCTCGTTGGCGCCAATATAAGTCTTTCTGATCTTCTAGTTTCTCGAGCTTGTATTTGAGCAGCTGCTCACGAGCCACCATGTTGGGGCTGATTGAACTCCGTCTGCAGTCCTCCAGGGCCTTTTTTGCTCTTTTTATCCTCTTCTCGAGGTCCCCTAAAATATTCTGGCTCCAATCCCAGAGCTCCATACCAACCTCACGAACTGCATCACCCACATTTCCAGCACGTACCTCCATCGTGCGCTTCCAAGCATTTTCCACCACAGTTTTACATTGTTCCTCCTCGGCCCAATTTGCCTCGAAACGAAAACTTGGTTGCCCCCTTGCTGCTCGGATTGGCACTTCTTCATTAATATCGATGACCAACGGCCGGTGGTCAGAGTGTCGAGGATCACCATTGACCACCCGGTATGCCGGAAATCTAGTTCTCCACTCAATGTTTGCCACTGCACGGTCAAGTCTCTCCTTTATGTATTTGTCACCATCATGACTATTATTCCTCCAGGTGAAAGCATCACCTATAAAACCCAAGTCATCGAGTTGACAGTCCTCCAGAGCTTCCCTGAAGCGATCCATATGGATTTGCGCCTTGGGCTGCCCTCCCTCCTTCTCACAACTCAGTAGGACTTCATTGAAATCCCCCGCCACCAGCCATGGCCTCTTCGCATGAGTGTTCAGAGTACGCATGGCCCGCCATGAAACCTCCTTATGATCCGATCTCGGCTCCCCATAGAAACCTATGAATCGCCAAACAAATCCATCCTTCTCCACCACATCTGCATCGATGTACCGTCGAGACACGGTACGCAGCTGCAGGTTCACCTCCTTCTTCCAAAAGACTGCTAATCCACCACTTTGCCCTTCACAGTCTTTAACTATCATGTTTGTCATCCCAAGCTTCCACCTAAAATGTTGTATCCTGCTTCTATCCATTTTTGTCTCGGACAGAAACAAGATATCAGGGTCCTCCACCTTCTGAAGATTCAGAAGGCCCTTCACTGCCAGGCCGTTCCCCAACCCCCGGCAGTTCCAAGCGATGAGTTTCATTGCTTCTCGCAGGGCTGTACCGACAGCCCCGCTTTAACTGATGGTAGCACCTTCTCCGACTCCTTTTCACTCTCCACCCGAGCCTTCTTCCCCTCCATATCCAGTTCCATCTCGTCTGCTGCACTCCTCTTCCTTGATCCCTCCTCGATATTGTTTAGTGCATCAGTGTGGGTGCCAGCTGCCCGAGGTATCTTCTTGTACTTCCCCTGCTTCCCTCCCTTCTTCTGTTCAGCCTGGCTGTTCTTTCCAACACTTGCAACTGGCGTGTCCACTTGCATGGGTTGCATGGGCTTGCTCATGTGATCTGCCACTGCCACACCTCCAGCCGCCCCTTCATGATGAGCAGTGCTGTTGTCTTTGTCACTCCCAGTGATCACAGCCCGGGCAATTGTCTCCTTTTTGTTATTTCCCTCATTAAAAACCAATTTCTTCGCTGCTTCTTTCTCGCCACCCGCAACTCTCGCCTCCTTGGTTTTTAGAGGGCTAGTCACCTCATCATCATCCTCCTTCCTCCCCATCTCCAGTAGCACCACCCCCACTTCCACTATTGCTTTTCTTCCAGGAAGGAGCATCACTGCGAGTAGAATCTGACTTCCACCTGCTTGATGAGCCTCCCTGAGAGCTGCGACCTCCGGAAAGAGAACCCCGCCATGGCAGCGAGGGCCTTGCATCGGGTCTGCCCCCAAATTGATAACCTCCTCTCTTCATCTTTGGTGGAAGAAATCTTATGGAACCATCATAAGGCTGTGGTTCACCCTTCCCCAGCTTGATCTCACACACATTATTCGTATGCCCTATAATCCCACAGACATAGCAAAAATCTGGAAGATGCTCATAGATCAAAGGGCACCATCTCTCTCTTCCTTCTTCTCCCACCACCACAGTCACCCCACGCATGAGAGGCTTGCGAATGTCGAGCCTGACCTTCACACGTAGGAAACTGCCCACCGTGACATCCCCATCCTCTGTCTCAACCTCAAGAACCTCCCCTATCTCCTGCCCAATTGCTTCTCCAGTAGACTTGTTCATCAGCCCCAGGGGTAGGCCAGTCACTCGCACCCAAATCGGGATGAAAACAAATTCGATCTCATCAAGTGTTTTTGTCTCATCCAGATCTGCCATCGCCACCAGTTCCTTGGACAACATCCAAGGCCTCTCCTCTAGAGCCTTTCTCTTTCCTGAAGCTTGGTGGAACGTGAACAGGAATTTGTTCTCTCCCAAACTTTTACAGCTGATCCCACGAACAGGGCACCATGCACGCCCTAGGGCCTGTTCAAGGGCATCCGGATGTGCTAGCTTCTCCGAGAACTTGGATCTTATGGGTAAGGTAACCGACTAGCAGCCCTGAATTGGATTGGCGTCAAAGAGAAAAAAAAATAGTTCAACATATTTCCTTCGACAAAAGAAAAGAGAAAAATATCGCAGTTTTTTTTTGAGGGCAGAAAATATCGAAGTTAACCAAGATACACAGCGCAAATGCTGGTTGAATCTGACAAACTGCAACAAATATGCATGATTTACTTAGGGAAAATACTTCAATGAGCGCAGCTGCCCTGCATGCGCTAACTCGAAGACACGTGCTCTTTAGTATTCGTGCTAAGAAACTGAGCAAACACGCCTGGACAATACTCCTAGGGATAGAAATTGCTCTCTTTATTTAGACATGAAAGATATCTCGCCTTTTATTGAAATCCAAATAACAAGTTTACAAGAAGTACCAAGCAAGTCTGCAACCAATCACACTATAAGCAACTATTTTATTAGATCATGATCGAAAGCCTAAAGTTTTTTAGCCAGTATATCGGTTCCTTCACCATCTTCTCCATGCACAATCTCTTGTCAGGTTTAAACATGATTTTCCACTTCTGAATAAGGGAGATACGTGAGTACACCACATCCACATGTTTCTTGGGAGACGACTTCATGATCGCCATCTTGTTCCTATTCTTCCATAATGCCCATATAAAAACTGCAAACATAAAAATACCCAATTGCCGAGAGACACCAAATCCATGTGGTATCGATACTTGCACCAAGAAACATGTGGATGTGGTCTATTCCAACCCAAAATTTCTTTCGACATGCACCATGAAAATTTACCTAACTGGCAAGCAAATAAAGATATGACCAGCAGTTTCTGTCTCACTAGTCCCCAAAAAGACAACAAATTTCTTTTTTTTTTTAGTTTGTCATATGTTTCATTTCATATTTCATCATATAATAAATCTTATAAAAGGCTAATGGTCTATCAAAGGGTTCACTGAGCTATAAAGTGGATTTGGAGCTCCTCTTGTCAAATGAAGCTCAAATTCTTCTTTTGGTTGCTTCCAAATGATAAAATAAACATAAGGAGAAGATTCATACATAGAAACATGATATTATTGAAGTCGTCTTAAACATGTGGCTTCAAGCTATAAAGGGGAAGATTAATTAGTAAAGTATTTGGTTATCTGTAAAGTGAAAAAAAATATTAGTTAAGGATTCAAGACTGAATTTATAGACTTCTGTATGATACCTATTTGTTCTCTTTCTCTCTCTGTGTGTTTGATTTCCCTTTTGTTATTAGCCGATATCTTTTATTGTACTCCGCTTTTATTAATTAGTATATCTATATATCTTATATAAGCACAACCCACTAAAGTCATTAATTGCTATAAAGCTGGCTTCTCATGAAGCCACATCATCAGAAATTCACAGCCGTTAGATGGTGATGCCTCCAAGTGATCTGCCCATTCATTCTTCCAGTCATGACCCATACCATGTTGTCAAACCAGCCAGGTGACGTCCATGAAGTAATCAAGAGACTAATGCTCCATTTGTCCTCCTCACTTGCCCTCTTCTCTAACATCCACCAAGCAATCAAGAGACCCATTCGATTAATGATATAATGGCAGTAATACTCTAGCCATCACACACTGCCGATTACAAACTCCCTCTGGAGCTGCCCCTAAAAAAACAAAGCCTCCCAACGCCTCACAATTTTTCCCTGTAACCGGCAGCATAAACACTGACACTTACCCATCCCACAACCTATGCATGTGCAATCCTTAATTGCGTTGCAGCTTAATTACCTCCACACAAATGTGAATTATTCATGTAACATTGTCACTCCTTCACTCACTGTTTCCTATCTTATATATTGGGCTCCAAACAGATGGAATGGAAGTACAAGCACAGCAAGGTGATGTTCATCTGGGTGGTAGTTTTTTTTTTTGGGCGACTGAGGTGGTAGTTTATCTGTTCGTATTGTTTTTCCTTTTCTTTTCTACATGTGTCTTAGTACCCCCATTCTATTCCAAGTTGTTTGGGTCAGCTCCCTGACACATGACAATCACTTGAGTCTCAGAACAATTCTCCTTCCTGCCATTTCCTTTTCACTCAGCATATAAGTTATTGTTCTTTTTCCTTGCGACTGTAGAACTTTGTTTCTATTCGTGCAATAAACCGTTGTGCCATGTGTTACTCTCTTACACAGGTGCTCTCAAAAGATATATAACGAAGATTGCAGGGATCACGATCCACACATTTTAGTCACAACACATACTCCCTCTTATACATTCTAATAGGGCATTAGTTAGTTCTATTGGCTTATATTACTATTTTCCAACCTTTGTTAGTTGTCTTGGCTTTCTATCAATGTCAAAGTGCACCAACAAAATATTATGTCATTGCTTAAAATAGATTGCTGGACTATAACATGGAATTCCCGCTGCAACGCGCGGGGAATCACCTAGTAATCATTACAAGGTGCCCCTCCGTTTCATTAAAAAAAGGGTTCATACTACTGTGAGGTAAATTACGCCTATTGTATGACATACAAAGTTCATTATTGCAACTTGAGACAATTTAAAAGAGAATCACGGTTGTTGTATTTATTTTCTGATAATGATTATACCGTATTTTACTTCGGGTAAAGCAATAAATAGATGTTGTCAAAACTCATACAATGAATGTAGCCACAGAGTTCTAAGCTATAGTTTATGAGACATGCGTTGCGAAACGTACATCTTGTTTCTCTGACCTCTCTCTTTCCCCTCTACATCGTCAAAACTAATACATCGCACTGCTTGAGTGCTTGAGATGGCAAATGTGCACCAATATACTTGGCAGTGCCGCCTAATATGTCATCCATGAAACAATATACACTAATCTTGAGATATTTAACATGCGGTTATATTATGATTTTTTTAAGGTCAACGGGGAGAAGGTCCCCACCTGAACTTTCCGTTAATGATTAATGACGGCCTGTCCGGTCTGGCTACACATGATTACAACTCAACACAAGGTTTGATGTAGGATTATATTGGGTGTGTGTGTGGGGTTTTTTTTTTTTAATCTCGTGTGTGGGCAGCAACGTGCTGATCATCACGCTAGAGGCGGACAGCGCCATAGTGTGCCTCCGTGGAGCAGTCTCAAAGAAGGCATTGGAGTTGAAGACAATGTTTCGGTGCTTTTCAAATTTGCCAGCAGCTAGCAGAGGAGGATGAAGCAGTCGCGCGATGCTTGGCGGTCGTATCAGACGGTAGAGTTTGCCAGCCGCGTCGAACACCGGGCTACGCTGGACGTCCGCCGCGTCCATCAACTGTACCACGTCCAGGAGGCCATCAGGTCACTGAGCTCCGCTTGCGCCAGGCGAGTCAACCGTGGCACGAGTGTCTCGGTGACACCGCAGGACAGCGCAGCCTGGACCGAGCAGTCGGGGCTGCTGCTATGCTATGGCTAGCTGTAGAGGGCCGGGAACACTTCATCGAGGCGATCGATCTCCAGCCATTGGTAATGCCACCGCCAGAAGTAGGTGTTACGGCCGTTGCCCAACTCGACCGTCGTCAGGTCTTGGTACGTTGGGAGCAGCTTCCGGAGCGCCATCCAGTATTGGCAGCCATTGACATTGCCGCCCGTGAACATAATTTGCAGAAAAAAAATGCATTTCTTTGGAGGAAAAGAAGTACACATGGGGTGAACCGGTGAACAAAAATTGCAACCAAAAAAATGCATGGTTTGGGGGAAAGAATGTCTCAGTGTGGTTGCTGCCTTGCTTGGAAGCATCGAATCACCGTTGAATATATAGTTTGATACAGCTGATGAAACATATATATATTACTTCTAGAACTGAACCGCAAATCACAATTGCTTCATCCCAAAGAGCATGTAAGAGAACAGATCAACCTCGTACGGGCAGAAGCCGTATGCCAGCATGCTGTCCAGGTCGACCAGCAGAGGACCATCACCTGTTCCGTCGTCGGCACGCGGGAAGACTCCGCCGCTCTTCCAGTTGCGGAAGAGCGAGCGCTCCGCGCCGTTCAACCATCTATAGGTGCGGCCCATAGGCCGTGGAATGTCCGTGGTCTTGAAACGATGCAACAATCTCCACGAGGACCGTGCGCTCGTTTCGTCATGGACCCACATGTCAATGTTGTCGCGTAACCTAACGATCAGGCTCAACATCGCCTGTGATCCTGCAGCGCCGCCCGTGGGCGGCAACGCCGCGAAGCACGCCTTATTCACCAAAGACGGCAACGACCACCACGACTGCGGTAATTTCACGAGCGACGTGTCGTGCGGCCGCTCCACGCCGCCGCCGCCGCGCCAGCGCCGCGTCAGGATGCGGGGACCGGCTTCGGTTCTGCACAGCCAGTGCACACTGTCATCAAGGACGACGGTCTCGCGGTGCCTTCTGTCGGGGAGCTTGCAGCGGCGGCGGATGCGGCATTCCATGACGGGCCCCCACGCGCCCTCCTCCGAGGAGAAGATCTGCACGTAGAGTGTCTTGGGGTTGTTCTCCGTGATGTCGGCGACGAGCAGCTTGAACGCCGACGGGGCGAGCGGGTCCACGTCGAGCACGGCGTGGGAAGCGTCGGACACGTCGTGGGGCGGGAGCACCCAGCGCTCCCCCGTGGTTGGGTTCCACACGGAGAGTTCCACGGGGTACAGGCCGTGGCGCTCGACGAGGTGCTCCTGCTCAGTCACGCGGCACTTCCGCCGGAGGACCAGCAGGGAACGACCAGAAACCACCGGCAGGTAGGGGCTGTAGTGACAGGCGCCGGCGTCGTCGTCGCGGCCAGGCGCCGCAGGCGGCAGCGCGGCCACCGACGAGGGGTGCCACGCGCCGTCGGCAGCGGGGACGAACACCACCGGATTATGCGGGTCGTAGGTTTTACGGAAGAGGCCGACGAGGAGCGACGGGATGAACGTGCCTTCCCGGCCATCGCGGAGGAGGAAGTAGCGGAGGCGGCGGAGGAAGGGCGCGTTGAGGATGCCGCGGCGAAGAGGCTTGGAGGTGGCGGCGCAGCGGATGACGTCGTCGACGGTGTAGCACCGCGCGACGATCTCGAGAACGAGATCGTCGGGGAGCACCTGCGGCGCCAACGATACATCAGCCGCCACCGTCTTCATCCGGTTACGCCCGATGGCCGTCCGTACGCCCGTTAACAATGACATACTGATGAAGGACAGGGGTGGGTGGATGGATGGATCTCGCGCACGAAGCCTGCAGGAGGCTGGAGGCAGGAGCACGAGACCGATACGGAAAGGAATAGAACGTGATCCCCGTTCCGTGCGGAGGGGCACCACCGTTTATAAAACCCGCTCCGATCACGGGGCCCCGCGGAGCGTATTTGGAACTATTTGAAATCACAACTGATACGCGTTTCCTAACAACTGTAGATGAGAATCGAAATTACGGGTGCGTTCATATCTCTAGCTTGGGTGCCCATGATTTTCGCGTGAGACAGGATGTAATGCCATTTTACCGTTGGACGCATATGGAAACAATCAAACAAATAGATTCGGTTGATTTTCACTGACAAAAAAGGAATAAAGTTTAGCACTGTTTGGATACAAAGTATTTTTTTTAATTTTCAGGCCAAACCATGGTTTCGTGAGAAAACTGTATAGTATTAAAAACTCCAGGCAGTTTTGGTGTCAAATTAATTTGCTGCAGTTATGAAAACCAAAGTATCATCAATACCATGGTATTTTTAGAGTTTCTAAAAATCTATTCTTTACCTCTTTTTCTAAAACTGAGAAATGTTGATGTGTACGTGCTGGTCATCTCACAAGTGCTCCGGTTGCTTTTTGCACATAGGCATGCAATGCTTTCAAATGCATTTAATCAAAATATAGTTCATACTTGTCGGTGACTATTCATGCATAGTTTTATAAGATATTTTCCTCCCTGTTATCTCAAAAGACATCACATAATTGCTTCCTTAGCCAGTGGATCACTTCCTTCACCATCTTCTCCACGCACAATCTCTTGTCAGGTTTAAATACGATTTTACAGTTCTGAATGAGGGAGATACCAAAGTATATCACATCCACATGTTTCTTGAGAAATGATTTACATGATCACCATCTTGTTCCTATTCTTCCATAACGCCCACGTCAAACCTACAAACATAAACATACCCAATTCCTGAGAGACATCAAATCCCTGTGTATCCATACTTCCCAGATGTCAGCAACAGAATTAGGAGTTCTATACCAACCTAAAAGGTTTCTTTCAACATGCACCATGCGACTTTTAGCTTTAACACCTCTTGGCCTAGTGGTTAAGGTATCCGAGTAACACCTCTCAGGTCCTGGGTTCGACTCCCCGTGGGAGCGAATTTTCAAGGATTTAACGGCATTTGTGCTTTCAGTGGTAGGCGACGCTCCCGTCGACAGCGAGGCGCCAGTGGTGACTTCGTATCTCTGGATTTGCCGACTCAGTCTTCGAAGATGCTCATAGGGATAGGGTTTGCGTACGTGTGTTCATAAGGGTGAGTGTGCGTGCGTTGTAAGTGTCCGAGTTGTACTGTGTAATCTCAAAAAAAAAACTTTAGCTAAATGAGACAAGAAAAAAAAGGCATGATCAATTTCGTTCTCCCTGATTTTTCATTTTTGGAGCATGCCATGTCTCATTTCGTCAATATTTCATCATGTAATAGAGCTTATAAATTATAATGGGCCACCAGGGTTCACTCAGCTATGCATAAAGTGGATTTCGACCCCTCTTGTTAAATGTAGCACAAAATTTTCTTTTGTCTGCTTCTAAATGATAAACTAAACACAAGGGGAGGTACACATGTGACAATTGCAAGAGCATGCCGGGAATCCATCAGATTGAATGCACTAAAAGGACAATTAATCCTGGAAAATACGGTTTCAAATAAATCTCAACCGAATGTTCCATCGTATATGTAAATCATAATCCTCGTGGCATGGAGCATATGGATAGTTAGAAATGATTGTGTCTTCGATGAAAATGGAATCAACAGTTGAAGCATGACCCTTGTTTTCTCTTTTTCTTTTTTCTTTTTGGATTTCATTTGAGATTAGTTGAACTCTTTTGCAGTACTGTGTTTAAAATCAGTAGGGCGCCCCCTCCTGCACCTTACAAAAAGGATCATATACTACTGTGATATAAAAATATGCCTATTGTATGACAAATAAAGTTCATTGATCCAACATGTACTAAGAATTATTAGATGTGTGGCTATATTTTATACTTGATATATATAATGCTGATGTTTGATAAATTTATGGTTTACCTTAGTTCTTGTGTCGAGTAGAAGCATGTTTCGCAACAACTAGAGGTACCACCAACTTGTAACATTGTACGTAGCAATATAAGAAAACGCGCTCTTATATCAGCAGAACTACTACTTTCTTGTTGGAGGAAGCTCCAACCACAGCGCATAAAAAAGAAGACATTGTTAGTACGTACAAGCCTATTACTACTTGGAGTTTAGAACCAGGAGAACTCAGAAAGGCTTCATCATGAACAACGTGTAAGAGAGAAGGTCAACCCAACCCGTGGTTTGGACGTGAAGCTTGCTTACCGCCGTGCTGTTTTGCCGTTGTGCAAAAAGGGTCGCCTTGTAGTTCAGGCTGAGCAGCAAAGGGCCCGTATCCTGACCGCGTTCCATTTCGAGATTAGTTGAACTCTTATGTGGCACTATGCTTTTACTAGTTAATATATAATCAGTAGCGATGAGAACTGTGATGTTATCATCGTCTCCTCCTGTACCTTAAGAAAATGGTTCATATACTGTGAGGTAAAAGTATGCCTATTGTATGACAAATAAAGTTCATTGATGCAACATGTACTAAGAATTCTTTAAAAATATTAAAGTACATTGGTGTCGTTTTATAACAATTTATTAATCTTGAGACAGTTTAAAAGAATTGAATCGTGCGTCGCATTTACGTTCAGATAATGATTATATTATCTTTACTTTGGAAAGGAATAAATAGATGTTGTCAACATAAACACTACTATGGTACGCATGTAGCCTCATCATAGTTCTAAACTATACTATATGAGGCATATCTTTTTGCGAAACACCTTCTTTCTCTAACCTCTCTCGCCTCCACATCATCAAAGATGTTGCATGTCACTGCTTGAGATGGCAAATGTGAAGCTTCACGTACGAAATGGTCTCATTACCCTAAATTTCTTTTCTAAACCTCTAAAGAACCAGTTTGGAGAAAAATAGGTTTGACCTGCCAGATTATACCCAAACGTTTATGGATCGTTGATCGTAAATCTGTCATTGATTAAAATCTAAACCTCTAAAGAACCAGTTTGGAGAAAAATAGGTTTGACCTGCCAGATTATACCCAAACGTTTATGGATCGTTGATCGTAAATCTGTCATTGATTAAAACCGTCGGATTTGGAGGAAGGTGGGCCATCCTGGCCGAGCGTTACACATTTTGTAACGCTGGTAGCCTCCGTAGTTCAATTCTTGTGACAATAGCTATCAGAATTTTACCAATAAAAATTCCTACCCTCCCGCAGTACCCACGGCCCCGACCCCGATCAATTCCTTTCCTTATGTGCACCTGTTTTTCTTTCCTTTGGTGCGCCCGTTTTCAAAAGGAATTAAAAAGGATGGCCCACCTTCCTGGTCACGCCTGGGTCATGGAAAGCAATGTTTTGACAGCGTGACTTTCCTTTCCCTTTCATTTTCCTCACTCTTTCCTTTTCCTTCACCCATTCACGAATGCACTTTCCTTTCTTTCATTTTCCTTCGTTCTTTCCTTTTCTCTTCACACATTCACGAACGCACTTTCCTTTCATTCATTTTCCTTCGTTCTGAGGGAGCCACGGCAAGCCACGACGAGGGACGACGAGCCACGGCGAGGGACGGTGAGCCACGGCGAGCGAGCTCCGGCGACGGCGCGCCACGGCCATCGAGCCACAGCGAGCGTCCAGGTCACCGCCCCCGTTCACTGATCTTCCTGCGGGGTTCGCTCGATCGGGATTTTCATCACGAACCAAAGTGAAGAACACGATCAGGATCTTCTTGTATCCATCGGAACAAAGTGAGAATTGCGCCCTTCTTCTTCGTAGTGATATCCAGTCGCTTTTACGATCCTCTTCTTCTTCGTTGATTAAGTCGCTGTTTGGACAATTCTACAGGTTTTGTCGAGTATCTATGAGTCACTCTAGCTCAGTACAATAAATTCTTGATAGAGTGTAGGTAATGAGCAATGACAGATTGTGATATTACTGTTTTCGGACGTCCATTGATGCGGTGATCTTTGGCTACAGGCTAATCTCAATCACGTCCGGCGGAGGTGCCGGATGCGGGTACAGTCGCAAGTGCCGTACACGATACAATCGCGGTGCCGAGGGCGCTATAGTGCCGTCACAGGTGCCGGACGCGCTTCTGTCTCTCCCACTCTCTCCCACTCTGTTTCCTCTTTGCTGTGAAACCTGATTTCAGTTTCACTAATTTGTGTCAATCTGATATCTGAAACAGGTTGTAATACATTCCAACCATGTCATCTGATGAACGAGAAGATACTGGATCATTAACAGCCAACACACCCCTCCGCGATCGAACAAACATAGCTGATGGTATGTCTTCTTCTGACTGAATTTTTTATGCGGTAAATACAAACCTCACACGATCATATTGTGATCAGCAGAGGATGATTTGGTGGCCGTGAAACGTGCGCAGACTAGAGAACGGGTAAGGCTTTGCCGTGAGCGTAAAAAGGCTGCTAAGCAGAAGGAAAATAAACCACCAGGTATTTACATAATATGAATGCCTGTCAAATACATTGTATTTGCTTGGTTTTTTTGACCAAATTTTGATACAGGCGTCGATGAAAACAATCAGCCGGGTTTGTTGAGTAGACATGCCTTAAGCTCCAGTAATCACAAAAATCAGAATTCGCGCAAACGTGGTACTACAATCAGTAGCTTATTAATTATGACTTCAGTCAGAAAAATGATACCTCTGTCTTAATTTTGATGTTTGTTTCTTCTAACCAGAATTTGGAGACGTTATATCATTGCAGTTTGGGAATGATGCGCATCAAAACGAGGCCGCGAATTGTAGTAATAAAAGAGGTTGACATAATGCTCTATATATAGTATTCAGATCAATACTGGATGCCTGTTATACATGTATCAATGTCCAATTTGGTCATATTCAGTGTTCTGATGTGTTGGTGTGTCTCCAAGATGACTGATCTTCATTGTTTTTTGTTCAGTGCCGAATATTATTCATAGTGTAGATCCCTCCACTGTCTGCTGTTACAAATTAGTCAGCCCAAGAAAATCAAGGTGATTGTACTAGCTTTACATGAATGTTCATCAGTGGTACTCCAAAGATGACTGATCATCTTTTTTTTTCAGTACCGAATATTAATCGCAGTGTAAATCCTACTCCACTGTCTGCTGTTACAAATCTTACAGCCCAAGAAAATGAAGGTGATTGTACTATTTACATGGGATGGTTGTAATTATGAGATACTATTGATTGTCATAATGAACTACTAATGATATGGTGTCTTCATTGTAGGAAGCCCTGTTACCCCTGATGAGCTGCAAAGGGCTCAAGCACGTGTACCGCGGGATCGATACCGGAAACGTAAAAGGGAAAATAATATATCATTAGAACAGTCAGAAGGTAACAAGTCTTGGCGTCTTTTATGTCGTTTATTACCCACGGAAGGATGTGCCATGTTTTGAAATTTATTATTTTAGGTCAACTAAGAATGCAAATTCCGCCAGAAATCGCACAAGTCGTTGTTGGATATAGATATGATTTAAACTTTCTCAATGTGTTTCATGTATATGGCGCTGAATTCTTTGCAAGCATTACTTCTGAAAGCAGGGTTTCTAACTCTAGAAGACCGATAGCATACCCTTTGTTCCCACGAACATTCAGCTCGTTTCATCAAGTCAAGCATTTTAGGGCAGATAAAAACTTGACTGGTATGCTTGCCACCTTTGTTAGTTTAGTAATTTAGTAATACAACTGGGTATTGCTTCTCTAACATAGGCCGTAACTCTTCCTACAGATGTCATTGGCATGGTTGTCTATATATCTGATGTCCATGACACAAAACGCACCTGGAGACGACCAAGCAGGCATGTCGCCATAATGAACACGTGGTACGTTGTGTATGCAATTGTATCTGTGACATGCACGCCTTTCTCGTTAAATATAATGTGATTATTTGATGCGCAGTATGCAGATTCTCATCATCCATGTCCGCAGTCCACATATTTTGCGCCACGCTAGAGAATGGCGACCCGCGGCACAATACTTTAACACCATTGCTGCACTCTATGTGCAAATGAACACAAGAAGAGGTATCGAATGAACACATATTTTGAAGTGAACACATTATTTTTTCACCATTGCCTACTTACCTCTCATATCCTCAAATTATTTAAATGCAGGTGTTCTTGTCACTACTCGATATAGCAAAATTATTTTTGAGCCCGACAGGCCAGAAGCTGAGGCAATGAGAGATAAATATACCAACATTGTGTTCTGGTCCATTTCATTTTTTTTACGTACACTTGAATTGGCGTTGATTTTTTTCTTTATTTAAATTGTAGGATTTCAAAGGCGTCTAACAAATGCGCCTAATCAAGCACGTCAGCTTGGTCGTGACCGCCTGAAAGATATGAATGTGCTTTGAGGGTGCAATAAAATGAAGACTCTCAAATAAATATGGTCGCTATCGTTACCGACAATGAGTTAGAACTATGCGCCACATCATGTCTTTTATGTCTCAAAGTCAATAAACGTCTTTAAATTCAAAAAATATCGTTATTTTATCAGATTCTCGATTTTGTCATGTTAATGTCGAGTTGGTACTTAAATGCAATGATGTGTCAGAAGTGTGTTTTTTATTGTACGTCCACGGTACATCATATTATTTTCTTTGTATGATAAAGTCCTGCCAAGTGAGGTCATTTGGTCGGACACGTGCGTGACGCACGTGCATTTTTACAAGTAGCTTATACAAGACAAGTGCTTTAGAAAACAATGACATCTTTCTCTCTCACCTCGTTCTGTCTCCTCCATGTCTTCTAATCTTATGTAGCATTAATTAGACAGCCTATATGCATGTGTATCACAGCTGGCTAAATAAATTGCTTAAATAAGTGGCTATATTTTATACTTGATATATATCATGTAGATGCTTGATTAATTTATGGTTTGCCTTAGTTCTTGTGTCGAGTAGAAGCATGTTTTGAATTACATTTCACAACATGTAGTAGCACCACCGAGTTGTAACAATTATAACTACGTAGAAAAATAACAAAACATGTTTATATCACCAGAAAAACGTACGACTTTCTTGTTATTTGGAGAGGAAGCTCCAACCCATGGCGCATAAAAAAGAAGACACTGTAAGCAGTACAAGCTTATTACTTGTACCTGGAATTTAGGACCAGGAGAAGAAATCAGAAATGCTTCATCATAAACAACATGTAGGAGAGAAGGTCAACCTCGTATGGGCAGAACTTGGGCCCCCAGCTGTTCCAATCCGTGGCCTGGACTTGAAGCTTGCTTACTGCCGTGCTGTTTTGCCTTTGCGCAAAAAGAGCGGCCTTGTAGTCCAGGCTGAGCAGCAAAAGGCCCGTATCCTGATCACGTTCCCGCAAGACGACGGTGGCGCTCCCCTCGCAGAACCAGGGTAACTCTGCGTTGAGCAACCATGGGCATTCCAAACCCATCGGCCGTGCAATCTTCTCCTCGTCGATAACGTGGCGCAGCGACCAGCTGTCGCCCGTTTTGGCGCGGACCCACACCACGATGGAGTGAAGATCGACAAGGATCACGCTCAGCAGTGGCCGGCTTGTTGCGTCCGCCGCCGACGGCAACGCCGCTAGGCAAACCTGGGTGTCCACCATCTCTGACTCGCAACGTAACGGTAGCCTCATGAACGAGGTCTCGTGCGGCACATTGCCGCCGTCATTACTGCGCCACCGCCACGTAAGGATGCAGTCCAGGACGCGGTTCCCGACCGAACTCGTGGAGCACAGCCAGTGTACGGTGTCGTCCACGACGACGGGCTTGGGACGTTTGTCGGCGGCGGCGGGGGTGAAGAACGTAAAACTGTTGGGGACGGGGCAAGCCAAGACGGGACCCCACGCGCTCTCGGATTCGAAGATCTGCACGATCAGGAGCGTGGGCGACCATGTCAGCTCCGCGACGAGCAGCTTGAACGACGCGGCGAGCGGGTCCACGTCGAGCAGGACCTGTGACATGGCGTACACGTCGTGGGGCGGGAGCACCCTGCAGCGCCCTCCCGCGGCGGGGTTGCACACGGTGAACTCGGCCGGGTGCTTGCCGTGGCTCTCGGCTCGGCGGCCCTGCTTCTGTAGCTCCACGCCAACATTGCACTGGCGCCGAAGGACCAGAAGGGAACGGCGGAAGGCCACGGGCCAGTAGGCGCCCAAGTCGCACGGGCTTTCGTCTGCGTTATTATTATTATTATGGTTCGACGACGCTGGCGGAGACGGGAGCGCAGTCATGGACCGGGGGAAGTTCGACTGGTTGTTGTTGGCAACGGGCACGAACACGGGCGGGAGGCGCGGGGCTTCGGCCTGGTGGTACAGGCCGAGGAGGAGAGAGGGGATGCACGGGTGGCGGTCGACGCCGCCACTACTGGAAACGAAGCCGCGGAGAAAGCCGGCGTTGAGGATGCCGCGGCGCATCGGCTTGGACGTGGCGGCGCAGCGGATGACGTCGGAGATAGTGGGGCACCTCGCGACGATCTCGAGCACGAGGTCGTCGAGGAGCAGCTGCTCCGATACGGCATCTGCCTCGAATGCCATCTTCATCCTCCTGAGATGAAATTGGACGATGATCAAGGAAAACGTACTGATCGAGACAGGAAGGCGCGCAGGCGTGGCTATATATCGCACGCAGGGTCGGAACGAGCAGCTGCGAAGCAGTACGTAAAAGCCCGAGTCGAATTCGGTTCGATTCTCGCGAAACGGAGAGCAGTTGTTCGGAAAATTGAGCGAGCTGTTACTGAAGATTAATCGGACATAGAGGCTCTTTTACTAGTGGACTTGTGGACCCGCCTTAAGGAATAGTGGCCCAACGTAATTGTGTTCCACCAAAGAGTAGCTGGCTGGTCAAACTCCGATAAAAAGAAGTTGGAAAAAATTAGACGGCACAGTACAGCAGCATCTTGGCAAAAAGAAACAAAGCATCTTGCAAACAAGTTACAATTACATTTTGGTGATAATAAGTACATACGACGCGATGCTTACAGAAAACGGAGGAGTACAAATGTACAAACACAAACCGCACAGTTTTTCACGCTCTTATTGACAAAGATCCACACAATAAAGGTACCAACATCCCCAACGCGAACGCGACAAAGAGACGCCGGCTCAAGCCAGCCAGGGCTTGACCTCAGACCTGCCGATTAGATGGGGATGGCGCTGCTGATGCGCGGGTAGACGACGGTAGCCGGGTGCGACATGATGCGGCGGCCCTTGCGGTGGCGGAACAGGTACAGCGCCGCGCCCAGCGGCCACTCGATGATGCCGGCGACCACGAACGCCACGAACCCCACAGTCGGGCCCAGCACCTTGCACCGGCACGGGTTGCTCCTCGTCCCGCACTGCACGCACACCGGAAACACCATATCGGTCTCTAGCTGCTTGTTGCTGGCTGCTGCTCTGCTAAACCAAAGCTTTGCCTATTCTGTGTGGTGATGGATGCTCTTGGAGTAGAAGAAACTCGCGAATTTTCCTCACTGGTGATGCGAGCCTCGGCGCCTCGCGGGCGGTATATAAAACCTTCATATCGAGACGCGTGGCCGGTTTGGGCACGTACGTGGTGCGCTGCGAGTTTGTTTTTGCAGAGTTCGGCCGAAAGGTCGGCGGTGACTCGTCCGCGCCCGATTGATGCCACGCCGGCCGGGGAGGGACCGCCACAAATGAAGAGCTGACACGTGCCTGTCCGACTCTCCGTTTGAGGACCTTTCTGGAACTTCCTCGTGTGGAAAACTTCTTACTAGAATAGTGTGTTGCTGTTTTTCCTTTCCCTTTGATAAACGTAGCTGTTGCTGTTTGTAGAGGGCTCCTTTTGCAGTACTAGAACTTTCGGCCATCTCGTCTTTACAGAGAGCAGTAATCATACAGACGTGACTGGAGTTCGAGAAGCACAGTCGTATAGGCACAAAGAAGGATTTATTATTTTTACATCAGGGAAAACATGCAATAAAACAACAACGCGTCAACCTCCATAAAAAAAATATGATGCTCATAACGATTCAGAATTGAGAAAAATGCAAACTGTTATGCAATTTGAGTACTATATGTAGGAGCATATGCATTGACCGTTATAGAGACTGAACTATTAAAATATTTTTTTAGGTCAGAGATTTGTTGAGTAAAGAAAAAGAGATGAAAAGTGAGAGAGAGAGAGAGAGAGAGAGAGAGAGAGAGAGAGAGAGAGAGAGAGAGAATTTTTTTTTTTGGAACGAGAGAGAGAGAGAGAGAGAGATGAAAGCTCACAATTTTGCGCTTTCAGGCCCACTCGTATTTCCGTGGACGGTCCGAGGCCTTTCAGCATCCGAAGCTTTCTTCCAGGCCAGGCCGAATGGTACGTCAGGTTCCTTCAGCCTGAAAATTGAACTCGTGTTTCGGCCTTCTAGGCCCACGGACTTAATTATAATTTCCAGTAGGTTATTGAAATCTTCTCCACAAAAAAAAGTAGGTTATTGAAAATGCAAGAACGTTGCCTATAAAAAAAAATGATAAGAACGACAAACAAATGAGAAGAAGAAGAAGGTGAACTAATACGAAGTTTTTTTATGCCTCATAGTTGAACAATTGACCAGGCCGGCATGGTTCAACTTATTATAGGAAAGATGCTCTTTCTTTTTATTCTTATATCGAACGACAAAGATGCTCAACCATACCTCAATAGTGAAGACGCTTGATGCTGAAAGCGGCAGCAGCACTGCGTTCCACTCGGCGCTAATAATCAAACTTGGTTACGAAAGGTATCTCCCACTGCCCTTCACTCGGCGCCAACACAAACGCATGTCTTGCCCCCTTTTGTGTCATATACTCCTATATAGTTTTGAGCAGTTGCAAAAGATAATTCAGATCACTCTCCCTTGTCAGTTCAAACTGACACTAAACAGTAGCATACTCAAAACAAGATGAACTTAATTCTCCAAAGGGGGAAAAGTATCTTATTACTTCCATGCTTATCAATCGCTTGGACTGTTGATGTGTTGCCAAACTTTAGTTAAAGGCCTGTTGATTTTGGGCTATTAGCCGCCCGTGAACTATCGAAGGTTCCCTCCTCTGTTTGCATGCGGATTAATTAGCTGGGGCTTTGCGTACCGCACATGCCTAATCATTGGAACCTTTTGCTCTAAAAGGTGATGATAATTGAATCCTTAACTAGACCCACTTGCGCCAGCTCACTTCATGCTCTGGCGTACTTAATCATGTTCCTTCTCCAAAAACATGCGTTCTTTATCGTGTTCCTGAAACGATATTAAGTATTTTTCCATATCACTCGAAACATTCATTTAAGAATTCGCAATTGACTCGGTCGATAAAAGCTCATGAATCTCTTCTTTAGTGCTCAATAACTACAGAAAAGAGTAGAAAACGCACCGGAATGACATATAAACACGCAGAACGCTAAGTAACTACGGCGACGTCGAATTCAGGAGCAGACCAAAGTGATAAGGTACAGCCAGAACAATGTCAGCACCTGCATCACGACGAGTACCACAGAAGTGTACTTGCGTAGCTACATGTGTCGAATTCGCTCGATCGGCAACATGCAAAACGCAGTACTAGCAAGATTAGCTAGTGGTCACATGGGCTCGCCGAGCGACGACAGCCCGGACCAGATCGGAAGCTTCTGCTTCGTCCTCTTCGATCGCCTTGGACGCTTTATTATACTTGGAACGATGGCGACCCCACCTTTACGCGACCTCGCGCCTACTTCAATGATGATCACGATCTCCTACCCACGACGCCCGCTCCACCACCACAAGGCGAGAGTTACCTTGACGCGTCGTCGTGCGACGGATCACGCACGGACTACTACTCGCTAGCACGGGGGCGGCAAATCGCATGGGCGCGCGCAGGCACAGGCAGGCGCTCACGCTCACGGCCGCACCAACCGCGTCGGTGCTCCCCCCCAGAACGCTCGCTTCGCCCCGGCTCGGCGCGCGTTATTTTGGCGCACCGGACGCGCCGCCCATGGCCATAACGCCACGCCATGCGGGCTCTCGCTCATGTGGCCGGCCGGCCAATTTGACCCGCCCGCCCACGGGCCCACGGATTAAGGCGCCGCCACATGCGCGCAGTCGCATTCGAGCCAAACTGGAGCAGCAAGGGCTGGTGGCAACCACCGGCGCGGCGTTAGAGAGGCCTCGCCCTCGCCGCAACACCCCAGTTCACCCCTTCCCCACAACGATCCCGATGAGGCGATGACCAGTAGTACTACAATTATGCTCCAGTTCTACCGCGCGCGTACTGCGTACCTGCCGCTGCAACGAATCCCAACTAATATTCCTGCGTCGTCCACACAAAGCAAGGCGGTATACTTACGTCCTCGCATCATAAGAGGGTGGCTGAGGGCCAGCGCGGTCACACCCAGAAGGCTGCTCTTCCTCTTACCCAGGCTACATACCGTTCTCGTAGGCTCGTAGCTAGGCGTAGCGTGTTAGGCTAGTCTCGTGTCAGCCAGCCAGTTCGCCGGCGATCCGGCCATGAAGAGGGCAGCAGCAGCGCCGGTCCTCGCGCTGGCGCTCCTCGCCGCCGCGGTGGCGGCGGCGACCGGCGCGGAGGAGAAGTGCGGCGGGTGCACGCCGTGCGTCGGCCCGGACTGCCCCGGTGTGTACCCGACGCCGTCCCCGCCCGCGCTGCCCCCGCCGCCGCCGTACTACTACTACAGCCCGCCGCCCCCGGCGTCCTACCCCGGCGGCTCGGGATGCCCGCCGCCGCCCGGCGATTACATCCAGATCGGGAGCACGCCTCCCGGCAAGGGCCCGCTGTACCCGCAGGACCCCGGGTTCATGCCGTCCGTCGCGCCGCGCGGCGCCGTCGTCCCGGTCGCCGTCGCGGCGTTCGCTGCGGTCGCGGGCGCGTGGGCCTTCTTGTGATCGGCGCGCGCGCACTGGAAGGCGGGCGTCTCCGGCGAGAGCCGTCGATCGCGCTGGCGTTCCACAGATTTCCCAGTGTATTTATGCACATGCACCGTGTAATAATTCTTACCGGATATATATGTCCTGTAGTTGATCTTGCAATGTAGTACTCCATATACATCATGCATTATGTCTTTTTTTTTTCCCCTTTAGAACAATCACTTGTAAGAAATGAGTCGTAAAGCAGAAAGTGGAATTAACAGGTCATTTCGTATCTTCATCTTCTTAAGGTCAACGCATCACGTATCATTGTGATCTCCTCCCTTCACTTGCTTTCATAAAAAGTTTGCATGTACCAGGTCGAGCCATGATAAGTGCCTACATGGGCCAGGATTGACGATTGAGCAATGAGCATAGAGTGCTAGTTTTTTCAGTGAGTTTTTTTTTTTTTTTTTTGCGACGGAAGGGGATTATATTATATGAGAACAGTACATCCAAGAACATTTACAAGAAACACCCTGGATACACTGTAATTTGCACACAACCCCCTACACCGAGAGCAGTCGTGAAACTTCTGGACACCGTCGTCGCTCGCCGGAGTCCACCGGAATCCACCTTCCTCCTCCATCGATGACTCCAAACATTGGAAACGCCGCAAGATCCAGCGCTCAGACTTCCTCCCGAGCGCATTTGCAAAAGCCGAACGACCATCGGCAGTCATCGAACAGAGAAAGGAAGAGGAACAGAGACCCGCCGTCATGGCCGTCGCCGACGACAGCAGGACCCAGAGTCGAGCATCACTGGGTACACCAGCAACGCCGACACAAACCGGAGAAATCGACAACGCCGACAACCCGGACTGGAGATCCACCATCACCCGCATCGCCGGTGAGGGGAACACAAAAATCCTCCCCCTTATCGCACAAGGAACGGAGGAACAAAAGCTCCACAGAGGCTTACCAGAGAACTCGTCGCCGTCGCCGACGACGCCTTCCCGAGATCCGCCGAGGGAGAACAAAAGAACGGCCACCATCACCACGACCGGCGATGATGCCGTAAACCTAACCCTAACTACCTAGAACTAACTAACTAGTAGGGAATATGTACAGCACGCGGCGGATCCCGCTTCCCCGCCCTCTCCGGCGCCGACGAGGACGCCGGGGAGGAGGGGGAAGCGAGGAGATCGACGCCGGGCCGACGACTTCGCCCTTTCGCCTGGTCTGGACTGTAGCAGGGGAAGGGGAAAGGGAAAGTTGCGTTTTTACCGCTAGTTTTTTCAGTGAGTTGATTACATGGTTCATCAGCGTGCAAGATTATGTACCTATTTAGTGTGGAGAGTATGTACTTCTTTGGTGTACAGATTATGTGGTTCTTCAGTGTGCAGATAAGTTGGAGTGATAAATTTGCGATCCATCTTAAGCTCCAACGCACACATTGTTTTTTTGCTTACCTGCCATAGGTCCTGTGGTTCATTAGTTCATCTCGCAATGTACCTGTCATGCATTTTTTTTTTCCCTCTCTTTCTGGGTACAGAACAATCACTTCGAAAGCAGAATGTGGAACCAGCAGATCATTTCGTACCTTCACATGGTCAGGTCAACCCATGATGCGTCTTCGCGATCTGCACCCTTGTGTTGTTCTGAGATCAACTTGCATGCAACTGGTCAGTTGGCCGATCTTTTTAATTCTAGGCTCGTTTGGTATGGGTCAGGAACTCAGGGTTAAACTTATAGAGCTGTGTTCTCCCATGGACCGCGCCAAATGTTCAATTCAATTGTGTGCTAAAAGAGGCATGTATACTGTTATGTCCAAATGTTCAATTCAGTTGTGTGCTAAAACTAAAGAGGCATGCATATTGTTATGTCCAAATGTCCAATTCAGTTGGGTGCTAGAAATAATATAGCTTAAGTACCGAGCTGATCTGACCACTTACCGTTACATCATCCAATCTCTCACCAGAAAAGGACCACCCCTGATCCATTTATCAGAAACCTGGTAGGGGAGTTGGGTTCAACAGTGCTTCTGTACTACTCCGTAGTTCTTTAGATTAATACAAAAGGCAGTGGAACATGTGCCTTTTCGATTGAGGGCCTGTTTGCTACGGCTCTAGCTCTAAAATCTATGCAGGAGTTGGAGTTTGTAAAATAGATTAAAATATTTTAGTTTGTTAATTTTAATCTCAAATAAAAAGAAAACGATTGAACAAGATCCTTGATTTATCTACTCCAGCTCAGCCAGTGCAGGACTGCGGATTATGCTCAGTCAGAGCAATAAATGGGTGGTCCATCTCAATATCTTCGTGTACGAAAAAAAAAACTTATTCTCCGAATTAAGGCCCATATTCGCAGCATCAGCAAGTACGGCCTGCTACTGCTAACTGGACTGGATTGCAGGAGTCGCGAGATAGCAACTGTTGCCAAGACCTGAACCTTTGGGTGTGTATGGAAGCAGAATTCAGAAAGACACAAGATAAAGAATACGCAGGTCGCACCTTTTTGCGGGTGTTGTGTGTGTAAAGAAAAAAAATAAGTCGGCGGCCTTTTGATCGCAACTTTGCAAGCACGTTGATTAAACAGTTGGTGAACCCTCCACGGTCATATACTAATAGTATTGTCAAAAAATGTGCAATCTGAATATTGTGCTATTGTCAATGTAACTACAGTTGGATTCAGCAAAAACTTTAGTTGGATTGCATCTGCATTTTCAGTTGTTTTTGGTTAGTTTGTTAATCGTCTCAGCATGTGAATTGCTTTCTACTGTTTTGCCCGAGACGCTTGAACGCTCTGCTCCCACTAGATGAGCAAAACACTGCTGAACTTCCCCAATCATCGACCCAATTATCGTTGCAAAAGATTTCACTCTTTGTTCAGGTTATCAACCACCGTCCACCGACCGAGATAGTAAGTTTCGTATGTTCCATTGCACAATCATACCTTCAAACAAATCAGCACTCATCAGCAAACTGTAACGTCACTAGCTCTACAATTCAATCCCCTTCGCAGCCCTGATATTGACAAAAGAGGGCCTTGACGAAACCCTTACTACGACTGGAACAATTATATAATGTTTGTGATTGTTCATTTTCTCCTCTTAGAATTACTAGCCATGTCAACGACGTTAACTGCGGTAAAGGACAAGCGAGCTTTTTCGAACAATAAACCTGAATTCGATAACGACCGATTAAGTAGTTAAGTACACGTTTACAATCTCACAGACATCATCACGGGGCGGATCGATACAGCTGACTGAATCTCCAACACCCAGGATGCCTAGTCAAACAAAGATAAGTCCTGGCTACTCACATTATCATGGCTCATCATGCTAATTTGAACTGGTTAATTTACGCAACGGTCTGCGATTATGCATCTGACCACGCCATGTAGCCGGAGTTCCCTTTTTATGCTGCACACCTGAATTCCCAAAGACTCGTTCGCGCCCGTTACGCATACAGCTGAATCATCGGCGAACCCGTTCAGACTGACGTTGCGTTTTGCTCCTCATTCTCTGTACCTTTACATATGCGAACACCTCACCTACCAGCTATGCACCTGCTGACCTTCTCGCGCGGCCACGCACGCAGCTTCTACGAACTGTTATCACGTCCGAACTTTTCCTCGTCGCCCATTATTTTGGCGCGCGCCCGTGACGGCAGCAGCTCGGAGAATAGGCTTATAAAAGCAGAGTTTAGAACGATCATTCCGCATAGCACCTTGATCATCTTCTTACCGAACACGCATCGGCTCAACCAAACCCGCGGCGACCAAGGAACGAGGGAAGAGCGCGAGCCAACGATGGAAGCCGAGGCCTTCCCTATACGTTTCACGAAGGGCATCAGGTCCTACTGGCGCCAGCACAAGTACAAGCACGTCGACGACGGCAGCGGCGGCGCGCGGCGCCACCAGCTGGTGCGCCTCGGCGACGGTGACGGGCCGAGGCCGTGGGCGGTGCGGCTCGGCGGCATGCTGCGCGGGCGGCGCGTCAGGGCGCCGGCGCCGGCGCCGGCCGTGGCTGCGGCGGCCAAGGCGCCCGCGCGCGTGCTGGGGAAGATACGGGACGCCTACGTGGACGCCATGCTCGGGGCCGCCAGGACGCAGCCGGTGGCGGCCAAGGCGCTGCCGAGCGCGCCCGAGGCGCTGTGGCAGAAGCGCGTGCCCGTGCGCCGGTCGCAGAGCCAGACCCAGAAGCGGCAGCAGCCGGAGGAGCTGGGCCAGAGGCTCGTCGAGGAGATGTACAAGTCCGTGCTCGCGTCGCGGAGCGTCTCCGGCATGCTCCATGCGTCAGTAGCGCGATAGCGTGTTCATAGTTAGTTCGTTACTCGTCAGGCAGAACTGTACATGTCTTCGCTTCTGGTTAGCCTCTGTGATATATTTTACCTGTATAGATAAAGCTATTAAAGCATGCGGTGTCTCTGCTAGAGTTTGTGGATAACTAGTAAAACACGCACATAACCGTTCCAAGCTCTGTTTCATTGCGTAAACAGAGGTTAGTTCAGGGATATTTGGAGTCCATAAATTTCACGAGAATTTCATTTTAAAGTACTTCAGCTTTTCACAAAATTAAGAAAAAAGCTTCGTGCTCGACAGTTCAACTGCAACTCCTCTCAACCTTTTTGGCTATGCTTTCCTCTGTTTCTGACTAGTAAAATCTCTGAAAGAAAAACTCTGTTTCCATTACGAGCAGAAAAGGTCATCTGCCTACGGTTGCCAAACGGTGAGGTTCCGGTCAATTTTCCTCCGTTTCATCCGATGAGGGTATGCAGAGATTGTAGGAGGAACATGAACATCCTTCACAGATATGCAAGTGACCATCAGTTGTGTGATGTCTAGGCTGACTCCGAAGCTCTCAAGATCTCCAAGATACAGGAACCGAAGAATACAGATTTAGCTGCAAATTAGTGCAATAGCAACACCAAACAGGCAACCCTGAACTGTACAGTACCACAGTGCACTCCGAAATCAGTATTCCTTGTGCATGGATCATGCAGGTTCTTGTGGAATCACAACAGACCCAAAAACAGAAAAGTACAGAGACAGATGCGGCTCTTCTGAAATTTAGATATAAAAAATAGTCAAATTCTGTTGGAGAGGAGAATTACAAAAAGGTTGTGACAATGAACGACGTGCCAATACACTGCAAAAAGCGTAACTAGCCACAGTTGTGGAAAAGTTACAAAATACAGCAGAGCTAGGCTGAATAAATCAAAGTTCCTCTGCACAAGAGCCACCACTCATCATGCCAGACAAAATTACAGGTTTCACACATTCTTCGCATCCAGTTGAAGTTCACCTGAACATTGGAAGTTCTTGCCTTACTTAGTTTATTGTGTCGCTCCTCTCACTCGTCTAATAAACAAAATAAACACCCAAACATTACATGAACCGAAGGTGACTGACGAGGAAGCTAATCTTGCGCATGGATATTCACATTTCCTGACCACTAACTCTCGTGTATAGGTTACTTGTATATATGCATCTTATTTACGTAGTCTGTATGTTTTGTACACTTTTCTCGCTCGCGTGTGTATATATATATATATATATATACTTGATTTTGTTGACGTGATGAGACGAGGCAGCGATAAAACGGTTCCAGGCGGTGAAAATGCTGGCCGTGCGCTGCCTCTTGCTTTAAGCGCGGGGGAGGAGGAGGCGTTCGGCGGCGGTGAGCGTGTGGCGGAAGTGGCAGCGGTGGCCGTAGGGGCATGGCTCGCCGGCGAGCACCATGCGGCAGACCTGGGTCTTGTAGCGCGGGTGGCGGATGACGGGGCGGAGCTCGGCGACGCCGTGCGCGAACTGGCACTGGTCGCCGTAGGGGCACGCCCCCGTCTCCTCCCACTTGTTGCACAGCTCCGTCTTGAACATGCCCTGGTTGTACACCTCCAGCTCGACGCCGGCCGCCGCGCGCTGCTCCTTCGCCTCCTCGCCTTTCGTGCCGCCGTCCACGAACAAGCGCTGCTGCGTCGTGTCAAGGTGCATGCATGCAACAGTGTGTCAGGTGTCGGAACTGTGGACTGTGTGGACTTGGCGAGACGTGCGGGAACAGGGACTAACCGAGCTGTGGTTGTTGATGGTCGGGTTCGGCGCGCGAGGCTTGCGGTTGCTGGCCACCGGCGAGGCGGGAGCCTTGGTGGGCTGGTTCATCTTGAGGTAGTCCTTGGAGCGGACGGAGATGCTCTTGGGCAGCACGGCCAGCTTCTCAGGCGCGCGCTCCGTGATGGCCTTCGGCTCGCCGTTGCGGAGCCGGCGGATCTCGTCGGCGATGGCGGCGGCGGCGGTCTGCTTCCCGCTGAGCAGCGCGAGCTGGCGCGCGAGGTCGCCGTTAGCGACGCGGAGCTCGGCGTTCTCGCGGCGGAGCGCCGCGGCCTCGTCGGCGGCCTCGGCGAGGTGGGCGAGGCAGAGCTCGTAGCGGTCGGCCACCTCCTGGTACTGCAGCGCGAGGCGCGCGAGCTGCAGCCGGTGGCCCGTGACGTCGGCGGCCGCGGCCGCGGCGTCATCCCCGTCGTCGACGAGGGAGGCGGAGGAGGACGGCGAGAGCGAGACGGAGGTGGCGAGCGGCGACGGCGAGGAGAAGCCGAAGCTGGGGCTGAAGGGGGAGGAGCAGCGGAACAGAAGGTCGTCGCCGCCGCCGGCGAAGTAGCGCGGCGAGGCGAGGCGCTGGTCCCCGAAGGCGAACGGCTTGAGCTCCAGGGCCGAGCGCAGGCGGTCGGCATTCGCCGGAGAGAGGAGAGCTTCCTGCATGGCTGCTTCTTTCGGCTTCAATTTCCCCGCGAACAGCTAGCCCGTGCGACGAATAGGATCAAAATGTCACTGAAAATTCAAAACAAAAGACTTCAGTTGAGTTCTTGCTCGCACTTGCTAAGTACAAAATGCAACTAAGCGGGAAACTCATCATGCAAAGGAGCTTGACGGCAACGGACCGCACCTGTTGGATCGAAGAGCTAGCTCACGTACTTGGCGCAGAAAGGATTTGCAGGAGAGGACGGTCCAGGCGGTGGTGGGTGCGGGCCGGGAACGCGTGGCGCCACGGTTATATAGCCCGGGCGGCCGGGGGGCATGCCAGCGGCCGGGGAGACCGTGGGGCCCTCGTGTCTGCGAGAGCGGGGCGGCAGGGGAATGAGCCACGCGATTCGATCGTACCGCCGGGGTCCGGAGCAGAGCACGGTGAGGGTGTCGGGTTCGTCCTCCTTGCTACAGAGTCCGGTCTCGGTGGTTGGGACTTGGGAGCTGGCTTTCCTTTCTCTGCTTGTGTTCGAGGCTGGGAGCCCGTTTGAGCTTTGCTTGCGTGGCGTGTGCTTCGAATCTGCTCCTCTCACATGGCTGGTCACCTACGGCTCCAATGTTCAGAACTACTCCAGTACAATGTGTCCAGAAACAGTGTGCGAATGCTGCGATTGTGTTCATGGAGGCAACGTGAAAAATCGACAGCTGAGTTTAAACCTCAAACAGTAGTACATTATTACATAGGAAAAGATCCAACGTTGTTCAAGACGACGAAGACGACTGTTTGTTTTTTTAGAGGAAACTATTGTTTTCGGATTTAACAGATGACTAGTTCACCTCATCGATCTGGTCCGGGAAACGCTGATCGTGCCTCCACGGGAGTAGTACTGATTAACGTTAATTTCTTCAACCACACTTCATCGAGCTCTCTGATGCGCACGAGTCGGGCCCTCCTCCGTGTCAGCTGAGCTGATCGAGGTCACGTCGGCGAGTCCACTCCTGCTGGCTCAGAAACGCTTTCGACGCTGAAAGCACTCGTGTGTGCAGGGAAGTAAGTAGGAATACTTCGCGCGTACGGTAGAGAGTACATAGTAGAGTACCTTTGCTGTTCGGCGTCCATCTTCCATCTACTACGCCGGTACGCTACGAGTTTCTAGCGAACTCAAAGTTGCACACTTGCACTAGTCATCATTTTGTTGGTCCCAATTTTCAGTATCCCTTATTAGTTCGTAGGTAGTAGGTGATCGTGCCATGGCCAAACATAATGCGTATACCAAACCGAGTACAGGACGAGCTCCACCAGCAATCAGCATACATCGTTTTATTCTCCCCATATACTACTATTATACTAGTATAAGTCACTTTACCAAACAGCATATTTCCTAGTGCCCGGCAGTCGCGTCAGAAGAAACACAAGGCGGCGATTTAGCTCTGCATCCAGCATATATTCTGATCATTGCTTAACAATCAATTAACCTTTGTTTTTGGGAGGGGACATGGCTAACTAATCGTCGAGCCGGGGCCCCATTCCCACACACGAGACGAGAGGCGGCACATGTCAATCGGGGCAGTACGTACTTGACATCCTCGTCCGGCCATTGAGGCGCGCCCGCCCGCCCGCCCCTGCCTGAAAGGAAAGGCTCACCTCAGTTCACACAACGCAAAAGCTCAGGTCGAGCCGAGCTTGCTTTGGCTTCACGGGGCAGTCCCTCTCGTCGCTAACCAACTCGATCGCGGCCGCCTCTCGCTCTCGCCTCGCTTAAGAAAACAAACCAGAGTAACAAACGCGGTCGGCCGGTCACACCACACCACCGCACCAGCGCGCGCACTCAAAACAGAACAACAAGCGCGCTGCGCGTCATGCAATCATGCTTGCTTCCCGCTTAGGGCTTGTTCGGTTGTTGGGGATTAATCCCCCAAGTGAATTTGTTCCACCCAGGGATCAAGTGAATCCCTGCTCGTCACTCAATCCCTGTGCAGAGTGAATCCCTCCGATCCCTTGATCCCTTGCACCCATGATAACTTGTTCGGCTGGACAGGGATTGAGGAAGGGAACTTACAAGCTGTTGTCTATGGTTAATTTCAGAAGCTCGAAATCTTTTTTTGTTATTAAGGAAGGTGCTGTCATAATGTACATCTCAAATAAACTCTACAGGTCAGAAAGCATCAGCACCACACACTAATACAAATCAAGTTTTAAAACTGAAGCTGTGCTAAGCAAAATATTCTATCTTAAAGTTGAAGTAGGATAAATAACATCAATAAATGAATAAGTTCTGCTCACATAGGAGCACAGGAAGTAAAAGAGACAAATCCAAGAGCTCAATGTAAACGAGGATTTGGGTAAGCCCAGGAAGCCAAAGTACGTACAGCCGTTAACACTCATTACTTTCCCCCCCAAAAAAAAGAAAAAGAAAAAAAAAAGAGAGAGAAGCCATCACTACTGCATGAACAATGATACTCATTAGCTTCCACATGTATCTTCGGCATTGTTGCCACTCTAATGTTACTGAACTGCACAAGCACAAAAAGTTCATGTCAGGTTTGCACAAGTACAAAATTAATATTGGACTACTATATTAGAAAAGAAACTGTGATATTAATAACATGTCAACACCAATAGTAACCGGTCATAGGTTCAAGGGCACTTAATAACAAGGTCACTTGTTCTATGAATAAATCTGACATTCCTTCTGTCTATTTTAGCATTTAGTAATTGTCAACTAGCAAAATCGAGGGATGATAGAAGGCTGATGCCAAAAGATTTTTTTCCAAGAATAATTAGTAGAGAAATTTTGTGATTCTAGCATCAGAATTGCTCTCAGCACCCCAAATTTCATACAGTTACCCAATAAGACATGGACACATTGAGTCTAAGTTTGTGTGTGTGGCAAACCAAATGAACTCTGTATATATCTAGTCTTTACAGGCACAAGAGAATAGTCCAAGCACCAATCAAAGTAACTAGTTTTGCTTTGGTTGAAAAAATCATTGTGAAAACAGGCATGATACAATATTCACACAGAACCATATTCATGAAAATCATTGTGACGTAAACACATGATACAATATTCATAAAGAACCTTATTCAGATTACAATCCATGAAAAATATTCAGATTACTAAAGCAGGTAACAAGATGAAGGTACTGGGTTGTTGGAAAAACATACCTCTAGGAGAAGGTACTGGATTCCAAGAAGAAGGTATTGGGTCGAGACAAGTCTTCTCCAACCCTACTTGGTGTTGGGAGGATCTACATGAAAATGAACATCAATGCATGTATGAAATTTGCTTAAAAAAATTCAGAGCTTTGCATGCCCTGAGAAACAATACCATGACTTTATCAATTACTCCGAGCTAGTAGCTAGTAGATACTGCTGCTAGCTACATAAGCTACCATCAACACACAGGTTTTGTTGTAGCTGCTGCTGCTAGCTATACATAAGCTACTAGGTATTGCTAGATTGAGCAAGATAGAAGAAAAAAAATCAAAGCTAAATCAGACTTTGTTTTTTAAGCACATATTATCTCTTATCATGAGATCAATATATAAAAAAACAAACCATGGTCAGAAAGAGTGACTCGACAGCAAACCTGAATGTCTAATCTAGAATTATTCAGGGCATATCACTACATTACAACAGTGTCACCATACTACATTTTTCTTTGTGAAGCTACTATTTTTCTTTTGCGAATGTCTTGTCGTTAGCTATAAGAAAACATAGTATCTATCAAAGGATAAGTGCTGCTGAGTTATCCATACCACACGTCTGCGCATCTGATGAAGACCAGTATACGTCATGCAGTACCATCTGATATCCACTCCATACAGCTATCGATTTCTTTTTTATTCCTAGGGGCCAAATCAATACAACAGTTTACCTATTTATGGAAAACAGAGCATGAAGCCTCTATTGATCCAAGCTCCGTGCGCAGCCATGCCCATGGACCAGAGTGTGATTCGAGCGAGAGGACACCACTGAGTGACTACACAAGAAAGAATCGATTCGTTCTTGCGTGAAGCCTCGGCCGCGGCGGCACTACTCGGCGACATCAGCCAAGTACCCGTCCCCGCGACAGTGGTGGCGAGCACTATCACTCCTCGTGTTCAAGATCCCGCGCGGTGCGAGCCCATGACTCTCCGTCGTCCAAGATCGAAGAAACATAGCGACTGAAGAGGGTAGGCAGCAGCGCGTTACCGGCGAGAAGGCGGCCGCAATCGATTGGTGCCGGAGGGGAGGAGGCAGCGTCGTCATCGCCGACGTCGTCGCCGCCGCCCACTCGCCCTAGCGGCGCCACGCGCGCTGCCGCACACGGGACCGGGGACTCGTTCCACGACCCGTGAGTAGGGGCTGGAATCCCGGGCCAAATGGGGGGGGATTGGTCGAGTTGGGCCGGGGCTGATTCCCAGGATGACGTAACCGAACACTCATTCCGCGGTGGGCCGGGATCCAATTCTCTCGAGGCTGACCCACGGGGATCGGACCTCAATCCCCGCCGATCCCGGCCCAAACGAACGAGCCCTTACAGCTTTAACTAACTACGGGTTCCGCCTGGCCGCCTACCGCGGCTCGCGGCGGCACGTCCGAATCATTCTTTGGAGCCCGAGACGGCGGACAGAAAAGTTCTGTCTCGTGTGCGTGCGTGCGTGCATGGTGCGCGCGAGGGGCTTCTTCGCTGCCGTGACGGCCAAACGAATCTGATGGACTGTTAGGTGCGGGTGCTTTCGATCGCTGGATCTGCGGTCGCCGGTACCCATCGAGTTTGTTATGCACTGCTTGGTGACGGCGACAGGTTCGTGCGAATGAAGGCATGCACTACGAGCGCGCTGATGTGCCGCTTGGACCAGAAATGGATGGTTATATGCTATCTTTGGATACTTGTCATCATCGGCTCATGGCTGTCCTTTGGCTCTGCAACTTGATTTTTTTTTTCCTTCCAAATGATGGTACATGGTCTTTTTTTTCCCGTTAGAGGCCCCTGGAGTAAAGGCAGGGGGTGCAAAACAGAGTAATCAGATTGCCATCTAGAAATTCACGTGCAGTGGTCGCTTATTTGTCACCGATGTGGCCGTGCGGGTCTTGGGCGATCCGCATGTCAAATAAGCAGAAACGAGTGGCATAAGACAAATTCATCCTCTCTTTTTTTTTTGGCAAAAACGAAACATAAATTTCTCCTATAATTTTTCTGGTGTTTAGGCTATTGATAAGTTCACTAGGGAATCATCGCAAAAAAAAAAGAGTTCACTATGGAATAATTCTGATTTTTCGAAATTTCAAGTAGTGGTCAAATGCGTTTGTTTGGAATGGACAGAATACTGAAAGATGCAGAAACAGACCAGCTTGAACTAGCTGCAAGATGAATATCGATGAGTAGTACACGGACCAACTTGTGGGCCTGTGGCCAGGGTTTTAATTACCGATTACAACACGGAAGGCGGACATGGCCGGTTGAAAACAAAGAAAACAGGTCCAAAAACCGATAAAAAGCTTAAAAATGAATTTGAAAGCAAACCGATCGGTTTTATAGTTTACCGATCACTTTTGTTGGTTTTCGAGACAATTTCTTCTTTTCAAAGCAAACCGGTCAGTTATTCTGGTTTTTAAATTTTTAAATTTTTTTAAATTTTAAATCCGAAAACTGACGAGGCAACCGAGTCAGAGCGGACCGGTTTTGACCGCTTTTGCAAACCTTGCTTGAGGCCCTATCCTTTGATCATCAGTTAACGTAGGGGGCGTCTGGTTCATGCGTGCGCATGCTAATTAGCCTGTGCCCCATATAGCACGGGAAAATATTCAATGCAAACCGGTGAAATATAGAACGGGAAAATTAGCTAATGCCCCATATAACACTCTTAGTCACTTGAAACTCCATGTAGAAAAAGCTTTCAACTAAACTTCAGATAGTTTCAACTCGTTTTCAGGAAATTTCAACTCGATTTTGATGAGTTTCAACTTGATTCGCAGAAGTTTCAACTCGATTCTGTTGAGGAATCAAAGAGAAATCGAGGAGTTCGACGACGCTAGGTCGCCGCCTGCGAGCTGTGGTTGGACGACGTTCAACTTGAAAGACGATGAAAGTGCAGCGGCCAGCTAGTTCGCCGGCCGCCTGCGGGCTGTGGTTCGACAACGGGTGGCATGGACGCCATGGTGAGAAACCGAAGACACGAAGCAAACTGCCTAATGTCAAGGTCCAGAAAGTTGGAGTACGGCGAGGTAGCTATATTAAGTTTACGGTCAGTTATGCCGAGGGAGGTTTCGTTCAATCTTCTGCAAACACTGGAAAATGATGGAAGTAAAAGATAAATCCAAACGGAAGCAGTTAGTTCGACAGTATACAATTGAAACTGTATAGAGATGTTCACATCTTGATTTTCAAGCATCGTGTTGGAAACTGATAACTTCACACGTGAAAACTAACATCTATTATATTTGACGACGAAAAGGAGCCACCATGTTGGCTCTAAAATGCTAGAAATTCCCACGTTAATCCGAGAAAATAAGAAGGGAAAATTACCCACCACTGCCATTATGAAACAATTAGTCAGATAACCCTCTAAAAATATTTATAAAATAGCTAAATTTGGAATAAGAAAAAATAGCCAAAAATACCCCTCACACCTATTTCTAAATTACCCACCATGCCATTATGAGTAAAAAAAGCTAAATTTGTAATAATAAAAAAAATAAAAATACCTTTCACACCTATTTCTAAATTACCCTCCATGCCATTACAAGTCAAAAAAACAAAATTTGGATTATATAAAATAGCTAAAATATCCCTAATTTTTATTTTTAATTTGCCAAACATACCATTATGAGCTCGAAATAGCTAAATTTTGGAATAATATAAATATCCAATAAACACTTCATCCCTATTTCTAAATACACCGTTATAAAAAAACATCGTGACATTCTAGCTGGCATGGCACATTATCCTGTTTTTAGTATGACACATTTCTTTCGAAAGATTTATTTGTAGTAACCATGACATATCTTAGTTGTTTAGCATGCCACGTTTGAATCGATCTCACTTCTAAAATAAAATCAAATACATTGTTAGATAAGACAATAAATGACGACTCATCTCACACTCAAATTGACGAATGGTGAGAAATTCTCCAATCTATTTTCTACTATTTTATAAATATAGAGTATAAAATAAATAATAACAATAAACTATATTAAACTAATGCAATAATATAAAAATAGTTTAAATAGTATAGTAAGGCCACGCAAATGTGCGGGCAGCCATACTAGTTACATATACCAAGCCACAATCATCCCGAAGTTTAGCTAAGGGGTCATCTTTTTCAGGTACCGCGAAAAGCAACGTTGTCGACATGCTGGTTCAGGTGGTGCCGCTTGGGCTTGGCACACAACGATGCAGGTGTGGGAGCCATGCTCTGGATGGATCGGCTTCATCTCAAGGCTTAGTACTGGCCCGCCAGCGACTTGTTGCTGCTCGGACGCCATCTGATCACGCAGCGCCCGAGACAAGATCGCGCCATTGCTGGACAAGGATACGTCCAAGTCAGCCACGGACCGCTTGTCGACGCAGAAAGCTGGCATCTCACCCCAAGCTATGCTCGTGTCGCCGTGGTACACACTGACAGTGCTCTCCGGCATGCAGGCTGGGTCTAGTATGTTCCGCTTATTGTCGACGTGAACGGTGACGTTGAAGAAGGGCGAGATGCCTGAGTTGCGCAGGTCCTCGAGTCCCTTGATGCCGGTGATCTTCATGGAGAACTCAGGATCATGTGTTGCGAACGAGGACCCAATGTAGAGAAAACTGTAGACCAACGTGACAAAGACACAGATGTTGAACATGTACTCGCGGTCCGTCGTAGTCATGGCTACCATAAGGAGGTGGATCTGGGGTGCGGAGAGAGAAATCAGGAGCGAGCGGGCAAAGCCTCCTGATCTTGCATATAAATACATACTGCCCACGCACCGGTATGCTTGTGCATATGTCGGATTCGGTGCTCCGATCCGACTGGAATTTGATTTTTCGACTCCATTGTAACTAGGAGATCAAACTCGAAAATCTACAAGGCTACGTCTCCATATCAGAAACTGCAACGATAACGGATCCTTATCTACCAATAACGGACTCCATATCAGATACGGTGGCCGATCTTTCTCGTCAATCCATATATAACCAACCGAGAGGGTAGCCCTCCGTGCAACTCAACTTGCAAGCCCTGCCCTACTCGATCCATGGAACTGACAGATCGGAAATTCAGCGGCCGTGACAAAACGGGCCGCAAGCCAGCAAAAGTACTTTCGGCCCCTGATGATAGCGACACATGGGCGCGTGTAACCGCGTTCAGTATCTGTATGGTCGTAATCCTGTGTGCAGCCTGGAGAACATTCATCCACATCCAGGACGACATTGAATTTTCCAAGGGATACTACCAAGTCGACATCACCGGCGTTGAGGCATCGGGCTTCCTCGTCACGCAGCCACACCCGACGTCCCCGCGGTTCAACGTTACCGCGCAAATCCTCAACCGTTACAGGAACGAGCAGGTGACCTTGCAATCCTGGGAGGCCGATATCTCGTACGCCGGGATACCTCTTGGTATGGCTTACTTTCCGGAAACCAGTTTGGAGCAGATGGCGGAGAAGACAGTCATGGCCACCATGTCGACTGAAATGTTCGGGCTCGATAGGGAGATTCGTAATCGAATGGCAGTCGGTGCATCAAAATCGCAGGGAGGGCTTCAGCTGCAGATCGACATGACATTGCTCTACACCGTACACCGTCGTTATGGTCGTCCAATGCATTCAGCGCAGTGGCTGTGGTGCAACGCGACACTGGATGGGCAATCGACACCGTCTCCCTGCCATATCTACAAACACAATGAGCCTATCAGAATATTCTCGGGGGTTGGTGCTATTGTATGAAGAACAATACAAAAGTTGCCTTAGCTTATATTTACCACGACTGTCAACTTATATTCCTTGAGTAATCTATGTACTATTTGATGTTATTGGGCATGACAATTGTTATGAAATCTTATATTTACTTATTTGAGTTTCCATATTAAACATAGTAAAATCCAAGAAAAATTCCCATAAAAATTATGCAGTTATCATCCGTTAGATGTTCGACATTTCATAAAAATACATTGACTGGCGGCAGACTACTCTGATTCTTTCAAGCAGCAAGGTACAAATCATCGTTTCCGCGAAAACTTGCCCAGTCCGATAGGCTGACAACCGGTTTTTGACATAGGGATTTGAATTATTTTTTGAAATTATGAAAAAATAGAAAATTTTAAAACAGAGCTGTAAAAATAAGGAAACCGAGCACTAAACCGTTAAAGCGGAGTGTTTTGCTTCTAAAAGAAGAAATTTTCTCACAGACCCGTTTGCTTTCAAAATTTCTTCCAAATTTGTTTTTTTTTTTAACTTTGAGCGATTTATCGGCTGGTTTTTATGAAAACTGAAAATTGGCAAACCGAGGAGGAGCGGTTCGAGCGGCATAATCGATATTGTAAAATGCGGTACAGATACGAACAAAAAATAGAACCATGCATACTAATCTATTTTTATCTATACATTCTGTAAGATATTTGTCACTTAACTAACTAAATATCTAAAGTCGAAAAATAAATTGAATTGGTGGTAGCGTTCACATACAAAGGCATTTGATCATCTAAAACCTTGGTTTTCCAGTGTAAGTTTTTTTTAGTTCACAGGACAGGGTCAGGGTGCGTTTGAAGAATATTAAGTTTTCTATGTTCATATTAGCTGGAAACAGAGCTATTATTTATTGTGCATGTCTATGATTATTTGATAATTGTATTCAGCGAAAACATTGTGTCACATTATTACTCGTACAATAAAGATACTGAAGTTGACAAAGGAGCCTCACAGTCCTGTTAACAATCGTTAGCCAATTGGGCATCTCCCCCCCCCCCCCCCCCCCCCCGGCTTTGTCCCGGTGTGATCTGGCTACGGCTGTGGAACCAACGGCGCCGAAGTGACAAGAGCCTATAGAGAATTGTGATATGAGCTTCTTTTTTCTCTCTCTTTGACTGATAGCAAGGTTACTTATAAATGGTACCACATATACAAAAACTAGTATGATGGTCCACACCTTTACGCGTTTGGCGTTGTATTATATTGAATGCCTCATCAATTGTTATAGTCTTGGCTGTTTTTTGTCATTTTTATTTTCAATTCTTTGTTTTCAGCGTCAACAATGCGTAATTTATAAACTTTCATTTATGTAATTTTGGTTATCTTTACATAATAATAATGGTGGATATTTTCCACAACATGTGGAGGGTGTTTTGGACTATTTTTTCATAATCGCAGTTATATGGGTAATTTATAAGGACGCGACTAATCAGCTACCGGTAGCTAGGTCAGAGCATCTAGCTACCGTCCAAGTTCAGTCCTCGAGACTCAATAGTTACCATCCAAAGTTCACTCCTCGAGACTCAAGAATCACCTCCACCCCATTACCTGCGCGCAGCGCGCGCGGCTGCGCCCAGCCCCTGCAGCCTCCTTTGGTGTAGCTGCGTGATGCAAAACTCGAGACCACAAGAAGGCAGGAACACCACGGGTCATCGCGATGCGCGAGATGGTGGTCGCTGGCTGGACAAAGCCAGCTACCACTAGGTAGATAGATTTATCCTATAAACATGTGGAAAGTATTTTTTGGACTAATCTTTCATAATAGCAGTGGTAGATAATTTCTTTCTTTTTTCTGATTAATATGGTAAGGTTGAATTTGGCGACTCCGCTTCTTGACCAATACTGTATTATTATTAATTTAACAGATTTTTTTTTGCGGTGAACTAATTTAATAGATTTGGTACAGAATGTGTCAAGGGTAGAAAAAGCTCGTGTGAGATAAGTAATAGCGCTTCTCAGCACAAAAGACTACTAAGCTTGCCCGCCAAAAAGACACAAATAGTTATCAGCTGAATATATGCATTGAGAATCGACACAAATAGTGTAAATGTAGTTTGTAGTTTGATCTGAAAGGCTGGTCAGCGCCAATCATCTTCATCCCGACCTTAAACTCCAGCCCACCCTGGAGCACGCTTATCTGATTGTGCAATCCGGTGAACAAGGCCACGCCTCAAGACCACCTCCACGTCGCCTGTCGCCTGCTTGGGCACGTACTACGCTCAAACCCTCTGCCGCTGTGGCGCTGTGATCACAACGTAGAATTCGGGAACTTTGTCCAGTTCGCCGGTCAGGGTTACCCAGACCAGAAAGAAAGTGCAGTGGCATATGGGCGCATGGCGAGAAACCGAAGACAAGATGCAAACTGCCTAATATCAAGCTCTAGATACTCAGATACTCTAGTTGTAGTACGACGAGCTAGATATGCACGTGCAGATATGATTATAATTCTGTCAGTTAGGGCGAGGGAGGTTTGGTTCAATCTGCTGCAAACACTGGAATGAGTAGCATTTAATTAGCTCGACAGTACAATTGAAACTAGAGATATGTTCACATCTTGATTAATTAGCATCGTGTTGGAAACTGATAACTTCACACGTGAAAACTAACATTACATATACCAAGCCACAATCATCACTAAAGTTTAGCTAAGGGGTCCATCTTATCAGGTGCCGCGAAAAAGCAACGTTGTAGACATGCTGGCTGTTGATCAGGTGGTGCCGCTTGGCACACAACGATGCATGTGTGAGAGTCATTGTCTGGATTGGTCGGCTTCATCTCCAGGCTTAGTACTGGGCGTCCGGCGGCTTGCTGCTCGGACGCCATCTTGTCACGCAGCGCCCGAGACAAGGTCGCGCCATTGCTGGACAAGGATACGTCCAAGTCAATCTTGGACCGCTTCTCGACGCAGAAAGCTGGCATCTCGCCCCAAGCTATGCTCGTGTCGCCGTGGTATACACTCACCGTGCTCTTCGGCAAGCAGGCTGGTCGCAGTATGCTCCGCTTATTGTTGACGTGGACGGTGACGTTGAAGAAAGGCGAGATGCTTGGGCTGCTCAGGTCCTCGAGTCCCATGACGCCGGTGATCTTCATGGAGAACTCGGGATCATGTGGTGCGAACAAGAACGCAATGTACAGCAAACCGCGGACCAACGCGAGAACGGCGCACGTCTGGAAGATGTATCCGCCGTACGTCGTAGCCATGGCTACCATGAGGTGGATCCTGGGCGCGGAGAGAGATCAAGAGCGAGGAGGCAAATAAGCCTCTCCTTGCATATATAAATACTGCCCACGACGCACCGGCACGCGTGCAGGTCGGATTCGGTGCACCTCCGATCCGACTGGAATAGTATGATTTTTTCGACTCGATCGTAACTAGGAGGAGATCAAACTCGCGTATCTACAAGGCCACGACTCCGTATCAGAAACTGTAACGATAACGGATCCTTATCTACCACGGTGAACCCCTATCGCTGATCCATATATAACCAACCGAGAGGGTAGCTCTCCGTAGAATCTCGACAAAACGCCCGGCCCGACTCGAGCCATGGATCTAGAAAATCAGAAATTCAGCGACCATGACGAAACAGGCCGCAGGACAGTAAAAGTTGGAGTAATCTCATTCAGTATCTGTTTGGCCGTAATCCTGTGTGCAGCCTGGAGACAATTCGTCCACATCCAGGACGAAATCGAATTTTCCAAGGGATACTACCAAGTCTACATCACCGGTGTTGAGGCATCTGGCTTCCTCGTCACGCAGCCAGGCACAACGTCCCCGCAGTTCAACGTTACCGCGCAAATCCTCAACCGTTACAAGAATGAGCAGGTGACTTTGCAATCCTGGGAGGCCGACATCTCGTACGCCGGGCTACCTCTTGGTATGGGTTACTTTCCGGAAATCTGTTTGGAGAAGATGGCAGAATCCTCTGCCATGGCCACCATGTCGACTGAAATGGTCGGGCTCGAGAGGGAGATTCGTCATCGAATGGCAGCCGGTGCATCAAAATCGCAGGGAGGGCATCAGCTGCAGATCGACATGAAATTGATCTACACCGTACACCGTCGTTATGGTCGTCCAATGCATTCAGCGCAGTGGCTGTGGTGCAACGCGACACTGGATGGGCAATCGACACCGTCTCGCTGCCGTATCTACAAGGACAATAAGTATATGAGCAGGTCCTCGAGGGCTGGTGTTGTTGTGTGAAGAACAAAATAAAAGTAGCCGTAGTTTATCTTTACCATGACTGTCAACTTATACTCGTCAAGTAATCTATGTATACTTTGATGTTATTAGGCACAACAATTATTATGAAATCTTATATTTACTGTTTGAGTTTCCATACTATATTGATCATAGAAAAATCCCAAAAAAAATCCAACATAAAACCCAAATATCCTTCTGGCCGTCAATTAGATGCTCCAACGATGGGCCTGTTCGGCAGGTTGTTTTGCAGCTGTTTTACTATAGCGGCTACTGAAGAAATAACTGCGAACACTGTAGCGGCTGCTGAAGAAATAACTGCGAACACTGTAGCTGCTGATAAGCAGCAGGCTTGGCGAACAAGCTAAATATATTGAACTTTCAGTTTTCTATGTTGGCATTAGTTGACACAATATACTGTGTACACATGAAGAAGAATATTCAGTTTTTCTATGTTGGCATTAGCTGGCAGCCTGTGTTTGTTCTGATTGTGCATGCCTATGATTATTTGATAATTGAATTCAACGAAAACTTTGTGTGATAGTACTACTCGTATCAAGATAGTACTGAAGATGATAGAGGAGCATCTCAGGTTAACAATTGTGAGCCAATTTGACCTTAAAGCGACTTTGGTTATTCGCCACTTGCAAGATTATTATGAAAAGAAAACGGCAGATGTGCTTTGGACACGGAGGTGCATGGTCGCGGTATTGCAATATGCATCTTATAAGGTGCGAACGAACAGGGAAGATTTCCAAATCTGCATATAAAGTTGATATGAGGCTATGAGCCATGAACCAAGTTCCGGGGGGGGGGGGGGGGGGGGGGGGGGACTGTGCACTGTCTGACAATGGGGACTTCTTTCCCGTGGAAGAAATTAAATTTGGGTGCTGAGTGTACCGAGCAAAGTCAAACATTTCGCTTGGAGGCTAGCACATAACAGTCTACCTCTTAAATGGAAGATAGAGAGCAGGGGGATGGAGATTGATACGAAATGCCCAATGTGTTTCAGACTTGATGAGGATGCAGACCACCTTTTCTTCAAATGCAAATAGGCGAATACGGTCTGGCGGGAATTGTTGTTGGATGACAAACGTGAGGCACTAGCTGTTCTTTGTTCTGCAACGGATGTTCTCAGGCAAATATGGCTATGGGAGAAGGATGTTCAAGTATGGGTGACTGGGTGGTCACCATTCTTTGGACGCTGTGGTCTACTCGCAATGATACAAATGCTGGTGATGCTATACGCATTACGCACTACGTCAGCGTGCACGAGTCTTATTCAGAGACATGTGACAGAGTTTCAATTTTATCTCCTCGAGCCAGCCAAGACGCCTAGTGCATTGCGGCAATGGTGTCCACCTGCAGAGTTATCTGAAGATCAATGTTGATGGCTCATTTGTGGAGCAGGCGGGGACAGGGGGTTGGGCATTCATCATTCGCAACCACGGTGGGCTGTCAGTTGGCTCAGGAGCAGGGAGGATCGCTGCGAAGGAGCCATGTATGCTGAACTGATAGCTGTACTGCAGGCGCTGCTGTTTGCAAGGGATGCCGGGCTGGATGGCGTGGTTGTGGAGACTGATGCGATCAATGTAAGACAGCGCTGTCCTCACAAAGCTATGACTTCACGAGTTTTGGCATGCTCGTCAGGGACATCAAGGCTCTCATGCTGGTGGCGTTTCAGAATATTAGTGTGGAGTTCCAATCTCGATCGTGCAATGTAATTGTATGTGGAACACCGCATCGTGCAATGTAAGAATATATTGCCTTCTTCTTCTTCCTCAAGAGCCCCTCACCTCAAGACCCAAGAGGACATCACTGATGCCTTCTTCCTCCCTCGGCCAACCCCGGCGAACCTGCCTTCCTCTTCGTCAGCAGTTGGGCACTAGCTAGAGAGAGACACAAACGGACCTTCACATGAGCTTTGCAAGGTCATGACATCCTCGTGCCTTAGCTTGTTCTTCCAGCGTGCTGCTAGTCCGTATGTCCGTATTTCCACTTCTGGCCGGCCGATCCACACCTCAAGAAGAAGCGAAGAAGAAGAAGAGGGTGGCGATGTTTATGGGGGCGGCGTGCTTGGGGCTGACGGAGACAGTGACGTGGAAGTACCTGCCGCTGTGCATCAAGAACAAGCGCAAGTTCTCCTGCGTGCGCTGCCGCCGCTTCCTCGTCACGCTCTACGCTGATGCCGATTGCAGGGCAAGAGAGCTTGGCCAGGCGGGGATTTGCGGCCTGTTCGGTTGCTTGGTTTTGGCTGGGTCTGATGGCTGGTTTGCACTATTGCTACAGTAAATATGTGAGTAACGGTCCCAAGCCCAGCCGTCCAGCCCAGCCACCTCCAACCCAGCCGAACAGGCAGTTGGAAGGAAGGGAGCAGGGGCAATTGTGTCATTTTATTTTTATTCTCTCCTCTCCTCAGCTAAAAAGATTAAAATATTAGAGGCGATGTCTTACGAAGAAAACTACGCTTTAACGGTGTCTTGTAGACAAAGATAAAAACAATAAAGTAAATTGGACATTGTCTTGAAAAAACAGAGGAAACGCCTCTGCATGCACCTGTACACCAAAACGAGACCATAATTGCTGACGTTTAGTCTTGCAAATCATTGAATTAGCAAGGTTATTAGGCCATAATCATATCATTAAGCTGAGATTAAGTACATAGTGCTTCTCAGCACAGAAGACTACTAAAGCTTGCCCCCAAAAGACCTGTGCAATGGGCAATATTTACACGGACCAAAAGCTTTGCATGTCTTCCAGGCTACCAACAGTACTACCATGCCACCACTAATACTAGCAGCAGCATATATTTACATGGACTAAAAGCAACTTGCAGGACCTCCAATATTACTGCAACTACTACTAACAGAGCAGCTTAGACACCTTATCAACAAATGTGTTCATATTGAGCAATTCACTAGTTAAAATCCAGAAAGACAACATCGATACATATGGAAATCTCTATTTTACTTGTCTTCTATTCATCATGAAGCCACCTCTTCACTAACAAGACAACACCTGTTTTAGCCTTAGACAGCCAACGGTAGAACCACGGGAAAGCAGAGATCATAAGCTCGATGACGCGGCAAATAATGCCCACTATACACGCTACCTTATGCAACCAATGTTCTCCATCCTTATGGATGATAAGGTAGATACCTAGGCCAAGTACTCCCCCAGATTTCAGTATAAATGGGATACACTTGAACCCCTACATACACAAAATATAGAAAATATTAGTTGACAAAATAATGATATTAATCATGCAGATAATCATTGCTTTAGGATGTGCTAGATGTCAAAATTAACATACAACTCAAGAAATAAATCACTGTAAAGTAAAAATTAAATTGCATGTCAGCCTGTTAGGTATCGACCACTATTGGTTGTGTTAAGTAGTGCACTTAGGGTAAAAATACCACCACGTGGGTACATTAATGTAAATCACATGGTTGAATTCAAATCTCAATCACGCAAAATCTTAAAAATGAAATCAACATGCATGTGCACAACGACCAAAATATAACTTTACTCACCTTAGCAGTCACCCACCTAGTAAAATACATAGGTATCATGAATATACATACTAGCAGCCCCACAGCTTTGACATAGAAAATGATTATAAGCCAGAACCAAGAAGTTGTGCAAAGCAGGAGACCCCTCCATATATGAGTGGCCCCTCGACTGTGTAAATAGGCCTGTCAAATACATTGAAAAATATTACAATCGAAAGGAAAACCAAGAAAAAGTGTTTCATGGATATCTATTTCTAGATGTTTACCAGAATTGCCGCTTTTTGACGGTATGCTAAAATCAAGAGCAGAATCATGTATGTCAATCCAAATGAAAGGTTCTCGTTCTCGTAAATATTAATCCATACGCTCTTCATCTCTTTGTTTTCCTCATAATGCTCCATAGCGTCAAACACAACCCAAGAACTGTAATAAAGGATGCTGCTAATCAAATTGCACACCAAAACATAAACCAACTTAGTCTCCCATAACACAACAGTATGAGATGTGTTCATACTAATATCTTTGATGTAGTTCCTGAAATAAAATAATAAAATCCATGAGTTATCAATGCACATTGTCAACAACTCAAGTCGATAACAACATCTATCTTTATTGACCAACAATATATAACAAAAAGAAAAGATCTTATAGATCAACAAAATTTAAACAGAAAGCAAAAAATGATGTAGACCAACAAAATTTGAACAAAAAGCCACAGACATACTGCTAAAAGGTCTGCTGGTTGTAAAGCTACTGACTTTGCTACTGCTAACAAGTGTCCGAATGATGCCGCAATCGTGCCGCGATCCTCCCTAGCCACACTGACGCTTGTCGTAGCGCTGGTACCCTTGTCCAACCATAACACACATAAGGATGATGGGTTGTGGGCAATTCAAACCACTCTAGGATCGTAAAAACAAAAAGATAAGGCCAGACAGAGGTGGAGACCAACCAATGTAATTGGTGTATAGCTAACTATGGGTGGTGCAGCCCCCCTACAGACATCATGGAATGGAGATTAATTACCCTAGGGACACTACAGGAGTTTCAAAAGAAATAAGCCTTCCTAGATATAAAGATAATCGGGAACTGTAATGTAATCACAACAGTCCTATGTAATCCCATGATTGCTGCAATAGACTAACAATCTTGGGCTATGAAAGGAAATGAAATAACCCCCAGAAAGCGCTACACATGGAACAAGCTAAGCATAATGAGTTAAGACGATACAATGGTGGAGCACTCCCCATAGACTATTGTGGTGTCCATAGGGCACGGGATATTTGCAAATTAACAAATGCCTTTTATTTGAAGACAGACTCCTTCCACCGCAATCACTTGGCACAAAATCACAATCCCACCCTTACCAAGCTGATCATCAGCAAGGCCTTTCCCTTGCCAGACACCTCTCATAATCTCATTCCTACCCCCAACAATTCATGATCAAATCATAATATTTTTTTCTCGATGATGTATGTATGTATGTATGCTATTTATTAAAACAATCCTCATTCCAAATCTGACCCTTCTTAGAAAAATAAGGAATAAGATTATATCATTCTGGCCACTGCATCAACCAGAGATGCACAAAGTTGTCTCCGAATTTGACTTTCGATTTCTCATATAGCTAGTTTTACAATATAACTCTTTTTAACATGTAAGTAAACTATTAAGTAATCAATGAAAAACTGCATAGAGGCACACAACAGTATAAAAAATACTAGTGATACAGAAATGATGATCTAAACCTATATCACATCGTCGAACACATTTAAGATAAAGTCAGATGTATGCAGTGTTTGTTACATACTGATAAGTGCTGAGGAAAATGAACTTACCAGGGTGTCACGCATGAAGCCAAAATAAGCAGAAATCCCAGATCTTTCAAGCTGAAACAAATATGTGATTAAATTAGTGAAGAGGACGATGAAAGCATGAAACGAGAGCAAAGACATTTGAACAAAAGCATATTCTATTGTGATGTAATAATCTGTTCAAATGCATGTTGTATTGTGATAGCACTCAACGAGAAAGAGAAGGGGTTTGCCTAGGAACAAGCGTGGGGTGCATCAAATAATCCCCTCCTGTTTTTGTCCATGTAAATGCATCCTGTGAGGGTCACGGTGTGGGTTCGCCTAGGAGTAACTAGTGTGGGGTTCGCCTAGGAACAACTGATGCTATATCATTAAACATGGTTCAAATTCGGGGTGAGGGTCATAGAGTGCATATCAATTGAGAGGTTCGTTTTTTTTTTTAATGCTCAACAAGAGTTGCAGGTAGCAAAGTGGTTTCTCGCATTTTAGATTCATAGTGAAATATAACACACATACTTTTGTGTAAACTGAGAAAAGAACGAAATAATACCTTGAATGCAGCGATTGGGGTGGCCTCACTTCTGAACTCAGAAACTTAACTCGCTTTGAATGAATCCAGTGAGGACCTGAAGCATCAACAATAGGACATGTTTCTCTTGGCAAGAAATATGAAGGCATTTTCTTAGCTGGACACACATCATTTCCGTATTGCGCATTGGCACATTGGACCGTTGAAACCAAATATATGGCCAAGAATACAATCAAAAAGTTTCTCCATTTCCTCAGGTGCAAAACCTAGACAATTAATAATAAGCAAGCATTATTGCAGGAATATATGCTTTTCAGTTTTAGATTAGCTAGAGCATATATTAAGCACGCTGAAGATCGGTGTTCGTTCACATGTACACTTTTATAATCCAGCAAAGTATAAATATATCATTTTGATAAGACATTTCACCTTGCGAGATTTCTCAATTGGTTCTTTATATTTTTCATCCAGAAGATCTCTGCTCCGTGTCAAGTTTCTATCAACTATCGCCGCTGCTTCAAACTGTTTAGAGATAAGGGAACAATTAGTCCTTGGGATTAATCATAGCAACAAGGAACTACTCAAAGCTAATCCTGTATATGCATATCTGGAAAATTGTTCAGAAAACTGGAAAAATTCCTTCAACTGAATAAACCAGAGAGAAGCACGTGCAAACCATTTCAGATATTTATTTATCATCATATAAATAAAAAAAGTTAACAGTAGAAAAGTTTAAAAGTTTAGCATTACGTACTGAATCTATAGCATAAAAATTTCAACTGCCACATATTCTCCCTGTGGAAGTTTGAATATATTCTTTTTGCAATCAATGATTTTCATACTTCCATCAGGTTGCCACTCACCAATCTCACCTGCAAGCAGAATACCATAATATGTTATATCTCAGGTTGGCACAAAATATCTGGAAGAACATGTTTTGTGGTGTATATGTCTGGAACCCTAAGTGAATTTCTATGTGGATTTATTGCTGCTAAAATGCAACGACTGTGACGGCTCTGGCACATAGTCTAGGACATTTATCAATTAGCCTCTTTCTCACAATCAAAACTAATTAGAAGAGAAATTTCCTATGTCATTGCTCACGTGTCAATAAGATCATCATCTCGTAGGACAAGGTTCTGTATTTTGTAGCCACCACATTATAGAAAGGCAAAATACATACCAGTATGGAACAATCCACCAACCAAGACCTCCTTTGTAAGGCCTACACGATTGTAGTATCCTGAGAATAGTGTTTCTCTCCTGATGCAGATTTCTCCACGAGCTCTGTTTGGTGCATCATATTCCATTTCCGGGACAGACTCTAGACAAACATCAATGTTTGGCACTGGAGGACCAACAGTCCCTACCATGGACATCTGGTTCGGTAGTGTGGCAAAAGATCCAGTGCATGTCTCCATCAGACCTGAAAGGGAAGAAAATGAATGAAATCGTTCCAGTATAGATAGCTTAGCTTCGATAAGAGAATCAAGTTCTGATGGCATCCTAAAGAAATATGATGATTCAGGAAAGGGATCTGGCCTAACTTAGCTAAAAGAACATTACTAAACTTTCACCTTCTTTAATCTATCAAACGATTTTAAAATTAACGCATGTTATGCTAAAAAAATACAACAACAATGACAAAACCTTTTTATCCCAAGCAAGTTGGGGTAGGCTAAAAAAAATGCGACATTTTAGTGATGCTTCAAGCAGAAAACTAGGAAAATATTCTATCAAGTTACTAAACTACAGTACAAAATATCAAGAAGTTATTTTATTTACACAGTTACACCATTTTTTCCTGCATTATTGGTATATTTAATCCATACTAAGAAATTAAATAAGTTTCCAACCACCAAATGGATAACAGAGAAATTGAAAGTCAAGAGGAAAGTTGTAATTTGAGTCGGTAAAAATGAGTAGGGACCTGTTGTTTTCACAAGGAGGGGGAGGGGAGGTGGTTGGAAGAAACGTACCATATCCTTGTATGACATGGGCACACGTCACCACATGCAAGAATTCTTCAACATGGGTGGCAAGTGGGGCAGCACTTGATAGAATAACTCTAACTCTTCCACCAAGAGCCTCTTTCACCTGAAGTGAATAAGTCAAATTTTACAAAATAATGTAGAAAAATCTTAAGAGCTTACATAACAGAGAACCGTTCACTTCCAGATGTAGTTACCTTACGGAAAACTAATTTGGCACATATGGCAGCAGCTTCATTCTGCTTTGCTCCTCTCATCATCCTAAACTGCTTGCTGCAAAGTACAATTCATATCTCATACTTGGATATGTAAAAGGTGAGGTACTTCAATGATAAAACAACAAACGCAGCTACAGACACTAAATAAAAGGGCTGTCATCTGGTGCATTCAGAAGAAAATGACAATTTATAAAATTTTAGGATAGTAATCTGGTATAATAATCTTACTATTTGTAAGCAAGGTTGAACAATGTGCTCTTTACAAAACCACCAGGGGGAATTTTAGCTTGTAGTCCTGAAAAAAGGGGTAAGTGAAGGACCGAGAAGGCGACCAGAGGGGGGGTGAATGGGAGCCGATAAAAATTCTTCACAAGAACTTGGCCTATATCCCAACCCACCTCAAGAACAACCACCAAGATCACACACACACATGGAACGTGATGTGTTGACCCTAGGAATGATTGTGGAAGAGATACAAACACTTGCGGAAGCAAATCAAGCAAAGACACACTCAAAAAGATGATCTGAAAAAGTCAAAACATAGACCTCCCACCGGATAATCCGGCCAACTATCGGATTCTCCGGACCTAGGAAAGTACCGGACACTCCAAAAACTTGTCAGGACAGCACGCGCGCAAGCTCAAGAAAAATCTCGAAACCGGGTCAAACGACCTCCAAAAATCACGAAATTTGAACCATAGCTTCGTCTTGAGATGGGGAACATCATCCAACAAGAATCACACCAAAAACCCTAAGAAATCCATGCAGATTTTGGATTCTATCAAGAAGGATAGGGTTTGGATGAACAAGAGAGGAAACTTCACCAAATCTTCAAATCGAAGGTGCTCGTGCCATGGATTCGGTCAAGGACCTACCAAGGGTTGTTCTAGCACATCCTAGCACCAAGATCCCCTAAGAAATCCGCCCAAAAACGCATCACAAAAGGAGAATCGAAAATCACCCGAAAATAGCTCCGAAAATGGGGAAAATAAGAAATTCGGGATTCAAGATGAGGAGAACACTTTGAGGATGAATTGATGCTATGTATTGCTCAAAGATGTAGATGTCAAGCCACTCCCTAGCACACACAAACTAGAGATGACAAAAAGCTCAATCAAAGAGCCATCTCCTCTCTTCTCCCCTCTCTTCTCTCATCTCTCTCAAGCCTCTCCCACACACACAAGTGAGAGACAACACAAGGCTCAAGGGAGGGCAGCCAACCAGCCCCCTCACCTTATCCTCTTGGACATTTCCACATTCCGGAAATGCCCCTCACACTACAACACACCCATACAACACATAAGGGCGTTTCCGTCCAACTTTTTCTCCTTCACCCGAACGCCGTCGGGGCCTTCACACCGTAGCTTCACCTCGAAGCCACCTCCACGATGGTGCCACATGCACCTCCATCTGTCGCCGCCGGTTTTGAGGCCTAAACCGGGAAACCGTCTTGCACGCTTCTCAAAGCGCGACTTCCACCACCGGTTTTGAGGCCCAAACCGGGAAACCGTCCACCGCCGGTTTTGAGGCATAAACCGGGAAACCACCCACCACCGGTTTTGAGGCCCAAACCGGGAAACCGTCGACCACCGGTTTTGAGGCTCAACCGGGAAACCATCGCCACCGGTTTTGAGGCCAAACCGGGAAACCGTCGACCACCGGTTTTGAGGCAAAACCGGGAAACCATCACCACCGGTTTTGTGGCCAAACCGGGAAACCATCTCGATGTCGACGCGTGTCACCTCGTCCCGCGAACCTCGCCATCAAGTCTCCTCGTCCCAGCCCGTCGGGACCTTGCTTGACTCGGCCTCCCGTTCGCCTTGACCCTGGTCAACACGCCGTCTTCATCACCTCCACGGTTTTGAGGCCAAACCGCGAAACCCTCCGTGCTTCTTGTCCGCCACGTGTACGGTGTGGATCACCCTTGACCTCACCCGGCCTCTCGATCGCCCGGACCCAAGCCTCCTCGGTCTCAGCCCGTCGGGACCCTTCGCTTGGTCCTCCCGATCCTCCTGCCGTTGACCATCAAGTTGACTCCATTGACCTACACATCATTAGACAAGCAAACACGTTTCTCCTTCTCCTCCATTCTTCCCATCACCTGCACCAACTTCGGTTAGCCATAAACATAATCATGCATATGCTTATGCAACCCTCAAAGTCCCGCATTTCAACCCAAACCTCATGTCAACTCAAATCAACACGGTTGTCAATTACTCATCATCATCGAGAACCATGGCACATCTCAACATGGTTCCTCAGTAAGATATAAGGAAAGAATACCATGAACACTCATATTTATGCAGTACAGTGCCAGTTTCAAATCCTTTTGAACTGTAGAAGCAAACTGCACCAGTAATAAATGGGCCGAAAACTATACAGCAGATTCACATATGAATTTCTATGGATGACTAGAAGAACCTCAGCAATCAATTTTTCATATTCGAATAAATAGGAAAACATGCAGGTTCATAGACAGAATAACATCTTGAGGCGGTAAACTACATAGTAAGTTGTCGAAGGTTTCCACGTCCAAGCTGAGAATAGTAAACAAAAAATTTATACATATGATGGATTGTGAAAGAATAGATATGCTATGGAAATATGTTAAACAAGGTGAATAGTAACATAGATTTGTTATGCCATCTGGCCAAGTCAACTCCAGATTATTGCTGGACAAGATAAAGTCAAAAAATAAAATCTGACAAGGAAAGGTACAAACCACACCATAATAATTATTCAAAAGAACAGTATAAAGACTAATGTACAGATATTTCATCAAAGGAAAATTAAAGCAGCCGTGAAACAAGTTGAGATATCCTTGTTAGCCCACACTTTAATATATTGCTCGTATTACAACAATTGAGGCCAAAACAATCTGGTAAAAAATCGTGGGGTGTATCTTTACAGTTCTGCCACTCGTAATATTGTTAGACATCTTTTTTCTTTCTCGAATACGCAGGAGAGCTGCGTATCTTTGTATTAAGAGAGAGAAAACCGGTCCCTTACAAACTGCACCACCTCACTCCGAACCGAGCCGTGAGGGGCTGAAATGACAACATGTTTGTATCTCTTTTATGGAACTAAACAAAAGCGTGACCAATGAGACTAACAACTCTAACCTGGCCCCTCAACTTGACCAATGCTCAAGGAGGTTAAACTCCGAGCACCAGCGAGACACCACAAATGATGCTCATCTCTGAAGGACCTAAGCAACACGTTCATACATGGGCTAGCCCCCTCAAAAACGCACACATTGCGATGCTTCCGAAGTAGCCAAGCTCCCATGAAACTTGTAGTGTTGAAAACTTTCTGTTTTTCCTTCTGCACCTATTGTTAGACATCTCATCCACCAAAATGATTCATGAGACTTAGGTAACTTACCAGAAAATATCCGATCAAGAGCACGAGGAACAGCACACATGATTGTTGGTTTTAGCACATCAATATCTTCAACTAGCAGTTTAACATCCTGTCAACAAAAATAACAGTCACCAATGTTCAAAAGTAAAATAACAATAAGTATTCAGGTGAAATGTGCGCAAGAGGAAGGTATGACATGTAAACGTTACTTTCTGCCAGCTAAAACTGTCAAATGGTAGAAGATATCAAATATTATCTAGCCTGTGAAGCAACGACACATATTTGCAAGGCTGTTAGAGCATTTCACCTTCTCGTTGACACAGTTATTGGAGATTAGAACTCCTTTACGGTCACCAGTAGTTCCACTAGTATACATGATAGTGCACATATATTTCTTCTCCTTGGCTGGAAGATCAAATTCTTGGTCACCTGCCTGCAGATACATCCCACATGTAAAATGGATCACTACTAATAACTATCACCATGAAATAATACACATGAATTGAACATTGGACAAAATTTCAGTTTCTTGTTGACCACATAATAAGATAGGTCATGGAAGTAAATATATATCAAGAGCTGCACAAATTGAAAAATGCTTTGCATGCATTGAGTGATAGAACACTTATGACATATACTGACAATTGAATAGGCGTTATCATATAATATCAAGTCCTTTTACCATTTCTATACACTTTGCATGCACACCAATTCAGTCATTCGGCTCTACCTTGAATATGCATATACCTTGGGCCATTAACCCATGAACTGGATAAGCAACATTCCAAACATGGTATTGAGAGCCATGGAAACCCTAGACCTAAGATCACCTTCTCATCAACCGCATGCCACCATGATAATTGTAAGATCACAGAAATTGTACAAGAAAATGAGTAATTTCAATGCTGTGTACTGAGGATTCTGTTAATCCAGATAATTGATGGTCCTTTGCAGGGTTTAGCAGGTAACAGTTAGGATAAAGAGATTGAATATATGATCCAAGGGGTTTGTGTCTGTGATGGAGCTCCTAGTATTACACATCTCCTGCGTTTCAGAGTATTACACATCTCCTGTTTGCTGATGACTCACTAATTCTTATGAAAGCTAATGCTAGCGAATAGCAATGCACAGCACCAACATATTCTGGATTTGTATGAGTCCTGTTTTGGTCAGAAGATAAACAAGGAAAAATAATGTATAATATTCAGCAAGAATATTAGTGATGCCAGCCCCAATGAAGTGCCCACACGTACGCCGACCAAGCTTTCACTGAGGAAAACACTAACTACAATGGATTAGTGCCTTGTTGACCCAGATAGTGGACAGTGCGGTGACGAATTGGTGTGCCAAACCTTCCATTCACAGATGATGTGCAACCTACTCTTGCAAAAAAGTAAAAAGCAACGTAGATTGGGTCATAATGTCGAGAGGTGAGTTGATCCACTACAAACCTCAGTAGCCAATGTGGTCTCCGAGGCTGCCTAGATCCTTTGCCGCGGCCGCGGCCGACGGCATCCAGGACGGGGCCGGCGCGGACGCCCCGGAGATGACAAGCGGCATCCGGTGTGGGCCTCGAGCTCGCCGAGGAGAGGGCGAAGGCGCGCGGGTGAAGAGAGGTGGCGCCTGCGAGGCCGGCCAAGCCGAGGGCGAAGGCGCGCGGGTGGTGAGAGGTGGCGCCTGCGAGAACTCCCCGCAGCCAAGCGATCGGAGCGTGTTCGCGGCCATCGGGGCGCGGACGACGGCCGTTGCAGGGTGGTGAGTCTGCGCCGAACGCTTCTCCCTCACCGGTGCCGGACACACGGGGCCACGGGGACTTCTGCTTCCGCCGCACGGCGCGTCTCCGACTCCCTCCGGCGGACGCCCGCCCCGCCGCTGCTGACCACCGCGGCCGCCGCCCCGGCGCGACATGGGGATTGGGGAACCAGGCGGCGCAGGTGGGGTTTAGCGAGGTGAGAGGCCCCAGAGAGGGAAAGGGAGGGGCTGGTTTGAGGGAGGCGGCGGGAAATGTGGGTGCTGGCCAGAGAACGCACTGGTACAGTGCTGCGTGAAGGACGACGACGGTGGCTGCGCATTGGCTGTCCGTACAATGTTTGCGTCAGTTACGCTGCGTATTCAATTTTTTTTTCCTTTTCTCTTTTTTTTTCAGGGGAGACGGCGAGGTTACCCAGAAGGTTGTTTCGGTGCTTGCCAGCCAGGAAGAACAGGAGAGCTGTAAAGATTGACCGATCTTGTACCTAGGGAATGCTTTTTCACTTTTTGAAACATGAATGTGAAATTCGAAATACCCATCGCCTATGCCCAATGCAACGTAGTACCAGGTGTCCTTCCGGCCCTTTTTAAACTTTTGTTGCAAAACCAGTCAAGGGGAAAAAAAAGGTTATAAAGAAAGCTGAAGGATTTTTAACACGATTATACAAGATGTTAGAAATTGACCACCGTATAACAGTAAAAAAATCCCATCACCGCCTACTTTCGTGCTTGATTACACGTTTGCTATATCTAAGGCCGTATCATGCAAGACAACGTGCTTAATGTTCTAAACATGTAGCAGTTGTGTCTAACCTTTCAGATAAAAAATAGAAATATACTCCATTTGCATGAGAGACCCAATGTAGTAGGATTGCGCTTCATTTGAATGTTTGCGACGAAAGGTTCCTCCACATTTCAAATGAACTAGTAGCTGTGGCGCGCCCTTGGCACGCCGTCTAGGATTTAGTGTGTTGGTAATGGCTCGTTATGATTATATGTATAATTTTGTTAGTTTTTTCATTAACAATTTACACTGCATTGTAGTGCCATTACTGACGTTGATACATGGGCCGTTGAAAAATAAGTCGGAATGCAGCAGCGATTTCAGAGTACCTACTACCTTTCTACTGTCATTGCCTCATTGGACCAATTACTACATTGCAAAACTAACTCTGATGATTATTCGATAACTGTGGTGATGAGGACCACACAATCCCTAATATTATTTCTGACATCAAAATAATTGAGTCGGTGATTTGCAGACAAACTGCTTGTCATAATTGTCCATAATACAAAACTGATTCAACATGCATATACAACATCGACCTTTAGTAAAGATCAGTAATGAAAAAGCCTTGTATCCATATTCCTTATACAAATCAATGGATCCCTCCCACCTATAGTACTAAAAAAAAGATTATATATTCGTCAAACAAAACCACTTGCAGGTTACTCATTCTACTGTAGATAGTATTCTTGACCAATGATAAAGAACAGAAACCTATGCTTCTCAGAGAGCCATTAAGATTACCATAGGGCAGGACACAAGACGTTTCCCCCACTTTGTCAGCAAACACTTAGCAAAAATTTAAAAATGTATAGGGAAAAACACTGAAACTAAACTTAGAGAACACCATAGTAGGCTGCAGAGGTGCAGATTTTATCTCCTTAACTCTATATATGAACTGAAGCACATCTGTGCCTATAGGCTATACTCAAATCACCCTAGCTGACAGCACCTTAACAATGGTAGGAAAGATAATTTTTAGAATTACTGTAAAGGATCATAGAAGTCATCCAAATATTCATAGGGCAAACTGTGATATCAGGATACTCATTAGAAATAAAGAAAATTACTGATCCCTTCTTACCAGTTCATCTCAAGTAGAGACCTGTTACTTGTAGCACCACAGACAGATTAGCTCAGCTGCACATTAGAAAAAATAGTTCTTTAAAGTTGAATTTAAATTTTTCTTTACAAAAGCTAACAAATTATATGTTGATGACTTCATGTACTAAATTTTGCCGGTGGTGTTAGCTTCTGTAGCTCAATTGTATTAACAAAGCATAGGAAAATATTGAGTATTAATGAGGAAATAGGTGGAGCTCAATTGCATCCAATGTTCAATATCAAAGCTCAAATATTAAAAAACAAGGAAATCATCATATCCTATACTAACACTCTGTAGCAATTCCAGGAAAAATCTTTTCTACATAGACCAGATAGGTGAGCATTATTAAACTTGAAGAATCTGCCCTTGCATAGGTGCAGGCAAATAGTAGTATCAGATGCAAGAATGCTCTCCTTCTCATACTATCCTCGCTGGTTCCACCTAAGAAAAATGGGCACATTAGTGCTGAAGCACTTGCAGACGGTACACGACAACAATGTCTAGTGAGTATTTATTTCCAATCTTTATATACGTGTAAAAAATAATAATAAAACTCAAATTAGGAAAAGGTGCAACTATGATATGAGTCGGATATTAGTTTGCAAGAGCATCTGAATTGAATGTCAAGAACAAATCATCGCAAGCTTATTTGGCAGGAATCAAAGATACCAGGGATCCTAAAATTCAGCAAGCTGTGACAATGAAGAGATAAGCGGATTAAGTAGACTACCAATGGGATCTACCAAGAACTGATCTTGCATATTAGCTGACAGTGTACTTGCAAAATTCCATTTTATTTTTAGAGAGAGAGAGAGAGAGAGAACTATGGTGCCATTTTTGTGATAACGAACATGGCACCACACAAGAAAGGTGTTCATTCATACACTCAATTTCTTCATGTAAAAAAAATGGTGACATATATTTAAAGTACCTTCTTTTTTTTTTCTCTTTTTGGAAGATGGTGATGTAAGTACCATCAGAATACATTACACAAGCCATGACTCACAATAAGACATGCAAGCACCAGACCTGCATTCCCAACTAATATATGTTAAGAGGCAAAAGGTATTTGGGCATCATTTTAACTATCATAGTACAGAGTAGAAAAAGAGGTGCCAAATCGCCGAACTACATAAGATCAAATTTATTAGAAATATGTGACATCCTTAATTGCATAATTGCCCTTTAAACACATATGTGACCATCAATTTCAGTATGCTATCACCAACTAAATATATATGATCAAACTTATTAGGCCATCAATTTCAGTTAAATTTGGTACCTGGCCACAAAAAAGGGAGTGAGAGACATGGTACCTGGCCTGGACCTAAAGAGATGCCAGCTTCGACAACAGCAAAGAACAGCTATGAAATTTCAGTTTGCAACTTGTAAGGAACATGCATGCGCACAACCACCCAGTTCCCATCCCTTGCCAACTTGATTTCTCCTGGTTTAAGTCAGAAGCAACATTCTTATCCTTGCCTACTTGGCATCTCGTCCACAGAGTTCCCAGAACCTAATGAAGAAACGAATCAAAAAAATTCATCAACGCTGAAATTTAGAAAACATCCGTAAATCAAAAAATGTTGATAAAACAGCAGGATCAATATCTGCACAGGAGCACCATAGGCAAGGCATAGATACGTCTTAAACTCGCATTCTTAATTTGAATCATACAATTAACCATGTGATATGTGCTCCAAATTAAACCAAATCCCAGTGGAAAATAATGGAAACCAATTTCTTGAACTGAGGCCAGAACACATCGATCTCATGGATTATGTTTGTAACTTTGAATCCACCACTATCAGCAAACACGGATTCGCCTATCTCTATACTGCAAGAAAATTCACCCTAGGCATATCTCTGCTCATTCTCCCCAAGCCAAAGCAGCAGCAAAAGGGGCAAGTACGTACCTGTAGATGTGGAGTCGCCTTGGGCTCCTGCGAGAACTGCAGCAGCCGGTGCGATGAGGTCCGCCTGATCTACGGCGACCGCGACGAGGACGGCGGCCGGCCGCATCCGTCGCACAACATCACTTCCGCGCCGGCCTCCCTGGGTCTGCGCACCTTGCACCGGACATCGTCGTCGGCGTGGACCGCCCTCGGCGGCTGCGCGCGCGTCCGGGGCTAACGGGCTCGCGGTTTGAGGCGCCACGCGAGCTCGTCGGGGACGGAGGAAGCCGCCGGAGCGGGTGGGCAAGCGGCCGCGTTTCCTCATGGGGGTGCTCGCCGGGGCGGCGCGAGAGAACTGCGCGTAGTTGCTCGGGGAGTCGCTCCACCTGCTGGCCATGGCCGGCTCTCTGGGCGCGGCACACGACGACGTGCTGGCGTGGCTCCCCGCCGCGCTCACGAGCCACGACACCTGCGCCGACGGCGTCGAGGAGGCCGGCGTATCAGTTGATGACGACGCCACCCCGTCAGGGCTAGCCACAGCCCGCATCGCCGTTCGGGACAGTCTCGCTTTGGAACTCGGCGCACGGGCCGGCTAGACGACGGCCGCGTCGCCCGGACGGAAGAGGAGAGACGGGGAGAAAAGGGCGGCACTGGCGGCAGAAGTGTGGACGAGCCGGAGGTCAAAGAAAGCGGCGCCTCATTTTTCCACGCACGGTCGCACGGTCATGAAAGACGGCGGGTGTTGAATGGCATTTTACATTTTCTCTTCTGCACATTGAATACCAGAAAGTATAGGGGCTGGAGTGCATAAAAAAACAACATGGTTACTGTGGACCAAACTGTTTTCGTTACAAACCGCAATCCTCCTTGAAACACAGGGGTTTGACCCAAGAAAAACCACGCCACGTGTCGACGCCGCGACGACTGGATGCGTTGGAACGAACGGTGCAGAATCAACGATGACGTGGCTCGCGCTAGGGGAGCCGTTTCCGGTACAACATTTATGTTGTTTTTAGCATGAGCTATCTCATGTTTCCAGTTCCGTTGAAAGACCCAATGCTGGATCCCTCTTTCTTTCCTATCTTTTGTTAATGAACATCTGAGTGGCCATATTTTGACTTTAGCTTCTACTGACCCAATACTACACAACACTAATCACAAAATTGTGGGAATGAAGCTGTTTTTTCTCTTCTCGTAAAAACAAATGACATCTAAAGAAACTAGTTTTTCTAGTTTCAGCGGTTCATGCAAGATGTTTGTATTGTATAGTGCGTCTACAATGCATAAACCAAAGCAAGATAGAGCCATGTCAAACAGGCTCTAATTCTGAATTCTTGTAAGCATCCAGACACCTGATATGAACAACCATGCATTTTGTCATCCAATAGGATCATGAAGACAATACACGATGCAAGGCTTGCATTTGTTTCATTCCAACATTCCAAGAATCTTGCGAGTGCGAAAGGGATCCTTAATTTTTTTACCTCTTTCTATGTTAGAGCATCTCCAATGAACCCCTTATTTTTGCCCCCTTATTCATCCATATGAGAGGCCTCTTATCCAGATTTGCACCCCTACATCATGGTGCACTCCAACAATCCCCTTATATTTTCTCCCTATTCTCCACCCATATATATTTTAGTCATATCTTGTAACTAACAAGCAAGTTAGTTATATACACACAGAGTAAGGAAATACATGGTACGTAATTAAGTGAATATATGATAATTAATAAAAAAGTGCATGCTACATAATGAAATAAACCACATGATTAATACATAATTGTCTCATGACGTTGTCCACATACAGCTAATACAAATAGGCCATAATATTTAATAGAACACTAACACAACTAGTCTAGAAATAGTTAATACACTAATCGATAGATAGTTAATATGACATGAACGTCAACTAGTTCTCAACTTGTCTTTTCTTGGCACGGCGAGCTATGATCTCCTCTTGCCATTGCTTATAGAAGCTTAGTTGTGGCTCACGCATAGCACTAAGATCCAGATTGATCACTCTCTCATCCTCCATTCTCTGTTTGTGCTCTAGTTCTTTCTCCATGATCTCATGTCTTCTATTGTCTGATTCCCTTTTTTGCTCAATTCTTGCTTTCTCTACTTCAAGTCTAGCATCATTACGCTCTTTTTTCTTGATCTCTTTCACCTCATCAGCCTATTCTCTTGCCTTGCGCAAATTTGTCAATGCATCCTCATAAAGAGATTCTCCACAAGAGGCAGAATTTTTACTTGCAGCAGTTTCGCCTTCTTCCTACCAATTGGTCTTGGTTTCCTCGGTGAAGTATGAGTGAGACCGTCCTCTTCATCACCATGATGACTTTCACCAGATCCAGGAGGGCACATATTTGGACTTGCATTAGAGGAAGTTTTCTGCTTTTTGTTCTGAGAGGCTATGAAATCACGCCACTTTGGTGCATGCTGCAAAATATTCCAGCAATGCAACAAAGTAAATGACCGATGAAGCGGGTCATTCTGCTTGTACAACGCACATGAATGTTGCACCTACACAAGTGAATATGTGTTGTTAACCATGCATGCATCATACACAAATGCAAATTAAATCAAAGAAGCATATATGGTGTACCTTATCTTGCTCTGACACCCCGCTTTGGTTCCTATTTTGGATCTGAGTATAGGCTCCAGTAAACTTGCTAACATTATCTTGAATGATACCCCACCGGTGAGAAAGAGCACTCTGCTTACGGTCAGATGGCATTGCCTCCTTATGTGCGTGGTAGTGATTATGAATTCTTGACCAGTAGGTGCCCCTTTTTTGTTCATTGCCTTGTACCGCATCCTGACCAATTGCTAGCCATGTCCTGCACAACAAAATGTCCTCATCTTCACTAAAATTCTTAGTCCTCTTTCTCACAGTAGGATTAGTCTCAGCAGGTGATTTTTCTCCAAGACTTTGTTCTGGAGGTGTAGTCTCAGCAACTGATTGTTCTCCAAATTGATTCTCACCCCAATTGAGGTCGCATCTGTCCGTATTGTTTTCCAACAAGTTCATGAAATAGTTGTCCATGTTATCTGCATATGAGCACCAGCAGTAAAGTAAAAAATCAGTTGCAACCTACGCAGGAGCAAAAATACCAGAGCTTGCTGCAAAAATTGTATTACTGGATAGGCAAAAAAGGTGTGCGCATGTTTCTAGCAAGCACATCTAGCACAGTGCGCTGGCAAGCACATCTAACAAGCAATTCGCAATGTTTTGTGTATGCACAGATCAGAACAATCCAGAAAAAATTAGTAGCAATCTCTCACACATCAACGAATAAAAAATTAGTAGCAATGTCGCACACAGGCAGCCATGCGTGCATCCTGACCTAATCCTCGATGCGCTGCTAAACAAATCGAGCGCCGGTGCCGCGCGTGCAGTGGCCAGGCCTGCAAGGGTGGCGCTGCGAGCAGCCGCGAGTGTGCGGGCATGCACATGTTGCAGATGCGGCGATGGCGGGCCGCCTCGAGCACGGGCATGCGCGGCAATGGCGAAGGAATACGAAGAGGAGATGGGCGGGGACGAGCCATACCTATCAGGAAAGCTCCGCCCAGGCGCGGGAGAGGCGGCAGTTGCGCCGTCGTGCGGATGAGGGTCGGGGGAGGAGCTCCTACCGATGAGAGCCCGAGGTGCCTGGATGAGGGTGCTCTTATCCTTAGGAGAGAGATAAGGGGATTGTTGGAGATGATTTTTTGCACTTTTCCCCTCAAATCTGGTATAAGGGTTCACATAAGAGCTTCATTGGAGTTGCTCTTATTACCTCCTCTTTCACACACCCTCCTCTTCCACACACCCTACACCTCCACTTCCACCATACACGCGCCACCACCTCCATTGCCTTTTCCTCTCATGCGAAGCTACGTATCATCATCGCTCACCTCGCTTGCTCCCATTGTTGTGTTATCAAGGATCTAATGTCTGAATGGCAGAACTCCGATATTTAAATAGATTACCCCTTTATATATATAGGTTGTGTACATTCCCCATAAAAATATGCTTCTCCTTGTAGCGACGGTGGTGCTAATGTAACGAGGTTTAGGGCGCGTTCGGATCCCCCCTCTAAAACCCCTCTAAAGTTATAGCCCTCTAAAGTAAAAAGAATCTTACTATTTAGGGGTACTAAATAAAATTTAATTACAAAACCTTTCTACAGATGAGCGCTATTTTTCGAGACGAATCTAATGAGCCTAATTAATCAATGTTTTGACACAGTGATGCTACAGTAACCATCGTCTAATCGCCGCTTAATTACCCTCATTACGTTCGTCTCGCGAAATAGATGGGGGTCCTGAACTTAGTTTTGTAATTTGACTTTGTTTAGTACACATAAATGCGGCCGGCATCTTTGATGTGACCCCTTTATACCCCTCTAAAGTGAACCGAACACCACCTTAGTGTCTGTACTCCTACTTGGCATAACTACAATCAGGGACGTATCTTCATATACAAGGCAAGGCAACAAGGGGCCATGGCTCCCCTGCCTTTTCCTCATCTTCAGGGCCATGGCAGCGCTTCGCACGAATACTCACGGATGACAGAAAACGACACTATAGGACTCAGTGAGAGTTAGGTGTCCGGCTTGTTCGTGATGAGGCCGAGATGTACGTATAGGCGTGGAGCACCTTGTCGTGCGGCCATCGGAGCGGCACCTTGTCATGCTAAAAGCTGGACGCCAAACATCGAATGGGAATCATGCGGGCCTATTCAGGATTTACCCTTCTTCCAGATAGCCAACATCCATTTACCCTCCTTCCAAATGGCTTTGATAATTTACCCTCCTTCCAGATTTTTGGTTCAAGATTTGCCCTCTAGCCATTTTATGCCGATTCTGCCTTTTCCCTCTTCTTCTTCCTCCACCCGCCGACGTCATGGCCGGCGGCCGAGCTCGCCGCCTGCGGGCGCACCGTCATCCTCGGCGCGTCGCACGGCCTTTCGCCCGCGCCACGCCGTCGCCGCGAAGAAGCGCAGCGGCGCAGTACGCCTAGCCCGCGAGCGCGCGGCGCGACGGCGCAGGGGCATGTGCCGTCCAACAGCAGCTCGACGCAAGGGGCCATGGCGGGAGGCGGCGCGCATCGCGTCATCCATTTCGCGGCGGTGGTGCCCAAAAATATCTCACCGTCATCGGTGCGCATCGTCCTCCGTCGCCTGTAGGCTCCTCCCGTACGCCAGCACATTGTCCAGCACGCGCCGCCCTTCCCCTCCGGCCTCCGCCACCTGGGCCATGCATCCTTCTTTTTTCTTGTCATCGAAATGGCAGAAGGGGAGAAGCAAATTGAAACGCATCTTTCTTCTGTTCCAATGGATTTTGTGATGCGTGCACATTGGGGTCCTCCTCTGCTTGTTGCTTGATCCATGTGAGCAGAGTCCAAGCTCTATTGCTTGATTCGAGGTGTGCGGACGGTGCTCTAGTGCACAGAAGCTCGCGACAGACGAGGAGCTCCAGCACAGGGTCCTGTACGCCGCGCTACCCATGAAGCGCCTCGGCACGCCCGCGGCGGCGGCTGGTGGCCAGCGGCAACAAGACGCGGAGGAGGGCGCCGCCACGGCCAGCGTGGCCACCGTCGTCGCGCCGAGTGAGGTACTGGAGGCCGTCGCTGCTGCTTTCGTAGGAGAAGATATGCCGAGGTCGAGGGTGTTGAAGCTGGACGAGATGGCCGTCGAGGACGCAACGGCCGTCGCGACGACCTTGACGGGCAGGAGGCGGCGCCCATGGCATGGTGGTCGCCGGCGGGAGGAAGAAGAAGAGAGGGAGGGTAGAATAGGCATAAAAATGGCTAGAGGGCAAATCTTGGAACAAAAATCTGGAAGGAGGGTAAATCATCAAAGCCATTTAGAAGGAGGGTAAATACATGTTGGCCATTGGGAAGAAGGGCAAATCCTGAATAGGCCTGGAATCATGCTGACTTAGGCCTCGTTCGGTTGGGCCGGGATCGGCCGGGATCGCGGGTCGATCCAGTTGGAATTTGGTGGAGCGGACTGAACTCCAGCCCGATGAGGAATGGTCGTTTGTTTGCGTCTCGTAGGGAACCGGACCCGGCCCATCTCGGCTGATTCCACGCGTTTTAGCCTGGGAACCACGCCCCTAGTCGGGAGTCGTTGAACGAAATCTCGCGAGTCGCTCGCGAGAGGCAACGGCATGGCGGCGCCAGGGCGAGTGGGCGACGGCGCGCTTCAGTGGCAACGGCGAGGGAGGGTACCTCCTTGATGGGCCCTTGTACCAGATATCCCAAGCCCCTTGTACAATATCTGCGGAGCAGCGGAGGGTATAAGATTTGTGTGCCATCTCACCCGCGGATCAAAAGGTTTAAATTACAACACAAAATGGATCAAGGGAGATATCCAGCACTGTAGTTAGCATTCAAACTAGAGATATGTTCACATCTTGATTCGTGCGATTAGAAATAGACAAATACAAAACTAAACTTATAATACAAGGTACCCCCTTGATCGTCAAAAAGACGAGGCCCATCATGTACGCTCATAGCAAAGTTGCGGGCATGCTGGTTCGGGCGGCGCGGTTTGGCACAGGACGAGACATGCTTTGGAGGCGTACTCTGTATTGGCTGGCTTTATCAAAAGCTTTATCAAAAGGCTTAGATGCAGTTCTCCCGTCGAAGATAGGTCGTCCATCATCTTGTCACGCAGCTTCGCGGACAAGATCGCGCCCTTGCTGGATAAGGACACGTCCAAGTCAACCGCCGATCGCTTCTCAACGCAGAAGGCTGGCACCTCGCCCCACGCTAGGCTCTCGTCGCCGTGGTACATGGTCACAACGCTCGTTGACCGGCATGCTGGTCTGCTGTTCTTCTCGTTGTGAACGTGGACAGTGAGATTGAAGAAGGGCCTGATGACTGGGCTGTGCAGGTCGTCGAGTCCTTGGATGCCAGTAATTATAAGGTGTTAAACATCCAGTTTAAAATTAAAGATGAAAATTTCTGCACACACCATTCCCATATCCAACATGAGTAGTAAATGTAGCATGTGAGAAATAGGCCCATACATCATGGACACACGGAGTATATATATGGTGTATATAAATAACATGAGTAGTAATAATCTCGTGATTAGACACTAGCTTATCCATCCATAAGAGTGGTAACTACTATCCACATTCTAAAACCAATATAGCAAAAATAAAAAGATGGCTAGCGTGCATCGAAATAATGAAAAGTTGCCAATGTTTAGTAGGTACAGTTAAAATGATCCACATTTGACACATGGGGTCCTATTTTTTGCTTAGTAGTGACCGATTAAAAACTATCTTTTTTCTAGTTGAAAACTGCTTAACATAAGTAGGCCACTCTGCTAAACAAAAATCACGTTGGCATATACAGCAGACTGCCACACTCATATGCACAGGATGCTTTCTTTAATTTGAAGACATAATCCAACTACTACTACTTGGATACTGTACATTTACACTAGAGTCAAACAGAGTTGTTACTGTCAAGCACATTATTAGTGAGTCCGGCCGTGTCTTTCCACTGGCTATGTATATCTTTGGCGACATTGAGGGCGTCCGACGACGTGCCGAGTAGCCCGCGCTGCGAGAATCCGACGGCGTAGAGGCCCTTCTTCCCTTTCCAGCCGTTGGGGAAAGGAGTTTTGGGCATGCCTTCTCTTGTGAACACATCGCCTCCATCCTGCGGAGCAAAAGAAGAACAAACGAGGCTCATGAGCAACATCTCAGCAGCGTACATTTGAGAAAAGAAGGCAAACAGATATAACAACTTGTTGATGCGCTGATTCTCGTCGCTTTCGACATCACGCACTGGCACTCTAACGCATGGCTACAGTTGTGGTGACCCGGGATAAAAGACTGACGACGTCTGCATACGAATGGACCTATATATCGTTCCACAACACACTCGGAGTGTAGGGTCTTTCGTAATCTCATCAGACTAGTGCAGTTGATCGTCGTCTTCAGCTATACGTCCCTGCTCGCTTCACTGGCGCACGCACGCCATTGCTCAGCGCCAAGCCCGCGGATGGCTGGGCCCTCGTCCTCGTCCACCTCCTCTGCTGGCGCCCATGCCCCCGGGTGGGGTGGTGACTCACTGACTCACATCACTTGGGCGCGCGCGAGAGAGAGACACTTCGGGAGAAAGCAACGCGCGGCGCCGCGCGAGCACGAGCTGCCTGTGCGCGACCAGCATACACGAGAACGGCAAAGGGGCAGGATGACCGAACAGGGATGACCTGACGACGAGGGGGCCTCTGCATCTGCTGCAGTCTGCACCGCAGTGCGCGCGGCAGGCACCAAACCAACAAACAAGCGGGTCCTTTTCGGTGGCGTCACCACCTCTGCTCCCGATGCGTCGCCGTGGAGTTAGGAGTACTAGGAAAGGGGTAGTAGAAAGAAAGAATTTTACCTTGAGCCAGGACGGCACGTTGCTCCTGTACCCCGTGGCGAGAATTATTGCGTCGAACTGCTCCTCCTTGCCGTCCGCGAACATGACCCCGCGCCGGGTTACCTCCTTCACTGCTCCCACTACCTGGCCACGTTGTTTCACATCAAATTCGTTCAGTCTGCACCACATGGTCACGAGTACTAGTAGTTTTCAGGAGGTAAAGGTGAAAAACAGAGTTGGAAATGAGTGCGTGTGAGTGAGCCTTCATAAATCCTGCGCTGGCACGCCAGATCAGGCGTCGCCCCACGAGCGCTCAGATTTCCACGGGTGACTGGTCGTGTAAATTCACCGTGCAACTGCTCCTTTTGTGAAAAAAAAAAAGTACTGAGCAGGTGTTCAAGTAGTGGCAGGTTGGCACTAACCTTAATTTTGCCGGTTTTGATGTGGTGTAGCGTCCCAACATCCAGGACCGGGGTCCTGCCCGTGAGGTTCTTGAGCTCGATGGGCCCCGTCTTGGGCCGCCTCAGGCCGAGCTGGCCTGTGTCCCCCAGCGCCAGGTGCGCCGCCGCGAGGAGGATCCGGTCGACCAGCCGGACGGGCAGCCACTTGAGCAGCGCCATGGCGATGCCGAACGTCGAGAGCCCCAGCATCTCCCTTGGCAGAACATGAACCTGCAGTGCAGCGGAAGTAAATACCAGCATTCTTTCTACAGTAAGTATAGTACTTCTCTAGTACTAGTACATTGAAGAAAGATCAAACTAGAACCGAACAAAACAAACGATGTTACTAGTACAAGCTATGAGTGCTACTGGCTGAGAGCGACATGGGACACGACAGAGACATCCAACGCCGTACTACATGTTAACGAGGTTTAATTATGCTTAGTGTGGCCAGATATAACCATATGCACATTGAAGCATGTCTAGAAAAAGATCGCAGCAAAGCAGAGTGCGACGCGCACCAAAACTAAGCATCAAAGGGGGATCCGGAACCGATCAATGCAACAAAGCAGCAGGAAAGCACAAAACTCGCAACACTTGTAAGTACTTTGGCTGCCGAAAGCACGAACGAACAGGAGTAGGAAACGAGGGGCTGGCAGCAAGTCATAAAACAGGAGTGTACTGTAAAAGCACAGTTATAAAAAAAGCGACTTACCGTGTTGCGCACCACCAGGGTGGGCTTGGCGCCGTGGCGGCACAAATCCAGGCTGACCTCCATGCCGGAGTTGCCGCAGCCGACGACCAGCACCTTTTCCCCCGCGAACGCGTCCCCGGATTTGTACTCGCACGTGTGCATGACGCGGCCGGCGAAGTGCCGCGCGCCGGGGAAGTCCGGCGGCCGCGGCACCGCGTTCTCCCCCGTGGCGACGACGAGCCACCGCGCCAGGAGCAGCTCGCCGCCCGCCAGCCGCACCGCCCACGCGCCGGCGGCGCGGTCGAAGGCGGCCTCCTCGACGCGGGCGCCGAAGCGCGGCGCGACGCCGGCCGCTGCGGCGTAGGCCTCCATGTAGGCTACGAACTGGTCCTTGGACGGGTACGTCGGGTACTCCGCCGGGAACGGGAGCAGCGGCAGCTCGCAGAAGCGCCGGGGCAGGTGGAGCGTGAGGCGGTCGTAGGTGCGGTGGCGCCACGTGGACGCCAGCGAGTCGGACATCTCCAGCACCGTGGCCGGGACGCCGCGCGCCGAGAGGCACGCCGCCGCGGCCAGCCCCGACGGGCCGGCGCCGACGATGACGGCGCCCGGGACCCACGTCGACTTCGCAGCGGGTTGCGCCTCGCCCGTCGCCATCTATGCAGCCTAGTTTGCCTCGGAGTGACGGACAGACGAGCTAGGTGCGCGCGCGCCCTGGTGTATGGTGTCGTGTATCTGTTGCTGCGTGTTTTTACAGTCAGTCAAGCGCTCCGTGTTTTACTGTGACGGGGGTTTTATAGGGGTTTTGGAGAGGGAGAGAGCACGTAGGAGTACGAGTCAGCGGTCGCAGGGCAGGGCTGTGTGCAGCCGGCAATGGAGCTCTGCTCCTTCCTAGTGCTGCTAGTAGCACCGTAGTAGGAGTGTATTTCAATGTTCCATAGGCTCTACTACTCTAGTGGAATGGAGCCGTGCGCGACGATGCGATGGGGTTCATGGGTTTTCCTTTCGGAAAACGAAATATGAGTAGGAGTAAGTGTGTGTTCCAATGCCCGCGCCTCGTGGTGAGGCATGGTCCTCCACACTAGTCACGCCTAGGTGGGTGGGTGTTAGGTCCATCCATCCATTCCGTCGCCTTTGCTGGTTGCAAATTCGGAGTAGCATTACACCACTTGTGCCAAACTGATCGCGCCAGCGTGACGGCCGGCCTAGCTGGGCCGGAGCCTATGCTCTCGAGCCCGGCCGGCCGCTTGTTGTATGTACGCATACTATTATTTCAAGTGTTGGGTAGAGGCTAAATGCATGGTCCAAAGACGTGCAGTGTGCTTCGTACAGTTGGTTAAGCACGCGTAGTAGTACAATACTAGTATACAAGTAGGATGATACTCGTAGCTAGGAAGAAATCGTACTGGTGAATAATGCAACATTCAGTACAAACAAATCTGTGTGCTGCTCCTGTTTTCTTGAAACCCTCACAAAATTGTGAAGACAGTCAATCATTAGCAGCTAGTACGGGGGCGGTCAAACGGGAGTGAATTAATGGAACGGCCAGCCAGCGTGCTTGCAGAAAGTAGCACGGATCGGACGGAGAGCCTAGCTACTTGACCTTTGTTTGCAGGCCGATCGCAGGCAGAGGCTGCGGCACTGATCGAGCTGCATGCGCGCGCAGCTGCATCAATGGCTACCCTAGCTCGGTTGGTCGACGAGCAGTCAATCCGTGGTCTATCCTCGGCCTGCAGCGACGGGTACAAGTCAACTCGGAGTTGATCGAGTTCAAAATGATGGGCTCGTACAACGCTCTCCTCCCACAGTTGTCACGAGTCAGGGCTTTGATGGGAACATTTATTGGCGTACTCTGATCGGGACGAGGATAATATTCGCTGCATGCATGGACCGATCGATCGAACAGTACTGCACGCCATGCCTCGCACGCCTTATGGCGATGACCACCCGATCAATCACCCGGTTCGAAGAAGACGGAGCTAGGTTGGCGTTGAGAACGCCAGGCCGGGCCGGCTCGCAAGGCCGCAGAATCACAAGGCGACGCGGCCGTGCCACGCGAAGAAGCTCTCGATCGAGATCAGCCATGGCCCCCACGGCTAAGCTACGTGGTACTCCCTCGAGCGCGCATGCCGGAAGGCAAGCCATAGGGGTTGGTTTGGTTGGGTCCGTGCGCCACGCCTTGGCAACAAGCTCCCCGGGTCTCGGGCATGCCGCATGCGGCAGCGGTGGCGCCAGGACGCGCGCGGACCCCGCCGCGTCGCTCAATCATTGATGATGATTCTGTGCAGCCTCGCCGTGGGTCCGGCCGGGAACGCCGTCGTCCTAATCACGCGCGCAAGTGGGCCGTCCGTCTCGTGGTCCAGCCGGGCCGGCCGTCCGGGGCTCGATCGATCACGCTCGCTCGATACGACGCTCTCTTGCTAGCTAGCTTTGCCTCGGCGTGCGTACGGGTACGCGCTCGCCCTGCCTACCGATACTAGGTGCACGTACTAGTAGAGGATGGTCCGTTCCGTCCAGGTCCATCGATCGATGGCATTGGACGAGATGGACATACAACCACGCCGTCTCGAAGTAATGCGCCGGTGATTGCGCCGTTGCCCGGTTCGCCGGTTCATCGTCTGTTGACCTCTGTCCCAAGATCGAATGAGAGCGACCCCGCCGTGTGGAGAGGTGTTCCACAAATTAAAACGTCTTCTTAATTTCCTTTATTTCCACAAGACACGTCGAAGCAAAATACCAACGTTTCCTTACATGTTTTGTTTTTTTGCTACAAATGAGCAACTCTATTAATTAAGATCTCTACGGTAATGCATAATATCCACACTGCAGAGTTTAGCAGTTCCAAAGTGGTAGCCTAAAAGAAATAAATTTATGTTTAGATTGAATAAGTTTTTTGGCCTTGTAAACGAGTCACCATCAAAATAATTTTTTGGCCTTGTGAGTAGAAGATTACACATCGATGGTACATAAGCTAGCATTTTTATTTTGTTATTGCCTCCCTCACTAGCTCGTCACTAATATAAGGAGCCTGGTCCATGATCCACGTATTTTCCACCACATTGGATCGGAAAATGCCTTGGATATATGCTAGCTGTGGGTGCTCTTTATCCTATCCATAACTTAGCACATACTCCTATACAATCGCATTTGCATATGGATCATATCCATGGAGTAAAACAAAAGCAAAGTCAAAAAGCTAGGGCCATGTAGTAAACATTAAAATGGGATATAGGTTAAACTTTACAGAACCTAAACTTTCTCTTTTGAGGTTGTTACGAGTTGAGTGACCCGGTGCCCGATGATGAGTAAAAGGACTAGCTAGCGGAAGGCTCTTCAATTCGTAGGCTGGCACGTAGGGCAACAGTAACGCTGGTCCAGAATCTCGAGGTGTCAGCGAATGGCGCCGTCACTCCCCCAATTACCGCAAATGGAAGGAAGACCCAACCAGTGGCACGCACCATCTCATTATACGAGGAGGGCTCGCTCACCAAGCATGTAAAAAAAGCGAAGGAAGACGGGAAGAAGGAAGCATGCGTATGCACACACAACTTTTGAGGTTCATCTAGAGTTTTAGGCTGGACCATGCAGTAGTTGGGAGAATGGGAGCTGAGATGGATCGCTCTATGGACTTTGGACCGTACTACTACTCCGATCCTTTGTCACTGATCCACTCACTGTGAACCATGAGCAAATACAACCAGCACGTGACGGTGAATTGAAGAAAGATGCATTGGTCTTTGCTAAGTATAGAACTCCGTACTAGTAGATGTTGCGATAGATCACGTGAGGTGTGATCAGGGGCTCAGGCTGCACGCAGGATTCGATTCGTCTGTCGATCGAACAAGCAATTGCCAGCAAGTTGTAACCGCCGGGCGAGCCAATATGCACCGGTATAATTAAAATGATGAGTTTGTACGACCACAGTACGGTGAAACATTCCGTGCATCTTGGCACAGAGTAGTGGAGATTATTGTACTGGCTTCCTTTTCGCCAACATTTGAATATTCTCCTGCTCAAGTAAATCGGCGATGGAATTCGCTTTTGTGTTCACTAGGTAGGCCGGCACTTAGGTAGGTGGTCCTGTGGTTAGTGGTAAAGGAATCCCCAAAGGCAGTGCGGTCAGCAAGTGAGCATGTGATGGACGATGTAGCGGATATAGCGGACTACAAGCATGTAACGACGGGATATGGGGATAACAGCCACTTCAATCAAGCAAAGCGACGCCGGGCGCCGTAGGTGCATGGTGCCAACAAAAGGTTTGGTCCAAACAACAGCAAAAGACAAGCGCGGTGACCCGTCGAGCTTTCTCTAGCTTGATTCTTTCCACGGGTCTTTTCCATATTGCTGTTTGAAACTCACTAATCTTGACCGAAGACGTTTGGGTTTCATAACACAATTGTCCCTTTCATATACAGCGTAGTACTAACTAAAACATATCATCTGTTCTTTTATATTTGACCTCTTTTTAATTAGCGCTTTTTATATTTGACGTTGCTTGGTTCAAAATTGAAGTAACCAGTGTAAGATATATAAGATGCGTTATGAACTCAAGCTACACAACTGTTTTTGACCGAAGTCAGTAGGGGAAACCCCAACATATTTTTTTATTTTTTTCGTTTCAGCTTGGTTATTCGCTTTTACGAGGAGTTGAACCCATGTCTGTTAGATGCTAATCAGGTGCTCTAACCACTAGGCTAGAGGCCCATTCATGCTACACAACTGTTTAGCCGTGCATTCGATAGCTTTTCAATGAAATTGGATCAAATCTGAATTTTTGCATTTGCGTTTCCGAAGAAAAAAAAGTAGTCCAAACTCTTCAGGTTCAAAATCACACTCATATGATCCCCCGTATTCTCCGAGTACCAGGTTCCCCAGAACCTTCGGGTAAAATAGAAGCCTGGTCTGGCCACTGCCGCTGCTTGCAATGGCAAATTAAAAAAAAGAATAAAAAAGGCAAAAAAAATGCTGATTGGATCACTCAAGAATGCTGTGCACCCGAGACTTGCCAAGAACGGCATTCTGCATCTCCCCTGACAAGGAAGGGACGACTTTTGTAATAGAAAAAAAAAAGCGAGGCGAGAAAATGTAAAAGGCCTCGTCATCATCGTCTCAATCATTCACCCGTGCTCCGGGGACGGACGGCGAGCGGCGGAGTGGAGCCAGGCACGCAAGCTCGCCAGCGCGACTGCTGGAATCCAGCCACACTGCCGCGGCAGGAGGAGGGGAGAGGGGGAGAAAAACAGATGCGTGGCGTCAGCCTCAGGTCAGCTGGTCCGGCGCGCTGGCCCACGCGCGCAGCGTGGCAAGGAGCGGAGCGGAGCGCAGGTGCAGACTGCAGAGGCGAGGGTCGCTAGCGGCGTGGGCGGTGATGAGGTCAGGTCACGCGCGCGCGGCAGGCCGGCCGGCCGGGCTTCGGGCGCGATCGATCGATCCATCCGGCGGACGTGACGACGTACGTGCGCGGACGCCCGCAGGATCCACCAACGCCGCGGGATATTCTCTTCGCCCCACACCACCACGCCACCGCGAGTAAGCGAGAGAGCATTTCCCGCCGAGGAATGCGTTGATGGGATCGGGCGGGCGTCGCCCACCACACCACTCCGCCCCGTTCATTCAATCGCATGCGACGCCTTGCGTCTGGCAAGCAAAGCGGAAGGAGCAACATGCATGGTGTATATGCAGGCAGGCCCAAAATCTCGTTCTTGACGCCTTGCGTCTGGACTGGAGTTATACCTAACACCTCACGTCTTCTCGCTCGGGAACCGCTGGATTCCCAGTCTCAAGCCCTGTTCCGGCTGCCGGTAGTAGTAAAAGGGAACTAGGCGTAGTAGCAGCAGCGGACCGCGAAGAAATCGTGCGAAGCTCCATGAAGCCAGGCCCTTTGATCGAACTCTTCTTTGAAACAGATCAAATTTCATCTTTCTGTATACTCCTTTTTAGTTTCCAGTGGACATCTGCAGTGATCGTCTCGCCATCCTGCTAGTAGTACAAGGCCAGCCAGCCGGTAGTACATCGTGGGATTCGTCGATCAATATAATGGCCATACGAGTCGATTTGACGTCGCCTGCAGCTAGCGGTACGGGACGTGGTAAGGGCATGGCGACTGCGTCCGAGCTTATGATGGCGCCATGATAGGATAGGCCCGATCCATGGACGTACCGGACGGAGGATCCTCCCATCAAAGTCAGAGCGAAGGAACGGAAGATGCCGCGGCCATGCTCCGTGCAAGGCCCGCGATCGCGCCGAGCGGCACCATAACGTCGCGTGTGCCTCTTCTCGGGTTGTGGGTACTACCGGTGGTCTGGTCATTCATTCCCCGCCCCGCCTGGCGATGGAGCCGATCGTTATACCGGCGGACTAGAGTTCCTGTCAGGACCGAGACACATACTGTACATTTTCATTTCGTACAGGCGCCGGTGACATCACGCGTGCATGCTGCACAGTCGCGATGACATCAGGCGCGTACTACGTGCATGACCACGCTGCGCAGCAGCAGAACTAATATTGTATTCAATGCATGCGTGTGCTTGTGCAGGATGCACTGCACACTGGGGAAGGCAGGCGCACAGGAGCGAGCTGGAGCTGCGCTGCCCCCTGATGCAGCGACGCGGAGGCATCAGTCTTCCCTGCCCACGATTTTACGGGAACTTCTTCAACAACCTAACCGATGTGCTAACAGGTGAAGAACATTATTGTCGTCACTACGGCAAAATTTCGAAGAGCCGCGGGATTCCATAATTGCTCGGTTTACAAAAGCCCCAAGCATGCCTTGCTTGCGTTAGAAGAAAGAGATCGCATTCAGATGCATTTCATTTTCTGCCTGCCCCAGTCAGCAGGACCATAGTCAACAGCACCAAATGGATTTTGCACATTATAAGCTTTCAACACCCCCACAAAAATATGGCTCAAAATGAAATCCACGCATTTAACAATAGCACAAGAGAAGCAGAAACATCAACTAGTTTCTTGCAGCCCTGAATCCTGCTATGTCGAAATACCACATATAAAAGGTCCATGAAAATTTTTGACTGCTTTGCGGGGAAGCAACATAGTATTTGGAAGACGAAACAGTACACACCATAATAACTTGTAACCCCTACCCTCCGGATGGAAAATGTTGTCGTACCGACCAGAGACGTTGTGCAAAATCGTACTGTCAATTTGCTCGGAACGCCAACATTTTGTGATAGGAGGGAGTAGCTAGAATATGCCTTACTAGAACCTCAACTTGCAGAGTAAGGCATACTCTTAGTTGAGCTTCTAGCGAGGCATATTTTTAGTTGAGCGTCAACACCAGGTAACTACTAGAAGCTCACTCGCAGAGTTTGTTCACTCCTTGAAATCATCTTTGTCATCTGCTGGAAGTCCTATGTTCCTCCAGTAAACGGCAAGAGCACTCCCTCCAAGCTGTCAATAATAATTACAATAACTCTGAGAACATATTTATATATGCCACAAAGTAAAAGTTGGAGCAGGGATGCAGAATAACTGAGTGCATATGGATAGGGTTAAGGGAACTGGGAAACATACTGCCATGGCTACAACACTGACGGCAGAAGGAACAGCAACAAGCGGGTTCGAAAAGTGCTTTTGCGCGAGTAGAAATCCAAGTGCAGAACTCTGCAGAAATTAGCAACCACATCATTAAGCAGTGAAGTTACTAAAATTTACATAGTGAGATTCAAAGTCCAAAGTTCATCAATCGAGCAGAGTATCAATAGTGTAAAGACCACATTATTCCATTTGGTGTCAGTAATGTAAACTAAAAAGATGCATTGCAAACAAAGCTAATGGTACTATCAGTGAGAGATTCAGTGTTCAGGCCCATTCCATCGGGCAACATCAATGGAGCAAACTAGATTGAACAACATCATTCCGAGGCCGTATAGTGCCTACAACCTATTGACTGAACATGACTGAGCAATTAGGTCCCAACATAGTTTTATAAACCAAACACTTCATGAGAACATGCACCGACACAATATTTGCCCAGATAACACATCAAACAAACACAGTTTAAGTGCCAGTACCTTTTAACATTGCAAATAATCAAAATATAAAGTTTATTTATATGGTTAGATAAAAAACAGACTGAACCGAATAACCTCGATATATTTCTTTACCTGCATTCCACATTCAATTGAGATGGTCCTAGAAGTTGATTCCCCAAAGGAACTCCATCTTGACATATAGTACCCAAGGCCAAATGCCGCGGCATGAAGAAGAGCAACAGGCACAATGAGTTGAGCACCTTGAGTCTTCAACACTTCAGCGACTTGCCCAATCTAGCATGGATAAAAATCAATTCAAAATAGTGAAATTGATGAAGATTCAGTGATAAGAACAGCAGAATACAAGTACATAGATAATTTTTTGGTAAATCAAATTTAAATGCTCTTTACCTGAAAAAATTATATGGTATAACTCAGCTGACAGTTAAATCTCTTTTTTTTTCATAAATAATAAAACCAAACCTTCAGTTATCAATAAATGGTTGTGAAAGACTTCAACACTTCTCAGATAAGATATTACAGACTTTTTATTTTTTTTAAAAAAATGATGCAAGGGGAGAGACATCTGAAGCATTGCACTAAAGATCAAGAAAAGGCCTTAAAAGCTGGCTGCCCAGAAACAAAAAAGCAGATGTCAGATGATAACAAACTTACAGGGCTAGCACAAAGCAGAGTGGTGAGGATGACTCCTACAAGTGGTGTTAAGGAGCTGATGCGCTCAGTAAACTTTGGAAAATACTCATTTGCCAGTACTGCAAAGGGAGAAAGGATAGTCACAACACCTGTCAAAGAAAATATTCCTAAAATACCAAAAGACATTGTAATGAATATGCCATCAAAGCCTTTAAGCACCTCCAACGATAGTCGGCATTAAAACGACCTGGAAAGTACTCATGGCCAATCCCTGAAAAATTAAATTCCTTTTAACTCAGGCAAATACAATTATGAAAACTTTTAGGCACAAGATTTATGATGTGGATCACAGTTTTCTTACTACTGCATCAACAGGAACTAGTTGACCAGCAAGGAGTTTAGTAAGGAGTGGTGTCATGATAATAGCACCAATAGTGGAACAACTGAAATGTGAAGAAAACAAAATTGTTAGAACACAGCAAGGCAGTATACTGAAGGAAACAACAGCGACCTCCAAACACAACTAAGTTTAACAGCCAAGAAATCATACAATGACACCAGAACTACTACTGTATGCAACTTTCATGATCATCAAAAACCTATCAACAGGATAAGCTTCACAACTTTGATGTAATGGACTATTCTCTTCTCCTATTAATACAAAGAAACGCAGCTCTCCTGCGTTTTCGAGAAAAAAAAGCTTTCACAAATACAGCTTCCGTTGTGACACTAGAAAAAGGTGCATCTCCATAAGTATTTTGATGCAAGAAGCTGATCAAAAGCGATGTCGCATGTTTGTTAGATCCAATGTATTTTGTATTTTAGTTTTCATCGTCGCATGCTTGATTATATCAAAATTTAAGTTTGACAAGAGAAAGCTTGTTTAGTGCGCCATCATTGTAGCCCCCAATGTCCAGACATCAGATAAAATTGACCTCCAAAACTTATGATAGAAACAGACAGCAAATATCTAGCATTCAAAGCAATATTAGGCTAACATATTATGGGTTAGTTTGGTTGGCACCCTGAGTGAGTTGCCTGATGAAAAACGGTGTCTGGTCAGGCGTGCGGACAGTCGAGCTGTTTGGTTGCCAGCTGCGCCTGAGGAGAAAACGCTAGCAGTGAAATACGCCTTTCCAAAGCCAAAGTGTACAGGAATATTTCTGTCTTCATGGTTCGTTCTTCCCCGGCAACGACCGCTAGCATGAAATGGATCGTCGACGGCGAGGCTCGACTGGATGGGTGTTGCTGACCAGCAAAATGAATTCGTCAGGAGACGTATAAGAACATTGTGTTATCAATTTCATCTAGTTCGTTGTTTGTGTCACCAATTTCGCGATTTCGTGGACAGGGTTTGGAAAGAGGGAAAAAAAATGAAATTGAGGAAGAAGTGGAAATTGCTGGTGTTTCATGACAATGAAGTACCAGAACCGTAATATTGGATTCGCTAAAGAGCGTAGAAGACATTGGTGTGATCAATTTGGTCTAGTCCATGGGGATTCTTGCGAATTTCATGGTTTTGAGGCAATTGTTTGGAATGGCGAACTCAGCCATAAGCATGCCTTGGTCCGAACTCAAGGTGCAGGCTTCTTGCGGCTGCGAGATTGAGGGAAGGGTGGGCTCGGCATTGAGCTACTTAGGGGAGGGCACGGGAGAAGGTGGGGCAGATCGGGGAGGGGCGTGTAGAGGAACGGAGTGGGAGAGAGGAGGGCGAGCTCAGGCGCGGAAGGCCGCGAGACGTGCGAGCTCAGGCGCTAAAAATCGGATGCCTGAGCCTGATGGAGATGCCTGAGTCAGGCACCTTCTCAGTAGAGCAACCAAACACGAAACGTGAACAGCCAGGCAAGCTCAGGCACAGGCAAATTTGGCTCAGGGCACCAACCAAACTAGCCCTATTTCTGATCAACGTTCATCTTGTTTAAGAAATATTTCCCATTGGTTAAGGCCACCTTGCACTCAAACAATGATATTTATATGTTTCAGTGCTCCGTGGGGGAAAGGATACCATGCTGATTAAACTATGATAAGCAAAAGAAACCCAATCATTGAGGCTACCACTTTAGGAAAAGAAAATCGAGAAAGACGCAGGAGTATGTACGCTAACTACAGTAGCATAACTGCTAAAGGAAAAAGGTTTTCTCAAGAAAAATGTTGAGCTTACGTGGTCATAAGAACAGAAAGTGCAACGTTTCCCTTGGATATGTACGTTGCAACATTCGATGCTTGCCCGCCAGGGCAACATGACACCAAAATAAGACCAGTTGCAAGAGGAGCAGGTAACTTCAAGGTCTGTAAATTAAAACATCTGATCAGAAGCTTATAAATCTAGTGTTCAAAATGAGATGGGGCTTGCATAGACATTTTAATTGTAAATATTTCATGCCATAAAGAAATTCTAGGATCAAAAGGTTTCAGCAACTGATAAAGATAAATAGTTTGCATGGCATTCAAAACAGAAGTCATAATAGGAATTTCAATTTCTGTTAGTCGGTCCTTGGGTTACGAAGTGGGAAAAACACTGACACTAAATTTTGAACAATTCAATCTTTCCATCACATGGCATGGCATGCAAGTTTGCTGGTTACGTCATTCAGCATCTATCTCATATATCCTTCCTTATCTTTGTTCTAAATAAAATCATATCCTAAACTTCAGCAGGCAATTGAGCACTTGCGTACAAACTTTATACTGTAACTATGGTTTAAGTAACCAAAATTTAGCAAACAATGCAACAGGATATATCACAGAACTTTTAATAACCTAAAACCACTGCAGTGCCATACTATTTTACAGATGAATGACACACTAATTTAACAGAACATCATGAAACATAACACTGGCTACGAAGAAATTACCGTTGCAATAGCAAGTCCTAACAAAGGTTTGATCAAATACTGTGCGATAAATCCCACACCCACCTGCAAAAAAACAATTAATGTAGCTACTCAGGTATATGTAAAAGGAATCTTGATCGAATGGATGCTTGTTGGGCACAGAAACATTGATTTCGTTTTAATATAGCTACTCAAGTAAGAAACATACTGTCCATGGATTCCTCAAACATCTCCTAAAATCTTCAAATGTCAGAGTTAGTCCCATCGAAAGCATTAGGAAGCCTAAACCAAGAGTGAAAAGGTCGGTTTCCAGCCAGGTAACCTGCAGTTTGTCCAAAGAAACCACGAATAAGGCTATGCTGTTGACTCCAGATAGGTAATGGCAATTAAAAAGTGAGAAATCCTACCATTGATGGCTTGTAGATGCCAATAATAGTACCCAGTATAACCTGTCAAAAGTGATATCTGCGTTAGAGGATTCACATATCTGTTAAATCTGCCATAGGCAACTAAAAAAAAAAAAACTTTAGTCAAAGGGAAACTTGAAACCTTCAGATGCTCTCATAGCAACTTACCCAGACAGGGAAAAGAGTGGTAAGCAGCTCAACTACTTTCTCATACTGGCTTGGCGAGCTCTCCGGGAGATTACTAGATACATTTACTTCAGCCTTGCACAAAATTTGGCGGTTTCTGGAAAAAAAATTTGACAATCTAAACTTCAGATATGCATAACAACAATTATTTCCGATGATAGCTGGCGAATGCAAAATAATGAGATCATGAAACAAAGATGGAAAAGAGCAGTTCAGCAGTTCACATGATAAGCATTTATCCATGTAACTTAACACCCATTGAGGATGGACTTATCCAGTAGTCTGAGCACAGCAAGAGACTGACAGAAATTGTAAATTGGAAAAGGATAATTTAAGATCCGAGAGTAAGGAAAGTATTAGGAGTTATCATTGTATAAAATGACTACAGCAAATGGTGGTGGGTTGCCGAAGGAGAAACTTGAGTGGAAATAAAAAGATTGGGAACAAAAACAAGGAATAACAAGAAAGGACTTGAAAGAATCATGCATGATGGGAGAAGACATGAAGGGACTTTGACTGGCCACAATTATAGAGCATGGGAGTTGGGAGCTGTGCATACCCTACAAGTTGGCTTGTCATCCTCTATGTTGAGGCACATATAAAGTTCAGGAGATGAGCAGACAACGAAATAAAGTGACACAATTGTCCAAGAAACAAAACTCAGTAGTGAAAGGGAGAGTTATATTCAGAAGTACTGTACAATTACTCCATTCGTTGGTCCTGTCTTATTGGACCAACTTATGATGACAGCACAAGAACTTTTGACTACAGTTCAGATCTTTTGACAAAATTCAATAGGTAACACTAGAAGTCACACACTTAACATGATGAATATAGCAGAATCAGTTGAACGAGCAAAATTTCAATAGGTAACACTAGAAATCACTACACATTTCTGTACAGGACCCCACAGAATCAGCTGAACGAGCAAAAGTTCTTGAGCCAGCAGTTCACTAGGAAAGTGCATTGTGGTCCTGAGATCTATGAGGCCCAAGCTAGACCCCAGCAGTATATGCCTAACTACCTAGTACCTACTTATTGCAGCACAACATGGAAACTTCAGAGGTGTCAAGAATTCAATTTACTCTTTTTTTAAGAACACAAGAACTCAATTTACTGGAATATGGGCAAAATGCCCATACTTCAAATTAGCACAAGTTAATTGGTTTATAGTACTCCTTTCTACAAAATAACGCAAAATTGACCAGTCAACGCTCCAAACCTGCTTCCCGTTGACAAAGTCAAATCGTAATTTGCACACAATCGTGCAATCCATGCCCCTCAGATTTGGATGAGCAATGTCCAAGGCCTGATTAACCTTCGCAACAGGACCATACCTCAGAACCGGGGTAGCAGAGCTGGCCGGCGCAGACGCGGCGGTCAATCCCAACTCGCGCTTCTCGTTCGTCCCTCTTTGCAACGAGCACGCAATTCCCAACCCTGCACCCAAAACCAACATCCAATTCAAACTTCAAAGTGAGCAGAACCACCTCAAGCGAACGGACGAAATGGCGAGTTTCAAACGGGTTCCAGCCGGCAGAAGCGTACCGAGACGCGACGCGGAGCAGACGGCGGCCCGGGGCCGTGGGCGGAGAGCCCGGGAGACGGAGGCCATGGGGAGCGGAGGGTAGGCGACGGAGGTCGCCATGGGGAGGCTGGAGGCAGCACGAGATGCAGATGGGCGCTGAGTACCGAAGCTCGTGGAAGTGGTGGTGAGGGTTTAAGAGGGGGCGCGCGAGGCGGGATAAGACAATTGGGTGCGGACGAGGGAGGGAATCAGGAGGGCGCCGGAGAGCCACACGCCGGAGGGGCTTGGCCGCGGCGCGCGCCTGTGGATCAGGTGGCTCCCACCCGCAGTGGCGAGACGGGGCAAGTAATCCAAGGGGAGCCAGACAAACGTGATCAAAATTTCTAGGTTCAAGAAATTTGGCAATTCGCATCATATTTCTTTTCTTTATTGACTCTCTTAAAAATGCGAGATTGTGAGATGGAGAAAAGAATGAGGCTCCGCCAAAACTGTGCTGGAACGATGGAGGATGCTGGCTTGGATTCATGCTACTAACTACAAATTTGCAGGCACGGCGTCGCTACTTCGTGAGCAGTAGGAACGATGAACTAACTAGCCGGCTTGTTGCTTCTCGATGATGGGCCTAGATGCCATCAGCGTGTGAACTTGGGTTGGGCCACAGACACCATTCTTCACTCAGTTTTTCTCCCTGTCGGATAATATACGTCTTCACGCTATTGAACGGATGAATACAATCTTCACACGTGCAGCCCATTCCGTGTTTATTTGTTCTCAAAAGTTTAATTACAAATTTAAAGAATGGTAAGCGTATGCCTATTTCATGGAGACGATTGGAATCGATGCATGTAGTTGATTTTCCCATTTCAGCTTGCTTGGATGAATCATCTTGTTGGTTTCGTAGGTTAATTTTTTTTTTGTGCGATTCAAGAACGTGGAGTTTCAGAAGAAGCAAATGGCTTGTCACGTTTTGAAGCATGCCCTCCATGAGTGCCTGTGGCTGCCTCCAATGCGTTCCCAAGCACGTCGTTTGGATTAGGTATGTGGATGAAGACAGTGCAAACCACCATAGAGATGCAGGCATGCGAGGTCGCTGTCAGGGTTAGTTTCGAGTGTCCGCAAAGCTAAGCAAGAAAAAAGAAGAAAGAAGTACAACCATCTGTTACATGATGAACGGTTCAGATTTAGAATAATGCACAAAAGTGCTCCTCTGCAGTGGAAGCAACCAATGCAGTGGTAACAAACATGCAGACGCAACTATTACAGGTAGCCGCGCAGAGCATAGTAAAGCTACCCAATGTGCCTACCAACTGCGTCTTTGAACTGAATTGATCTTGCACCTTAACATGAGGCTTTGGGGTCAGATGTGCCCTGCAAACTAATTTGAGGCAGTCTATAGATTTCAATGATTTTGAACACTGAATTTGATCTAACTTTATATAAAAATTTAAATGTTTTCATCGGTTTTAACACCTGAGGTTTTATTCATTATTGTTACTCAATTTACATCAAGAAGTCACTGCATTTATTTTATAGTGTAAACCAACTATAACATTGGTGTTAAAAAATCAAATGTTATGAGCCATGTAAAAACGATATTTCACTTTTATTACACTCTTTATTTCGAAAATACAAACCCTTACACATATCTCAGTCATTAAAATCCAAGTTTTAAAGCTCCTCTAAATTACTAATGTGTGGTTTAGCTTTGCTAACATTGATAGTTAGCTGTACAAAAAAATACTGTTGAGAATTGTTAATACTTCGGTGATACTACGTGTGTGTGTGACATGAATAGTCTAGCATTGGATTTGATCGGACCGACAGATGATGGTTTAGCACTACTAAAACCTAATGGATGGGTTCTGAGGTATCTTCAATCCATCCATCAAGATGGGGCGTAGGCTTCGTCAACAGAACAAAGAAATATCGGGTGAAAAAAAAGAAAAAAGTGAGCAAAGGAGTGGTATGGACAGAGAGAGGGCACAATTAACAGAGAATCAATCAGTCCCTCCCCAAAACCCTCCGCTCGCATCACTTCTCTTCTCCTCCCTTTTTCATATTGAAACGTTACGTACAAATGTTGTGACTTAATCATTTTTTGAAAATTACTATATTTTTCTTTTACATAAAACATGTATCCACATGTTTATAATCCATTGTAAATACCTTTTATATTGTTTTCTTATTTAGGTGATGGATTTGAGGATAAGGCGTACCTCATAAGATGTAGACAAAATTCTTGTTAAATAGTTTACTTACAAATATCATAAATGCGAGCATAACACAATGAAATGATGTTTGTTTAATCACGGCCATTGCCCTCTGGTGCAATGGAAGGAAAAAGATTTTAGAAATGGGTGTTTGAATCTTCTAGCAGTTACAATTGTTCCTAAATATATGATTTTGTAAGGCACAACATCTTAAAAGGATTGTTAACCCAAATAATATATCTCTATGCATGATCAATATGTCCTCCATGCATTGGCACTTATTATCAAATATAACAAAGTAACAAACATGAAAGCCATAAGAAGATCTAAGGAAGTTGCTCTAATATCCGAACATGGTAATGATTGGTCCTATCTTGTGAGAATCCATACCAATTATGTAGGTTAATCGTTGCGTAAATCATTATCGTACAACAGTGCCAGTGTTTTTTTTCTCTTTTCTCTAGAATCATCTTTCAAAATATCAAACATTAGATTATTTTTCATAATATTTTATAGCATGAGAGCATTCTAAAAGAAATATATTATCATTTAATATTAATAATGTTCTATTGATATTATGTAGATTCCAGAGATGACATCGGAATGGTAATATAAAATATTGGAACGAAAGAAAGATTGCACTTGTTGGCGATCATATATTTTTTGCTAGGAAAAAATATTAGCAATATGACAATAACATTATTATGTTATTCTATGTTAAATAATTCATCTCATATGGCCATCGATGCTCATACAAAGTGAAACAGGAAATAAATTGGAATGTTGTTTCACCGACTCTTTCTTTTTTGGAGTATAAGAATTATGGAAAGCAAAAGACGTAGAAGGCAAAGCAGATCATTTCCTTGATAAGGATGTGTTTGTAGCACACTCGCGTGTATCCGGTGTTCCTGAGTGCCTCCAGCCAATAAAAGATCATTACTTGACATTAAAAAGTTAACAACTCACATACATAAAAATAAATAACAAAATGTTTTCTCTACTTTCTGGAGCCTATACGTTTAGAAATGATGTTGAAGAGATGCTATATTTAAAATTAGAATCTAAATTGGGATTTACCTAAATCAGTGCCATACATACTTTTTTCAAACATAGATGGACCCATGCCCTTCACATCTTCTGTTTGCTCTCTCTCTCTCTCTCTCTCTCTCTCTCTCTCTCTCTCTCTCACACACACACACACACACACTCTCACACACACACACACACGGGCCCTGCTGGCCTGGGCAGCTATGAGGCCCCGACATGAGGCGAGCTCGGTAGCTAGAACGCACAAGAAGTTGGCAGTACAAGGGCTCACTGCTGTGTGGATCAAAAGCCGTTGCTAAATCCTTAAGACAGTTTCGACGGGCTTTCCCGGGGGGGGGGGGGGGGGGGGGGGGGGTGCGGGCTATCTAGTACTCCTTGTTCACCCGCGAGACCAAAGATGGAGGGAGGGATTTGGGGGTCTCGATAGGAGTTGGGGTCCTCTATTCACTAAGGGTCTGAGTTACGACGCTATTGGAGTAGGATTTTAGACCAAAAAACCCTAAATATTGGGGTGTTGCTGTCGCCGCTTTTATGAAACTAGCAGTAAAATGTCCATATGAAGCCAATATCTAAGATTAGAGATATAGAGCCCCAAAAGGACTATTGAAGATAAAAGACCACATATTTTTCCTTTTGGAAAGAAAATATTTCTTTCACCCCTTCGCAATGAATGAAACACCAAGTTGAATTCCAATCAATATGATTCGACTTTGGACCCAATTTTTAGGTTTTCAAAGAGGGGATAATATACTTACAAGAATAATTCAAACCCTTTCCCTACTTTCCTGCCCATTTTTTTACCCATTCTTTTTTATATATGTTATGTGATAATCATAAAAACCAATCCTATATACTACTTTGCATAGCAAGGCTTCCACAATTGAAGAAAAAGGTGCACGGCATATTGATCAAATTATTGATCTGCGAGCGGATTTGCTACCCAGGTGGTAGCTCTCCCCACGGGGTGGGTGGCTGACCCATTGACTAGGAACTGTCAGATGAGTTTCTTAGATTTGTGCACTTAACGTCCAGATATAAAATGGTGTTAGTGGTGACGGAGCTCTCTCCACTACCGCAAAACCCAGCAACCATTGAGTTTTCACCACTCGAACAGGAGCTGTCGCGTCCATTCTCCTCTTTCCTCGCCCAGCAGCAGCCCCATTTGCCAACAGGCCACATATGCTTTTTCATCCGTGTATTGCCCATGGAAAGTCTCTTCTAACACGCGCGCGCAGAGACGCTGGTAGCTTTACAAAAGCAAACAGACGCTAGTACCGTGATACAAGTTCTGCCACATGCATGTACTACTGGGTCTGGCTGGATTTGCTCCTGTACAACCACGGTAGGAGAGGCACAGAGATCAGATGGTGCCCTGACCTGCATGCCTGTGTGGTTCAACGTACTCAGTGTTGATTGTTGGTATGTTAGCTGGTAGCTACCACTCTGCGTTATATTACACATGCTTTGATATCAGTTTCATAGTCAAATTGCCTTATATTTATAACGTCTTTGATAGTCAAGAGCCGAGATACTGCGGATAAGCAAATTAAAGTGACTTGCGAGGCCTTCGGGAAAAAAAAGTTGACTTGTGAGGTACAATAGAAAATAACGATACGAAGTAAGTACAATGAAAGGGATAAAATACAAAAAGAAAAAAACGACGAAGCCCTTTTCATGTGGACTTCTGAATGGTTTAGGCTCCTTCCCCTTCTTTGTTCTTAAGAAAATATCAGATATCCTTGTGCACGCAACGACACGGTCATGTCTCTCAACTCAAGAATTGCATTGAGTATCTGTTCCGACTCGTAGGGCACAGCCATCGTGGGTGTGCTCACGGTGGGCGCCAGCACCAGCGCTCGTGCCACCGTCACGGATCCTCCAGGCCACGGCCACGACGCCCATCGCCGAAACCCGACAGTGCCATTTCGTCGAACAACTGTCAAGCGGCCCGACACGATACTGCATCTTGTAATTAGGGAGCCCAGGATCACGGCAGAACCAGGCCTTCATGTCACATGGCACACTATTGAGTTCTTAAGCAGCACCAGCCGCAACGGTTTGATGGCCGTAATATTTCAAACATATAAGGTATTAAAGCATCTCTAAAAGAACCTCATAAACTCTCTTTAAATCAAAATAATAAAATTTAATAAAAAACATCTCCAACAGCATCTCGAACCCACTCCTAACTTTTTCCTACTCTTATAAACTTCCCTCATCTATAGCTAAACAGGGCAAGATTCTTTTTCGTTTCAATAAATTTATATTTTTGCAGCCTTAAATGCTGATATGATCCAATTAAAAATGTTTTTGATCCATTTTTAAAAGGAAACGTTAGAGGGGACTGTTGGAGGTGGGGACAAAATTTGCCTCTAATAGTATTTTGGTTGCTCATGACCGGCGGCCATCATTCACGCACCGTCGGCTCTCCATGGCCTTCTGCATGCTGTCGCCACGCCGACGACACCAACCCACGCAACCCAAACGACCGTATTCAGGACAGTCCGTCTTTCTTGCTCCTCGATGTCAATATCATCGCACAAGTTCTTTTCTTTTTGTTGTTGCAAAACATACAGACTTGCACGTTGCACCACGCATATGAATCCAACCTCATGTTGCCATACTGGCCTCCCAGTCGGCGCCATGTGCACACGTACGCACTGATTGACGAATGGATGAGTCAAATTGCACCCTCAAAACAACATGAGCGACACATTTGAACCATTTACAAGATCTATGGAAAATTGCACGCCCCTGCAAATTGTGATATCCACAGCGCAATTAACTTTTTAAAACATATAGAAGGTATTTTAAAACATGAAGATTAAGCACATTGTTTTGCGTGATACGGTCTTAGATATACCTTTTTGTGTAATCAAGCACAAAAGTAGGAGGTGATGGGATTTTTGTTGTTGTTATACGGAGGTCAATTTCTAACGTCTTGTATTATCGTGTTGCATGACTGGCTTTGCAACAAAAGTTTAAAAAGGACCGGGAGGACAGTGGATACGTGGTTCAACGTTGCATTCGGCATTGGCGACGGGTATTTCGAATTTCACCATTCATGTGTTTCAAAAAGTGAAAAAGCATCTCTAGGTAGAAGATCAGTCAATCTTTACAGCTCTCCTGTTCTGCCTGGCTGGCAAACCCCGAAACTGTTAAGTTATCGGCGGAACGACAGCACGTAGATCACGACAGATAACGAAAAGTAAAAACTGGAATAGAGGAGACGAAATTCTTTATTGCGAAATTCTGGTGTCAGGTTACAGGGGGGGTCTCCTCAACTATTTATAGGGGGGGAACCCTAACTTCGTGTTGGGCCCGGATTCGATAAAGTCGCCCACATGGGCCAGGACACCTTCTTCTAGAAGATGGGCCTGGCCCAATAAGAGTTTTACAACACTCCCCCTTGGGCTCTTTATCGTGATAAGTATGCCTCATAAAAACTCCTAAAAACCCAGTGGGAAAAATGGAGAAAAGAGCACATATTACCACCACTCATATTGCACACATTGCCTCGTTAAAAACCTTATTGAGAAAACTTCATGTGAAAAACTCATAAGGGAAAAAGAGTACAATGTCTTAATCTTCATGATTAATGATTATCAATCTGCATGACTGATATGAATTATCTTCGAGATAACTCATGTAATTCGGGAATGTGATGTACTTAGGGAAGTTCTCCCCCTGTTCCAAGCACTTCTCTAAGTCTTCTCATGCCAATACCACGCCGACACTTTTCAAGAGTGCGGGAAGGTAATGCCTTTGTGAACATATCTGCAAGATTGTCACAAGATCGGACATGTGTTACTAAAATCTCTCCCTGCTCTTGCATTTCATGCGTATGGAAGAATTTAGGTAACATATGCTTTGTCCTATTTGACTTTACGTATCCCGATTGTACTTGTGCAATACAAGCTTTATTATCTTCATAGATAATTGTAGGGGATGGAGTATACGCCACTCCACATGTATTCATTATGTGGCTTGTCATCCTCCTGAGCCAGGCGCACTCCTTTGCAGCTTCAAACAATGCGATGATCTCTGAATAATTTGTCGATGTAGCAACCAATGTTTGCTTCGTTGACTTCCAAGAAATTGCAGTTCCACCATATAAAAACACATATCCCGTTTGAGATATTGATTTATGTGGATCAGATAAATATCCAGCATCAACATAACCCACAAGGGTTAATTCTCCATTCTTCGTGAAAAATAATCCAAGGTCTTCAGTTCCTCTCAAATATCGAAGGATTTGCTTGATGCCATTCCAATGCCTCCGAGTCGGTGCTGAGCTGTATCTTGCAAGTAGATTAACAGCAAAAGCTATATCGGGTCGCGTACCATTTGCAAGGTACATCAAGGCACCAATAGCACTGAGATATGGATATTGAGGTCCCAATAATTCTTCATCTTCTTGCTTTGGTCTAAATGATCTTCATCTATATCAAGTGATCTCACCACCATAGGCGATCTGAGTGGATATGCTTCGTGCATATTAAATCTCTCTAATACCTTCTTGGTATAGTTCGATTGATGCAAGAGTACCCCTTCTGGAGTATGTTCAAGTTGCAAACCTAGACAATAGGTAGTCTTGCCCAGATCTTTCATTTCAAATTCAGTCTTCAAGTACGAGCAAGTTTCTTCAATTTCATTTGTAGTACCGATGATGTTCAAGTCATCAACATAAACAGAGATTATGCAAAAGCCTTTCTCTGATTTCTTTATGAATACACAAGGACAATCTTCATTCTTCACAAATCCCTTTTGCAAGAGAAATGTACTGAGCTTGTTGTACCACATTCTTCCTGATTGTTTCAAACCATATAGTGACTTCTGTAATTTGACACTATATAATTTGCGGTCATCTTCATTTGGGACTTTAATACCTTCTGGAACTTTCATATAGATTTCAGTATCTAATGTTCCATATAGATATGCTGTGACCACATCCATAAGTCGCATCTGCAAATTCATATTCACCGCCATTGAGATCAAATACCGGAAAGTAATTCCATCCATTACGGGAGAGTAAGTTTCTTCGTAGTCAATGCCAGGTCTCTGCGTGAAACCTTGAGCTACGAGTCTCGCCTTATATCGAGTCACTTCATTTTGAGCATTTCTCTTCCTGACAAACACCCATTTGTGACCTACTGGTTTAATGCCAGTTGGTGTAAGGTTTACATTACCAAACACTTCTCTTTTCTTTAGCGAGTTTAACTCTGCACAGATTGCTTCTTTCCACTTTGGCCAATCAGGACGCTTCTTGCATTCCTTTATTGATTTTGGTTCAGATTCCAAATCAATTTGTGTTGCAATCGTTTCAGCAAAGCAAGTATTGACTTCAATTGTCTTTCTATTATATACTACTCCCGTCTCAACATAATTCGTTGAGATTTCATTTCCTTGATCCTCGTTATCGATAGATATATTGAGGTCAGGGATTTCCGCTATCCCCTCGTGAGTTTCATGCAGATTCTCACTTGGGTTTGATTCTTCAAGTCTCACCACTTCATGTGGATCACTTTCACCTTCTTTGGTTTTCTTTTGAGTATTTTGCTTGGGCTTCTTCTCCACAGGACGTCTCCTAGGAGTTTTAGCTGTAGCTTGTACTCTAGGCTTCTTGGATGCCCTTGTAACCGGCTCACTCCCCCTCTTCCTAGCATTCGTTGCTTTTATGGAAGAAGGTTGGAATTCCATATATTCATTCCCTTCAAATGGGATTTCTATTCTTTCAGGAGCATTTGCAGCCGGTATATGAGACTTCACAATATCTCTTGTATTGGTGAAAGCTTCAGGCAATTCATTAGCAACTCTCTGCAAGTGGAGTATGTTCTGAACTTCAAGTTCAGCTTCTCTAGTGCGAGGATCCATTCCAAGGATTCCTTTAGCATCCCAATCTATTTGCCGGCATTCATCCCTAGAGAGATACTTTCCTCCCCCTAATGCCGGGAAATGATCTTCATTAAAGATACAATCAGCAAACCGAGCCGTATGCAAATCTCCAGTGGAGGGCTCTAAGTACTTGATTATGGACGGAATTTCATAACCAACGTAAACTGCGAGTTTCCGTTGTGCGCCCATTGCTGTTCGCTGAGGTGGAGGGATTGGAATGTATACAGCACATCCAAATCTCCGTAGATGGGAAACATTTGGTATTCTACCACGCACCAATGCTAATGGTGATTCTTCATGTGTAGCAGATGGTCGTAATTGGATAAGTGCTGCTGCATGCAACACCGCATGCCCCCAACAAGAGGTAGGCAATAAGCAATTCTGTAACAACGGGCGAGCAATCAATTTGATTCTCTTGATTAATGATTCTGCGAGACCATTTTGTGTATGCACGTGTGGTACAGAGTGTTCCACTTTGATGCCCATACTCATACAGTAATCATCAAATACCTTCGAGGTAAATTCTCCGGCATTGTCCATTCTGATGGATTTAATTCTATGGTCCGGAAAATGTGTCTTCAACTGTATGATTTGGGCAGTCAATCGTGCAAATGCATGGTTTCTAGTAGATAATAGACATACATGGCTCCACTTCGAGGAAGCGTCTATTAATACCATGAAATAGCGGAAAGGTCCGGAAATGGGACTAATTGGTCCGCATATATCCCCTTGAATTCGTTCAAGGAATGGCATAGATTCTGCTTGAATCTTAAGCTGCGAGGGGCGAGTAATAAGCTTCCCTTTTGCGCATGCAATGCACAAGAAATCTGCTTGATTCGGGAAATCTTTTGTTTTCAAGTTATGCCCTGTTGCATTCTTCGTAATTCTCTGCATCATATTAAGGCCAGGATGACCAAAACGGTCATGCCATAGTCTATATTCTTCTTGATTGGTAAAGATGGTTTTGAACGAAGCAAATTCTTTGTTTGGCTTAATGTACGTGTAGTACAAGCCATCTTTGATTGATGGAAAGCTTTCAATAATAGTCTTCCGTTTGCCTTCTTTCTTGGTCATGATAAGACGTTCTTCACCTTCATCGTCATTGGTTTCTACGTGAAACCCATTTCGACGGATGTCCTTAAAGCTTAACAATGTCCGGGTTGAATCCGGATAAAGTAATGCTTCTTGGATTGTTAACGGCGTACCATTCGGCAGGACAAATGTGGCTCTTCCTTGGCCAACAATCTTATTATTATTGCCAATAATAGTAAGAATATCTCCAGTGTACTTTCGAAGTGTCTGGAAATAGCAAGTGTCCCTTAAAATAGTAGCATTAGTGCAACTGTCTACGAGACAGAGGTCCTCATCCATAGTCATTTAACTCCACAATTCTGTAATTCATACATAAAAATGTATAAACAAGAGAGTAACAAATGGCAAATAATTCCGCAAACTCATTTATTCAAAGCAAATGTCTTCTCTTCGAGAGATTACACGAACGAACTAATTCCTGCGAGGAATTTTATTTCACTCCTATTACAAATAGATAACTAATTGATTCATAATAGTCTACTTGACTACGCAGAATCTCCATGCACATCTTCCTCATCGTCAATGTCCTCATTCATGAGGTCATCTTCCAACGCTAGATCAGCAGATTTGCTTAGTGATGGTTGGCCAATTGATGCTTTTGTTGTTGACTTCGTGCCTTCAACAAAGTTAGCCTCATGCTGAGCGAGCTTCTTTTTGAGGTCTTGATATATGTCAACTAACTTCTTTGGTGTGCGACATATTTTGGACCAATGGCCATGTAATCCACACTTGTAGCAATCCTGATCCTGTTCACCGTACTCTCCCCCTGAAAGCTTCTTCTTTGACTTCCCTTTGTTGTTCTTCTTGAACGTATTAGGGTTGTTTTGAGCCTTCGGGGGTGCGCTTGGAGACGCTTTGGGAGCACCTTTACCCTTATTATTCTTCTTCTTCTTCTTGAAGGAGATGGCATTCGCTTCATGCGGTGCCAAGGAGCCAGTAGGACGATTCTTATGATTCTCCATGATCAATTCGTCCTCCCCCTGATCTTGCTGCAATGCATTACTCAGGGCGGCATAGGTTTCATAGTTTTCCTTCTTGTACTGGCGGCTCACATGAGTGAACTTAGGGTGAAAGGTGGAAAGGGTCTTGTTAATAAGATCCTTTTGCTCAAGCACTTTGCCACATAGCTTCATGCGTGTGACAATCCCATAGAGTGCGGTATTGTAATCCTCCACGGTCTTGTAGTCTTGGTAGCGTAGGTTTTGCCATTCACGCTCAACCTTGGGGAGTAAAACAGTTTCAATCTGCTCAAAGCGTACACGCAATGACTCCCACAAGACTTTTGGATCACGTTCCGTCATGTATTCATTCTTCAAAGTAGCACTTAAGTGGTGACGCAGGAAGTGCAAAGCCTGAGCCATCTCCACATCTGTTGCAGCAGTATCTCCCTTCTTGGGCAGGACCGTCTTCAAGAGGCCTTTGCCACTTAGGAGTATCTCAGCATCGAGTGCCCATGACAGATAGTTGCTTCCATGAGGAGTCAACACTTCAAATTCTCTCTTCACGAGGTCAGACATCTGCAAGATATCATAGTGCAAGGATTATTTCATATATCCAAGTAATAGGGAGCAAAAATATAACAAAAACTGCGTGTTTAAGTTATATTATTGGTGTTTTTTGTGTAAAACCACCAAAATCTGGGGTGTTATATGCAAAAATAACACAATCCAGCAATTTTTCTATTTTTCGGGCAATTTTCGGAGTATCCTTGTCAATTTTCGTAATTAACAGGGATTTTCTCGTAATTTTCAGAGCTTCCGAGGATATTCTGGTAATTTCCCGATTTTCCAAGGATATTTTCATAATTTCAAATACGCCAAGGACTTCTTCATAATTTTCGGAATTTTCAGTAACACCCGAGGGCTTCTTTGTAATTTTCAAATCTTTCTGAGGATTTGTTTCGTAATATTCAGGGCTGCGGGAGGACTTCTTCGTAGGTTCGAGAAACTGTGAGGTCTTTTTCGTAAGAATCGCGAGTGAGAGCATATAAACAGGCCGAAACCCTAATCTCTCTTCACTCTTCCTCACTTTCTCTTCATTCTCTCCCACCCGGCCGCCTTTCTCCTCTGTCTTCTTTCTTTCTTCTTGCTCAGATCCCGGTCGGCCTCCCTTCTCTTCTTTCTCTCATCTCTCAGATCAAGCTGGAGTGGGGTGAGGTGGGGAGGGGGGAGCCTGGCGGTGGCGCGCGGTGCCGGCCTCCCGCGGCACGGCGGCTCGCGCGGGGGTCCAGCGCGGTGGTCCTCGCGGCACGGCAGCCGCGCAGCTGCGCGGTGGTGCCCGCGGCGTGGTGGCCCGAGCAATGCTCGGCGCGGCTGTGGGCCCATGGCTGCTCGCGCGGTGGTCCACGGCCGCTGGTGGCGGTCCGGGGTTGTGGCGACGACAACCCGCGGCTGCGGTAGCCCGCGACGGCGACCCGGCGCGGTTTTTGTTTCTTTTTCTGTTGCTGTATCATGATTTTGATGTGGTGCAACCTCCCTTCGTGGAGGTTGATCTAGCCGGAGGGTGGCGTAAAAGCCCCGGATCCGGCGGATTTTTCTTTTGATTGATCTGGATCTGTCGCTAGGGTTAGGGTTTGAGGCCCATGCCCTTTGTCGTTGCGGATCTGGCGACGTTGCGCCTTGGTTTCTTGCTGTGTACCGGACTTCGTGCCGGGTAGGGTTAGAGTTCTGCGTGAATCGCCCTTTTTTCCGTTGTAGATCGAATCGGAGAGGTCTACTTCGTGTAGATCTAGGGTTAGAACCCTGTTTCGGATCTCGATCTCAACTCGGCGACGTGTAGATCTAGAGTTAGATCTGACGCCGTTTTTTCTGTCGATTTCGATCTAGGGTTAGGGTGAGAACCCCGTTTCCCTTTTTCTTTCTTGCTTCTGTTTCTTTGTCGGGCGGATCTCGAATTCAGATCTTCGTCGGGCGGCCGAAGCTGGCCCTCAGATCTGAACTTTTTTCTTTGCTTTTTCGATTCGAGTAACAAGCAATAGATCCAGATCGTCGTCGGGCGGCCGTAGCTGGCCCTCGGATCTGGTCTTTTTTCTCTGTTTTTTCAATGCGGATCTGAGTAGATCCAGATCGTCTTCGGGCGGCCGTAGCTGGCCCTCGGATCTGGTCTTTCTTTTTGGATCTTGACTGCAACGAGTCAAGGTCGTGGCGATGATTCGATTTCTTCTTGCTTTCTTGCAAGATCTATCCTCTTATCTGGGCAGCACGAGGCCACCCTCGAAATAGTCATGGGACAGATCTTGGCTGCAACGAGTCAAGATAAACAAGAAGCAAACGAAAAACGACAAAACGTACCGTAGCTCACCGATCTGCAGAACGAATTCTTCGATTAGAGCGTGCTGATAACGTGTTAAGTTATCGGCGGAACGACAGCACGTAGATCACGACAGATAACGAAAAGTAAAAACTGGAATAGAGGAGACGAAATTCTTTATTGCGAAATTCTGGTGTCAGGTTACAGGGGGGGTCTCCTCAACTATTTATAGGGGGGGAACCCTAACTTCGTGTTGGGCCCGGATTCGATAAAGTCGCCCACATGGGCCAGGACACCTTCTTCTAGAAGATGGGCCTGGCCCAATAAGAGTTTTACAACAGAAACAACCTCGTCTCGGTCACCTCGCCTTCTCCCCTGGAAAAAAAAAAAATCGAACACGCAGCGTAACTGACGCGAATATTGTACGGACAACTAATGCACGCGTGAATTTCAGAAGTTTGAGGACCCGAGGGAGGGAGGATGGCGGAAGGAGGGCGCACCGAAATGAGTCTTTTACCTCTATGCCATTAAGAAAGTTTGCAGTTACGTGTATGCCATTAAAAAAGTTGCCGGCACCTACATGCCATGACACAAACTTTCTTTTACCTACACGCCACTATGGACGGATTTCCTACTAACGGAGGTTAAATGAGGGGTAAAAAGACGGTTTTACCCCTTTGCGCAAAAAAAACATAACAGCACTATATATTTGACAGAATAATGTTCATTTTGCATATTCCATCAAAATAAAATATATATTCCATCAAAGAAAATTGTATATTGCTCAATTTTTTTTATTCAAGAGAATAAAAATGCCCATGTTGCATATTTCATGACGCCAAAAAAACAGCAATATTCTTCATAAATAAATTCCAATTTGCATATTTCATATGACAAAGCCGCCGCTGCCGCTGCTGCTGGCGGTGTCGGGGGATGAGGAAGAGGAGAGGATGCCGGAGACGGAAGCCACGGCGCCCGCGTCCATCAGCGCGGCGCGGCCCTCCGGCGCCTCCGCGCAGGCGGCGACGTTGCAGGTGACCATGAGCGCGAGCCTGCGGATGGGGGCCAGCTCCGCGGCGCCGGACGCGACGGCGAGCAGCGCCTTGGGCGCGCCGGGGAAGCGCGCGATCTTGGACTGGTTGACGGCGGCGAGGGAGAGGTGGTAGAGCGCCATCCCGGCGTCGCGGCGCGCGCGGGCGGGCTGGGACGGGGAAGCGAGCAGGTCGAGGAGCGGCGGCACCGCGCCCAGCACGCCGATGGCGGCGCGGTTGTCCTCGTTGAGCGCCAGCCCGAAGAGCGCGCCCGCCGCGTGCTCCCGCGCCTCGGGCGCGGACGCCGGCGCGCGGAGCACCTCCACGAGCGCCGGCACCGCGCCGGCCCGCACGATGCGGACCTTGTTGGCCGGCTCGAGCGAGAGGTTGACGAGCGCCGCCGCCGCGTCCACCCGCGCGGGCGCGTGGCGCGGGAGCAGCAGCACCCGCCGCAGCGCGCCGAGCAGCCGCGGCGTGCACAGCGCGCGCCGCCGCTCCGCGCTCTCCCGCGTGGCCTCCCGGAGCGCGGCCACCGCCGACGCCACCACCTCCTCCTCGTCCGAGTCCATCACCTTGGCCACCACCTCGTCCTCCAACGGATCGACAGCCGCCGCCGCCGCCTCCATCTGTACCGCCACCGCTTCCTTCCTCGGCGAAGCAGCAACCTCCTTGACGGGCCTCGCGGCTACCTCCTCGTCCTCCGCCGCGGTTTCCAACGCGGGAGGGCGCGCCGCGTGGCCGCGCTGGCTGCGGCGGGAGGGCGCGCCGCGCTGGCCGCGGCGGGAGGAGGGCGCGCCGGGTGGCCGCGCTGGCCGCGGAGGGCGCGCCGGTGGCCGCGACGGCGAATCCCGCACGCCCGGCGGCGGCGGCGAGCCGGCGGCAAATCCCGGAGGCGGCGGCGCTGAGGGCTGGCGGCGGCGGCGGCTCCGGACCGGAGGGAGGAGGGGAGGATTTGTGCGGCCGAGACTGGGAGAGAGAAGGGAGTCGTGCCGTGCGAAGGAGATGAGAGCCTAGGGTTATCTGGTCCCACATGCAAGTGATTTAAGGGTAAAATTGTCCAATTCATAGTCCGGTCCCACTCTGAACCGTTATCTCCTAACAGAATCCGTCCATAGTGGCGTGTAGGTAAAAGAAAGTTTGTGTCATGGCATGTAGGTGCCGGCAACTTTTTTAATGGCACACACGTAACTGCAAACTTTCTTAATGGCATAGAGGTAAAAGACTCCACCGAAATGGCGTCTCCGCCGTCGCAGACCTCCCTGCCTGCGGTGGCGGTGGCCGAGGAGGCGCCGCCGTCGTGGGGTGACATCCCCGACAGCATCCTCGTCCGCGTCTCCGGCTTCCTCCCCTTCCGCGCCGACCGCGTCCACATGGCCTGCGTCAACCGGCAGTGGCACGCCGCGGTGATGGGGTTGCGGCGCCCGCCGCCCCCGCCCCCGCTGCCTCCGGTGCCGCCCCAGCTCCTGTGGCTCCTCTTCCCCAGCACGGAGGCGCACACCTTCTACAGCGCGCTCGGTCGCCGCTACAACCGGCTCACGCCCGACTTCCGCCGCGCGCGCTACTGCGGCGGGCTCCTCCTCGCGCTCAACTCGCGCCACGCGCACGCGCTCTACAACCTCAACTCCGGCACGCGCATCGCACTCCCGCCGGAGTTCGTGGCCCCGAGGGGCGCCGTGTTCCCGCTGGGCGTTCGCGCCGCCACGCTCCTCCTCGCGCTCAACTCGCGCCTCGCGCTCTCCTACCTCAACTGCGGCCAGTCCATCCCACTCCAGCTGGAGTTCGTGACCCTGAAGGGCGCCGTGTTCCCGCTGGTCGTTCGCGCCGCCACGCTCTGCCCCACGCCGTTCTGCAACCACAACATGGTCGCGGCCGGCGCGGCCATCGTGCTCGTCGCCTGCCGCTCCACCATTGCGTTCTGGATTGTGGGCAGAGAGAGTTGGCTCTCGTCGGGGAGCCTTCTCGGCGTGAAGCCGCAGGATGTCATATTCCATGGGGCCGGTTTCTTCTTCTTCATCACGCCCGACGAGGGCGTCGCCACGTTCTGGCCTTTGGAGTCCCCGGACAGCGACGTGATGGTGACCCGCCTGGACTACGACACGCAGCAGCGGGAGGACTACGACAACGACGTCGGCTTCATCGGCGGGCTGGGGGCGATGAGGCGCTACCTCGTCGAGTCCCGGGGGCGCTTGCTCATGGTCGTGCGGTACGTCAACCACGAGACCTGCACAGAGATGCTTCGGGCTCCATTGACCAACGTCAAGCCGCCTCGAGTGACGTGGGAGTACCTCGGCGACGAGCTGGATGGGCCGGTGCTGCTCCTGGGGGCAGTCTGCTCCAGGTCCTTCGAGGTCACTCAGCACGATGGGTTCCAGGACCAGGAGTCCATGATCTTCTTCATAGACAAAAATTTCTGGCCTTCTGGGCACAAAAGTAATGCTAGCCCCTCTGTTTCTAAGCAGGTCAGTACTTAGATAGGATCGAAATACTGAGCTGATTGTTTTCTGTTTCAGGTGCTGATGTAGGATTGTTATGTGCAATCAACCATCCAGGCTACAATATTTGTTTTATGAATGGAATGTGAGTTTGTTGTTCATGTTATCTGTACTTTTTCCCACAATGAATGGAGTTTCATTTGCAATGCGTGACTGCTGCTCCTGCTTACCTGTTGCAGAATGGGTGATGAGCTACCGCAACGATCAGATGAATGGAAGGAATTAGTCAAGCTTCATTTTGATTCGACACATTTTATGAGGACTGTTGTTTGTGCCAATTATTGGCCTTTCACGCAGGTAACACGTCAATTCCCGAGTGTTTGTTTTTATGCATGCTGCTCAAAAGGTTTAACCAAACTTTATGCGTTCAATGTTTAAAAAGGAAATGGAAAGTATGATCATGATATGAAGAATATATTATTTTTCCTCAAGATGTGCTTTAGAGTTGGAAGCGAGCTATTTAATGACTAGCTTCATTTGGAGCCATAATGTTTACTGAGTTGGAGCTTAAATTGTCCTGCCCAGATTAAGTTTGCCTGAGATGTCACTATTGTTTGTTAGGTGATTTCTTGTCAAATGTTTGGCTGAACCTGATTGACATACTATTTTTCTCACAACAAATCCATTGAAGTGCTGCCTAAAAATTATGTTTGTTTCCATTATGTCAAAAGGCAATTGCACTATCCAACGACAACAAACCAAGTCATGAGAATGAGAATCTGAGAATGCAAAGAGCAGCAGGACGACTTACCAGGGATAAGGCTGCTGAATTAACTGGAGGACGATTTCAATGGCTTCTGTTTGCCATCCATCGAACTAGTGGGAGCTTAGCTGTCTCCAGAGTGATTGGTATAGTCTTCTGCTCCAGCACACGAGCAAACAATTACAACCCCAAGCGGTATGTAATTGTAAATTTTTCACTATCATTGTTATTTTTATTGTTGCTTTCTTTTCAGGTGAATTTACATTCAAGCAAAACAAGGATTTACCTCCTGAAGAAGAACTGAAATTATGTGATCAAAAAGTAATCATTGTGAGTGTAACATAATTTTGTTTATGAGTATTCATATCAGTTTTCTGGGTGTGTGATGGAAATAACCTTGTCTTGTTTAGCATGATATTGCCAATGACACGGAAATCCTTGTCAGAGGAAGTGGTGATACCTGGTACGTCGTTCAGCAAAATATAACAGGAGCCGTTGTTTATTTTCTGTTTCTCAGCTTGCATCCTTGTTTCTTCTAAGAAGGTAGTTTTTATTTGAGAGGCCTATACATTTTCCTTCAGTTGGACAGTGTGCAGCTACAGCTGGTCTCTTCTAAGGCTTGAGCTACTTCAACAACATATGCGGTTCATATTTTTATGATTTCTAGTTTAGGAGGATTTTTTGTTGGTTGCATATAGCTTGGTCAAAGTTACCACGACAAGAAAGGTCTTTCAGTATCTTTGTTAACTAGTGGTTCTACATATCATTTAGCTTCAGTTGTTATGTGCTTGGCTTTGCTAGCTGAAGATACCGGTCAAATATATCCCATTTAGTCTGTAAGAAATTGCTTGAACATAATTTTTTGTTTTAATGTAGCTGGTACAGCAGTGGGAAATCTGCTAAGTTGTGGAATGGACTAGACTTGTGCGTTATTAGTTTTATGCTCTGAGGATAATCGTAATAATGAAGTAGTAAAATCAACTTTATCACAATCTGCTCTAAACCTCACATAGGGTCATCCACCAATACCCATTGTTATATGATTTTTTGTCCCCACTTGTTTGCTTTGATGACTTTGTCTATATCTTTGTTTGGCAGGGATTTTACGACCAGAAAGGGAGTCGTTGGTTTATTATGGCAGCGCTTAAGATTCGTGAGTTTTCTCCCCCAAACCTTTTCCACTTCTATGTAAGTTTCCATACTGCTTGTGTGAACAATGGTAAGCCATGCACAACACAATTTGCTGGGTGTATAATTTGTTCCTTCCACCCTCTTAGTTCTATGTTTATAGGTAATTCTGGCAAGTAACTTCATTTGGACGTTAAAATTTACCAGAATATATATGCAGTCAAAACTTCAATCAAAGCTAAAACTGCCCACTTGAAAAGGGTTTAATCATTCTGCTAAAGCATCCCATGCTCATGTTACAGGATGAGGTATCATTTCCATAGTGGGTACTGTAAACTTATTATCTTGGTTGCTTGCATTTCTAACTTCAAAATGAGATATCATTTTCCAAAATTGGTTTTGTAAACTATTCTTTTTATACATAGACATATCAATGGAGAATATATATTCATATAGTTTGCACTGCTATGCTTTACTTACATTGGGTTCAATTTGTCCATAGGATCTAACACATGAGGTTGTTGCCAAAGACCTTCGTGATCCATCTGAAGTCACATGCTCATTTTTTTTCAAAAACTGCCGAGGTGTTGCATTTGCTCCGCTCAAAGGAGGAGATCCATTTGAAAAGGCCTTCTACCTCCCAAAGTCTCCTGCCATTCTACATGAGGCGGTATAATTTTTAAACTTGTCATATAAAATAATTATATTATCATGGTTTCAGAAAATTTTATTTTGTTTTTTAGTACTTTGATATTCATGATGCTTCCTTTTTTTTCATGTTATAGCAAAGAAAATATGGATATGTCAAAAGGAGGAAGCCTACAATGAGTGTTTGGAAATTTTTATTGATTGTACTTGTAGTTTGTACCTTTCTTGCGACCAAAGCTGAGGCAATTGGTGACATATGTCCAAAGCGCAGCACAATTCATCTTATTTTGCCGAGAACCGAGTGTCCGGTCATTTATACCGAACCAATGTATTGGATGCATGCGAAAGCTGGTCGGCCTATTCAGTATGTCATTTTCTGCTAGTATACACATCATATTCCTACTATGTGTAAAAAGTAAATTGTATGCAATCTACGTTAATTAATAATTTCACTTATGTACTTCTAATTAGGGACTCCCGTAGGTCAAATTTCTCTTTGAGTGACATTTTCAGCATCAATTGCTCACTATTATATGAAGTACTGCTTGTTCTTGGATCTGTTGCAAATGGGTATGTATTTCTTCATTTTCTTATTTAGTATTATCATTTCTTTAACCTGTAATTATATAATGTTAAACCTAAAAACACATGGATGTGCAGGATAACTGTTTGGGAGATTAACCCGATCAGGCGAATCAGATTCTTGTTGTTTGATGCAAAGCTCCTTAATATTTGGATGGCTTATTCATTAGTTAGCACTCTCAATTATGGCTCTTGGGTTATATATGGCTATTTTCTTCCTAGCTCAAAAGATGAATATGGCAAGCATATTTTAGCCACCAATGCTAAAGGGTGTGCCCTATCACTGATTCTGTTTGGTATTATATTGTGGAAGCACAAAAGACATGTAGAGGTGAGTAAACAATCACACACTAATTATGTTTCGATCTGGGATATTGAAATGTTGACTATAGTATTTCTCCTGCTTTACTTTGGTAGGTGCGGCGTTGTATATATTGTCTTCTGCTACTTTTATGTAGCGTTGCCCTTCTCTTTGGTCTACTGTGGACTATTAGTAAGGACTATGTTTTTATATCTGGACTTATTGGTTGGGCTGCGATGGTTGTTATGCACACTCTGAAGTGGGCTACTATTCTGGTGAGTAAAAAAGAAACATAGGTAAACATCCTATTATGTCATTGTCTTTCTAATTTGTGTTTTTTTCTCTCTCAAGAAATTTAAACAGGCTACAACCATTCTAAACACGTGCTCCTTTCTCATAATATACTGGTGCATAGATTTGGACAATATATGGACGTTTTATGGTTGTGCCTACGTGATAAATTTATATTTTCGAGCTCTTGATATATCAAAGTCCATCTACCTTCTCTGCTAGGGAGGTCAGAACAGAGGTAAGTGCATGCTTTCAAATACTGAGATCACTTAATTATCCTGAATAACTGAGCGTGCAATAAATTACTATTCTTATCAAAATTTGAGCACTTAGTTGTACTTTTCATTGGTTCTTTATCCGCTATTTTCATTCTTTTTCCTGAACGATGATACTTCATAACACGGGCTGAACAAGAACTCACCATTCTATTATTCCCATATATCCTTTATGGTTAGTCTGTAGCCTTCTTCTCATAATTTTAGCTGTATGTGCAGCAGGCTGGGGAAATATCTTATGTAAATTGATCCTTGACTTAGAAGGTCGTTGCAGATTTAACATTCTTGGTCATGTCACTTTGTGATGCACTGAAATGGTAGTTGCATATTGTTGCCTTATCTGAACTGAGTTGCAGTGATGACTCATTGGTAGATGTTCAGTTATTCAGTTCTGTAGTTGTACAGAGGTTCTTTTCTGAAGTAATACAGTGGGAGAGGCTCCCACTGCGCTTTCTTAAACCAAGAAACGAACTGTACAGAACAAAAAACAGAAAAAAAAAAAGCAAAATAAATGCCTTACGGCAAAACCCAACCGAAAAACCAACCAAGCCAAAACTAGGACTATACAGGGGGAGGGGCACCAAGCCCTATAACTCCAAAGAGACAGAGTCCAACCAAGATAAAATGACATCTCTAATACAGAGGTTCTTTGGTCTAGTTTCTTTGGTTCTTTGTCTCGAGTTGTGTTGGATCTTTTACTAGCACATAACAGGCAGCTTATGCACAAAATTATCTCTACGTTTTCTCGTGCCACACATTATTGTTTTTTTGGTTGCTCGCTACGTTGTGGAACTTCTTTTTATCTCTTTATCTTCCCTTCGATCTGGTTCTGTCAGTAGGTTCTTTATCTTCCCATATTGTTTTTTTGGTTGCTCGCTGTGGCACGAGGCTTTACAGCTTGAACTAGGGGAACTGGGGAAGTGCACTTCCCCTAATCTGTTCCACTTCTATGTAAGCTTTCAATTTTCTCTGGGGAAGTGAACTAGATCTGATCATCTGTGGTGTTTCTCATTCCTGATATAGGGTTAGGGTTCCTCTGTGGATTTTGTATTTTAGTTAATTACCTCAGCAGTTTCAGTGAAGACTCTGTCTAGGCATAGAGAATGCCATAATATTACTATTTTCCATGCTTATCATAGCTACATCACTGGCCCTTTTTCATGCTGAGTTTCCTGTAGGTTCTCAGCCCAAGAGAGTATTCTAATCCTCTGAAACCTTTACCTTTCCAGATGAATTGCAGACATGACTTCTCCTTTTTCTTACAGGCGTGGATTTGACTCGCTCTTCATCTTGCTAACCTGGTTGGTATGGAATGAGAGAAACGCCAAGGTGTTTAACTCAGAGTTGTGCAATCCGGGTGCAGTGCCTGATCTTAACAGTTGAAGCCAAACTTTGGATCGCGGCTGGTGCAAGACGGCTCCGGGAGCTGTGGGACTCAGTAGTACCTTTGCTTTGAGGTTGTTTCATCCAAGAGGTTGTAAACTCGTTGCAACTCTAGTGCCTTTTTGGACCTTCTCCTTTCTATAAAGCTCTCGCTTTTGTGTGTGTGTATTCCCTGATATCTGCTAGATATTAGCACTTCACGTCACTGTATCTAGACAGTTACTTAGGCTAAAACTGCAATATATTCAGTGTTGTTAACATGAAGCTGGTGCTAGTGAGGTTTTTCTGATAGGGTAGAGTACTAGAGTGGCATTCCTGGGTCTTCTCGAAATGTAGTTGAGTTCAAAAACCTTCACCTAGTTCACTGATAATAGTTCTTTAATTTGTCATCATTTTTATTTTGGTTGCAACATTGACTTAGGCTCTCCGCACTCGTGTTCCTCTATATCCTTCCTCTAAAAGGAATATTCCGTCCTGGTCATTGAGATTCTCTCCTCTAAATCAATTTCTCCCGCACCCATCATTCCTCTATGTCCTTCCTCTATCCCAACTAACTTATATTTTATTCAACCATTCCAACTACCTTCTCCTCTCTCTTTTTTTCATTTTCTTTCTTTCTCGGTCTCTCTCGCTCTCTCCGCCGCCCAGCTCCCCCTGGCGCGCGCCGCCGCCCAGCTCCTCCCCCTGGCGCGCTCCCCCCCCCCCCCCCCCCCCCCCCCCGCGCCGCCGCCGTCGGGACCCGCCTCCCCCGCGCCGCCGTCGGGACCTGCTTCCCCTCGCGCGCGCGCCGTCGGTTGGGGGCGACGGGTTCTCTGCCGCACCGATTATCCCCATCCCTGAGCTTCTCCTCCACGGCTGCCCGCGCGTCGGCGAGCTTCATCTGCACGCGCTCCTCGCGCCACAGCTCCGCGACGCGCATCATCCGCCGCTCCTCCTCCGCCTCCGCCACCGCGCGCTCCACCTCCGCCCGTAGCGCGCGGCACTCGGCCTCCGCGGCCTCGCCGCGCCGCCGCTCTGCCGCGAGCTCCGCGGCCAGAGCCTCGCCCAGCGCCTCCGTATCCGCCGCATCCGCCGCTTGAAGTCCAGCTCCGCGCGCAGCTCACGGATGCGGTCCAGCTCGGCGCCGTACCCCTGGTCGAGCTCCGCCTCCTCCTCCTCCTCTCTCTGCGGTCCTCCTCTCTCTATCCGGCGGTGCGGCGAGGCTGGGGCAGTCGGGCGCGGTGCGGCGAGGCTGGAGGGCGCAGGCGGCGAGCTCGGGAGGGCGCGGGGAAGCAACGAGATGGAGCGAAGCGGGCCCACCGCGGGAGGTAGCGCATCTCCGCTATCCCCGCTACATTTGGAGGAAACGGAGGCGCTCGCTATTTTAGCGGGAGCCGTAGCGTGCCCCGGTGCAGGACAATTTACGCTATTTGTTTCCTGGAGGATGGGATAGAGGAGCCCAGTGCGGAGAGTCTTATGTTTTGGCTCTCCTTGTTTCGGATTTCCCCTCCCTCTATCCCATCCAAACAACTTCCAATCCCCCCCTATCTACTATCAAAAAATTTCCAATGCTTTGTGTACCATTGGCTGAAATTTTCCTACCCTTGTGTACCATTCTGCTTCTCTTTACCGTCAAAGAAGGTTGGCCCGCTTGTCAGTTTCGTTCTAAATGACAGAGAGTGCCCTCAGTCTTCCCCATGGTGTCCGCCGCCGATGCCGACCTCTGAGCAGGCATGATCTCCATGCGGCCCGTGCTCTCCGCTGGCTTCTTCACCTCCCGCCCTAGCACGCCGTCCTCCCCGAACGCGTCGCCAACGTCTCACCCTCGTCGATCTCCACCCAGTGGCGCGCGCCCGCAAGCTTGACCAAGTTGACCTCCTCCGCCTCCTCGCCGAATCCCTCCGCACCGCAGGTCAGGACGACAGGACGCCGCAGTCTACCTCCTCCCACCCCGTCGGGGACCACGCGTACAGCTGCTGCTGGGGATAGCATCGGTGTTCGTGGGGAAGGACGGCCGCCTGCGGCCTGCGCCCCCTTGTGGACGCTGCCGCCGACGCCTCGCGCGCCAGCCTCAAGAAGCGCGACCGCCGCCCTCCCCGCGCCTCCTCCTTCTCACCCGCGGCTGCCACCGCCACCGCCGCCCCGGATTTTGTTGGGTTCTCGGCGTCCATGGCGGCCTGGACCGCGCACTGTTCGATGCTTCGTCCCCGGCGCTCCCCTGGCACAACTAGCGCAAGATCCTCGCCATCTTCTGTGCGGCTGACTCCAAGAGCGACTGTCCGGGCTCGAGGCCTCGGAGGCCTCCGCCGCGACCGCCGCGCCGGGCCGCAAGTCCGCCGCCGCTATGCCGGCACGGCGGCGGTCGTGCGACGTGCGCGAGCGGAGCTTGCTGTGTAGGCACTGTTCCCCAGGACGACCGCGAGCTGTTCTACGACGGCATCGCGTTCGGCGCCTTGAAGTTATACGACGGCATCATACGCCTTCGGTTCGTTGAACAACTGCATGTTGAATTCCTGGAGGAGGCATCACCGGCGCGAGATGCCTGTCGTGCGTTCAGGGGCCAAGAGGTCTTTTCACAGCACCGTTACCAGCTTGGACACAATTTGACAGGGATGGTACACAAGGGTAGGAAAATTTGAACCAATGGTACACAGGGGATTAGAAAACGATAAGTCTATCGCGCAGCCGTACACGCTCTAGCGTGAGCGCGCGTCCCTTGCGCGCATGACCTGGTTCATGCCTTCTGCTATGTTTTCACACAAGTAAGACTAAAGAGCGACTGTACAATGACTGTACGCGCGTAAGCACGACCTCCCGAATCACTCCTGTGCCTCAGCTCACTCACATGCCTCTGCTGTCCTATGACGTCATCATATTATATTAGTTAGTCTTGTTACGAACTTTAAAATGATTTATCTCTTACAAATAATGTCAGTTTTTGATTCCGTTTTCACCATTATGTTTTAAATGAGAAGTCGAACAAAACTAGATCCCACTTGCATATGTTTTAAAATTTTTTTTTACTAATGTAAGTTACTACTATAATTATAACATAATTTACTACACAAAATTTGATGTGCAAGTAAATATTATTGCAGTATTTGTATGTCTAAGTTGCTACTCATATGTCAACTAGAGTTGCCATCAGAACGAGCTATAACGATTTCTTTTGAAATTTACTATGACATAGATTAGTCACGAGTTTAGTTTAATATTTTTATAGTAACCTACGTGTAACAACTTTGTTCAACATATTATGGTATCTAGCAACATCACTTTTAATATGTTATGTAATACAAACTTATCCATTATGTGTAACAAAATTATATTTTTATGATAGCAAATTATATATATGCTAAATTCTTATACAAATTGGTACTCATATAAGTGGCTACTACCGTGACAACAGAAGTTACTATCAGATTCAAGTCATAAAAAGTTCGTGTACCTAGTATACTTTTAAAATTATTAGCATGCTCATAACATAAGTTACTACTATTCCTATCACACAAATTGCTATAATTTTTCAAAGTTACAAAGGTAGCAATTTATGTTATAGACGTAGTAGCAACTTATGTGATATTATAAAATATATAAAAAAAGTTTAGAACGTATCCAAGTGGGATCTAGTTTTGTTCGTCTTGTCACGTAGAATGCAATGGTGAAAACGAAATAAAAAACGGACATCGTATGTGAGAGTTATGGCATTTTAAAATTTTTAGATTAGGTAATTAATGCGATAACGTCACCTGAGGGCAAGACCCGCGTTGTGCGTGTAGCCTGCTCTTTTCTCCACTGAACATGGACACGTGTTGGCTTCTGATTTAATTGAGGACATATGGCAACTGCTGAGACGAGACGCGCGTTCACCTATCCCGCGTGCAGACGCGCTTTAACCTCTCCCTAGAAAACTTCTGATGGTACATAAGGGATTGGAAGTTGTTTGAATGGGATAGAGCGAATTTGCTCTATATCATTTTAGAGTCTATATGTGACAGCTAAAATGCAAACTTCTTTGGGAGAAGTTAGGCAATTTGATACCATGAAAATTGTTGGCTCTCAGGAATTGGGGTCAGAATCAATAAACTATGCTGCTTTACATGGGGTCACGCTGGTCCAAACCAATGAATTATGCTATTTCAATTATATAGCTACGCTAAAAAAACAGATACTAAGTAACGTACGTTACCGTAGGCTTTTCGAACAACCGAAGTGCTTGCACTTCATTTTTGTGTCGGAATGTCATGTTACTCATGTATGGCTCACCGGAAAGTATAACATTATAAATTTGTTGTCTTAGTGACTGACCTCTTCAAAGCATAAGAATACAACTGAACGTGCACGTACGCACGCTCAATTGCATGCACGTTTAGAAGAAAGAAAGAAAACTTTAAACATATGAATATTCTGAATTTCAAATTTATTATCTCGGCATTTAAATATGCGACACTCTGACCAAGATTTGGTTCAACTTTTGACTACCAGCTTTCACTTGTTTGAAAATATAAAGATTTGTAGTACCACACTTTTAGTAATTATAAAATTATAACTCTATTTAGTTGAAATATAAAGCAAAAGAAAAGGTGCATCGATCTCAAAGACACAAGAAAATCGACAATATATCTCATACACGTGAATACATATAGAACACATTGTTACTAAAGAGTAAAGAACTGAGAGAAATACGAGTCTATATCTGTATATTTTACTAGCAATACTTGTCGCATGGCGCTGTCGCTGGACGCTCGCCCAGCCTGGTGTCGCACGCATGAAAACATGCCCTGGAACCGGTAGCACCCTCCAGATCGATGGGCTTGATCTCAACGCTCAGCTCCATCCCTTGACCCTTCCGGTCGTGCGCCATCCTGTCGCGCAGCCTCTGCGACAAGAGCACACCATCTTTCGGCAGGGACATGTCGATGTCCACCGCCGACCACCTGTCCACGCAGAAGGCAGGCAGCCTGCTCCACCCAACGTTCGTCTCGTTGTACCCGACGGTCGCCTCGTTGTAGAACACGACCGCGGCCATGTCCTCGTAGCAGACTTGCCGGATATGATGCTTGTTGTCGACGTGGATGGCGAGGTGGAAGGCCGGCGCCGAGACGGTCGAGTTGCGCGACGGAGAAGGCAGGGTCCACGTAGCGAACCCCAGCTACGTAGACCGTGGCGCCGGATACAAGGAGGAACCCCGCCAGTATCAGTATGACCCGTCCAAGTACAGTGGCGACTTGATCGACCTCTTCGACTCGTTGGTCCAGTCTCTTGTATTCACCACGCATACCATATTTCGCCATGATAGCTACGGCCAGTGATCACGATCTGCAGGGAAGTCGTAGGGACGGGATACATATATATATGTAGCTGGAGCAGAGCGCACACAAGGCAGGCAGGATCCGTTTCGGTTCCTTTTCTTACGGTAATTCAACTCCGCTACCCACCCCGATTCGACTAAGCCAAAGCAGTATCGCGTCCTAATCCGTTTGGAAGCCTGCTTCGTAGCCCTTCATAAATACAAGGCCACCAACACGTCGTTGCCAACCACTTGTCGTCTGCGTTCCCTCGCGTCGTCGTCTCCCAGCCACCAGTACAAGCGCGCTCCGGCGTCTAGTTGGCCGAGTCTCCGGAATCCAGCGCGCGCGCACCCCAAAAAACAAATCGTGCCATGAAACCTCTCCTACCCACTACACAAAGACCCACACCGCCGTCCTTTGCTCGGCGAGCCAAGGATCGTTTCCGACGCAGTGGGCGGCGCTTTTTGGGCTTCGCTTACCGGAGACTTCTATGGCCTGCCCAAGACGAGAAGGGCGAACGCGTGCTGGACTTCGTTGCGATTGTGCTGGGGTTCGCACTGAACTGCATCTTTCTGCTCTCGGTGTTGCTCTGCTGCCACATGACCTACTTCATAACCTATCGGGTGATGGAAGATGCGGTCGGGTACTACAAGGTGGAGATCACTGGCGTCGACGCATCGGATTTCCTGAGCCCGCGAGGCGCTATGGCACCGGCACCACGCTTCGACCTCACGGCTCGGGTCACGAACGGCTACTGGAATACAACCGTATGCTTGCGGCATTGGCATGCTGACGTCTGGTACGGTGGAACACCGCTAGGCAAGGCTTACTTCCCTCACACCTGTTTGGAGAAGATGGCGAAAACATCAGTGAAGTCGTCCACGTCCAGAATCGAATTGATCGGGTTGCCTGCTGAAATCCAACGCAACGTGGAGAGCCAGAAATCACATGGAGACCCTAAACTACAGATCGAGATGATGCTTCAGTACACGGAGTACAAGGGTCGCCAAAAAGAGTCGTACATCTCTCCCGTGTTGAACTGGTTGTGGTGCAACGCTGCAACGGATATGCAATCTTTACCATCACAATGCCGCATTCGCCGTTTGTTAGATACCTGAGATAAATTATCCTAAAACATGGCTAAATATGTTGTTTACTTTTCTATGTACTATGTCAGTTTTATATATGGTATAATAAAGTATCATTATTCTTTCTCTTCATGTTTAGCCAAACACATGAATTTCGAACTGCTTTGGAAACGCCAACGTCTTTCAAACGTGCAAATATGCCTCTTGCACACCAAGGTCGTGTGCCCTCTACAATAGTCAAGTGTGTGTACGTTGTTTGTGTGCGTGTACCGTGTGTATGTGCTATGATATAATACGGCCACATGTCAACATCACCTAAGATATTCTCTTGATTAAATACGGCCATTTGTGTACCGTGCCCCTATCTAAAAGAGATTAGCTTATGTGATTAATGTGAGTATACACTACTGTGTTTGTAGGCTACGATATGCAGACAAAATGAGCTCCATTTTCGATAGGGGCACGGGCCACAAATGGCCCACAAAAAAAAAAGAATCCTAGAACAAAATGGGAAGTCGCTAACCAACTTCTAGGAGAGACATAAAAAATGATATGTAAAAGAGAAACTACTGCTCAATAGCAAAGCTAATCAAATGAAAATGAAAATACCAAATGAGCTCAATAAAATGCAAGGTGGCTCAAAATTTAGAAAAATGCACCGAAGACATCGGCATGCATGTTCAGAAGATTTTGCAAATGCTTTACTGGAAATTCAAAATTGGGTCTGTTACATTTGCCTCCGCTCTCTCTGTCCCCCCCCCCCCCCCCCCCCCCCCCCCCCCCCCTTCCCTGCGGTAAAACTAGCGAAGAGACTTGTATGGGTTGCAATATACAGAGGAATCCTCAAAAACTAGTCATTGCTTGAAGGTAGTCTATCAAAACAATCATTTTGTATAATGCAAAACACATTAACATTCAGTGAGTGGAAGTGTCAAACTTTCCAACTAGTCATTTTATAGCTAGGTCATCATGAAACTTACAATCATTCCAAAGCAAAACCTTCGGCTTACTGGTCATCATGCAACTTACAGGTGACTAGCTAGGTGAGGGCTGAGGGATTGGGTTGATGATACCTTTTGCTTAGCAATATTTTTTTATAGAGATTAGATTATTGAGACAGATGATAATTAAATAAATTAACAACTCACATTTTTTTAACTCACATCATAAAACATTTGCTATTCATTTTTCTAAAGTAAAGATGATTCATGTTTGGGCATGCACTCTAACTAGAATCGCCCTACTTTTAATTTTGTTTTATCGTTAAAGAGTCTCTATCCATGTAAATGTTTATACAAGGGAAACATAACATAAAACTACCATTTCACTTATTTTCTTTGCTTTGATTCTCATCTTCTTGTGTAGGGCTTTTTTTACTAGAAAACAACTCATATGTGGTTGGCTTTTGTCTTTTGCTTTGATGCTGGCTGTCAATTGCCTTTCACATCATAGCTTTGGTTATATTGGCATTTATTGCGATGGTCTCGATGTATGCGACTAAGCTTCTGACAGCAAAAGTGGGTAACAACAAATAGCTTATTTGGGATTACCTTTTGTATACTTAATGCACAACCTACATTTTAAGGCTGGACATGTTACCCAACATGGATTCTACAAAAAAAAAAATTGTTACCCAACATGGTTATTATTGTAATTTCCTCGCTCATATTTGTTGTATATTATTTATATAGAAGTCAAAGTGCATTCCGTTTAAATCAAATACTTAAAAACATAGTCTAGTTTAACGATATTGTGATCTTGTTTTTCTTCAAGTTTTTTATGTATGTACACACACACTTCCTTAAACATGAAACCTCTATACATGATATTTAAAAAAGAATTGTTAACATGAATAATAGATCTTATCTCTATACATTACTGTTATGTGTTCCATACAGTGTCACAGCTATTATTTAATATAACATGAAACCCGTAACAGAAAATCAAGGAAGTTGCTCTAATATCCGAATTTCCAAATATTTGGTCCCATCTTATGAGAACTCATAACACTTACATAGCCAGGTTAGTCATTTGCAGTAATCATTGTTCTACAATAGTAGCAATGCTGCTTTCTTTTCTCTAGAACCACCTTTGAAATAAAATATCAAACATTAGATGATATTCCACAATATTTTGTAGTTGATAGAATTATAATATAACCTTCTAGAAGTTATATATATTATTTATTTTTCAGAGATAGCATCAGAATTTACAGTAGGATAGACGTTTGAAGAAAAAAAAGGTGAAAGATTGCACTTGTTGGTCTAACATATATGTTGTATGAGTGTGCTCCTGACAAAAAAAAAAGATTTGGCAACATGATAATAACCTAATAGGTTTAATCTAGTTAATTCACCTCGGGTAGCCATCGGTGCTCCTACAAAGTGAAACAGGAAATAATTTACATATTTGCCTTGGAATATAAGAAACCATATACTCTCTCCGTCCCAAATTACTTGTCGTTTTAGCTTTAGGCACAGGAATTAAGGAGAAGTGAAAAAAGGTAGGTGCGAGAAAACGAGGAGGAGAGAGATAGAGATAGAGGTGTATTGAAAATAGAGAAAGGTGCATTGGGATGTGAGGATGACAAGTAAATTGAGAAAACTGGATGACTGTAGGATGACAAGTAATATGGGACCGAGGGAGTAACTCTTTTTGGCCGAAGAAACCATATAACTCTTGAAAGCATTAAAGGTACAACGACAACTTATATCACTTCCTTACTATGTGTGCATCCATGTTCCTGCTTGCCTCATACCAACTTACCTCCAGCCTTTAAAAGATCATTACCTAACATTAAAAAGTTAATAAACACTCACATACATAGGAACATAAAACAAAATACTTTCTCTATTTTATGTAACATGCCAATTTTTCAGCATGATCAACCATAATCAACATTATGTGCAGCAATTAAGCATGTTAATTGCATAAATGAATGCAATGCTAATTTGAATTCAAATTTTAGTGTTAATAAATTCCCCCATGCCTTCTTAATTAACTTAAAAATTTTGAGTAGAACCTATCATTTAAATAATTCTATAAAGAGTAAAATGCATTAGAGGTTCACGAACTTTTGTCCACACTTGTCATCTAGGTTGATGAACTTCTTTATGCAGTTTTAGGTACACAAACTTTTTGGTCGGTTCTAAGGTTGGAGCTATAAGCTTGTGTTCATAGGTGAAGCACCTGCAGCTCAATGCAAGCATCTAATAAGCATATTTCCAAATATTTTGGATTTGCATTGTGACTAAAATTGTCTACACATACTACTATGTTATATGCATTGGTCTAGCAATAGTGGTTATTGTCGATTCGCACCTATTTGCTGCATCACATCCAGCATATATACAAGCTGTCCCTGATCTCTTTCACTTCTACCATGCAACGGATGCGGGATCTTTGTGGTCGCCTCCGTCGCGCTCTCCCCGGCACACATGCTGTCTTAATGCCTTCATGGTCAGGGCCGGCCGGAGGTCGCGTCATAATTTTTTTCATGGCTACACCATCATCCTTCTCTCCGGGTACGTAGTTGTCCCGCATCTGTCCCATACTGCGATGCCATGCGTGCCGCTGTTGAGTCACGTAGCTTAATCGTCAATGGCGAGTCTTCTTTATTCTCGGATCGTCGGATGTGCTGCTTACCACAGCTGTTATGCATGCCTGAAGCCCTAGCTTTGTTCGTCGAAAAAAGAGGGAGTCGTGCATGGTATGATATCAGTCCAAAGAGTCCAGACGGATCCCAAGCAATCTAAACTAGCGTTTGCTTCTAGTCTCTTTCTCTCCTTACCTTATTTTTTCCCACGTTAAGTATGAGAACGTGGCGGTTCGGAGGTTTTCCTTTACGTTATTTTTTCCATTTTCGTTTTCCCACATGATTCTCTTTTGCCTCTTTCATTTCGATTAATGTGGTGAGCATTCATAAAAATCAATGGTCCACATCTCTTTTTTTTCGATTAACGTGGTAGCTTTGAGATCGAATGTGATGTCTTTTTTTAATCTTCAAATACTAAGATAATAGATCTAGTGAAAAAAAAAAGCTGCATCAGAAGACGAAAATATTATATGACAATATCATATACACGTAAATCAGATACAGAACACATTGTTGCTAAGGAACCAAAGAAAGAAATACCATTCTATAGAAAAGGTTTATACTAGCAATATTGATCGCACGGAGCTACCGCTGGACTTTCACCTAGCCTGGTGTCGCACGCGTGAAAGCATGCCCCGGAATCGGCGGCATCCTCCAACAAATCGATCGGCTTGATTTCAACGCTCAGCTCCATCCCTTGACCCTTCCGGTCGTGCGCCATCCTGTCGCGCAGTCTCTGCGACAAGAACACGCCATCTTTCGGCAGGGACACGTCAAGGTCCACCGCCGACCACTTGTCGACGCAGAAGGCAGGCAATGTGCTCCACCCAACGCTCGTCTCGTTGTACCCGACGGTCGCCTCGTTGTAGTACACGACCGCGGCCATGTCCGCATAGCAGACTTGCCGGATGTGCTGCTTGTTGTCGACGTGGATTCCGAGGTGGAAGGCCGGCGCTGAGACGGTCGAGTTGCGCGACGGATCAAGCCCCTCCAGCCCTTGAATCTGGACCGAGAAGCGAGGGGGCACGTAGCGAATCCGATAAGCTGCGTAGCCCATGGCGCCGCATACAAGGACGAACGCGGCCAACATCAGTAGGACCTGTGCAAGCTTGTCCTCACCGTGGATCTCTTGCTGTTGGTCGTCGTCGTCTTCGACTTGTTGGTCGAGTCTCTTGTAGTCGCCACGCGTACCATATTTCGCCATGACAATGTTATCTTCGGCCAATGATCACGATCGAGGAAGTCTATCGAATAGGGCAGGCGGCCGTAGGTCCGGGATATATAAAGCACACAAGAGCAGCCAGGATCCTTTTCGTTTAATTTGTTTCGGATTCGACTCTGCTATATACCTATACCCCGATTCGACTCCATAGAAATAGTATATTCGGAAGCAAAGCAGTATCGCGTCCTAATCCGTTTGGAAGCCTGCTTCGTACGTACTTGTGCGGCCCTTCACCATAAATACAAAGCCACCACTTGGTCGCAACCAATTGTCGTCTGCGTTCCCTCCTCGATCGCGTCGTCTCTTCCCGCGACAAGTAACGTACCAGAGCTCCGGCGTCTCGTCGTTGGCCGAGGCTCCGAAATACCGCGCGAACACACACACAATCGGTACCTGCCATGAATCCTGTCCTGCCCGTTACACAAAGCTCCACACCATCTTTGGCTTGCCGAGCCAAGGGCCGTCTGCGACACGCTGGGCGGCTGCATTTGGGCTTCGCTTATCGGAGACTCCTGTGGCCTGCCCATGACGAGAGGGGCAAACGCGTGCTGGACTTCGCAGCGATTGCGCTGGGGTTCGCACTGAGCTGCATGATTCTGCTCGGGGTGTTGGTCACCTGCCATATGACCTACCTCACAACCTATTGGACGATGGAAGATGCACTCGGATACTACAAGGTGGGGATCACTGGCGTCGACGCATCGGATTTCCTGAGCCCGCGAGGCGCCATGGCCCCGCCACCACGCTTCGACCTCACGGCTCGGGTCATAAACGGGTACTGGAATACGACCGTATGCTTGCGGCGTTGGGACGCTGACGTCTGGTACGGTGGAACACCACTTGGTAAGGCTTACTTCCCTGACACCTGTGTGGAGAAGATGGCGGATACGTCGGTGAAGTCCTCCACATCCAGAATCGACTTGATCGGGTTGCCAGCTGAAATTCAACGCAACATGGAGAGCCAGAAATCACATGGAGACCCTAAGCTGCGGATCGAGATGATGTTTCACTACACGGAGTACAAGGGTCGCCAAAACAAATCGCACAACTTTCCCGTAGCTAACTGGCTGTGGTGCAATGCCGCAACGGATATGCAATCTACACCGTCACCATGCCGCATTCGCCATTTGTTAGATAGCTGAGATGCATGATTATCCTAAATATGTAGTTTACTTTTCTATGTACTAGTATATCAGTTTTTACATGGTAATAAAGTAGTATCATTATTCTTTCTCTTGATATTTAGCCAAACACTTGAATGTCGAACTGCTTTGGAAACGCCCAGGTCTTTCGACGTGCAAGTGGCACTAAACAAATGGGCCATAAAAATCCACGATAGAACTAGACGTGCTTTTCTTTCGAAAGGGTTTGAACAACAAATAAATGGCGGGCATGATTGTTTGGTTAACTGGACACAAGTGAGCGAGTGTGCCAGACTGAACTTTGTAACTTCTTCTCCTTCTTAATAAAAATGCGTGCTCCGCACATTATTCGAAAAAAAAATTAGGGTGGTCTTGCTTTGAAAATTTTAGTGTTGCTTATGAGGGTTTATGGTTAAGCTGATTCTGGCAGCAATGGCAGCAGCCATACGTGCAAGCCATGGATATATGCTACATTTGCCTTGTTGTGACACTAACCAGCTGTCGCAATTTGCAGCTTCAATAGAAGTCACCGTTGAAAACGCCCCAATCGAAAATTTTCGAAAACAAGCCCCTAAAGAAAGATGACGCACCAAACCTGTTTTGTATCGCCACAAAGAAAAACCGTTAAGTAGAGCTACAACCTCCATAATTGTTAGCACAAAACGGTGAACAGACCCTTACATTCTACAAAATCTCCATGTTTTCCTTTGTTCCAAAGGGGCTCTGGCGTGCATGACATTCCCATCGAAATGGGCCCAACGGTGTGGTTCATGTTTAGGATGTGCTGGTGTTCATGCTATATTTTTATTCTCCTTTAGCTGACCATCTAGTTTTTTTTTTCTTTTCTTCGAGGTACCCTCTAGATGTTGCTCGTCGCCGATCCTTCTGTTCTTGTCATATAACTATAACAAAATAAAAACGGAGGAAGTGTGTGTAATCTGAACATAAAATATTCAACTTTGTGAGGACATGCAACCGATTGACGTACGCTCTGAAACACCCTGATGGAACTGAAACTTGGTTCAAGATGTTCTGGAACACAAGACGTTGGTACTTCATTTTGTTGTCCCGCCAAAAATACCCATCGAGCTCTAACTCCTTGCAATACCGTTGCATGTTGGTCTCAACAAAATTGGCCTTGCTGTTAGAATTTAATTTGACCAAACGTCCAACTGTATCTTAGCTACCTAAAATGCAAACAAACTCACACTCTATACTAACCTCTGCCTAACTTCATTTGAGACGATCAAATCTGTTCAACTAAACCTGGCCAACTATACACTAGTATTATTGACCCTGCTTTAGAACTAATTTTTATTACTCTCGGTTTCTCTACATATGTGTGTGTTTGTGGGCGCGCGCCATTCAAACGTTCATAGCACACAAATATTTACAGCTATGGCAGCGAATAGTTTGGAATTTCTCATGGTGTATGCTATATCGTTTTGCCTCTTCACCGTGTCATATGGTTTACTACCTGTGAATACAAACTGCGAAGAGTTGTGGCAAGGTATTTCTCATATCCCTACTTATTTTGTTCCTTGTTTAATTTTTCAGAAGGTCCTCTCCTAGTGCTATTGTTTTTTTTTTCGTACATAACTGTGTAGAACATCCTAAACCTTTCTGAAAACATTTTGCAACGAAACTAGTTGCTTACTGCAAATCTGCAATACTGTGTTGTCTCTTTCAGGTGACTCGGACCAGTTGAGTAATTCGAGTGCAACAGTCCGTCTTACACTTCTCCATCGCGAGCATCCGTGCTCCCCGATCTCAAGTTCACTGGATCACTCTTCTCCTTCGGACTTATCAAAATATCACGCACATGCTCGTCGTCTCACAGGCCATCTATCCAGTTGTCCTGCGGACGAAGTGAACATCTCTGGACCGATCATTGCGAATGGTGTTCCATGGGATTATTTTAGTTACGTAACACGGATTCAGCTTGGGACACCAGCCAAGACACACTCTGTTTTGGTCGACACGGGTTCATCCTTGCCATGGGTTACATGCAAGCCTTGCAGGTATGGAGATGTAAATGGTGACATCAATATGGTAGACCTAGGTCATTGCTTTACTTCATCTGCTCGATCAACTGACATAACTAGCTAGTCATAACCCATGCATCTATACAGGCTAGTAATTTAAACATATGAATGATAAACGGATAAATATGTGGCCATGCATCCATAGCGTAGTAATATTTCGTGCCTTTTTAGTTTGCTCTATGAACTACAACAGATATCTTTGTAAGAGCTCGTTTGGATTGGAGTAAAGTTTTTCCTTTCCTACGTTTTTCCTGTGAAATTGAAATGTTTCTTGTGAAATTCCTGTGCGACTCCTGTGAAATTCTTGCGTTCCAAAGGAGACCTAAGAGAGAAACATATAGATTAATATTATGTGAAAAGACTAATAGGTGTGTGCTCTGCATTAGAGTATAATGTAATTAGTTAGAAATAATAAGCATCATGAAAGTAAATGCTATGCATGTGATGTACATATAATATAAGAGAGACACTATCATGAATAAATCTCGTTTTATTAGAGTTATCGGGTTAACTTTTTCGTAATGGTAAACGTTAGTGGTTTAAATCATGTTAGATCTATTGGTTATTTCAACAAATCTATAGTCAGGTGGTATTTCTATTCCTAGATCACCTTGGAGCTTATAAAAGAGGTTCCAACTAATAATAATGATTAGGTCACGGTGCATTTTAGTTTGTTTGAATACCCTTTTTTAAGATGAGTTGAGTGACTATTTTGACTGCCCCAATAATGACCCAGAAAAATGACTTGCATCTCTGCATGCAGCGAAGGATGCGATGAGAGGGTCGACTCGCTCTTTGATCCCACTGCCTCTTCCACGTACAATCGGATCTGGTGTGGGTCTTCACTCTGTGACAATGTCCCTGGCAACTGTTTTTGGAGCCTCGAGAGCTGTTTCTACAACCAGACTTACGAGGATAACTCAATCATTCAAGGAATAGCAAGCACTGACCGGCTGATCTATGGAAAGGGAGATACCCAAGTTTTCGTCTTCGGGTGCTCCACCTATTTCAGTGGCCTTGGAGGGAAATACTCAGGAATCATCGGCCTTTCTGCAAGCAGCATATCGTTCTTCTCTCAGCTTTCCCTGGAACGATATAAAGCAATGTCTTTCTGCTTCCCACATCCCCACAACACCGGATTCTTGCAATTTGGACAGTACCGACATGAGGGGTTGAGTTTCACCCCTCTATTCATAGATGGCAGCAACTATTACGTCCACATTACTGGCATCTCTGTTGGAAATGGCCATCTTGATGCCTCTTCAGGTCTAGGTAACAACCAGACAATTCGGTGCCTCTTCGACACTGGAACTCCATTTACCATGCTGCCAAGTCAACTGTATAAGAGATTGACTGATGCACTAGAGGAGAGGATCAGAGGCCTCTATCGAGTACATGCGTGGAGAGGGCAAAGATGTTATCAGCGTGAGATATTTTGGAACGAGGAGGATGTATATGTGCCGACTGTAAGGATTGAGTTTGGAGATAGCGCGAAGATCACGCTAGTTGCTGAGGATTTGTGGTTCAGAGATGAGTCCGGGCGGATGTGTTTAGCTTTCAAGAGAAATGCTGGCAACGATGTGGTCCTCGGAAGCAAACACTTGATGTCGGTGCACACGGTGATTGACATGGAGAAGTCAATAGTAGGCTTGCAGGATCGAGGATGCACCTAGTACGACGATGAAGAACTACTAATGATGTTCGCAATTTTTTTTCTTTTCTTTGGAGGGCAACTACTCCTGCTGATGGTGACAATGCAAATTTAGTTGCAATTTTATTTATTTATTTTTAAACACCTTAAATACTTTTACCTGGTCCATGTGACACAGTGTTTCATATGGTGTGTATTTCTGATTTTCCTGCTGGAAAAACCCTTCATCAGCTTGTGCCCGAAATATAGATGTATAAAGGACCTGTGTCCCTTAAAGGAACCATTTATCATCCATATCTGTACTAATAGAGTAGAAAACATTATCATTGCATTTGGCTGTGAATTTCTTAATTGTCATGGAAACAATCGAATATTCCTGAAGCAGTCGTTGCATTGTCACAGCATTCAAATGGCACCTACTGCAGTCTGCAAACGAAGTAGGCGCAAGCTATGGCATGCGGAATGAACACGGCTGTTGTCGTACCCCATTTCTGGAGCACTAGTGCTTACCCGTATCAGTCCCTTGGATCAGACGCTGATACGAACACTTACACAGAATATCATCACAGAGTCACAACTTACATAAATATTACCAAGTCTCATACAAGCCTTCAAACATAAAAGGTCTTACAATACTCGGCCAGCGGCCGGCTTATTACAACAGCATCACATCGATGAGCTACTACAACAGAACCACTTAAACACAACTACAGCGGAAAACGGAGACGGGACCACTACAGGCAACTTGAGTGCTGACAGAACCCTACTCTTCATCTTCACCATCCTGGTACTCGTACTCGGGCTCTTCATCTGAATGATTAAAGCAAGGGTGAGTACATAAGGTACTCAGCAAGCCCTAACACAAGGGGTAAAAGCATGCAAGGGTATAACCAAAGATAGGCTGAGGTTTAAGCATAGCGGTTAAAGCCATCTTTATGCAAAGGTTGTTTTTAAAAAAAACAAAGACAGTTGCAACTACAGTCAAGATTATTGTTATCATTTAGTGAGGTTGTTTGGCCCTGGGGGAGATGCAATCCATCCCGTCAGTTCCAAGTTTTAATACTGGCCGGAAACCAGCGCACGGTTCCACACCAGAGTATTCCAAAAACACGCCAAGGAGATAACTCACACCGTTATACTAATCTTGTGTGGCCAAAGCTTTCGCGTCGTCCAATACCGTGGAACATGGCTATCCAGATAGATTTTACACTCTGCAGAGGTTGTACACGATTCCCCACAAGGTATACCAGTCCTTTCCACCGTCGTGGTTAGGAAAGGCATACAGAGGTACGTACCTACTTGGTGTCACCACGGCATCCACCCACGGAAAATCATCCGACCAGGGGCTTCATCACATCATATCATATCATATAGAAAGGTCTGAATAATATCCACATGCCGGGCTCGCGTCCCACTGTCGGCGAGTCTTCTCCTGGCTTCCGCTGCAACTCCTGCCTCCGAGTGGATACCGGGTGGACACTATAGTAGGGTGTGGTTCCAACTCTTTCCCATACAAGACTTGTGGCTGTACGTTGGGTGCTAGGCCAGGCGGCACAGGAACCGGTCCTTATACGACCGAAGCAGGCATCTTCAATAGCTATCCTCACGGAGGAGTCGCATCCCAGAGATAGCCCTCCCCACTGAGGACTATCTCGCCTGCTCCCGCCAAGATATCCCCACTATAGAGTTGCACAAGTCACTAATTACCATCCCATATTATCATATTCACAACACACACCACCAACTACTCACACATTTAACACAAAAAGCATGTATAGCAAGATTAAATAAGTACTCATGTGTAACAGTCCTAAGCAGCATAGCATTCCAACTAATCATTAAATAATTAACGATGTTGGTCCCTAAGTTTAACAAGGGAAGCAGGGTAATCAATATCAAGGCATGGCAATCAACAAGTACTTAGGACATACTAAGCATTAAACATCATGCAATTTATTTGTAAACTAGCTCAAAATAGGTAATTTGTAAACATAGGATCAATCATGATCAAAGGAGGGTTAGGACTTGCCTTCACCAAAGTCTTCTTCTTCTAAGTCCTCGTAATCCGGATCCTCAGCTTCTTCCTCGTAAGCTTGATTATCTATCGATTAAAAGTAAATAACGACAAATAAATCTACCGCTCAAGCAATTAATTAAACAAGCATTTAAACCAAATAAGATCCAAGTAACATCAAATGGAGAAGTTTCTGGTAGCATTGGATAGATCATGAATTTAGATGAATTTTGGCGAAAGAATCGTCAAAATCGGAGTTAGAATGAATAAGATATAGATTTTACAAGTTGGTGGGATTAAATTAAATAGAACTAAGCTTGATTAATTAAGTATGGGCAAAACTTAATTAATCTGAGGTGATCAAGTATTGGAAAATGATTAGAAGGTATTCTAGTATTTTTTGGAGAATTTATGGGATTTTTCTGATATTAGAAAAGTGCTCGAAAAAGAATTTGGGTACGTTTGCTGTGTGGCGCTAGCAATTACAGAACGTGTGTGTGGCTGACAGATGGGCCCGTGGGGCCGGTGCACTGTGCCGAGACTGTGCTGTGGACTCGGCCCACGTGCGCTGTGGACCGGGGGTGCGCGTGAGGGCGGTGCATGGTGCACCGAGTGCACCACGTGTGCAGGACGACTCGGTCGCGCGGGCCCACATGCCGACGTGGCGAGCCACGTCGGACGGCGGCGACGGCCTGGTCACAGTCTGCCGGAGACAGGGGAACGCGGCGGCGCGTCGCCGGAAACCTCGCCTGCGGCGGCTGCGGTGGTCGGAACGCGACGGGAGAGGCACCTACGTGCTCTACGCGGCGAGGCGAAGCTAGGGGTGCTAGACGTCGTCGGCGGCGGTGAGCAGAGCGGCGGCGCGCGTTCGCCGGAGATGGGCGGCGCGGAGGTGCGCGAGGGGAAAGTGAGCGCGCGTGCAATTTCTCGAGTGTGTGTTCACGTGCGGGTGCGCGGGACTGCACTGAGTGTGGTGCGCACCTCGGTGAGGCCGGGCGCGGCCGGAGAGCACGCCGGCGACGAGGTCGCGGCGGCGGCGGGAGAGGAGCTCGGCGCGGAGCTGGCGCTAGGGCGCGAGAAGAGAAGCAAACGGGCACGAGGGAGAGAGAGAAGGGAGGCGGAGCTCACTGTGGGGTCGACGTGGCCAGAAGGGGAGCGGAGGGTCGATGTCGACGATGAGCGGCCGCCGGAATCCCTAGCCCGTCGAGATCTCCATGCTTCGCGCCCTTGCTGCAAAACGAGAGGCAAGGAGGGGATTAGCCGGAGCTCGGCGATGCCAGAGGGAGGAGAAAGAGCGGCGAAGGCCAACTGATTGCTCGTCGGGATCTCGATGGAGGGGTCGCCGGACTTGGAGAGGGTGATGGTGGCTGATGGGGAAAAGTTGGGAATGGAGGTGCTCGAGCGATGCTGGGGAGTGTTTGAGCTCGCGTGAGGGAGGAGGGAGACGACGCGGAGCTCGCCGTCTATTTAAAGGCGGCCGGGGAGGAGCCGTTGGGTGATTCGGTCGCCGGCTCGGTCAAGGCGCCGGGCGCCGAATTCCAACGACGACGCGACGGCGTGCCAGGGTGAGGACAGCGCCCACGCGCGTGGTGACGGACGCGAGGGACGGCCACAGCGGCGGCGACGCGAGACAGGACGGGAGGACGGCTGAGCGAGGCTGACGTCGAGGTATGGAGGTCGCCGGTGGTCAATGTCGACGCGACGGCGTGCAGAGGGAGGGACGGCGCGCACGCGCGCGTTGACGAGAGCGCGGCACGTCTGCAGGAGCGACGACGGGACGAGACGGGGAAACGGCTTGCGCGGCATGACGTCGCGGCATGGCGGCGCGCCGGATTTGGTGAGGTCGTCGGTCGACGGTGTGGGTGCTCTGCCGCGGGGTTGGCCGACTGGACGGAGCGATGGGACGAGGCGGCGGTGACGCGGCGTGTGCACGTGCGGCATAAGGACGGCGTCCTGTGCGGCGACGGGACAAGACGGCGGCGGCGACAAGGCGGCATGGGCGGCGCTGGCGGCGTCAGGAGGAGGGAGACGACGTCGCCGGGCCCATGCGTCAACGAGAGAGAAGAGAGATGGGCTGGCGAGCCGGGCCGAGCGGTTGGGCCGAAACAGGCCGCGGGGAAAAGGAGGAGAAGGGAAAAGGTTTGGGCCGGCTGGGGGAAAAAGAGAAAAGAGTGGCCCGAGAAGAAAAGAAATGGTTTAACCATTTCTCAGGATTTGGTGGGTTCCAAATTTGAATGAAATTCAAATTTGGCAAAAGAGATAAAACCAACAAACACATAAATAAAAACAATAAATTCCAAACATGCCCATGGTGTGATTGGATGCATATTTAAAATTCAAAAATTCAAATTTGGCATGGATTTAACCTCTACTTTAATTGAATTTGTTGGAATTCGAAAAAGTTCAAATTTTTAGTGATTTTTATATTATGGCAAAACACAGGGTGTTACAGCTGTCATGGGGTAGCCTGAGCATGCATACACGATGCGTTTGGTTCTCCCCCTAACCAGGTCAAAATAGTGCAAGGTACAGTTCACATGTTTGCTAACCCGTTTAGGAGCATCTCCAACAATTATGTTAAACAGTTCCCAATCCTTAATTTGGAGGGTAATTGAAAAAAAAAAACTCTCTCCAACAGTTCTTCAAAAATTGCTTCTTATATTTAACTTCTCTTGATTTTCCCCTGTACATCTCTAAGTACATTTCTTGTTGATGGCTTCGGGGCTCCCAAGTCCCAACCCACAACTGCCGCAGTTATCGGACAGATTCACGCCCCGCGTTCTTCCTCCCTCCCCCGGGCAACCGTCGCCAGCCCGCCGGGCGCCGGCCACCAATCCCGCCGCTCCCCATCTCAAGGAATGCAAGCCCACTCCCTGGCTGCCGCGCTCGCCCTCGCCCTGTCACGTCTCGCGGCACGCCACGCCACGCCGTGCCCTCCCCTGCCGCGGCGATAACGCCATGGCCTCCCTCGCGGCCGCCCCGGCACCGCGCCGCGTGCCGCTGCCACCAGCGTCGGCCTCCTCTTCCGTACTCCTCCGCGCGCCGCCTGTCAGCGCGCCGAGGCCACCCGCCCTAGCCTGCAACCTGCTCGCGTCGGCCACGTCCTGCCGCGCCGGCGCCGCGCCTCCGGCCTGCTGCTGCACAGCTCGGCCTCGTCGAGCGTGGGAGCAGCAGGTCCTCGCGTTGTTGCTGCTGCGCTACGCCACCGCACACCGCCTCATCGAGCCGCCTCCCCTCCACTCCAGCCCCGCGACGCCTCCACGATCCCGGCCGCGCGCGGGAGCTTGGCGAGCTTGGCCGGGGGTGCACGGCCAGGGCGAGGTCGGCCCCCTGCACATCAAGATGGAACACGAGCTCACCTCGCCAGGGCATGCACATCACGATGGAGCACGCGCTAATGGAGAAAATCGAACTTGGATCAATGTGGGAGACGAATTTGGCGCGAACTCGAGCTTTGGCGCGTATGCCGACCTTGATGAAGAACTGTCTGTCCCGATCTCGTGCCTCGCAGCAGGAGAGAGAGAATTGAGGACAATCGAAGCTTCAGGATCCCATGGCGGACCAACATGCAGCAACGTCTTCACTGGGTGCCAAGGGATGGTGGCGCGATATGCTTTCATCGTTGCACGGCGGTGGTGCGGCACAAGGCAAGAGAGAGAAGAAACTGTTTGGATTCCAATAGTATAGAACACACTAGACAGGAAAAAAAAAGAACAAAGAGTTGACGTTGCCAGATTTCAAAGTAAAAATTAGGAACTGTTGGACAAGTGTTTCTTGCTCCCAATGAGTGTTTGGACACGCCCTAAGCCAATGTTTATCTCTGGCCAGCTAGAGAAGAATATGGGAACCGACTATTTATCTCTGGCCAGGCCCGAGCTAGCCATGGTCCACCATGCATCTAAGCCCATAACACGCAAGGCAAGTTCTCTGGCTGAGTAACCAAACACGAGCTTTCTTGCACTAGCAATATTTGCTTGCCGGACACATGTCGCCACGCGTAACATTCGGCAGTCATGAAAAACACGATGACGTTTGGTTACTCGCCGCTAGTGTGGCCACCACGCAAAAGCAATTATCGTCACACTGTGGCGGTGTTTTCTCACGCCACAATTATGGTGCGGTCTCTGATAGCATGGCTAAGTGTGACCTGAATCCAAACAACCCTTAGCCCTATAACGAAACACCTGAATTGAGCTTGCCATGGCTTATTTCTAACCAAGCTTTATGAAAAAACCTGAAGTTCCAATGATCATGGGCACATAAACTAATAACAAAATAAAAGTGTAAAGCAAGAACATTGTTTAGTTATCTCATTGCCAGTTACAAGGTACAAAGTACATCTCTATAGTCCTATTAATTCTATCAATTAAAACAATTGTGGGGTAATGAAAAAGGGAGGTTTCGTTGCTCAAATTAATTTCAAACTTGCGGGTTGAGTCACGAGCTATAAAAATATTACAAAACAACTACCTAGATTTGCTCTACTAGATCACGTCTTACACATGCTAGCAGGCCAAGCTCTCAAACTTTGTAGTGATGATAAGAACAAAAAAACACAAGGAACGCTACACTAGCTCTAAAACCAAGAGTAACTTTGCATGTCTACTTGCACAAAATATTGCTTGTGAACTTTGTGACGAGGCCTTCGAAGGTTGGCGATTTCCCCTACCCTTTTTGGATCATTCCACAAAGGATGCTAGGCTCCTCCCACCATCACGAAGACAAGGTCCACCGTGGACATGCATGCTTCACAAGAAAAGCGAAGCCTCTCTCTCTCTCTCTCTCTCTCTCTCTCTCTCTCTCTCTCTCTGGGGCCCTTTGAGTGAAGGGATTCAACCATGTACAAACTTTGCAAAGTCTTCCTCAAACTCCATGCGAAGCTCAACGCCATGCCTAATCGATCCACCAATGGCCAACAAGAGTAACAAGCCCATGATGCCCTCCAAAGCCACACAAGCTACATATGTGAACGGATGCAATTTTGCTGCTCTTGAAGTTCTCAAGATCACTCAAATCTTTCTCATGTGCTTATTCTTCTTTCCGTTGGCTCTTTCTCTCTAGTTTCCCAACCATTGAAACTAGCCAAGAGACCCCATGGGGTAGTGCAGCTATAAAAAGACTCCTCAAAAACTAGCTATGTTGTCGGAAGGTAGTCTATCAAAACAATCATTGTACAATGCATAACACAGTAAAGTGAGCGGAAGTCTCGAACTTTCCAACTAGTCATTTTATAGCTAGGTCATCATGTAACATACAAATGTTCTAGAGCCAAACATGTTCAGCCTGTGGTCGTCATGTAACTTACGGGTGACCAGCTATGTGAGGGCCGAGGGATTATCTTTTGCTTAGTAATTTCTTTGGGCTAGAGATTGGATTATTGACTCAGATGATGATACAAAAAAATTAGCAACTCACATTTTTCAATTTTATTCTTCAAGTCTTACATCATAAAGAATTTCCTGTTCTTGTTTTTTGAAAGCAAATACATTTTATGTTTGGACCTACAATCTTAGAAGCATCATACTTTATTACCTTTCATGGATCATATATGATACTATAATGTACGATGAAGAGACTAAAGCGGAAAATGGTCTATGGTTGACCATTTATAAGAATATTTTCTTTTGCTTTGGGAGCACTGCTCTACTTTCAATTTTGTTGTGTCGTCAAAGAATCGTTGTCTAGGTAAATGTTTATACAGGAAAACATAATATAAAACTATCATTATCACTTCTTTGCTTTACTATGACTCTATCATCTTCTAATATGTAGGGCTTCTTTTAGCTAGAAAACAACTCATGTGTGGTTGAGAAATGTTGGCAATTGATTACCTTTCACATCAAAGCTTTGGGTATATTGTCATTTATTGTGATAGCTTCCTGTGTATGCGACTAAATTGCTAACTAGAGTAATGATAAATACCTTATTTTGGATCAATTTGTCTCGTTAAAACACAACCTGCGTAGTACGTCCAAACATGTCATGCAACTTGAGTATATCTTCTTTTGCTCTAGAGTTGTTAATGTTACATTCCATTTGAAAATCATAACCAAGAGAAAGGATGAAACATATGACATTAATAAAGATGCTACAGTAGAGTATATTGATCAGCTTTTTATTTAACGGCGTCTGCACGGAATATACAAAAATGTGTTACCCAACATGGTAATTTTTGTAAATCTCTTTGCTAATATTTGTTGTATACTATTTATATAGGGATCCAAGTGGATTCTATTTATTCCAAATACTTAGAAACATAGTCTAGTATGCATTCACATGAACCTTCTCCTTGTGGATACAACACTCTTATTTTCAAAGATAAGCTAACAACGACAATACATCATTTCGGAGCTAAAAGGCAATAATGGTGTTTACGGTAATATGATCTTGTTGTTCTTCAAAGAGAATTACCCAAAACAATATATCTATATACATGATTGGGATCCACGCATTGGCACCTATTATTGAATATAACAAAGTAGCAAACATGAAACCCATAAAAACATATCAAGGAAGTTGCTCTAATATCTGGATTTCCAAATAATTAGTTCCATCTTTTGAGAATCTGCAACACTTGCATAGTCAGGTTAGTCATTGCAGTAATTGTTGTTGTATAATAGTGTCAATGTTCCTTTCTTTTCTCTAGAAACACCTTTGAAAATATCACACATTAGATGATTTTTCATAATATTTATACTATTATATTTAACATTAATAATGTTCTAAAAGTTTTATTTTGTATTATTTAGATTTCAGAGACGACGTTAGAATTTTATGGTAAGATAGAAGATTGAAAAGAAAGAAAGACTGCACTTGTTGGTGCATCATATATGTGTATGAGTTGGCAACATGACAACAACCAAATAGATTTAATCTAGTTAATTCATCTCATATAGCCATCGATGCTCATACAAAAGTGAAACATTTGAAATGTCATTTCAACAATTTAGAATATAAGAAATCATACAACTCTTGAAAGCACTAGAGGTACAAAGACAATGCAAATTACATTTCCTTGCTAACAATGTGTTGTAACACGCTCTATGTGCATCGATTTTCCTACGTGCCTCACACTGACTTATCTCTAGCTTTTAAAAAACAGCTGACATTAAAATGTTAAGGACAACTCGCATACATAGAAACAAATAACAAAATAGTTTTTCTACTATCTGTAACATACCAATTTTTTTAGTGCATGTTATCAAGCATAATCAGCATCATGTGCAGCACTTAATCACGTTAATCAGCAATTCAGCATAACGTGTAGGCTAAGTAAATTTACCAAAATTTACCTAAAAATAGGCCAATTACGGAAATACTGCCACCATGCATTGCAATACGGTCGAAAGCCTGGCTATGTGCGGTTGCGAACAAAATCCTCTCTACTTTAGGAAAAGAGAGTGCTAGGGACCAAATCCCGAGAATTTTGTTCATATTTGAACCATGTATAATTTAAAAAGTTCCAAGCTACATTTTCGGCACAAACATATTGACTCATGAGTATGAATCTACCACATTGTTCGTGTACCTCCAATTTGTATGATAATGATACTACATGATCTTGCTCAAGCATCTTCGTCAACATCTCCTCCAACTTTGTTCCCTGTTTGTTGTCGGCCGGCGCCCCAACGACCGACGAGGCCCCTGTAGTCCACGTCCCTGAGCCGCAGCAGCAGGCAGTGGCGGAGCCAGCCACAATATGCAGGAGGGGCCGACAAAGCAAAGCTTCAAAGGCTAATGAAGCTTATGCGCGTAACTGCTTTGTTGAAGCGTTTCTGCAGGCCTATAGCACTGTGTCTGGGGCTGTGATCCTCTTCGTTATCTATAGGCTAAGCTTGCTTGCTGATAGTTACAACCCAAATCTTCAGTAAACTTTCTACGGCAAGGGGGGGCCATGGCCCCGGCTGGCCGAGCTGTGGCTCCGCCAGTGGCAGCAGGTACAACACGATCCCCGAGATGAAGCCCAGCGCGGCGCTCGAGCCCGTTAGGGACACGCCAGCGCAGATGAGCATGACAAATGACTCCTCCTTAGTACCCATGTCGCGCGAGGCCATGGCGAGCTCGATCCCGGAGAAGAGCAGCATGACGCCCAGTATCCCTATGGGGAACTGCCCCAGGATCGTCACGAACGAGTTGCCGAACACGAGCCCGAGCGCCAGCTTGCCGATGGCCAGGAACACGACAGACGCGCCGCTCCGGCCGCCGAACCGGTACTGCCCTGCCAGCCCGCCCGCGCCGTGGCAGCAGGGCATGGCGCCGAACCAGCATCCGACGAAGTTCATGAGCCCGACGCTCACCGACACCCTCGCCGGGGACAGCTCGGCGCGCTCGGGGAACAGATCCGACGACAGCTTGCACACGGCGATCACCGAGTTGAGCACCGACAGCGGGAGCTGCGGCACGGCGCCTTCCCAGAACCCGATCTTGAAGTCGTCCCAGGTTATCTTGACCAGCCGCAGCGGCGCCGGCCCAAACCGAAGGCCCCGCACGATCGACGGGTCGCGAACGAAGCAGAGCACCAGGCCGAGCGCGAACACGATGAGCGCGGCCGGGACGCGGCTGCAGGAGCGGCGGCGCCGCCGTGCGCCGTCAATTCCGACGTCCTCGTCGTCGCCGGAGCCGGTGGCGAGGATGATGAAGAGCAGCGCGGCGAGCGCGAGGGCCAGGCCGTCGAGGCCGAGGAGGGAGCGCGGCACGGCGGTGGAGGCAGAGGAGGAGCGGGAGAAGTCCTGGACGTAGCGGACGTACTTGACGGCGGTGAAGGCGAAGGAGAGGCCCTGCGAGAGCTGGACGCCGCGCACCACGGGCAGCGGGAGGAGGCGGTAGATGCAGGTCATGAGCCCCGTGGCGCCGAGGAACAGCAGCACGGCGGCGACGGCGAGCCCCGCGGCCATGATCTGCGGGACCGTCAGGTGCGCCGACGAGAGCGCCACGGCGGCGATGGACTTCATCGGCTGCACGGGCATCGGGATGCCGAACAGGAAGCCCGTGGCGAAGTTGTAGAGCGCCGTGAAGATGAGCGTGGTGCCGAGGTCGAGGTGCGACGCCAGCGACAGAGCCAGCACGATGGGGATGTAGGTGCCCAGGTCGCCCACGGCGCCGCCGAGCTCCGACCAGACGGACGTCTTGAGGCGGATGGAGGGCGGGAGGAACCCCAGGCGGCGGCCGCCGCCGCCGTCCTCACCGACGAGGAGCGGGTCGCCGCTTGCGGACGCCATGAATGAGCGCAACGACTTTTTCGGATCCTTATGGCGGCTTTGGGCTTAGCTGCACGCTTCTGAATCTGATCCGGGGATGACCCTGTTGCTCTCCTCCACTGAGCTAATAATATATGGAGGCTGGTGATATCTCCATCAAGAATTTAAACACGAAGATGCTATCCAGAATTATAGATGCTGTTTCTTTAGTATGACGATGGCGATTTCATCAACCAAACGATATAATTTGAGGTTTACTTTTTTTTTTCTGATTTGGATCCTATCACTCCCCTTCTGTCGATGTTTACTCACTGAATTTCTATAGATCTGCAATGAAGAACACTTCTGATTGATTCCAGGTTGTGACTGATGAAATCCTGTGATATTTTAACGACTTTTGGGATTTTGTAGGGACGGGACAATCCCTTTCTTTTTCTCTCTCTTTCGGGCCTCCATGCTGAACAACCAAGCTGCGCTCCAACTGTAGTATGTGACATGTAGGCGACTGTGTTTCGTCCGTGGGGCAGACCATGGCTCATCATTTGGTCCCTAGGAGAAACATAACGGCGGCTACATGGACGCGTCAAGTGGCTTTTCAAGCGACGAAGGGATAACAAAGAAACATCTGATATTTTCTCTGTCTGGCCCATGAGAACCTACCTGGGGTAGTCACTGGGCGGACTCTCATGTGTTGAGTGACAACATGGTTTGCGTGGTCGCACGATATACCTTTTCCCAATCGATGTTGACATGTTGGAGACAAGTGCTTCACCAGTAAAACTAGTTTACGTATCTTCTACTGCTAGATATTTTGAATGGGATCTTTCTTCAGTGTGGACTTTCTAGCAAGTCGCTTAGGTAATGATCGCGATGCAATTATTTACTCACTGGCTTCCTTCATCATTTGGATCCCCGCCACTTGGATGTTCACATTTGTGATACATTATCTGCCACTGGTTAAGATGCTTCCGGGGATATATTATCTGCCACTGGTGAAGATTTTTTTTTCCTTCTCTTTTTGTGTGTAGATTACCGACTTAGGCCCTTTGGAATAGAGGAATCATTCTCCATTCCTGCGGGAATTAAACTGTTTCCTGTGAAATTTCTATAAAATTTCTGTGAAATTCCTGCGTTCCAAACGGGGCCTTACTGAGAAGCTTCTGTCAAAAAGTTCTACGATTGCAGTGACTCATCTAAAAAACAGAGTCGTGGGCCGTCACTCTTCAGCCCATCATTTGAATTCCTGCAGCCTGCACCTCCGGGATTCTTCTTCGCGCCATCGTAGCACAAAGGCCGTCAATTCATGAACAATTGACTTCCGGGCTTCGCGTCAAATCCCAGCCGCTAACCCACGCACGCCAACGCCGATGCGGCGATGCCGTACCTCAACTTCCGCCCCAACCCAACCCCGCCCCGGCCTCACCGGCACCACCACCTCCTCGCCCTCCTCGACGCATGCGCCTCGCCGGCTCACCTAGCGGAGCTCCACGGCCGCCTCGTCCGCGCTGACGTCGCCACGGACCCCGCCGTGGCCAGCCGCCTCATCGCGCTCCTCGCGCCCCACGACATGCGCTACGCGCGCAGGATGCTCGACAGAATGGCGCAACCGAGCGCGCCCGCGTGGAACTGCATGATCAGAGGGCATTCAAGCCGTGGCGCGCCCGCAGACGCGCTGGCGACGTTCCGGTCCATGCTTCGGAGGGGTGTTGCTCCTGACAGCTACACCATGGCCGCAGTCGTGTCAGCGAGTGCTGCTTCCACTGGCTGGGAGCGGCAGGACACGGGGGACGCGGTGCATGCAATTGTTCGGAAGATTGGGTGTGCGGCGGACCTGTTTGTCATGTCGGGTCTGGTTAACCTGTACGGCACTGTCAGAAGGGTGGAGGATGCGAGGAAGGTTTTCGAGGAAATGCACGAGAAAGATGTGGTGTCCTGGACGTCCATGATCTCAGCGTTTGCACAGTGTGGTATGTGGGATGATGCGTTGGGATTACTTGCTGAGATGAAAGAAGATGGGATCCATCCTAACAAAGTTACGATTATAAGCCTGCTTTCTGCTTGTGCGCAAGGGCGAGCTGTTGACAAGGGACAGTGGGTGTACTGTCAGATTGGTGAATATGGCATTGTGGCTGATGTGGATATAAGAAATGCACTCATTAGCATGTATGTCAAATGCGGATGCATGTCTGATGCTTTGGAAGCATTTCGGGTCATGCCTGAAAGAAATACTAAATCATGGAACACTCTGATTGATGGGTTTGTGCAGAATCAGAAGCATAAAGAAGCATTAGGATTGTTTGAACAGATGTTATCGAATGGTGTAACTCCAGATGCAGTGACATTTGGAAGTGTCCTGTCAGCATGTGCTCAGCTTGGTAAACTTCAGCAAGGAAGGGAAATCCACAACTACATAAAAAATCGAGGGATCCACTGTGACACCATCCTTACAAATTCTTTGATTAACATGTATGCCAAATGTGGTGATATGGCGGCAGCTGAAGTTGTTTTCCGAACTATGAAACAAAGTGATGTTGTTTCCTGGACAACAATGGTATGCGGTTATGTGCAGGGGCGTCAGTTTACTGTGGCCTTTGACCTTTTCGAAGAGATGAAAATTGCACAAGTTGTGGCAAATGAAATGACACTGGTTAGTCTACTCTCTGCCTGTTCACAGCTTGGTGCACTTGACAAGGGTAGAACGATACATGCTTATATAGAAGAGAAGAATGTTAGAAAAGATGTATGCCTTGAAAGCGCCCTTGTGGATATGTATGCAAAATGTGGCTGCATGGACATGGCTACTGAAATATTTAGTAAAATGCAGCATAAACAAACTCTAACATGGAATTCTATGATCGGAGGTCTTGCAAGCAATGGACAAGGTAAAGAAGTAGTTCAGCTCTTTGATCAAATGCTCAAGTTAAGAGATCCTAAGCCTGATGGTATTACTTTTAAGGCAGTCCTTGGTGCCTGTGCACATGTAGGAATGGTTGATGAGGGGCTCCAATACTTCCATCTAATGTCGAGCTTTGGCATTACCCCTGATATTGAGCACTATGGTTGCATAGTAGACCTCCTAGGTAGAGCTGGACTGCTAGATGAGGCATTTCATTTCATCAAAAAGATGCCAATACAGCCCAATCATGTAATTTGGGGATCACTTCTTTCGGCTTCTAGATTTCATAACAAAATGGATTTGGGGAGGAGAATTGGGCAGCACATAATTAACTTAGCTCCTAACGATGTGGGAGCACATGTGCTGATTTCAAACTTACATGCTGAAGAAGGTCAGTGGGATGATGTACAGCAAGTAAGAGGGCAGATGGGAAGCAGGGGAATAGATAAGTTACCTGGTAGCAGTTCTATCCAAGTTTAAAATCTTCTATCATGTAGTTGAATTGAATACATCATCTGCCTCCAATATACATGGCTGACAGGAGCAATGGTAACCGGCGCATGCTTTGTTACTAGGTATCAGGCAAGGCACAGCAAACTCTGTTTCCCAATGCACATGCAATTTGTTGGTCTTGTTTACTTTTGGGTTCAACACTGTATAAAGAATTATGTTCTATACTTGTTAATACTCCCTCCGTATTGAAAATGAAGACGTTCTGACAGCCCTAGCAAGTTGTTTTTTAGCAATGCATGTCGGAGACGTCAACGTTTACCGAACCGACAGAGTAGCTTAATGCTTAAATAGAGCTAAACGTGTTCATGTCTAGTTTTAGCAACATGCCCTGATCAAAGTCGTGAAACTTTATGTGTCTACGTGTGTGGTAATACCCCCTAAGCTCTGTTTCCTCTGATTTTCTCTGTTGAAGAATGGTGTTTTATTCATTAATCCTTAGTGTTTTGGTTTTGCAGTTAATTTCACTTCTTCCAAATAAATATCAGTCTGCCCTTTTTAAACTCTTGCAGTGTTCATGCAATTGGCATTTTCCCACCACGACTACAATGATGAAATTACAGGCTAAGATACAATAAGCTGGTTGATGTAATCACAGTCAGAATTTTCCATTCTCCATGCTGCCCACGTTGAAGTAAGATGTTTCTGTCATTAATCTCCGTATTGCTGATATTATCTAAAATCAAGTTAGTTTCCATTTGGGATTTAATTTCAGCTTCCATCTTGCAGGAAAGACAGTTCTTAAATTTCAGAATAAAGATATTAGAGGAAAAAGCTACATGAAGAGTTAAGGATCAATCGATGCCCACATCTTTTCTCCAATCATCTCTACTGTCTAAAAATATATCTGAAACTTTTAAATGGAACACCATATTGGTAGGTAGGGATATTTTATCTGGTGAAGCTTGGGAATACCCAAACCCGTGTACATGCCAGAAGATAAAGTTGGCATTTGCAATATCTTTGACCATTAGCTAAGCTATGAAATTCTTGAAGTTTTCTTTGAATTAAAAGATCGTTGAAGTCTATATTCCTTTTCAGATGATGAAATGGTAAAATATGGTCCTAGCTGAAAGACAATCCACGTATTGAGTACATCATGACTGCTCATCTGCTATCATGGGTGGATGATGGATCCATGGTGAATCCATTAGTTAATGCCCACATCTTTTCTCCAATCATATATACTGTCTAAAATACATTTGAACATTTTAAATGGAGCATCATATTTGGTGGGGAGATTTTATACAATTTTCTGCTGAAGCTTGGGAATATCGTTGATCGTTGAAGTCATATATATTCCTTTTTCAGATGATGAAATGGTATCATATGGTCCTAGCTGAAAGACAAAGCACGTACTGAGTACTTCATGACTGCTCATCTTCCATGGTGGGTGGATTCCATGGTGAATCAGCTCCAGAAAAGACTCCCAAGGCAGCAGCTGGGGTTACTTTACAGGGCCTGCTGCCTGCAGGATAACAAGCATCTCTCCATGTTGAACACAGCGTTATCTTCCCTTGTTTAGAGGCCGTGTCTGTGGCTATAACCTGCATCTCTGTCAGTCCTGTGTTTTTTTAAAAAAATTTTAGATCCAAAGTCACTTCTGTGAAAATTTTGCTCAGGGTGTGGAGTCCAGGAACGAGGCAGCACGGTTCAGTTTAGTCGGATGCTAATGTCTGAAGACTCCCGTGCCGTCTATTTCAGCTACAGGTGATGCAACTTTCCCGATTGGCAGGGCTGCGCTGAGTGGCATCATGCCAAGCTTGGGGGGTTAACCCGCTTTGTACATGCCCAAGGATTGAGATGCAGTGACGTGCTCTCCCGTTTCTCAATGTTGCATGAAAGATTCCATGGGAAAATTCTTGACGTTCTTATAAGGACGCAAATGAAGCTTGTGTGCTGCGGGATTGAACGATGAACAAGCCCTTAATGGGAAAAGCGATTTCCTTTTCCACTGTAGTTTGACTTTGATCTGATCATCATATAGAAAAGGTAGACTTGTTTGTTAGCACGACGCAAAAAAAGATTTCCGTTTGGGCCAAGGAAAAAATGTGTGAAAACAAAAGAAAAATTGGCCCATGCAGGTCTCGAACCTGCGACCTTCGCGTTATTAGCACGACGCTCTAACCAGCTGAGCTAATAGGCCGTCTTGATATTCAGATTGATATAGCTCTATAGAAACCATGCTTCGTTATTGTGGATTCCTATGTATCGTCTCCACCGGAGTCCGTCCACCCTCACCTGCCTGGGCTCAAAAGGGTCCTTGCGCCCCAGCTCTGTTAACCGATCACACTAGTACCAGGTATGCCATGCCACTAACCGCCGGGTCAACGACGGGTGCATGAAGTGAAGAGGCAACAGCAGCAGCGCCAAGGTACCTACCGGGGGCTTGTTAACTCGTCGGCCTGAGCTGTCATCCGCGCGCGCGCGGCGGCTGCCCATTTGCGCGCGGATGCCGGGACGGACGCGGCGCGCAAGCCGGAAAAGCCTGTACGTGCCGAGCCGTGGTCCGCGCCGCGCGGATCAGAACGGGGCGGAACGGAAGGCCCGCTGTCGCGTGCGTGCCGCAGCCACCCACCCGTCGGCCATGCCATGCGCCGGCCGGGAAGCGGCACGTGAACGGACGCAGGTGGTCCGCTCCCCATCCCCCACCCCGGCCTCCCCTCCTCTGCCTACGCCTCGCCGCCTCGGTACCAAGCTGCTGAATGCTGAATGCTGCTGATGCCTTTCCCCCCGTCTCGCTGCAGCTGGCAGGCGCGCGTGCTCTTCGCTACGGTAACATGTGCGTGCGGTCGTCGTGGCAGTGCGCCCGCGCTTGTGTTTCAGATACGTAACGTAACTGATCCTCAATTTTTTTTTCTCCTTCCTTGCAGTGCTGGTCTGCCATTTGCCCATCGGTGCGAGGTGCCCGCTCAAAACCCACACTTTGGCTTCGGTTTCAAAACCCACACATCACAGACACAGCGCAGCACTCCTTCCGTGGCGCACTGCAGCCCGACCTAGAAGAATCTGCGCCCGTTTGTAGCGAGCTGCTTCTTCTGCGCCCGGAGCCGGAGATACTGCGAGTACAAATGCAGATACTACCTGGCTGTCCAATTTAAGCGAGCCAGCACGTCCAAACGGGAAACACTGGCGCGTGACACCACACATTGGAAGACTTGTTTACGTGCGTGGTTACTCGCACTAACAACCGAGTGTTACTACAAGGATACAAGCGCTAGCGTACATCCGAGAGCTTTTGCGGAACCCAGTTGTGTGTGTTCGCGCGCGCGCTTCGCATCGAGAGAAACCACCTGGCCCGTTGTTTAATAATGGAGCAAACGGTCATCAGCGGCCCATGTATTTGGCTTGTAGTAGTGCTGGGGCGTGCGCAAACAAAATTTTATTTGCTCGGAGCTGCGTCTCAGGAAAGAAAAGGCGGCAGTGATTCGATCGGCTCTGACGGATTATAGTATTCTGGGTTTCAGATGGCAAATGATTTAAATAATTAACAGTAGCATATGCAGGTGCCAAGTTTATTATTTATTTCGGGGAAGAACTCCTTTCTTAAAATAAAAAGGAGAAGGTTTACATTTATATATAGCTGGATCTCAGATGGATGAAGTCACCTTTCAGAAAAATGAAATAGTATAGCTGAGATCGTGATATCCTCTTTTCTTTTTGAAGGAAAGACCGTGAAGTCGTCTAAAATGCCACTCCCTTCAGCAGACTGCAGCTCTGCTGTTGGTCACGGTCCATCGTCACTTGAGGCAGTCAGTTTGGCAAGCTCAGGCCGCCCATCCCCGCCTTCGTCGCGGTCTCGCCTGCGTGCTGCCACTGGCGTCTTGCTGAGACGCTCGATGTCTGATCTCGCCACACCGCGCGCAGTGCGCATGAAAGAGACGAGGACCCTGGACGGCCATTCAGCTGAACACCAGCACATTGCCAGGCGAGTGGTACTGGTAGGTATTGCTTGAGAGTTTGTAACGGTTCCAGTCATTTATTCTACCAGTACATACGACGCGTGATAACAAAGTTTGCAAAGAAAGAGAGAGATGGTAATAAAGCTCGCTAGTTTCATATCATTTCAGATTTTTCATACTGCAATTTACGATCGACCTTGCCTCTGGCTTGATCAAACAACTGAACCTCCCCGCGATTTCATAGAAGCATGCGTTGCATGCTGAGTACTCTTGTGACAACCGCAATCCCGCTACTCTTACCAATTTACAGTAAAGCTACCGTGCCACGTCCTTAGCTGCTGCAGCTGATATTGCTCTCCTCACTAGCGCTGCCGCTGCTGCCGTCACCGTTGCTGTCACTCTGATTGTTCTCTTCCGCCCGCCACGCCGACGCCGAGAAGAGCGGCCGGCCGTGCCACCCCAGCGTCAGGCACCCCTCGGCCTCCTCCACGCCGTGGCCCTCGCCGGAGAACAGACCCACCAGCATCCTCGCCTGCCGCAGCGCGTTCGCCCCGAGCGGCACGGGGCTGAGCCCCGCGCGGCCGAGCCTGTCGCGCCACCGCCGCAGCGGCTCGTGCCGCTCCCGGCGGTCCGGGCCCTCGCCGCACACGATGTCGCAGATCTCCCGCTCCAGGTACGCCTCGGCCACCGCGTCGCCGGCGCCGCCGCTGGCCGCGTCGAGGGAGTCGAACACCGCCGAGTAGTAGAAGAGCGCCTCCGTGAACCGGTCCAGGAAGCCCGGCTTGTTGTGGTCGGCCTCCTGCTCGACGACCGTGAACACCTTGGGCCGCACGGCGGCGACGCAGTCGAGGACGGCGTCGATGGGCGCGCCGCCGCCGTCGGCGGACGGGTCGCCGAGGAGGCGGTGGAGCTGGAGCACGGAGTTGACGGCGACGGCCTCGCCCGGCGCGACCTGCAGCATCCAGGGGCGGACCTCGTCGAGGCGGTTGGCGGCGACCCCGCGGAAGGAGAAGCGGACGCGGACGGAGCGCGCGAGGTCGGCGAGGCGGAGGCCGACGTCGCGGAGGTCGTCGCGCCCCGGAGGGGAAGGAGGGCCAATGCCGGTGACGCGGAGGAACGGCGGCCCGCCGGGGCGGAGGGCGAGCGCCTGGATCAGGGCGGGCCACTGCAGGCCCTGCATGAGGCTGAAGTCGATGACGTGGACGGTGGCGCAGCCCTGCACGGCCTCGAGGATGGCCTGGTTGGCCGTGAAGTGCGCGAACTTGAGGTAGGGGCACGCCTCGTAGAAGTGGTGGTAGAGGAAGGCGTGGTCGGCGTCGGCGGCCGCGGCGGCCGGCGGCGACGCGGGAGGGAACAGCCTCCGGGACAGCGCGGCGGTGAAGTGGACGGCGACGCGGCCGAACCCGGAGGCGGCCGAGACGGCGGCGAGCGCGGCGTGCGCGTCGGCCAGGTGCGCGGACGCGAGCGCGTGGTCGCCCGCCTGGACGGCGCCGGCGCAGCTCATGAGGAGGTGGACGAGGCGGATGCCCGCGGCCTCCTCCTCCTCCCGCCGCATCGCCGCCAGCGCCGCGTCGTCGGTCGGGAACGCAGCTGCCGCGGCGAATTCAGGCGGCAGCGGCGCCATGTCGTGCATGTCCTCGGCCGCGGCGGCGTAGTACGCCGCCCCGGCGTCGGGGACGACCGTGGGCAGGGGCGGTAGGCCGACGTCGGGCGAGGGCTCCACGGGCCACTGGAACGGGAAGGCGCCCATGGCCATGGCTGGCTCAGTGGGCAGTGACGAGGAGGCGGTCAGAGTGACTGGTTCGCGCTTGGCGGGCGGCGTGTGCGTGCGACTGGTGGACGGGGGGCGGGTGGGTGGGGGTTAAGAGGGAGGAGGTGACGTTGGAAAGGTGCGGGGATCGAGCTCGGCTACACGTGGAGCGGCGGCCACGAGCACGGGGCGCACGGGGACACGTAGGCCGTGGCAGCGGCGAGCTGATCGAGGCGCCGTGGGGGCGTCTCCGCTGCTCCTTCTGTCAATTCCTGTTTCCTGATCCTGTCTGGCCAGATCTCGGAGTGAGGAGTAGTCACCTGGTAGTAATAACTTGCGCAGAAATTTTTTTCCTTTTACTCCTGTACGAACCAGACAGTCGAGACTACGGCCGCGCCGTAGGAAGTTTCCTCCTTATACAGTGACGTGGCAGATCCTTCCCACGATCTTTCTTTGTTCCAAATTTGCATCAAGCGCATGCTGTAATCTGAATGATTAGTCACGAACAATATTGAAGTCGAATCTAAGAGTAGAGATTGATAATGGTGTAAACAGGACTGCTTTTCCGTCACGTGTTACGTGTAGCTCAGTGTGTCCCAGCTCAGTCCCAACCAAAGATGAACATTTGACATTTGAAAAGAAGAAAAGTTTCAGCACGGGTGCCATTGCTTCTTTCCTAGTAACGCGAGACGTACCAAAAACTCCTTTGCGTTGGTTGGATGGCGCGAGAGGCCTGGAGGCCGGGATATCAGTAGTATTTCGTTGAATATTCAAACGCAGCAAGTCGTGACTCGTGAGCCCGCAAGTTAAATCAACTCGTGCTCCCTTTATTAGTTAGAACAAGACAAATATATTCTTGAGATACCGATGTTTCACCTTTTTATTTGTTGCGCAAATCACTAGAAACTTGACTAAACACACAGGGCAACAATGCCTCTTGTTTCACATCTATCATTACACCACACTTTTGTCTGATAGATGGATATTTTATCTCACTGCCTTTTCTTTCTTTTTGAAAGATCCGGTATCGACTTCATATAAATTAAGAAGTTGTACAAGAGCAGGGAAGATGCGTTGCTAAAATACAGTATTACGCGAGCCATGTGTATCTCATTTTGCTGAAATAATATTTCTAGCACTTTCATATAAACATGTGTGGTGAAAGGGGACTTGGCCTAATAGTTAAGACATCCGAGTAACACCTCTCAGGTCCTAGGTTCGACTCCCTGTGGAAGCGAATTTCCAAGGATTTGACGGCATTTGTGCTTTCAGTGGTAGGCGACGCTCCCGTCGACAGCGAGGCGCCAGCGGTGACTTCGTATCTTTAGATTTGCCGGCTCAGTCTTCGAAGATGCTCATAGGGGTAGGGTTTGCGTACGTGTGTTCATAGGGGTGAGTGTGCGTGCGTTGTGAGTGTCTGAGTTGTACTGTGTAATCTCAAAAAAAAATATAAACATGTGTGATGGCCTATGCATTTGCGTGGCTAGTATAATTTATCTACACAATAAATATAACAACTTTTTAGTTCGTCCTTAGTCAGCTTTTTAAACATTTGACCAACAAATATATGTAGTTTACAAACTTAAATTTAGGTGCTTCGTGCTATTTTCTCCTAATAACGGCAATGGAGGTTAATTTTCTAAACATGCGAAATAAAAAAATATTATCGTATGATGAAGAATGCACAACGTGGCTATCACTAATTTCAACATTAAATCAAGCTGCTCATATGCTCGTGCAATATTGTTTAAGCCAAGTGGCATCGCAATTTATCATTTAGTACGCATGTGCGCCGAACAAAAACTATTACAAGTCCAAGAACACAACATGGCTAGAGTCGTTATGTTGATTGCGAAATGACAAGAGGTTAGAAGGCTTTCATGATTTTCGTTGTGTGCCCCACGCATAATACCGGCCCCGAGAATGTCCTTCTCAAGGCAGTGGCAATAGTGCCATGTATAGTCACTAATGCTGATGAATTAGTTGCAAATAATTGCGTGGTTTTCATAAAGGTGTGCCCAAATTTTCACTCGTGTTGCTCACAAAGTGGGCCAGAGAGAGAGAGAGAGAGAGAGCCTACATCTTGTATGCATTTGATTCGATCGAGTATTCAACTCAAAGGGTTCCTAAGAGTGTAAGCATTGAATCAACATAACAGTTCACTATGTCTCAAAATTAATGATTGTTTCCACATGTTAGCGATCAGTAAATGCTAGAGACCGTCTTTGAAATAAGCAAGAGCTGGTTCTTCTTTCTGTCCTCCACCCAAGACAAAATTCAACGTGGACCGATTCCTAGCTCCACTTTGGGGGCGATCTCAACTTCATACTCACTTCATTTCATAATATTACTATTGATAGTTCTGGATTTGGACACGGTAACTAAGAAGAGGTGAAAATGTGGCAGTCATTGGAAACGATGAGAAGTGAAAGAGGAGAGAGACAGAGATATCCAGAGAAAATAATGCATTGGGAAGAGAGAATGAGAAAGATATAGTGAGAAACAAGGATTGCATATATTTTGGAAAAAAAATGAATAGCAAAAATTTCTATTTTTGAATACATGGTATTGAACAGAAAGAGTAGATCGTAGTTCACTGAATGTTAGAGATATAGAATTGCGGCTAGTTAATCATATGAGTGTATATCTGCATGTGTTGTGTTGCTTGAATTGCAGAATCTATTTCGTTACAAGATCAACCTTTCGATATGATACCCCTTTGTTTGCATCACTGCATGCCCTTGTAGACGAAGGTAGGACCAGCTGACAAATACACATGGGGAGATCTTTTTTTTTTCTGTAATTCATCTGTGGACCCACTCAGCAGAAGTTCGGTCATGCATGTGGGGGTCCAGGAGCTCATGAGGACTTCTAGGTCGTTAGCCTCGGATGCAGCCGTGGTCCTAAAAAAGGGCAGAACAGAAATCGGGGGGTGGACCCGTTGATCGAATGGTGCTGATGCGTTATTGCACGGGCACCCTGTAACAAGAATTTGCTGATATATATAGTAGCTCCCGTACTTACCAGCTGCATCATCGTATAGCAAGAGGCAACCTTGCAGCTGAGCCGAAAGCACAAGCCCACCTAATTGAGAGCTGATAAGAATTTGCCATCCGCGCCCTCTGGAGCACATGGCGGCTGGCGCCACCAACTAAATACTTTGAGCAGCAGTTCCGGTACATGAAATCAAGTCACCGAAACAAAGAAATTCTGGCAAACTTTCCTACTCCCACTTGCTGGCTGGGGTGGATGGGGCACTGAAGGGCGTCCACTCTGAACATCTTGCATCAAGCCGGAAATGACCCCGATGGAACGCGTCTTTCTCGATCTCTCGTCTCCTCTCGGTTTTCTCTTCCGGATCGAAACATGACTCGATCTTGATGGAGTATGGCCAATGGCGAGCTGGAAGATGCTCCCGTCTGCGTCGAGCAACGATGGTCCCCGAGAAGTACGTTCGCGTGCTACACAGCCGGAACGGTCCTTGTTTGGTCCAGACGGTTGCGGCTTGCTTTTTTTTCTTCGGCGCCGGTTGAATTCACCGGGAAGTTCTTTTCTATTCTTCTATCATTGCTCAAGCGAATTAGGATGTGACAACGCTTGACATTGTTAAAGTTTCAGAGCAGAGCAGGTTGTGTTAGATGTGCTAATTCTATCAACTTGCCGTAAAATATCGTGTGGAGCTTCCAACTTGGTGCTGAACACTCGCCATCAGCTTTGACAAAACTGTGAGCTGCTGACTAGATGAGATAGAATAGAGGTAAAAATGGGTAAAATCACCCGTGTGCGCTACGAAAAGTTAGTCCTCTTTACTAGAAAACTTTACAATAAAGAAATCTACAGGAATGGAATGTCACCTTCCACAAAAAATGTTACTGCAAGGAAAAAGAGCATTCGAGTTGAAGAATGGCACCTGCTACTGCAGAATCCTACTACTACTGATTTAGAAACCGTGCAACTCTCTATAATTTCGGAGGAAACGAATGGAAGAGTGTGGATAGGCAAAAGAGATAAGAGAGCAGGTGGGCATCAGCCCATATGCGCTTGAAGTAAATAATGATTGGACTCCTTAAAACAGAAGTTTTGGCTTATGAGTACAAAGTGGGAATACTTTTTTTTTTCTTTTGCAAGTGGGAATATTGATACAGCATAGCGGATAATTTACATTCTCTGTCACTCAAAACTAAAAGGCGTCCTTCTGGCTGCACATTTGGTACGGTGGAACAAGAAGTGCAGGAAAATTAATAGAAATGTCTACATCGAAGTGGACTGGAGCTATCCTAAACAAATGTCAGTTACATCACTCAAGCTGATGAGTGATGATGTATCGCCAGATTTTTACAGCCTCCAATAATCTTTAAATACTTGTCATTTGTTTCTAACCACTTTTAAGTTTTAACCCCCACTGTAGTACTTGTTAGCAACACGGTCATGAGAAAGTGGCAGCAGCACGGGCGTCGTTTCGACGTCCAAAACCAGACAGCCCTAGTGGGCTCGCTGCGTGCTGTCCATGTCCCTCCGGTACCAGTCGTACCAGGGAAAACGAGAAAACATACAAGTACTGTGGTGTACTGGTGCAGCGAGAAGCACCAGGCACCGACGAGTACTGAACAAGGCAGGCAGCGAGGACAGTACCGGACCAAGCCGCACTCGCCTCATCGGAATGTTAAACACAGTGAAGAGTACTGTACGTACGCATCGCTCGACTTGCAGCTTGCTTACTGTGCAAAAAGCGCGCGTCCCGTCGGAATTAGGTGCCGGGCCGCATCAACGGACAACGCCGTTGGTGCAGCCACCATCCATCAGTCGATCGATGATGCTTTAACAATTACGTGTAGATATAAAAACGTTTCTAGCTTAAGCTAGCTTACTAGACCTTTCAACGAGATATGTGAGCTTCAGAGTTCAGAGCATGATCAGCGTCGGAACGCAGAGTTCGGAGCATGCTTCAGAGTACTACAGTACCAGCACGATCGATGCGATCGATCGTAGTAATACTAAGTGCAAGACACGGATAGTTAAATCGCGGTTAGGTGGTACCAGCACGATTCGTCGAGTTTTTTTAAAGAAAACAAAACTAAACGGGGCGTTCCAAGATCGGACTTTAGTACCAACCTCCATTTCATTTTACTTGTCACTTGCTAGTTACTGTAGCAATTTTGACCGATCGTTTTTTCTACAAATTCGTCGTCGATGCCTAAAACTTTCTGATCAATAGAATTATCACTAAACATATTTTGACAACATTACGCACTTTGAAGTATTCATCAAAATTTTGTAGAAAAAATGGTCAGTCAAAGTTGCTACAGTAACTAGCCAGTGACAAGTAAAACGAAATGGAGGTTAGTAGTATAAATAAACGAGCAGCAGCGTGTGTATCTATGCTCTGCTCGCCTGACAAGATGCGTACTTCCCTGACGCCTTTCCCTCCCCCTGCTCTGCTTTCTGGTAGAGATGTCGCTCGCCGATGCAGATTCTCCGGCGCAGCTACACCGCCATTGGCCGTGGCGTGTTGACCGACCCGCGCGCGCGAAACCATCGATCGTTGCGGCACTGGAAATCTGCCGCATACTAGTAGCAATGTCATGGTGGTAGTATAAAAAAACTGCGATTCCGCTGCTGAGCGGGCAAATCCACGTCTCGTCCCGTGGCGCGGGGCGCTTGTTCCGTAGCCCGGTCGTGCCGCGCGACGCGCTGCAGTTGCAGCCCTGTCGGGGGTCGGCCCGGCCGTACGAGGCGCCGGCCCCCGAGGAACCGTAAAGTATTGCATGCAAGCGAGCCTCGACTCGATCGAATTATTGGCTGCCACCATTTGAGGCAAGCAAGCTGTCAAATCTGCATCGTCGACGTGCTCTTGGTCAGGTTTCAGCACGCTCGCTCGATCGATCAATCCGGTGGGGGAATGCATATGGCTCTGTGCGCGGCGTGCATCAATCAGTCAGTCCGTCCGTCCTACGGCGGCAGGCTTCGTCGGCTCGGCGGCGACTGGGATCTCGTGACCGCACAGTGCGGCAGCCTCGGTCCGGCCGGGAAGCCAAGGCACGGCAGCTTCAGTACTTGACCAATGCGCGGTGCATGCACCGCGTAGACTGTCGACGGCCCGCAGCGGTGAAGGGTTCAGAGCTCAGGAGGAGGCCCGCCGAGGACTGTCGACGGCATCTCAGTACACGCTGCGAACTGACACAACTTATCCGGCCGTCGAGGACTGTCGATGCTCGCCGACCGCAACGTGCTCGGTCGGCGACGGCTACCGTTTTCCCGAGGAATGACAGAACGATGAATGACAATAGTACTGTACAATCTCGTCGCCCCACAAACAGCAAGCGCATCGGAGTACCTGATCCCTGCCATGCACTGCAGGCAGCTCTGCTTACTGTAACGATCGCACCAAACCCCTTGCGACGCGGACCAGCTCGATCGATCGTTTGGTTAATTGGTTGCATGCGCCAGTGAGTGCCAGGAGCCAGCAACGCAACTCGCTACGTTCTGGTGCGCGCCAGTACTGCTGGTACTAGTGCGGTGGTTCATGGAAAAGCTGAATCTCGTGATCCTTTTAGCTCGGTGGCCGGTCCGCCGTGCTGCAGCGAAAACAGCACGCTATAGAGCCAGGCAAAACCCACACCGAAGGGAAGGACGGCGGCCTGTCGAGCTCTGTAGCAGCGGCCCATCAAACTTTGGAGCTCTGGGGTGTGTGTCAGCCTGGGCTCGAGGTCGAGGAGAAAGCCAGGACTTTTTTCGGGTGCCGGCACACACACGGCCTCTAGCTTCCTGGCCTGGGCCTAGAAATGTCATTGGGCCGATTCGTTGCTACATTTATTTCACTACTGTATAATGTGCTCGAAGTCTCTCTCCCTCTTTCGAAGACCTCCATTGCCAGGGTATCCCTGTCCTGTCCCTGTGCTTGAGTGACAGAGTGAGTTGTTTAGACAAGTCAGGCCACTTTCACTTGGAAGCGGTTCCAATTAAAAAGCTGAAAGTTTTTAGATAATAGAATATCGTGTTAATTTCGGCTTTGACTCAAAAAAGCTAATAATCACAGTGGTCTTAACTTCTAGAAAAAGTACAGCCAAAATTAAAAAGTTGATGGTGCCTATCACACCTTCCATTCCACTCAGATAAGTTGACTTGGCAGCATAGACATGCTCTCTCCTCTCCTGGACAAAGCACACGGGCCCCTCACCGATCCGAATCCCAGACAAGACAACTGAGGCGTCAATTCATCCTACGTGGATGGCCACAAGCACCCGGCCGACCAAGAATTACAAAAGCGATCCTCCTAACCGCAACTTCGGTGGATGAAATTAGGTTCCGCTTTTGGCGGCAATTTGCTCCTTGACAGCAGAGGGATCAGCCAATCGAACAACGAGATTCCACTCTTGAGCTATAGCTCAGCACTGCCCCCACGCTTTTTAACGATCTGCTTCTGCGAGCCTACACATCCTAATCCCACTAACTTGTGTTGCTTATTACCTGCCTCTCGTCCCGTCACGGATGATGTGTAGCCAGTGCTTTGTTCATAATATGGATAATAATAGGTCACAACTCACAAGCACAGCTCTGCTAATGAACTGCAAAGTAACATGCAGGCATGAATCGGAGTCCTACTTGGCGTAGACAAGAATTCGACCGTGATTGTTTATATAAGGTGATTAAAACTGGAATACAGGGCCTATCTTTGACATCACCGCGCACATCCCGAATCTAATTGGCCGTTTCGCCACATAGCTCGACGCCACACATCTTTCATCGCCATTGAATATGCGCATATCAGCTTTCATCGCCGCGCTCGCGCATGCTCTGCCTTGTCATCACGGTTCTTCTTTAACAACATCCGTGTCACTGTCTTCAGAGAGCATAAACAATGGCGCGACAGGGACGCTTTCGTCCGGCGCAGTCGCGCGTTTTCGTTCGTGCCATCTTTCGGCAAAGAAGCCATTTCGCTCCGGAGTTTCAGTGACTGCCGCCGTTTGGTGCACGCATGGGTTAAAACTGGCTCTTTTCTTGGAGCTGGAGGCCCTGGTTTATGACTGACTCCTCCGGTGGTTTGGGGTCCCAATCTGAACATCCGTTGTGTGTCTACAGCGTCCAGTGTTCTTGTACTTCAGTGCGGATGCTATGATCTCAATTCACAGTGGGATTCAGACCCACGTTGAGTCTCTTCTTTATCAGTGAAATGGGCAAACTCGTGCCGATTCGTTTAAAGAAAAAAAAAGTCACGATGAGAGTTTTTTTTCCCGCTATACTGTGATTTAGAATCATGTTGTCCAGTGGACGTATCCTTCAGCGGAGATACTGTGTGTCAGTTTCTGAATATTCTGGAAAACTAATGTGTCGAAATCATGGTATGATGTGGAACCATGTTTAGCTGTTCTTCTTGTTGTTACATGTGCATAAGTAGCTCGAAGACAGGCGCTACGTGTAGAATTGAAATAAGTAGACAAGATCCTCACGGATGAACTGTTGTTGATAACCCCTGTGAGCAAGGATTGAAATCTTGAAAAAAACCGAAACCAACGAAACCGGACCGGTTACCGACAAAACCGACCGCTAACCGAATATGCTACAGTACACAGGTTCGGTTTTTACCGACAACCGAACATCCAATGAAACCAAAGGGGACCGATGATAACCGACCGGTTTTCATCGGTTTTGAAAACCCTGCCTGTGAGCGCCGGAGCTTCAACAGAAGCAAGGGTGACTGGTTTTTTTGAAGCAAAGGGTGACTGGTTATTATTCGTGATGTGCTATTTTCTCACAACCACCATGGGAAGCGTAAACTGTCTGAAGCTTTGCCTGTTCCAGCACCACAAGGCCACATACAACAGAGATTTGGTCAGGAATCAGGGCCACATACAACGGAGTTTTGGTCAGGAATCAGAGTCAGGGAGCAGAGGGGATGCATCAGAGCATCTTCACTTAACCTTTGACCAAAATATCTTTCGTTCGCAAATTCTGATTAATCTTGAAAGATCCTACAAGCCTCAAAACCATACGACTGAAGACAGAAAAGGCCATGCTGAACTGAAGAAATATCATATGGTGTTTGACAAGGTTAAGCTCATTGTGCCACACACAAAAAAAAAAGCCGCTTTAACATACCGTCTGTGACAAACATTTAATCAATGTAACATAACAGTTTCAGTTACATTCTTGTTTAAAATTTCATGGCTTACGTTAGTTTCAGGAGGCAGTTAAGTGTTGCCATCATCAGCTAAAGGGACCTACCTGTACTATTATTAGGATAAAATACGATGACTCTTTCAGGAAAGAAAAGAAATTGTGATGGCCAGAGACTTGCAAATGACTTTATGGTCACAGTGAAGCCGAGAGCTCAGAGAAAACAAATTTAATGCTGTTTCATCAATTATTGGGCTGTATAATTCCAAATAATTTTCCAAGCAAGCGATGCGGGTCAACCTGTCACCGGATAAGAGTCTCAGAAAACAGCTTTCTTTTTTTTCTTTTTTCTTTTTTGAGAAAAAGACGAGGTTTGGATATACAAGAAATTCAAAGCTCCTCCTGCTAGCCAGCTTCCTTGCACAGAAGAGATTCTTTGCCCTTCACTCCACAGTGGTCACTGCCTCATGATTGAAAATGCAATGAAAGATCGAATATGACTTCTACTTCACCATTTGTTTGGACTCGACTTCTAGTTTTCTCTATGAAGCAGAGACACGTACGCAGAGTGTTGTATATTATTGGAAGGCTATTTCTGTGCGTCCACATGATCGTATGGTTCTTAAGCATGAAATTATTGCAAATAAAGGGTCACAGGTTGAATATGAAGGCGTGTCACGGGGGCGCTCACCAGTCACATTTTTAGTATGCATGCAGAGCGGAGTTTGTGATGGTTCCTGCTGCTCAAGTGGTCGCCTCGCTCGATGGAAGTGACCTCTTTTTTTGGAGGAATGGATAGGAGACGACTCTGACTTCGCTGCCACATATAATGTAGTGCTTTGAGAGCAAAAGAAATGATGGCCTTCCTAGAAAAGCACTTTGGCGCCAAGAGTACAAGAACAAACATTAGAAAGCAGTAGAAACTAAACCATTCAGTTGATGACGTTTATTTATGGATTACTATACAATGTTGTTATTGGTCCCACAGGGAGTCTCTCGAGGGCGGAGAACTCGAAATTCTGTTATTGTTTTTTTTTTCGCTCCCTCTAATTTTTTTCTTGTTGAGAGGATCAAGTAAGGCAGTAATGTTTACTTGAGCATCAAGACTAATTATCTTGAGCAGAAAGGTACGGTAGTATTCCGAACAGCAGATTGTGCATGATGCTTGTGTATTATTGTAATTATTACTGCTTTTATTTATGAAACGATGAACTTGTATAACAAGTTGCATGGAGCCGTAGTAATGACGTGATTAAAAATAAATGTTATTGTTATCTATACTAGACCCTTTTTATACTGTACGATTGTCTTCACATGTCACTTGGATCGTAAGAATTCTTCTTTCATCCCATTTGCACGAACACGCAGCCAAGTATAATTAACTTGCAGACATACATCATCCACAGACCTATTGTTCATGATGCAATGCACCGTCCAATCGGAAAAGCAAATGTTTCTTCAACCACAACAAAGTGTGCGCTACAAGCACATCCTTTTCATCGCAACCAAAAAACGGAAAGCAAAATGAGGAGAAGAAAATAAAGTGTTTAAACCCCTGAACAAAATGCTGATTTGGATTATCAGGTCAACAACCAAAAACCGTCTCCCGCTGTGTATAAAAGGCACGAAACCTCCCACGAACTTGTCCTCCAAACAAGCGAAGCTCCGATCCGCAAGCAGCAGCAGCAGCAGAATTAAAACCTCACACCTAACCCCTCCCATGTCCGACCACCACCTCGCCGGCGAGCACCACCCCTCTCCGGCGAGCACTGCCCTGGGCCCCCTGCTGCTCCTCCCCTCAGAGCTCCTCCACGAAATCCTCCTCCGCCTCGCCGTCCCAGAGCTCCTCCGCGTGCGCTCCGTGGCGCGTCCGCTGTCGCACCTCATCTCCTCCCCGGACTTCCGCCGCCTGTACCACCTCGCCTCGGCGTCGTCGGGCCCCGGCCCGGCCGCCGCGTGGCTGCTCCTCTTCAAAAAGCTCCCGCCCCGCGACGCCGCGATCCGGGGCTTCCACGGGCCGTCGGGGCGCTGGTTCCGCATCCCCGTCTCCGCGATCCTCGCGCCCGCCGTGCCCCCCGGCGAGGACCTCTACTTCCTCGCCGCCTCCGGCAGCTCGTTCCTGTTCGCCGCCAACGGCCGGCGCGAGCTCGTGGTGGTGGACCTCTCCGCCCGGGCCGCGCGCCGCCTCCCGCCGTCCCCGCTCGGCCCCCGCGGCACCTCCTCCTGGCGCCGCTTCGGGCTCAAGCTCGTCGCCGATCCCCCCGGATCAAACCGGTTTAGGTAACCGTCCTTTTCAGTTATCGAAAGTACCTTGAGTGTGTGTGTTTTTTTTATCACTATGCTTCTCGATTTCTCGTACGCAACAGTTAGTGGATTCATTGAAATGTGCGATCAGGCTGATGTCAGTGTGATGCTTTTTGTTTCCCCCCTCAAGGTTTCTGTTCGCTGAGCTGGTGAACAACACGCCATTCCTATTCGAGTACCGGTCCGAGACGGACACGTGGCAGCAATCGGAGGCGGTCCTGGCCCCCGGGGCCGGAGGGGAGCCGCCCGCCCCGGACGGCACCTGCCTCTGCGCGGCGCACGCGGGGCCGGACTGCGTCATGGTGTACGCCGGCCCGCGCGCGGGCGACCGCCCGGTCTTCTTCCGGCCGCGGTTCCCGCCGCACAACGCCGGCGGCGGCCCGGGGGACCGGCTGCACGTGTACGGCGACGGGAGCGCGGCGGTGGTGCGGTCGGCGGTGATCGACGAGCCGAGCCGGACGCGCGTGAAGGTGGTGACGGGCGTGGACCTGTACGGGTTCGCGGGCGTGGGCGGCGACTGGGAGCTGGTGGCGTCCGTGCCGGGCGAGCTTGTGGAGGGGTTCCGGAAGCCGTACGCCGTGATGACGGGGCTCCTGGCGGAGCGGGAGGGCGTGGTCCGGCTGGTGCTCATCTCCAACTGCAGGGGCGCCTGGGACCTGGTCTGGCTCTCGTACGACCGCGCGCGCCGCGAGTGGCAGTGGGTGCCCGTGCCGGACTGGGGCGCCAGCAAGGGCCTCAACATGGCCGGCATCGCCGTCTCCTCCACCTTCTCCCGCCTCTGGCCGCTGGCGTCGCCGCCGTCGTCGTCCAGCTAAACGGCCAACAAACTAGTGTGCATGTGCGTGCTGCGCATACAAGGGCGTGCAAGAGCAGCGTGGGCGAGTGCTGGGCGCCATCCAACGCGGCAGTGCGGTGTCGTCTCCATGCGGGGTGGGGCCGCGGCGTGGCGTGGCGTGGCGCGGCATGATCGCGCATGATAGCTTCGTCGATGGGGACTAGTCAGTGACAGTGAAATGTTTCGGACTTTCAGATAAGGAGTGGTCAGTGGTGCGTGTAATAGAGCTAGTACTGCCGCCCATAATTGTTCATAAACTTGAGCGATTTAAAAAGTTCAATGTGAGGTGCTTGAATGATTAACTAAATTCGTGGCAAGCATTGGCAACACTTGGCTGCGGCCCAACAACGTACGCCTCGTGATCGTCCTCCTCTGCTCTGCTCTCAATTCTCCTCTGTTCTGCTTTCAGGAACTCCAGTACTACTCACAAAAGTCACGATAGGGAGGTGCATTTCTTTTCACCCTTTCTCCTAGCTGCATTACTGCTTCCGATCGTTCTACGTATGCTTAAGTCTTCACAGGGATATTGAGCAGTCTTGTCTTAAAGAAAGAATGAAACCATGAATTATCTGCTCACACAAGGCATGATACAACGTCATCTTCAGGTCGCAAAAGGTGTTTCGGGACTGTTCGGACGGCTCTGTTTCCTTGACGTTGCTGGCTAACTGCTCTGTCAAACCTTGCGTCCGATACAGATTAGTGAGAAGGACTCGGGGAAATTAAGCCGGTCGCATGCTTCCGCAATCGGTACGGCAAATGAATAAAGCACAACTATAACAGTTGAACCCTGCCGAAGCGCTCGTTCAAAAGTGATAGGACGGGAGCGTTCTGCATCGGGATTTAGGTGAGCCGTCCCATCGAGCTGCGTCTTTAGCTTCTGCCACGAAGTAAAATGACACCAAAGTTCTGAGGCTTGCTGTCCAAGAATTTTATCCACTAATGACTAGTGGGTTGACCAAATCATTCAGAAGAACGGAATGCAACATCACAATTGCAAATAGAAAGCAGGTAAGCTATTTGCTTCAATTGCTGATAGGAGACAAGGATGAAAATATCGACCTCCATAAGAACCGATCATCTTTTGGAACACAGTGACAGCTGATAGCTAAAGAGTCAGTCCAGAAAACTGCGGTCGACTCTATATTCGATCAGTCGAATATTTGCCCCGACTGGCGTTCTGTATGCCCCTGCTGCACCATCCCCGCAATATTCCCGAGCTGATCGAATACTGTCAAGGGGGGCGTGGCTTCACATGCCCTTTGCTTGTACTGCTTTGCCCTCTCAGCCCTCGGACAGCCGCTACTGCATTTCAGAGTACTTCTCATCAAAAGTTTGATGGGAGAGACAGTGAGATCACACGATAACTTTGATGTGATCAAGACAAGCAAATGGCAAACACTAAATCAAGTCCAAGATCACTTGATGTGCAGTGGAAACATAACATCCCCTTTTGGCTCACCCTTGTTGGATGTGTTGTGCTTCAAGGTACACTTTGCCTCCCCCAAGAAACATTCAGTTATGCAGTACTTATAAGTGTCTACCAAGCAACCATTTCTGTACTGTAACACGATTCGAATCAAATGACAGGCAAGGACTCAAATGCAACTTTTGAAACGCACATTAAATTTATGCGTCCGACATAGGCACAAGGGTGGCATTCACCTCCTGTTGTCAAAATTTGCTCACGTTACAAAGAAAACTTGCTGGCAGAATGAAGTTGCTCACTGTTACAAACTTCAGAACCATGGATTATTTAATACCCATTATTTCTGCTCACAGTAATCACTCTACTACCTATGGCTTCCAGTGACAAATCTATTGAACTGGAGACGAGTTTGATGGTGAGCTCTCAGTTCCTGTTGTTTCACTCGTTAGAGACCCATTCATTTGATCCACCAGTCCATCAGTGCCCTCCACAGACGCCTTCAGCAGCGAGGGTTCTACCGGCTCTTTGGCAGCCTTCTCCTTCTTGAGATCTTCCTTGGCTAAGCTTGTGAATTGCTTGTCCAGTGAACTCGCAGCACCTAGCCATGCGAGAACAATGACCAACAATATGCCGCCAAGGTATGGAGTTGAGTTTGCCAAAGAACCAAACGTCAGTATCATGAATTGTTGAATCAGAGCACCACCGGACTTGCCCAACGGGTTGCACACGACATCAATGGCTGCCTTTCCTTTCACCTGCAAACAGAGGAAACCGAAGTTGGCACGCAGAATAGTAGTGGTACAGACAGTGAGCCATCAATAATCACTGAACAACCCGAAAATGATTCCAAGACTAAGACATTTCAGAGACAGTTGGGTTAAACTGTGCGATCTTCACTAGACTAGTCTTCATGGAAAAACCACTATTTTTTTATCAGCAAGTAACCACACATCACACATGACACAGAAAAGACGGTTCACGCCATTTTACAGCTACAGGACTAAGATAAGTTGCACATTAGATTTAACAGGGTCCTGAGTAATGCATAAGACCATATAATTCATCCTCAGAAATCAGGAAAATTGAACAACAGCACGTCTGTAATAATAGTTGACCATATATACTGACCACTGAAGTTTATCATTTAAATTCTTTGGTGCCTAAGGGAATCCTGGTCCCCATTTGAGAACTAAAATTAAATAAAATAAATAAAGGGCCTAAGCAAATTCATCTTACATAAATAACTCTCAGAAGAGAAAGAATATCAGCAAATGGATACAAAATCTTGTCCTACACCAAGGAATAACAGGAATGAGAATGTAGTAAGGATGAACAAACCTTCATATCTTCATCCAAAGGAATATAGGCCATTTCCTTGCACGGATCAAATAAACTGTACTTTGCACTCTTGCTAAATATGTTTTGCAGGGCACCCACATAAACAGCTGCCAGAAGGGGAGTCATACCCATTGTGGCAAGCATGGGAGTCAGTGGCTGACCAAACAAAATAAGAGAGAAGAAACCAACACCGGTCAGCAACAGAACTGTGGGGGTAATCTTTGCAGCCACCCCCCAGCCAAATTTGCGGAGTATGATTCGGCCTAATAGCATCATTGTGAAAGTTGCAATTCCAGTTGCGGTCGAGAAATCACCCATAAAAGACGAATATTCATTCGGACTGGGAAACTGCCAGGTGAATAAAGAAAGAGTTAATGATTACTGAATGGAAAACACTATGGAACAAGATAATGTTAAAAGAAGAATAGACATTTGAATAAGATTACCTGAGCCTTGAGCTTTGATTTCCATGTGACTTCCACAAGATTGATACTAATGCCATAAGCAACCACCAAGGTAGCCAGATCCCGCACATATCTTGACGAGAGCAGAACCTTTAGGCTCTCTTTCATGCCAAGCTTAGGCTTCTCCTGTTGAATAAATCGCTATCAGATTAGTCGAAGTAGCAGATAAAAAGGGAAGCATAATAAACCATAGCTACCGACCTTCTTCTTCTTGCGATCAGACTTTGGAAGTGAAGGATCATTCAATACAAACTTGTTCACTCCCCAATAGATGGAGGTTATGACAAGTCCAAGAATCACCACTATGCTCATCATTCCTTTCAAAGATACCTCCCAACCATCCACTCCTGGACCCAATGTCTTGCGCAAATTTGAGAAGTACTTCACAGTACGCCCAGAAAAGATAAGGGCGATATTAGCCCCGAGGCCAAATAAAGGGTAGAATTCTTTTGCTTCATCAACTGTAGTAATCTGGAAAATATAGAAAAACCAAATCAGATCAATTGGAAACTGAAGTTCCGAATTTGACAAGAAGTTCAGCACACTTAAACTTCAGACACCTCAATGACATATTGAGACAGATCAACTGGAAACTAAAGTGCCAACTTTGACGAGAAGTTCAGCAAACAGGGAATAAAAATCCAAAGATTTCAGACTTCCCAATGTCATATGAAACATAAAGTCCCTGCAAGGTACAACCTTCAGCAGAAACCCTACTCAACATTACCAATGCCTGCACTGCAAAACTGCAACTAAGGGCAGTGGACTTGACACTGGTCACCTGTACTGAGTACTGACCCTCATGGTCCTGCACAATCATGATCCTGTGAAGCATGTGGCTAACCATCCTTCTTCAAAGGTGCAACCCTTGTTTTCCTAAACGGAATTAAACTCTGTTTAAACAGCGTCTAAACGCTAGGCGGGTGACCGCCGTCTATGCCTAAACGACTGTTTAGCCCGTTTAAATGACCGTCTAGCCCGTTTAAACAGATTAAACGTTAAACGATGGTCGACCGACTGTCTACCGTTTGCCGTCTAGGAAATCAGTGGGTGCAATTTACGTAATAACTCGTAATGTCAAAATGAATTAAAAAAACCATCCTTTGGGCTAAAAATTTCTAGACACAGATCATCCGGTAGTTTCAATTTTTGACTGAAACACTCTCTTCTTAGACTTATGAACACTCTCTGTAATGCCTCTATCTGAGAACCATCTAATGAAACTCAGGTGGAGAATGCAGAGGGGAAACAAAAATACTTGGATGACATAGAGGTAGAAACTAGAAATGCTACAAGATAACATGCATGGATGATAATATAAAGGGCACAATGACACTCAAAGTCTCAAACAATAATTTTTGCGCCTAGAAAATTATGACATTCACTCCCGTTAAGAGCTTATGTTTGGTAACTTTACCACTGACAACAAATGATTAATGCAAGATACAATCAAATAACATATTGCCAGCACTAAAAACTCAACGTTATTTCACCAAAATTATGCCCTGATGCCATTTCCTGACTCCTGAGTATTGGTACTAGGCAATATACAAAGAAAACAGTAAAAGTCCAGAAACTTGTTTTGCTGGTGTTGAACGCTAACAAGACAACAAAAACATGCTGTCTCTGATCATTCTTTGAAAAAATAAAGTATTGAGAGTTGCTTCAAAGAATTATCAAATACAAATTCTTTTGGCTGTTACTGTTGAGGCACTCTTCTACACTCATGAAAGAGTTAATAAACAAGCAATTGGACATGCTGCAATATTAGTGACATACTGCCACCGCATCCCAGCACATACCATCTCATTGTATAACTAACACACTTTCATTTTGCTTGTTAGTCAACCTTATTTTGCATTTTGATACAAATTTTCTTCTTGTTTTATACCTTTTCTGGTATGAATTTATTCTCTTTTTTCCTTATGAAGTCACAGCTACGCATCCTTCCTATTGTTTTTTTCCCCCCTCAAACACGCAGGAGAGCTGCCGGCTACGTATATTCTTCCTATTGTATCTCGTCAAAAAAGAATCCAAAGTACAATTAACATGTATGAAATATATCCAATTTAGGCTCTTCTCTTCTGGCAACGAAAGTGACCGTCAGACAGAAGGTTCTGTCTGACTTGCTAAAGCTGATGTTAATAGATGCTTCTTTTTCAAAAAGGAGTTGTAAAGCGTGAAACATATCTGGCCAAGTTGTTCTATAATAGACATCCACAACCAATTGAAGATTGAAAAATAACTCAAAACATGATTTAAAAGATGGAAAGTCAGCAATAATGAAGCCAAACATCATAAAAGAGAGCAACAAGCACCAAGATATTTTCAGCCAAAAAGTTTGGCAGCACAAAGCTATAACTAAAGGCCTACCAAGTACTAGTATTAACCCAAGAACACGAAATAAGCTGCGTAAACCAGCTGACAGACTCACAGAGCCAGGTTCGGCCCCTTCTATCGTTTGTTGTCCAACAACCAGCTATCAGGGAAAATTATCCGCCAGCAGGACGATCATAATCAAATTCGGTTTGAAACTAACGAATGAATTGGCATTCGCACATGCCGAGATTGACACAAGAACCAAAACAGAGTCTCACCTGGTTAGCGAAGCCCCAAAAGAGTACCGAGATGACGACGCTTCCCCAGAGCTCGGCCATGACATAGAACAAGCAGAAGCTCCAAATCCTCAATATGGCGACCGGGCCAAGGAAGCTCGGGCCGAGCGAGGCGAGGAGCCTGTCGGCGAGCGCGGTGGGGTGGATGACATCCCGGAGCGGGTAGAGCACGAAGGCGAAGGCGCCGAAGAAGGCGATGAAGGGGAAGATGACGGTGTAGAAGAGCGCCTCCCTGGAGAGGACGTTGGAGAGCTTGGTGTAGAGCAGCATGAAGCCGATGGCCATGGGCAGGTTGACCCAGGTCTTGAGGAAGGGGATGATCTCGGCGCTGCTCCCCTTGGCGGTGACCACCAGCACGTCCTTGGTGTCCCGCAGGATCGTGTAGTTGAAGAGGATGCAGAAGAACATGAGCCCCAGCGGGACGATCTTCTTGAGCGTCTTCGCGTCCACGCCGAGGAACTTCCGGCCGCCCTCCTCCGGCAGTGGCGCCGGCACCGCCGCCGCCGCCGCGGCGGCGTTCGCGCCGCAGGACACGTCACCGGTGCCGCCGCCGGCCCGCCGCTTCAGAAGCCCGTGGCCCAGGCCCAGCGCGGCATCGCGCCGCGGGAGGAAGGGGGTGGACGACGCGAGGAGCGGGGCGTGGAGGGCGGCCGGCTTGGCGGCGGGGGAGGAGAGGGAGGCGCGCGGGCGCGGGAGCGGGAGGCGCAGCCCGGCACGCGCGGGGAGGGCGGGCCTGGCGTGGAGGAGGGCGAGCGACTCCATGGCTGCGCGTGCCGGTGGCTGCGCTCCTCCTCCGCTCGGCGGCCACTCCGGCTCCGCCGCGTCGCTGGTCCAAACCCCGAGACGCGAATTTGGGGGGAGGGAAGCAGGAGTATAGGTCGCCGCGACTGTGGCGCATTATTAAACGATCGCGCATTCTCAGGCGCCGATCAGATCCGCCGTTGGTTTGCGGGCCGGAAGCCATCCCGGCGGTTGATTCGGGAGTGGGGGGTTGGTGGTGGGTGCGCGGAACGAGACAGCCGCGGCCAGCCGCCGCCCGACGCAGTTCAAGTGAGTCAGCACCCGGCAGCGGCGGCCTGGCTCGGCCGCTCGCCTCGCCGCCCGTGAGCTTGTCCACCTGTAAACAGAGGGGGGACACGGGTTTGTTTACGACTTCCCGTGTCATTATCTCGGTACGACAACCTCCTTTACTAGTTTGAACAAAAAAACCTTTAGCTACAGAAAAAACTGACCGCACCAAACTCGTGTTTTTGAACGCCACGCTGGTCCTTGAATTGCACCAGCTTTGCTCCTTCCTCAATCCTCACACCTCATACCAACCACTCTTTTCCAACCAACGTGCTGGTTTAACTTTAAACCTGGTCAACGCTTGAGACGTATAAGTACCTTTTTTTTTTTGTAAATGAAACGTACTCCTACTTGAACATGGTTTGTTTAGATCGTGTGATACTTTTCCACTACATCATACTCATCATTCAAGAGAAATATCATACTTTCGATCGTGTAGTACTATCATTATTTGGCCTATGCAAACTCAATTCAAGGGAAATAGTCCTATGAGTAAAGTGCATGGTCAATCCTCAAACTTGTCCAACTGTTTCCAACTGTGTCACCTAGGTTCTTGTATTCTCAAAATGCACTTTTGGCTCTCCAAACCTAGCTCTGGGTGTCATTTAAGTTCATATACTCTTAAAATGCAAATCCATGTCCTTATGGCTTCGGGTCATCTAAGCCCAGTGCTAAATTTAGGAAACAAAAATGCGCAATTTGAGAGCATAAATTGCAAGTTTAAGAACCGGTCATGCACTTTACTCAAGTACTATCAATTTGGTGGCCCATTTTGGTAGTACAATTATATCATTCTTTTCTTGAGAGTTAGTATAAAAATGGACAACAGTAGCACCAGTCTTAAAGCCACTGCTCAAAGTATCACTTCTTTGCGACTTTGGATATCTCACTATTTTGTCTAAAACTTATTATCGATCGTCACTCTATGTGTTTCAAAACGCATGTTTGTTCAAAATGTTTGTAGGTAACTAGTTATCGATCAAATGTGAATTAGGTCTGATGTTGTCATATATGTTCTTTCAAAAGAGATTCATACCACATCCATATGAAACAAGCTATTTTGACAGTAATATGAAACAAGTGGTAGGTTTGAGACCTATTTTTTAATTAGGATTGTGGATTTCGGTCTACAATACAAATTGTGGAAACAAATGGGTGGACCTCTTTCATCTAAAAAAATGGGTGGACCTCACAATCTGGTTGTATAACCCAGACTCAAATTGTGCCACTATCCACCCAAGATGTGCTTATGTGTGTGGAGGCCTCAACAAACCAGGCTCACGTGAGGGATGCGATTGCCGGCAAATACTAGCCTACACTATTACTGGTGGTTTCATGTGCCAGGATTCAAATTTTACCATCTTTATTGTCTAATAAAATGGTGTGCGTCACTCTTGGGATGATGAAAATTGGTATAAATATGTCATTGATCTCTTGTCCTATTAGAGATTTTACTCATACTATATCCACGAGCGGTGAACATAATTTAGGAGGTTACCATCAACATATGAAAAATGTTTGCTTTATGATTTTGGGCCTCTGATCAATGAACAGGCAGCATTACCTTAACTAAACAAGGATCGATTCGTTGTTCAAACCAACATAAGTACGAGTAAATTTGATGATTTGATTTTGATATGTGAATGAGATATGTTTTGCATCGTGTAATATTGTGTGTTGTACTCTTTGTGCTAAATTTCTTTACATGTAGCTTTAACTTGAATGAAAGAAAAGAGCATGTCTTATTTTATATTCCGTAGGTAGAGTAAATACCATACATAATTTTTTCTTGTTTTATTGTGTGTAACTAGGTGACATCTATTCATGTATTTAGTAAAAATAGCAACAAAGTTTAAACATCAAAATTTACACCACTGCTAATCTGTATGCATAATCAATATTCAAACGTTGTAACAAGTATTATACAAAGATGGTACAATTGGATTCAAATTACTTCAAAAATATTTCATGTGACTATAAATTTTTTATTAGCAATAATTTAAAGCAATAACTTATTATCGACCTTTAGTATGTTGCTGAATGGAGAATTAGTGACCGATAGAAAGTTGCCATTCTTGACCGACTGATGGTTGGTGGATATTAGGGCATGTACAACCCAGAGACGGGGGGGTCGTCTCTAACATACGAGCAGACAGGTCATACAAACACATGAGCAGACAGGTCATACAACCCAGAGACGGGGGGTCGTCTGCAGGTAATTTAATGCTATGCATGTTGCTAAAGATCAACTATAAATTATTTACGTATACCATTGTGTGGCCGTTTGATAGAAAATGTATCAAGCATAAATAATAGAAACATTGTTACAATATTTTTTAGAAACCAAGATATAATAATTATATTATATATCGTTACAATGTCTTTCGTCTATTTTTCTTTGTTGCCATAGCGTTGCCATATGTGCTCGATCAGATCCTTCTTGAGCTTCCTATGTGTCGGTCGAGCTTTGATAGCCGAATTTCTACGCAGAGCCTCTGCGAAGATTGGATTTGGATTCTCATTTGTATGCACTTCTGGTGGAATCACTATCGTCGCACTTGGTTTGTAATTTAAATCCAAGACATCTCTAATTGATTCCCTCTCATCTTCCACTATCATATTATGAAGGATAACACAAGCTTGCATTATGTTGATAACATCTGCTTGCTTCCATAACCTTGCTGGTCGACGAACAATATCAAATCATGCTTGTAGTACACCAAATGCACACTCGACATCTTTCCTCGCCCCTGCTTGTTTTGATGAATATAATTTGTCTTCCACTAACTGAGGGTTCGACACAGTCTTCACGAATACTGCGCATTCCGGATATATTCTATCGGCAAGATAGTAACCCATGTCATACTGTGTTCCATTTACATTATAGTGTATCGTATGAGCTTCTCCTTTTATTGCTTGAATGGACAGTGGTGACTTGTTTAGAACGTTTATGTCATTCTGAGACCCGGCGGTACCAAAGAAAGCATGCCATATACGAAGACTCTTAGTTGCCACTGCTTCAAGAATCATAGTAGGGACGCCTTTGTTACCACTGGTGAACATGCCTGCCCAACCTTTCGGACAATTCTTCCATGGCCAATGCATACAATCGATGCTTCCCAACATTCCAGGAAAACCACGAGCCTCATTTTCTTGTAAAATTTGTTCCAGTTCATCGGTTCTTGGAGGGCGTAGATACTCTTGACCAAATTTTTCGATCACACCATCAGAAAATTTTCCTAAAATCTCCAAACAAGTACTTGCACCAACCATCAAGACCTCATCAAGTTGATCAGCCGAGGTTCCATAAGCTAGCATCCTGATAGCCGCGGTACACTTTTGAAGTGGTGAAAGACTGTTCCTACCAATAGCATCAACTCTTTGGGTGAAATAAGGAGACCATTCACTAAGTTCATGCACGATACGTAGGAACAATGGCTTGTTCATCCTAAATCTCCGACGGAACATCTGAGCGGTGTATATAGGATTTGCGGAAAAGTAATTAGCAATAAGAATATCATGACCTACTTCTCTGCTCCTTGGTATGTAAGTCCTTGGCCCATTTTGACGAGGACGGCGAGGCACCGTTGAAGATTCTCCATTTCAAACAAGTCATAGGCATTTAACTGATTTCTCAAGTAATAGACATCACTAACAAAGCTTATACATAATCCCAGAATCGCAAGTGTAAAATAATCTCAGAAATTACCATGAACCCGGAGAAGAGGGATCCACATTGGTTGCATCAAACCAAGCTGAAGATCCATCAAATGGTGAAATCGGGAAATAATCCATGGCGGATGAAGAACCGTCGAAGCCGCCGCCGCAGGCCGCGGCCGCTGTTGAGATGCCACCACATGCGAGAGAACGGGGCGGCGCTGCTGACCCGCCACCTCGACTGAGGAAGGAAGCCATCGCCGTCGGGTTGCCGCCGCGACCTAGATTACGGCCTGGGGTCGCCGCTGCCACCGCAAACGCCGCCGAAGCTGCTGCTCCCTTCTTCTTCCTAGCTGCGGCCGGCGTCGACATCTCGGCAAACCCAAGTCCGGTGAGGATAGCGCGCGGTTGACGGCGAAGAGAGGCGGGAACCGGCGACTAGAGTGTGCGAGATTGGGGAAATTAAACCATGGAGGCTGGGGATTTGAGTGCGGGGGGAGTGGAATGGGCGCGAAATTGGGGAAATTCTCCCGCGCGCGCGCCCCGCGCGGGATCCGGGTGCGCCGTCGCCTCTAGGAGATGAGGTCGTACAACGGAACCGCGCCCGTCTCCTCCGCCTCGGAGCACGGGAGGAGGGCGTCGCCTCGCGAGACGACGGGCGCCCTATCTCTCGGGTGAGCTGGGGGGGGAGGGGGGGGGGGGGGAGTGAAAAAACACCTGTACATAGATGGGGTGGAGACAGGCGTTGTACATGCCCTTATAGTCTGTAATTCTGCACTGTGGTGTAGTGTCTAGTAATAAGAAGGATGTATATATGTATGGTATACATATCTTAATGCCTCTCCCCATCGATCTTGATCCTCCCGGCGGATATATGTATATGGTATAGTCATATGCAAATTATTAATCCAAGGACCGGATGACGATGCACCATGAAATAGCACTGATCTGTAATGATAACTTCTGTCCTAAATTCCGGTGCAGGGCTTGAACAATCGATCGTGCTTTCTGTACTAGCACAGTTATCAACATGCTAACCTTGTTGGTAGTATTTTCTAATTAAAATGGTAGCAAAGCAATTACAAATGGTGACCTAAGATAGTTCCCTATCATAGAAAATGCTAAAAGAAAATTGATATCTCCCCGATGCCAGATGGTCTTCCAGGGTCCAGGGACAGTTACTCAGTCCAATATGCATGCGATGACCGAGGTACAACAGAGAGCCAACAATTAACTTTGTACAGCAACATCAATTGAGCAAACAATGGCACGTTGAGGAGAAACAAGTAGTATCATTTTATTGCTTCAGAACGGAAGACAGATCTACAGCTGTGTTTATTGAAGATAGGAGTATCAGCTAACCTGCTGCATGAACTCTAAGCAGCTTATTAATCCCGTTACAGAAACCATACTGAACCTGCCTGATCATAAGCTACTGATCGGTAATACAAATGAAACCATAAACACACGCATATACGCGCCTCTACGCACTTAAAAATCGAGCGAGTCAGCATGATGCAGCTGAAGCTCTCTATTACTTGTTGGGGTTAATAATAGCGGTAGTAAGGATTACTAGCTCTCTTTCTTGACCTACGTACGTGCAGTGAGCTACTGCTCGCAGCATGCCGCAGAACACATATATCAGCTTCACTAGGAACGACGACGCTGCTGCTCAGGCGGCAGGAGCACAGTCAAAGTCGTCATCGTCGTCGTCGCTGTCTGTCTCGGCCCTCCTTACCCGAGACCCGCCGCAGCACCCATCGCACGGCGCTGCGTAAACGGCGCCGAAGGAGGCAATGCCGCCGCCCTGGACGAGGTACCTGGTCTCAGACGACACTGGTGCCATGGGAATTGTATTGTGTGCGCGAAGGCGAATTGGCAAAAGCTTCTGAACACTACTGCACAGCAAGGTCTCGCTTGCTTTCGGCTCTTCGCTAGAAGCGCGACTACTGTGGCTGATGGGAGCTGTGAGGATGCTGTTTGCTGTACTGTGCTTGTGGTCAGGTGTATCTGCTGTTGTGTTGGATTTGCACGGAGAGGGAGTGGCCGCGTGTGGCGCCGGCTTTATAGCGGCACGGCCGGCGAGCGCAACGTGGCGGCACGGGGCGCGGCGCTCCGGGAGCGTGCATCGGCCATGTCGGCGCGTGCATGGCGTCCGTCGGAGCGTGCTCCGGGCGGGAAAGCCTCGCTACTGGGCCGCCGCTCGCCGCACCCCGCCCGCTGACGAGTGGGCGCTGGCCCCCAGGCTCAGGGGCTGTAGCGGCCGCAGGGCCTTGTGCCGCGGAGCGCGCGGTGCGCGACGTGGAGATGCTGGAATCAGAGAGGGCGCGCGCGCTCGGGAGAGGACACAGAGGACCACAACCACGGTCGTGCGCTTAGCGGCCCAGGGGAGGCGCGGTCTCTTTCTCGCGGCATCTAGCAGAGGCCGTCCCGATGATATATCTCGCCTTTCTGTGAAGATTTGCTAGCCTCGATACGCCGGCAATGGATGCGAAGTGGGGTATATATGGCCGTGGTCCCTCGACGCCGGCGATTATGGGCACATGCGGTGGTGCCATGGTTTAACGAAGGGCCCTGCAGGGAGAGACGTACGAGGGCCTATCTGAAAAACAAAACAGGGCTTGGCCTTTCAAAGAAAAAGGGGGCCTAGCCGAGAAAAAAGGGCACGGTTATGGGCCGGCTTGATTTAAGATTTACTAAGTCACACACAGAGGTCTCGCAGTCGACGGGGACATCATCTAGCACTAAAAAAAATAATTACTCATAAATGGAACAAGTACTTGTATCTGCCAATACATCGGTCGGATTCAACTCCTTGTGCTCCTTTGGTTTTATTTCAGAATATGAGCCATTGCTCATGCGAATTTCAAAAGGGGGATGCATCTACCTCCTTAAGTGCAAATTTGCATTTCTGCATTCCTATGATTTTCCTTGTTACTAAATACTTTGTGGATATGTTTCATTTTTGTATCTTTACAGACAAGATTCCATAGAAAGCAAGTTGGGCTCATAAGCAGAGGGAAGATAAAAAACAATTGGGCTCCTGCACAAGTTGGGCTCATAAGCCCATGAGTAGTACTTAGCTAAATGCAGCCTTGACTGAACTCGGTGGTGCAATGCAAGACCTTTTCACTGCTCCTGTCACTTTTTTTCGGTCACTGGATATTGATCGCGCAGATTTTCTATTCACTTGTATCCAAAAAAATGTTATCTGGAAAAAACAAAATATTCTAACAACTAATTGTTTCAACAGTATAGTTGCATTGTTCCTGCAATACAGTTTCATTATTTCAGAAATATATTTTCATTGTTTTGAAAATGTGACAGAGACACGAAATTTCAGTCGTTTGAAAACTAGCAAATCTCAAGGCTTAAATCGACTTTGATTTTGAATCAAATAGACTTGAAAAGAACTCTTATTCAGTTGATCACGAATATGATGACATCGCGACGTACACATCCAGGAATCTAGCTGGGTAATTTTCTGATGCCTAAAACATCAAACTTATTCAGGTTCGTAGCCAAAAATAAGATAAAAACTCAATACAGAGTACACAACTCCAGCAGCGCGGCTCAGCCGTGCAGCCGGGCCGGCCGCCTGTTTAAACCAACGACCCCAGATCTTCAGAATGCGGGCAGCTTCACCCGATCGGTGCACTTGCTGTTGTTCATCGGCAGCGTGCAGTCGACGAGCTTCTTGCCGTCGCGGTCGACGCACTGGTACACCTGGAACAGCTGCGCCTCGCCGGACACGCCCCGGTTGCACTCCAGGTTCACCTTGAACCCGGTGGCCTCGGTGATGGCGTCCCTGATGCTGCTGAGGAAGTAGGTCTCGCTGTCGGACGGGACGATCCCGGCGCCGGCGAGGATGGCCGTGAGGTTGTGGCGCGCCTTGAGCGCCAGCGCCGCCTCGAAGTACTCGTGCTGGCCCAGGCCCGAGCAGGTGCCGTGCTTGCGCCACTCGTAGCTCCAGAAGTCCATGCCGCGGCCGCCGTTCTTGCACGACAGCGACGGCCAGTCCCGGTCCAGCGTCTTGAGCAGGTCCGTGATCTCCAGAAGGACCAGCGGGTTGCCGTCGTTGCAGTACTGCGGCCAGCACTTCTTCTTCTTCTTCTGCAACCCGACGATGTTGAAGGCGTCGTCAGGCGCGGCGACGGACGTCCTGCACGCGGCATAGTTGGGCCACAGCCCGTGGATGCCGAAGTCGGCCGCCGGCTTCCCGGTGGTTGGGAAGCAGCAGCCCTGCTTCGTGTCGCAGAACGAGCCGGGCCACTGCATGCGTCGAAAAACGTTAGGCACGATGTGTCTCAAAAATCAAGCAGACAGGCTGATTATAAATCACAGTTAAGCTAATGAACTCTTTGTGCGTTCATGCATATATCACCTGTTGAACAAGGTAGAAGAAATCGAACTCCTCCGCCGTGGACGAGACGGCGAGGCTCAGAGAAAGCAGGAGCGCGACGGCGACGACAGGCTTCATGGTTGCCAGTCTTAATTAGGCGCAGTTTTTCTTTCCGTAACTGTGTTACTCTGTGCTCGCTTGCACTGATCGACGCGGATAATGTCATACTTATAGCGATTCATGAACAAGTTGCAGACCTACTGCTTGTTCATTTGTTACTGACACTGCAAATATGAGAAACCGGATACGGATCCGCAAGTTGCGGGTCCGGCTTCACAGGAACCATCCTCAGCTCACATGTTCGGCGGCTCGTATCGGGTAGGTGAAGGGACAATGGGATCTGAGCTGATAACGCGCGCGATATTGAAATGTTCATAGTCCAGCTGCTTACAAAACTAGTAAACCGTTCTGACATAGCAAAACAACGATAAATAGGAGAAGGATCCTACATCTAAGAGGATAAGATTATCAACTGCCACTTCGAAAGTACATTACTACTACCTCCACAGTGCTAATACTTTCTCTGTACGTCAATCAAGAACAGAAATACCGGTACTACGGAGGAGTAGTATGATTCAATCAAATGCATAAAGATGAGTGTAAAGCTGTTGTTATGGCGCCATTTACTAGCTATTGTCATTTGTCAGACGCGTAATGGACTGTTAACGGTCGTTATGGCGCCACTGCTTTGCTATTCTTAAACGCATAACGATGGATGTAAAAACTGTTGTTATGGCGCCATTACTTAGAGCTATAGTACGTCACAGCTTTCATCAGAAGAGATCCAGCACAGAAGTCCCCCGCCTGCTCTCTTACAGTCTGAAAGATGACTATTAATCCCGAGTCTTTGAGAGCTATAAGCAGGGCTGATGCTCAATGCATGGTTACGTGACTTATGTGCCATCCACATGCTGGGCCAAGCAGAGCAGGCCGAGCGTAACCGAGGAAAAGCGAAGTTGGGCTGGAGATGCAACTGCGAGCGAGGCCGGGGAGTGAGCACTGGGCCGGCCGGCGCACATGCTCTTCAGCGCTGCCGCGCGCGCGGCGCACACGGCGCGACTGAAAAGACTCGAGAGTCGAGACCCAAGAGATCGCCGCACGTGCTAGACGACTACTCGGCTCGCTCGGATCAACCAGGCCCGAGCGTCAAAGCCCTCACCGACCACACCCCCGCCGCGCGTGGCAGGCTCCACCGCTCCCCTCTCATGCCCTGGTGATGTATACTCCACGTGCCGTCCGACTCGACGCCGCGGCAGCCTCGGCGGACCGGAAGCCGCCGAGACAGCGGCAGTCCCGAAAATGCTTGCGGGATCGCCAAGCCAACCTCCAAGGCACGCGTGATCGCGTGTCGCCGCCCTCCCCCGTGGGATCGAGGGGGGCTTGGGATACGCGCCGTGACTCGCGAGCTTGGCGCCTTCTCCTTGGCCGCGCTCGCCGGGCCGATTTTGTTGGTCCCGGCGGTAGGTGCCACCGGCCGGCATGCCTCCAAGGCGCCAACAAGGCTGTTGTGTTGTGTCAATGTTTGGGGCTCTGAACGCTGCTGAGCCAAATGTTACCTACCCTAACCCGTCAGAGACAATTGGCGCCAACTGTTTTCTCCCGGGAATTACCAGGTGTACACAAACGCTCAAAATGAGTCCGGCATGGACCGCATGGTGCCCAAAAATCGTTATGATCACCAATAATATGCTTCATCCTTTTTTTTTTATTGGGCTTCCCTCAAGTCTAGTTTTGGATTGAGCATTAGCCCAGAAACTTAAAACTTGAAACAGAGCCCATATGGTATCTAAAATTTGCCTAACTAATTTGCTGTTTATACACTTGTGCTCTTGATCAATTTGTTGGAACTAGTATGGCTGCCCGTTCATTTGCGCGGCCAGAGTTGATTGTTTTCACAATGATAATAATATAAATTTTATAAACTTATATGTAGGTATTTCATGATATTTTGTAATAAACTTTTATATGCTCCCTCCTACAGTCACATCCCTCGCTGCTCGTAATGATGCTCAGCTAGTTGTCACCTTGGCTTGTTGTCCGGCTCACTTGTTCCTCTAGTACACTTCTTCCAACTCATTATCCGTCCCGCCTACTTGTCGCCCACTCCGGCAAGGACTACTACCTTCACGCGTCACCTTGCCCCTCTCGCCTTCCTACGGGTAGGCTGGTCATCTTGTTTTTCAGATTGCCTGCTCGTTGCCCTCTCGTTCAAGGCTCTTCTCGTCCTCCTTTCTAACTAGTTTTTCCGTTCCCTCACTCTTCCTTACTCTGTCATCGTCATAGCTTGTTTTTCAGCTTGCCTACTCATCACGTCATAATTTAGCTATTTTAAACTCATAAAGGTATGGTGGGAAAATTAAAAATAAGAATTAGGGATATTTTTTGCTATCTTTTATAACCCGAATTTAGTTATTTTTGGACTTATAATGGAATGATGGGTAATTTAGAAATAAATGTGAAGTGTATTTTTGGTTATTTTTTATTATTTCGCATTTAGCTATCTTTTGACTCATAATGGCATGGTGGGTAATTTAGAAATAGGTTCGAGGGGGTATTTTTGGCTATTTTTATTATTCTAAATTTAACTATTTTATAAATATGTATAGGGGGTTTGTGACTACTTTTTTATAATGACAGTGGTGGGTAATTTTCTCTTCTTATTTTCTCGGATTAACGTGAAAATTTCTAGCATTTTAGAGCGAATGTGGTGGCTCCTTTTCATCGTCAATTATATATATAATAGATAGATACTACTAATCCACAACCAGCACAAAAGTTTTGAAAAACAGAGAGGCGATGAGGACGCTACAGCCTGTTCGTGCTCAGCGCTGGCCCCTTGCTTGAAGAGCTATGGCCTATGAGTGAGCATGCAATCTGGCCCCAGACGAACTCTTATCATCCGTCCATTCGCATCACTGCATGGCCCCTATGATTGACAATATCAGAATGCTGGACAGTTCATGGACAAACTTGCAGAAATCTTGGGTACCCTCTCTCTCTCTCTCTCCCCCTCCCTAACGGACATAAAGGCACCACACGAACAGCTTACGCAGTTGAAGAATTTTGAGAAAAATAAAGGTAACAACTCTTCTTCGCAAAGAAAAAAAAAGGTAACAACTGTTGTACTGATTCTTTTTTCCTCTCATCATCATTCGTAACGGGTTGCAGTTGAGCTAGAGCAGAGAAGATTCCTGCTGTTTTGTTGGTATGCAATGCTATGTGCCAAGAGTGGATTCGGGGTTTCTGATACCAGTGATGTATAGCAGGAATCCCCGGTTTTTGTGTGTTTGAATGATTGAATCCCATCTGATTGCTGTTGATACTAGACTGCTGTATTGGATGTATCTACCTAAATTTTCAAACTATCATGCCACCTTATACGCTCATGGCACAGGCACAGCACACAGGGCCCCGGCCGGCTGAGCTTGAAATACTTGCATCGCACTGGATGTTTTGTTCAATCGTTTGCAATGTCGATCAAAAGGTTTATAATGATAATACCATTCAATAAGTTCTAAGCTCATATGAGTTGTCTTTTACAGTTCACAAAAGTAAAACCATCTGCAAGAAGTCTTTCAGCAAATCCCTTTTGTTTTTGTCTGGTCAAACCATCTGCAAGATTACTTGTCTAGGTTCAGAGCACGCAGCCACATGAGAAAACCCACCTGATTTGCAGGCAAATTAAGTATTCATCTCCCCCCTTTTTCCAGCACCAGATCATCATGCGTGGCTTTGGTATTTAAAAACCACCGCGCTTTCCTGGGAAATCTCCCGCTCAGCATGTGGACAGATGCATCCAAAGCCCCGCACAAAGCTTGTGCTGCTCTTGTGCGCGCGAGTATGTTATCCCCAACAGCATCGAAGGCCATGTGGAAGGTAGCTTAGCCTCCCAATCTCGCGATACTAAATTCTAACCTTCCACAAAGGCTCGGTTACGTTCGATTCATGCTCTTGGCGCCTTGCACAGGGCACGACGACAGAATTTGGATGATGTTTGGGAATCAAATGGAGTTGTTTATCTCGAAGCTACTGAATGTGGGAGTTATCTATGGCGTGATGTTGGTCGTGATTCGTGGAGGAGCGAGGAGCTTCGCCTGTGCAGGTGACACCTGGAGATTCAGTTCATGTATGCGAGCGACACGGCGCCGTAGGCACATTCATGCAACCTGGGTATCTGGACAGGATGCATGTGAGATGATTTAGGATAAACCTGGGAGCTTTAGAAGGGGCTATAGATCAATAAACAGCATAGTAACATTCAAATGGAACGATCAAAAAAGAGGAATGCAATGTCGCTGTAGCGAGCTTTCCAGCAACAGATTCTTGAAAACATATGTTGTTGGCCGTCGCTGTTGGTGTCCGTGTCACTGAGTTGTAGTTGTAGTTGTAGTGATTTTCCAGCGTAGGCATCACCATCTTCTGACGACCAGCTTTTCTGAAACAAGGAAAACGAGGTGCCCTGTTCGTCAGCCGTGCGTGTTCCATTCCATCAGATTACGACCGTGCTTCTATTCGTTCGTTGAATGCATGATTATGTTGAGAGCAAAACAAAACCCAATCGCCCAACTGCTTTGCATTTCTTCCGTTGAAAAACGTTCAGCTTTATTCGATGGTTTTGTGATACTTATCCAATCGATGATGCGGGTATTCGCAAAACTGAGGACTTGCTATAGGTTGATTACTTCTTTTCTTCTTCTTTTTTTTTTCAAGATATGAGATGTGGACTGGCACTCTATACAGCTATAAGGTTACGCCAGCATCACTTCATATCAATCAATATATCAGTTTCGTGTCATGTATCATGATTCATGAGTGCCACTGTGCGAGTGGAACCTGTTCGTGTGGACTCAGGGCCCGAATACTCTGCCCTAGTCATGCATCCATCCACTGATGCATATACTATCCTTTATCAAACAAAAATTGCAATGCCAGATCACGATCCAACTAGATCGCCCGGTGGCACTGGCCCTAAACAAAGAGAACCAAGCACCACCAATAAGACCAAACCAAGAGATCGATCCCGTCTAAACAATTCGATTAGAACTTACTGTCATTACAAAGAGGAATGATGGATCGTACATATGATGGATATGGGGGGGAGGGGGACTCCCCCCTTTGAACCACCAACCGGTTTTAGTGGGCTTGACAGGGCGATGATTCGGACACAATCTTTTCTCGAGCTGCCACCACCCTATCCAGTTTATGTGTGACACCGAATTGCAGATTAGGATAGGCAAAGCTTTGGCGCGGGTTTATGCTGTCTGTCCGGCCACAGTGCTGCTCGCTTAGCAAAGTAATCTACTAGTACTTACCTAAAACCTACTAAACCTGAGCTTAGGTGCCGAATAATTTGACACGGCCGCCTTAAAAGCATAACTCGGTTGGACGGACGGACACAAAGGCATCGGTTACGGAAGAGGAGCTGGAGCTGCGAACCTGCGAGGCTGGCTGTGCTGGTTGGTGCGGCAGATGTGCTACTTGTTCTGTTGCAGCTACCTGTCGCAACTCGCCTAGTCTTACCAAACGGCCGGCCAGTGATTTTGTACACGTACTGTGGATCTATTTGAACTGTACACGTCATGTTTCAAGTTCATTGCAAGCATTTGATCTCTTGACCTCTTAAAGTTTGACCTCAGTTAAAGATTCGTGGAAATAACGATGTCATTCTTGGACACTAATCAGAGGAACAGCTTTTGACCGAGGAATGAATGTGATCGTGCAGCTGCTCGCTCTGCACCCCGCGTTACCTGACAGTACGCTGTTCCTCGCTCAGACCCGTGGCCGCATTGAACCACCCGAGCAGGCAGATTAAGTGAGACAAAGAAGCAATCACGGCGGTACGTACTAGCATCTCTCTGGTCCCGGCCGGGCTGCCACGCCACCGCCACGCTCCAGCAATGTCGCGATCGGCGCGGCGCGCGTAACGCCGCCACTGTCACCAGCTCACTCACTGCCTATCTGTGCGCCCCCCGCTAGCCTAGTAAGCATTACAGCGGATCGCCCGGCAGGTCACAAATTCGCTGCCTGCAGCGGCAAGGCGGGGGACACCGAATCGATCGCCGTATCCAGCGGCGTACGGGCGCTCGCGGCCGGAGCGCGTCCCTCTCCGCGCTCGTGCACTGCGTGCTGCTGCGCCGGCCGGTACGGCGCATGGCCGCGCCCGCTTGCCGTGTGCCCGTGCGAATGCTTGTTGTCTGCTGGATCGTTGGATTAATGATAACTCGGCCGTACTTGGCAGGAGAGCTGATTAGTTAAAACTTTTCTGTAATCATGGCCCGTTGCGCTGCAGATTTGACGTTGTAGTTTGAACTGGGGGGAGCGATGACCTGGTGGATCTCGCGCGTGCATTGACTGGTCGTGCCGGAATCGCGCACGCATGTGCCGAGGCATCATCAAACGGTCCTGCTTGTTCGTTGTCGGCTGGCGCTCTCCGGCTGGTGAGATTACAGATTAGTGCTAGTAGTACAGATATGTATAATCTGCGTGGTTATTGTTCCAAAAGATTGCGATTTGCGCCCCTGATGATCACATGAATCTCGCGGGGGTGAGCCGCGGCCGCGCACATGGCGCCGCCGCCGGACCGCAATTTCTTGGCGATCATATGCCGCGTTTGTTTCCGTTTCACTCTTCTTGTGAGAGAAAAGGCGTGCCTCTCATCATCTGCACGCAAAATTGACTGTACCTGGTAGTATGTGTTGGGGCCTTGGGGGAGAGAATGTGCCGCTCAACGGAATCGGAGACGGCGTTGGTAAAGCAAGTTCGAAAGCCATTTCTGGTTAGGTGACACTAATTTTTTTTTCACCGTAGGTGAGGATCCCGAAGCGAGCGAAAACTCGCACGGCCCTGACACTGTCAGATCGTGGCACCACCTCACTCTTCCGCGGCAGCTTTTAACTTTCCCTGCACGCGCGCGGGGGGCGTGAGCTCGTGCTCCCTCTCCAGCTCGCTCTTCCATGACAAGCCGGTCCAGCAAGTTGGTCCTACGAGTCAGGGAAACAGAAGTCAATCGCATCGGGTGGTAAAACGCCAGAGACGAGCTCATTTTTTCTCCCTGCTCCATGTGCGCTGCAATGGCTTCAGCGCAAAAGAGCCCGTTACTTTAACCGCAGGTGACTTGACTTGTGGTTGTGGGGAGAGGGAATCCGAACGGGGCCCACAAGGCAGCGGAACGAGTCCCGCACCCTCGGGTTCCGCTGGCAGCAGGCACCGTCCTTTTGGCCGTTACCGTTAGATCCTGGACGCCTCCCGAGGACGAGCCTTTCGGCTGCGCCGCCCCCACACGGCTGCACGCGAGAGCCGTCAGTCAACCTCCGTTTCCTATCCTTGTGGGGCCCGTACGGTGGCCCACCCGGAAGTGAGACAGGGCGGTGTGCTAGCGGCGCCTGGAAAGGAGAGCCCCTTGGGTTCGGGTCCGACCGCGATACGGCTCGCTGACCCACCGGCCGATTCGTTGATTCACCGTCACGTTGCTTCCAAGTACTGGATGTACCCCTCGCGTTTCTTTTTGATGAGGACAAAGTGGAGTACTCCGAGTTTTTTTTAATTAATTTATTCTAGCTTCTGCATCCAAAAGATACACTAGCCATAAAGATTACGAAGAAAAAATCGCTCCAATACACAAATTTTGATGTGTATGGCCTCGATGCGCCAATGTGTCATTAATCCAAACCATGATGTGTAAAACAAAATTTCCAAAAACCATGATGATTCTGGACATCCTATGCGTGCATACCCACATCCTCCGCCGCCTGGTCAATTGACAAAAGTTCAGCTACATGCGAAATTAGTTAAAGCCTGCTTGGCACAAGAAGATTTTCAACAGAAAAGGCCAACTTTACATGTTAGAGAAAAAAGAAAGCTAAGGGTCAACACTTTGAAGATCAACCAGCAAATTACTTAGCACACCAGTAATTTTAACGAGTACTCCGTAGTTGTACAAAAATTGGAGGGCTTGCGCCCCCTAGTCCCCTACCCCCGAGACCTCATGAAATTTTATCTCTCCTAATAGGAATTTAAAATATTTGCAGTTTTCAGTTCATTTTAAGCTGAGTTCACGTTATAGTAATACTCTTTCCTCAAATATGTTTGATTATCTCTCCAAGGTTTTATTTAGACATTATAATTTTTACCTATCAATAGTTGAATATTAGTGGTCAAAGTTGCACCATAAAAACCATAAAAATGTCAACAATATAAACATTTCAGGAAGCGTTTACGTCTTGGGATAATTTTGAGATGCTTATATTGTTGGACATTTAGAGTAACAATTAGTTTACACCTCTGAATGATGAAATAAACACCAGCTCATCTTGATTTGATATATATACACATAAAAGAGCTCCTAGCCTGCGTAATACTAGTTGGTACGTACTAGTATATATCATCATTCATAATGTTGATATTATTCTTTAGCGACGAAAATATAGCCATGCAAACTTAATTTGTTCTCTCTCTAGCTAAGACACCCCAACCAATCACAACGAAAGTAAAAAACAAATGTATAATCATAGGGAAGAAATTATTGATAATCATGCATGCAGCAGCTGTCTTGCACAGTGGTTGTGCATGCAAAACATTACTCTGGTGCAAAGTCAGTCAGGCCCGGTCGACACACGAACCGGGGATTAAACAAAGCTTCGATCGCACCCTGTTTCCAACAAAAAGCGGTGGAAAAGAATTTGAAAAGCATGAGGGTCCCCCCGGCTAATCCGAACCCCAAATTACAGAACGCTAAACGCCCATGCGCCAGGGCAGGGCCGGGGCCCACGCGTGAATCACTCCACGCTGGATGCGGGGCCTCGCGAGGGCGCCATGTGCCGGGCCGCGCCGTATCTGCAGGAAAAGCAGCGCGGGCCCGACCCAGGGCAGCAGCGCCTCGTGCCAGCGATGGACGGCGGCGATGGCGGGCACGTCGCGCCGCCCCGGCTGGTCTGGTCCCGTCGCGGAGGCAGCCGACCGTTCGGGCCGGCGGGTGGACCGTGCTGCTGCTGCCGGGTAGTTGCGGAAGTCATGGGATCGACCTCCTTGCAGGCGGCAGCCACGGATCGCAGGATGTTTTTGCTTGGCGCCGATTTGCAGTGGCGATTTTGCCCTCCATTGTTGGTCGACAGGAATGAGAATGAGGAGGAAGAACCCGCAAAGCAGCGGCGATGTTTAATTTCATTTTTCAAGGTCAGACCCCGTTTATCATGGTCTATGGTAGGTATGGCATTTTGTACACTGCAATTGACACTGCATCCGATTACAAAAAAAAAATAATGTCGGTATGAGATTCACAAATTTTGTCCGTCCTCTGGTCGTTTTGTTGAAGCTAGTTATTTTTTCGTTTTAACCAAACAAAGTAAAAAAAAAGGTAACTAGAGGGAGTATTCTTCTTATGTGTAATAGTCACATTCTGTGAAATGTAGTTGCCCGTACTCTTGATTGACATCAATGATCAATTTTTTTCGGAATACATCAATATTAATTGGACAATAGATGAGTGATGGGAGTATTTTTCACACATCGTGACTGTAGACAGGCTTGACCCAAGCATTATGCGCGTCTTTTAAAATCCAGACACACCTAGGAAACAAAAAATACCAGCACAAGTTCTTCACCAATAAGCAAACAGCTAGTAGCATATTGCAAGCTGTAATAACTGAAGAGCTCCCATCTGTTTAGAAGCAAATGCAAAAACCTGCAGCTGCCAACAGCAGCAACAGGGAAAAGAACAAAAAAACAAACACAATGAACCCCTCGCAAATACAGACAACAGAAGCAACTGGCTCCTCGTCTCCTAACGTTCAGCTTCACTTCACCGCATTAAGCCATTAACGATTAGAAAATTAATGACCCAGTCCGCCGGGATTACACAATTCACTACTAGTACTCCCAGCTCTGAAACAAAACGAAAGACAAAATAAAAACAAATCGCAAGTACTGTGCCATAAGTACCCTCCACCACGCTCCCGTTTCTCCTCTCCCTTCTTCTCCCCTTCGCCGCTTCCTCCTCTTCTTCTCGCACTACCCCCTCTTCTTCTCGCTTCCCTGTCTGCTCCACCGTGCCGGAGGCGAAAAGGCGCGGGCCTCTCGCCGACGCGCCGAACCCTGAAGCCTACCACACTTGCGCGGGGACCGCCCTGACGCATGCGCTCCGGCTTGTAGCCTCGGCCGCCGGCGATCGCCGGAATTAGGGAAGCGCCTGTGTTCCGAGCGACGGAGACGGCGGAAATACGTGAGGCTGCGTGGGGAAGATGGCGGCGGCCGGAAAGGGGTGGGCGGAGCGCGCGAGCCGCGCGGTGAAGACCGTCTGGTTCGTGGTGGCCTTGCTGGCGTCGCTGCTCGTGGCGTCGGCGCCGGCGCTGGTGGCCGCGGGGGACGTGGCCGTGGCGCTCTGGCTCGAGGTGCGGCTCGGCTGCCTCCGCTGCCACGGCCTGCGGGACCACCTCCAGCGCTACGGCTTCCGGAGCTCGCTCGCCGACATACCGCTCGTCTCCATCGTCCGATCCCTCGTCATCACTTGTAAGCCTCGCTGCCTGCTAGCTCCTCACTGATGCTTCGGAACGGGCAAGTTGCGAGAGTCCAGAGGAACTTGTTCATATGAGCTGGATTTCACTTCGTTTTTCTTTAGATTTTCCGCTTGGATGATGCAGAGTCCGTTGCCTTTTTTATCGCTTAGCTTAAGATCTTTTTGCATTACTGTAGGAGGGATTTGTGCTCTGAAAATTACAGTCGTGCTACGTCTGTGCTTGTCTTGTTTCATTTGCACGAAAGGACGGAGCTTTCGGTGAAATCTGCAGTTATTAATAAAGGAGTATAGCTGTTGCTTGCTTGCTTGCTTTTCTTTGGATGTAGTTAAGCTAAGTCATTTGCGTACTGCGAATTTAGGGTGTACATCAACATTTGAAGTCTTCTCTATAAACATCTGCATTAGGATTTGAGCGAAACCACCTGCTTTTGCTAACCTTTTGTACTGTTGCTTCTGCAGGTGTATACCTTATGTCTGATACTTCTGGTCTCTCTCATGGCCCTTACCTTGGAACAACGACTTTCTGTTCCTTGGCCTCTCTGCTGATCCTGATAATTAAGGCCTCTGTTTACAGTCCGGTACAGGACATTGGTCCTGAGCTCTCGCCGTCATTGGCGCATCACAAGCTCAATGTCAAGAAGCTATGGGGAATGCCAGTGCTTTTCCTATCTTCCTTGGTCTTTGCTCTTGGCCATGTTATTGTTGCTTACAGAACAAGCTGCCAGGCTCGACGGAAGCTTCTCATTCACCGTATTGACCCTGAATCGGTATGGCTGTCATGGACTTGTTCTTCTCAATCTCACTTCAGTATTGCAAAAGAACTAATCTTGGATACTTGATTTTCTGTGTGCACCTTCATGCTTGTTTGGTGTGTCCTTTATCGAGATTTATGAACTTATCGGTTTTCTGTTCTATTCAGATTTTGGCATACAAGAATGCCTTCTCTGGATCCTTCAAGGCCCCAAGGTCTCCTACACCATACAGTGCAAAACTCTTTTCAAGGAGTGAAAGTGAGACAAAGAGAAAAACAATTGTACATGATGATCACGATATGCCAATCAGTTTTCTCACAGACAATGATAGCATGTTCATTGGATGCCAGGGGATCACTGTTCACTATAAAACATCGGATCCATCCACCTGCTTATCTTCAGCCCCTGATTCCTTCACGGAAAGAGATACTCATCATGATGTCGCTTCATCAAGCCTTTCTCCTAGAAGACAGAGGCATGAGAGCCCACCTTCTGCTTCCTCTAATACCCGCCGCCTTCTCAATAGGAGCTTTAGCCATCAATATCATCAAACTTCGCTATATGCTCCATTATTGGTAGAACCAGTGACATCGCCAACTTTGTCAGATGAGGTCCCTCTTATGAGTCTTGATGATGGCGGTGGTGATGAATGTTTGAATTCTATGGGCTTTGATCTTGAGGCGGGAGAGCAGGGTAAATTTGCTATTGTTTTGGTGCATGGATTTGGAGGGGGTGTTTTCTCGTGGAGACATGTTTCTAATTTGCTAGCTCGACAAGTTGGCTGCACTGTGCTAGCCTTTGATCGTCCAGGATGGGGGTTAACATCTCGACCTCGCAGAAAGGACTGGGAAGACAAGAAGTTACCAAATCCATACGAGCTGCAGTCCCAGGTGATCCTTCTCTTCTACTCAAACATTAAGCTTTCCACTTTCCATTTTCCTCCAGAGAGAAACCTTAGTGCAACTCTGGTAACTGCCTACTGCATTTGCTCCTGATGTTTGATTTTACCATAAAATTAAATGCCATGGCTTGCCATGTGGAATTTTGTCTTTCCTGTATGTATTTGTCTTTCGAAATATTTCCATTTACATAACTACCACCCGAATGTTTATTTATCAGTTCAACCCTCATAGTGATATATATTTTGTCTTAAAAATGTTCTGTGATTTATATATTTGTCATGAAATGTTATATGCTAGTAACGGCCTCTAGGGATACGCTTATTTATTAGAATGATTACAAAATAGATTTAGTCATGAGGGTTGAAATAAATTCCTTCACTATGCATTATCTTTGCCCCGTATGCACTTAAAACATTGAGATCATGTTTAACAAATAATATTTTTCTTGTGATTATCTGCAGGTTGATCTTCTTATATCATTTTGCTTAGAAATGGGCTTGCGCTCTGTGGTTTTAGTTGGTCATGATGATGGGGGCTTGCTTGCCTTGAAAACCGCAGAGAAGCTACGCACTAATGGCGATCATAAAAAGGTAGATATTATCTTTGTTCCTGTGTCTTTTTGGTTTTTATGGGAGCTTGTTCTCTTTGAATAGGTGTAAGGTTATCATGAGAAGGGGAGTTGTTCTTAATGTTACTTGTTTGCTCTGTAGCTTGAAGTGAAGGGAGTTGTCCTTATAGGTGTAAGCTTATCAAGAGAAGTCATTCCGGCATTTGCCCGCATTCTCCTACATACGCCTCTGAGGAAAAAGCACATGGTCCGTCCACTTTTACGTACTGAAATCACTCAGGTGATCAACCGACGAGCATGGTACGATGCCACAAAATTGACAACAGAGGTTCTGAACATGTATAAGGTAAGCACATCTTGTGAATTTTACATTTCCCTAGTGGATTGTCAAATGACTCAAATCATTGATGATCAAGCTAGTTCTGGAAAGTTTTTGTACAGATCTGGTACACAAAATCTTGTGTTTATTATCCCAACGTAATTTAGTCCCGTGCAAGAAAAATTGTGTCTGCTTAGGTCTTATACTACAATTTAAGTGTCTACTGTGCTCATGTTTTCTTCAAGCAGGTCTCTTGACTTACATGAATTTCCTTTTGCATTTAGGCTCCACTGTTTGTTGAGGGCTGGGATGAAGCACTTCATGAAGTAGGTCGGCTTTCTTTTTCGACAGTCCTATCATCTAAAAGAGCAGCAGATTTACTACGATCAGTAGAAGACCTCCCCGTTCTGGTTGTAGCAGGCTCTGAGGATGCTCTTGTTTCTGTGAAGTCAGCACAAGCTATGGCTTTAAAACTTGTAAATTCTGTAAGTAGTCTGCCCCATATCATGTCCCATTTGTTAAATGATGAGATTTGCTTAAAGTTTTAGTTTACCTTGCTAATATTCTTAACAATCCGTTATTTTCTGCTTGTTGCACAGAGGATAGTAACTATATCAGGATGTGGACATCTTCCACATGAGGAGTGTCCCAAGGCGTTACTCTCGGCTCTTTCTCCTTTCATCTCTAGATTGGTACCCTCAGATGATTCATTGCAAAGACTCTAGCATATACCTATGAACCTTTCTTTGAATTTTTTCCCCCAGCTTTTCTGCCCTCCACTCTGAGTAGGTTCCTCTAGCTGGTGTGAGCCAATTTAGTTCAAAGTAGTGGAGCCTGACCCAAAATCTCAAGGGTTCCTAGAGCTCCCCTGATTTTTTTTGGTTATGTGTAATGGTGTCTCTGAATGATTTCAATTGAGCAAGTTGAATCTGTACAGCACATGCTTGCTGTGTCCTGATCCTCATCTACTCCTATCATCTAAGGTTACTTAATCTATCGAAATATAAATCTGCACAGCACATGTTATATCGGGCTTGTGGTTTCTGTCATGTGCCATTAGTCATGGTCCCTTATACCATTCAAAGCATGAGCATGGCCACGGGTCATGGACTGTGAGATGTATAGCTGTAAAGAAATCTAAAGAACTTGTTCCAGGCGCCGCCTCACATGGCCTGTTCTGGTGATCGGTAGCTGGCTGTTTGTAAATGAAACTTCACAGGCGCTTTCTGCTGGGACGTTGCTGATTGGTAGTTGGCAGTCGTGTGGTAGTGTAAGCCGGGGTTTTGTAATTAGCAGTGAACAGGATATCGCGAATGGTAACTGTGAAGCAGGCTCAGCTTTGGAAATCCGTTACAAGGTAATGTTTCTTGTTTCAGCTAATCTGAAATTGCAGCTTCCATGTGGTGTAGAAGATCTAAACAAGTTGCTCACAAAAAAAAAAAAATCTGAAAGGAAAACATGTGATTTTGGCATAATAGCCTTAGCTTTCTCTGTAGGCAAACCTGACTTCGGCGGGCCTTTTGGCTTCAACAGTCTAAGTATATAACAAAATTCAACACTGTATGTATGCTTCGTCAGCTCTGTTGGTTCAAAGACTGGTTGGCTATCATGTAAGATGGAACCCAGAAAACAAAAAAACGAAAAAAAAAACCGAAGCTACCCTGGTATATTTTTTTGGACCCATTGTCTCAAACGAAAACAAACGAAATTAATTACAGAACTCTACAGAACCAGCTATTCAATTTCCAAGCTGGATTCACTCTATACATCAAAATGATCACGATTATACATTTACATGGTGGGGTCACATATGCATCGCATCATTGCTTACCAACTTTTGTTGTGATCTCCAATCTTCTTTGCCAATCATCTGCTTGTCTCTCACAGACAATTCTTCTTCTTTTTTTTAGAAAAAATATACACAAGCAATTCTTCACCTTCATCGAAATTGGAGAAAGGTAAAGGTATAGTTCTCTCACTTATTGTTAAAGCTTGCTCTGTTCAACATCTGGCACCCACTCATCACTGACGAGAACAAGATGATCACCATCTCTGATAAGTTCCAACTCATCAACCTCAGCACCTTCAATTGTCAAGACCTTGGTAGGCCTGAAGTCGAACTTCTTTGCGCCTAGATCAAGAAGCTCCTTCATTGACCGTGGTAGGATGGCGAGCTTCCCAGCAGTGTTCTCCTTCTCTGGACAGCTGATTGTCACCCTGATGAGTGAGTTGTTATTGCAATTCGGTGGACCTGTTGCTGCAGGACCTCTCGAGAGTAGAGGGCCAGTGTCCCGGCTTGCATTAGATGAAGAAATAACACCGAAAAGGGAGTTCTGGAAACTGACCCTCCTTTTGAGGAGATTCTTCGGTAGGACTTTGTTTGGTACTCCGATATCCTCGTGCTCTATATTTTGCATTGAAGGCTCACTGTTGAACCTCCCTATTAACAAAGGTGCCACCCTATTATTTGGGGCGTGCTGCTTTGGGGCTTTCGGACGTGATTTAAATAGGAGTTGTATCTCGTCATGGCCTTGTTGCTCAGCTAGAGTTCTTGGCGTCCAGCCATTATTGTCCTGCTTGTCAATGTCAGCTCCCTGTTCCAGCAAGAACTCAACCATCTGAACGTTTCCATCACAGACAGCTCGGTGCAGTGGGGTGGTTCCATCTTTCAGTGATCTGGTTACATCGCCACCGTAACGGATAATGTCCTTAAGGAGATCACTGTTATTTTCTTCAATAGCGATACAAGCATATAAGGCAGTGTCCCCTGATGATAGATCTGCACCATTCTCGATTAACAACTGCACAACTGTGTCATGCTTTTCACACATAGCCTCCCATAGAGGAACCTTTCCTTCAGAGTCTGTAAAAGGAAAATACAGGCATATCAGTCAGAGATATTGTCAAATCCAGATGAACTTCCTCAAGTTGTCTGATGGCGACAAATTTAAAGAGTTTTTCAAGTGACAGATCGATTCTTTTTATGGGGGGTCAAATACGAGTCACGGATGTAGTTCTATGCATACCCGTGGCATTAGGATCAGCACCATATTCCAACAGAAGCCTGACACATTGATCATTTCCTTTGGAAGCTGCTATATGCTGTAAATTATGCACACCAAAAAAAAAAAAAAACCGCTGTTAACTTTCATGTTTAAACAAAACCTGTGGACTAAAATCGCTAAACAATCCATGCATGCATTGATGAATATACTCACCAGTGCCGTATGCCCATTGTTATCTGATTCGTTTGGATCCAAACCACGCTTAAGAAGCTGATGCAACAAAAAGTCATCTCCTCTATTCACAGCAAAACAGAGGGTTATTGGCAAGTCCAGACGACCCCTTGCTAGCATGCTCTCGATCTCCTTCAGAACACCTACCATTACACTGTTGTCCTTCTGCTCTTTTAGTAACTGCAACCAGAAAATAAGAGCAAGAATCTCAGTAGAGTTAAAATAACACGGTACCATGGTTCTTTTCTGATCAAACAATTTCAAAATAAAATTCTCTGAACATTAAAAGGAAAATCATTTACTACAGTTGACATTAATGAACAATCTAAGATTTGTCCAGAGATAACATGATAATACAGCTTTCAGTAGGACACATCGTTAAGCAAGATGATAGTGGTTAGAACAGGTTTGATCTAGGGATTTCTCCGAGATTAAAACTCCAAACAAAACTAATTAGAATGTACAAAATATTTATAAAAAGTATTGTCGATATTATACCTGAATAAGGTTGTTCATTATTATAGTTCCATCCCCCACATTGGATTGAACGATGCTGAGAAAGGCAGTACGATTCATACGCAGAAGCTGGCATAAGGATTTTGTTCGAACTGTGAATAGTTGAGGCCTATAACAAAGAACCCCAATTTCTCCAACAACATCTCCTGATTTAGCCACTCCAGCCACCTGGAAGTACCGGCACATTGTTTTAAAGACAATTTGACGCACTAGTTAACTACATTAGAATCAAAGAGAATGAGACTCACCTGTTCTGCACCATTTTGCAGCTCTATTAACTCCTGAAACGATGATAAGCATTTCAGAATGACCATGCACAGAACACTATTTTAGTGCAAAACAATCAGTACTACTAACTATATCAACTTGGAAATAAGAAAAGATATCTGAAAACAGTTATCTTACCGCGCTACCAGAAACTAAGATGTAGAAGTCAGTGGGTGCTTCATTCTGCAGGATGACATCTTCCCTTGGTGGAAAATATTCAGCTTTCATCTCAGAAACCTTTCCATGGAGTCATACAAAATAACATAAGCATATGTTCAAACAACACCTAACAATTAAAATTGAAGGAGTTTAGATAGTCTTACCAGTTGGAATATCAGGTCATTCGACACCCCTTCAAACAGGTAAACCTTTTGAACCAGATTAAAAAATAGATACTGAGAAATGCTCGATCTAATAGCCTTAGGCAGTGCATCAAGGGTTTCTTGCTGTTGAAGGCCTTCAGAATCTGTCCTGAACTTCAAACTAAGATGTGAGATCATCTGATCTTGCAACCGATGTGGTAGCTGATTCCTAAGTGCAAAGCTGGTTGCTGCTTGAATTGTATCTCTCTTTAGTCCAAAGAATAAGAGAAAAGAAAGGGCATTAGATTGAACTTTAGAAAACGATAAGTTGAAATAAACCAATTTTCAAACATAAAGCAACTCACATATTTTCGAGTACGGCTGGTGCCATGGACAACTAGATTGGTCATGTTTCCAATCAAATAGGCAGTCAATCCAAGGTTAAATAGCATGTAGAAAATGTTGAAAATCATTTCCCTTGTGTTTTCCGCATGCAAATCACCATAACCAACAGTGGTAAGAGTGGTGATTGACCAATACATGGATGTTACGTAGCGAATCCACAAGCTTCTTTCATGAAAATCTGGAATCGAATTGCCGATCCATGTACGCGTTGGGTCAGGATACCTATCAGCGAGAAGATAGTAGAAGCATGCCGAACAGTGGACAGCAAAGAGTGTGACCTACAAGACAAAGGTAAGCAAAGGATGTCATTCCTCATGAATATTAAGGTCTACGGGCGACTTCTAAAGTGTCATGATTACTTACACAGATGAGTTTTGCACACCGAACCCAGAAGTAATTGAAGTGTCTATCCTTTTCCAATCTAGCGAGTGAATAAATAGAGATATAAAAACATCGGTTAGTGTCTCTAAAAAGATGAAAGCATGGCACAATAGTTCACGTTGATAACTACTATAGTATCTAACCATTTCATTGAAGTAAAGAAATAAAATAGACTTCAAAACACACTCACAATTGTTAACATACCTAGCAAAGAGTGAGCTGACCCTTCGAAGACGCCATAGACGCAGCATGTTAAAGAACCCATAAGACCTGAGGTTTGAAGGTAGTATCCGTCGAGCAAATTCTGTTGGGATGGTAGAGGCCACGTCAAGAACAAACCAACTAGTAGTATAACGCCAAGCTATCCTCTTTGGGTCATCTTCAAGTAAATATGTCATTCTATCCAGGTAAGCTACGAAGAAGGTCAGGATGATGTCAACAGCGAAGAACGCATTCACGACATTGTCTATTGTAGCAAGGGCGCCCTCTGGTTTCCGAACGAAGCCAAATTCAAATGGGGAAACCCATGCAGAGTAGACGACAAGAATTATGAGAAAAGTCTCCCAAATTCTGCAAAGAGTTAACAAATATATGTCAGGATTACTTTTTTTTAAGAGTTGTCAGGATTACTTATGTTGTAACTAAACTGTTCTATTTCCATGTAATACTAGTAAAATGTTCCTGTTTACAATGGTAGAGCTATATTATAGAATCTCAATGCACATATTACTGCATAATTGAGGCAGGTCCTAAAATTGCTGGCAATTAGAATTAGTGCTACTTTGACGCGCATGACCACCGTTTGCAAAATGTCAATCCGAAGAGCTGATTACTTGTGTAACAGACCAACATTTCGCACATTAGCAAATAAATAGAGTAAAACAAAGCCAGGTGTCCCTCACTGTCCTATTTCCGTATAACAATAGCGAGTATACACAAAGGGGGAAAAAGGAAATGGAGCACGGTAACTGACGCCGATGTACAACAAAAGCTAACGTGGAGAAACACAGACATGCCGCCCGACGTAACTAAACTGCTCACCAATTTCAAACAAATCGAGTCGCAAATTCCGTGAATGAGCTGGTTAGAAAAGGCAGAGTTGCATAAAAGGAGCGCCCCAAAACGTGAGTGCAAGAAAGAAGAGCCGTCACTGTCCAAATCACGCTTTCCTTGTCTGTCTTCAACTAAAGGGAAGAATTAAAGCGGACACGTACGACCTCGGCAGCCCAAAGTAAACAAATTGAAGAAAGATAACGAGTACTATAAAAGGAAAAACGCAAGAACAAATCAATTATTGGACTACAGGGGAAATACAAATCAATTATTGAGTCTTTAAGTCAAACCATGAAAATACTAAAAAAAAACTTGAAACCTTTTTTACTCTCTGCTCGCGAAAAAATAGATGAATATTATAATAAAGAAGAAGAAAAAAGAACGAACATATTGGACTGAATTCACAGCCCCCTTTCTAGGCTTCAACTGTCATCACGAATTCATCCCCCAAAAAAAATCCTGACATCATGAATTCAACTGAAATCAAACAACTAACGAACCCGACGTTTTCTAAAAGCGGAACAGAAAAAAACATGCGCCACCACCAAAATTAGAGCAGCCATCGCCAGCCATGGACGAGCCGAAAAGCAAACAATGCGCAAGCAACGGAATTCGCTTCAAGCCAAAGCAGAGATAAATATATAGAAACGGCATGACAGGGCAGACGGCGAAACAGGGCGCAATTGGCTGTATTAACTACGATACGGACGACGGGCAGGGCGGGCGGATGGACCTGTATCGGCGGTCGTAGGGGGAGACGATGAAGGGGCGGAGCTTGATGCGGCGGTTGCTGCGCGCGCCGAGCGACGGCAGGATGCCGCTGGAGATGCTGTAGTGGCTGCCGTCCCGCGACAGCTCCCGCTCGAGCGCGGAGCCGCCGCCGCCCCACGGCCCACACCGCGCCATCCGGGAGGAGCCCCACCCCGCCATTGGCCGCTCGCCGCCGCCGCCGCCGCGCGGCGCGGTAAACCCTCCCGGGTTTTACGGCCCTCGCCCCTAAATCGGGCAGCAGTGTGGATTGATCGCGGATCGGGCGCTCGCGTTGCCTAAATCCTCTCTCTATTTTTGGTGCGGTGGTGGCACGCGGGCGGCGAGGGCCGGAGCCGCGGAGAGATGAGGGGGAGGAGGAGGATGAGGAGAGTTGGAGGAGAGCGCGGGGCGGTGTGCGAGCACCTGCGCGCGCGCGCGGTCGTTTTTATGGGCCGGTTTGGGAGGGAGGGGGTCGGCACGCCACGCAACGGCAAAAGATGACGCTGCTCCTGTGTCTGCTCGCGCCACCGCGGCCGTCAGGGAGCATGCTAAACGCGGCTGCCTTTTGTCCTCGGGACGGGAGGGTCGCGGCGTTTCGGGCGCCGCGGCACGCTGCCGCTACGGTTTCGCGATGACACGTAGAGGCAGAGGGGAAGCCGGCACCGCGGCAGGACACCAGGAGGACAGGACAGGTTATCGACGGATCAGGGCGGCGGCCGTTTCCTTTAATCCCGAATCCTACTGTCTCCATCGTGTTTACCTCAGAGTCAGACTTGTTTCGAACGTGGGTATTTTCACCTTCGTGGTTTTGTGTTGTGTCGTGTGTCGTGCATACATATATCTGCAAAAATAATAGTGAACTTAGAATTTACTTTGATCTTCTTAATTACCGAGTTTTACCAATAGCTGAAAAGATTTAGCTTGTTTGTATGAAATTATTTTAAACAGGGAGACTAAAAATACTCGCTAGAAGCAAGAATCATGTAACTTGCATGAAACAAGTTGAATGGGTTTTTTTATTCCATTTTAAGATACTTCGAGAAATATCTGACATTGTCCATTTCATTCTATAGGTCCACACATCACACAAGCCTATCTCTCTCCCTCTCCCCGTGCGCCACCCGGGAGCACTTCTTGCAAAGTGTGATCCAAAGTACCGTGTCTTGTCGCCCTACATCTTCGCTGGGGTCCATCTAGAGTGTGAGTCATAAAGCCAAATATCTATGTATCTATATATCTTTCCTTTGATATGTTAATACCATTGTGTCGGCTTCTATGTGAGGTTCCCATGTAAAGTCGTGATGAAGAAAACGTGCACAACTCGTCTTCTTCAAGAACAACTTGTACAACATCACTGCTCTAAGCGACTTGTTCGAAATACAGAAGAATGCCATGAATTCCGTTCATTGGGAATCTCTTCTCATTATGCTTGAGAGGGATGGTTTCATTTGATGACACAATATACGGTTTAATTTTCAAATCTGTCAAAAGTCCAGATTAAGAATCGCAATGATTTTTAACAAATGCTCAAGAAAAATAGTAAATAAAAATAAGAGACAAATGTATCAATTTTCACTTTAGTGAAGCTTTAAATAGTATGGTTTAATTTGATTGATACATTGTATGATAAAACATGCAAGAAGATTATCATGTTAATTTGTAAAAATGCATTTTCAATAAGAAATCAATGCTATCTGCGTAAATGAGTGTCTAGTTTGAATAGTAGTTTACTTATAATTATTTAAGTACAAAGGGAGTATGTTAGAGATTTAGTGAGGCAAAGGTGCGGCGGGTGCGACCTATCTTTGGGTTGGATTCCTTTGGCCTGGGGATATCGGCCGGATCGAGTTAGACTCAAGTCTCATACCTACGTTCTAAAATATCGGATAGATCATAGATGCATGTTGATTGATTCGTGATCTACATATATAGGAGTGTATCAGTTAAATTCAAAAGTGCTTTGCGCACTAACTAATGATTAAGTACGGGTAGCATGCATGTCCCTCCTACCCGCCCAAAAAGAAAAAAAAAACATGCATGGCCCTCCTCACATGAACTACATATCAATGTAAACTCACCAACGAACAGCAACCCTCGGCCCCCGTCCCCTCTCATAACAAAGTGCCCACTAAATCGTGAACTTGCTCAACTGAAGCAACCCACAGCTAGTGCGTTCTAATTTATCCGTGCGTGAACATAGCAAAGGTAGTGTGCGTGCGATCTGCGAACGCAAGTGGCAGTTACGCAGCATGCATTTGCCTGTCCCAGTGGAAGCTTCATGAACACTGTCTTTGACCGCAAGCGCCCGGGCACAGAGGTTGACTTTGCAGAACATGCATGATGCATGAGCAGCATGATACACGAGTCGATCGGGCTGTCGGGGTCGCACCTCGTACCCACCAGGCCTCCAGTGCATCCATCCAGCTCTCGATTTCCCTTTTGAAGTTTCCAGGTGGACGTGGTTTTGAAGTTTCCAGGTGGACATGGCACTGATCCATCAAGCCCCGTACGCAATAATTTTGCAGTGCTGATAAAGATCGACGCCTTTCAACGAGCTGCCAGCAAACTCAAAGAAACTAAACTGAAATAATTGAAGTGCGAAAAACATACTCAGTACTAGCCGATTGGCTGTCTGATGAAATCACAACGCCGGGTGAGCTACGATGAATTGGCAACGACCTATGCAACAAAAGTGTATGGGCATTAACTGATGCAACCGGCAGACGCTCTGAAGACTCACGAGCAAAACTTTGGACGGTCGCATCGCCACATGACTTGTTTGCTAGAGCAATGCCACTTTCCACTCAGATTATAGATTCAGTGGGTAGGTGGAGTGGTTCGTCGTCCACCTAGTCTTCCGTTGGCTAATGGTCTACTCTTGTCTTCCGTTGCAACTTTTGAGTTGTGACCGGCGGCCAGGCGAAGGCCAACATATCTGCGAGATTAGACGTGCAAGGAGATCTGCTTGGTGAAGTGGTTGTTTCTGCCTTTTCCAGAGGTATCCGGTTCAGATGCTCTTGTTTTAGCTTTTGCGTGTTCTAGAATAATAACATACTCCCTCATTCTTAAATATATGAAATTTAGTATAACAAAATATAGTTCAGTTAAAACTAAATTAACTCTCCTGAACTTCATATATTTAAAATAGAGGTAGTATAATCATCTTCTACTATTGTGTGTTCTAGCTCTATTGGATCCTACACTATTTTAGTGACACGCTATATTTGAACCCTAAACCCTAACTATTATCCATTGCATCTGCGTTTTCTACCTTGGTGCTGTCCCATGGCAAGAAAATAGAATATCAGCATCATGCATTCACTCATATATATTCGACTGAAAAAAAATGTAAGAAGAAAGGAATGGCATATACGACGTTCTAGGAAAATAAGTTTGTTTAGATGGACACATGAACGATGAAAACATCCAAAATTATTTTTTTGGCGAGGTAAAACATCCAAAATTATAACAAGGTTTCAACCCCTTTTATTTTATAGAATCCATAATATGCAGCTCCTCCAGTCTAATGAACAAGCTTTGATGTGTTCAGACGATGTTAACCACGACAAAGCAGAAAACATGCCATTTTTTGGGTCTGAAACGTGAACGATATTAGATTGGAGGGAGTATTTTTTAGTAATATTTGTTCTATTCCCCACAAAAATCAATATTTCTTACACAGTATCTGTAAAGAACCTTGGTTCAATAATGACTGTAGCCTACGCACCATCTCCAGTCTCCTCTCTGTACGTAACAGTTTGTATAGTTTCCCGTCCCTCTCTTTCCCTCTGTAATTATCATGACTTTTTGGCTTCCCTGGCTGTGCGATCGCCCTCTTTGGCCTGCAAGGTTGCAGTCACGCACCCATCAGAACTTCGCAAGTAGTCTCAATAAAGACCTTGTCTCGATTCCCTTTTCCCTCTCTCAACGACCTTATAGTGATCTGCCACTGCTGCATTGCGCTTTCCGTGCACTGAACTCGTATCTGAATCTGTGTGCAATTGGCTAGATTTTTGCGTCTCTTTTGCAGTCACTGATCAGTCGTTGTTTCACTGTGCCGTTTCTTAGAAAGAAAGTTCATCCACGGTCGTACGGGCCACAGTGAAATCAACCTCCATTGACGGTTACAGACCTTTCGTCGTCATGGGAAGTTGGCCATTGTCGTTACCATGACCCCCGGGTACCCTCATGACCAGCAGGGCCGAGTAGCCTGACAAGGGTAGTCGGTCCGGCCCAGAAGAAACCGAGTAGCCCATAACTCTAAAAGGAAGGTGCGGCTAGTCGGCAGGATAGATCAGGACTCTTGTCTTATACTCCAAGTAATTCCGAGTTGTAACCAACTAGGATACTTTCCATGTAACCCTGATCCCCCGGATATATAAGGCGGGCAGGGGCTCCATCTAAAGACAATCAATCCAATACCACGACATACAGGACGTAGGGTTATTATCCTCCGGGAGGCCCGAACCTGTCTAAACCTTGTGTCTCGTGTTCACCATCGTATTCTTGTTTCCTTCGCTACCCATTATAATCTATCGAGGCCCTAAAACCTCGACAGTGGCGCGCCAGGTAGGGGGAGCGTCGGGATCCTGTTCGTCGAGTACGATGGATCGCTTCATCAACAACTTCGCTCCAGGCACTCGGATCCGCTTCGGGAGCCTGGAGTTCGTCGCTGACATCGCCAGCAATCTCGCCCTCGCCGACTCGCCGAGTCATGCGGTTGAGATTGAGCCGGACTCTGCTCTCGCCGAGTTGGAGCTCGGCTTCTCCAGACTCCGGGTCAGATCCTACTCGGACTACTCACTAGCCGAGATCCGATCTGCCCTGGACAACGTTCGTCTTTACCCCGTCCACCCGAGTTATACAACTCGGCCTCCTGGTATGTTCCCTTATGGTTTCAACAACGCATCTGCTATCTGCCAACGGGACATGCAGGATCTGCTAGCGGCTCCAGGCGATGAGTCCTTCAATCTGGTGGCTTGTCTCCAAGACAGCCAGTCAGATCTCGACTCCCTGCACCACATCCTGGAGCAAGAAGCTGGTTACTGCTCTGGCGGCTCATCATCGCCGGAGCGGTACGAGTGTTTTGCCCTCCTCCAGGAGCAGAACGACGGAGAGCTGCCTCCACCACCACCACTTCCGGCTCATCTTCCGCCTCCGCCACCGCCTCTTCCAGGGGCAGACGCCGTCGCTCCTACGCCAACAACAGCGGCGGCGATCGCCGACGCGGCGGCGGTCACTACACCAGTCGGCGCCGGCTTCGCCGAGTCGTCAGCGGCTGGTGCACGCCGGACCCTTCAAGAGCAGCGCAACCGCGCTGGCCACCTCTCCACCATCCCGGAGGGAGAAGACGTACCTCAAGACGCCCATGACGCCAGCCGGCCTCACCGACGGAGACAACCGACTCAACGCAGTCTTTTTGTCGACGTCAACGGCCTCCAAGCGTTCAGGACTCCTGAACAGAACATGGTGGCCAATCGCACCATCCTCGATGAAGTCGAGGTTGCGATGCGTGACCCCCGAGTCACCACAGATGCCCTTGCGGCCCTCATCCAGCGAGCCAAAGGATATGCCGAGGCAGCAGCTCTGCAGAAGAGTTACTCCTCTGCCCGAACGGCCAGCTCATCTTCGTCCAACAGACGCGGCCGTCGCCCTCATGCCCCCTCTCGGGATCGCGACCATCCCCGGCAGCCGACTCCGGCCATCGCCGACCGCCCGACTGGTCAGCGCTCCCCTGACAGGCAGGTAGACCCGGCCAACCGTCCCACGGACGTCAACAGACAGGCTAACCCATGGCCTGACTACGACGCACGGCGCCACATCGAGTCTCTGGGCCGTGAGAGACGGGAAGACCAGGAACGTGCCCGACGGGATGACTGGGATCGCTTCGGTGTGGGATCCCCACATCGGCGCAACTCGCCCAGGCGCTCACGCTCTCCCCGAAGACCCTCGAGATCTCCACCACGACGCGGCTCGCCTGAACGCCACCGTTCTCCGCGCCGTCCGTCAAGGTCTCCTCCGAGACGTACTCCTCCACGGCGGACTCCTCCAGGCGGGTCACCACCGCCGTCACCGCCCCGAGCAAACCAGAACCATGAAGACGACCGCGATCGCCGCCGTGATGGCGACAGGCGTCGCGATGATGACAGGCGTCGCAACGACGACAGGCGTCATGAAGACGACAGACGTCAACATGACGACAGGCGCCGTGACGAAGAACGGCGTCACCACGACGACTACCGGCGTGACCGTGACAACGACCGTCGCCGCACTCCTCCTCGCCGCGACAACGATCGTCACCACGACCGCCACTTCGATCGGCCCGAACACCCCGGTGTTCCCCCGAGAGATCACAACTTCGACGGAGATCCATCTTCAATAGATGGCCTTCGCTCGTTCACTCGACGTCTCCGCAACTCGGCACGCTTCCCCGAGTCAATGCGCTTGACAAACATCGAGAAATACGACGGCAAGACTGACCCAGCTGAGTGGCTAGAGTCCTACGCGCTCGCCGTCAAAATCACTGGTGGCGACAGAGCTGTCATGGCCTGTTACCTCCCCCTCATGCTGTCATCTCCACTTCGGCGCTGGTTAACCAACCTTCCTGCCGAGTCAATCGACTCCTGGGATCAACTCACCCGCACAGTCATTGACACTTATCGGCCAACTGCCGACCGACCTGCAAAGAGCAGAGACCTCAAACAGGTCAGACAACGGGACAACGAGTCCCTCCGGGATTTCATTCAACGCTTCTCTCGGAAGAAGAATGAGATTCCAAGCGTGTCGGACTCCGAAGTGATCGCAGCTTTCATCGAAGGATGCACCGACCGTAACCTCGTCCACCGACTCGGCCAGGAGTACCCGGCCACTGTCCGAGAAATGCTGGCGCTCGCCGACCAGTTTGCAGCTGGCAACGAGCTTTGCGCCGAGCAGAACCGCGACGCGTACCGCCAACGGCAAGACAAGGGCAAGTCCAAGGAGAACGACAACTCGGGCTCCAAAGACAAGAAGCGCAAGGGTGACAACATGGTCGCCCTCGCCGACAAGTCCAAGTTCAGGAAACAACAGCGTGGCCCCAGGGCGCCGGCCAACTACGAGCAAATGCTCGATGAACCCTGCATCTTCCATGGCGGACCGTCAGCTACTCACAAGCTCCGCGACTGTATGCGCCTCAAAGGCCTCATGACATACACGTCCAAGAAGCAAGAAGAGCCCAAGAAGCCGGAGGACGACAAGGACCAGGACGACTACCGCGAGCCCAAAGCTGTCCTTCACATCTTCGGTGGCCCCGACGCGTACGAGTCAAAGAGGAAGCAGAAGCTGACCTTCCGAGAAGTCAACGCCGTCTCGGTCGACGCTCCTCACTACCTCCCATGGTCAGAAGTGCCCATCACTTTTGATCGCAATGACCACCCCGACTTCATCGCCAAGCCGGGTCGGTACCCACTGATCCTCTCGCCCATCATTGATGAGGTCCGACTCAGCAAGGTCTTCATCGATGGCGGTAGCGCTCTCAACATTCTCTTCGTCAAGACACTTGACAAGATGAAGATACCGAGGTCGAGCATCCAGCCGAGTAACTCTCCCTTCCATGGTGTTATTCCCGGCCGCTCTGCTCTTCCACTCGGCCAGATCTCCCTGCAAGTTACCTTCGGCGACGCCAACAACTATCGCAAGGAGTATGTCTGCTTTCAAGTCGCTGACTTCGAGTCGGCGTACCATGCCATCATCGGCCGGCCAGGATTGGCCAAGTTTATGGCTATTCCGAACTACACCTACCTAGTTCTGAAGATGCCAGCTCCTAAGGGAGTCCTCACGCTCCGGGCAGACGTCAAGCAATCCTATGCTTGCGAGACCGAGAGCCTTGAGCTTGCTCAGCTCCAAGAAGCTGCAGAAGGCAAGTCCATGCTGGAGATCGAGGAGGACGCCGCTCAAGACGATGACCTCGCTCCGCAGAAGAAGCAGTACAAGCTCCGGGTCAAGCACCTTGACCCCGAGATCGAGAAGATCACACTGGACCCGGCTGAGCCGTCCAAGACGGCCAACATCGGGACCGACCTGGACGACAAATAGGAACTCGCGCTCGTCAAGTTTCTTCGGGAAAACCGGGACATTTTCGCCTGGAAACCCTCCGACATGCCTGGTATTCCCAGGAATCTTGCCGAGCACGCTCTACGTGTCGACCCGACAGCCAAACCTATCAAGCAAAGGCTTCGTCGCTTTACCCCGGATCGTCGGGAGGCCATTAGGGCTGATGTAACAAAACTGTTAGCCGCTGGTTTCATCAAGGAGGTCTTCTACCCCGACTGGTTGGCTAACCCCGTTCTTGTTCAGAAAAAGAATAAGCAGTGGCGCATGTGCGTCGATTACACAGATCTCAATAGGTTTTGTCCGAAAGATCCTTTCGGGCTCCCTAGGATTGATCAAGTTGTAGACTCTACTGCCGGTTGTCAATTATTAAGTTTTCTTGATTGTTACTCCGGCTACCATCAGATCCGACTCAAAGAGGAGGATTGTCTCAAAACTTCTTTCATTACTCCTTTCGGCGCTTATTGTTATCTAACAATGCCTTTCGGCCTTAAGAACGCTGCAGCAACGTATCAGCGTTGCATCCAGAAGTGTTTGGAAAGCCTTCTTAAGAAGCGGAAAGTTGAGGCTTACATCGACGACGTGGTCATCAAGACCAAAAATAAGGACGACCTTATTGACGACATCCGAGCTACGTTTGATTGCTTACGCAATTTCAGCATGAAGCTCAACCCGGACAAGTGCGTGTTTGGCGTACCCTCTGGCAAACTACTCGGGTATATCCTCACCCACCGTGGAATCGAGGCTAACCCAGAAAAAGTCGAAACAATCCTGAAGATGCCAATCCCGAAGTGTCAGCGCGACGTTCAGAAGCTCTCGGGATGCATGGCAGCCCTCAGCCGCTTCATCTCACGACTCGGCGAGAAGGGCCTACCGTTTTTCAAGCTACTCAAGAAGCAAGACAAGTTCGTGTGGGACGAGGAAGCTCAAAAAGCTTTCGTTCAGCTTAAAGAGTTTCTTAGCTCACCCCCCACGTTGGTTCCTCCAGAGCCAACAGAACCTCTTCTCCTCTACATCGCAGCCACCACTCATGTGGTCAGCGCCGCCCTTGTAGTTGAGAGACAAGAGCCGGGCCAGATACAGAAAGTTCAGCGCCCAGTTTATTTCGTCAGCGAGGTGCTGACCAAATCCAAGATCGGATACGCCCATATCCAGAAGATCGTCTACGGCCTGCTCATGGCATCACGCAAGCTGATTCACTACTTCCAAGACCACCCGATCATCGTGGTGACATCTTATGGCCTCGGCGAGATTCTGCATAACCGGTGTAAGCTTCATGACCATTGGAGTTTGGAAACCCCAAAGGTATGAATGTTTTGGTGATTGGGTGACCATATTGATGTGACTAACATTTCCTTGTAGGATATTCAAATGGTCATGTCAATGAAGCGTCGTCTCACATACTCTATCTATCGACGACTTGGTGATTGGTTGCCTCGACAATTCGGATCGAGAGCTTGATGGAGTCGCGGAGAAGATGTGGATCAAGGCTAAGGACATGCTAGATCCAAGCGAGTGTTGCTTGGTTAGATGTTAGCTTGAGTCCATAGGAAAAACCGGACTATCAAGAGGGATCGAATTGGTTCTCTTAGAGCACACTAGGTTAGAGATCAAATGGATGCATTGTGAGTCTCTTGAGGGCTAGGGTGGCTGAAGAGAAGAAGAGGAACCAAGGATGAAGAAGTTGGAAGCAAGGATCAAGAGTGGATCAAGTTTTCAGCTTATCCGGAAGAGACCGGACAGTACGGTCCTAGGGACCGTACAATGCGGTCTTCATTGAAGATCCAGACAGAGAAGTGAAGTCTCGGGATGCTGAGAAAATGAAGACCGGACAATAGGACCGGACAGTACGGTCTAGGGACCGTATGGTACGGTCATCAGAGGATTTCCAGACAGAGAAGTTGGAGTTTCTGGAAGTGGAAGAAATGAAGACCGGACAATCGACCGGACGGTACGGTCCTAGGGACCGGACAGTACGGTCTTCATTGGAGATGAAGAAGAAGATGGAGATGCGCCTGGAAATAGAGACCGGACAATACGGTCTGGAAGAGACCGGACAGTACGGTCCTTTGTACGGTCTCTAGTTTCGCAGGGCACTTTTGGGCAACGGCTAGTTTTGGGTTGGTAGCCTATAAATAGTTGGTTGCCCGCCCCTTGAGGGGTCTCTTGGCCATTGTTGGAGTGCAGGAAACTCAGAGGAAGCCAAGAGCAAGAGAGAGAAGCACTTGTGAAGGATTTGGAGTGATCCTAGTGCTTGAGAGAGTAGCAATTGCATCCACTTGATCTCTAGGCTAGTGTGAGCTTGAGAGAGTCACTTCGGTTTGTTACTCTTGGTCTATGGCGAGGCCTAGACCGGTTAGGCGTTGGTGTTGAGCTGTCCAAGGAGATTGTGGAAGCTAACACAAGTTTGTACACGGTCTTGGAGCTTCCCGTGCGAAAGAAGCATCACTAGTGGAGCGCCCTTTGGCACGCATCACGTGCGGAGCCTTACCTCCGGAAGAGTACCCGGGATCGAGCCCGGCGGGACGTGCCCGCGACTTCACTCGGAGGGTGAAGTGTGCTCTAGGAGGGATCGCCATCGAGCGGAGGGACGGGGTCGAGACTCCGGCGGGAGTGACCCAACGTGGAGTAGGGGAAGGCGCCACCCTTCCGAGACCACGGGAAAAATCATGAGCATTCCTATCCTTATCTCCTTTACATACTAGCATTTACGCTTCCGCATTTACTATTATGTGCTAGTAGAATTGCATGATAGGTTGTCTCTTTACTACTTGGTAGAATTGCTTGCTAGGGTGTTGCTTGTTGCATAGACTAGATTGTGTGCGCGCATCGCTTGCTTTTGCTATCACCATATCTAGTCTTGCTAGCTTCACGCCTAAAGTACGTTTGGGAGAAATTGTTGACACACCGATTCACCCCCCCCTCTCGGTGCCCTTGATCCTTTCAAGTGGTATCAGAGCCTCGTTGCTCAAATAGGGCTTAACCGCCTTGAGTAAGGATGCCGAGAGATCATGGGCCGCCCCCGTTCGATGGGACCGACTATGCCTATTGGAAAGCTCGCATGCAAGCTTACCTCGAGGCTCTCGATCCTCTCGCATGGGAGGTGGTAAGTACCGGTGTCTCTCTAAGGACTCCCATTGGTACTCTTGATGTGAATCTCGCAAAGGCAAATGCTAAAGCTAAAAATGCCTTGTTTGAAGCTATCACTAAAGAGGTCTTTGCTCGAGTCAAGTCCGCGGGTACCGCTCATGAAGTGTGGACTCAAATTCAACAAATTCATGAGGGTTCCACGGATGTGAAAGAGGAAAGATACTATGTGCTAAAGAACAAGTATGATGATTTTGCCATGTCTTCAAATGAGCTAATCAATGACACTTACTCTCGCTTGAATGTGCTTGTAGAGGATATCAACTCTCTCGGTGTGAAGGACAAGATTGATGATGGTGACCTTGTGCGGAAGATCTTGAGGATTCTCCCAAGGGAGAAATATGGAGCACTCATCACATGCCTCTTCAACACCGACATTCAAGCCCTCACAACCCACAAGCTACTTGGGAAGATCACCGCCTTCGAGAGCTACAACCTCGACAAGAAGCTTGATGAGAAGCCCTCCAAGAATCTTGCTTTTGCATCCGAGGGGTCAAGCAAAAAGATGAAGAAGGTGGTGACTCAAGATTCAAGTGATGAAGAGCTTGAAGAAGACGTTGAAGACTTGTTGCAACTTCATCCCAATGATCTAGCACTCCTCATGAAGAGAAGCAACTTCTTCAAGAGAAGATTCATCAACAAGAAAGATGCCGAGTGCTACAATTGTGGGGAGAAGGGTCACTTTGCCAAGGAATGTCCGAAGCCAATCAAGAAGGGCAAGAAGAAGACTCAAGAGTCAAGCGATGATGAAGAAGAAGACCCTAGAAGCAAGTACAAGGCAAGGAAGAGGTTTGTCAAGAAGGAAAGCTCTAGAGGCAAAGACAAGAGAAGATCATCTCGCAAGGGACTCTATGTTGGAGAGTGGGTTTCGGATGATGATAGTGATGAAGAAGAAAGTGATGACTCATCCTCCAAAGGAAAGAAAATGGCCGGCATTGCTCTCACCAACATCTCCGAGACTTTACCTCCACCACCTACTTGCTTGATGGCCAAAGATGATGATAGTAGTGAGGATGAGGAGAGCGAGTCCGATGAAGAGTTTGGTGAGGAGGATAAGCCCACATATGAGGAACTCTTGGATAGCATTCTCCTAACCGGCAAGATGATCATGAAGAAGGACAAGACCATTGCTCGGTTAGAGAAGGAACACGAAGTGGCCGCTTTCCGAGTTCGTCAACTAGAGGGTGAACTTAGGGACTTATCCATCTCTCACAAGGCTCTTGATGAAGACTATGACAAGCTTGAGGAAGACCACATGAAGCTCAAGGAGAAGTCCAAGTTACTAGAGGATGAGATCAAGCACCTTTCCACTTCGCTCATGACCTTGGATGAAAGCTATGACAAGCTCAAGGTTGAACACATGAGGCTCAACGGCAAGTTCAAGGTTCTTGAGGAAGAACATCAATCTCTCCTCGAAAAGTGTAACACTTCTTCTTCTAGTTCATCTATTTCCGATTCTTCATATATTACTTGTGATGGACTAACTCCCTCTCTTGAGAGCATCTCTCTTGATGAGAAAATCTTGAAGGAATATCATCAACTCAAGGAGGAGAGAGCTTCGGTGATGGATGGCTTCGAGAGGCTCACAAGGGGAAGGACCATCCATAAGGAAATACTTGGTCGGAACCTTGTGAACAACCCCGGACACAAGGGACTTGGCTCCTACCCCGCCGCCATCAACCTCATCGGCAAGGACGAGGACATTCCACCTTGGGTAGTCCCCCTCATGGCGGACGACTACTATTGTGAGAAGTGTTGCCGAGATGGCCACACTAGCAAGAATTGTCCCAAGGTGAGAAGTTCCAAGGTTTTGCCTAACGCTAACTTGTTCCATGAAAATACACACTACAAGCTCTTTAGGGACAAGAAAGGCAAGGTGAAGGCAAAGGCTCTTGGATCACCCGACAAGAGAAGGATGATGAGGAAGATTTGGGTGCCCAAATGCATAGTTGACCTTGAGAGGCCAACCAAGTGCGAGTGGGCTCCCAAGAACAAGACCTAGAAGGGTGATGGTGGTGGACCGTGCGCCGCAACGTCAACTCATGAACGTCCACCACAAGCTTCGAGTGCTTCATCGACAAATCTACTCTTCAAGGAGGTAACTTGTATCATAGTAGTTTCTTTTCTTGCATTTGCTTGCATGGTAGCTAGGTACTCCTTTGTGAACTAGTATGTTTGCATTCATGCATATGTTAATAACTAAAAGAAAAGAACATAAAAATTAGTTCAAGGTCTAACTTTCTCAAGATAGCTATGAGCATGGGGGATGCTTGAGTTGGTGGACCGATGGACTCAAGGCAAGGTTTGGCTCATAGTGAGTAAGCTTGAGAGAGGCTCAAACTTGACCTTGAGTAGGTTTCCTTTATGCGTTGTCTTAACTTTGCTTGCATATCACATGGCATGTTTACTTTCTCTTGCATTTGTATGATATGCTTGTCTCATGCATTGCATATAGGAAATCACAAAGGAGTTGTCACACTATGAGGAAGTGCTTCATTCACTATATGATCTCACATCTCATAGAAGTGTGACTAAAGAAAAGAATTGTGCTTCATGCCCATTGAGTCTTGCTACATGATCCTCAAGGTTAAATCTACTTGCACGGATCATAGGCAAATGGCTCATACATACCCCTCCTTTGGTTTTATCGCATTTGGTTCTTATTTGGTTGCATCTTATTTGCCGATTGAAAAATTACTATAAGCCTATGCGCAACCTATATTGGTTTATTTTCAAAGGAGTGTTTGAGAGTTCCCCTTCTAGTCCATGTTTGGTGTTTATTTGGTTCTTGTGTGAGAAACTTGGACTTAGAAGGAAATTCCTTGAAAATCAGCATTTCTGGACCTGACCGTACAATACGGTCAAAGGGACCGTACAATACGGTGTGCTTTTGCACGAGATCCTTCGAAACCTGAGGCAGAAAGGAGACCGGACAATACGGTCCTACAGACCGTACAATGCGGTCTCTATAGCTTAACTGTCAGGGTTCCAAAGGAGACCGTACAATACGATCCATATGACCGTACCATACGGTCTGGTTAATTTCATCGTGAGATACATTCAATCCTATCCGTTGATTCCGATTTGGATCGATCTCAGCCGTCGATTCAAACTAAAGTAATCCTAACGGGATTTCCGGCGAGTTACTGTGCTTCCTCTCCATTACGCCGCCGCTCGCCGTTCGCGCTCCCGCCACCACCTCGCCTCCCGCGCGCGCGCCGACCTGCCGCCGCGCTCGCCGCCGACGAGCTCCAGCCACCGCAGCCGCCGCGCACCGCCTGCTCCTCCACGCACACCGCTCGCACTCGCGCCGCGCAACCCTAGCAGCCGCGCCGCGCCGCCGCTTCACCATTGCGCCGCCGCTTCACTTGACCACGCCGCCGCGCTCGCCGACGACGACCACCAGCCCCACCACCGCGCGCCGCGCCTGCTCTTCCAACGCGTCAAGCTCCACCGCATAACCCTAGCTCCACCGCGCCGCGCCGCCGCACCACCGAGCTGCCGCTCCGCCTTGCCGCGCGCCGCCGCCGTGTTGAAGCCGAGGACGACGACGACGCCGTCGACGTGCTCTCAGCCAAGGAGGAGCTCCACCATTCGCGCATCTTCGAGCAGTTGCTCATCCCCTCGCGCGATTGCTCCTCACAGCACCTCACCGGACTGCTACATTCACTCCGACGATCGTCGTTTCGATTGATCTGGTGAGCCCCTGAAGATCAAAATGGTTGCACAGTAGCCTCGTTCCGATTCCGTATCTAGGGTTTGAGCCGTTCTTGCCTTCATCGTTTGAAATCCCTAGAAATTCCACTCAAAATTGTTCCTTTATTGCGAACCGGTATGAACTGCTATGTATTGCTTCGCAATTTAGGTTATTTGCCTGCCATGTGTCATAGTGTTCGAGTGCCGCACTTCTTTTATCTATGACATTTTGGGTGGTTGGTCGCTTTGTGTCGATTTCCGATTCCATACTATACACCTAGCTCGACACTAGCACATTCCTCAATTAGTGTCGTATTTCGATGTTGCATATCTAGTATGACACTAGTTGATCTCCACCGATAATCGACAATGCCGTAGTTCCCCATTGCATTTTTGCCGGCATTGTGTCCTTTACCTCTGCGCTAGGACTTCATCTAGATTCATGCGCTTACCTACGATTCTTGCTTGTAGATTATAGTAGGTTATTCTATACTCATATACCCTGTCTATTCCTACCGTGCAGTGGCAGTTGTCAGCGGACAGTGGGCAGTTGACAGCAGAGCAGAGACAGTGGACGGATTGAGGGCCAAGCCCTTAGTCCTATCTTTGGCAGTCAGCCGTCAGTGGACGGGTTGGTGAGCCAAGCTCACTCGCCCTATCTTGTCTGCAGCCTAGTCAGCAGTTATGGCAGGAGGTTCTGGCAGAGGCAGAGGCAGGGGCAGAGGAGATCGTGACAGGGGCAAGGCCAAGCTGGTCGAGCAGCCCAAGAAGAAGAAGCAGAGGACTGGTGATCCAGAGTTGGACCGGATTCTCAGGGCAGCAGAGGTTGACCTACCAGCTAGCAGGGACACTGGCCTCAGGATCAGGGACACGCCTGCTAGAGGACAGGGGGAGACTCCGAGGAGGTCTTCCAGGGCTAGAGCTACAGTGCAGCGGACTCCGTCCACCCGCGAGGTTGGTACGTCGAGGACCGCGCAGGAGGAGCCAGAGTCAGAGGCAGAGGAGAGTTCCCACTCAGATGCCGAGGTCACAGAGGCTGACAGACAGAGGATGGCCGTGAAGTTCTGTGCCCTTGACAGGACTGCTACTCTCAGGGACGTGCTTGCTGAGGACGCACTCAGGCTGCCAGGCCCCGTCCTCAAGAAGTTCAGGAGAGTTGCTGAGGAGACTTGGGTACCTACCAGGAGAGACCCACAGGCAGGAGGTCGTTTCTGGACACTTCTTCAGCAGAGGATAGCAGCTGGTTTGAGGAGTAGACTGCGGACAGATGGACCTGACAAGCTCTTTGTCACTCACCAGCACTGCAGCATAGAGGCTGCCAGCAGAGGTGCCGGGACGGATTTCACACAGCACCTGTCTTATATCCCGGGCCTCCAGGAGATCATCACCACACCGATGCGATGGGATACTGACATCGTGATGGACTTCTATGCATCTTTGTGATAGCGCCAGACCGCTCAGCTATATGGTTCATGCTCAGAGGACAGCCCACAGAGTTACGAGGGAGGACCTTGTTAGCGCTCTTGAGACCATCCAGCACGAGACCAGAGTGTTCCCACTTGCTCACCCAGGGATGGAGCCTCCCCGCAGACCTCTTGGGGGACACTTACCTTCAGATAAGGATATGAGCATTGCTTTCCCTCCACCTCACCCGGAGAACTTCAGCCGAGCTCACACCAGACTTACACATGAGGGCAGAGTTCTCAGGAGTATACTGAGCAGGACGATAGTTCCCAGGAGTGGATACAGAGATCAGTTCTCCATTCTTACTCAGTGGGTTGTGATGTTGATGCTGAGGCACAGAGGTTTTGATTTAGTTGATCTGATACTGTGCCAGATGGAGGATGTTATTGCTGAGAGCATAGCTGCCAGACACTTAGCCTTTGCACCTCTGATCTGCTACATTCTGAGGAGGCTACAGTTGTTGTCTCAGGAGGACTATGACGAGCTGCCCAAGGTGACTACAGCGTACACACCCCTACCTGCCTCCGACAGACGGGTTGCTGCCCGGGAGTCAGCTTCACAGGGGAGTTCTTCACAGGGGCCAGGTGACACGGCTACCGAGACAGAGTTACACATACAGACTGGTAGCCATATGGAGTCCATTCCTGAGGACGTGACTCCGGACTCTAGAGCAGGACCTTCAGCGTCTGCTACAGCTCCAGCTCAGACAGATCTACTACATGCAGAGCTAGCAGCCCTTCGCAGAGAGATCCAGAGTCAGCGAGAGGATAGGGAGAGGGATCGACAGATGCTAGACAGTGTTGTACACACTCAGAGGGAGATGGCTTCTGGCTTGTCGTCGCTTTTCACTGGTTTCGAGGCGATCGCTCAGACTCTTCGTCTTTTTGGACAGGCATTGCCAGGACTCCCGTCTTTCCCGCCTATCACTTTCCCAGGTGTGCTGCCACCAGATACAGTTCGCTTTCAGCAGCTTCAGCAGCAGCAGTTTGCTCAGACACAGGGAGGACAGTCTTCCAGCCAGGGACAGTACTTCAGCACCTTACTCACGGCTCCCATCTCACCTGCTGGTGCACCTACGGTGGGGCCGTCGACGTCCACGTTCGCTGGTTTGACAGGAGAGGCAGGACCTTCTCAGCAGTACTTTCCTTCACCAGGTCTCTCCATGACTCCGTCAGCACTACTAGCTACTACAGCTCCGAGCTTCTCACCGCTTCAGCTGACGAGTCCCTTCTTTGTGTCACCACTGCCAGCTCGTACACTTGACTTCGACACAGTAGCACAGACAGCCTCAGTGCAGACAGACTCACTTCTTACAGCTTCACAGGCAGAGGTCGTGACTACTACAGCTGAGACAGCAGCAGTGGAGCAGACAGAGTCTCCCAGGACACCTACTCCGCCTCGAGTTGTTGAGCCCTCAGCAGATCTCACTGACTTTGGCTACACTCGTGAGGAGTTACGTGAGGCTCTTGCTACAGGCACTTCTCCAGAGCAGCAGACAGCACCCTCCAGGACTCCTTCACCACCTCCAGAGTTTGAGTACACTGGCACTTCTTCTGAGCAGCAGCAGCCGCAGCAGGGCACCTCTTCAGTGACTACCACCACTGCACCTCCTCCAGCCTCCGACGCGTAGGACAGCTGTTTTTCTCTTTCCTTCTTTCTCTTTTTGGTCATTGGTGCCAAAGGGGGAGAGAGATAGAGAGATCTTGTATAGGTCTAGGGGGAGTAGTGGAGTGATCTTGTGCTCAGGGGGAGTGTGAGACAGCTTTTGTCTAGGGGGAGATCATTTGGTACTTCATTGTATTTTCTTTTGGTTCTTTGTGGTTCTTGTTGAGCTTGATTTGCTTTTGCTTGTGTTTGGCTCATCAAGAATGCACTTGGTTTCATTTACATACACTTGCTCGTTATCTATATATCTGCATATTGCTCTGTTGTTGATATATTGCTCTGATATATTGCTCTGAGTTTGTGTATGTTTACCTGGATGCACTTATTTATATCTATCTTGCCAGGTTTCCTCTTTCTGTGATGATATGTGCACTCACTTGCTTTTGCAGGAATATCTTATAATCTTATCATCACAGAGTTGTGGTCATAGCTCATGTTTTTATTCCATATATATCGCCCATGTGCTTTAACTCTATTTTGCAGGTGATACCTTTTGAGCTATGACTACTTTGTTCTCCGTTTTACTTGTTCTTCATTTCATATCCTATCTTATCAATCACTCTTGCGCTTTACATTCTCTATCTTATGATATGTGTTGTCACCAATCACCAAAAAGGGGGAGATTGTAAGCTTCATGACCATTGGAGTTTGGAAACCCCAAAGGTATGAATGTTTTGGTGATTGGGTGACCATATTGATGTGACTAACATTTCCTTGTAGGATATTCAAATGGTCATGTCAATGAAGCGTCGTCTCACATACTCTATCTATCGACGACTTGGTGATTGGTTGCCTCGACAATTCGGATCGAGAGCTTGATGGAGTCGCGGAGAAGATGTGGATCAAGGCTAAGGACATGCTAGATCCAAGCGAGTGTTGCTTGGTTAGATGTTAGCTTGAGTCCATAGGAAAAAACCGGACTATCAAGAGGGATCGAATTGGTTCTCTTAGAGCACACTAGGTTAGAGATCAAATGGATGCATTGTGAGTCTCTTGAGGGCTAGGGTGGCTGAAGAGAAGAAGAGGAACCAAGGATGAAGAAGTTGGAAAGGATCAAGAGTGGATCAAGTTTTCAGCTTATCCGGAAGAGACCGGACAGTACGGTCCTAGGGACCGTACAATGCGGTCTTCATTGAAGATCCAGACAGAGAAGTGAAGTCTCGGGATGCTGAGAAAATGAAGACCGGACAATAGGACCGGACAGTACGGTCTAGGGACCGTATGGTACGGTCATCAGAGGATTTCCAGACAGAGAAGTTGGAGTTTCTGGAAGTGGAAGAAATGAAGACCGGACAATCGACCGGACGGTACGGTCCTAGGGACCGGACAGTACGGTCTTCATTGGAGATGAAGAAGAAGATGGAGATGCGCCTGGAAATAGAGACCGGACAATACGGTCTGGAAGAGACCGGACAGTACGGTCCTTTGTACGGTCTCTAGTTTCGCAGGGCACTTTTGGGCAACGGCTAGTTTTTGGGTTGGTAGCCTATAAATAGTTGGTTGCCCGCCCCTTGAGGGGTCTCTTGGCCATTGTTGGAGTGCAGGAAACTCAGAGGAAGCCAAGAGCAAGAGAGAGAAGCACTTGTGAAGGATTTGGAGTGATCCTAGTGCTTGAGAGAGTAGCAATTGCATCCACTTGATCTCTAGGCTAGTGTGAGCTTGAGAGAGTCACTTCGGTTGTTACTCTTGGTCTATGGCGAGGCCTAGACCGGTTAGGCGTTGGTGTTGAGCTGTCCAAGGAGATTGTGGAAGCTAACACAAGTTTGTACACGGTCTTGGAGCTTCCCGTGCGAAAGAAGCATCACTAGTGGAGCGCCCTTTGGCACGCATCACGTGCGGAGCCTTACCTCCGGAAGAGTACCCGGGATCGAGCCCGGCGGGACGTGCCCGCGACTTCACTCGGAGGGTGAAGTGTGCTCTAGGAGGGATCGCCATCGAGCGGAGGGACGGGGTCGAGACTCCGGCGGGAGTGACCCAACGTGGAGTAGGGGAAGGCGCCACCCTTCCGAGACCACGGGAAAAATCATGAGCATTCCTATCCTTATCTCCTTTACATACTAGCATTTACGCTTCCGCATTTACTATTATGTGCTAGTAGAATTGCATGATAGGTTGTCTCTTTACTACTTGGTAGAATTGCTTGCTAGGGTGTTGCTTGTTGCATAGACTAGATTGTGTGCGCGCATCGCTTGCTTTTGCTATCACCATATCTAGTCTTGCTAGCTTCACGCCTAAAGTACGTTTGGGAGAAATTGTTGACACACCGATTCACCCCCCCCTCTCGGTGCCCTTGATCCTTTCAACCGGCAATCCACCGGCAAAATATCAAAATGGGCCATCGAGCTGAGTACCTACAATCTCACCTTTAAGCCACAAACGGCTATTAAGGCTAAAACTCTGGCCGACTTCGTCGCTGAGTACACAGAAACACAGGTCCCTCCCGAGCCCGAGAAGTTTGAAGAGTGGGTCATGTACTTTGATGGTTCTCTTCAACTCTCAGGTGCCGGCGCTGGCATCCTACTCGTCTCCCCTCGTGGTGATGAATGAGTTATGTACTACAGCTACACTTCAAGGCTTCCAACAACGCGGCCGAGTACGAAGCACTCCTACACGGCCTACGCATTGCCGTGTCACTCGGCATCAAGCATCTTATCGTGCGAGGCGATTCTCAACTCGTCATCAACCAGCTGAAGAAAGAGTGGTCCTGTGTCCATGAAGACATGATCGCATATGTCCAAGCAGCCAGCAAGCTTGAGGAAAAGTTCGATGGTCTGGATTACTTCCACATCCACCGCGACTTTAACAAGAAAGCCGACATGCTGGCCAATCTGGGCTCCAGCAGAAGCGTCGTACCACCCGGCGTTTTCATGGAAATTGTCTCTGCACCCTTCATCAAAAAGGAACAACCCCCTCAACCGGCCGAGTCACTGCAAGCCGCGGCCTGACGCTTTAGAAGCCATGGTCGTAGACAACCCCGGGACCCCGGAAGAAGAAGACTGGCGAGTTCCCTACATCGACTTCATTGTACATGGCAAGCTCCCGGACAAGAAGGAAGACTTCGAAGCCATCCACAGAAAGAGCAAGTCATACAAGGTCGTTGACGGGCAACTCCTCCGAAAAAGCGCCGACAGAAGAGACATCATAGGACTCGGCGTCTACATGAAATGCATTACTCGGAAAGAAGGCCAGCAACTTCTCCAGGACATTCACTCGGGCGTTTGCGGCAATCACGCAGCATCTCGTTCCCTCGTCGGAAAAGCCTATCGCCAAGGCTTCTTCTGGCCCACAGCCGTCACTGATGCTGAGCATATCGTTCGCACCTGTGAAGGTTGTCAGTTTTACGCACGGCAGATACACATGCCGGCTCAAGCCCTCCAGACCATACCTCCGACTTGGCCGTTTGCTGTTTGGGGGCTGGACATGGTTGGCCCTCTCACGAAGGCCAAAGGTGGATTCACTCATCTACTCGTCATGGTGGACAAGTTCACCAAATGGATTGAGGCTGTACCCATTCGCGACCAGACAGCTGGTCGTACAGTCCAGTTCATCCGGGACATCATCTTCAGGTTTGGCGTGCCTAACAGGATCATCACTGACAACGGCACCAATTTCAAGAACAAGGAAGTCGCCGCCTTGTGCGACGACGTCGGCATCAAGCTTTGCCACGCCTCTGCGTACCACCCCGAGAGCAATGTGTCGAGGTGTGGAAACCACGGCAAATGGGGGCCTAGCAAGGCCTCCCTTTGAGATTCGGAGGGGAGCGAACGGTTCTAAGTGTTGGGAACGCGCACGAGAAAGAGGAAGAACACAAGCAGTTTTACCCAGGTTCGGGCCACCAGAGGTGTAAAACCCTACGTCCTGCTTGTCTGGTATTGCTCGAGTGTTGTGTGTTTGTTTCATGTACAAGGCACTCCCTTTTATAGTGCAAGGTGAGGCCAGTCCCGTTCATGGGCCGCTATGGGGGCGCCGGCTGGCGACCCCCCCTCCACCCGAGATGCCGGACGTCCTTTCTGGCATCAGCGGGCTTCGCTCGCCCGCCATCATTACTCGATTGACTCCCGTCGTCTTGTCCCGTCGCTCGTACAGCACGCGCGCCGCACCCGGAGCGGTGAGGCGCGGAAAGGGGCCGGACGCGCCGGATGACCCCCCGGTCCAAACGGCGCACCGTACGGTGGCAGGCGGCGCTCGTCTGCCCACGCCCCCCTGCCTGCCGAACAGTGCGCTACAGGGCTACGACCGGACGGGTCACGTCCATCGGTCGCAGCCCTACGCGACGTGCGCGCATTGAAGTCCAGCGACCCGCCCGCGCGGCCGCGCGGGCTGTCGCTGGCAAGTGGGACCCCTCCGCGAGGAAATCCCCGCGCCCCGGATCCGCGCGTACTGTAGTCGCACGAAATCCCGGGGCGTCACGTCGAGGCGCGGCGCTGTTAAGGCGCCACGAATCACCGTCGCCACGTGCCGGGCTTCCACGGGCTCGCGGGGCCCCGCCCTCATCCGCGTCCCGCGGCGGGTCGCGGAGGTCGCAGGGCGTAGCCACGTGGCAACGCCCCACGGCTCGCGGCTGCGAGCCGCTCGGGGGTCATGCGCCCCGCACTCTCTTGCTGGGCCGCTTCGGCCCACTCGGCGCGTAGCTATCTTCCTCGGCCCAAGATGGACTCAGGCCGGCCTTTTGGCCGGTGGAGTGGGGACCCCGGTTCCCAGTACACCGACAGGAGCCCCCGCCCCGGTGGACGCCACGCGGGACGCTGGGGTCGATCGGGGCCCATTCGTCAGCTTCGTTGGGTAGGTTTCCGTGCGCGCGCCGTTTTTCCCTCGGGAGGCGAAACGCCGCGGCCCGGTCAGTTGCGCGGCGCCCGCTCGCGCAGATAGTGGCGGGGCCCACGCAGACTTCTGTCGTCTACGGGGCGTCGTTTCGCCTGCCGCGTCCTGATAAAAGGACTGGCGCAGCGTTCCGACTTCACCACTTCCACACTCTTCCGCAGCGGTTGCATTCCTCGCGCTCTCCGTCTTCTTGCTCCCTTGCGTTCCAGGGTTTTGCGAGTTCTTGCTTTTCTTGCTCTTCTCGCCGATGGCCGGAGACAAGAAAGCTCGTCGCCGCCACCGATCGACCTCGGTGAACCCGGTTCCTCCGCCTGCGGTTGCAGCGCCGGAGGGGCCGGCTTTGCCGCGGTCGACCTTCTCGGAGGAGGGGGACCTGGAGCGGGTGCGGCTGCACCTGCCGGACCCCCAAGGGCAAGATCGCGTCGTGGTGCGCGCGGCGACGGCCGACGTCAGCCCGGACCACGATGGAGGGGAGATCGTCTCCTTCCTCTCCTTCGTTCTGGCCGGGGCGATTCCGCCATTCTCTCTCTTTCTGATGGAGGTGCTGCTGCAGTACAAGATCAAGCTGGCGCACCTTACGCCCAACTCCATCCTGATCCTGTCCGTGTTCGCGCACCTCTGCGAATCTTTCGTGGGGGTGCGCCCATGCGTCGAGCTTTTCCGGCGCTACTACCGGCTTCGCCCGATGGGGAGGGACGACCCTGTGGGGAGCGTCCGCTTCAGCCGCCGGACCGAGGGCGAGTCCGAGTCGTACATCGACTTCACGCCCAGGGCGCGGTTCGACCGGTGGCGCAGCGATTGGTTCTACCTCCGCAGCGGCCAGCCTTTCCGCCGTCTCTCCTTCCCGCGGTCCGCGCCGACCGAGTCCTCTGAGTACTGGGAGAGCTGCCCTCGCCTCCCCTCATGGCTTGAGCGGGTGACCAACCGCATTGCCATTCTCGCTGCCGCCGGCCTCCACGGGGGGATCGTGATCCACGACTTCCTGCGGAGGCGGATCGCCCCGCTGCGGGATCGCCCCCAGCTGACGTGGAGGTATTCCGACTTCAACTTCGTTGGTCGGACCCGCCGGGGACCCAACTCCGATCTGACGCCGTCGGAGGAGCGGGCGGCGTACAATGCGCTGACGGATGCCAATCCCCCGGATACCCTGAGGTATCCGGATGACGCGCAGCCGCTGCACCTGGACCCCCGGCGCCGTGACATCTTGGCGGCGATGCCTAACCTCAACCACGCCGGGCGGATTGAGACCGCGGCGCCGCAGCAAGCCTTCCGGGTCCGCGACGCCGCCGGCCCTCCGCAGGGTTCGACGGCGCGCCCGGAGCCCCAAGGGCCCGCTCCGGCCGCCGGCGACAAGGGGAAGAAACCCGCCGTGCCGAGCCCGCCGTCCTCGACCACCACCGGCCCGGCCGCCGCCCGTGGGGACGCCGGCGACACCGGGTGTTCGAAGAGGGGCCGGAGCCCGACGCCTCCTCCCGTCGTGCTACAGGTGCCGGACGTCGGAGTTCGGCCACAGTACAAACGTCTTCGCCGGTAAGCGTTGCATGCTTGTTCCGGGTTTTTCCTTTGCCCTAGATCCGGTGTGCCTTGGGCTTGAATTTTTCCTGCTTCTGTGTCAGGGGACCGCGCCCGAACCCCGCGACTGCCGCCGGCGCGCCCCGTTCTGAGGGCGACGGCCAGGCGGAGGCCGGCGACGGGTCGGGGGCGGCGACGCCATCGTCTGCGGCCGCGGACGCCCCTCGTGTGGAGCCATCCTCTCGCGCCGAGGTGGGGCTTCAGCCCGAGGCGCGTCCCGGTGCTCCCAGGCCGTCGGAGCCGGAGGAACGTCGTGCCGCTTCGCCTGTGGCACGGCGTGAGGAGGAGAGGGTACCGTCGCCGCTCCGCCCCGCCTCGCCGCCTGCGTCAAGTTCTGGGCCGGGGGTCCCGGGCTCAGAGGCGCAGCCGTCTGCCCCGGCGCGCCCGATCCCGGCACCCATCCGCGGCTCCCCGGGCTGCCGTCGTCCGACAGCGTTCCGGGCCCGGCGGCGCCTTCTTCCGAGGCGCGCTCTCCCGACCGAACGCCGCCGTCGTCAGCTCCTGGCGGTGGCCCGCGCCCATCGCGCGCGGCGCATGGCGCCCGTGGCTTAGGGTTCGCCACGACCTCCGCGACGGCCGTCGTTGAGGAGGTGGTCGCTGGTGGGGGCAGGCCGGTGCCGCCTATGACCCGCGTCGTGGCCGAGGCGCTGCGCATGGCCGAGTCCCTCCGCGACGCCGCCGAGAACGAGAGCAGGAAACTGGCCGAGCGCGAGGCCGCCGTCGCCGCCGCCGAGGAGGACCTCCGCCGTGCCGTGCGTGCGGCCCAGTTCCAGCACCGGGAGAGCATGGAGGAGCTGTCCCGTGGCCGTGCTGCCGCCGAGGAGCTGCTCCGGGAGAACAGCCGGCGGGCGACTCGCCTCGACAACCGCGAGCAAGTCTTGAAGCTCTGCGAGGACAAGGTGCGGCGCCGAGGACCGCGCCCGGGAGCGCGAGCAGCAACTGGACGCCCGAACCGCCACCCTGGATGCGCGCGAGGGGACGCTGGCCGCGCGCGAGCAAGCCATCGCGCGGCGCGAGCAGGGGCTGGACATTGCCGAGGCCGGCCTCGAGAGCCGTCGAGAGGAGCTGCAGCGCGAGGATGATCGACTGACCGCCAAGGCGCAGGACCTGGGAACTCGCGAGCACGCCCATGCTGCCGCCGTCCGAGCCCATGAGGAGTCGATGAAGGCCAGGGAGGACCGCGCGCAGGCGACATTGGAGGAAGCCCGCGGATTGGCCAGCACGCAAGCCGTCAGGATCCGCGCGGAGATGCGGGAGGAGATGCAGGGCTCGATCGACCAGCGCGACGAGATCATCCGCCGGTCGGCCGACCGCATCAAGGAGTTGGAGGATCGCACCAAAGGCTGGGCGGAGCGGGAGAAGAAACAGCTGGAGCGGATTCGCGAACTCGAGGCGAAGGCGGGAGCGCTCTTCGACGCTCAAATCAAGATCCGCGACCTCACGGCGATGGTCCAGGACTTGAACCAGAAGCTGCGCGAGTCCGGCGCTGCCCCTAGTGAAGCCGCTCCTCCAGGGACCCTCGCCGACCCCGAGTGGGACTCGGAGCGCCGACGGCTCTCGGCCATGGCGCACGACATCTTCCGCCGCATCAACGACGGCCTGGAGAGGGCCAACATGGATCGGCTCCGGACCGGGAACCAGGAGCCCTCCCTTGGCCAGATCCTCCTCGCGCTGATGCCGCTCGCGGAGTTCTTCGAGAGGCTTGGTGCCGACGTCCGCGGCCGGCTCGCGCAGCAGGGCGAGGCCGCCATTCGAGCCGTTGCCTCCGATCTTCTGACCGTCGTTCTGGAGCGCGTCCCCGACTTCCCGACCGACCTACTCCTGGCCGGCCCCGACCCCGCCGAGTCGACGCGCCATCAGGACCGTGTGGCGCCGGTGGTTGAGGAGCTGGTGAGGGCGTACGTCCCGGACCAGGACGAGGGGCCTGCGAGCCCGGCATAGGGGAGGTGCCCCATGTAATAGCTGACTTCCGCTTGTTCCTGCAACAACAGAACTGGTGCCCCGGCAAGTAGGGGGCGGTGATGACTTTAAGTGTGTGTAAATTAAGTTTCGTGGCTTTCTTCCTTGCTCCCTGTGTTTTTGCCTATCTCGTGATGATCCGTTCTGCTTTCGGCTTTGGTTCGAACATCATCGTGCTTTCAATCTGTGTTTTGGTGATAGCTTGGGCCTTTTGCATCCGCGTTTTTTGGTCGGGGGTTGCCCTCCCAAGTGTTTGCAGGATTGTTGGCTGAGCCGATCGACCTTGGCACGAGATTTCCGACACGGGTGGTGTTCTTGCCATGTTGCCCGCAAAGCGCAGGCTCATCAGCGAGAGAAGGTTATGAACAGAGAACAAAAGATGCATAGTAGGAGAAAACGAGACTTTATTACTAGCAGGGAATCGTAGAAATAACGATACAAGGTGGATACGAGTGCGATGCCCCCGGGCTCACTAGTGGAGAGGCAAAGTGTCTCCGGTTGTGAGCCGCCGAGTGAGACATGCACGCCGCTAAGGGTAAAACTTGCGCAGGAGCTGGATGTTCCAGGCGCTTTGCTCCGGGCGGCCGTCTTCCGTAGCCAATCGCACCGCGCCACCCCGCGACACCCTAGTCACCAAGAAGGGACCTTCCCACATCGGGGACAGCTTGTTCTTGCCTTTGCGGTCGAGCGCGCGGCGTAGAACTAGGTCGCCCAGTTCGAGGGATCGGGGGCGGACACGGGATTGGTGGTATCGACGTAGGCCTTGGAGGTACCGGGCATTCCGGATGTTGGCGCGATGCCTGCATTCTTCCAAGAAGTTGATGTCGTCCATGCGATGCTCATCTTGGGTTGCTTCGTCGTACAGGGCAACTCGCGGAGCCGCGAATGCCACCTCGGCCGGTAAGACTGCTTCGGCGCCGTACACCAGGAAGAAAGGTGTTTCGCCGGTGGCGCGGTTCACCGTGGTCCTGAGAGACCATAGCACTCCGGGTAGTTCAGCGGTCCACTTCGATCCACGTTTCTTCAGGGGGTCGAACGCTTTGGTCTTGAGGCCGCGTAAGATTTCGGCGTTAGCGCGCTCAGCTTGACCATTGCTTTGCGGATGCGCCGCAGAGGCGTAGCAGACTTTGATGCCGATCTCCTCACAATATGCCTCGAAGGCATGGCTTGTGAATTGGGAGCCGTTGTCAGTGATCAGTCTGTTCGGTACACCAAAGCGCGACACGATGCCGCGCATGAACTTGACCGCGGAGTTCTTGTCGATGTGGACGACTGGTTCTGCTTCAGCCCACTTGGTAAACTTGTCCACGGCGACGTAGAGGAACTTGTGGCCTCCCACAGCCGCGGGAAACGGTCCCACGATGTCCAAGCCCCAGACCGCGAACGGCCATGAGAGGGGAATGGTGTGGAGTGCTTGCGAGGGTAGGTGCGTCTGCTTTGCGTGGAACTGGCACGCTTTGCAGCGTCGCACAAGCTCGATAGCGTCCGTGAGGGCTGTCGGCCAGTAATAGCCTAGGCGGAAGGCTTTCCCGGCCAGCGTGCGGGAGGCCATGTGACTCCCGCACTCGCCCTCATGGATGGCATGGAGGATTTCCTTGCCCTGCTCCGTCGGGATACACTTGAGGAGGATTCCGTTCGCCGCCCGGCGGTACAGCTGCCCGTCTACAAGGGCGTAGCGCTTAGCTTGCCGGGCGAGGCGTTCGGCGGGCTCGTCGTCCTCGGGTAGGACCTCACCGCGGAGGTACCCCACAAGCTCTTCCATCCATGGGGTACCCGGGTCGTCCATGGCGAGCACGTGAGGCTCGACGGTTGGCGGCGGGCCCGCGTCGACCGACGCAGGCGGCTCTGCCGCAGCGGCGCTGTTGTGATCGGCGCCGTCCGCCATGTCCGGGACCGATGCTGAGGGCTGAGCGAGTTGCTCCACGAAGGTCCCGGACGGTGGGTCTTGTCGGGAGGAGGCGATCCGCGACAAGGCGTCGGCTTCGGTGTTGTCGCCCCGCATGATGTGGCGTGTTTCGAAGCCGAAGAAATTCTTTTCTAGCCGCCGGACCTCCGCTAGGTACGCCGCCATTTGGGGGTCCGAGCATTGGTACTCCTTGGAGACTTGGTTGACGACAAGCTGCGAGTCGCCCTTGGCGAGGAGTTTCTTGACGCCGAGTTCCGCGGCGATCCGCATCCCCGCGATCAACCCTTCGTACTCCGCCATGTTGTTGGTGGCCTTGAAGTGCAGCTGGATGGCGTAGCGCAGCTCCTCTTTGGTAGGAGCCACCAGCAACACTCCTGCACCGGCGCCTTGTAAGGTGAGGGACCCGTCGAAGTATACGGTCCAAATGTCGTTGCCTTCACAAGGTTCGTCTTTGGCCGGACGCGCGGTGAGCTCTTCTCGCTCAACTACAGGACCGGGCGTCCATTCTGCCACGAATTCCGCAAGGGCCTTGCTCTTGATTGCGCTGGAGGTTGTGAACTCGAGCTCGAACTCAGACATCTCCACCGCCCACTTGACGATTCGCCCAGTGGCCTCGCGGTTGCGTAACACCGTCTCCAGCGGGAAACTGGTGACCACCCGGATTGGATGGTTTTGGAAATAGTGCCGTAGCTTCCTTGACGCTATGAGAACCGCGTAGAGGAGCTTCTGCACTTGGGGGTAGCGCGTCTTGGCGTCGCGCAGGACCTCGCTGACGAAGTAGACAGGGCGTTGCACCATGCGCTTCTTCATCTCGGCGTCGCCCGTACTGACGTCGGGCGCGAGAGCTGTGTTGTCCGTTGACGTCGGAGCCGGAGCCCCCGGGTCGGCCGTGGGCGCAGCCCCCGAGCCATCATGCGACGGCGGTGCTGCAGCCCCCGGGCGAGCCATACTGCTTGTCGACGTCGGAGCCGGAGCCCCCGGGTCGGCCGTGGGCGCAGCCCCCAAGCTTTCGTCCGAAAGCGGTGCTGCAGCCCCCGGGCGAGCCATACTGCTTGTCGACGTCGGAGCCGGAGCCCCCGGGTCGGCCGTGGGTGCAGCCCCCGAGCTTTCGCCCGAAAGCGGTGCTGCAGCCCCCGAGCTTTCGCCTTGGTTCGGCGCGGCGCCGCCGCGTTTTTTCTTCCGCCGGGATTCGTCGAGCATGAACTCTTCGCGTTCGGCGACGAGCGCGGCGCTGACCACGGCCGGTGTTGCCGCGATGTAGAGCAGGAGCGGCTCCTTGTCCTGGGGCGCGACCAAGACGGGAGCCGAGGAGAGGTAGGCCTTGAGTTCTTGAAACGCGGCCTCGGCCTCGGGAGTCCACTGGAAACGATCCTTCCGCTTCATCAGCTTGAACATGGGCAGAGCGCGCTCGCCGAGTCTTGCGATGAAACGGCCGAGCGCGGCCATGCAGCCTGTCAGCTTCTGGACGTCCTTGAGGCGGGTGGGCGGGCGCATGTTCTCGATGGCCTGAATTTTTTCCGGGTTGGCCTCTATCCCCCGGTGCGAAACCAGAAAACCGAGGAGCTTCCCCGCAGGGACACCGAACACACACTTTGCCGGGTTGAGCTTGACCCGCTTGTCGCGTAAATTGTCGGACGTTTGCTTTAGGTCGGACAGCAGGGTCTCGCTCTCACGCGACTTGATCACGATGTCGTCGACGTAGGCCTCTACGTTCTTCCCGAGCTGCTCATCAAGTGTCTTGCGCATTGCTCGCTGGAACGTAGGGCCCGCGTTTTTCAAACCAAAAGGCATAGTCACATAACAATAACACCCCGCCGGGGTCATGAATGCGGTTTTTTCTTCGTCTCCCCTAGCCATGGGGATCTGGTGATACCCAGAATTCGCATCTAACATACAGAGTAGGTCACAACCTGCGGTTGAGTCAACTACTGTGTCTATGCGTGGCAGCGGGAACGGATCCTTGGGGCATGCCTTGTTGAGGTCGGTGTAGTCGACGCACATGCGGAGCTTGCCGTTGCTCTTGGGGACGACCACCGGGTTTGCCAACCAGGTGGGGTGGAGGACCTCTCGTATGAAGCCGGCCTCGAGGAGCCGGCGGATCTCCTCTCGGATGAACATCTCCCGTTCCGGGGCTTGGCGCCGAGCTTTTTGCTTCACCGGCCGAGCGGCCGGGTTGACCTTCAACTCGTGCTCGATCACCTCCCTTGGTATGCCGGGCATATCGGACGGCTCCCAAGCGAAGACGTCCGCGTTCTCCCGAAGGAAGGCGACGAGCGCGAGTTCCTATTTGGGGTCGAGCTCGGCCCCAATGGTGACGGTCTTGGAGCCGTGCGCGTTGACGGCGACCTGCTTGGTCTTCACCGGCTCGCCGGCCGTCATCTTGGAGCGCTTGGGGGCGGACTTGACTGCCTCCGGGATGCCACCAAGCTCCGGATCCGCATCCGCCGCCTTCTCGGCCGCCAGGATCAGCTCGGTGCATGCGATGGCACTCTTGTAGTCGGCACGGACGGTGATCACGCCCTTGGGCCCCGGCATCTTCATGGTGAGGTAGGCGTAGTGGTCGCACGCCATGAACTTGGTAAGGGCCGGGCGCCCGATGATGGCGTTGTACGGGAGGTCGATGTCTGCCACGTCAAACACCACCTTCTCCGTGCGGAAGTTGTCCTTGGTGCCGAACGTGACCGGGAGCGTGACCCGCCCCAGGGGTTGAGCGCGTCCCGGAAGGACCCCGTGGAAGGGCCTTGAGGGCTCCAGGTCAGTCTTGCTGCCCTGGAGCATCTCGTACACCTGCGGGGTGATGAGGTTGATGCTCGCGCCGCCGTCGACCAGCGTGCGAGCGATCTTCTTGTTGCACACCGTCGGCGCGACGATGAGCGGGAGCCGGCCGTCCGAGTTGTCGGGGCCGACCAAGTCGCTCCGGTCGAAGGTGATCGGGACCTCCGACCACTTGACGGGGCGGACGGGAGCCGTCCCCGTGCTCAGCGCGCACACCTCACGGCGTAGGAGTTTCACCTGCCGCTTGGAGGTGATGGGCGCAGAGCCGCCGCAGATGACCGCGACGGTGTCCTCGTGGTCCTGGAAGAGGAGAGCTTCCTCGTCCTCCTGGGACCCCTTCTCGTTCCCCGCGCGCTCCTCTCTGCGCTTCTTGCGCTTCTCCGCGTTGGCAAGGATATACTTGCACTCCGTTTGGTCGTGCCACGTGGAATCGTGGAACGCGCAGAACTTCCCTGTGGGGGGAGACTTTTCGCCGGCTTTCGCCGCTTTCGGGGCTGCGGGGGGTTTGCCTCCCTTGGCACCCGTCGGCGCGGTAGCCAGGACTTCGCCCGCCTTCCGCTTCTTGGCGAGCTTTTTCTTCTGTTTCCGGGACAGAGGACGGTCGTCATCCTCGTCCTCCTTCTCCGGGTCGGAGTCGTGCCAGGCCTGCGCTTCCTGCCGGCGCGCGCACCGGTCCACCAACCCGAAGAGCTCCACGACGGTTTGGGGCTCGTGGACCCCGAGCTCGCCCAACACGTCCTTGTCGCGCACGCCGTGGGCGAACGCCGATATGACCCGCGCCGGGTCGATGTTGGGGATGGTGTTGCGGACGTGGCTGAAACGCTGCACGAACTTGCGCAGTGGCTCGTCCTTCCGCTGAATGACCTTGTCCAGGTCAATCTGCGTGCCAGGGCGCTTGGCGGTGCCCTGGAAGTTGACAATGAAGTCACGGCACAACCCCTTCCACGACTTGACCGACTCGGGCGGCAGGTTCATGAACCAAGACCGCGCCGAGTCCTTGAGCGCGAGGTGGAAGTAGTTGGCCATCACGTCCTCCGAGCCCCCGGCCGCTCGCACCGCGGTGGAGTAGATCTGCAGGAACTCGGAGGGAGGCGCCGTCCCGTCGTACCGCTCCGGTATGTCGGGGCGGAACTTGTTGGGCCACGTCACGGCGCGAAGCCTCTTGGAGAGGGCCGCGCACCCACCCGAGTACGCGACGTGACGGCTTTCGCTTTCCGCACGCCGTCTCCTGTCCGGAGACGGGGAGGCGGACGAGCCGGATGACGGCGCGCGCGTCGAGCGGGACGACTGCGCGCGGTGCCTCTCGTGGCGCCGCTCCCGGGAACGCTCGATGCTGATGCGGGCGTCTTCCCCATCGCGGCGGCGTCCCCCCAGCTTCCGCCGGAGGTCGTCCGGGCCACGACGGGGAGTCGTCACGGAGAAAGAGTAGTCCTCCGTGCCCGTGTGCGTGCGTTCGGTAGGCACGTACGTGGGGCCCTCCGAAGAGGAGTTTGCGCGCGAGCGCGACGGACCCGACCTGGATCTCGCCTGTCGCCGCGCCGTGTCCACCATTTTGGCGACATCCCGGAGCCAGGGCCCAGCTGGCGAGCCCTCCGCCAACTCCGGCGGTGGGTTGCGCAGCAGGTCCCTTGCCCGGTCTAGTGCTGCCGGTGGGGTCAAGCTGTCGAAGGAGAGGCGCCGCGCGGGAGCGCGGCGCTGCTCGTGCTCGGGTGAGGCGGTCCGTCCGTCGGACGGCCGCTGGGAACCCGCCTGCGAGCGAGCGCGGCGCTGGGACCGCGCGCCCTCCGCCCCGCTCAGCCGAGCAGGTCGGGGAGGACGCGGGCCCTTGGCCGCCTTCGCCGTCGGCGGCTGGTCCGCCATGATCTCCTCGTCCACCGACTCCGAGACGGAGCGGCGCCGAGGATGCACGTCCTCGCTGCTCGAGGACCTGCGACTGACTGGCCCAGCCATGGCGAGGAAAAGCGAGCGCGAAGAAGAACACAGGAACTACGACGCCCCCCTACCTGGCGCGCCAAATGTCGAGGTGTGGAAACCACGGCAAATGGGGGCCTAGCAAGGCCTCCCTTTGAGATTCGGAGGGGAGCGAACGGTTCTAAGTGTTGGGAACGCGCACGAGAAAGAGGAAGAACACAAGCAGTTTTACCCAGGTTCGGGCCACCAGAGGTGTAAAACCCTACGTCCTGCTTGTCTGGTATTGCTCGAGTGTTGTGTGTTTGTTTCATGTACAAGGCACTCCCTTTTATAGTGCAAGGTGAGGCCAGTCCCGTTCATGGGCCGCTATGGGGGCGCCGGCTGGCGACCCCCCCTCCACCCGAGATGCCGGACGTCCTTTCTGGCATCAGCGGGCTTCGCTCGCCCGCCATCATTACTCGATTGACTCCCGTCGTCTTGTCCCGTCGCTCGTACAGCACGCGCGCCGCACCCGGAGCGGTGAGGCGCGGAAAGGGGGCCGGACGCGCCGGATGACCCCCCGGTCCAAACGGCGCACCGTACGGTGGCAGGCGGCGCTCGTCTGCCCACGCCCCCCTGCCTGCCGAACAGTGCGCTACAGGGCTACGACCGGACGGGTCACGTCCATCGGTCGCAGCCCTACGCGACGTGCGCGCATTGAAGTCCAGCGACCCGCCCGCGCGGCCGCGCGGGCTGTCGCTGGCAAGTGGGACCCCTCCGCGAGGAAATCCCCGCGCCCCGGATCCGCGCGTACTGTAGTCGCACGAAATCCCGGGGCGTCACGTCGAGGCGCGGCGCTGTTAAGGCGCCACGAATCACCGTCGCCACGTGCCGGGCTTCCACGGGCTCGCGGGGCCCCGCCCTCATCCGCGTCCCGCGGCGGGTCGCGGAGGTCGCAGGGCGTAGCCACGTGGCAACGCCCCACGGCTCGCGGCTGCGAGCCGCTCGGGGGTCCTGCGCCCCGCACTCTCTTGCTGGGCCGCTTCGGCCCACTCGGCGCGTAGCTATCTTCCTCGGCCCAAGATGGACTCAGGCCGGCCTTTTGGCCGGTGGAGTGGGGACCCCGGTTCCCAGTACACCGACACAATGGATCTGTTGAACGAGCCAATGGCATGGTTCTCCAAGGACTTAAACCACGTCTCTTCAACAGGCTCAAATCATATGCTTCCCGGTGGGTCGACGAGTTACCTTCCGTCCTCTGGGCGCTTAGGACAACTCCCACTCGACCCATGGGACAAACGCCATTTTTTCTCGTCTACGGTGCCGAAGCAGTTCTTCCCTCTGAACTCGAGTATGGCTCTCCGCGAGTCACGGCATACCAGGCCGAGTCATCGGAAGATCAGCGCCTGCAGTCCATCGATCAGCTCGAGGAGATGAGGGATGACGCGCGGAGGAAGTCGGCGAGATACCTCCAAGCACTACGGCGCTATCACCAGCGTCGGGTACGTGACCGGGCTTTTCAGGCCGGGGATTTAGTACTCAAGAAGATCCAGACGACAGAAGGCCGACACAAGCTGTCGCCTATCTGGGAAGGACCATTTATCGTCCACGAAGTCACTCGTCCTGGATCGTATCGCCTGCGGCGTGAGAGCGGAGAACTCCTTCCAAATACGTGGAACATAACTCAGCTACGTCGCTTCTTTGTTTAATTTTTATATTATATTGTAATTACCTTGTGTATCTCATCGCAATAAAGTGCCTTTTTCCTCCCTACAAGTTTTTCTTGACTCTGTAACCAGTAACAGCCTTACTGCTTACAGAGCCAGGGGGCTAAATATCACTCATAATTAACGAGTTATGTCACGAGTTCTTCTGGCCGACTAAGTAAGCCTTGTCTGTCCTGATTGTGAAGCTCCACCGAGAGTGCATAAACATAAGGCGACAACTGGTCTCTGAAAACAGTCCAAAGAGACTCGTCCGACTGTCACTCACCTTTAATTCCTTGACTTACGTCAATCTCACAGATCCCCGAGTTAAGATGGTTGCTCTGATTGTGAAGCTCAAACGTTAATGCCATCGCCCGAACGTGTCTGCCGACTCACAGTCCAACACTACTCGGCTGGCTGACAACACTGAGTGCATAAACATAAGACGCCATTCTTTTCTTGAGATCGAACGAGAGCGGCTGAGCCGACTCAACAAAATATCATATTCACAAAGGACCCATAGGTTCGTTTGTCGATTATCATATATTCCTACTTATGTACATTATATTGTATCTTTACAGGAGTTTCACTCAGTCCAGCCTCAGGGTGACAGAGAGAGATCCTTTACCAGTTCTTCACCACACCTTGTGGCTTCATTCATCAGCTCCAGTGCCTTCTCTTGAGTAGTCCCAAGGGCAAACCCTTGCTGCAAGCTCGACAGGTCCATCAATGGGAAGTGCGACTTGACCACACTCAGGGTATGGCGAGAAGCAGTTTCTGCCAGTTGCTTGCAGTGAGCCTTCATGGCCCGTGGCACCTGACTCAGCGTCTCAGCCACGGAACCCTTAGGTCTGTCTTCAAGATCAGGCCACACGTACTGGAACACTTCATTTGAACTCTGGTACAGGGCCGCATTTTCAGTCTTCAAGGTGCCGAGCTCACCTGCAGAACAACAATAAGACGGATTCTCCCGGCTAAACAACAACAAGTTTTTTGCAAAGTATGGAGACACTTACCTTTGAGTTCTGCCTCCAACTTTGTTAACCTATCTGACTCGGACTTGAGTGCAGCTGATTCAGATTGTAGCCGGTCTCGTTCCTCAACGATGGCCTGCGTCTCCTTCTGTCTCTCGGCCGCCTGAGCTCTCAGCTCCTCAAGTTTGCCCCTCAGTAGTGGCTCATTCTTCCTCAAAGAAGCCAGCTCCTCTATGTCCGCCTGAGTCATCTTGGGTTGGGCTGGAAACAATATCAAACGTCTGTCAGAGACATCAAGGACAAACATGACAGTTTTTGACTCGATTTGTACCTGCTATGGTCTTCTCGAGTGTCGCATTCTCCTCCTTGAGTGCGGCCAGCTGAAGATTCAGCTGATCAATACTGTCTTGTTGACTCCCAATCAGTGCACTCTTGCTTGCTAAGGCATTGTACACTGACTCGGCGGCTGGATTCAGCACTTTCAGGAACTTCGTCTTGGCCTTATTGGCGTCAGTAATTTTCTGACAGAAACCACATGTTATCAGTATTTTACTTATGGATTGACGGAAAGCACAAGAACATAACTTACACGCTGAAGTTCCATCATGTCGAACATCATGCCCTCCAGCGTGTTTTGCTGCTCTTCCTCTTCCTTCTCGTTGATCTCCACTTGAGTTCCTTTGAAGTTGAAAGAAAAGGAGCCCTTAGGAGTTCTCCTCTCAAAGCTGTACTGGCCCCGCTGGATCTCTTCTTCTGGAGATGAAGGAGGATGACTCGGACCGGTGACAAGCTGAGTCTCAGGTTCTGTAGCGACCGACTCAGGATCTGCTATGGACTGCTGTTGACTCGGGCCCTGTGTCCCCTCAGCCTGCCGAGGAGTCGACTCGCTCGCCGGAGCCTTCTGCTGCACCGCTGCTTGAGTGTCTTCAGTCGCGGGGGCTTGTGGCGTTGAAGTAGTCTCCTCGGCCGACTTGTCACTTGGCGCCGCAGTATCAGTTTTCTCCACAGGCAGCGTCTGAGATGGAGGGCTGCAAAAGCCATCAACATAACAGTCATTATCGCATTGCCGATATTCATCAACATTGCCGAGTGTATCAATACTTACACGTCAGATACCCGGATTCTGATCACGGGCTGCTTCTTCTTCTTATGTATCTCCTTTGGAGGTGAAGGCGGAGGAGGAGGAGACATATTGCCTTCATGGCTAGCTGTCGTGTCCTTCTCAGGATTTGGCACTTCAGCGCCACCAGCATCGGCTGAACCAGAGACGACCGAGACATTTTCTGTCTCCATGGGAATCGCATCCCCACCGCCAGTCGGCGCAACTTCAGGATTGATGTCCGAATGACTCGGAGTGGCTTCCTGCGAGTAAACAAGAACCCTTAGTGGTGAATAATGTGCATAAAAGAAGTTCTATATTCACACTGAGTACTTTTTCTACTCTTTGGGGATATAACCCCGGACGCCGGACCTGATCCTTGGTCTTCTTGACCTTTTTGGGTTCTGGCTCCGCCAGTTTCTCAGGCGACTTGCTCCTCCCTATCGGTGGGTTGAGAGCCTCGCCCTCACTCTCAGAGCTGGAGAGAATTAAAGCTCTCTTCCTCTTCTGAGAGGCACCACTTCTCGGCGACCGCTTGCCTTGAGAAGATTGACCTGCAGCATGCTCCAAGCCCAAACGACGAGCGTCACGGTCCAGGTTGGTTTTGCTTCGCCGTTCTCGGGAACGAAGTGACTCACCGGCTGGGTTGGGCGTGGGCTCCTTCGGAATGTCGGACTCGGCAGCCGAGTTCCCTTCATTCTCGGGGGCTTCTTCGTCATCTGCCCTTCCGTCACTCTCCGCTGCCTCATCATCCGAGTCAGGAAGTGAAGCGAAAAGGGCGCTCAGGTCACTGTCCGTCTTATCGTCCTCGGCTAAGACTAAATCTTGGTCCCTTGCCGGCAGGGCTCTCAAAGAGCCGTCATCGTTTACTGGGGGCTCCAGTCCCTGACTCTTGTACCTCTCCATTTCCTGCACAAGGAAAGAGAAGGATAGTATTTAGCTATTATGCTAAGCTGTGTATCTCAATATTTAACTCGGCAGAATCGCTTACCGCAGGTCTGGGGATCTTTCTCCAGTAGCCTACCCATTGCATTGATCCGTCCGGCTTCAACATGGTCACATTGCAGTTGGCGGTGAAGAATTCTTGACCTCGAGCCATCACTCGGAACCTTTGTGCTTCCTGATATCCTCCAGGGATGGGTTCTTGATCCTTGTCTCCTGGACCTTTCCAGGTCCAAGCAGGTCGAACTCTTGCCTTCAAAGGCTGAAACTTTCTGATGCAAAAGTTGATGGCGATAGCTGGACCAGTAACTCCAAAGTCAGGGGTCTTCAGTTCAGCAATAGTCCTCACTAAGGCATCCAACTCGGACGTCATGTTCTTCTCTGGCTTACTCTTCCAGATAGAGTTATAAGTCGGAGCCTTGCCAACAAACTTCGGCAGGGCTGGTATGACATTTGCACAGTAAAACCATTCATGGTGCCAGCCCTTGTTCGAGGTCCGCAACTCGTAGTCAAAGAATCTGTCCTTCCTGCGGAGTTGAATCCCAGCTCCTCCAACGGTGGCTGGGCTATCGGCTGATGGATGCGGCTTCAGGAAGAACAGATGCCTGAACAAGTCAAAATGGGGCTCAATCCCCAGATACACCTCGCACAATGTCACAAACATTGACAAGTGCAGGATCCCATTTGGATTCAGATGGCATAACTCAATGCCGTAGAAGAAAAGCAGCGATCTCAAGAATCTGCTCGTTGGCAACCCCAATCCACGGCGAAAGAATGATTCAAAGACAACTGTTTCACCTGGACCAGGGGACGGGTAGATTTCACCTTCTGCTGCTCTCCACCCGATGATTTCCTTTGGCGGAAGCAGACCCAAATCCACCAAAGTTTGGAGCCGGGTGTCCGTGGTAACGGATTGTGGCCACGCGACTGCATACTCTTCTTCGGCGACAACTTCTGCACCCGCGCCTCTGGCGGCCACAACCATAGCATCTGCAGCACCTCTCCCTTGCTCTCCCGCAGCATTTCCTCCACCCGCACTGCTTGTGCCGGCGACCGGAGCGGCGGTACGCTTTACGCGAGCCATTTCAGTACTCCTCATGGATTGATTTGGTGTCGGGGAATGAGGGATCTGAGGATTGGAATACGATTGTAATACGAAATGGTTTAACGGCGGCGAGGTAGTTCCTTTTATTTCCAAACTGAACGCGCCTTCACGGCTGAGATTCATCTTATCTTGCCTCTACGGCTCAGATCAAGCCTAAACGTTTGGCTTCCCCGGTACGGAACCTCGCTAGGGTTTCCGAACGCGGGAAAACTGGCGTCCCTTCGACTACTCGAGCGTCACTACTCGGGCGTGACTACTCGGCCAGTCTCTTTGATTAACTCGGCCGATATCTACAAATCAAGTTCAGTCGGCAAAAGATCATTTTCGGCACACATGAATGCTGGAGTCTCTTATTCCACTGAACTGGATGAGTTACAATGCATGACAAGACCTGATGCAAGAACTACAACACGACTACAATAACACAACACAAGATGCAGACATGCGACTCCTCTTCGGGCACCATCCGCAGCAGACCTCCCCTGGATCTGGGCGCCCGGCATCTTCCCCGCGCTCCCTTGCGGCTTCACCCTCCACGACGGCTCCTGGTGCGGTCCGCCACACGCGATGGCTTGTCCAGGCGGTCATGCCGACCCGGTGGCCACCTCCGGCGGTTCTCACCGTCCTCCTCATCCGAGGAGGTGATGACGATGAGCTCTGGCAACGCCGGCGCCGTTGGTGGAGGCGGCATCATCGCCAGCGGTGGTGCGCCGTACGGCACCAGATCCATCACCGGCGGCATCTCTACCGGCGGCGGCAGCAATAGCAGCTCGGGGGCTGCTGGTGGAGGGGGGATTAGCTCTCCAGGTGGTGCTGGCGCGGAGGAGGAACCTCTCTTGCTCACTTTCTTGCCTGCCATGGTGGTAAGCTCGCGATTGCTCCAATCCAGTTGCGGTCTTTTTAAGGCCGAGGCGCTGGAATCCGGATGGTCACGGGGTGCCTGACGATTGCGGTGCTGCGCCTGAAAAAGCAACTGGTCATATTCCCTCTGTGGCGTAAAGACAATACTGATGGAATCGATTCGGTTGCACAGTGTTCTTGTGACTCGGTGTATAATCTCCGGCTGACTCGGAAACTGTGGCACTTAATCCTCCCTTTCATCACTCGTAATGATGTGTGGAGTTGATTTCTGCCTACATACAATTTTTCCACACAATGACTTTCTTTCCTTGGAGTCTGTACATAATTATTCTAATTATACACAGACTCGGGGGCTAGTCCATATGGACTCACTTGCGTGAGTCCAACAAATCTACTCGGCTGTTTATCAGTCAGGCTTTTTTGGCTTTGTTTTCTACGTTCCAGCTTTTCTAGTCTCTTTTGAGTCTGTACACGATTGTTCCAATTGTCCACAGACTCGGGGGCTAGTCCATATGGACTCACTTGCGTGAGTTCCATAATATTTTTCGGCTCTATGCTAGGCACACGGGTTGCTTCGTCCTTGACTTTTTGTCGGATGATTACCTAGAAATTTCCTCATCCTTTTCTCAATTGTTTTCGTTGAGAAAATGCTTGGGGGCTACGTCTGAATCATCAGATAGACATACGGGTTGTAATCATCCTCGGCTGAGCTGAGACAGATGGACCCAGACTACTAGTCCGGAATGACAAGTTCTTGGCTAAGACTCACCTTGATCGATTGTTTAAGCAGTCTTGTGCTCATGAGATCGGGAGTTCAACATCTTATGGATGCAATTTTTCGTCACATCTATATGATGCTCTTATTCACTCGGATCAGGACAGTATATCTTGGTTTATAATTGCTCTGAGTTTCTGTCCAATTCTATGAATTACACAGTAACTCGGGGGCTACATCTATATGATGCACTTACGTGCATTCATCATTTGATTTGTTAGCATGCTTTTTACAGCCCTAGCTGACTGAGTCAGATGCTGCATTTCATTCACTAATTCCTTTATGGATCTAGTTAGTTCTGAGAACTGACTTTTTATCAACATTCCTTTATGGATCTCTTATGAACCTGCAACCGACTGAGTCGGCCATTATTTTCAGATTCATTCAATTCTCTGACTCAGTTCAGTATTGGGTGTCAATCGCTATTATGCCTAATTCAAGGCCCTGCTGCCCCTGAGTCACTCGGGGCCAGGTATCTCAATTTACAACAGGCTTGATTCAGGTGAAGTCCTTTTTAATTCATCAGTCAACCTGAAGATTCACTCGTACATGGAGAGGAGCCTAGTTGGGAAGCAATCAGGATCAATCAAAAAGCACTTGGGGGCTACTGTCGTTACCATGACCCCCGGGTACCCTCATGACCAGCAGGGCCGAGTAGCCTGACAAGGGTAGTCGGTCCGGCCCAGAAGAAACCGAGTAGCCCATAACTCTAAAAGGAAGGTGCGGCTAGTCGGCAGGATAGATCAGGACTCTTGTCTTATACTCCAAGTAATTCCGAGTTGTAACCAACTAGGATACTTTCCATGTAACCCTGATCCCCCGGATATATAAGGCGGGCAGGGGCTCCATCTAAAGACAATCAATCCAATACCACGACATACAGGACGTAGGGTTATTATCCTCCGGGAGGCCCGAACCTGTCTAAACCTTGTGTCTCGTGTTCACCATCGTATTCTTGTTTCCTTCGCTACCCATTATAATCTATCGAGGCCCTAAAACCTCGACAGCCATTTGTTTCACTTTAGAGCATGCAATCTTGCTTATCTTATCATAGCAAATTCGCATACGAGCCACCAGCGGTGCTTACACCTTATGGAGACGAGAAGCATTTTGAGTGATTGTGAAGGCCACAAGTCTACATATTCTGTTATTCCCTCTTTTTTTCCGATCAATTTTCATTGCTTTCACGCCTCGCTTATCACTCATATTAGCATAAGATTTTTTCGGATAACCAAGAACTGGTACTATATATATCCAATCAGAGCAAAGGCTGGAAGCTTTTTCATGTCTCTAAAAAATATGCAATCAATCGATCCCGCGAATATAAAATTCCAGGCGGGTTGAATTAAGCGTCAATGATCGAAAACGAAATAAAGCTAGCTAGCTAGTGACGATAATATTTCAGTTGTGATGCGTCGTAAAGGCGGTCAAAGCAGATATAAACTTGGATGGCTCGGCCGAGGCGAAACGGGATAAAGCAAAGGGTGTTGCCGCCCAGTCATCGCCAAATTAAAGGCATGCGGACATGCGTGCGTGCAAGGGAATGTTGAAATGGAGGCAGCAGAGTCACCTTCCTGGCCCTTTCATTGGATGGTGCCGCTTCAAGCGCTGAATAAGCGTTGAACATCCGGCTCGGATCCTGTGGCCTTGCGTTTGTGTGAATTAAAATTGCTAAAAGTCGGTGGATGCATAATTCGCTGCCCAGGGCCGCCACCTCTCGGACCCTCTCCTCTCCTCTCGAAAGCTCTTTCCTGTCCACCTTCACCTTCCACAAAAGCAGGTGTCCTTCGAAGCTTAGATCCGGCCCCTCCCCTCCTCTCCGGCTGGCTGCCGGCATGGCGTAGGGTGAGGGACCCACCTCCTGTACAGCAGTAGTAGTAGATTTAGTTTTCCTTTTTTTTGTTTTGGGGATGTCCCCGATCGATTTGCCGTTCATCGCTGTTGTTCTTGCGGCTGCGATTTGTTCGTCTCCGGCGTCGATCTGGCTTCCCATATTTTGGTGTGCCCATGTGGAAGTAGGCGTCATGCCTTTTGCCTTCCCCGTTGGCCTTCTCTCCGACGGGTGTTCCTCTTCCCCCTGCTGTCTCTTTGTTACTCAGGTGTTGGAGCAGTGGAGATGTGAGGCTTGCTGCGATGTTACAAGATCTGATGACCGGAGAAGTCACTGCGATTCCTTTGCTCGGGTTGATCGCCTCCGGCTTGATCCCCAATTTGGGGTAGGGAATCCCTTGATGGTCAAGCCCGGTGTTGCTTCTTCTGGATCTACAGCTTCGACCTCTTCTACCTTCTATAGTGCTACTTGCGAGGCGACTGCCAGGCGGACCGCTGGCATGTCAATCATTTGGCACTGCAAGGCCCTTGCCCATCTCCACTGCGGTGATTCACCGCCTGGTCCCGGTGGCGATGGAGGTGCTTCTCTTCGTCGGTCAGGTGCTTGTGGCCTTGTGGCCTGGTAGCTTCTTGTCCTCCAGCATGCAGAACTCCGACGGCGACGTGGGTTTCTTCCTCGGTGTCGGCGTGTGTTTTGCTAGAAGGGCCTGTGTGTAATTTTATTTCTCTTTTGTGCCCTCTTTTGTTTTTCATGGAACTCGTTTCGAAATATAAATACTATAAGGGTCTCCATGTAATTGTTCCAACATGAGTATTGACTAATGAAGATATTAGCTCCTTGTGGGCGTATTTCCTTCAAAAAAAAATTGTTAAAAGTCAATACAAGTTGGTGTGGGTAGTATATAGTAGCTGTGGATAATACAGCCTTGACCAAGCTTGTTGGGATTGTTTTGTATATCGAGTTGCAGCCTGTTCGGCTCGCAGTTTTACTGTTGCCGATGCACAGTTTTTCTGATAGAGAACACTGTAACTGCTGAAAGCAGCACTGTAGCCTGTGAGAGAGAAGCAGCAGCAGCCGGCTGCCAAACCGGCTGCCGAACACACCCTTGGTTAATTATCCCAATCCAGAAATGGACAATACAGACGTCATGTGTACTAGTACGTACTCCGTACGGTACCAAGGGAAGAAGAAGGAGAATGTGTTGCTGGGGTTGACGAATAGGACGGCCACGTACGCGTGGCACGTGGATCAGCGATTAGCAGAGCTGGATGTGGGACATGACGCGCAGTTGTTAGTATATCTGTCCAGGTCGTTTTCACGAAAGGGAAGAGATGTCAACCAGAGAGCGTGCGTTCGTGGCAGTCGAGCTCAGGCCTGCCTGCCTTAGCATGTTCTGAGGTCGATCAGTTTAATTTGGACCTGGGCAGTCGTAGTAGCAGTCTCCGTAGCAAAAGCGACTGCGCGCCATGCATGTTCAGCACAAGGGAGTAGAGTAGTACACGCCTAAAGATACGTTCAACCAGACGCAGGGCCTACCATGCATACCGATTGACGAGACTCGTCGACGAAGCTTGGCCGTAGCACACGTTGCGTTTGCAGCACATTCCGAGGAGGCCAATGCGATCCTGGTTTTTTTCTTTTCTTTTCAGATCAAGAGGCAGACAACAACATATATTGGTGGTTCCATATTGATTCCACCGTCATTCGTGTCCATGCTCCATATGGCATGTGCATGCCAAGACACTCCACGACGATTCATCAACTCTGTGCCTCGCATCATCATCATCATCATGAAATGGATCGGAGAAGTGGCGAACCCGGAAGACCCGGCGCGTGAGCATCAGGGGAGCAGGTCGGCCCACATGCACGAACGCCGCCAAGTGCTTGCGGCGCCAGATCCCTCCCACCGCAGCTCCTCCATCACACTGCTCCATCAGACTGTCACCTTACCAGATCGATTATACACGTTACTCATCGATCGTCCGCACGATTCCGTTCATCGCATCTGGTTTTTGCAGCTAGCTATCAGGCGATCGACACACGGACACGGCGGTGCACACTTGCAGGAATCGCTCGCTGCTCCCTTCCAATTAACCAAGACGATCACGCCGAGCGCCTACTAGGTACAGGTAGTATAGGCGCGCCGCGCGCGTCGCAGTATTATAGGCGGCGCCACCGTGCATTCATTTGATCGTTCTTGCGCGTATGCCGACGCCGTTGCTCAGCTCTGCATCTCGAGGGAAACAGCTCGTCGTACGTCGTCAGAAGTCACAACTCACAAGGGCTTGTCTTTGCTTGCCAGTTGCCACTCTGTACTCGGCGGTCTGATTCGATCGATCGGGTTGCATGATGAGGAGATCGAAATTATTCCGGTGGCTTCTGCCAAACCGAATCATCCCCAAGGAAGACGGATGCAAATTGAGGCATGTGAGTGTGCTGTTTGCATGCGTGCATGCTAGGGAAGCAGATTCTGAGGAGACCAAAGTTTGGTCGCCATTTCCAACCTCCCGGAATAGTCCGTGCACCCGAAGTGGACTGTGACCGTTTGCTAAAAGCTAATCCACGTTCGACTAGTCCGTCATTCCAGTCCAGGAAGCACGAGTCCTAGTCGTTGTAGTAGCACGTTGCGACACAGGCAGCGCCACGCGAGTTCCGAAATTCTGAGCAGCCTAATTTCCAAATCCAAGATCGGCTCGGCGGGACCGAACACTTGCACGAATCTCTGCTCCCTAGCTCGTCCTGTGATCACGCTGGCTGAAGCCGACTCCACTTTTTCAGCGCGGCTACGAACCACCAAACGGACCGCGCGCTTTTGCAGTTGCTGCGCCGTGAAGGTTTGTCTTTTGCATACATTGCCAATCCTAGCAGCTGACCGAGCTGACGGACTAGTGACGGATGATCAAGGCACGAGAGTATAAAAAAGGGCGCATCCACGTACAGAAACTTTTTAATACTTTTTCCTATAAAAAATTAATAAAATATAGTTGATATGAAATAATATTTTAATATGAATCTACTCATATCATTCTCACATTTCAAAACTTAACATATAAAAAATTATTTACGGTCAAAGTTTAAAAAGTTTGGTTTAGTACAGCCTCAAAACGACAATCATTTTGAAACTGAAGGAAGTACTGTTGGTTAAAGCAAAGAAGGAAATGTGTGACTGGACGCTGTGGACGAATTGGGCAGCCAACAGCGCGTGTCAATCAGGCGGCATGTTCGTTTTCGTGGAAGAGGCAGGTCAACTGGTGAGCGCCGCGTCGTCGCGGCGGAGCCTAGGATGGCCCGTAGCATGTGCCCTTCAGTATGGGCATTCAGGGCTCTGGAATAGTCGCGGTTGCAAGACCGACTCTGTGAGTTCTGCATGTTCACCACATGCCGCGAGCGCACCTGAAAAATACGTTTCAACCGGAGGCAGGCCTCTGACGTGCATATTTCCAATCGACGATTTGCGATTTGCGATGCGGCACGTCCCAGTCCAAATTCCGACGACAAGCCATATTTTTTCCCACGTGAAGATATCTAGCACACATACCGATGGTTAGTGCGAACCGAGCTCAGCTCGGCTGGCTAGCTAGTTTGCTGTGTGCGCAGCCCACCCGGGTTCGAGCGCTGGTGCTCACCCGGGTGTCGCACCTTTCCCGGGAGCAGGCCTGAGCCTGTTCGGCTCCTCGTGTCTGCTCCCGGGCCTGCATGGCTGCAGGTGGGTCCCTCAGCTGGCCCACCCTCTTAAATAAAAGAAAAAAAAAAGAAAAAAAAATACGATGGTTAGTTCTTTCGTCATTCGTTGATACTCCGTACAGCGCCCCCGAGAACTCTCCCTCCTCTTGTTCACCACCGTCATCCCCCGTTTGCCCCCGTTTGTCGCCTCGCTCCGTGGCAGGCATGTGAGGTGAGAGCTTCGGGACATGGCCGGACACGGACACAGCCGCGCCGAGCGCCTAGCCGGCTAGGCGTCTGACTGTGCTTCAGTTTCTGCGCCAGCTAGGCGACTGTGCGTGCGTCGGTTTCTGCGCAAGCGTGTATACAAGGACGCGTGACTCCTTTGCGTGTCAAGGGAACAACCAGTCGGCACAACGGCCTGTCCTTGCTCACCACTCTCATCCAGACTCCCTCGCTGGTCGTTTTCACTGTTGTCGATCGTGAGAGGATCGTCGGAGCCCATGCTGTCTGCGGCAGAGCCGGGGGACTTTTGGGGGCGCAGGGGGGCCATCCGCGGCTCGATCATTGACGGCTCGCCAACCCCTCGCCGCAGATCGATGCTGCTATACAAGAGTTGCGCGCGGAGCCCAGGGACCCGCCGCTGCCCATCGTCACCATGAGTGAAGTATGATGAGGATGATCTGGTCGACCTCACAATGTTTATTTAGCACGTCAACTGTCAAGCTTCAGTGGCTGGATAGAAATAGGAAAAAGTTTCATGTCAAGTTTGACTTGGTTAGTTGCAAATTATGGTAACCCACTTGCCATGCCAACGCTGCTGTCAGTGTCATCGATTGTCAAAAATTTTATGTCGAATACGAACAATTGTGTCGATTTGAGACCGATCGAAGTGACCGTTTGGATCCAAGCTTTTAAATTCCGTAATGTGTACGTTGATAAATGCGGGAGAGGGAGCTTGCGGGATTGTAAAAGATGGAGCAAAAGTCAGAATATTTTCCCCTCAATGACAAGAAGAAGAAGAAAACCTAGAGCTTTTTACTCCTTGATTGTAAAAGCTAGGTGGATCAAAGCGGGCTTTGAGGATCCATGGTTGTGAGCTCTGCCTCTGATTGTCTACTACAGCCTTCAATGTACCTACGACATTCAACGGTCGACCCAAGCTGATTAGATGCTACTGTTGCAAACTGCAACTGTCGACTGCTATACACAGCATACGGCCATTTCGACGGATGGGCCGGAGCGTCGCAGTTCGTCAGGCGTCAGATCAGATCATAGACCATTTCGCAGCGATTATAGCCCATGTAGGAAAGACCATAGATTTTTTTTTTTGAGTAAAGGAAAGATCATAGATGAGGCCCATTGTGGCCGTAGATTATTGGGCTAAGCAAAATTCGCCCGGCCGCAGCCTAAACCAGGCCCGCATTTCGCGAATTCTAGACCGGCGCCGTCCTATTCCCCCTGTTCCCCCACGTACTGGCACCACCAACCCGCAGCCGGCCGGCATCCATGATTGGTCGTGGGCCTCGTGGCCTTGTGTTCCCGAGCCCTGACGAGGTGATGGTGGAGTAGTTTTTTTTTTTGAGCTCCGATGGTGGAGTCGTTGAGCGATGAACGAAGACGACGCACGTCACGCACGCACCGGGCCTTGCGGCATCGTGCAGTCACGTGGCCGTCGATTAATGCACGTTGCTTGCTGCCTTGTGCGAGAATCAGCACAGGAACATCCCCATTCCCCAGCAGCCGTTCTGGAGAGATCCCCAAGCCAGGCAACGGTCAACTCGCGACACGAGCTGCGACGCTCTGCAGCCGTGCAGGTGTCCGTTGGCGATCCGGCCGGCGGCCCCACGCCACGCGTGGCGGAAACGGGACCCGACGATCGATGCCTGCCTGCCTCGCGTGGGCATGGGCGGAAAAGGCCGAGGCCAGCCAGTCAGCCGCGGCGCGCCCCTTGCTAGATCCGCACCCTAGGGATGTAAGCGGGCGGGTTGCGGGCTGTCCGCGCCGCGTCCGCACCAGCCGCCAGATGATTTGCGGGCGCATGCGGCAGCCCGCGCCTGACCGCAAGTGTTTTGCGGGCTTCGCGGCATCCCGCAAAGCAGCCGCTTGCGCATATGCAGACGTGCGAGAGCAGCGGAGGGTGACTACGAGTCGATGTGTGTTCGTGCAACAGAGTTCAGTTTTGCACCCGTCCGCCCAAAACGCAGCGCAGAAAAACAGAGTTAAAAGATCTCAACGTTGCCGCAATAAAGAATTGAAGGATCTCAAACAGAAAAAGATGCACAAGAAACGAATGCGACAGGGTTGCTCTTCCTAGCCATTTCGTCGAACAGCTACTAAGCCTGAGGCAAGTGTGTGTGTCGCACAGCAAGTTCGTGCCGCGGAAAGTCCGGGAGGCCCTCCTGCTCATAAACTCGACATCGAGGACGACGCCGCGCACGCCGAGGTGCGTGCAGGAGAGCAAGCCGACGAGCATCTCCGTGCAGGCTGCGCATGCGACCGTAGAGGCTGGAGTGCGTCCAAAGACATGCAGTGAGCTCGAGCGCGACGGCGGCAGCCCTGCCTGCCTAGTTCGGACGCGCGGCTCCGATTGGCCTTCCGCCATGGCTCTGGCGCGAGGAGGCGCGCGGCGCCCACGGCTGTGTCGCCGCCATGGGAGAGCAGCGCTATTGCGGGCAATGCGGCGCCGCCGGGACCCGCGGGATCGCCGCCACAACCCGCTTTGGCAAAGCGGGCAGAGTTGCGAGCGTTAACTGGGCTCGCGGCGCGGGTCGGCCCGGCGGCTTTGCGGGCAAGCCCGCGCCGCTTACATCCCTACCGCACCCTATACCCCACCCGGCGCCGCGCATCCAACGGCACCCGATACCTGCGTCCATCCAAAGCTAACGCAACCCCTTCCCCGCACACCTCGCCAAACGCGATTTTTCCCCTTATAAAACGCTCCCTTCCGCCAGTCACCGGCCGCCGCAGCAGCAGAGACGCTCCTCCCTGGTTCGAACTCTCCAGACGCATCGGTCGTTCTCCCGAAAGCGCGTCTTCCCCTCGCGCGCCGCCCGCCGAAATGGTGAGAACGCACCCACGCACGCACGGCTGGATGATCCAGGGATTTTGTTTGGGGGGATCATGATCATGATTCATGAGGCGGTCAGGGTCTGATTGATCCGTGGGTTTTTGTTTTGTTTTTCTGTCGCGCAGGCGTTGCCCAACCAGCAGGTCGTGGATTACCCCAGCTTCAAGCTCGTCATCGTCGGCGACGGCGGAACTGGTGATCTCTCTCTCCCTCCCTCCTCCCTCCCTATGCCTCCCGTGATTTCTCTCTGATCTCTAGTTCCTGTATGTGTGTTTGGGAGTTACGGTTTCTGATGGGTGCGCTGCTTGGTCAGCGCTGTTTCGGCACGATGCCGAGATCTGTGGACGGGGCACCGGTTGCCCCGTATGTGGGTCGCGATTTATCCGACTGGGGATTCATTTCTTTACAGAAGAGAACTTTGTTTCGGTGAGGCTATTCGGGGTTTTAGTCTGAATGCGCGATTGCGCGTTACGTTTTAGAAGAAGGGTCGATTGGCTTGCAATGCTTTTTTTTTTTGGGGACATCCTTCGGGGATTGCTCTTGACTGTCGCCGGAGATTGTCATTGTCTAAATTGTAGATCCACCGTATGATGGAACACCGAGGTCTTTAGACAAAGGATCTCCTTACTAGCATCCATTCCTACGTTCCGAGAACTATAAGATGAGGATTTGGTCTGAAATAGGATCCGTATTTGTGTGAAAATGGAAGTATGTGTATTTGTCGCCAAACACATTTGTGTTATGTTGTGGTGGTTGATACATGGTTACTGGATAGGATAGTTCGCTAGATAAACTGGTGCTGAAGCGTTCACGCCTCAAATTGAATGTAAAAGTGTTGTTCAGTGATCTCAAAACTTACTCCAGCGATGTTGTTACATTGAGCTAAGGGTTATTCGGGATGCCTTTGTGGTCTTTGTGTTAGTAATTACATGCCACTTAAAACGCTGAGGTACACCTACACTTCTCAATGTCAGTAGTATTAGATGTCCAATGGTTCCCGACATTATAAACTTGTAGCCTGGCATGTTTATTTGGAACGGGAAAGATATTTACTTTTGCCTTGGTCATCTTGTAAATCTGTCTATGATGTGATCATTCACAGTATCTTACTGCCTTATTTCTATTCCCCTGCAGGTAAAACCACTTTTGTGAAAAGGCATCTTACTGGCGAATTTGAGAAGAAATATGAACGTGAGTGACATTGTTATGTCCAAACCATTGTCTTAGAAAACCTATAGCTTGATTAGAACATTTCTGATTTTTTATTTTTTCCACTGCAGCCACCATCGGCGTTGAAGTGCACCCGCTGGATTTTAGCACTAACTGTGGTAAAATCCGTTTCTATTGCTGGGACACTGCTGGTCAAGAGAAGTTTGGTGGTCTCAGGGATGGTTACTAGTAAGTCACCATCGCTTTATTAGTGGCTTATTGCTGTGTTAAGTTGATTGAACGTGTCATTGTACCAATTATATATATATTTTTTTATTTATTTGATTTTGCAAATGTGTGCCTTCGAAAGTTATCAAATTTGTTGAATTGTTATGTGCGACATACGCCTTAGGAGTTGAATTTGGTTCACAAATCTTAGCACTAGATGTGAACTGATGTGCTGGAAAATTTCCCTTAAGTTATGCCGTAAATGTATACATTGAGTGGCATACCCTAAGAATTCTACTTTTAGCTAGTATTGGAATTGGATAATGCATTTCTTGCAATTATGAAAAGCTTCTGATTGATGCTTTTTTAGTTTGTAATTTATATGTACTGTTGCACATTAGGGATCCATTCTCATGCAAGCCCCCAGGGCAGTTTTATGGTAATATTAAATCAACCACGCTGCTGACAACCTTTCTGTTGACAAATTATATTTGAGCTTGAACTCATCTTCTATGTTGTCATTGCGGAATCTGTCAAATTTGATTAATGTTTCTTTGGCATTGTCTAATTTATTTGTTAATTTGAACTGTCCTGCAGTATTCATGGTCAGTGCGCTATCATTATGTTTGATGTAACATCAAGGCTGACATACAAGAATGTTCCAACATGGCACAGGGACTTGTGCAGGTCAGTTTCAGACTTTCAATTTCATACAATGGGTTTATGTTGATATTGTTGTAGACTTACAATTATGTACTGTAGGGTGTGCGAGAACATCCCTATTGTCCTGTGTGGTAACAAGGTTGATGTGAAGAACAGGCAAGTTAAGGCCAAGCAAGTTACATTCCACAGGAAGAAGAACTTGCAGTACTATGAAATTTCTGCCAAGAGCAACTACAACTTTGAGAAACCCTTCCTGTACCTTGCAAGGAAACTGGCAGGGTAATTATCAACTTACTCTTGCATTTTCTTTATATTCGTTGGATGAGCAGGATACCCTGTGACAACCTTCAGCTGTACTGACTTTTTCTGGCATATACATGTAGGGACCAGAACCTTCACTTTGTTGAGGCTGTTGCTCTGAAGCCACCGGAAGTGCAGATCGATATGGCCATGCAACAGCAGTGAGTACTCAATCTCTGTTTTATGTGCACCAGCTCCCTGCAACCGTGAAATTTTTCTTTGGTGTTAAAATTTTGTCCTGAAACTAGTTCCAGTTCTTTGAATTGAATTCATTTGTTGTGGATTTTTCCGGCTTCAAAAAATTATTTACTTTCAATTAGCATCACAATTCATTTGTTGTGGATTTTGTCAATAACTTTATTGCCCAGCATTTCTAACCTTCTTTCATTGTTACAGGCATGAAGCTGAGCTCGCAGCTGCTGCGGCACAACCCCTCCCAGATGACGATGACGACCTGATCGAGTAGAGATGATCGTTGGTGCTTTGCTGTGGTTGGACGGATGAGTGCTTTCTATAAGGACCCGTAGGGTTCAATCCCCGTTAGAGTTAGGCTTTACCTGGATCTCCTCTTATTTGTCTGATGAATTGAAAGAGTTATGACATTTGTATTATGTTGCCGAGGATCTGTTGGTATCTTAACCAGCTCCTTTCGAGTAATGCATAGTGCTGTTGTCATATGCTTCATTGCGTGATTTGTGCATTTTCCTTTATCCACTCATTCGAGTTGGATTGAAACCTTGCAACGGTAACCATAAACCCTTGTTGTTGTCAGAGTATGTTGATTTTTATGAATCACAAACAGAAAGCTTCGGAGTGAGGTAAAAGTCAGTGCCACAACGTTTCAGTCCAACAACATATTTACCTTGCGCTGCGAGAGTTGAACTGACAGCAATCGACAAGCAGTTGCACTGTTCAACTCTTGTGCAAGCTCTATCCATGGGAACTGATGCTATGCAGTGCTCGTAAGCATTTTCCCAAAGTTGCATAAGCTTTGTAAACCGTAATACAATCTTGCAGCTCATGTGTTACCTAAATTGGGTGTTTTGTTGGTATTGCAACAGGTGAATCACCCGCAGATGTTGAGTCATAAAATCTAAGTGTGCTTTTTTTCTCTTTTAGAAAAAATGCTTAAAATCCCCTTGACTACCTTAAGGAACAGCGCTCTAAAAATATTTTGCTGAAAACCAGTAAAGAAATTAAACCGAAGAAAATAAAAGAGTCGTCAGCTAACGGGACCCAGCTGTCAGCGTCCTGTACTTTCCGAAGGTCGGCAAGCAGAGCGGACGCGGGGGAATTCTCCAGGTTCCACCCGAACCACGATAAAAAAAAGAGGACGGAACAACCAGAAATTGGCTTTGCTGCCATCTCGGCGATTCAGCGAGCGCTTCTACTCGCCCTCCTGCGTTGAAGTGAGCCTCGTCTCGTCGATTCCCCCCTGTCCCGGCGGAGGTGCAGCCGCGATGGAGGAGCAGTTCATCCTCCGCGTGCCGCCGTCCGTGGCGGAGCGGATCGAGCGCCTCATGAACGAATCCGCCGCCGGCTCCTCCAATCCCGACGATGCATCACTCGACCTCTCCTTCTCAGGTGCGTTGGCCCCGTCTCCCCAACCCTCTCCCCCGACCTGTTTCCCGCCCACGACGAGCGCCCTAGTTCGAAGCTGCGATTTGTGGGGCGGGTCGGTAGTGCTAGCATTTTTCAGACATTCGCGGCGGCTTCAGGGCGGAATGCGTGGATTAGGTCAGCGGTGTCGATGGGCAGGCGTGATGTCGCCGCTTCATAGTGGCTACGTGCTGATTGCCCTGGTGATGCTGGAACCGCTTAACCGGTATAATTAGCCGCAGTGATTGGGGAATTGGGACCATTGCTGTGTCGCTCAGTTCCTGTGTTTGCCCTGCACGCTTGGTCAAATATGCTGCTAGTGTGATTGCCCGATTGGCTCCTGACCATCTGCCTAGCATGAGTCAGATTGTGTGCTCATATGAGTCTCTGTGCTCAAGTGGTAATAGCTAAGTGTTTGGTTCTTTGCTCAAAGGAAAGTTAGGCAACAGAACTTAAAGAGTATAACCTATTATCGAGAATAATGCAAAGGGTTCCATGCTTGTTGTTGTGGTGTGGGCTAACAGTTTAAATGCAATCTGGTTGATTTACCCTTGGATAGTCTTGGCTTCATGATGCATGGGAACTTCCATTTACTGCTAGATGAGTTGGTGAACACAGAAGCTGCATATTTGATATGTGAATGGTTCGTAATTAGTATTTATGAGTTTATGCCAATGGTAATTGCATTAGTGAAAATTCATTTCCCTGTTTGTGTTGCTTTTTGTTACACAAGTAATATTGTTGGAGTTGAATTACTTGCTCAGATATTCTTAATTCTGGACAATCTCTGAACTGGACGAAATCATGCATAATTTGATTGCTATCGGTGTCAGAAATATCTCAATTCAATATATAGCTACAGTGTTGAAGCAAATCAACAACGTACATGCAAAGTCCTTCCTATAATATTTCTTCAGGGCCTGGAAAAAATTATTTGACTTGGTGCCTTGGTGAATTAATGATATGTTTATTCATACAGAGGATGGAAGAAATGGTACATTTATGATCGGTAATGAGAGCTTTCCTGCATCTCTCTTGGATCTTCCGGCAGTCGTGGAGTCATATAAGACATATGATGATTCTGTGTTAATTAAAACTGCTGATATTGGTCAGGTAAATGTGTTGAGGTTTCTGTATGTCACTTATTCTGGTATTACTTTGTATACCTTAATAATCATCTAGTCAAATTGAAACAGATGATTATGGTAAGAGAAGAAAATGATCCTGCTCCCGAAGGAGTTGAATACAAGCATGGCCTTACTCCTCCAATGAGGGATGCGCGCAGGCGACGTTTCCGCAGAGAGCCTGACTTGAATGTATTCAAATTAACTGTCCTTTAGCTGTGTTTTCCATGTTCACTGAAATAGACAGGTAGCTGACTCGTCCTTGCACAATTTTACAGGCTGATCTTGTTAGCCAAGTTGAGAAGCATCTCATCAATATTATGCACGGAGTATCAGTCAGTATCCTTTTTGGTCACCGTGATTTGCTAAATGATGTTTTGCGGAAAGTAAATTTTCTACTGTTCCGTTTTTAAGTTTTGCATTGTTATTGCAAATTAGTATGACTTGACAATGAGTTTTTTATATGATATCCACTCCCTCTTTTACAATGGTCCTTCTGTGAATGTTTCTGTATGCCATTATAGTGGTTTCATATGGATCTTTCAAAAGGTATACTTCAAAAATTTTATGCTTAATTATCCAAATGATAACATCTCTGAGCCCATCATAGCTAGTTACATCTGTAAAGTTGTGATGCTAGCTGTTACCATGGCTGCACTTGTTTGATTACTTCCAAGGACTCTGTCCCATATATGAATAAAAAGTCATATTTCTGTTCGTTTTTGTTGTTTGTCTGTCTATGTGCATTGTTCCTTGACTTGTTACTAGACCAGAATGCTAGTGTAATTGGAGGTGAGGAAGGTGGTGATCGCAAGAAAGCTGCAGCACCCCGAGCTACCAAACCCGATGTTCAAGAGCCTGCTGCGAATGGCGAGGAAGCTGAACCTGAGAGGAGTGACTCAGATGAGTCCGAAAACTGAAGTGGTCCAGAATAGTTCGGCTTTGGTTGCCCAGCACCTGGCTGAACTTAGCAATTCAAAGCCTACTGTATATCTGTAACAAAGAACATGCCTGTTGTCGCACTCTTGCATCGTGTTGATCATTATCGTAATGTTAATCTTAGCCTTCAGCATTATGATGAAAAGGTGTTGCAAATCTTTGCCAGTTTGATCTTCAGTTGTTGCTTAGGATGTTGGATCACTGGTAACTGAAGTATGCAATGATGCAATCCCTCCGTTACCGTTAACATGCTAGTCGTTCTGCCTTCATGGCTCACTGCACTGAACGAAATGGCATAATTTTTTTTTTCTCTTTTCCCTCCCTTGGAAACAAGGGCATATTATGGAACTGCATAAGAGGGTTAAACAAAAGAGAGGATGTAGAGGGCGATGACTAAACTTGGATAATCATTGTAGTTTTATGAAATTTTAACTTACAGTGTCTCAACCAGTTCAAAGCATTGAAGGCTCAATATCTGGACCAGGTCGTGACAGAAGAGTCAGATTGGTACTCAAATGTACTTCTAGTTGGTTAGTAGTAGAATCTTGGGAAACAATCGCGCTTACGTATGTGTACGGCCATGGAGTACATTGGATTCATGTGCATTGACCCAGCATGCACACAGAAATTGGTGATCATGCATAATGTTATTTGAAACTTATATGCTCCAAAGTGGTTCAAAGATTGCGCTATTGGAGATCTTGACGTCGCTCATTCGTGTGTTATTTTGGCCTCGTGCTTATTTAAGAATTTATTTTTTTGAAACAAAGCTTATTTAAGATTTTACTTGATCAATGGAGAGCGAAGAAAAATAAAGATGCAGGCTCACAAATGATAATCCCACATGTTGATTCAGCCCATCACTAGCACCTCAAAAGTCTCGAGTCATGTGCATATACTAAGCAAGGAGTAGGTTGCTCAAAAAAAAAAAAAAACCTAAGCAAGGAGTAGCTTTATCATGACGCATTTACCTCATATAGTGAGAGATTAAATAATGTTACCACATTTTCTTCCACAGTTGATAAACATGTGTATTCTTATACTGGCAGCTACCTGGTCAGATTAAAGTTAAAGCCTGATAGGTTTCTTATACTGAATGACACAAAAGTAGTTAAGAGCAATATGCAGTTTGTTTAGGCCATGATGGCAACCACTTGTCACATCTATTCGTACCAGGCCGGAGACTGGCAGTTTAAGAGTCCTGCCATTCCTGTAATCTCTCTCTGCATCTTTCTTCCCATTCTCCCTTCCCGTTTTATCTTTTGCGAGTTTACAGGCATGGGTCAAAGTGACTCCAGTGTTGATCCTCCTCGGCCCAGAGGATGCTGCCGCGCATGTGTCTCTTCGTTGTGCAAGATAGCAAAGGGCCTTTTACAAGTTGCGGTCGTCGTTACCGTATTCATTTTGATATCTGTTGGTCTTGGAGGTGTCAGCTTCGGTGCAAAGATTGCTCTTGAATCGGTGTCCTTCCCTGTCATTGTTTGCCTGTACATTTACTCCTCATCGAGCCGGAAGGAGAGGATTATTTCCGGCATATTTCTTGGTGTGCTTGCTGTAGTGATCATCATAGCTGCTCCCACCAGCGCGAAGCGTGGGACTGCTCACGTTGCCATCTTCGTCTGCAATTTCCTTGCTCTGTTAGCATACTGCGCCTGGAGGTTTTGGGCACTAGTGCAAGCTTGTTGGCGACGCCGTCCTGTCCGTAGCGCAGCTGCATCTCCTGCGGCTCCACCGCTTTTACCGGTGGTGCGGCAAGAGGAAGCAGGGGGAGGGTGTGGTAGTCCGGCGCAGGTGCAGCCCGTCGCGTTCCGCATCGAGGAGCTGCCGCAGGAGTTCTCGCACGACGAGATCCGAGCCGTGACCGGAGACTTCGGGAGCATGGTGGGCCGCGGCGGCTCCGCCGAGGTCTTCCGTGGCGTCCTCGACGACGGCACGGCCGTCGCCGTCAAACGGATCGTCAGCAACAAGGCCGTCGTCGGCGAGGGCGACTTCCTCAGAGAGGTCTCCATCGTCGCGAACGTGCACCACCGCAGCCTGGTGCGCCTCCTCGGCTACTGCCTCACGCGCGGCGGCGACGGGGACGGCCAGCAGTACCTGGTGTACCCGTTCTTCGAGAACGGGTCGCTGGACTGGTGGCTGTTCAACGGCGAGGAGAGGCGGCGCCTGCTGCCGTGGCCGACGCGGCGGCGCGTCGCCGTGGACGTGGCCAGGGCGCTGGCGTACCTCCACCACGAGTGCCACCGGCAGATCCTGCACCTCGACATCAAGCCGGCCAACATCCTGCTCGACGGCGGCCTCCGGGCCCACGTGTCGGACTTCGGCATCTCCATGTCCATCGCCTGGGACCTCACCAGCGTCGACACCTGCGGGAGGGGCACCCCGGGGTACATGGCGCCCGAGATATGGGCCAACGCGCTGTCCGCCAAGTCCGACGTGTACAGCTACGGCGTCACGCTCCTCGAGCTCGTCGGCGGCCGCCGGTGCTTCGAGCCCGGCAGCGTCGCCTCGCCGTCCGAGAAGCCGGACTGCTTCTTCCCGTCCGTCGTGTGGGAGAAGATGGCGCGCGGCGAGCTCATGGAGGAGGTGGACGCTGCCATGGCGAGCGTCGATGAACGGGAGGTGGAGGCGGTGGTGAAGGTGGCGCTCTGCTGCGTGCAGCCCCGGCGGGAGATGAGGCCCAGCATGCTGACTGTTGTGGACATGCTTGAAGGGCGTGTCGCCGTCGATCTGCCGCCGGAGAGCCGCCTGTCCACCGTGAATTTCGCGGTCCACGGTCCCATAGGCTCACGGCACTGTAGCTAACTCCCTCGTCAAAATACTCTTGATTACGTTTTTACAAAGTACCTTGATCCTATGACTTTCCATTTTTACAAAGTACCATGATCCTATGACTTTCAATCTTTGCTATGGAGTTTGGTTTGAGTGAAAAGAATATTCCGCTGTCAGGTAGTGCTGGTTTTATCATCGGAAAGATTCTAAAAACAAATTTACCATCAGAAAGCAGCTAATATGCAAACATCTGCCGCTTTAAAAAGCGCAGAAAATAATGTTCATGGATCTAACTCAGTTTTGCGAGTTATTGGAGTGGCAATGCAGTTGACTCTAAAACTGGATAGGGTATATGTATGTTCCTCCCACATCCTCCCTCTTGTAATATATTCAGCTTTCTATTATAAACTGTCGAGGGTATCCATCATATCATCTCCACGAGTCCTGGACTGATAGTTTAGAGGTACATCATGTGGCCTCAAGAAAAGGTTCTAACTTCAAATATTCGCTCTATTCACGACCAGCCTATGGAGCACAGATGCACAATGGGCAGTGCAAATACCTCATAAAGAAGAAAAAAAAATCCAGAAACAAAACATGATCTTTTTTGCAAACACAACAGCATTAAACATACCTTTGGTTCTGTTCCGAAGTACTCGAGCATCAGAAAAGTCCGATTCCTAACATATACCAACTATAGCATTGTACATCAATCAATACAAACCCCAAACTTTTAACACAGAGGGTTATGGAATGAAATGCAAAGCCCTTATCTACGATAATTATGGCTGAAGCACCTTGAACTCCAGTCCACATGACCATCATTTAGGCTAAGACATGATCAGTGATACGCAGTGACAGCAGATGGATCAAAACAAGAGGCTATATCAATCGAATTCCTCTGCTGGGCTGCTCTCATGGGTCCTGCAACCAAAGATGACAGCATTACGTTTCAACGAAAAAAATAGTAAAAGGTCATTCATTGTGGTGGCATTGGAAAAGCATATGCCATGCATATTTCAATGCCACCCACTCAAGTTCTGAGCAGTAAAAAAAATAGAGGCTACATTCAAAACATAGTATTTTGATAAAAGAAATCTCAATTACTCCCTATTAGTGCTGCTATAGTTAGTTCCTTCCTTCACTATTGAAACTTAAATGGTAAGACTTGAAAAATTGCAATGATCATACTCCAGATTACATACATAAAAGATAAAACATCTATAGTGGAGAAGTATTCCCAAAAGGAGCATGACATATCACATTGTTTGATTGCACTCCTGATTCAAAATATTGCAGTATTGCTATCATCTTATCCTTAATGGCATGGCCTAAAAGAGTACATTTCAGAAAACTACAACCATTTTGAACCAATAACCACAAAAACTGTAACTATTTTGTTATGCATAACAAAAATATACCTAGTTAGACACTCGATACCGCATACAAACAATTTTCTCGCAAAACTACAATTATTTTGATATTATCATGGCAACAAGAAGTTGTATTTTGCGGTTTCCATTGTCAAAATAGTTGTAGATCTCTGGGTACTAGCCAAAATAGTTGATAGTTTTGTGAAATTAATACACCCGAAAGATCGCAGTGATCGCGCTACAAATTTCATCCATAGAACAAATATATTGAAACAATCATTCCTAAAATGACCACAACATTTCAAAGTGTTTGTTAACACACCTGATTCAAAATGTATCGGTTACCAAAGAATAATTATTGTCTGCCATCATCCATATATTATATGCGCATGGTTACAATCTCATGAAAATAAATAAACATACTCTACTGTTGATACAAACTGAAAGCATGCCACTCAGTCGTTCTTACTTACTGTCACTTGCTACTAGCTGCTAACCTTTCTGTCTCTAATTTTCTATCTATGGATGAATAGGGAATGTCATGAAAGCGCTGAGAACGATTAAAAAGTAATCTCAAGGATGCCTAAGGAAATTTAGAGAGGCGCAAGATTGAGATGGTGCCTCTGCCATGTAGCAAATACACAACTTACAGTACAAATAATGTCCATGGCAAGCACGTATTAAGCAGAAGAAACAATTAAGCATCAGAGAATATGCGAGATGGACTCTGCTACAATGTATAATTGAATCTAAATACTCAATGAACAGTTGCTACTTCGAGCAGTTAGTACGCAGGAGCAAAGTTGGAAAAAAAAAAAGAGATCAGAAAGCACATGGATGCTAGCATAAACTGCATGTATTCTGAACTGCTTACAAAATAAAAGTTTATGATTGACGTGCTATAACTTACAGCTACTAAGGCAGAACAGAAATATGCTACACGTTCCTTAAAAAAAAAATCCTGTCCTTAATTTTGTGGGCTCTAAAAGTCTATAAACAGTAACCAATGGATGTTTTAGTGATAGAGGAATCTACCTAAAATCAAAAGATTGTATAAGATTTCTCAAATAATCCCATGGATTGGCTGGCAACATGAAAAAGGAAAGAACCATAATGACCATCACCCATTTCCTACATGCAAGAAAGAAAGAAACATTTGCATGTAACAAGATACATTAAAAACCTCAACCTCAATTTTAAGCAAAGAAGTGTGAAATCATTATATGATATTTGCAACATATTTCAATAAAGAAGATGAGATTGTTCAAAACAACACAACAACTACAACTAATATGCAGTACTTTCAATCAGATGTGCTCTTAGTTAAATTTATACGCAAGAACAGGAGTATGCTATTCGTCAATTACTACTTTCTACAAAAATTTCAAAACTGAGACAATGCAATAGACTTCCACTTCTTTAGTGCAAATGTGATGACTAAACTACTTTTACCCTAAAAAGCGATGACTAAACAGTAAACAAGGGGACAATTACGATAGCAGTAAGTGCAAATGTGAGGCAAGTTTACTAGAGTAGGATGAAATTGAAAGCAAATAACCTGGTTTGACAACCATTAAAAGCTTGCAATCAGAGACGAGAGGTTGAGCATAAAAGCAACATTAGTCTACAGTTTATTAATGGCTATACATTTGATGCATAACTGTGAAGATATTTGAGTACAGCTGTACTATTTCATGGGCAAAACGGCTAGTTTACCCAAAAGTCAAAACCTTCAACCAGTCTAAGACAAGTCACTGCTCATAGACAGAGTTAATCAACCAGCTAACAGGAGTGTTAAGCCTCCAAAACACAATAAGATCTGGCATGAGCCAACACATCTCAGACAGCCTTCTGGAGGGTGTTCAACCCTCATCCTATATTTGTTCACTGAAGTATGAGTCATGACATAGGATAGTTACAATTTATGTCTAAACAACGATGACTCATTATGCTCAACAGTACGCCGCTCAAAAACTGATAAGATCCGCCCAATCTTATATGTGCTTTATTATGTAGAGCAACCCAGCATAATACATAAAAAACAACGAATTTTCTGTTTCATAATCTCTTATATGAACATGACTAAAACAGATAATATATTTGGATGAAATGCAGCTGATCATTGCCCATCCACTTGAATCTCTATAGACGAAAGAATCAAATACTAGCAAACATGGTGCCTAGATTGACATTTCGAAACACCCAAAGAATTCAACTATCTACTGTAATCCAGAATCCATAGCATTGGAGGATAGTTACATTACAAAACTGTGTCCAGTCATTCGTACAACACTATGATACCCTGGAATTAGATGATAGACGCACCCTACAAGACCAGGATTGGCCACCATTGAGTAGCATCACAAAAGGATTGCATTTTGGGGGAATTTCACTAATTACTGCTGAACTATGAACGCAATCCACACGGATTCCATGCACATACTGAAATGCTAAAGCACATAATCAAAGATCTGAACAGGAAGGCTTGAACAAGAGCATTACCTGCATCGGGAAGTCCTTGTCGACCTGAGCTAGCGGCGCTCAGCAGCATGCAGCCGGTCAAGCTCATCCAGCGTCGCAGCGTCCACCTTGTCCAGATCGACCTCCATCTTCGAATTCTTCTCCCCCAGGCACGCACCCCGCGCCCTGAGGACCGCGGCCGCCGACTGTTGCACGCCCATCGGCATCCGCGGCAGGTCGTCCCTCAACCTGGCCTTGCGCTCGGCCTCCGTGGGCGGCGGCGGCGGCAGCGACGCGAGGATGGGGGCCCACCCGGTCTCGAAGATCTCGGAGAGATCGACCGCGCTCTCGTACACGGGGTCGCCCTTGTTGTTGTACGACATGGCGTTGCGGAACGTGAGGCGGACGTCGGCGGCGAACGCGTGCGGGTCCGCGTAGCGGCGGCGCTCGAGGCGGCGGAGGACGGTGCCGAGGTCCATGGGGTCGCGGACGACGGTGTAGTAGTCGCGGAGGCCGAGGGCGCGAGCGTCCACCGGCGAGGCGAACACCCACCCATCGTCATCCCGCAGCAGCTTGTCCAGGAGCGCGCGGCAGCGCCCGAACGCGCGGAGGAGATCGCCGCCGCCCGCGACTACCGAGGGAGCCGCCGGCGGCGCCCGTGCCGGTGCCGGTGCCGGTTCCTCCGTCCGCCGCTTTCGATACTTGGGCTCCTCGAAGAAGCCCGGCGGCGGGCGCTTCGAACGCGGCATCGGAGGGTTTTGGGGGGTCAAGCTCAGGTCAATTGCTCCGCTCCTAGCCTGCAAGGCTGCAACTGCAAGCTTCACCCTATTCTCCTCTCCCCAAGTGGGAACCAGGGCTATATAATAATGGCCGAGGACTGAACTGGAAAATTGATTGCCTGATTAGGAATAGCTTATCAAAATGAAATGTACCCCAGTGGCCTCCAAACTAATTAGCCACTTTTGCTTGCGCTGTATTCCAAATCTGTGCTTTAGTTCCTTTTCAGATCACACAAGCATTCACACTAGGGCACAAGCCGCACAATGCTGCAATGGATACGATGATGGAACGGTGATACACGTGTAAAAATTCTTCCAAAATTTCGCGATCCCCTCCAAACAATGTTCATAGTTGTTCAAACAAATCTCTAAAATACAGTCTCCCTCTCACCCCCTCTTCTAATAGTTCTAGCTGTGATTGTCTACTTTTTTTCCTTTTTTTTGCGAGGGTGGGATTGTCTGCTTTAAACACTCACAACTATCCCTCACATTTTTCACTAGTAGTTGCTTTCTTTCAGAGTGATCTCTAGCGACCGTGAAACTATTGTCACTGTCAACGCCACCATTGTTCCCTCAGAAGCCAGAGAAGTGGAGTTCGTGTGCACCGTTGTTCTCAAAAGTATCCGTAGTGTGTTAGGTATTTCTAATTTGCACATCTTCTAAGGAGCCAGCGACCATGCACGACTTGCACGGAGTGCCGAAGGCAGCGGGTGTGCAGGCGGTGCGGCGCAGCCGGCCGCCGATGGTGGAGGCGAGCGGTGGTAGGACGCCGAGTTAGGGTGTGGTTCGGGTTTTTGAAGGTGGTGAGCTTCTCCCCTCAACCATAGAAGGAGAGGATAAGGTCGGCCTGGCGGCGGGCTACGGGCGGGGGCGGCAAGGCGAAGAGGGCACTGCCCGCCATGGTGGTCGAGGAGGGCGGTGGGGCAGGACAGAGGTGAGGGAGCTTCACCACACAAATTAGTGGCGAGTGAAGACGGATGGGGCGGTGGCAGCGAGGCAGCGAGACGCTGCAAGCCGCCAAAGGTGGTTGCATGTGAGGGTAGGGAGGGTGTGGCGGGCGGCGACGACATCGGGAGGTGGGTGAAGGGGTGAGGATGGAGGTAGAGGGGTGCAAGGGAGAAGATGACACAGGGTGCTGGTAGCTAGCTAATTCGATGCGATTGGTAGCCGATTAGTCGCTTCCTATTTGTTTCATACTTTGGATCTACACCCGTAATCCGCCATACCTTGAGAAATTCTGTTGGCCTATTTCTGTCTTTTCATTCGAGCTCAAGGGTTAGTTTGTGATTATTGTGCTGATACTTCGATTCCTCATCATCTTGGTGTCATCACTGAGTAGACAGTCGTAGTGCTCGGCTACTGTTCCCCGTCTTTTTTTTTAGCACCGCTACTGTTCCCCGTCTGACACGTCCCATTCGAGGCAGCAGATTTTCCGTTCGTGGGCCGACTTTTCAGAACGATGCGGAATCATGGGCGACAATGCGGCCCATAATTTTGACAGCCAGGTCGCCCAGCGGCCCGTGCTCCGCCGTCGCCGTCTCTCCTCCCTTTCCTTCCGCAGACCCACGCCGTTGCTCCCGGAATCCGACAGCCGCCACGCTCCCGCCGGACCCATTTCTACCATCTCCGCCTCTGCTCCCGCCGGCCCCTTTTCAACCATCGCCGCCTCCGCTGCTGCCGCCACGCTGCCTGCGCCATCTTGTTCCCGCCGGGCAGCCGACTCCCACCCCATTGAAGAAAATGTAAGGCAGGGCGAAGCCGCGATGGTGAAGAGACAGTGCAGGCGCATCATGGCAAGCTCATTCCTTCTTTCTTTGTACCGTTGCTTGTCCTTTTGGATTAACGGTTCACCTGTTTTAAGTTCTCTGCTCACAGCAAGTCCAGATATCGTTTCCCTGATAAAATCCATGGAAAAAAAAAAGGTCCGTAGTTCAGCACTATATTTGTGTAACTGGGTTTATTGGATTGGAAACGGTCGTACTTTTTGTTGCAAGCTCATAGTATTTAGCTATTCCTTAGACTTCAGTTACTCTACCTTATACCATCTGCACTCAAGCAATCGATGATTAATTCGGATAAAAACTATTTCAATTGTTTTTTTACTGATGAAAGGGCCATTTTATCCAACTTCCTTGCAGCATTGTTTGATTCAGGAACATGTGAATCTATTCACCACTATGTATGATAGCGCCAGCTGCTAAAGTTAGATTCAATTGTATTCTAGGACCTAGTTAAGTTCTTGTGTGCATCTTCAATCTATTCACCACTGTCTGAATATATATGCAGTTTAGTTTCTTTAAAACCTTGCCTGATTTCACGCTTTTGCTATTATAAGTGTCGAGGTGTGGAAACCACGGCAAATGGGGGGTCTAGCACGGCCTCCCTTTGAGATTCGGAGGGGAGCGAACGGTTCTAAGTGTTGGGATCGCGCGCGGGAGAGAGGAAGAACACAAGCAATTTTACCCAGGTTCGGGCCACCAGAGGTGTAAAACCCTACGTCCTGCCTGTCTGGTATTGCTAAAGTGTTGTGTATCGGTTTCATGTACAAGGCACTCCCTTTTATAGTGCAAGGAGATGCCAGACCCGTTCATGGGCCGTTATGGGGGGGCCGGCTGGCAACCCTTCCCCGCCCGAGATGCCGGGCGTCTTTTCCAGTGTCAGCGGGCTTCGCTCGTCCTGCTTTCATTATTCGGCGGACTCCCGTCGTCTTGTCCCATCGTTCGTACAGCACGCGCGCGGCGCCCGGAGCGGTGAGGCGCGGAAAGGGGCCGGATGCACCGGATGACCCCCCGGTCCAAGCGACGCACCGTACGACGGCAGGCGGCGCTCGTCAGCCCACGCCCCCCTGCCAGCCGAACAGTGCGCTACAGGGCTACGACTGGTCGGGTCACACCCATCAGTCGCGGCCCTGCGTGACGCGCACGCGCATTGAAGTCCAGCGACCCGCCCGCGCGGCCGCGCGGGCTGTCGCTGGCAAGTGGGACCCCTCTACGAGGAATCCCCGCGCCCCGGATCCGCGCGCACTGTAGCCGCACGAAATCCCGGGGCCCCTCGTCGAGGCGCGGCGCTGTTAAGGCGCCACGAACCACCGTCGCCACGTGCCAGGCTCCCACAGGCTCGCGGGGCCCCGCCCTCATCCGCGTCCCGCAGCGGGTCGCGGGGGCGGCAGGGCGTAGCCACGTGGCAACGCCCTACGGCTCGCGGCTGCGAGCCGTTTGGGAGCCCGGCGCACCGTGCCAACTTGCTGGGCCGCTTCGGCCCACTTGGCGTGTGGCTGTCTTCCTCGGCCCAAGATGGACTCGGGCCGGCCTTTTGACCGGGGGAGTGGGGACCCTGGTTCCCAGTACACCGATAGGAGCCCCCGTCCCGGTGGACGCCACGCGGGACGCTGGGGTCGATCGGGGCCCATTCGTCAGCTTCATTGGGTAGGTCTCCGCGCGCGCGCCGTTTTTCCCTCGGGAGGCGAAACGCCGCGGCCCTGTCAGTTGCGCGGCGCTCGCTCGCGAAGATAGTGGCGGGGCCAACGAAGACTTCTGTCGTCTACGGGGCGTCGTTTCGCCTGCCTCGTCCTGATAAAAGGACTGGCGCGGCGTTCCGACTTCTCCACTTCCACACTCTTCCACTGTGATTGCACTTCTCGCGCTCTCCGTCTTCTTGCTCCCTTGCGTTCCAGGGTTTTGTGAGTTCTTGCTTTTCTTGCTCTTTTCGCCGATGGCCGGAGACAAGAGGGCTCGCCGCCGCCACCGATCGACCTCGGTGAACCCGGTTCCTCCGCCTGCGGTTGCAGCGCCGGAGGAGCCGGCTTTGCCGCGGTCGACCTTCTCGGAGGAGGGGGACCTGGAGCGGGTGCGGCTGCACCTGCCGGACCCCCAAGGGCAAGATCGCGTCATAGTGCGCGCGGCGACCATCGACGTCAACCCGGACCACGATGGAGGGGAGATCGTCTCCTTCCTCTCCTTCGTTCTGGCCGGGGCGATGCCGCCATTCTCTCTCTTCCTAATGGAGGTGCTGCTGCAGTACAAGATCAAGCTGGCGCACCTTACGCCCAATTCCATCCTGATCCTGTCCGTGTTCGCGCACCTCTGCGAATCTTTCGTGGGGGTGCGCCCGTGCGTCGAGCTTTTTCGGCGCTACTACCGGCTTCGCTCGATGGGGAGGGGCGACCCCGTGGGAAACATCCGCTTCAGCCGCCGGTCCGAGGGCGAGTCCGAGTCGTACATCAACTTCACGCCCAAGGCGCGGTTCGACCGGTGGCGCAGCGATTGGTTCTACCTCCGTAGCGGCGCACCTTTCCGTCGCCTCTCCTTCCCGCGGTCCGCGCCGACCGAGTCAACGGAGTACTGGGAGAGTTGCCCTCGCCTTCCTTCATGGCTCGAGCCGGTGACCAACCGCATTGCCATCCTCGCCGCTGCCGGCCTCCACGGGGGGATCGTGATCCACGACTTCCTGCGAAGGCGGATTGCCCCGCTGCGGGATCGTCCCCAGCTGACGTGGAGGTATTCCGACTTCAACTTCGTCGGTCGGACCCGCCGGGGATCCGACTCCGATCTGGCGCCGTCGGAGGAGAGGACGGCGTACAATGCGCTGACGGACACCAATCCCCCGGATACCTTGAGGTATCCGGACGACGCGCAGCCGCTGCATCTGGACCCCCGGCGCCGTGACATTTTGGCGGCAATGCCCAACATCAACCACGTTGGGCTGATCGAGACTGCGGCGACGCAGCAAGCCTTCCAGGTTCGTGACGCCGCCGGCCCTCCGCAAGATTCGACGGCGCGCCCGGAGCCACAAGGGCCCACTCCGGCCGCCGGCAACAAGGGGAAGAAGCTTGCCGAGCCGAGCCCGCCGTCCTCGACCACCACCGGCCCGGTCGCCGCCCGTGGTGACGCTGGCGACACCGGGTGCTCGAAGAGGGACCGGAGCCCGACGCCTCCTGCTGTCGTGCTGCAGGTGCCAGATGTCGGAGTCCGGCCGCAGTACAAGCGCCTTCGACGGTAAGCGTTGCATGCTTGTTTCGGGTTTTTCCTTTGCCCTAGATCTGGTGTGCATTGGGCTTGAATTTTTCCTGCGTCTGTGTCAGGGGACCGCGGCCGACCCCTGCCACTGCCGACGGCGCGCCCCGTTCCGAGGGCGACGGCCAGGCGGGGGTCGGAGACGGGTCGGGGGCGGCGACACCATTGCCTGCGGCCGCGGGCGCCCCTCGTGTGGAGCCATCCTCTCGCGCCGAGGTGGAGTCTCAGCCCGAGGCGCGTTCTGGTGCCCCCAGGTCGTCGGAGCCGGAGGAACGTCGTGCCGCTTCGCCTACGGCACGGCGTGAGGAGGAGAGGGCACCGTCGCCACTTCGTCCCGCCTCGCCGCCTGCATCAGGTTCAAGGCCGGGGGTCCCGGACTCAGGAGCGCGGTCGTCTGCCCCGGCGCGCCCGAGCCCAGCTCCCGTCAGCGGCCTCCGCGGGCTGCCGTCGTCAGGTGGCGCCTCGGGCCCAGCGGCGCCCTCTACCGAGGCCGCGGCCGCCGAAACCCAACACGTCGTCGTCTGCTCCTGGCGGCGGCCCGCGCCCATCGCGCGTGGCGCGCGCCGCTCGTGGCTCTGGGCTCGCCGCGACCTCCGCAGCGGCCGTCGTCGAGGAGGGTGGTTGCTGGTGGGGGCACACCGGTGCCGCCCATGACCCGCGTTGTGGCCGAGGCGCTGCGCATGGCGGAGTCCCTCCGCGACGCCGCCGAGAACGAGGGCAAGAAGCTGGCCGAGCGCGAGGCCGCCGTCACCGCCGCCGAGGAGGACCTTCGCCGGGCCGTGCGGGCGGCCCAGTTTCAGCACCGGGAGCGCATGGACGAGCTGTCCCGCGATCGTGCCGCCACTGAGGAGCTGCTTCGGGAGAATAACCGGCGGTCGACTCGCCTCGACAACCGCGAGCAGTTCGTGAAGCTCCGCGAGGACAAGGTTCAGCGCCGCGAGGACCGCGTCCGGGAGCGCGAGCAGCAACTGAACGCCCGATCCGCCGACCTGGACTCGCGTGAGGGGGCGCTGGTAGCGCACGAGCAAGCCATCGCGCGGCGCGAGCAGGGGCTGGACATCGCCGAGGCCGGCCTCGACGCCCGGCGCGAAGAGCTGCAGCGCGAGGAGGAGCGACTGACCGCCCAGGCGCGGGACCTGGGAACCCGCGAGCACGCCCATGCTGCCGCCGTCCGAGCCCACGAGGAGTCGATGAAGACCAGGGAGGACCGCGCGCAGGCGACGTTGGAGGAAGCCCGCGGGTTGGCCGGCGAGCAAGCCGTCAGGGTCCGCGCGGAGGTGCGGGAGGAGATGCAGGGCTCGATCGATCAGCGCGACGAGCTCATCCGCCAGTCGGCCGACCGCATCAAGGACTTGGAGGATCGCGCCGAAGGCTGGGCGGCGCAGGAGAGGAGGCAGCTGGAGCGGATTCGCGAGCTCGAGGCGAGGGCGGGGGCGCTCTTCGATGCGCAGATCAAGATTCGTGACCTCACGGCGAAGGTCCAAGACCTGAACCAGAAGCTACGCGCATCCGGCGCCGCTCCCAGTGAAGCCGCTCCTCCAGGGGCCGTTGCCGACCCTGAGTGGAACTCGGAGCGCCGGCGGCTCTCGACCATGGCGCACGACATCTTCCGCCGCATCAACGACGGCCTGGAGAGGGCTAACATGACTCGGCTCCAAACCAGCAACCAGGAGCCCTCCCTCGGCCAGATCATCCTTGCGCTGATGCCGCTCGCGCAATTCTTCGAGAGGCTTGGTGATGATGTCCGCGGGCGGCTTGCGCAGCAGGGAGAGGCCGCCATTCGGGCCGTCGCCTCCGATCTTGTCACCGTCGTCCTGGAGCGCGTCCCCGACTTCCCGACCGATCTGCTTTTGGCCGGTCCCGAGCCTGCCGAGGCGTCGCGCCACCAGGATCGCGTGCAACCAGTGGTCGAGGAGTTGGGGAGGGTGTATGTCCCGGACCAGGGCGAGGGGCCTGCGAGCCCGTCATAGGGGAGGCGCCCCTTGTAATGCTTTGCTTCCGTCTGTTCCTGTAACATCAGAACTTGTGCCCCGGCAAGTAGGGGGTGGTGACAACTTAAGTTTTTTAAGTTTGTAAGTTAAGTTTCGTGGTTTTCTTCCTTGCTCCCTGTGTCTTTGCCTATCCCGTGATGATCGGTTCTGCTTTCGGCCTCGGTTCGAGCATCACCATGCTTTCAATCTGTGTTTGGGTGATAGCTTGGGCCTTTAGCATCCGCGTTTTTGGTCGGGGGTTGCCCTCCCAAGTGTTTGCAGGATTGTTGGCTGAGCCGGTCGACCTGACACGAGATTGTTGACATGGGTGATGTCCTTGCCGTGTTGTCCGAAAAGCGCGGGTCATCAGCGAGAAAAGGTTATGAACAGGGAACAAAAGATGCAAAGTAGGAGAAAACAAGACTTTATTGCTAGCCGAAAATCGTAGAAATAACGATACATGGTTGATACAAGTGCGATGCCCCCGGGCTCACTAGTAGAGAGGCATGGCGTCTCTGGTTGTGAGCCGCCGAGTGAGACATGCACGTCGCTAAGGGTAAAACTTGCGCAGGCGCTGGATGTTCCAGGCGCTTTGCTCCGGGCGGCCGTCTTCCGTAGCCAATCGCACCGCGCCACCCCGCGTCACCCTAGTCACCAAGAAGGGACCTTCCCACATCGGGGACAGCTTGTTCTTGCCTTTGCGGTCGAGCGCGCGGCGTAGAACTAGGTCGCCCAGTTCGAGGGATCGGGGGCGACACGGGATGGTGGTATCGACGTAGGCCTTGGAGGTACCGGGCATTCCGGATGTTGCGCGCTGCCTGCATTCTTCCAAGAAGTTGATGTCGTCCATGCGATGCTCATCTTGGGTTGCTTCGTCATACAAGGCAACTCGCGGAGCCGCGAATGCCACTTCGGCCGGTAGGACTGCTTCGGCGCCGTACACCAGGAAGAAGGGTGTTTCACCGGTGGCGCGGTTCACCGTGGTCCGGAGAGACCATAACACTCCGGGTAGTTCAGCGGTCCACTTCGACCCTCGTTTTTTCAGGGGGTTGAACGCTTTGGTCTTGAGGCCGCGTAAGATTTCAGCGTTAGCGCGCTCAGCTTGACCATTGCTTTGTGGATGTGCCGCGGAGGCGTAGCAGACTTTGATGCCGACTTCCTCACAATACGTCTCGAAAGCGTGGCTTGTGAATTGGGTGCCGTTGTCGGTGATCAGTCTGTTCGGTACGCCAAAACGTGACACAATGCCGCGCATGAACTTGACCGCGGAGTTCTTGTCGATGTGGACGACTGCTTCTGCTTCAGCCCACTTGGTGAATTTGTCCACGGCGACGTAGAGGAACTTATGGCCTCCCACAGCCGCGGGAAACGGTCCCACGATGTCCAAGCCCCAGACCGCGAACGGCCATGAGAGGGGAATGGTGTGCAGTGCTTGCGAGGGTAGGTGCGTCTGCTTCGCGTGGAACTGGCACGCTTTGCAGCGTTGCACTAACTCGATAGCGTCCGTGAGGGCTGTCGGCCAGTAGTAGCCTAGGCGGAAGGCTTTCCCGGCCAGCGTGCGGGAGGCCATGTGACTCCCGCACTCGCCCTCATGGATGGCGCGGAGGACTTCCTTGCCCTGCTCCGTCGGGATACACTTGAGGAGTATTCCGTTCGCCGCCCGGCGGTACAGCTGCCCGTCTACGAGGGCGTAGCGCCTAGCTTGCCGGGCAAGGCGTTCGGCGGGCTCGTCGTCCTCGGGTAGGACTTCACCGCGGAGGTACCCCACGAGCTCTTCCATCCATGGGGTACCCGGGTCGTCCATGGCGAGCACGTGAGGCTCGTCGGTTGGCGGCGGGCCCGCGTCGATCGACGCGGGCGGCTCTGCCGTAGTGGCGCTGTTGTGATCAGCGCCGTCCGCCATGTCCGGGACCAATGCTGAGGGCTGAGTGAGTTGCTCCACGAAGGTCCCGGACGGTGGGTCTTGTCGGGAGGAGGCGATCCGCAACAAGGCGTCGGCTTCGGTGTTGTCGCCTCGCATGATGTGGCGTGTTTCGAAGCCGAAGAAGTTCTTTTCTAGCCGTCGGACCTCCGCTAGGTACGCCGCCATTTGGGAGTCCGAGCATTGGTACTCCTTGGAGACTTGGTTGACAACGAGCTGTGAGTCGCCCTTGGCGAGGAGTTTCTTGACGCCGAGTTCCGCGGCGATCCGCATCCCCGCGATCAACCCCTCGTACTCCGCCATGTTGTTGGTGGCCTTGAAGTGTAGCTGGATGGCGTAGCGCAGCTCCTCTTTGGTGGGAGCCACCAGCAACACTCCTGCACCGGCGCCTTGTAAGGTGAGGGACCCGTCGAAGTATACGGTCCAAATGTCGTCGCCTTCACAAGGTTCGTCATTGGCTGGACGCGCGGTGAGCTCTTCTCGCTCAACTACAGGACCGGGCGTCCATTCTGCCACGAATTCCGCGAGGGCCTTGCTCTTGATTGCGCTGGAGGTTGTGAACTCGAGCTCGAACTCGGACATCTCCACCACCCACTTGACGATTCGCCCAGTGGCCTCGCGGTTGCGTAACACCGTCTCCAGCGGGAAACTGGTGACCACCCGGATTGGATGGTTTTGGAAATAGTGCCGCAGCTTCCTTGACGCTATGAGGACCGCGTAGAGGAGTTTCTGCACTTGTGGGTAGCGCGTCTTGGCGTCGCGCAGGACCTCGCTGACGAAGTAGACAGGGCGTTGCACCACACGCTTCTTCATCTCGGCGTCGCCCGTACCGATGTCGGGCGCGAGAGCTGCGTTGTCCATCGACGTCGGAGCCGGAGCCCCCGGGTCGGCCGTGGGCGTAGCCCCCGAGCCACCGTGCGAAGGCGGTGCTGCAGCCCCCGGGCGAGCCATATCGTTTGTCGACGTCGGAGCCGGAGCCCCCGGGTCGGCCGTGGGCGCAGCCCCCGAGCTTTCGTCCGAAAGCGGTGCTGCAGCCCCCGGGCGAGCCATGTCGTTTGTCGACGTCGGAGCCGGAGCCCCTGGGTCGGCCGTGGGCGCAGCCCACGAGCTTTCGTCCGAAAGCGGTGCTGCAGCCCCCGGGCGAGCCATGTCGTTTGTCGACGTCGGTGCCGGAACGTCGAGGACGGGCGTGGGCGCAGCCCCCGAGCCGTCGCCTTGGTTCGACGCGGCGCCGACGCGCTTTTTCTTCCGCCGGGATTCGTCGAGCATGAACTCTTCGCGTTCGGCGACGAGCGCGGCACTGACCACGGCCGGTGTTGCCGCGATGTAGAGCAGGAGCGGCTCCTTGTCCTGGGGTGCGACCAAGACGGGTGCTGAAGAGAGGTAGGCCTTGAGTTCTTGAAATGCGGCCTCGGTCTCGGGAGTCCATTGGAAGCGGTCCTTCCGCTTCATCAGCTTGAACATGGGTAGGGCGCGCTCGCCAAGCCTTGCGATGAAGCGGCCAAGCGCGGCCATGCAGCCTGTCAACTTCTGGACATCCTTGAGGCGGGTGGGCGGGCGCATGTTCTCGATGGCCTGAATTTTTTCCGGGTTGGCTTCTATCCCCCGGTGCGAAACCAGGAAACTGAGGAGCTTTCCCGCAGGGACACCGAACACACACTTCGCCGGGTTGAGCTTGACCCGCTTGTCGCGTATGTTGTCGAACGTTTGCTTCAGGTCGGACAGCAGGGTCTCGCTCTTATGCGACTTGTCACGATGTCGTCGACGTAGGCCTCTACGTTCTTCCCGAGTTGCTCATCAAGTGTTTTGCGCATTGCTCGTTGGAACGTAGGGCCCGCGTTTTTCAAACCGAAAGGCATGGTCACATAACAATAACACCCCGCCGGGGTCATGAAAGCGGTTTTTTCTTCATCTCCCCTAGCCATGGGAATCTGGTGATACCCAGAATTCGCATCTAACATACAGAGTAGGTCACAACCTGCGGTTGAGTCAACTACTGTGTCTATGCGTGGCAGCGGGAACGGATCCTTGGGGCATGCCTTGTTGAGGTCGGTGTAGTCGACGCACATGCGGAGCTTGCCGTTGCTCTTGGGGACGACCACCGGGTTTGCCAACCAGGTGGGGTGTAGGACTTCTCGTATGAAGCCGGCCTCGAGGAGCCGGCGGATTTCTTCCCGGATGAACATCTCTCGTTCCGGGGCTTGTCGCCGAGCTTTTTGCTTCACCGGCCGAGCGGCCGGGTTGACCTTTAACTCGTGCTCGATCACCTCCCTTGGTATGCCGGGCATATCGGACGGCTCCCAAGCGAAGACGTCCGCGTTCTCCCGAAGGAAGGCGACGAGCGCGAGTTCCTATTTGGGGTCGAGCTCGGCCCCCATGGTGACGGTCTTGGAGCCGTCCGCGTTGACGGCGACCTGTTTGGTCTTCACCGGCTCACCGGCCGTCATCTTGGAGCGCTTGGGGGCGGGCTTGACCGCCTCCGGGATGCCACCGAGTTCTGGATCTGCCTCCGCCGCCTTCTCGACGGCCAGGATCAGCTCGGTGCACGCGATGGCACTCTTGTAGTCGGCACGGACGGTGATCACGCCCTTGGGCCCCGGCATCTTCATGGTGAGGTAGGCGTAGTGGTCGCACGCCATGAACTTGCTGAGGGCCGGGCGCCCGATGATGGCGTTGTAGGGGAGGTCGATGTCTGCTACGTCGAACACCACCTTCTCCGTGCGGAAATTGTCCTTGGTGCCAAACGTGACCGGGAGCGTAACCCGCCCGAGGGGTTGGGCGCGTCCCGGAAGGACCCCGTGGAAGGGCCTTGAGGGCTCCAGGTCAGTTTTGCTGCCCTGGAGCATCTCGTACACCTGCGGGGTGATGAGGTTGATGCTTGCGCCGCCATCGACCAGCGTGCGAGCGATCCTCTTGTTGCACACCGTCGGCGCAACGATGAGCGGGAGCCGGCCGTCCGAGTTGTCGGGGCCGACCAAGTCGCTTCGGTCGAAGGCGATCGGGACCTCCGACCACTTGACAGGGCGGGCGGGAGCCATCCCCGTGCTCAGCGCGCACACTTCACGGCGTAGGAGTTTCACCTGCCGCTTGGAGGTGATGGGCGCTGAGCCGCCGCAGATGACCGCGACGGTGTCCTCGTGGTCCTGGAAGAGAAGAGCTTCCTCGTCCTCCTGGGACCCCTTCTCGTTCCCCGCGCGCTCCTCTCTGCGCTTCTTGCGCTTCTCCGCGTTGGCAAGGATATACTTGCACTCCGTTTGGTCGTGCCATGTGGAGTCGTGGAACGCGCAGAACTTCCCCGTGGGGGGAGACTTCTCGCCGCCCTTCGCCGCTTTCGGGGCCGCGGGGGTTTTGCCCCCCTTGGCGCCCGTCGGCGCTGTGGCCAGGACTTCGCCCGCCTTCCGCTTCTTGGCGAGCTTCTTCTTCTGTTTCCGAGACAGAGGGCGATCGTCGTCCTCGTCCTCCTTCTCCGGGTCGGAGTCGTTCCAGGCCTGCGCTTCCTGCCGGCGCGCACACCGGTCAACCAACCCGAAGAGCTCCACGACGGTTTGGGGCTCGTGGACCCCGAGCTCGCCCAACACGTCCTTGTCGCGCACGCCGTGAGCGAACGCCGATATGACCCGTGCCGGGTGAATGTTGGGGATGGTGTTGCGGACGTGGCTGAAACGCTGCACGAACTTGCGCAGCGGCTCGTCCTTCCGCTGAATGACCTTGTCCAGGTCAATCTGCGTGCCAGGGCGCTTGGCGGTGCCCTGAAAATTGACGATGAAGTCGCGGCACAGCCCCTTCCACGACTTGACCGACTCGGGCGGCAGGGTCATGAACCAAGACCGCGCCGAGTCCTTGAGCGCGAGGTGGAAGTAGTTGGCCATCACGTCCTCCGAGCCCCCGGCCGCTCGCACCGCCGTGGAGTAGATCTGCAGGAACTCGGTGGGAGACGCCGTCCCGTCGTACCGCTCCGGTATGTCGGGGCGGAACTTGTTGGGCCACGTCACGGCGCGCAGCCTCTTGGAGAGGGCCGCGCATCCACCAGAGTACGCGACGCGGCGACCTTCGCTCTCCGCGCGCCGTCTCCTGTCCGGAGGCGGTGAGGCGGACGAGCCGGACGACGGCGCGCGCGTCGAGTGTGAAGACTGCGCGCGATGCCTTTCGTGGCGCCGCTCCCGGGAGCGTTCGATGCTGATGCGAGCGTCTTCCCCGTCGCGGCGGCGTCCCCCCAGCTTCCGCCGGAGGTCGTCCGGGCCACGACGGGGAGTCGTCACTGAGAAAGAGTAGTCCTCCGTGCCCGTGTGCTTGCGCTCGGTAGGCACGTACGTGGGGCCCTCCGAAGAGGAGTTTGCGCGCGAGCGCGACGGACCCGACTTGGTTCTCGCCTGGCGCCGCGCCATGTCCACCATTTTGGCGACGTCCCGGAGCCAGGGCCCAGCTGGCGAGCCCTCCGCCAGCTCCGGCGGTGGGTTGCGCAGCAGGTCCCTCGCCCGGTCTAGTGCTGCCGGTGGGGCCAAGCTGTCGAAGGAGAGGCGCCGCGCGGGAGCGCGGCGCTGCTCATGCTCGGGTGAAGCGGTCCGTCCGCCGGACGGCCGCTGGGAACCCGTCTGCGAGCGAGTGCGGCGCTGGGGCTGCGCGCCCTCTGCCCCGCTCAGCCGAGTAGGTCGGGGAGGACGCGAGCCCTTGGCCGCTTTCGCCGTAGGCGGCTGGTCCGCCATGATCTCCTCGTCCACCGACTCCGAGACGGAGCGGCGCCGAGGATGCACGTCCTCGCTGCTCGAGGACCTGCGACTGACTCGCCCAGCCATGGCGAGGAAGAGCGGACGCGAAGAAGAACACAGGAACTACGACGCTCCCCTACCTGGCGCGCCAAATGTCGAGGTGTGGAAACCACGGCAAATGGGGGGTCTAGCACGGCCTCCCTTTGAGATTCGGAGGGGAGCGAACGGTTCTACGTGTTGGGATCGCGCGCGGGAGAGAGGAAGAACACAAGCAGTTTTACCCAGGTTCGGGCCACCAGAGGTGTAAAACCCTACGTCCTGCCTGTCTGGTATTGCTAAAGTGTTGTGTATCGGTTTCATGTACAAGGCACTCCCTTTTATAGTGCAAGGAGAGGCCAGACCCGTTCATGGGCCATTATGGGGGCGCCGGCTGGCAACCCTTCCCCGCCCGAGATGCCGGCGTCTTTTCCAGTGTCAGCGGGCTTCGCTCGTCCTGCTTTCATTATTCGGCGGACTCCCGTCGTCTTGTCCCATCGTTCGTACAGCACGCGCGCGGCGCCCGGAGCGGTGAGGCGCGGAAAGGGGCCGGATGCACCGGATGACCCCCCGGTCCAAGCGACGCACCGTACGACGGCAGGCGGCGCTCGTCAGCCCACGCCCCATGCCAGCCGAACAGTGCGCTACAGGGCTACGACTGGTCGGGTCACACCCATCAGTCGCGGCCCTGCGTGACGCGCACGCGCATTGAAGTCCAGCGACCCGCCCGCGCGGCCGCGCGGGCTGTCGCTGGCAAGTGGGACCCCTCTACGAGGAATCCCCGCGCCCCGGATCCGCGCGCACTGTAGCCGCACGAAATCCCGGGGACCCTCGTCGAGGCGCGGCGCTGTTAAGGCGCCACGAACCACCGTCGCCACGTGCCAGGCTCCCACAAGCTCGCGGGGCCCCGCCCTCATCCGCGTCCCGCAGCGGGTCGCGGGGGCGGCAGAGCGTAGCCACGTGGCAACGCCCTACGGCTCGCGGCTGCGAGCCGTTTGGGAGCCTGGCGTACCGTGCCAACTTGCTGGGCCGCTTCGGCCCACTTGGCATGTGGCTGTCTTCCTCGGCCCAAGATGGACTCGGGCCGGCCTTTTGACCGGGGGACTGGGGACCCTGGTTCCCAGTACACCGACAATAAGGCCTTACATTTATGATACGTTTGATTTAAAGGTACTACAACCTTTCTGAGAAGATAACTTCTTTCGGCTTTAAGATATGATATATTCCTACTAAAGTTAAATATCTTGCACTTTATGTAGATCCCTATCATTGATTTGAAGTCTATTTCTATGCAGCACAGTTAAGAGCAAGGAGTCTGGAGAGCCTGTATTGCAGGAGAACACAAACTCCGCTCATGAAAGAAGAGAGAAGAAAACAGAAAGAGCAAAGAAGAGGACATCATCTTCTTTATACTAATGGTGAGACATTTCCTTATTGGCATTTGATTTCGTCTTCACAATTTAAAATCTGGCTTGCATTTGCAATTCTGTACAAGTGACTACATCTTTCTTGTAATATTCGTGCATTAAGGATTGTAAACTATGGATAAACATAGTTAAAGGTACCATTTGCTTTCCAGCTTTGAAATCACCTGGCTTTGTATTTTGTTGGAAAGTTTCAGCCACGGTTAATGAGGGAAATTCAGAGTTCAATCTTGATGAACCTACTATGGAGGAAAGACTAGCAATTCTGACATCGATTAATCAAGATAGTGACAGGAATGATACTCAAGGGCAGTCTCTTCGACGAAATGATAATCTTGAGCAGTCACTCTCTATAACGCCACCAAGTGCAGATTCAGTCCATATTTTGCTGAGGCAAGCTCTGCGTGCTGATGATAGTATATCATTGCTAAATTGCTTGTACAATAGAGATGAAAAGGTACTCTTTTCTGTGCGATTCTTGGTCAAAGCATCTGTTGGCTCATATTCATTGCTGGTTGTACTGCCGATGGACTCCTATTTGAACTTCATAACAATTATTACAGATCGGTAGTATTTACTCCCTCCAGTCAAAACATTTTTGGGAGGTCTATCAATATCATTTCAAAGACTTAAATTGGAAACATGAAAATCATATGCAGATATTTGTCTTTAAATATACTGCCATGGTATTATATTTGTATTGAGTTTTGTAAATACCGTACAATCAGCACTAGGTGTTGAAGACTTTAACGATGTCCAAAATGAAATGCTTTTGTGACTGGGTGTATACAGATTAAGGTGCTGTTTGACACATGCGCTCCTTTTAGGCACACACCCATTGCACCTTTTCACTTACTGCATCCTTTCTCCTGGTCATTAGGATTAGATCATATTTAGGAAGAAAAAAACAACCTAGGACTACTCTTGGCTAATTGCTGTTGGTTTGATGATGAATTGGTTGGTTTAATTTTATATTAATAAGTAAGCATGTGTGCTAGTCTCAGTTTAATCAAATTTAGGGCACGTTTTTCTGTCATTTTCTTTTTTGTCCGTGGAAATGATTTTTTTCCCTTAGCAGTATTGTGAAATGACTATGGAAACGAAAATTACCATATTCCATTCAGTAATTGAGAATGAAAGAGGGAATTTGTTATTCCTTTTATTTGTTTTTTCAGTTTGACAAACAGGAAGAGGTCTCTATGTTTACCAATAATCTGCCCTCATAATGTGGGTGTTTGGTTACACAGGTTATCGTGAAGTCTGTGTCACTTCTAACACCAGCAGATGTTGTGAAGCTTCTCAAGTTCTTCGTATTGCAAATACAATCAAAGTAACTTTTTATGGAGGTATTTTTTTCAGTTTTACACAAATGTTTGGGTCAATTGGTCCATGTGAATCTGGATATATCAGATGGCGTTGGAACATGTACCATCAACTATGTGTTTATTCATATGTAGACCGGGGCCTTCTTATTCTTTCAATCCTTAGTGTCTTGTGGTTATTTTCTTTCCGTTTTTCATATCCATGTCGTCCTCTTTCTTCATGCCATCACGCATGCATGCTCTCTTATACCTGCTTTGGTGATATGGGCTTGGTTACTGTTGTATGTTCTATGGGATGTTCTTTCTATATCTTCCAAAGCTAAAAGTGCCCCTAGTTTATATGTTGTGACCTTTCCGTGGTGGCTTCTGAGGGACAACATGATGTTTATGTATATCTAATTTCTCAGCAGAAGAGATTATATGAGAGTGTTCAGTAGAATAGAGGAGCAGAAAATGCAGCTGCTGATCTCATCAGACTCTGTTAATAGATGAGTGACAGAATGCAGCTGCTGATCTCAACAAATCTATTTCTCTGCTTGTGGAGTTCTTGTTCTACCTTGTAGTTCTTAACTTGAATTCGAAACAACTATCCTGATGTCAACGAAAAGAGTTCAGAGGGGTATTTCTTAAGGAATGACATACCTGTTACGTTTTGGGCTGGATTATCCTGAACTAAAAAGCTGCTAATGGTCACATTGCTTAGTTTGGGTGTTGTTCTCAATTTTTTTTAATCACAATTTGGTACAAATGAAATGCCTCATTTCTTAACACCTTTCTTTCCTCAGGGGTGCAGTATTGGTTTATTTGCTCCCGTGGCTGCAAGCTTTACTTGATCAACACGTGAGCAGCATAGTTTCTCAGGAGACTTCTCTGTTATTGCTCAACTCGCTCTACCAGGTTTGATTTTCACTTGCCGGAAAACAAAGGCTTCACATAGATGTGAATTATGTTTCATTGGTTTATTTGTTGTTGCTAGGACAAATTTAAAATCTTAAAATGCATGCCAGCACTTTGCTTATGCTTGAAAGTAACAAACGTTCTAATGATATGCACATTTAGTGATGGTTCATGCGTCTATAGGATCTTACTGTCCCATTCGAAGTGAAGTTGCATCCAACCAAAGGTATTATACTCATGAAAATAATACATTGTTTCCTCCCTGGATGATGTTAACCTCAAATCTTTTACGAGACAACGTAGCCTCGCGGAATTCATGGGATGTCAGGCCATTTTTAATTCAGTTCCTTGAGTGTTTATGCAGCTACATACAGCAATTGTAAATCTATTTATTTTTAGGTACTGATGCTGCTTGCTGAAGGGGAGCCTTGGCGCAGCGGTAAAACTGTTGCCTTGTGACCATGAGGTCACGGGTTCGAGTCCTGGAAACAGCCTCTTGCAGAAATGTAGGGAAAGACTGCGTACAATAGACCCAAAGTGGTCGGACCCTTCCCCGGACCCTGCGCAAGCGGGAGCTACGTGCACACCGGGCTGCCCCTTGCTGATGTTGCTTGCTCCAATGCCTTTTCCAGCTTATTGAGGCAAGAACATCAACATTCAAGTCAGCACTTCAACTCCCTACTACTCTAGATTACCTTTTTAATGAGGTAAGTTTTGTTCCTACAAAAGCATGATCATTTTACCTTTGCAGTTGATCCAAATATTGTGGTTCAGATTACTGCTGGTGAAGCTGACGATGAAGAGTTAACTCCACTGACAATATACGAGGACAAGGACACAGATGAGGAAGAGTCTGACGTTGATGCAATGGAAACAGATGGAGAGGTTGAAGAAGGAGACGTTACTGATGCCTCTGAGCAGTCAAATGGAAGTGAGATCATATTCGACTGATTGACCACTACTCTCTGGAGTGAGCTCTCGAATGTGATCACCTAGCAAAGTGGAACCAGCTAAATGCTATAGATGCTGATTTACATTGACCTAGCTGGTGGGTTCACTTCTTAGGTTGGCACACGGTAGAAGCATGGAGGGTATAGCATTGTAGGATACATGCAAATGGGGTGGTTCTTCTTGTACTTTGACAAGCATCTTATCATCTATTCTAATCTGCAATTCTGTGTCGTGTGTTGTCTCCGAAAGTTTTGTCTGACAAGTAAATGCCTTTTTGGATTGCATTTGAACTGAAGAGAAGTACATGCAATTGATGAAATAAACCAGCATGGAACGATGAAAAAGAACCCTCATTTTTTAAATTTTACAGGAGTATGCCGGTGAGAGCGAGTAATGATCGACTGGTTTCCATCCCATTGCCATCCTATTCCAGTTTGAATTCATTTTTGTCTTCTATATATTTTTCATTAATATATCGTGTAGAATGGAGTCTAGATGGTGGCCCATTAGCCAAAACTGGAGTTCAAGAATGTAGAGTAATCCCTACTTTTGTTAGTGTAACTTACAAAATGAAGAGCAATCGTGATGGTATTAAGCTAACATGTCCTCTTTAACTAACCATTGGCTTCAGCATCTAAAGATTACCAGGTCAAATTACAAGGAGATTCTACCAGCCAAGTTTTAGAGCAAAATGAATTATATCAATTAACTAATCGATACAAGCGTCATACAACTGCACTAGAGTGTGGCTAATAGTATCATCGATTTTATAGACAAGCCTTTCGTCTATGCTACAAAAAGTTGGCAAATATTCTAGGTTCAACAATGAATTACTTGGGTGACAATCAAGATTAACACGATTACTTTATACTAGTTCATGCCCTCGTATAGGTTGATAGCCATATGTCCAGTTGTGGTTGTATCGTTCTAAATGCAGCATTGTGTTGTTTTTCTAAACGGGTAATCTCTACAACTCATGAAACCTGAGGAGGTCGTCTGCCCAGTTTAATCTGCCCCTGAAAAAACCGTAATCCGCGCGCTTCTTGCGATCTGAACGTGAATCCCTTTTTCCGCGCGCTCCCTGTGATCTGAACGGAAGCCCGTTTTCCGGTTTGAAAAGGTCGTGTATTCGCCTCCCAGGCTCCCACGACTCGACACGATCGCCCCGGCTCCCAAACCATGCCATAACTCCTCCGTTCCTCTCCCCGGCTCCCGCACCTCGGTCAACTCCTCCGCCCGATGCCTCAACTCCGCCGTGCTCTTCTCCCCTGCGCAACGCCATTGGCCGCAAAGCTCGCCGTCGTTATCTCCGTGATCACCAACCGAAGAAGGCAGCCGCCGAGGATGGTAGCCGCCAGACGGGGACATGCAGGCGCCGGCCATTGCGGCGTGCCGATCGATCGAGGAGCGGAGTCGACCTTTCCCTCCCCAGATCGAGTTTTCGCCGGACGTCCACGACGAGCTGTGGCTCGGCGACTGAAGGGGTCGGTCTGCGGCAAGCTCGTGGGCACGACGTGGATGTGCACTCCCGCTCGCACTGTCCTCCCGCTCCCAGTCTAGGCGGCGCTGCCCCCGTCCACGCCGCGGCTCGACACCGATCTGAGATAGTGACATTGCAGCGCGCCAACGAGCTCGAGCCCCTTCGGTAATTTCTGTCCTGTTCGTTTTGAGAAAGACTTCATTGTGGTTCCGTTGTTTTAAATTGAGCTCCTATTGTTTAATTTCTTCATCGACAGAACAAGCTGTGCTAGCTAGGCGTACAAATTCTGGTTCAAGGGCCAATTAACAAGGCAATATTACAGAGCTCAACAGATCGATTCTTCATTTTTCTTTGTATGGATTCTTCCTTTTCCTTTGTTTGGCCTTGCCTGCTTAGTTCATGAAAAATGGTCAGGAGTATGACAAGCCTTCAGGTGTAATCTGCTTGTGAATTTGTCTTTTAGGTCTATTTTGGAAAAAATTTACAAAGTTGTGATGAAGAGAGAGCCTGGGCAAGGTCCTATACAAGCTGATGCTTCAGTAAAAAACCTTTGTTGAGAGAATTCAGGCGTCCAGTGCAATTTTTGCACAACCTGTTGAAGAAAAACACGTACGTAGAAACTGAATTTCATGGAGATACCCTCTGAAATAATTAGATTCGTCCATTAAGACTGAAAACTCATGATAGGGTGTTGGCGGTTCTTATGCGATAAAATTAAATTCATTAATTCCGCAAGCGCACGGATCACCATTGTATTTATATTTCCGCAGTGAAGTAGAGCAAAAGGTAGCTGAATAATAGCTATGCATTGGATAATTTGGAGAAAGAAATAATGTATCAACTATACTTGAGACGGGGGTAAGATAGGCATGATAGATATGGGTGGCACACACATCCTCAAATCCAAGGTAATAAAATAAACCGTAGTATACATTTGGGAGAGCAACGAGATAGAGTTAAGGCTACCTGTATGTTTATCTATTATTTACTTTTCTAGCAGTCAAGTCTACAAAGGTTATTTACTCTAGCTAAGCTCATACACATACAAGTCATGTCGTTTCGGGGCACACACGTGCTAGGTTAACCGATGAAGCTAGTTCAAACCTAGGGATCCGTATGCTATAATTAAGACCCTGCTGAGTCCAACCCGGACGTGGTGGATTACAGAGACCGGTGCAGCTGTCACATACACTCGCGGCTACCATCCTCCGTGGTGTTGGGTGCCAAACGTGCATAGGCCAAGATCTAAGCGCCACGCTTACAACCCGCATAGAGAAGCTACTCTTGATCAACGGAGCAGTCCTATCTAAGAATGAACAAGCACAGATTTCACACGACGTCATCTCCGACGACGGCACTCTCTCGTACTCGCTATTCCAACAATCACGAATCCCACAACAAGACTTCTACGAGCACTTACTTAACGAATAAATAAACTAAATAGAAAAGAACTACTAAAATAAATAAATGAAGATAAAACTAATTATATAATAAATAAAATAATATCTCAAGAGTAAGATACAAAGAACTATACCGAACTCCGAGAATACCCCGGAAGCCCGAGAGAGCTCTCACTCTACTCTACTCTACTCTAACTCCCAAAGCTACTACTCAACTAAACTAATGAACACTTGGATGAAGTGTGATGGTGCGCATTGATTCGGAGGCCGAGGGGTCCCTTTTATAGGTTGTGAAGGCGGTGGAAGCACCCTGGCCGACTTTGGAGAGGCGGCGCCGACAAAGTCGGCCGGCCGGCCTAGGGGGGTGGCCGGCCGGCCGTCCCTTCGGTCGGTTCGCCACCGTCTTTTGCCTGAACGCTCCAGATCATCTCCTGATGGCGGTCCGAAGGTCGGCTACTTCGTGGGGTCGGCAGAATTGGATTGAGGGCCAAGTAAAGGCCCAAATAGCCCACCTTCTAGAATGTCGGTGGAATTCTGTCGAGCTGGGCTTGAATTGTGCGTTGAAGATTATTTTCCAGCCCACTGGAGGAAGCCTGGGGCCTGTGGCCACCAGGTGGGGCCGGCCGGCCTAGGGTGGGGCCGGCCGGCCAGGGATTTTCCCTGGCTGGGCCCACTTTTCTCCATTATTCACTCCCGCAACCAAATATTCACCAAAACCTATGGAGTAGCATTATTCCTATCTACTATGCACAAAATCTTGGTGTTATGTATTTATTTACCGGTAGGGTGGCGGTCAAAACATGGTTTAACGACCGCCAACAACCTCCCCAAGCTTAAACTTTGCTCGTCCCGAGCAAACTCAACTCAGCGTAGCGGCGGATCAGGAGTTACAAAGAAGCGCCCCATGGGTAATAAAGATGCAACAACATACTCCCTAAACAGTGGTAAGTTTACGAGAGCACAAAATATTCATGAGTGTTGCAAAAATCGTGGGGCTTATATGTCACACCTTGTCATGCAGCATTGAAGACTAGAACGGCATTTTCGGACAAGTACACAATTCTAGCAGGTATGCATCCAGAGTTTTTATGTGCTGCAAGGTAAGGTGCAAAAAATTCTCCTTCGTTTTTGGTAGGCACTTCTCTTACCTACCAATGTGAGTTCTATTCCTACAAGCTTCACTCATCCTACCTTCTACCAAATGAGGCTTTGTATGTGGAGCTTGGTAAGGAATGCACAATTGTCATGCATATATTGTAAAGCTAAAGAATGAGTCTCAATCAACATAGCAACTCCATTTATTTTGGTCATAGGAAATGATGTGATGGAGGGGGAGAAAATGAACTCACACTTATGGAAGGGGGTTTTGAAAAACATTGGTCCTTTATTTTGCTCAAGATGTTTATGATAAGAACCATATAGCCTTTGACTTTTGTCATGCAACCATAGAGTTTTTTTTTAACTACTCCATGGTGCAAGGGGCCATAAATTTTGAATGGTTCAATGAAACATTTTGAAATATTCTTGAGCATTTGGATGGACCAAAAGTTTTGCAAACTCTGAAAAATGTTTGGTTGATTTATCCAAACATTCCCCTTTTTATTTGGTGGAGAGAAATTTTCGAAAACACACGCGAAGGAATTAAGACCAAAATTAGGAGTGCTTAGTTTCAAGAGTACATCAAACCTTAACAAAACTCAATGCACAAACAAATGGCTATGAGTGGGGCTGTTTCGAATATTACGATATGGCTCTGGTAGGTGAATAAATCCTCACACTAAGAGAAGTGTGCCAGAACAGAAGGGTTTTAGGTACTTGTAGCAATTCAAGAAAAACATCTCTGGATGAAACCATACTAAAAAATTGCAACAAGTCCTAATCATGCCATATCACAATCCACAATGCTCAGACTTGGTGTAACAAATGCAACCCACGGAAACAAGCAAGACTCATGATGTGATCATGCTCAAGTAAAAATAGCACATATGTCAGGAGTAGAGGTTGCATCTATGCGACACATGGGAAGCTAATTTGTAACTCGATCATCATTTCCCTTAAGCGTAGCATAACACCAAGATTCTAGCATTTATTCAAAACAAGGAGTTTATTTATTTATTAAGAAAATTAGGGATACTTACCTGGGGGTCCTCCCCAAGCTTGAGTCTTTGCAAGACTCGAGCTTGTATTGAACTCCTTCTTACCTGGGGGTGCCCTCCCCAAGCTTGAGTCTTTGTAAGACTTAAGCTTGATTCAGGCTCTTCCTCCTCCTTCTTGATCTGCAAAAAGAGTGAGGATGATACAAGTGGCTAGCCCCTAATGGGCATCACCGGGAATCCTATTATTTTTGTTGTTTTTTAAATTTTTTTTCAAAAATTTTTATTTTGTTTTCATGTTTTATGAAAAGAAAAAACAAGTGCTAGCCCTAGCTAGGATAACGATTGGGATGGCCTCCCCAATCGGAGGGCTCTCATTTTTACGTCTTTGAGCTAGACGTTCTCCATGTCTTTTCAACTCGTTTGGACCTCGCTCGCTGGAGAATCTTGCGAGGTAGAGGTTCCTTCTTTCTTCCGCCACACCTTGGTTGTCTTCTTTGTGTTGGTGGCAACGACCTTTTCTTCAATAGGCGCCTTTGTTGTACTCTCATCGGTCGATACCGTAGCTGCCTTCTTCTTTCTTGAGCGCCTCGCTCTCCTCTTCTTGGGCGATTGTGACTCGCCTACTCCTTCTTGCGGAGGAGTAAGAGGGGTTTGAGGTGTAATTGGCGGCTGAGGCATCCTCCTTGGAGTCCTCCAATATTTTGCTAGCCTTCTTGCATTCTCTCTTTCCAGATAGTCTCTCATATATGCAATGAGCTTGTCGGGCTGTGGCATGGGTGGAGTAATCTCAATCTTCTCCACTCTCCTTGGGTCCTTTCCATATATGACCCGTACTTGCTTGCATTGCTCAACCTTAGGCTAGCCCCTAATGGGCATCACCGGGAATCCTATTATTTTTGTTGTTTTTTAAATTTTTTTTCAAAAATTTTTATTTTGTTTTCATGTTTTATGAAAAGAAAAAACAAGTGCTAGCCCTAGCTAGGATAACGATTGGGATGGCCTCCCCAATCGGAGGGCTCTCATTTTTACGTCTTTGAGCTAGACGTTCTCCATGTCTTTTCAACTCGTTTGGACCTCGCTCGCTGGAGAATCTTGCGAGGTAGAGGTTCCTTCTTTCTTCCGCCACACCTTGGTTGTCTTCTTTGTGTTGGTGGCAACGACCTTTTCTTCAATAGGCGCCTTTGTTGTACTCTCATCGGTCGATACCGTAGCTGCCTTCTTCTTTCTTGAGCGCCTCGCTCTCCTCTTCTTGGGCGATTGTGACTCGCCTACTCCTTCTTGCGGAGGAGTAAGAGGGGTTTGAGGTGTAATTGGCGGCTGAGGCATCCTCCTTGGAGTCCTCCAATATTTTGCTAGCCTTCTTGCATTCTCTCTTTCCAGATAGTCTCTCATATATGCAATGATCTTGTCGGGCTGTGGCATGGGTGGAGTAATCTCAATCTTCTCCACTCTCCTTGGGTCCTTTCCATATATGACCCGTACTTGCTTGCATTGCTCAACCTTAGGCTTGAAGTTGAACGGTCCTTTCCATATATGATCCGTACGCTTGCGGAATTAATGAATTTAATTTTAACGCATAAGAACTGCCAACAACGAGCACTTACTTACCGAATAAATAAACTAAATAGAAAAGAACTACTAAAATAAATAAATAAAGATAAAACTAAATATAATTATATTAAATAAAATAATATCTCAAGAGCAAGATACAAAGAACTATACCGAACTCCGAGAAGACTCCGGAAGCCCGAGAGAGCTCTCACTCTACTCTACTCTACTCTAACTCCCAAAAGCTACTACTCAACTAAACTAATGAACACTTGGATGAAGTGTGATGGTGCCAATTGATTCGGAGGCCGAGGGGTCCCTTTTATAGCTTGTGAAGGCGGTGGAAGCAAGCCTGCCGACTTTGGAGAGGCGGCGCCGCCAAAGTCGGCCGGCCGGCCTAGGGGGTGGCCGGCCGGCCGTCCTCTGTCGCGGTTGGCCACCGCCTTCTGCCTCAACGCTCCAGATGCACTCCTGAAGGCGGTCTGAAGGTCGGTTTGTTCGTGGGGTCGGCAGGATTGAAGTAGGGGCCAAGTTAAGGCCCAAATGGCCCACCTCTGGTAAGTCGGCGCAAATCCGCTGGGTTGGGCCTTGAATTATACGTTGTGGACCAGTTTCCAGCCCACTGGAGGAAGCCTGGGGCCTGCGGCCACCAGGTGGGGACCAGAGGTGGGCCATTTGGGCCTTAACTTGGCCCCTACTTCAATCCTGCCGACCCCACGAACAAACCGACCTTCAGACCGCCTTCAGGAGTGCATCTGGAGCGTTGAGGCAGAAGGCGGTGGCCAACCGCCACAGGGGACGGCCGGCCGGCCACCCCCCTAGGCCGGCCGGCCGACTTTGGCGGCGCCGCCTCTCCAAAGTCGGCAGGCTTGCTTCCACCGCCTTCACAAGCTATAAAAGGGACCCCTCGGCCTCCGAATCAATACGCACCATCACACTTCATCCAAGTGTTCATTAGTTTAGTTGAGTAGTAGCTTTTGGGAGTTAGAGTAGAGTAGAGTAGAGTGAGAGCTCTCTCGGGCTTCCGGAGTCTTCTCGGAGTTCGGTATAGTTCTTTGTATCTTGCTCTTGAGATATTATTTTATTTAATATAATTATATTTAGTTTTATCTTTATTTATTTATTTTAGTAGTTCTTTTCTATTTAGTTTATTTATTCGGTAAGTAAGTGCTCGTAGAAGTCTTGTTGTGGGATTCGTGATTGTTGGAATAGCGAGTACGAGAGAGTGCCGTCGTCGGAGATGACGTCGTGTGAAATCTGTGCTTGTTCATTCTTAGATAGGACTGCTCCGTTGATCAAGAGTAGCTCCTCTAGGCGGGTTGTAAGCGTGGCGCTTAGATCTTGGCCTATGCACGTTTGGCACCCAACCCCACGGAGGATGGTAGCCGCGAGTGTATGTGACAGCTGCACCGGTCTCTGTAATCCACCACGTCCGGGTTGGACTCAGCAGGGTCTTAATTATAGCGGATGGATCCCCAGGGTGAACTAGCAGTATCGGTTGCCCTGGCACTTCCGTGCCCCGAAACGACATGACTTGTATGTGTATGAGCTTAGCTAGAGTAAATAACCTTTGTAGACTTGACTGCTAGAAAAGTAAATAATAGATAAACATACAGGTAGCCTTAACTCTATCTCGTTGCTCTCCCAAATGTATACTACGTTTTTATTTTATTACCTTGGATTTGAGGATGTGTGTGCCACCCATATATATCATGCCTATCTTACCCCCGTCTCAAGTATAGTTGATACATTATTTCTTTCTCCAAATTATCCAATGCATAGCTATTATTCAGCTTTCTTTTGCTCTACTTCCCTGCGGAAATATAAATACGATAACCCTGGAATACTCCAAGGTGAAATGCTACAATGGTGATCCGTGCGCTTGCGGAATTAATGAATTTAATTTTAACGCATAAGAACCGCCAACAACGAGCACTTACTTCGAACGAATAAATAAACTAAATAGAAAAGAACTACTAAAATAAATAAATAAATAAAGATAAAACTAATTATATAATAAATAAAATAATATCTCAAGAGTAAGATACAAAGAACTATACCGAACTCCGAGAATACTCCGGAAGCCCGAGAGAGCTCTCACTCTACTCTACTCTACTCTAACTCCCAAAGCTACTACTCAACTAAACTAATGAACACTTGGATGAAGTGTGATGGTGCGCATTGATTCGGAGGCCGAGGGGTCCCTTTTATAGCTTGTGAAGGCGGTGGAAGCACCCTGGCCGACTTTGGAGAGGCGGCGCCGACAAAGTCGGCCGGCCGGCCTAGGGGGGTGGCCGGCCGGCCGTCCCTTCGGTCGGTTCGCCACCGTCTTTTGCCTGAACGCTCCAGATCATCTCCTGATGGCGGTCCGAAGGTCGACTACTTCGTGGGGTCGGCAGAATTGGATTGAGGGCCAAGTAAAGGCCCAAATAGCCCACCATCTAGAATGTCGGTGGAATTCTGCCGAGCTGGGCTTGAATTGTGCGTTGAAGATTATTTTCCAGCCCACTGGAGGAAGCCTGGGGCCTGTGGCCACCAGGTGGGGCCGGTCGGCCTAGGGTGGGGCCGGCCGGCCAGGGATTTTCCCTGACTGGGCCCACTTTTCTCCATTATTCACTCCTGCATCCAAATATTCACCAAAACCTATGGAGTAGCATTATTCCTATCTACTATGCACAAAATCTTAGTGTTATGTATTTATTTACCGGTAGGGTGGCGGTCAAAACATGGTTTAACGACCGCCAACATAGGGCCAGACTTAATTTGCTGGGTGATACTAATTTGCACTTGTTATGAGCCCCTCTGTGATAATGTCATGTGACTACATAATGTTTAATTAGATTGTTCTTTTCGACATCTGAAAATGAATTCAATTACTGCGTGTATTTTGGAGTGTTCATGTAGATATCGACTTTTCATAAACTAATAAACAAGGAAAAAGCTGCCATCAAGGTTACATATGCACACAAATCAGCGCTGATGAGCTTTTGCTTCATGTCCCCCCTTCCAGCTTCGTCTTGTCAGAAACTGCAATTTGAGATAGAGCTTTGGTGTATCGTTGTTTCAGGTAACAAGTTGTAAAGCAAGGTTGAACAGTCTTGATACGTACAAATTAACATTCTAGCATCAGATAATGGTTTTCTTGTTCTTTGACATAGAAAATTTGAGTGTTTGTGCTTGTTCTGAAGAAGAGTACCGGAAAAATTGTGTTTATCGCATACTAAGTTTTCTAAATGGGATATTTCAGCTGAAATGGTTGAATAACATCCATATTTTTTATGAAATGATTGAATACCTTCCTCATCTTCAGATTTTATTTTCATGTTTATATTTTGTTCCATCGAGCTTTGCTACTGTTGCTTGGATGTTGATCAATGTGCTGCTGTTCTTGGGACAGAAAGGAAAAGAAGGGAGTCAGAAAGGAGCGGAGGGAAATGTACAAAATTCAAAGAAAGAAGTCTTATTTACCTCCCTTAATTTTTATAGGAGTTGCAATTTTTACCTCCAATTACAAAACCGGGTAACCGGACTCCTTAAACTCGAGTATGCGGTGTAAGGGCGTGTTTGGCGCAGCTTCTGCACCGGCTTTTTTCACTGTAGCGACACTGTTTGACACTGTTTGACACAAAAACTGTGCATCACAATAAGAGGATTGCATTTTCCTGCACTCGTTGTTGGAAGATGAAGACTGAATACGGTGGTCCTAAGGATTACATGATTACATCATGTCTCATCAAGCTCGTCGTGGACGCATATATTTTTAGAGTGATTATAGGATGTTTGGTTTTATGGTTCAAACTCAAATGTTTTTGTGGTACTGTGTTGTACGCCTGTTAGATATCAAAAATGCAGAAACTCAAATCTTCATGCCCTCTCAGTCCTTGAATAGTTTATTATTCAGTACTTATCAAAATTCTTGGCTCCACTTAAATGCATAAGATATTATCATCGAACCATGGAATGAGACCAAGACGATAGATGCAAGGAACATGCTATTTGCTTTCAGAAATGAGCGTCGTTTATTGTGTCTAGCTGGTGCTAAGATCCTGCAGGCATTGGGTCCAAGTTTAATAGTAATGTGCAGCTCTCCTGTACCTTAAAGAATAAAAGACATCTTTACTTACTAACTTCTTTTGTGCCAATATTGAGTGATGGAAAACAAGTATTTAATTAGACTCCCGTAGCAACGCACGGGCACTCATCTAGTTGCATATTTATTGGGCATGAGTCAGCCTCTAGAGTCTTTTAATCAGGTTACATTTAGACTTTATCCTGTAAATCAGATACCTAAAAAAAATTCTAATCTCTTAGACGATCTACTTACTTTACATCATACTCAGCATCGTGGCATTGTCACCTTTCATGTTTAGGCCTTAGTTTTGCTTCTACGTGATGATATACAAACAACCTTTCCAGTGATGACCAAATGTGTATGTCATTCGGTCATAGAGCAGTGCTACATCTACAAACAAGTTTTACATAAATTCTACGCACTGCTGACATGGCGAAACATGGTTGGTTGCGTGATTTATGATTAGCATAATTCAAAGAGGCACTTGCTATAAATTCACTCACATGTCAGCAACACTTGCTATAAACTCAATGGCACGCCAACATTTTGTAGGAGTTTTGTAAAACTGTAATTAAACACATCATTACTCATGGTCATATTTGTTTATAAAAGTGCATGGTAACAAATATAGGTGATGAGACTTATACTTTTTTTGTGTGCCATATTTTTTTTTTAGATTTATAATGAACTACAAACATTACATATACACACAAGTACTTACAATACTTTGATTGTTTCTCACCCAAATTATATAATCTATAAGTTGAAACAAATAAGTCTTAGGTTATAGCCAGATTATGACAATTCTTATGTCAGATTATCGTAATCCAATAAGTTGCTTTTCCTTAGCTAGATTACATAAGCTAGATTATATAATCTGCGTGAAAATAAACAAGCCAAAATTTGTGTGATGAGATGATTTTTATGGTGTCTACAAAGATCGATACTCCATCCGTCCATAAATATAAGGCGTTTGACTTTTTCAGACATCACGTTTGACCATCCGTCTTATCCAAAAAATTTATGAAAATATAAAAATAATTATGTTATATTTAAAATATATCTACTGATGGACAAATCATAACAAAATAAATATTATTTTCATAAATTTTTTAAATAAGACGAGTGGTCAAACGTGATGTCTGAATGTTAACAACGTCTTATATTTAGAGACAAAGGTAGATAAGAAGCAGTGGTCCAGATAAGGGTTGAAAATTGGAGATGCTGTGCACAATCCAGAAAAAGCGACATGAAAACGATTCCTATCCTTGAAACCCAAAACCCCTTTCCCAGCGACTTTTATCATCATCATCGTCGTCTGTAGATCCCATCTAGTATCCGCCGCGTCCCCCACTCCTGCACAGACCCCTCATTTCCCCCCTCGCTTGCCCCGAGCCCAGATCTCACCCGCCGCCGCGGAACCCAACCACCGGATCCACAATGAGGCCGTCGGTGATGAGGTCCGCAGCCGAGCTCCTCCGCCGCCGCAGCTACTCCTCCGCCTCCGGGCAGCCGGAGCGGAAGGTGGCCATCCTCGGCGCGGCCGGCGGCATCGGCCAGCCGCTGGCGCTCCTCATGAAGCTGAACCCGCTCGTCTCCTCGCTCTCGCTCTACGATATCGCCGGCACTCCCGGAGTCGCCGCCGACGTCTCACACATCAACTCCCCCGCCCTGGTGCCGTCCTCGTCGCGCTTCCCCGTACCTCTCGATTCCGTCGGATCTGTTTTTTCTGGTGCTAACGCGCTTGTGTTTGCTGTTTTGCTCAGGTGAAGGGATTCGTGGGGGAGGACCAGCTTGGGGAGGCGCTGGAGGGCTCCGATGTGGTCATCATCCCGGCCGGTGTGCCCAGGAAGCCCGGCATGACCAGGGACGACCTCTTCAACATCAACGCCGGCATCGTTAAGAACCTCGCCACTGCCATCGCCAAGTACTGCCCCAATGTAAGGCTCGTACTGTTAGATCTGTATCTCGATTCTCGCGTAATTAAGTGCCCTGGATTATGTCCCTACAGTCGATCTAGTAATTGTTGAAGATTTGTGGCACCGCATTGATCTTTAGAAGTAGAAACTGAGCAGGACATTTGTAACGAATTCACTAGTAATATTTGTTTGCTGCATGCCTGGATAAACCATCAATGCTTTGCCATTTTACGTGCACATATTTGTTGTCTCTTACAGGCTCACTTGATGCAGTATGTTAGATAATCTATCACCCTACGTTCATGGGTTCTGATGCAAACAACTATATTTGTTGTCTCTCACAAGCACACTTGATGCAATATGTTGGATAATTACCCTAGGTTCATGGGTTCTGATGCAAACCACTGTATGTTATGTCATGTTAGACTGACATGCTTAGCTGCAATACGATGCTTCTTAAGTTTAATTTTCATGCATCTAACTGTGGTTTTGATTTGTTTGTGTACCTTAGGCTCTTGTGAACATGATCAGCAACCCTGTCAATTCAACTGTCCCAATTGCTGCCGAGGTTTTCAAGAAGGCTGGTACTTACGACGAGAAGAGGCTATTCGGTGTGACCACTCTTGATGTTGTTCGTGCTAAGACTTTCTATGCTGGGAAGGCCAACGTACCAGTTACCGGTAATAACTTATGGCTTTATGATTGGAGAACAAAGAGTGTGGTTTATAGAGTATATTGTTTCTCTATTCCTAACTTTGTGTGGTTTCATACAGACGTTAATGTCCCTGTTGTTGGTGGTCATGCTGGTATCACCATCCTGCCACTGTTCTCACAGGTGCCTTGATAAGCTTTGTTTGCGAATTAATGTTTTCTTGCAATTGTTATTTATCATCGTTTTCTAGATCATATAGTAATAATTAAGTGATCTGTTTCGGCTGCATCATGTTATGCTTTGTAATGAGGAAAACATGCTGAGGTATAGAAAAATTAATGTTCATGCGCTAGGTTTCAAGGGACTGCTTGGGCTTATTATGCATCAAATTCTAGTGTGTTCTGTTCTCTCTCTCTCTCTCTCTCTCAAATTTAAGGTGTACTTGTCAAATGTAGTCATTGTACCTGATTAGCTTAGCATTACCAGGAAGGTAAAACATATTATCTATGGTTAAATTCTATTGCCCAAAACTCAAGTTATTGAAGTAATAGTTAAAAAATGCACGTCAATTTTCCACTCCTTACTTTAACAAATCTAACTTGATTATGTTTTATTTGATATAGGCAACTCCTGCAACGAATGCATTGTCTCATGAAGACATCAAAGCTCTCACCAAGAGGACACAGGATGGTGGGACTGAAGTTGTCGAGGCAAAGGCTGGAAAGGGCTCTGCAACCTTGTCCATGGCGTAAGTGTAAAAATAGAGAGAAAGTAAAAACCAACTGTGCAGATGAAGGGTTTCCTGTTGTGCTGTGTTTTGGCTGTCTATTTTTTTTTTAACTTATGAATTTGTTTACTTGTGCAGGTATGCTGGTGCTGTCTTTGCTGATGCATGCTTGAAGGGTCTCAATGGAGTTCCTGACATTGTTGAATGCTCTTACGTGCAATCAACTATAACAGAGTTGCCATTCTTCGCCTCCAAGGTACATGTCTGCCTTTATGTTTATGGTTGCAGTTGTGATATATCATATCAACTCTTTTAATGTCTACTGGGTTGTGCTAGTAAAATCTTCCATTAACGATCTATGGTAATTTTAATCTTCTATTAGAAGAGTTTGTAGGCTATGTGGTTCACCTTATTTGTTCTGGGCACCAATAACTTTGCTTGGCCTTTTTTTTTTTTCATTTTGAAACCTCCTCTGTGATTGAAAGACATGTTTGGAAAAACAAAAACCTATCTATGCATATTTCCAAATTATAGAGGTATACAATTTAGGACAACTCAAATCTTCTGAGTGTCCCTTTTGACTTCCGCTGAAATGGAATAGGTGTTCTGGGTGGTGGGTAGTAGGCTTTATGCTCCCTTAGATCTTCAGAGTTGGAGGGAGATGAGGTTGCTTTCTGATATAGCTTGCTTGCCTTTTGTTTTCACGAGTTGGTATCTCATACATAAAGAACTAATCTAACAAATATGCTAACAATTCTGAGTTCGATAACAAATGAATCTAAAAAAATCAGTAGCTGAGAAACTTGAACTTGTCCTAACGACACGGCAAGCAATTCTGGTGGATGTCCTACTCATCACGCTTCTGTTTTGAAAGCCTGGAGTAGTGACATCTCCACATAATAGTAGGTTAGCCACTTCTGGCTGATTATGCGGTTGTCTTTTTTTAATTGTCCTCTGCGATATGTTTGGGTCAAATGTTTCTGAAGTTAATAGTTCATGTTAGAAGTAATCCTTGTGTTTCTGGAATATAGCAGAATGGTAGAGTGTTTCCGGAGTCTAGTAGAGTGTGTTCTGGAAACTTGCAGTAGTAGTGCTGTAGCAGGTACTGTAGCAAACCGACCTACTGTAACTGGCACATTCTGGAAGCTAGGAGAAGTAGCAGTCAGCTCCCCCATGTATTATAAATAGCACCTAGTGTGCAATGTATGGAAGAGCCTCAGAGCCTCACTTGCAAGCTGCTGTCCAGCACCTCCCCATAGAACTAACAATTGATATCAGAGCCCAGGTTGGATGTAGACCTTGTTGGAGGGTGCTGGTAGTGGCCAGCACAAGGTGGCGTGCGTTGGGTCGCCGCACCGTGTGTAGGTCCGTGCTTGCAAGCTAGTGGATCGTGTGTCGGTCCTGCTGGGGATGATGCGCTCAATGGCGTGTGTCGCCAGTGAGAAGCGGCGTGTGTCGCCGGAGGAGGAGAAGACGGCGTGTGTCGCCGGAGCCGGAGAAGACGGCATGTGTCGCCGGAGCCGGAGAAGAGTGGCATGTGTCGCCGGAGATGAAGAGTGGCGTGTGTCGCCGGAGATGAAGAGCGGCGTGTGTTGCCGGAGAAGATGGAGGAGGGTCGTGTGGTGAGGAGGCTCCTGCGCGTGCTCCCCATGAATTGCCGGAGAGAAGCGGCGTGTGTCGCCCGGAGAAGATGGAGGAGGGTCGTGTGGTGAGGAGGCTCCTGCGCGTGCTCCCATGAAGTGAGGAACACAAGGATTAGGGGGAGATTGTTAGAAGTAATCCTTGTGTTTCTGGAATATAGCAGAATGGTAGAGTGTTTCCGGAGTCTAGTAGAGTGTGTTCTGGAAACTTGCAGTAGTAGTGCTGTAGCAGGTACTGTAGCAAACCGACCTACTGTAACTGGCACATTCTGGAAGCTAGGAGAAGTAGCAGCCAGCTCCCCCATGTATTATAAATAGCACCTAGTGTGCAATGTATGGAAGAGCCTCAGAGCCTCACTTGCAAGCTGCTGTCCAGCACCTCCCCATAGAACTAACAGTTCATGGAATCACTAGCATGGATATTAGTATTTGCTATGTGTTAAGTTTATTTTATTTGCTGAGATAAACAAATTTACTGTACATTTTTTCGCTGGTGCCATTTGTGTCATATTTTAGTGGACGTTGGTTTGGCAGGATATGGCACAAGAATGTTGCATACAAGTTTGCAGATACTTTTTTCCTTCTTCCTCTGAGTTTGCATTATACATCCACCGATAATTTCCTAAGGAATATGCTTTACATTTTGTGTTCGAAGTTAACATAATTCACCTTGTAACAGACATTGCGTAGTGCAAGGTCACCTTGTTATCATGATGTCATGCACCCTTACTGCCGAAATAATAAATTTGGAGCCACTGATTGGCATTCATGATCCAGTCACTGGATTACTGACATTCCACTAATGTCACAGGTGAAGCTTGGGAAGAATGGTGTCGAGGAAGTACTTGGGTTGGGCGAGCTGTCAGAGTTTGAGAAGGAAGGGCTAGAGAATCTCAAGGGCGAGCTCAAGTCGTCTATCGAGAAGGGTATCAAGTTCGCAAACCAGAACTAGAAGCAATCGAAACCTGTAGTTAAGGGATCCCCTGATTTTGATTCTATGCTTTTCTGCCCCTTTGTGTGGGCATGTGCGGATTTGAGCCTTACAATAAGAATCCCAGCGGCTTTGGTTATTGACAGACAACAAAATTTGTACGAGGGGTTTATTTCAGCGGCATATTACGTGTCAGTTTTTGTACTGTTACGACTTACTACGTTGAACAAGCACCGTGTCCTTTAATGAGTGGCACGTGAACTGCAATCGATCTGCCTTGGGTAAAACCTGTTCCGTTCCTTTTGCGGTGTGCACTTCTGGTTTGTTTTACTTGGTTCTGGCGTATAAACTATCATATGTTCTCAAAATCAATCTCGGTACAATGTTTCCCCAGGGAAAAATTTGCCGATTATTCTCCCTGCCTCGGTGGCTCTACGTTAATTGCATTATTCTGGACGGGCCATGACACGCAATGCATTTGGTGCTGATTATAATCACACTCAACGTCGCGGTCGCACGCAACGACCCCTATGTACTCACCAGCGACCGCTTCATCTGCAGAAACGACTCCACGTACCTTGTTGAGACAATCAGGTTAACCCCATTTGCCAAGTAACTGGAGGATGCAGAAGGCGACACTCACATTTTTATCCAAAACGGTGTGTGTACGTGAACCTCCTGTTGGTTAGTACTGTGTCGTGGTCTCGTGGATCTGCAGGTCCAGTACGCATCGACGAGGGTTTATTTGTTGAGCCAGCATGAGTGTATTGCACGGCGCTGTCATTGAAATAAAACATTTCAGTTTAGTTGTCACTGCCTTGATACTGTAGTGATTTAACCTTGCGTTTTTTCTATAAATTTTTTGTGAACACTTAAACATGCACAATACTAACCAAGTATTTTTGGCGATAATTATATTGATAAGAAAGTTTTAATTATCGAGAACGACGGCCGACCAAAATTGCTACCAAGTGACAAGTAAGGCCTTGTTTGACAGGGTTTCTCGGGCGGCTTCTGCTCCTTACGCGGTACTGTCCTTACGCGGTACAGTTCATGCACTATTCATCCACTATTCACAAGCCCTATTCATAGGAGTCAAAGAGATAAACAGCTTGTTCGCTTGGCCTGCTGCTTATCAGCCGCTATAGTGTTCGCAGTTATTTCTTCTGCAGCCACTACAGTGTTTGTAGTTATTTCTTCAGCAGCCGCTACAGTAAAACAGTCTGCCGAACAGCCCGAAAATGAACGGAAAGACAGCGAAGCCACTTTTTTTAAGGTCCCTGAGCGACAGTCGGAGCATTTTGTAAGAGCAAGTAGGGCAAGCATAATGGCTTAGTCTTGCCGACAAGCAACACCGAACAGGAGACAAGTTGTGAAGCCAAGCTATCCAACAACTAGTCTCATCAGAGGCTTTAAGAAATTGTTGTTTATCTCTGTGGACCCCACCTTATCTCATCCACAGCACTTGGGAAACAGGCCGCCGTCGCGCCTGGACCTGGACGCCCCGCACCGTGCCTGGCGCCTCGCACCGCCGCGACTGGACACCCTGTGCCGCCGCTCCTCGGAGCAGCCCGCTGCAGCTCCTTGAGGACGCTCGCCGCACCATGGAGCCGCTACGCCGCCCGCCACGCCTTGGAGCCGCTGCGTCGCGTGCCGCCCGCCGCCCCCCGCCTTGGAGTCGGCCGCCGTCCCCCTGCCTTGCAACCGGCCGCCGCGCCTCGGCTACGATGACGCCCAAGGCAAGCACAAGGTCGTGCTGCTCGAGCGCGCCACGGGCCACCCGCCGCCACGCAGCGAGGGGTAGGAGGTCGGAGGCACCCTGATGTTCATGGCGCCCGAGGCCGCGCGCGGCGAGGAGCAGGGCACCACCGCCGACGTCTGGGCGTTGGGGTGCACCGTCGTCGAGATGGCCACCGGCATCGCGCCGTGGGGCCCGCCGTCCGCGGTTCGCCGACCATGATGTAGTGGACGCCATGAGCTCCTGTCGTCGCGCGTCCGCAGAAGGAGCAGGTGTGGCGCCGTTCTGAGCTCGTCCTCCGCTCCAGCTCATTTGCTCACCGCACCGCGCCGTTGGGCGCCCTTCCATGGAGGCCCACGCCGCGCCGTGCCATGTCGGTCATGGTGCTGCCTTCGAGCCACGGTGCTGCCTGGGAGTGGGAGGTGGGAGGAGAGAGAGGCGCCAGTGGGCCTCATGGCCGTCTTGGAGCTCGGGTCGAGCTTGTCGCTCGCATTCGCGCCGAGTGCCTTGTCCCTCCTCCTTTCTTTTTCCTCCACCTTGGATTCTTGCTGACATGTTCTGTGTTGCTTATGGGTAAGACAAGACATTAGGCGTGCTCGTATTATAAGAGTTGCTTAGCCGATGAAATCCGACGTGAGAGAGAGAAAGTAGGACAGTGGGTAAAGCGAACTACGTGCGAGTCGCTCGCAGCGGGCGAAATGCATTATTTTAGCAGCTGACCAGCGGTCGTCCTATCAAATACTCCCAGGTCGCGCGAGAGTTGCTCAACGCATTATACAATAGTGTGGCCCACCACCACCGGTCCGGCAGCTGGACGCGCGAGACGCCCGCTTGCAGAGGTTAGTAGTAGTAGACACTAGACACGGCAAAGGATCCTCCTTTCCGTAGGCCCACAGGACAGTTCTGGAACAGGGGACTCGCTTCTCTCCCTTTCAAATTGGTGGCCCCTCGGCATTTTTTCTGAGTAAGTGCATCCACACTTTCTTGGAGCATCTGCACCTTTTCGGGCGTGTTCGTCCGCTTGCAATCGCGCGCGGAGAAGAGGCCATGGCTTCCTCTGCCTCCAGCTCCATCGGCGGAGGCCGAGGACTCCTCTTTCCGGTGGCGGCGATGCTGGCACTGATACTAGCGGGGGCGGATTCGGCGGCGGCGGCGTGCTACCCGCGCGTGTTCAGCTTCGGGGACTCGCTGGCCGACACGGGCAACTACCGCTTCGTCTATGCGAACGACTCCCGCAACCCCGTGCTCTGGCTGCCCTACGGCGAGACCTTCTTCGGCCGCGCCACCGGCCGCTTCTGCAACGGTCGCATCGTCCTCGACTTCGTCGGTAACGCTCTCTAACCACTACCACCGCGCCATCGAACGTTCTTGTTCGATTAGCTAGCGGAGCAAGAGGCAGTTTGTTCTGATTTTGAGATTCGAAATGCCGGGATTCGTGTTTTGCAGCGGAGGCGCTGGGGCTGCCGTTCGTGAGGCCGTACCTGAGCGGGCGGAGCGCCGAGGACTTCGCCTTCGGGGCCAACTTCGCGGTCGGCGGCGCCACGGCGCTCAGCCCGGACTTCTTCCGGGGCCAGGGTTTCGACATCGGCGACCCGGTGCACCTCGACATGGAGATGCAGTGGTTCCGCGAGCTGCTCGATCTGCTCTGCTCAGGCGATCTCTCTGGTATGTTTCATGTTTGTTACTTTCACCTGCGCATTCCGGTTCTGTTCTTCAGCTTTTGACGGACAAGATTACTAGTGTGAAGCCAGCTAAAACAAGAATTATTACTAGTGTGGTAAACCCGACTCGTATATGGTGGCGTGCACAAAGCAATTGTTCATCGTTTACAGTATTTTAGTGAAAAATAGAAAAGTGGCGGTGCCTGTTCAATGAAATCAGCCTGCCAGTCCGTTTCACCAGACTGAGACGGAACGGAAATCTTACAATAGTGAAAAGTAGAAAGTTCATTCATATCAGTCGTTGTCGACCACCAACTGAAAACGAAATTGCTCCAGAATACGTGATTCTACTCCATGCTTCATCTTTTGCACCGAAATCACCAGTATGATACTGTTTCCCATAGGATACAACATTATGATCAGAGATGCAATTCTTTTGAAATAAACTGTTAGAAATCTGGAAAAGTGATCTGCTGCAGGAACACTAGGAATCAAAAAAAAAAAGTTTTTTTTTTAGCAGCAGTCAAGTTCATAATTTGTCACTTGTTTAGAATCGAGTTGCATTCATCGATGACAGCAGCAAGCCACTAAAGAAAGGCAGGAACTTTCACTCCACAAAGCCTGTAGAAGCAATCAATCGATCTTGATGCAAAATATTAAAATATGCAAGATAAATATGAACTGTTACGGGACAAAAAATTAATACTCTAAAGGTTATTGTTCTGAACATGTAGACGCTGAATTTTAGTAACTACTCGATATCATTTTTTGAAATCCTTTGTTTACAGTGTCATCTTTTAATACTGGTTCAGAATTCATAACCTTATTTATTGGACAGCTTGTTCGGATATGATGAATCAATCCCTCTTTTTGGTTGGAGAAATCGGGGGCAATGACTACAACATACCCCTTTGGTCAGGACTGCCATATAAGAAGGTCCGCACCTTCGTACCAAGCGTCGTTGCAAAAATTTCTTCTACAATCACTGTGAGTATATGTTTTGCTCTAACTGTCGTTGTTAGTGACATCATGTACAGATAGTTCCCCGCAAAAAAAAAAAAGTACGGATAGTAATGTGGGTCAATTAAACTTTCAGGAAATGATTGGATTAGGAGCCAAGACTCTGATGGTGCCAGGGAATCTCCCGATTGGGTGCATTCCGAGCTATCTGTTGACATTCAAGAGCAACAATAAAGAAGATTATGAGCAAGAGACGGGCTGCATTAGGTGGCTGAATGATTTTTCAAAATACCACAACAAGATTCTCACGAAGGAGATTGAGAAGTTGCGCAAGCGACATCCTGATGTGACCATCATCTATGCTGATAACTATAGAGCAGCTATGGAGATTTTCCTTTCCCCTAAAAGATATGGTGAGTTTTTCTGCTTTTGTCAGATATTCTATTGCTACCACAGATTCAAAGTGTAGATACATTTTTAGAATCACGCCAGTTGGTTTTACTAGATAAAGTGTCTTAAAATTTTGAAACTAATATGAAAAGGCACAAACAGTGATTTCCCTAATGACAATAACCTGATTAACAAATGATGACTATGGTTCAGGTATCGAGTATCCTTTGGTCGCTTGCTGTGGTGGCGGAGGACCCTTCGGCATATCTACAAATGCACGATGTGGATCTGGAGACTACAAGGTGTGTGGTAATCCTGAAAAGTATGGATCCTGGGATGGCTTGCATCCATCAGAGGCTACATACAAGGCCATTGCGAGGGGCCTGCTAGAAGGCACATACACACAGCCTCCCATTTCCACCACAACCAATTCATGCCCACAGCTGGGTGAGCTTGGCTCTTCTGCTGAATACAAGGCCCTCTACGACTTGTAATTATCTAACCACGTACGGAGTAATTGTTATAATTATAGAAATATAAATATGGCTAAAGCTGCAGTAGGGCAGGTACAAAGGTGTTGTCTCATAGGTGGTCTTATAATCATAAAACGAATTATAAGACCACATATACAATAGATGATTGTTTTAGTTGTCTCAAAGGAGTACTATACTTCCTTTATTTGTGGATAATAAAAAGAATATTTATGAGTTGCGTGGCAACTACAATTCCTACAATGGTGTGAAAGCCGTCTCATGCTTCTAAATTTTAGCGCATGAGGTGGTTGCCTCGCGAAACAACCGCTTTTTCTCTCACCTCCCTCTCTCTATTCAATGTCATAAAAAATTCTATATGGCAACACATGAGACGGGCTATGAGACTGCTTAAACTAGCGTTGTACCTACCATAATTGTGTCTCACAACAGAATCATATAACATGTGCGATATTTTTGTGGAGAAATGCAAGTTCTTCTCTCTTTTTTCTTTTTCTTTTATCGTTATAATCAAGAAGTGAACAACACGCGGGCGCAATGCACACACGCATCACAGAAGTGCCGACACCTCCACTTTTTTTCTTTTTCTTTTTTTGCGAATCGAAGTTATCGAACAGCTCTAATTTCAACCAAAAAAAAAAAACGTCTCACGCGGGATCTGTCATCTGCAGACCAGCGCGGCAATTATGGAGACCCGCACGTCCATTCTTGTGCTGCACGTTCGAGGGGCAGATGAGGCTGGTGCTGGTGCAATTTTCAGCTGCCGAACATCCATGAGCCACTTGTCAACCCCAAAGAGAGTTCTCTCGAGCCATTGCCGACCTGAAACACCACCGATGCATCAAAGAGCGCTTGAACCTCCAGCTCGACGTGAATATGCGAAGCGAACCAACAAGCTAGCTATGTCGTTGGCCGTCATCTGTACTATCTGTAGCCATAACCACTTGATGGGCACACTGTCCTCACCAGCCGCTCAACACCCATTTGAACGGAGAACGAGGCCATGGACATGGATTCCTCTGCCTCCGGAAGACTCCTATTGCCGCGTCGGTGGCCGCGGTGCTAACTGGGCGTCGCCAGCGTGCTAGGCCAGGAAAGTTGAGAGTATGTTAATGCTTCTGAAGCTGCTTGTGAATTGTGATAGTTGCAGCAGTGTAGGTACTCACTACTCAGGCGTCGCCGGCGTGCTAGGCCAGGAGTAACATTTTTTTTGTACGCCTGTGCTGCCTTCGCTGATCCAACAAGTCAGGCAGCATGTCGTACCTAAGATCTGGTGTGCATAAATAATGTATTTTACGTGCACTCAATCTGGAGTACTGATTTATTTTCTTTATTAATTGCCGTAAACTTACTGATTGATCAGTTTGAATGCTTCTGGTCAGCCGTGGCAGTTTCAGGCTTCCAGTCCAACCGGACACGCAACGAACATTGAGGGCTGGCCCCACTGTTGAGTGGGCCGTGAATCATGGCGGGCCAACAAGACAATCACTGGAGGTAGGTCCCACGTCTCCGATCAGTTTTTTTTTTTTTTTGAGGTGACGTCTCCGATCAGTTGGAATCACGCCAAGGTTTATAAAAGCAGAGAGACGTCAGTCAGCCTTCATTCCCAAATTCAGGGCGTTCAGTTTCGTGTGCGACCGCTTCGAATCGAACAGAGCGGAGAACGGGAGCAGAACCCGCGGGGAAGGAGGCCATGGCTTCCTCTGCCTCAGGGCGAAGAGGACGAGGGCTCCTCCTCCCGGTGGTGGCGGCAGCGGTACTAGCTCTACTAGCCGGGACGGAGCCGGCGGCGGCATGCTACCCGCGCGTGTTCAGCTTCGGGGACTCGTTGGCGGACACGGGCAACTACGCCTTCTTCTACGGCAACAACTCCGGCGAGCCCGCCCTCCGGCCACCGTACGGAGAGACCTTCTTCAAACGCGCGACCGGTCGCTTCTCCGACGGCCGCCTCGTCATCGACTTCATCGGTACGCTCACAGCCGCCGCCGCCTCCTTCGATCGATCGATACTTCAATTAGCCGGGGTAGTAGTACTAATTGGAGATTTGGGATTCGCGTGGTTGCAGCGGACACGATGGGCCTCCCGTTTGTGCGGCCGTACTTGAGCGGGCGGAAAGCGGAGGACTTCGCGTGCGGGGCCAACTTCGCGGTGGGCGGCGCCACCGCGCTCAGCCCCGACTTCTTCCGGGCCAGGGGTTTCGACATCGGCGAGCGCGTGCACCTCGACATGGAGATGAAGTGGTTCCGGGCCCTGCTTCACCTGTTCTGCCCCGGCGACCTCGCAGGTACGCCTCCTCAATCGTTTCCCCCTTTGACCAGACCTTTTTTAATTCTACTCCTACTGGGGAATGTAATCCTAGTAGTAGGCGGCGAAAATAGGAAGGTAAAAAATAAAACAGAGATAATTCAAATTCTTGAAGTTAAGAAAAATAAAGCAGCAAGTGCGTAGTCACTGTGCTGTGCATTGCATTGGTAATCAAGAGGGGCCATGGGGACATTTTGGACTGCTTGATTTATGTGAGGAAAAAAAAACGAAAACCCAGAAAGAAAAATCACCAGTGAATGGTGATGTAAACGAAATGATACATATAACTGACAGTTATATAAGCACAAGGTTGGTGGCTCGGTGCTATCAGTTCAATCCGACTAGCCGGCCAATTGATCAGTCCCTGTCCAACACTTCAATTGGAACTGAAACTGTACCCAAACAGTGGACGTGGGAGGATGTTCAGTTTCAGCAGAAGACGTGGGAGAACGTTCTACTCAATTTTCCTCTTTTAGCAGAGCGGCTACTTTTCTTTTTCCCGAATATTTTTTTTGAACGAAAGGGCACGTCCTGTAATCTCATTACTTTGGTAACGAAATTACATCCCCCAAGTCTCGCGTAACCGCGTTCGAAAAGCCGAAGTTCAACAGGTAAGTAAAAGGCAAGTAGCGAATTACAGGTTCACGAAAGCAGCCTAAAAACTAAGCTAATTGGAACTTTTTTTTTTGCGAGGGTAACCGAGTTCGAAAAGCCGAAGTTCAACAGGTAAGTAAAAGGCAAGTAGCGAATTACAGGTTCACGAAAGCAGCCTAAAAACTAAGCTAACTGGAACTGAAACTGAATCACACCCTACAGCGGGAGACAGCGTCACTCTCCGGTTGATTCTTGTATTTTCCACCTGTCCAGTACTGTTGCTCGCCAGCTGCTGCCTGATGAGCGCTTCATCCTACTGACAGGGGCCTCCTGGTGCCTGCCATAGCTTCATTTGCTCCTGCATGCGGTTGCAGCGCCACTTCCTTGGGTTGATTTGCTCCTTCAGATAGTGCTTGGCCGTCACCTTCCTTCTGTAGACCTGTCCAATACAGTAGAAACAAACATGCATAGCACACAATCTCAGTAGGAGATCGAACTAGTCTTTTTTCGAAACAGATTTTATTTCTTAACTTCCAAGTGGCCCAACAGATTGCTGCTAAGCCAACCATGTGGATTTTCCTCCCATTTGGCACAAAATGGTTATCCATGTCCAGTATTGGATCATGTTGTCAGGTCTGCACCTTCGCCAAAGGACACTATGCTCCAGACATTCTTACTCACAGTGCAGCCAAAGAACAAGTGATTTATGGTTGAATATGACAACTTTATGATCAGAAGTGGGATATTTTGTTGAATATAATAGCTAATCTCTGAAGCAACGTACTGCAATACGATCAAAAATCAGTTTCTTTCAGTTCTAGAACTAGTCAAGCTCCTAACTCGCTACCCCATATGAAATAGACTCACAGTAATCAATAACATAATTATGGAGAAAACGGGAACTCCATTCAGCGAATTGAATCTACTTTCACTCAGTTTGCACAAGCTTACTAATTTGATAATCTGAATTGTAATGGGACTAAATCAAATAGTAAATTAAATTGATGTGAGCATTTACCATGGTTGCTTTAGTTATGCCGATACCTTGAATAATTATTTACAATGTGATCCCTATTTGCTAATTGATCACCCTTTTTATTTGTACAGGTTGCTCTGACATGATTAACCAATCCCTCTTCTTGGTTGGAGAAATTGGGGGAAATGACTACAACCTACCTCTTCTCTCCAGAGTGTCCATTGAGAAGATCCGTACCTTCACTCCGAGTGTTGTTGCCAAAATTTCTTCTACAATCACTGTGAGCATATGCGTTTATGTGGCCTTAGACTTGTTGTGCTGAATGCATATGTAATGATGTAAATGGAATTGATTTTGCAGGAATTGATCAGGCTAGGAGCCAAGACTCTGGTGGTTCCAGGGAACCTTCCAATTGGATGTGTCCCTAAATATTTGTTGATATTCAAGAGTGATCACACAGAAGATTATGAGCCAGAAACGGGTTGCCTCAAGTGGATGAACGAGTTCTCACAGTACCATAACAAGCTTCTCATGGAGGAGCTGGAGAAGTTGCGCAAGCTTCATCCTAATGTGACAATCATATATGCTGATTACTATGGAGCTGCTATGGAAATATTTGTTTCCCCTGAACGGTTTGGTGAGTTCAGATATTTGCGTTTTGTTTCCTAGTTCCTACTATTAGATTATTAGGAATTGATTTTTGGGAAATACATTTACGCACAGCTCCATGTGACATCTCTCATTTCTTATGTTCAGAATAAGAACAAAAGATTTTTCTCATTCCTTGTGTCTAGTGAACCAGCTTATTCTCATCACGTCATTCCTTTTGATAGTACGCTATTTGTCAGTTCTTGCTTCTGCATTTCATATTAGAAAAGGAGTTGGATATCAACATCTGCATTGAAGAAAGAAATACAAAATCTAGCTGTGATAGAAATGTAGCAGAATCAGTGTTTAATTTAGGTTTCTAGTGAAACACCGGTAACAAGTGTTCTCATATTACATATCATTAGTTTTTAGAATTACCATTAGGTATTATCATGTGCAACAGAATTTGTAAGTTTTAACACTAGTTGATATCAGTTGACATCATAAAGTATTCCCTTCTGTTTTTTTGGTTATCGTCCATTGTTATCATGGTGTGTGTACAGAGCAGTACAAATTGGCATAACTTAAAACTGAAATTTGGGCTTGACAAACTAGTTGGTTTCACTGGAAAAACAATCTAGAAGCCATGGAAGAGCATGCTGACTCCCTGACTAATATTGCCATAAGTGTGATTCAGGTATCGAGAATCCCTTGATGGCTTGCTGCGGTGGAGAAGGAACCTACGGCGTGTCCCTATTTGCAACATGTGGATATGGGGAGTACAAGGTGTGTGATAACCCAGATAAGTACGGATCATGGGACGGTTTCCATCCATCAGAAGCTGCTTACAGAGGCATTGCAATGGGGCTGCTAAGAGGCACATATACACAACCTTCAATTGCTTCCACCACCAGTACATGTCCACAGCTTACTGAGCTCGGTTCTTCTGTTGAATACAAGGTCCTCTACGATTTATAAATTCTGTTACTACATTTAGCTGTTACTTTTATAGAAATACGTGTGGTTAGTGATTATTTTTTACACAAATGTGAGGTTAAAGATGTAATGGTTGTGACACTTTTTGCCTGATTACAGAACCGCGGTGCTGTACTGCACTTCACGGCTGTTGCCCAAGTGACTGGTTGGCTATTGTTTTACCTTTTGTTTTTCTAATATATAATCACAGGTTCCTTCAAAAAATTATCTATAATAGCAGGTTTCACTCATTGTCACTTCGCTGCTTTTCTTCTTTTTTGTTCCTTTACTTGTATACAGTTTTTTTTTTTTTTTTTTGAGAAGAGGACCTTGGCCCTCGGATTTGAGTAGCAAATCCGTTTTCTACACCCCCGGGACTCACTCACGCACACACACACGCCACACGCACACGTGAGCACGCAGGTGTCGACCCGGGGTTTCGAACCTGCGTGGGCTGCCCGACACTGGCCGGTACTGGCCACCCGCTCCTTTACTTGTATACAGTTAGTTTCTAAACTATGAGCGTTCTCTCTTCTGTATAGACTATAGTGCTAGAGAGGAGAGGCACCAATTCTTTGCTCACCTTGGCTGATAGGCTGGTGATGTTGCCTACTCCATTTTCATCTCGTAAATGCAACCATATAATCATTTTAATTTTCATGCTGTAAAGCATTGTTTTCGTTCGTAACTCTTCTAAAAAAAGAGGCTCTTCTTCGTCGCGTAATTAGCATTTCCGCGTTTCGTGATCACGATTATTTATGGGCGCCCATTATTTATTGCTTTTGGCTCCTGTATGCTCCTGTATCGCTCTGCTGCTGTAGGAATCGACCGTTTTTTCTCACGACATTTCCAAATTCTCTGTAGATATCCGGGCCGATACAAAACCTAGCCCAGTATCTAAAAGAGGCCCAATCAAAGTGTATAGCGCTATTAGCGCGCGACCGGCTTCAATGAAATTTAAGGACACGTTGTGTCAGCGGCTGACAGTCGTCAGCCCCGCCAAAGCTGAGGCAGAACGCACAATGAGAAAATCATTCGGATATTTCTATTCTGGCGATGGATTTTGCATGGTGAAATCAGTGAGTTACTGCCGGCATTTAAGTTTGGAAAGGCATGAATATATAAACCATGGGTTTCTGGCTTAAATACCGGTAAATCGCGTACTTGCTTCTGCAGGCTTAATTTCCATGTATATGGAGGTACACGAATAGAATTATAGAAATGATATGATGCAGATCACAAAGGATATGTCATTATAAAAGAATTTGATGCGAGTATTAGGCATCAATTCATACAGGCGCGTGCCTATATATGGCCTGTCACAATCCTTACCGCATCACCAGGCCATTATTGTCGGGAGATTTGGCTAGTATGAAGCATTTTACCTAATCAACACAGAAACTTGTATAAAATGGCCAAAATACCGGCCTACAACTGGTGGGAGCACCATCGACACAAGAATTGGATCCCGGAAACTCATCATCTTCGTCTTCCACCGTCTCCCTGCTCCTGTAGAGAGAGAAGAGAAGAGAAGATGGGCGGGATCCCCATCCTCCTCGTCTCCGTCGTCCTCCTGCTCAGCTCTCCCGTGGCGCTGTGCGGCTGCTACAAGCGCATCTTCAGCTTCGGCGACTCCATCATCGACACCGGCAACTTCGCGTCCGCAACCGGCAACAGCTCGACCCCGGTGAAGGAGCCCCCGTACGGCATGACCTACTTCCACAAACCCACCGGCCGCGTCAGCGACGGCCGTGTCCTCGTCGATTTCTACGGTGAGCATGCAGCTGTGCGCAAAAGTATACACCATATATAATCTTGCACCGATTATTTGGCGCTGATGTGCGCGTACGTTGCCGTGTCCGTGTGTGGTCGCTGTGAACGTCTCAGCGCAAGCGTTCAACCTGCCGCTTCAGCCGCCGAGCATACCCGAGCAGAATTCCGGGCAGTTCCCGACCGGTGCCAACTTCGCCTTTCTTGGGGCCACGGCGCTGCCGCCGACCTACTACAAGGTCAAGTACAACGTCCAACTGGGGGGCGCGTCCAACCTCGGCGCGCAGCTCGACTCCTTCAAGACGGTGCTCGGGCGCATCGCTCCGGGACCCGGTAAGTAATAAGACTACAAATGTTGCATATACATATATAGGGCGCGTATATATGCTGATCGACATGCTTTGCATTAAGGTGTATACGTACCGTCCACAATTATAACGTGTTGACGTGGTTAATCCTTGGCTAGACGCGACGAAGAGCCTCCTGGCCGAGTCCCTGATCATCATGGGCGAGATCGGCGGGAACGACTACAACTTCTGGCTGCTCGCCAAAGACCGCCCCCGCGACACGCCGTACCAGTACATGCCAGACGTGGTCGGCCGCGTCGGCAACGCCGTGCAGGAAGTGATCAACCTCGGCGCCAAGGTGGTGCTCGTCCCCGGGAACTTCCCCATCGGGTGCGTTCCGGCGTACCTGGCCGAGTTCCAGAGCAGCAAGGCCGCGGACTACGACGGCAACGGCTGCCTCGTCTGGTACAACAACTTCTCCCAGAAGCACAACCAGCTGCTGCAGCAGGAGGTCCAGCGCCTCAGGTCGCAGAACCCCGGCGTCGAGATCATCTTCGCCGACTACTTCGGCGCCGCCATGCAGTTCTTCCAGAATCCTAAGAAATACGGTGAGAGCCCATGCATTGCATGGATGTGTTCATCTTCCTGTTGAGAACGTATTGTGCGCCTAACTGATATTAGTCCTCAACTCTGCTTATTTGATAATTAATTTGCTGGACGTAATGCTATTCAGCTATGGATGATCCCCTGGTCGCGTGCTGCGGCGGCGACGGCCGGTACCACACGGAAATGGGGTGCAACAAGACGTCCAAGGTCTGGGGCAACCCGGGCAGCTTCGCGAGCTGGGATGGCCTCCACATGACAGAGAAGGCCTACAACGTCATCGCCGATGGGGTGCTGAATGGGCCTTTCGCGGACCCCGCGTTGCTCGGGTCTTGCAAAGCTATAGAACGCATTTAGCCTTTTCGCGTCATTTAGAAAAGTACTAATTCTGTGGCATGCTCTCAGTCTGTATTCGTTCGCGATTCTATGGCACCAATGGTTTAATGGAAATGCTTTCTGTCGTCGCCCGATTATTTAGGAGAACGGCAAATACATTAAAAAAAGAAAAAGAAAATAAAAATACCAATTCTTATCACTCCTGGTAGGATTTGCCAGAATTTTTTTTTAATTTTCCTATTAATATAACCCGAAATTGTCTCGGTCTTTTGGTGGAGAACTCTTTGGGATCATTGCACACGTATCCTGTTTTAACAGATTATAAATAATTAAAGAGCCATGAAAGGAGTAAGCCCAGAAGTTGGATGATCTCAGACGTAATACACCCACAATTATTTTCAATATGCTTCTCACAATGATTTTTCAAGGCCAAAACTTATTTGGTTTTTTCTTTTAATAGAGTGAATGGCTATCTACATGGACATTCCGTTGCTCCAAACTTGCCAAAGCAGAATTCTTGCTTTCGCATTAGTAGCCAAAAATCGACATGTACCGAACAATTTTTGTAGCTCCTAATAGGATTTATTACAATTATTTGGAACCTAGTAGCTTTATCGTCTTCAGCGCATTAATATTCAAGGGCGGCAATAAAGGAATCAGCCAACGAACTGATATTTCACTTGTCTCCTCGAATCTGTAACGGAAAGAAAAATGGATTAAAAGTTAATTGTTGCAATATCGGTTACCAATTTTCTTTGAATTTCTTATACTGAAATATCTAATTAACTAAACAATTGACGAATCGACGAGCACATGAAATCTTGGCAGTTACCGGTCGAGGATTTTCCCTCACTTTCGTCAGCTTCATGACCTCCATTGACCACAAATACGATGTATTCCACCTCGAGCTCGTTTGCCTTCTCTCTCACGTGCGTACACTCTCTTACTCTGATATATTTCTATGATACCCTAGCTTACTATAATCCTCACCTGTCTCTATGGCTCCTTTTCACGCTAATCAGTGACTCTCTAACCCAGCCCTAACTTAGTCCTCCTTCCACCCATGGCCTATGGCTCCCGCCAGCTAACTGGCCCGCCCACGCCTATCCTACCTGATTCATTAGTGCTTGTTTTAAACTAGCAAGCGTGCATGGAGTATCAAGACGCACACCTAAAACCCCGAAGCTATTAATTCTAGAACTTCGTAGGTTTTAGCCATTTGGTGCGGAGAAAATTATAAAAACAACTTGGTTCTAGCTCAAACCAATTAGCTGCCAAAGCTCGTGCATGTCCGATTTGATATTCTCAATTTGAGTTCAAACTTCATTTTCATGTTGGTGTTGCATTTGGCGATTTTCTTAATTGAAAGTTTATCATGTCCGATGAAAGTTCCAATTTTGGGCATTACTTTAAAAATTGGGCCTATAGCTATTTATTTCCGAGAAAAATATCTTTATTTTGTAAGTAAATATATAACCACGTGTGTAAGTAGAAATTAAATGCTGTAAATCACAAAATATTCAAATAGAATAAGTGAGTGCCATATTAAGTGATACAAATCATAAAATCAGTGAACAAAATCTTCAAAGGTATATAGATACTGAATAAAATCAAGTGAATATCTTTTAGGATCCTTTCTAGTGAAGCACACAATTCAAGTGTTGCAAAACTGAGTCTGAATCTGTGGGCATGTACTCCGGTTTCCAGAACTTTGATCAATTGGTGAATATTTATGAACGATTAAAAAAATATTCTACTGTACAAACCCAATACTATCTTGTCACGCTTTTGGCTGCAAGAATATATCCCGTCACACATATCTTCAAAATTGGATTAACCAAAGTATGTACATTGATCGTTTTTAAAAATGTAGAAAAAAATGTCGTTCAGTCTATGTTTTTGGCGAGTAAATATTCAAATCTTTCTCCAGCAGAAAAGCACGTGTATCACTTAACTAGCGATATCTTCAGGGTGCTTAACATTTATTTATGAAATATTTAATGTATAATATCACATCACAGTGTTGATCTTTCGACTGCTAATAAAAAGACGGTCAAGGATTCTAAGCGAGTCAATCCGGAGAAAGTCAGTGAAGACTGAAAGTGGTAGTGTCCAGAAATGGCGTGTTTAAGGCGCCTGTGTGTCCTCTTCGCCGTCTCCGTCCTCGTCCTGCTCAACTCTCCCGCGGCGCGGTGTGGCTGCTACAAGCGCATGTTCAGCTTCGGCGACTCCCTCATCGACACCGGCAACTACGTGCACTTGGTCGGTGACCACCCGTCCGGGTTGAAGGAGTGGCCATATGGCATGACCTTCTTCCACCACCCTGCCGGCCGCGTCTCCGACGGCCGTGTCATCATTGATTTCTACGGTGAGTACGGCATCGACCGATCCATATATGCACCAGAGCGCGATCTCATGTGTAACATTCATCACGTACGTTACACATTGGCTGTGTTCGGCTGGAGGATCCGGCTGCTGCTGCTGCCGGCACAGTGTTTTCTCCCCTCACATGGCTACAGTGCGCGTTTCCTCCGCTACAGTGTTTCCTCTCACAAAAAACTGCAACTGTAACTGCAACTGCAACTGCATCCTCCAACCGAACAGGCTGATTGTCTTCATCGCCTTGTATTCCTTCAGCACAAGCGCTTCAGCTGCCACTGCCACCACCGAACCTGCCAGAGCAGAACACGGGACAGTTCCCAACCGGCGCCAACTTCGCCGTGTTGGCTTCCACGGCGCTGCCAGGTAGCTACTTCGATCCGCTTAAGTTCAGGCTGCCCACGCCTTGGGACCTGGGCAAGCAGATGGACTGGTTCAAAGAGATGCTGCAACGGATAGCTCCGGACGACGGTATGTCCAACAACTCTGGTTCCATTCGTGAATTCTTTTCCTGCGCCCGATCAATTTGATTATCCATTTCATGATTCGTTATATTCTTTCAGGTGACAAGAGGAGAATCCTAGCCGAGTCCCTCATCGTGCTGGGCGAGATCGGCGGAAATGAGTACAATTTCTGGTTCCGCGCCCTAAGACCTCGCGAGCAAGCCTACCAATTCATCCCGGACGTCGTCAGATGCATAGGCAAAGCCGCCCAGGTACATGCTTGCGCACATCAGCGCCGCCATCGCGTTGTCCTCATCAACGCTACATGAATTCTGATCAGAACACGTGCTTTTTGCAGGACCTGATCGACTTCGGCGCGAAGACAATCTTGATCCCGAACAACTTCCCCATCGGGTGCGTGCCGGAGTACCTGAGCTCATTCGGCGGCTTCAACGAGCCCCGCGACGAATTCCAGTGCCTCCGTTGGTTCAACGACTTCGCCTCGCGCCACAACGAGGCGCTGCGCGGCGTGGTCAACGGGCTCAGGGCGCGGAACCCGGGCGTGAAGCTCATCTACGCCGACTACTTCGGTGCCGCCATGGAGTTCGTCAAGAACCCGACAAAGTTCGGCATCGGCAACCCGCTCGTCGCCTGCTGCGGCGGTGACAACAATCAGTACCACACCAATTACGGCTGCAACGCCACGGCCAAGATCTGGGGCGACCCCCTCAGCTTCGCCAGCTGGGACGGCTTGCACATGACGGAGAAGGCGTATCACGTCATTGCGGACGGGGTGCTCAACGGGCCGTTTGCGGACCCGCCGTTGCTGAGGAGTTGTTAGGATTGTTGACTGTTGCAAACTTGCAACCAATATTTGTGTTGCACGTTTGCCACTGTTATGATGAAAGTATACCCATTTCTTTCACAAAAATAAGTATATCCGCATCACTTATAGACAACATAATATAATGCATCGTCTGTAAGAAGGTTATCTAAAAGGATCACATGCAATATTACACACAATAAAAGTTTTACATATAATGTTTCGACGTCAATCATATATTAGAACCTCTGGTAATAATTAAGTATCACACAACGTTCTTTCTCGCTCTACATTCTCTCTCATCCACGCCACTCAAAATCCTGCGTGGCTTCTCTTCTAGACAAGTTGACATGAGCCCATTCTACGTGCCCTTAGTTATTAGATGGGCCAAAGTGTTATAATCAAATGTCTAATGTGCTTCTTTTTCTTCTCATGTCCGTCTCTCGTGGCACTCGAGTTGGACATCTCCACCCCCAACAACAACGAGCAATTAATCAACCTAACACACCCGCTCGAACTCTCATTAATTTTACCATCTATTGAGATTTTCAATAATTTTAGCTAGCTAAGCTCTAGATATTATACTAAATAATTGTGTGGGAATTCGGGGCAGCTTTCGTGATGAGGTATAGTTCCTCATTTTTCTAATTGTTCTTCTAAATAATATGGTAATATTACAAGTTTATGAAATTATAGATGCTTGAGTATTACACTCAGCTCGTGCCATTTAGGCAATATAGTGTGGTGGCTTTTTGAGATGATCAGGTGGAGGCACATTGAGTTGAAAAGGTATAAAGATATGCATTTTCTGAATTGAATATCTGCTCCTTGTGTGGGAGGAATCTAAGACTGAACATCAAGCTTTATTGATCAAGTGCTCGCGTGTGTGAAGAAGCACTGAGAGAGACAATGAGAGCAAACTAGAGGTGATGATGGAGGGCAAGCTCTGTTACATACCAACAATGGCCTAGACTAGTTGGTTATGCTCCTAGGCCAGCTACCAGAGGATGAAGATTTACAGTTAATTCTTCTCTTTCTAGCGTACCTGGTTTGGTAAAAAATAAAGTACTACACGACAAACCATGTGTAAACACAAACTCTGAGCATTTTATGTGCAATTATGTGGAAATACAATATATTCCTCATTCGACGTGATAACAGGAGAACACATAACAAAGGAAAAACACATGTTCATAAGCCTCCATGAAGATGGATACCATCGCCCAGAGGGTCGGTGAAGGTAAGTGGTGATGATGTATTCTCCATAGACTCTATAGTAATGTGTGGTCGGTGTTGGGGTGGTAATTCAGGATCATTTGATACGTGCCCTATTATCTGCACCGAGGGTGCTAACAGTGGTTGTAGTACTGAGGAAGTTAAGGCAGAAGCACGGAAATAAAGATTTAGGCTGGCAGACAAAAGTGGATTTTTCATATGGGCATTGTGGAATAAGACCGCTCAATAATAGTGGCGATTCCCAAAACGGAAGAGTAATCGTTCCCAGCTAATTAATATTTGTTATTTGCGAAGTGAAGTGGTTGTGTAGTGCTTTTCCAGAAATTATGTTTCTAGCTGCGAAGAGTGGACTACACTCCATTGCTCACGAGCTCGGTGATGGGCAAAGTGCACGATTCAAACATCAATGTGAAGAAAGTTCACCGTTGTATCAAGCAATAATTTATTGCTCCAAAGGGTAACCCAATTTTGAAAACAATCAATTAAGCTTTCTCTTTATTACTTGTAAATAAAATTTTGATTTTCTTTTACAAAATAAGAGTTGACATCTCTTATGCCGAAGCTACCTACTTACATGATGTCCAATTTGATACTCTTCCATTTTGAGTTGAAACTTCATTTTCGTGTTTGTGTTGTAGGTTGGGTTCCATGATTTTCTTAATTGAAAGTATATCATGTTCTATTGAAGGTTTCCGTTTTTTTATATTAGGCTACTCCCAATGGGAGTTTCATTCTCATTAAATATCATGTCATGTCACCATTTTAGATGATGTGGCAAGAAATTAATAAAGAGAGAGAGGAGAGTAGTTTCATCTAAATGAAATCATGTATACACTATTTCCAACAAGCTTGTGTCTTGCATGTAGTCCTAACAAACAACAAAAATGAAACCATGCATCGTATAGGGTGTTTCATTGTTCAAACAAATGCTTTGTCAGCTTTGGAAACAACAAATTGAAATACACCATTGGGACTAGCCTTAGTCCAAAACCGGGCCTATCGCTATTTATCTCTGAGTAATATATCTTTAAGTGTGTAGCCACATGTAAGTAGAAAATAATGGCTGTAAATCACTAACTTATCCAATAGAATCAGTGGGTATCATTTTAGGGAACAAATCGGGTGATACAAATAGATTTTCCCAATCCTGGGAGGGTATAAATTAGTGAACAAAAATTCTCCAAATATTTTGAATAAAATATAATGAATGCTCAGGTATACTCGCTTAATTAGGCCCTGTCTGAGTAAAGCACGCAATTAAGATGTTGCAAACCGAGCCTGAATCCACGGGAATGAACGAATGTTCTAGTTGTACAAACCCAAAAGCTATACCAACTCTTGTCTCTACCGATAGGTTATTTATCGTTCCATTTCATTTGGAGCCAATACATATGCTTTTGACTGAAGAATATATCACATCACATAAGGGCATCCACAATGCTACAGACGGCGGCCGTCTGTAAACATCTTGATTGTCGCATACAGACAACAAAACAGACAGCTTATACAATAGGTTATCTGTTAGTCTGTCTGTATACTATTTAATTCATGCATAACACCGCAAATCAAAGTGATCAAATTGTGATGTTGATTTTGTAGACTACTTTGTTGCTTATACCGAGAATGCATTGTAGATTACTTGTATAAATTCCATCTTTGTAAGATAATTAAATTGTACTTGGTGAGAACGATTTGTAGTATAAAATAAGAAAATGTTCACATGAAGTGTAGTTTTCCCACTTTTTTTTTTTTTGCGGTGGAGTGTAGTTTTCACACGTGTATATGTTCAGATGGCACTCGAGTTTCTCTCCTCCACTCATTTCTTCTGTTCCGTTCTCTCAATTTATACACTGTTCTAGCTTGCTCAATCCAATCCCCAATCGATCTCATCCCTTCCCATCTATCTGCACGGCAACCATCAAATATCCCTCAATCCAATGCCCAATCGATCCATCTCTTCCCATCTTCTCTCTCCACGGCAACAAGCTACCAGCAGCTGCGATGTGACATGGCAGCATCACATCGCAGCTCATCGACGAGCAGCACCCTGCGCCACTAGAAGCTCGAGGCACCCATGCGGGGTTCACGCGGAGGCTCTCCCTCGCCCCATGCTCAAGGTGAAGCAGGCCAGGAGCAAGGGCGTGGTGTTCAGGACTCCCGATGCTCGAGCTCGCGCTATGCAGCGAGCGGGCATGGAGGAGCTCGAACTCGAGCTGGATCTTGCCGCCATACAGTTCCTGACGTGCGTGCCTGCGACCAGGGCCACTTCGACGGGAGGGCCATGAGGCGGCGGCTGACCGGAGGAGGGACGGCGTGACGGGCAAAAGGATTCCGCGCCAAATCGAAGATTGCTGTACGAGATCGAGCGGAGTCGTCGCCAGCTCGCAACTACTGATACAACGCGCGTCGGGTCGTCGAGATGGCCTGGGAGCACGAGTCCTCAGCGTCGTCTCGTGAGAGACTACGGCTTCTTCCTCTTTCCTCATTTAATCGGGTACACGTAGATAAAACATGCTGAGGTGGACTTATATAGACGGCACATTAATTAGCACTGTGGATGCCCTAAGTCTTCAAAATTTGATTTTTCAATGCATGTACATTGATTGTTTTCAAAATGAGAAAAAAAACTCGTTAGTATTGATAGCAGGGAATGAATGTTCCACAATGCGTTTCTTGGTAAGTTTCTAGTGAGCATTCAAATCTTTCTCCATCAGAAAACATGCTAATCATTAGCGATATCTTTAGGTGCTTATTTATGCACCCAAAATTTAATGTATATACCACGCACAATGTTGATGTTTCGACTACTATATAATAAGATGCTGGTCAAGGACTCTAAGCGAGTCATCCGGAGAAAGTGCAGTGAAGACTCAAGCAGTAGCGAGCGTTCAGAGATGGCGATTTTTCGGTGCCTGTCTGTCCTCTTCGCCGTCTCCGTCCTCGTCTTGTTCCACTCTCCCGCAGCGCTCTGTGGCTGCTACAAGCGCATCTTCAGTTTCGGCGACTCCATCATCGACTCCGGCAACTTCGTGCACGCGATCGGCAACGGCGCGTCCGCGTTGAAGGAGCCTCCGTACGGCATGACCTTCTTCCACCACCCCACAGGCCGCGTCTCCGACGGCCGTGTCATCATTGATTTCTACGGTGAGTACGTACTGCATGAATCCATCTATAAGCACAAGAGCCGGCGAAAGCTTGCTTTATTATCTTCACCACCTTTGTATTTCTTCAGCACAAGCGCTCCAGCTGCCACTGCCACCACCGAACCTGCCGGAGCAGAACACGGGACAGTTCCCAACCGGCGCCAATTTCGCCGTGTTCGCCTCCACGGCTCTGCCGGGTAGCTACTACAAGCCGTTTAACCACAAGCTGCCGACGGGCTGGAACCTGGGCGTGCAGATGGGCTGGTTCAAACAGATGCTGCAACGGATAGCTCCCGACGACGGTAACCAAATACTCCCTACTACTCATCACACATAGGAGCATAAGTTTCTTATGCATGAGGGGGTCCTTTTCCTGCGCCCGATCAATTTGATTATCCATTTCATGATTCGTTATATTCTTTCAGGTGACAAGAGGAGAATACTAGCTGAGTCCCTCATCGTGCTGGGCGAGATCGGCGGAAATGATTACAACTTCTGGTTCGCCGCCGGTAGACCGCGCGAGCAAGCCTACCAGTTCATGCCGGACGTCGTCAGATGCATAGGCAAAGCCGCCCAGGTTACATGCTTACACATCATTGTCGCCATCGTCGTCTTCATCAGCGCCCCATGAGTTCTGATCAGAGCGGGTGGTTTTTGCAGGACCTGATCGACCTCGGCGCGAAGACAATCTTGGTCCCGAACAACTTCCCCAGCGGGTGCGTGCCGGCGTACCTGAGCGGGCACGGCGGCTTCAACGAGCCCCGAGACGAATACCAGTGCCTCCGTTGGTTCAACGACTTCGCCTCGCGGCACAACACGGCGCTTCGCGGCGTGGTCGATGGGCTCAGGGCGCGGAACCCGGGCGTGAAGCTCATCTACTCCGACTACTTCGGCGCCGCCATGGAGTTCGTCAAGACCCCGGCCAAGTTCGGCATCGGCAACGCGCTCGTCGCGTGCTGCGGCGGCGACAACCAGTACCACACTAATTACGGCTGCAACGCGACGGCCAAGATCTGGGGTGACCCACTCAGCTTCGCCAGCTGGGACGGCACGCACATGACGGAGAAGGCATATCACGTCATTGCGGACGGGGTGCTCAACGGGCCGTTCGCGGACCCGCCGTTGCTGAGGAGTAGTTGTTAGGATTGTAGACTGTGGCAAACTTGCAACCAATATTTGTGTTGCACGTTTGCCACTGTTATGGATGAAAGTATGTCCCATTTCTTTCACAAAAATAAGTATATCCACATCACTTAGACAAAATAATATAATGCATCATCTGGAAGAAGGTTGTCTAAAAGGATCACATGCAATGTTACACACAAGAAAAGCTTCACATATAATGTTTCGACGGCAATAAGTCATCTGTTAGAACCTCTGGTAATAATTAAGTGTCACACAACTTTTTTTTGTCGCTCTTCATTCTCTCTCATCCATGCCACTCAAAATCCTGCGTGGCTTCTCTTCTAGACAGCTGATATGAGCCCATTGTACGTGCCCTTAGTTATTAGATGGGCCAAAGTGTTAGTATCAAATGTCTGATGTGCTCTTTTAATTTCTTCTCACGTCCGTCTCTGGTGGCACTCGAGTTGTTGGACATCTCCACCCCCAACAACAGCAAGCAATCAACCTGACACACCCGCTCGAACTCTCATGAATTTAACCATCTATTGAGATTTTCAATAACTTTAGCTAGCTAAGCTCTAGATATTCTACTAAATAATAGTTGTGTGGGAATTCGGGGCAGCTTTCATGATGAGGTATAGTTCCTCATTTTTCCTATTTGTTCGTCTGAATAATATGTTAATATTACAAGTTTATGAAATTCATATTCAATCTATATTAATTTATGAAAATGTTGGTTTAATAGTAGAGAAACAGTAACTCGCCTAAGAGCAAGTGAGCATTTGTCCTAAAGTGGGGTGCACAATGGGAAAGGCCTGATAACAGTGTAAGGAAAAATAGCTAAGATACAAAAATCGCATCAACGATCAAGAATACTCCTCGCCTAAAAAAAGATCAAGAATACACTACCTTAAGCGCTACTAATACATATAAGCTAATGAAGCAAAAATAAGACATGCTAGTATTTTCTTTGTCAACACCTTATATTGAATTTGTAAGATATATGTGCTGCTTTAATTTAGCCGTTGCTCTTGTGCAGTTGTGGCTTGTGGAGTGCGCTCATGCTTTTACGTTTTTGGCGAGTAAATATCTCAGTATGGCCCTTCTCACTATTAACACCAAACTAAAATTGACCCCTTGTTTTTCCTTTTTTATTTATATCTCCCTCTCAACGCACGCTAATCGTCAATGCTCTAGTAGTAGTAAGCAGTTAGCTAGCTTACCTTTGGCGCTTTTGCCTGGCCCTACAATGAATTATTTTTCTTTCTTCAAATAGTAAGCATGAGAGCTGCATATTATTTCATTAAAAAGAAGAATATGGTAGAAAAGGAGGGGTGTTACCTGGTTTGGTAAAAAATGAAGTACTACGCGAGAAACCATGTGTAAACACAAACTCTGAGCATTTTATATGCAATTATGTGGAATTACAATATATTCCTCATTCGACATGATAACAGGAGAACACACAACAAAGGAAAAGCACGTGTTCATAAGCCTTCATGAAGATGGGTACCATCACCCAGAAGGTCGGTGAAGGCAGGCCCGTCGATGGGCATGGGCAGGGTGGCCGACACCCAGGGCCCCCAGCTCAAGCTTCCTTTGTGGCTGTTGTTGTGTTTAATTCGCCGGATGCAGTATCTACTTTCGAATTTGATTGATAGGAGCAAGGGAGGAGCCAATAATCACTCCATTTTGCTTGTTGATTGGGGCCGCGGCCGACCAATAGTGCTCTGATGGGAGCTCCGTTGTCAACAATGGTGGGGGTAGATAGAGAGCGCTACTGTCTGGAGGATGAAGATGGCACTCGCCTGGGCCAATGTGGGCTGAAAATTAGAGAAGTACCGCCTGGGCCGTTTCATTTTTATCCTATTTTGCACCCAAAGAATAAGAGGAGGTAGTTAGTAATTAGGGCCCCATTTTGTATTTTGAACCGGGCCCCCGAATTTCTAGCGACGGCCCTGGTGAAGGTAAGGGGTGGTGATGTATTCTCCATAGACTCTAGTAATGCGTGGTCGGTGTTGGGTTGGTAATTCGGGATCATTTGATACGAGCCCAATTATCTGCACCGAGGGTGCTAATAGTGGCTGTAGTATTGAGGAAGTTAAGGCAGAAGCACGGAAACAAAGATTTAGGTTAGCAGACAAAGTGGATTTTTGATATGGAAATTGTGGAATAAGACCGCTCAATAATAGTGGCGATTCCCAGACTGGAAGAGGATTGTTCCAGCTAATTAATATTTGTTATTCGCGAAGTGAAGTGGTTATGTAGTGTTTTTTTTCCGGAAATTATGTTTCTAGCTGTAAAGAGTGGACTACACTCCATTGCTCAAGAGTTCGCGTGATGGCCAAAGTGCACAATTCAAACATCAATGTGAAGAAATCGCAAAAAAAAAAAAACATCAACGTGAAGAAAGCTCACCGTTGTATCGAGCAATAATTTATTGTCCAAAGGGTAACCCAATTTTATAAACAATCAATTAAGTTTTCTCTTTATTACTTGTCAATAAAATTTTGAAACAATAAAATTACAAGATAAGAGTTGACATTCTTATGCCAAAGCTACTTATTACATGATGTCCAATTTGTTACTCTTCATTTTTGAGTTGAAACTTCATTTTCATGTTTGTGTTGTAGGTTGAGTTTCATGATTTTCTTAATTGAAAGTATATCATGTCCTATTGAAGGTTCCGTTTTTTTATATTAGTTCAAAACAGGGCCTGTCGCTATTTACCTCTCAGTAAAATATCTTGTAAGTATGTGGCCACATGTAAGAAGAAAATAAATGCTCTAAATCACTAAGATATTCAATAGAATTAGTGAGTATCATTTTAGGCAACAAATTGGGTGATACACATAGATTTTCCCAATCCTGGGAGGTTATAAATTAGTGAACAAAAATATCCGAATATTTTGAATAAAATCTAATGAATTCTCAGATACACTCGCTTAATTAGGCCCCTGTCTGAGTGAAGCACGCAATTAAGATGTTGCAAACCGAGCCTGAATCCACTGGAATGAACGAATGTTCTAGTGTACAAACCCAAGCTATACCATCTCTTGTCACTAGGTTATTTATCGTTCCGTTTCATTTTGACTGAAGAATATGTCACGTCACATAAGTCTTCAAAATTTGTTTTTTCAAAGCATGCACATTGATCGTTTTCAAAATGAGAAAAAAACTCGTTCAGAATATTGACAGCAGGGAATGAATGTTCCACATGCAATGCGTTTCTTTCTTGGTATGTTTTTAGGGAGCATTCAAATCCTTCTCCATCAGAAAACACGCTAATCATTAGCGATATCTTTAGGGTGCTTAACATTTTTATTTATGCAAAAATTTAATGTATATACCACAGCAATGTTGATGTTTCGAGTGCCATATAATAAGATGCTGGTCAAGGACTCTAAGCGAGTCATCCGGAGCGCTGCCGTTTAACCAACTTCGCCGTGTTTGCTTCCACAGCGCTGCCTGGTAGCTACTTCAAGCCGTTTAACCACAGCCTGCCGACGGGCTGGAACCTGGGCGTGCAGATGGGCGCTGGTTCAAACAGATTCTGCAACGGATAGCCCCCGACGACGGTAACCAAATACTCCCTACTACTCATCACACATAGGAGCATAAGTTTCTTATGCATGAGGGGATCCTTTTCATGTTCCCAATCGATTGATTATCCATTACACGATTCATTAATTCTGTCAGGTGACAAGAGGAGAATCCTAGGCGAGTCCCTCATCGTGCTGGGCGAGATCGGCGGAAACGAGTACAACTTCTGGTTCGGCGCCGCTAGACCGCGCGAGCAAGCCTACCAGTTCATCCCGGACGTCATCGGATGCATAGGCAAAGCCGCCCAGGTTACACGCTTACACATCATTGTCGCCATCGTGGTCTTCATCAGCGCCCCATGAGTTCTGATCAGAGCGCGTGATTTTTGCAGGACCTGATCGACCTCGGCGCGAAGACAATCTTGGTCCCGAACAACTTCCCCATCGGGTGCGTGCCGGCGTACCTGAGCGGGCACGGCAGCGGCGACGAGCCCCGCGACGCGTTCCAGTGCCTCCGCTGGTTCAACGACTTCTCGGCGCGCCACAACGAGGCGCTGCGCGGCGAGGTTGACCGGCTGAGGGCGCGGAACCCGGGCGCGAAGCTCATCTACGCCGACTACTTCGGCGCCGCCATGGAGTTCGTCAAGGCCCCGGCCAGGTTCGGCATCGGCAACCCCCTCGTCGCGTGCTGCGGCGGCGACAACCAGTACCACACCAACTACGGCTGCAACGCGACGACCAGGCTCTGGGGCGACCCCTCAGCTTCGCCAGCTGGGACGGCATGCACATGACGGAGAAGGCGTACGAGGTCATTGCGGACGGTGTGCTCAACGGGCCGTTCGCCGACCTGCCGCTGCTGAGTAGTTGCTAGGACTGCTGCCTCTTAATTTGTGGCAAACTTTTTTTTTTTTTGCGAGTAAATTTGTGGCAAACTTGCAACCGAGAGATTTGTGTTGCACGTTTGCCATTCCTGAAACCTACATACGCCATTGAGCTAGTATTATCTCAAAACAAGTATACGCCATTGAACTTGAAGAAATCAAAAATATTATTGGAGAAAAAGAATCAAAATTTTACTGATTTCCGCGTGTTAGAGAGGAGGCATCCTGCTCAACACAATTTCGAGATATTATGAACCAAATCTTTTTAGCTCTGTTGTCTCTCTGTTTTTTATTTCCTGATTTTTTTCATAGGATTTTTCTCTTCTGAATCGGCTCTTTTTCCAAAAAGAAAAAAAGAAAAAAAAATTAAAAGCTTTTTTTAGAACAAAAAAATAAATTAAAAGCTGAGAAGGCTAAGCCGTGAAGATGGAAGTAGCCCAGTAACATCATGGCCTAGCCCAAGCGCAAACTTATTTGAAACCCCGCGACGTGCCCTTGAGGGTGCAGCAGCCCGCGATGCTCCCGCCGCCGTCCGGCTCGCCGCTGCCTGCCTGCGCGCGCGCGCTCGCCGACCTCCTCGTCGCACTCTCCTCCGCGCGCGCGCTCCCAAAGGGGCAGCAGCTGCACGGCCATCTCCTCAAGGCCGGTCACCTGCCCGCCACTGCCTCCTCCCACACGCTGCTCGGGCACCACCTCCTCACCTTCTACTCCCGCTGCGCGCTCCCGGGCCTCTCCCACCGCGCCTTCCTCGACCTCCCCACGCCGCCAGCGCCCGCCGCATGGTGCTCCCTCATCTCCTCCTTTTCCCAGAACGGCCTCCCCTTTGCCGCATTCGACACGTTCCGCAGCATGCTCGCGGCCGGTGTCCCCGCCACCGACCGCTCCATCCCCTCGGCCGCGAAGGCTGTCGCCGCCACCGAGGCCTCTTCGCGCCCACCGCTCGCTCCGCATGCGCTTCATGGCCTCGCCGCCAAGACGCCGTTCGCGGGAGACGTGTTCGTTTTGTCGGCGGTTCTCGACATGTATGCCAAGTGCGGCCACCTCGAAAACGCCCGCCGTCTGTTCGATGAAATGCCGGAGCGGAATGTTGTCTCCTGGTCCGCTCTCATCTGCGGGTACGCTGATGCTGGGATGCATCCTGCAGCAATGGTGATCTTCCGCTCGGCGCTTGAGGAAGCTGTGCCGGTGAACGACTTCACAGTTTCGTGCATCATCCGCGTATGTGCTGCGGCGACGCTCTTTGAGCTTGGAGCCCAGGTGCATGCCCGGTCTATAAAGACTTCACTTGACGCGTCACCCTTTGTGGGTAGTTCTCTTGTTTCGCTTTACTCAAAATGTGGGCTTGTGGAGTATGCTTACCGGCTGTTCAGTGAAGCGCCTGAGAGGAACCTTGGGATTTGGAATGCAGTGCTTATTGCATCTGCTCAGCACGGACATACTGATGCTGCGTTCGGGCGATTTACAGAGATGCAGAAAGCTGGGCATCGACCTAACCACATTACTTTTCTGTGCATGCTCACTGCTTGTAGCCATGCTGGTCTTGTTGAGGAGGGGAAGAGATATTTTTCCCTCATGAAAGAGCACGGTATTGAACCGCAGGCTGAACATTACGCTTCAATGGTTGACCTGCTTGGTCGTGTTGGACGTATAAGTGAGGCATTTGACCTTATTGAGTCTATGCCCATGGAACCACCTGAGTCTGTTTGGGGAGCACTCCTCATGGCATGCCGCATGTTTAAGGATGCTGACACTGCAGCAAGCGCAGCAAAGAGACTATTTGAGACAGGATCCCGAAGCTCTGGTGCTCATATGCTCTTATCAAACACATATGCAGCTGCAGGAAGGCATGCGGATGCAGCACTTGCTAGGAAAGCTATGCGTGATGCTGATGTGAAGAAAGAGACTGGACTTAGCTGGCTTGAGGCTGCTGGGGAGGTGCATACCTTTGTGTCTAACTGCAGGAGACACAAGAGAAGCGAGGAAATTTACAGTGTGCTAGAGAAAGTTGGGAAGAAGATGGAAGCAGCTGGTTATGTGGCAGACACTAGTGCGGTGCTTAAGGATGTGGATGGGGACGAGAAGCGAGCAACGGTGAGATATCACAGCGAAAGGCTCGCCGTAGGGTTAGGACTTTTGATTGTTCCAGAAGGTGTGCCAATCCGAGTGATGAAGAACTTGCGTGTGTGTGATGATTGCCACAATGCAATTAAATATCTCACTAAGTGCACAGGAAGGATTGTCATTCTCAGGGATAACCGTCGGTTTCACCACTTCAAAGATGGGGCTTGCTCTTGTGGGGATTTCTGGTAATGGACCAATATATTCTGTTTCAGTTATTCTTCTTGGACAATTTGTTTTATATGGATTCATCTGTAAGGAGAACCACTTGCCACTTGGATTATTTCCCCCACTCAATGGATATTTCTGAGCTTAGTCTCCGATATGATCATCAGTGAGTACTGATATACAAGTTTCCATAATTGAAATGATGTCCCAAATTTTGATTCTTTTTTATGCTGCAAAAGTTCAGAGCATTTTGGAAAAGTTTGATCCTTGGACAGAGGATGTATTTTTTGACTCCATGCCTCCCTCGTCAGCATGGCATTGAGGCTTCCACTCAAGATCCTATAACACACACTTAAGTAGCAAGAGTAGCATGTTGTGCAATGTTGCCAGAGGAGACTTTGAGGTGTGTATCTACCTGAAAGCTAGTATTCTTAGGAAATCATATTGCCAGAGAAGAACTTGCGTGTGTGTGATACTGTGATGATTGCCGAAATGCGATTAAATATCTCACTTACTGCACAGGAAGGGTTGTCATTCTAAGGGTTAACTGTTGGTTTCACAACTTCAAAGATGGGGCTTGCTCTTGTGGGGATTTCTGGTAATGGACCAATATAGTCTGTTTCAGTTGCGCCATAAGGACAACCACTTGGACTATTGTTTCTACAGTTGGATATTTCTGATAAATGACCGTATGATCATATAGTACAGATGTACAAGTTCCCATAATTGAAATTGATATCCCATATTTTGATCTCTTTGGATGCTGCAAAAGTTGACAGTCAAGAGTATCTTGGTAAAGTTCGATCCTTGGACATAGGATGTAATTTTGTACTCGATGGTCAGCATGGCACCAAGGATTCCGCTCGAGATCCTATAACACACACTCGGATAGTAGCAGTAGCATGTTGTGCAATGTTGCCTACGAAGATTTTGAGGTGTGTATCTGCCTGAAAGCTAGTACTTGTGAAATCATATTATCACATCAAATTGCGATGCATATTTTTAATTTTGCATGCTCATAGTATGGTCATGTTCCCATCTGTATGATTGCATATTATAGATATTTCAAGATTTTACTGGCAAATGCTTTTGTTCTCAACATCGTTTGATTGATGTATGTATTCTGGGCTATGGTAGGGACTGCGAACCTTATTATTTGCATGTAAGATTGCCTTGTGCTGGAGTAAATCTTTGCACATTAGAGATGGTCCACTGCTGTCTGCTGGTCCTTAGAAGGCGAATGCCTATCTTGAGAAGCACACAAAGATATGGTGGCTGCACATTATTTGTCTTCCCTACTTTCTCTTTGCCAGGTGGCCTGAATAGAATGGTGGAGCTCTCTTTAAGGCTTTATTTGATCCGTGCAAGCTTCTCTATACTTTGAAATCCAGGATGCACATGTCCAAGTTGGCTAGCAGATTGATAAAGTGGGAGAATGACAGGGATGCTCATATTCTTCATGCATATTGATGGACAAGCTTGCAGCCTAGCACCTATCTCTTACCTATATATGTACAGGTGGAAGTGGAGCATGAAGTTCTGGGACCTTGTAGGTTTTAGAAAACCAAGAAACAGGAATAGAAGAGCACACAGAAAGATGAATCCAATAAGAGGGATTGGGAACATTGCTAAAAGATGGAGAGAACTAGATGCTTATATGAGAGAAAGAATGCTGAAGTTAGCACCTGGTGCTTATAGTGTTAATCGAGCTGGTTAGACCTTTTTAAGAACCTATGTGCTTGTAGGAGTGTGTTTTAACAGGTGTTTAGTACTTCTTTTCACTAAACACTTTTTTGAAAAAAAACACCTTACATTGTACATGTTAGTTTCTTTTTTCTAATCTATGAGCGTTCTCTCTTCTGTATAGTGCTAGAGAGGAGAGGACACCAATGCTTTGCTCACCTTGGCTGATAAGCCGGTGATGTTGCCTCCTCCATTTTCATCTCGTAAATGCAACCATATAATCATTTTAATTTTCATGCTGTATAGCATTGTTTTCGTTCGTAACTCTTCTAAAAAAGAGGCTCTTCTTCGTCGCTAAATTAGCATTTCCGCGTTTCGTGATCACGATTATTTATGGGCGCCCATTATCGCTCTGCTGCTATAGGAATCGACAGTCTTTTCTCACGACATTTCCAAATTCAATATAGATATGCGGGCCGATACAAAACCTAGCCCACTATCTAAAAGAGGCCCTATCAAAGTGTATAGCGCTATTAGCGCGTGGCAGGCTTCAATGAAATTTAAGGACACGTTATGTCAGCGGCTGACAGTCAGCCCCGCCAAAGCTGGGGCAGAACGCACAAGGAGAAAATCAGTCCGATATTCTATTCTGGCGATGGATTTTGCATGGTGAAATCAGTGAATTACTGCCGGCATTTAAGTTTGGAAAGGCATGATTATATTGTTATAATAATAATACTTGTTGGAGAAGGAAAGGAAGTTCCAGGAGAACCTATCCTAGTCCTACTCCATATGTGGGCAATTTACCAAAGAGTTCATCTCCTAGTAGGAAAGGAGGGTCTCAACCCCGAGTATAAATAGTGGAGCATCCCAAGCATTGTATACATAAGTTTATTCATAATAATAAAGAGAAGGCTCCACCCTACATTGTGTCTCGCCTTTTGTCTACTTTTGTTGTTGTTCTCTCCCGTCGATAGCGTTATTACAACACGTTATCAGCATGCTCCGCCGCTGAGCCACCAGAGCCGCCGAGTTGAAGTTGCCACCTCGAGATTCGCGCCAACCTCGGGAAGCGCGCCTGCCTCGGGTAGCGTGGCGCATCGGTTTCCGTGCCTCGACGACCACGACGTCCGTGCCAACTTACGTTGTTGGTGGGATCGGGAACGACTACGGAGTAAGAACGGCATTGTATACGCCCTACGCGGTTAAGTCCTTGGTTCTATCCTACGCGATAGTGGCCATGTGATGGTATACATGCACAGAATCAAGGTACGAAACTAGGAATTCCTAAGCGTGTTGAATCTTGCAGATCGCCTTTTTGGTTTTCCCTAGCGCGTTGCTGCCAGGTGCTTCTTTTAGCTCTAGTACACGTACATCTATTGTACATGAAGTACAGATCGTGAGGCCTGTAAGCCATCACGGAACACATGCAGGCGACTTGCAAGTTGCCGACTCACACACATGCATCACAGAAAAAGAAAAAGGGGCCGAAACCCTAACTCTAACCTAATCCAACGAGTTTTTGAACTCGTCATAACCCTAACCCTACCTAGCAGCCGCAACCCGCCGAGCCCGCAGCCCGGCCCGGCTCGGATCCAAGCAGATGCAGCCGAACCCAACCCTAACTGGGCCGGGATCCAGCCTAGATCCACCCAGACCCGGGCGGGGCCCGCCGCCTCGCCTTCCTCCTCGCGTGCGCTGAACTGCCGCCACCCCAGTCGCCTCCGGCCGCCGCACGGCGACGGCGGCTTCACGGGCCACTGGCCGCCAGCAACCGGATCTGCCGGCGGCGACCTAACCCGAAGGCCTCCTCCGCCGGATGGAGGAGCCTCGGGCACCGGAGCAGGACGGCGATGGCTCGTAGCCATCAGCACCGCCTTCGCGCCGCCGCACCGTGTGCCGCTCCACCTCCTCGCCTCGCGGGAACCGTGGCCTGCCGCCACTGTGCCCCCGCCTCACCCCACCTTGGGCGCGTCGCCGCACGACGCCGCACCCCAGCCACCGCGCTCCGTCGCACATGGACGCGCCGGGCCACGCCGTACGTCGCGCGCCGCCGCACCGAGCTGCGCGGCCACCCGTCTCCCTCCAGCACGAGGTGCACCCCACCTCCACCCGTGCGCCGCCGCATCGGGCAGCACGGGACACCGCCGCCTCGATGCATCCGACGCGCGGGTCTCCTCGCCGGCGCCTTGTGCCATGCCGGCGGCCATCCGCGTCGCGCCTCCGCCGCACCGGGTGGGGGAGAAAGGAGTGGGAGAGGGGGAGTGAGGATTAGGGTTTGCAACCCTAGCCTCCCCCTTATATACCGGCCAGCAGGCCGGGAAGGGCCATCGGGCCGTAGTGGGCTGTGATGCCGGCCCAAAAGGCCGGCCTGTTTCTGATAAATCAGAACAAAGCGAGGAAAAAGGAAAAATCCGGTGAATTGCAAAAAACCCCTTGAATTGAAAGAATATTGCGGCTAGGCTATGAATTCTTGCAGAATACCCCCTGAATTTTTCCAGAATAGAACCCACAGCCTATTTTTTTGCAAATTGGTCCAGATTGTTCTGAATTTACGATTTGACCCAGAAGTTTTGCAAATAAGACCTTGTAGTCTCTGGAATTTGTCTGAACACTGTTATTTTGCATATAACACCTTGGGTTTATGGGTAATTATGTCAGAAACATATAAACTAGCAGTTTTTAGTGGTTAGAACCTTCTGTTTGTGCATATTAACCTGAAGTTACGTGGATCATGTTATTTCGTAAATAACACCACGAGAGAATTAGAATTTCCTGAAGAATTGTGTGTGCATGGTGTTTTTGAAGCATAACCCTTGCGTTTTTATGCATTTGCGGTTGATTTGCTGTTTTGATGATCTGAAATCATACATATCATGTTTAATGAATTAAAATATGATTAAAAGTGCCTTTAATCATAGAAACATGGTTTTAGGTCTTTTCTTCGAGTTTTTGATCCGCTACTTTTTGCATTCTACAAATTGTTTACTAGAAGTAAACCTATGCACTTTCATATGAATATCTTGTAGATATCTCAATTTGTGAAACATGAATTCGATGTGCTTATCTTGAATGGTTTTAACTATTTATCTTGATCACATGATGTTGAAATCCTCTTGAGTGGTCAAAATCTCTTGAAGATGATTAAACCCAAGAATGAGGATATTAATCCATCCGAAGTGGAGAAATTTTAGGCACTGAATTTCATGAGACATCACTTAAGTATTTCCTGAAGAATACATGAATGAAAATAGTCCAAAGGTCTTGTGGGGCTCTCTGAATGAGCATTTTGAGAAGATTGAATCTATCTCACAAGTTGAGCGTGAATGGTTGCACCTACGCTTTCAGCACTATAAGATATTTGTGGATTATAATACCGCATGCATTTGTATGAGATCGTCACTCACATGAAGCTTTGTGATGTTGAACTTGGCAACAAGGAACTCATACATAAATCTCTCTCTACCTACCACCCCAAGCTCTAGTATAACAAGAAACCCTGAGTAATGACTTGTAGTATGATCAGGGGGAGAATGAGACGATCTTGTAGGATCATACGTCTTGTTACACTGGCTAAATAGCACCGAATGCTACATTATTCACGGAGAATGATAAGGGGAAGGGCCAATAGAAGGCACCTGAGAAAGGTAAAGGTAAAGCCTGACAATTCAAGAAGTATAAGAATGCTAAGGTTTAGCAGCCTAAAGAGGAAGCATACGGTGAACAAGATCAAGATTGTTATAGGTGTAGAAAAACACCCAAGCACCTTATCGAATTGTACCAATACTTCATGGTAAGAAGAAGAACTTCCAGAATGAAGCCAACTTCATTGAAAGCATGAAGCTTGAAGTGAGGGAATCTTCACAAACCATTGAAGAGAAGAATGAAAACATCTTGTAGATGGAAGGTACGTCACAATATGAGACCAAGAACCTTGAAGGATTAAGCTGCAATTCTGAAAATTGAGCTTTGGATGATAACCTCATGAACGAGGGTAATCTTCTTGGCGATGAATTAGAAGTTGTGCATAGGGGCTCGTAATAGTCCAAAACACTTATCTAGTAGATGGTAATAGTAGAAGTAGTAATGCGATTAGCTTTAATTCCTGCATTGAATTAAGTGGATCAATATAATCTCTGGTAGAGGCCTCGTTTTTAATACACAATAGCTTGAAGTCTATGTGTGAAGCTTTGGTTTGTCTTCTACCTTATTGCTTTGATGCTTCTGAGAACAGTATCCATTACTTTTTGCACCCATTTACTTGTTTACATGCAGTAAACTTAAATGCACATATATTTGGATCATTTGTCTAAATTTCTAGTAGAATAAATATCCTGATTAACCTAGAATGGTTATTAAACCCTGCATGGTTACTCTTTAGTCTGGTCACTAAATACCCATTTTTTCCTAGAAGTGAAAGATTTCTTGAAGAAATATGCAACCCAAGCAGGGTGAATTGCATGCTACTTTTGCAGAACAATTTGTAGTTGTGCGATATTTTGGTATAAAGTAAATTGAATTGGAATAATCCTAAAATATTTTTGGGACTCACCGAATGAGTAAATCAAGAAGATAACCCAAATATTGGCACAGGAATGTCAGTGTATTTGAGATGACTTGAAGTTTCATATCATTACACTTTAGGAATTATGTTGCTGTTGAATGCATAAACTTCTGGGATCACGTAGAATCCGAAAGTGAATTATTTAGCAACATAAGTTAATCCAGACTATTACCATTGTCTTAAGTACAGAATACTTGGTCATTGGCACAACATTCGTCAAATTCATAGAAGAATTTGAGAATGCATATACTAGGAAGCTTGCAGCTAGTATAACAGGATTATTGGACAAAAATCTTGAAGATAAAATCTGTTTACTATAGCTCTCATGAAGAAGAGACAATACAATCATAGAAGATTGATTGTAGTTTCATAGATATCATCACAAAAACCTTGAAGGCTTGAGCGAGAATTCTGAAAATATAGCTCCCGATGATAACCTCCTGGATGAGGATGATCATTTTAGTGATGAATTAAATATCTGCATGGGGACTCGGCATAGTCTTCCAAATTTAAAATAAACTACTAAGTAGTAGTTGTTATATAGAGGTGCATTAAGTTTATAATTCTTGAAAGAATTAGATGGATCATGCAAACTTTTAGAAGAGTGAGCATTTATTTTATCCTGAAGAGATATTAGCTTGAAGCTGAAGCATGCATATAATATTCTCGGTTGCAAATTGAATTTGTTCTTTATCTACGATATAGCTTGCAGTCTATATGTAGCTTGGATTTGGCTTGGTTTTTCTTGCCTTTTTGTTTTAATACCAGAAGTATACTTGTTAAATTTCGCTTGGAATATATGGATTATATGCTGAACATAATGATTTACCAAGTCTGTTAGTATTAATCATCTGCAATGATATTTGTCCACTATGAAGCCACATATAACCTTGTAGGTTACTGCATAAGTTCTTTGTGCATTACTACCAAGCAGGTAGAATGGAAATTAGAAGCACATGAACCAATGCAAGTATTTTTATCATAATCTACCCTACTCACATGATTCTGGAGAATATTGTGTACATGAATGGTACATATGTGATTTTTCACACCAATTATTGTTAGACTAGTAGTATAATTGCAGCCTATGATACATGCATTGTGTCGTAGCGAATGCAAGAAGCATCCAATGAACTTGAAGTTTAGTGATGGTGTGATAAGGGGGAGAATTTTGATTGATGATGGCATAGGAAATATGTGGATATATTAGAAAATCTAACAGACATGATCTAGTCCTGGATGATTGGATTAAACATTGAAAATGTTGGCAATCAAATATTCTAGAAGAATAAAATTTCTTGCATGTTTTAACATTATGAAACTTGTTGTTTCTTTTACCTTGAAGTGTTTATTTGACCTTGAAGTGTTTTATTTGGAGTTTATGATTTATGCAATTAAATCCATTTTTGTTGCGATGAAAAAGAAGCTAGACATTATTATTGTCATTTTGACATGATAGAAAGTCTCAATTCAGAATGTCGAGCATGTCTAGCTCACTGCATATAAATGCGTAAATATTTTACAAATATTTTCACCATCTTTGCATACATGAATGGGCTCCTACTTGAAGTTTGGTGATATAACCTGGACGTTATGACAATTGGATGCCTATGATAGGGGATATCACTAGAGATTGTATGCTATAATGTTGGCATTAGGGGGAGAATGGACCCAGAAAGAATGCCTTACATTATCATTCCTTAGAAGCTTGAAGCAGGAATGGAATCACGCACTGAATATGCGCATGAAGCGTAATGCCAGAATAATCTTGAAGAGAGGAGTAACCAGAAGTTAAGTTTACATGAAGTAAACAGAGTACCGCGTGTGATATACACAGGGACGCTTGTGCTTATATCGCCGGTCGACTTGTTTGTCGTTGATCTAAAATCTATTGGGACGCCTTTGGACTCTAAATCAACGGACACTTGTCATTGCAATAATTATGAAACTCCTCCCACTCTTAAAGAGAGCACCTCATGAAGAAGGATTAAGAAGCTTATAAGAGTGATCATCGTGAAGATGAGAATCCAACCATTGTGCACACAGAAGTGTTGGGAATGCAGAACTATCGATGAATATGAGAATAGAAGAAAAGTTGTACAACATCTCCTCATGAATTGCAATCGTTTCTCTCATGAAAGTAGAGAATCCGGATCCGGCAACAAATTCTATGGCACAGACGTCTGTATGCGTTACAATCGGGTCAATTAATAATGCAATTGAGGATATGAACCGTAATGGTGAAAGTATATGGTTCATAAGTCTCTGAAAGACTGATATTCTCATAATATGAATGAAGTTCTGCTGCATCTCTGGCGAAATATAAATATGTAGTTAGTCACAGGATTCTGGAAATCCAAATGACAAGATCCTTGAAGGACAATGAATAATTCCCGAATAGAATTATCGCAACATATAATGTATTCTTGGAGAATGACATAAGCCTCTAACAAGAGCCTCTTGCAAGAGAGAATGAATCTCACGGAGAGAATCATTTTTGGAGAATATCCTTGAAGGAAGGAGTCAAGAAATGACTTACCAATCGAATCTTGAATAATACCATCTATCCCAGAAGAGAGTATAGACCCGACTATATGGAAATCATCATACCTGAAAGGTATATGTATTCAGAAAGTACAAGCTAGCACAAGAATGATGATTTCCTACATTACCACGAAAGGTAATATTAATGGTTATTATCCCCATAGAGAATCAAGATTGATTGAAGAATTGTTCTGATCCTGAAGGATGAACATTACAGATTTGCAATGATGAAAGTCATGGCTTGAAGCATGATATACTATATTCTAAAATATAGACCATTTACGAATTGTCGCGCAGCATGTGGCATCCTAAGAATGTACTTGGATGAGAAGGAATAACATGATCATAATCTTGTCTTGAACTTTGAGAGACTACAGATACAGATCATTTGAGAATGAAACCCCAAAGATTATCTTAAAGATAATACAGCTTGTATTGCATAAATACAAAAGGGACATACTAAGTCAAAGGTCATGGAACACCTTACACCAAAATTCTCCTTATGCATGAAATGCATCAGAATGAAGAGATTTCGGTGAATCATACATAAAGATATGAAAGGCTTAGAGAAGTGTGCAAATCAGGGGGAGAACTTCCCTGAGCACATAATCCATATCACTGGAGTCTAGAAGACAATTTAGTGAATTCTAGATTAAACATTGTACTCTTTTCCCTCATTGAGTTTTTACCTGAAGGTTTCTCAATAAGAGGTTTTTAACGAGGCAATGTGTGCAATTAAGAGCAACGGTACCATGTACTCTTTTCTTTATTTTTTCCCACTAAGTTTTTATGAAGGAGTTTTTAATGAGACATGTGTGTCGTCGTAAAATGCCCAAGGGGGAGTGTTATAATAATAATACTTATTGGAGAAGGAAAGGAAGTTCCAGGAGAACCTATCCTAGTCATACTCCATATGTGGGCAATTTACAAAAGAGTTCCTCTCCTAGTAGGAAAGGAGGGCCTCAACCCCGAGTATAAATAGTGGAGCACCCCAAGCATTGTATACACAAGTTTATTCAGAATAATAAATAGAAGGCTTCACCCTACATTGTGTCTCGCCTCTTGTCTATTTTTTGTTGTTGTTCTCTCCCATCGATAGCGTTATCTTTACTCCTTATTATTTGTCTTGTGGGTCTACCGTCCGCCGTCCGCGCGACTTTTATTAACAAAAAGTTTGTGCCAACATGTGGGACCCACCCCACAATTTCCAATTATTGTATTTGAATCCGATTATTAATTAGTGTACTACGGCGATGGTGTTGTATACTGATCGGACTCGCGTACCACGGCGATGGTATTTTTGGTAACGTATACTGATCGGACTCAGGCTGTGGCTGTGTGCTAGCGAGCGCCAGCATTTTGCTACCACGACGACGAGCAGTGACACGTACTCGAGAGGTCGTTGTGGTAAATTGACGTTCTCCATGGCCTGCCAGGCTCGATTCGGAGGAACGAAGCTATCTTAATCTGGAAACTTTGCTTAGCATCCTTACCCCTTGCCATGCTACGAGCCTAGACGGGCGAACCAACCAATAAATTTCGATATGGAAGCATGCATACAGCTCGACCTATATGTAGCAGCCAAGTGGTTTTGGAGCACAATCTCCAATTAGCGAAGCGCCAGGTCCTCTTGGAATTCAAATTGTTGACGTCTACCCGGTGCTCTAGGAACAACTTCAAAGGGGAAAAAAAAACGTATTTGCTTCTGTACAGGCGACTGAAAAACGGCGTTGCTTTCAGTCGATGGTTGGACCATTCGATCTATAGCTCCGTCTGTGCATTCTGTTCAGCCGCCCGATAAACAACGGCAACATACAGCTTAAGACAACTGTAGCCGCTGAATCTTAATCAAACGGCTTTGGAGGTCGACTGGAACAACCTCCTATTCTCAATCGCCTGAAAATTAGCAACCTTCAAAAAAAAAAAAGACTGAGGGCTGACCAATATCGTAGATGCTCGACAGCCAACTCACCTGAGGGTACGTCGTCCTCGTCGTCTCCAAGCAACCTGAGTTCTGGTCCTTCGACCACGCCGGGGACGGCAGTGAACATATGAAAATTCCTGACGCAGTGACGCTTCAAGGTATAGCTTTTTTACCTCAAGTTAATAAATATGTGTTCACGTCACGTCTTGCTTTTGTTGACATGCTAAGTCACTGTTGCTATTCTGCTCTTTCCCGATAGTCAACCATCAACGAACGTAGACTAGCACCTTACAATAATTATCAATATTGAATATTAAGTCTAATAATACATAGTATTCCAGAATTGTATTTTGAGGCGAAAATGGAGAACAGTGCATCTCCATTTGAAGACAATGCTCACAATGGTGATAAAACTGAGGAACTAGCTCCAGGTAATTTGAAAATAAAATAGGAGTTCGATCTTACTTATCCCATAGAGTTTTTTTTTTTTTGCGAGCCTATTCCAAAATTGAAGTAATAGCAAAAGAGTTCTCACTCTTCCTTTTTTTCTACCACCCAATACTTCTCATACCAAATACCAAATTCAATATTTCATATGCAGTTTTTTATCAGTAATATGTTTTTTTTTTGTAGCATTGAGTAATTCTTGTAAACATCCTTCGAGATGGAACCTTACCGAAGCACAAAAGGATGCAAAACGTGCAAGAGATAGGGAGCGATATGCAAGCCCCGGAGCAAAAAAAAGGCCAAAAAAGGTGAATATTTACTTTGTTTTAACTGAATTTTGTAGTATAAAGTATACTAAAAACAAGCATATACCTTACATAGATACCTATAACTTTATTTCTCTTGAATTTTGTAGCAAAGAGTACACTTACCGAAGCACAAAAGGATGCAAAATGTGCAAGAGAAAGGGCCCAATATGCAAAAATGACTCCAGAACAGAAGAAGGATAAAAGAGGTGAATACTTTTAACGTAAATATTGAGCCAAGGTGAATATTTCTAAAATAAAGGTGGAAGCGGCGCGCTCGGGCACAGGGACGGGGAGGCGGCGCGGCGACAAGACGCTCCGCGTCCACTCGCGCAGCACGACTTTCTCTCGTGGAGGGCGAGGCGCCGGACTGGCTCACGCGGCAGTCAAAGAAAGAACGACAATGGATTGCAAAGCTTCATGGGAAAAAATGAGATGGGAAGAAAAACATTAACAAACTCAGACAACCTTCAAGGGGAAAAGGGCAAATGAAATGCCTACTACTACTCCAATCACAATATTACAATTCAATCCTATTTTTTTTGGAAAACTAATTCAAATATAAGCTTACATTTGTAACTTAGACCCAAAAAAAATATTAATAAGCTGATCAATAAACAAAATGAAATGTCTACGACAAATCCAATTCCCAATATTACCATTAAAACCTTATTTTGGAGAGAGGGGAGGGGAATCAAAATAAAAAAATAAAAATGTTATTTAAAACCAAAAACAAAACTTTCACAATAAAATTATTAATCATCAGCAAAAGAAAAACATATTTAAAAAAAATAATGTCAGCCCGTGGCAACGCACGGGCACTTTTGCTAGTTACAACATATATATGGCTTGTCTCGCGCCTGTCACAATCCTTACCGCATCACCAGGCCATTATTGTCGGGAGATTTGGCTAGTATGAAGCATTTTACCTAATCAACAAAGAAACTTGTATAAAATGGCCAAAATACCGGCCTACAACTGGAGGGAGCACCATCGACACAAGAATTGGATCCCAGAAACTCATCATCTTCGTCTTCCACCGTCTCCCTGCTCCTGTAGAGAGAGAAGAGAAGAGAAGATGGGCGGGATCCCCATCCTCCTCGTCTCCGTCGTCCTCCTGCTCAGCTCTCCCGTGGCGCTGTGCGGCTGCTACAAGCGCATCTTCAGCTTCGGCGACTCCATCATCGACACCGGCAACTTCGCGTCCGCAACCGGCAACAGCTCGACCCCGGTGAAGGAGCCCCCGTACGGCATGACCTACTTCCACAAACCCACCGGCCGCGTCAGCGACGGCCGTGTCCTCGTCGATTTCTACGGTGAGCATGCAGCTGTGCGCAAAAGTATACACCATATATAATCTTGCACCGATTATTTGGCGCTGATGTGCGCGTACGTTGCCGTGTCCGTGTGTGGTCGCTGTGAACGTCTCAGCGCAAGCGTTCAACCTGCCGCTTCAGCCGCCGAGCAGAGCAGAATTCCCAGTTCCCGCCGGTGCCAACTTCGCCTTTCTTGGGGCCACGGCGCTGCCGCCGACCTACTACAAGGTCAAGTACAACGTCCAACTGGGGGGCGCGTCCAACCTCGGCGCGCAGCTCGACTCCTTCAAGACGGTGCTCGGGCGCATCGCTCCGGGACCCGGTAAGTAATAAGACTACAAATGTTGCATATACATATATAGGGCGCGTATATATGCTGATCGACATGCTTTGCATTAAGGTGTATACGTACCGTCCACAATTATAACGTGTTGACGTGGTTAATCCTTGGCTAGACGCGACGAAGAGCCTCCTGGCCGAGTCCCTGATCATCATGGGCGAGATCGGCGGGAACGACTACAACTTCTGGCTGCTCGCCAAAGACCGCCCCCGCGACACGCCGTACCAGTACATGCCAGACGTGGTCGGCCGCGTCGGCAACGCCGTGCAGGAAGTGATCAACCTCGGCGCCAAGGTGGTGCTCGTCCCCGGGAACTTCCCCATCGGGTGCGTTCCGGCGTACCTGGCCGAGTTCCAGAGCAGCAAGGCCGCGGACTACGACGGCAACGGCTGCCTCGTCTGGTACAACAACTTCTCCCAGAAGCACAACCAACTGCTGCAGCAGGAGGTCCAGCGCCTCAGGTCGCAGAACCCCGGCGTCGAGATCATCTTCGCCGACTACTTCGGCGCCGCCATGCAGTTCTTCCAGAATCCTAAGAAATACGGTGAGAGCCCATGCATTGCATGGATGTGTTCATCTTCCTGTTGAGAACGTATTGTGCGCCTAACTGATATTAGTCCTCAACTCTGCTTATTTGATAATTAATTTGCTGGACGTAATGCTATTCAGCTATGGATGATCCCCTGGTCGCGTGCTGCGGCGGCGACGGCCGGTACCACACGGAAATGGGGTGCAACAAGACGTCCAAGGTCTGGGGCAACCCGGGCAGCTTCGCGAGCTGGGATGGCCTCCACATGACAGAGAAGGCCTACAACGTCATCGCCGATGGGGTGCTGAATGGGCCTTTCGCGGACCCCGCGTTGCTCGGGTCTTGCAAAGCTATAGAACGCATTTAGCCTTTTCGCGTCATTTAGAAAAGTACTAATTCTGTGGCATGCTCTCAGTCTGTATTCGTTCGCGATTCTATGGCACCAATGGTTTAATGGAAATGCTTTCTGTCGTCGCCCGATTATTTAGGAGAACGGCAAATACATTAAAAAAAGAAAAAAGAAAGCAAAACTCTGTCTTCCGTCCGCCGCGTGTTAGCGCGCTGGCACGGCCACCTCGCACACCGCGCGATTGGAATGGTGCGACAGATCCGTCGCAAGCGGGTGAGGCGACTGCTCGGAGGAGCTTCTCGGCAACGGCCAACACGAGCTCACGCCGCTTCTGGCGTGCCTCTGCCTCCGGTGATTCCAACGCGGGCGACATGGGTGGCTTGTTTTGCGCTCAGGCTGCTCCAGAGGGAGCCCTCGTGGCTCATGCGAGGTGGTATTTGGAGTTCCTCGTCCTCCTCCTGATCCCCCCTTGGAGCAGGTCACGGGGCAAACCCTAGCCGGATTTATCCGGTCCGAACCCAAACCCTAGGGTTTAGATGACGAGGAGGTGGCTGCTTTCACTGTCGAGAGGAAAGGTGAACAAGGTTTGCGGTTCGTATTATGTATCACATCTTCAATTTTTGCTGCTTCGTTCCAATCCCTGTGAAATCGAGTTGCTATTCGATGATTTGATTCGTGCTCCTGCAGATCTCGGTGCTGAGGTGGTTGGCAACCCGACAAGGAGGCGACGCTCGTGGCTGTTATTTTCTGACGAGGTGACCCTGTCGCTTGCAAGAGGCAAATCTGATGTGGTTTTGTGGTCTATACTCTCTCACCCCTTCGGATTTTTGCTTCTCCCATTTGTAATGTTCGTCCAAAATTCGTCTGCGGAATGAGTCCCACTTGCTTACCCTTCTTTTTCTCTCCTTGCAACTCTGTGATGGTGAATCAGATAGCTAGTAGGGTGCCGATTCCTCCAGATATTTTAGTGTAGTATTTTAGTGAATCAGATAGCTAGTAAGGCAATGCACAGTCCTTCATTCAGTCATGAGCCAACCTAGGAATCTGTTGGCGTAATTAGTCTGTCGCATTTTACTCCAGCAGTCTTCTCCCCATTCAGTATTGTGTGTGGATGCAGATTTTAGCACAAACATTATGTTTTTTAAAAAATAGTGCTTCAAATCAGCGAGAATTAGTCTATCTATGCAATTAGTGTTTTTAATGGTTGATCTGTAACTTCATCCAGTGTGTTTGCTGTGTATATGAATGGTAGCAACTTCATCCAGTGTTTTTAATGGTTCAATTGTTTTCAGAATAAGGTGCACTTATGGAGTGGTGAACTTATTTATGTTTAATTGATGTTTCCTTCTGAATTGGACTAATTTACTCGCACAGTTCAACTAATTTGTTCCAAGCAAACTGACACAGTTCATCAAATTTGTATCTGCCCCTTCAAAAACACTTTTTATGGCAAACTCATGCATTTTTCTGATTTCAGTATAAGCACTTTATGTCACATGGAAGCATTTCCATCTGTTGTTAGATACTTAGATTTGCATTTGACATGATTCATATAATTGCAAATGGTGCACACATTATTCTTTTTATGGCATTTAGTAAAGAGTGGTCCTGACAATATATTCTTTCGCTTCTGTTCCATGGAAGTATTTCCTTCTGTTGTTAGATTTGCATTTGACATGATTCATATAATTGCAAGTGGTGCACACATTATTCTTTTTAGGGCATTTAGTAAAGAGTGGTCCTGATAATTCTTTCGCTCCTGTTCATAGCTAAGAACCAGGGTAAACAAGCATACAAATGCCATCCTGAAACATACACGTTGTGATGGGAATCGGATTCTGCTTTGTTTGGAAATTGCAGTCACCTACAAAGGTATGCCTCCATCTGCTAATCCAATTTTCTGGGCGAATCTCCCCTTTTCTGATGCATCTAGTTGTCTTGTTCAGTGTATTTTGAGCTTAGGAACTCTTCATAGAAAATTGATCCCTAGTGTTTCTAGAATGTTGATTAGAGTCCTTTAGTAATCTAACATTCAATGCTGGAGTTTTTTTCAATCAAAGTATTCATGTCTATTTTTCAATCCAGAGTTTCTTTTTACTATCAATAACGATATGTCACATCAATTATTGCTGAAAAAGGGACGTACAAAGCACTTTGATTCATTATCAGTAGCAAATACATTCTGCAATACAGATCATTTATCTAGTATTGAAAGCATTTTACAGGACCTGTACAAAAGACTTGAATTCATTACTGTGACATCAAATATACTCTGTATATCAATTATGAAAGCTGAAAGCACCTGAATATATTAAATTGACATGTGTGAAACACTTCAATTCATTTCCAGTAGCTAATATGTTCTGCATAGTGAAATATTTTAGTTGATATCGAAAGCATTTTACAGAGATCTGTGAAGCAATTTGATTCCGGGTTCCATGTACCGGCCGTAGATAGCCAACAATCCTTTTTTTTTTGGGGGAGGGGGGGGGGGGGGCAATATATTCTGGAAGAACTGAAGATGATAAGGAGCCATAATATGTGAAGATGTTCATCTACAGATTTTGCCATTATCAGAACATACCATCCTGATGCTTAATTTTTTGACATTTCTGGAATCCAAAACTAGTGTACCAGTGTTTTTTTATTTGTTTATGGACATTTCCTCCAAGTAATTCATGTATATAAGTGAAGTAACTTATAGGAGCTTTGCCAGCATTGTTTTCGTATATGAAAGCAAATTTTCTTTTGATTGATACATAGTACATCTTGAATATGAAAGCAAATTGTCATCTGATTGATACATTATTGATCTAGTTGCCTGAGTACACAACCCTGGATTCATTTCTTTATTTTCTGTACCATCATCAGAATGTGGCAAGTTCAAGTCGGCCATTGCATCCTCTTCTTTTTTCCTTCCAGTTACCTGTTAAGTAGTTATAATCATTGTGCTTAGCAATTTACAACGCTTTGAAAAGTACTTCTATTCTGAATGTCTTAAGCATGTATACAAAATTACTTGTTGCAAGCAATGATTCTGAAATGCCTATCCTTTTGATTATTTCTCAGGTGATGACAGGTGAATCGAGAGGTTGGAGTGATGCTCAGTTTGCTGAAAAGAAGCTTCCAATTGCAAAAAGATGATGCACAACTCTTCCTACAGCATATGTACTTGTACAAGTGTTTTGTACTACTCTGTTTTATGTTGCAAACCAGAGTGTACTTAAGGTAATCGTTGTGGCTAGGAATCAAATCTGGAGTAACTATGTGTAGCAACCAATGCTTTTTCAAGTGGCAACTTTGTGTTAGACGCCATTTGAAGTTCCAGCTCTGTTCAGATTTTGTAAGGATGCTCTACTGTTTATATTGCATGAAGACATACCTGCACCGGTGGAGATTTAGTTGTTTCCTTTCTTGCTTTCGACCTAAGCATGTAAATGGCGATAGCCAGAGTTATGACGCATGGCGAACCCCCTCAGCTTCGCCAGCTGGGACGGTTTGCACATGGCGGAGAAGGCGTATCACGTCATTGCGGATGGGGTGCTCAACGGGCCGTTCACGGATCCGCCGTTGCTGAGGAGTTGTTAGGAATTGGTGACTGTTGCAAACTTGCAACCAATATTTGTTTTGCACGTTTGCCACTGTTATGGATGAATGTCTACCCATTTTTCTTCACAAAAATAAGATATCCACATCACTTATAGACAACATAATATAATGCATCGCATGTGTTGTGAAACGGTGTGACCAGTTGAGGAACAGGCGTATTCACATTAGCGAATAGGTGCGACCTCTTGGTCGCACCCTTTAGACGAACAGTTGCGTCCACTTGGTCGCAACCCTTCCCCATGTATAAATATATGTCTACAGTGCAATAAAGAAACAAGGATTCATTGTCTATCCATGTACATTCCAGTTTTTACTCCTAACACGTTATCATGCACGCTCTCCACTAAGCGGAAAGAAGAACTCGCCGGGAACGAAGTCTGGCGAAACGAAGACAGATAAAGCGGCGAACAGGAACTCGCCGAGATGGACGAAGACGTTGGCCCATGGCGACGACGTCTTCTTGCACTGCTACAGGGCCACGAACGGCCCTTATCTGACTGGAGGCAAGTCGTCCTACCAAAATCTACTACGTCAAGAGCAAGTCGAAGAACAAGAGAGACCTTGCGGTCTCAACATCACAGAAGAAGGCAACAGAAATCCAACCGATGGAAAATCTCTTGCTTCTTCACGTTCTTCGCAAAGCAGCAGCGGGGCCAATCCGTTTCGGCCTGAAGACTCATGCAACTTGCAAGGCGCGTCCGCAGCAAGCAACGGCCACAGAAGCGGCACGAATTGACGAAGAGGCGAGGCGGCTCCTGGCGACGACACGTCCCGGCTTGAGCGGCTGCGGCGACGCACGGCCCATCTCGCGGTGGCTACGGCCACGCGCCGGCAGCGCTCCCAGACACGGAAGCCCGGTGCCTTCAAGGCGCGGCTCCCGGTTGCGCCGGTGACGGCGCACCCCACGGCAGGGCCCGACGAGGCGCGCTCGCCCGACGCCCGCAGTGGCGACACGGCGGCGGCCCTGCGTGCGACCCGCACGGCTGATTGGCGGGCGCCCGGTGAGGCTTAGAGGGCGGCACGTCGGCGCCGGCGACGCCCGCGACGGCGATGCTGCGGCGGTTGCCCGTCCCGAGCGATGCGAGGCGGCCCTGCGCGCGACCCGCATGGTGGTTTGCGGCTGCGGTGGCTGCTACGCACGGCGGAGTACCCGATGCCGAAGGGACGGGCCGGTGCAGAGGCACGGTGGTGGCTGACCGCGACGCACAGCGAGGCCGACGCTTGGTCGTCGATGGCGAGGCGTGAGATCCACTGCAAAGGCATCGTCGTCGAGGACTCCGACGACAACTCCTCCTCTAGCGATGAGGGGGAGGCTCACCGGCACGCTGCCACGCCGCCCGACGCGTGGTCCTCAACGGCGACGCGGGCCATCCATATGAACGGGCGCATCAACGACATCTCCTCCTCTAGATGAGGGGGAGGCTCGCCGGCGCTGAGGAGCATGCCGGCGGCGAGGGGGAGCGGTAGATCTGGCCGGAGGCGGAGGGGAGAGCGGCGGTTGTGGCACAGGGGTGAGCAGTTAGGGTTCCTAACCCTAACCACCGACGAATCGCCCCTTATAACGCAATCGCCACTGGACTGGACCGCTGGGCCCCCGCTCCCTCCGCGCGCGCTTCCTCTCGGGCCAAAAGGCCGGCTGGGCTAGAACCGAGATTTGCTTGGCCCACGCGGCAAGCAAATTGTTTTTAGGTTCTATACGGATGAACTTGTTGTAAATTGGTGCATACTATTGTAATAAAAGGTTGCAAATTGCTTTCCAGTCCCGGTGCGGATGTGTAAAGATCATGTGTTTAACCAGAAATTCTTGCAATCGAGAAATTAAGTTTTCCTTGCAGGACCACAGTTAATTTGACCTCATTATGCTCCGTGCCAATTTGAGGAAAATTATATTAAACACAGCAACCTTTAACAATATTTTGGCTAGAAGTGGAGAATGATTTCTCTTGTAAGGCCACAATTAATTGACATTAATTGATATACATAAGATAATTTACAACAATTCACTTGGCAATGGAGAATAAAATTTTCTTGCAGTAAGCAATTGAGAATTTTGTTTTCTTGCACTTTGCAATGGAGAAATTAATTTTCTTGCATATTACTGTATACAATCGAGAATATAATTTTTCTTGCATATCATAGACATGTAATGGAGATTAAATTCTCTTACATAGGAGCAGTGGAGATTAATTTCTCTTGCTCATATCATATGAGTTTGCTTCATGCATTCTGCAGAGAAGTGCAATTTTATTCGGAAATGATTTTCTGGATAATGTTCTTATGTCCAATGACTTGCTTTATAAGCATTTGCTATGACATAAGTGTTGTGTTCTATGATGTTAAATGTTGTATATTAAAATTCCAGTTTCCTCACAAACTGTTGAAATAAAGTATGTCTGATGTGTTTGCCATATGGGACAATCTCTTGCAATTGAGATGTCAATTATTTGCAATGGAGATGACCAGATAGTGTTTCGCAGGTGTTTGTGCAATGGAGATGTCAATTTCTTGCGAGAACCAATATTTAATTAACGTTCATTAAGCCCGATGTGCTTAATTCGAGCAGAGTTAAATATTAAACACTAGAAAAGTTTATACAACATTTTGACATGCAATGGAGATTAATTTCTCTTGCAACGTCTCATTTAATTTACCATCAATAAGCATGTGTGCTTAACCAGAATTAAATGATATACGTCATGATACTCACAACAATATGATTTGCAATGGAGATCAAGTTCTCTTGCAATATCTATTGTTTGCAATGGAGATTAACTTATCTTGCAACATTGATCATTTGCAATAGAGATTGGATTCTCTTGCAAAATTTGTTTGCAATGGAGATTAACTTCTCTTGCAATATTCCCCATATGCAATTGAGAGTAAAGTCTCTTGCATATTATGTACATGCAATTGAGAATTGATGTTAAATTCTCTTGCAATACTACTTACCATTAGTTTGCAATTGAGATTCTATTTCTTGCAAATTCCCATGCAAATTTTCGTGTCATTGACTCTACAATATTCTGAGGAACACATGATTTCTCGAGTATTCTATTGAGGCATACACGCAAGAATTCAAGTTAAGTACTTGAGTTAGTAAACTTTGCAAGATGATTACAACAAAACCATGATGGATTTTAACTAAAATCTATGGTTAATTTCATGTTGGAAACAGTCCAACATGATCGATGGATGTTCAACATATAGTTCAACGTCTCGCGGAATGAATGTGGTTTTGCATCCTCTAAGTGAGTAGAGGCAACCTTGAAAGATCCAATTAAGATGAACTTGATTGTGTTGATCTATATCATAAATCCGCGGGACATAACACGCCTGGTCGAGGACGAAGATTGAAATGTGTTTGAATCTTCCACCTGACAGGAACATGAAGGTCAGTTCTATAAGAGAACTAAGTACATCTAGTCTCTCTACGTCGTGAGGACCTCATGAGCAAGGATAATATTGTTGTCGAATGCACTTCGTACAACATACTTGGAGACCTAGTAGGTCCATATCTCCTTAGAACCATATGTTAGCTGCGTCCTATTACAATGTTGTAATGCAGAAGTAGTATGAATGAAACCTATATATAGAATGAAGAATTCAGTGGAATTTTCTTTCAGATATATGGGTTGTACGGGATATATGAAGTGGTGGTAAACATATGCTTAGTGGACATACGTGCCACAAACTCTATAAGTTGGGAAGAAAAATATTTCATTGTATCTTTGGAGGAGTAAGAAATATTTTGCTATAGAGATATTCGTTAAAATTGTTTCATGCGGAAACAAAGGATGAGAACATTTAGGATACCCTCCTCTGTTCAATAACGGATAATGCCTTATTGTACCTACCATCTGGTTTATATTAAATCAGACCCGTACCACTTATTGCGTACAGATAATTTTTCTATCTTGATGACATCAAGACTTGGCTGGATCGCCTTGGTCATCGACCATACATTGGGATGACGAGAAAAATTATTATCAATTTTATTGGTCATGAAATTTCCTCAGATTTAGTGAGTGGAAATTAATTTTAAGGTCCTCTTATTACCTAAAATATGTAAGAAACCATTGTATGGAATGTTCAGGTATTTCATGGTTAGATAGATACATCTATTGATGTTGTCATAATGTCATGTGTGCACCACAACAATCATGAAATTGATAAGATAGTTGCTCACTTCATGAGCATATTACCCTGAATATTGGATTGAAGGAATCCGATAGGACAAAGTCGCTGAATTTATCTACCTACAGTGACGACTGTATGGTTCTAGAAATTCAGGCTTGGTACTATGTCCCAGATGTCCATACCTGAAATGGTTCATGAAATTTCTCGCGAGTGTTGGCGGTTCTTATGCGATAAAATTAAATTCATTAATTCCGCAAGCACACGGATCACCATTGTAGCATTTCACCTTGGAGTATTCCAGGGTTATCGTATTTATATTTCCGCAGGGAAGTAGAGTAAAAGGGAGCTGAATAGTAGCAATGCATTGAATAATTTGGAGAAAGAATAATGTATCAAACTATACTTGAGACGGGGGTAAGATAGGCATGATAGATATGGTGGCACACACATCCTCAAATCCAAAGTGATAAAAGAAAACTGTAATATACATTTGGGAGAGCAACGAGATAGAGTTAAGGCTACCTGTATGTTTATCTATTATTTACTCTTTCTAGCAGTCAAGTCTACAAAGATTATCTACTCTTAGCTAAGCTCATACACATACAAGTCATGTCGTTTCGGGGCACGGAAGTGCCAGGGCAACCGATGCTGCTAGTTCACCCTGGGGATCCATCAGCTATAATTAAGACCCTGCTGAGTCCAACCCGGACGTGGTGGATTACAGAGACCGGTGCAGCTGTCACATACACTCGTGGCTACCTTCTGTGGGGTTGGGTGCCAAACGTGCATAGGCCAAGCTCTAAGCGCCATGCTTACAACCCGCCTAGAGGAACTACTCTTGATCAACGGAGCAGTCCTATCTAAGAATAAACAAGCACAGATTTCACCCGACGTCGTCACGACGAAGGCACTCTCTCGTACCTGCCTACTCCAACAATCACGAATCCCACAACAAGACTTCTACGAGCACTTACTTAACCGAATAAATAAACTAAATAGAAAAGAATTACTAAAAGAAATAAATAAAGATAAATCTAAATATAATTATATAAAATAATATCTCAAGAGTAAGGATACAAAGAACTATACCAAGACTCCGAGAAGACTCCGGAAGCCCGAGAGAGCTCTCACTCTACTCTACTCTACTCTAACTCCCAAAGCTACTACTAAACAAGAAAATGAAAACACTTGGATGAAGTGTGAGGTGCGAGTTGCTTCTGAGGCCGGGGGGTCCTATTTATAGCTTCTTCATGGCGGTGGGAGCCCGCTGGCCGAAGCTGGAGAGGCGGTGGCGCCAAAGCAGGCCGGCCGGCCTAGGGGGTGGCCGGTCGGCCGTCCCCTGTGTCGGTTCGCCACCGACTTCTGCCTCGATGCTCCAGATCACTCCCTGAAAGCGGTCTGAAGGTCGGCTTCTTCGTGGGGTCGGCAGAATTGCAGTGGGAGCCAAGTTAAGGCCCAAATGGCCCACCTTCTAGAATGGCGGTGCAAATCTGCTGGGCTGGTCTTGAATTATGCGTTGTGGATCAGTTTCCAGCCCACTGGAGGAAGCCCGGGGCCTGCGGCCACTAGGTGGGGCCGGCCGGCCTAGGGAGGGGCCGGCCGGCCAGGGAAATTCCCTGGCTGGGCCCATTTTCCTCTATTATTCACTCCTGCATCCAAATATTCACCAAAACTTATGAAGTAGCATTATTCCTATCTACTATGCACAAAATATTGGTGTTATGCTTTTATTTACCGGTAGGGTGGCGGTCAAAACACGGTTTAACGACTGCCAACAGCGAGGAGAAAGAAATCATGCAAATGACTAATATTGAGTTGAATTCGCTAACATCTTGTAGCAATACGCGGCTTTACACACCGCAGAATCCAATTCATGGAACTGCAATCAAACGGCTCCCTCCGTCGCAGCTAGTACGTGTGGATATTTGGCAGGATGCCAATGATTTCCTATCTGCAAATATCGGGCATGTTGTGAACATAACGATATCTCCACCCACGTGCATATATCAAAGGCATTAAATTGGGGATCCATAGGTATTATTATCCGTCACTTCAATAATACCTTGAGAGTCTTAGAAGAGACTTATTTATTGCCTATATGCTTGTATACTTCAGGACTAGGATTCCAGGCTTTAGGGGGAGATTTAACCATAAAGAATGCCAGGAATAGAAAGGAATGCCAGATGCATTTGTAAGCTTCATGACCATTGGAGTTCGGAAACCCCAAAGGTATGAATGTTTTGGTAATTGGGTGACCATATTGATGTGACTAACATTTCCATGTAGGATATTCAAATGGTCATGTCAAGGAAGCGTCGTCTCACAAACCTTATCTTTATCGACGACTTGGTGATTGGTTGCCTCGACAATTCGGATCGAGAACTTGTTGGAGTCAAGGTTGAAGATGGATCAAGGCTAAGGACATGATAGATCCAAGCAAGTGTTGGCTTGGTGTAGATGTTAGCTTGAGTCCATAGGAAAACCGGACTATCAAGAGGGATCGAATTGGTTCTCTTAGAGTACACTAGGTTAGAGATCATATGGATGCATTGTGAGTCTCTTGAGGGCTAAGGTGGCTGAAGAGAAGAAGAGGAACCAAGAATGGAGAAGTTGGAAGCAAGGATCAAGAGTGGATCAAGTTTTCAGCTTAAGCAGAAGAGACCGGATGATACGGTCCTAGGGATCGTATGGTACGGTCTTCAGTGAAGATCCAGACAGAGAAGTGAAGTCTCGGGATGCTGAGAAAATGAAGACTGTAGTATTGACCGGACGGTACGGTCAAGGGACCGTATGGTACGGTCATCAGAGGAATTCTATACAGAGAAGATGTTTCCTCGGGTCTCTGGAGAAATGAAGACCGGACTATTGATCAGACGGTACGGTCCTAGGGACCGGACGGTACGGTCTTCATTGGAGAAGTTCAGACAGAGAAGAAGGAAATGGAGAAATGCCTGGAAATAGAGACCGGACCGTACGGTCAGATGGAGACCGGATGGTACGGTCGATGGTATGGTCCCTATATTTCCTGGGCACTTTTGAGCAACGGCTAGTTTTGGGTTGGTAGCCGATAAATAGTTGGTTGCTCGCCCCTTAAGGGGTCTCTTGGCCATTGTTGGAGTGCAGGAAACTCAGAGGAAGCCAGGTGCAAGGAAGAGAAGCACTTGTGAAGGATTTGGAGTGATCCTAGTGCTTGAGAGAGTAGCAATTGCATCCACTTGATCTCTAGGCTAGTGTGAGCTTGAGAGAGTCACTTCGATTTGTTACTCTTGGTCTATGGCAAGGCCTAGGCCGGTTAGGCGTCGGTGTTGAGCTGTCCAAGGAGATTGTGGAAGCCGACACAAGTTTGTACACGGTCTTGGAGCTTCCCGTGCGAAAGAAGCATTACTAGTGGAGCGTCCTTTGGCACGGATCAAGTGCGGAGCCTTACCTCCGGAAGAGTACCCGGGAGAGAGCCCGGCGGCACGTGCCCGCGACTTCACTCAGAGGGTGAAGTGTGCTCTAGGAGGGATCGCCGTCGAGCGGAGGGACGGGATCGAGACTCCGACGGGAGTGACCCAACGTGGAGTAGGGGAAGGCGCCATCCTTCCGAGACCACGGGAAAAATCATGAGCATTCCTATCTCTATCTCCTTTACTTACTAGCATTTACGTTTCCGCATTTACTTTCGTGCTAGTAGAATTGTTTGATAGGTTGACTCTTTGTTCTTAGTAGAATTGCTTGTTAGGGTGTTGCTCTTTGCTAGACTAGATTGTGTGCGCGCATTGCTAGCTTCTTGTCATCACCATATCTAGTCTTGCTAGCTTCACACCTTAAGTACGTTTGGGAGAAATTATTGAGACACCGATTCAACCCCCCCCCCCCCCCACCCTCTCGGTGCCCTTGATCCTTTCAGCATTCACATTGAGTCCTCATATATATCCACATACTAAAGATTATGAACTAGATGTTCGGAATAATAATATCTTTGCAATTGAGATTAATTTCTCTTGCAAATAATCTGCCAAGGCATTTACTAGTCATAAAGGTGTCTTTAAATCAGATTCTCACTATCAATGTGCCAAAAAGAGTGGAGGTACCAAGCAAAACCGCTCAACTCCCAAGTCAAAATAAGAGGGGAGAAGTATGGACACAGATAAAGCTTCTTGGAAGCATTGTTGGGAACAGGGGGAGAGTTCCTCCAAGACAGTAAATGCAAACCAATTTGAGTTGGCAGACACCTTTGTGGGATATGTAATATCCAAGGCCTATGGGTTTGCATAGTACCCAAAGGACCAGCAAATTGTGTACACAAATTTAGGCGCTGTGTCAAAGGAACATCCTAACTTCTGTGTTTGGGAAAATTCACGAAGTTAATAACAATAATATTTTCACATACTATATTGGTTCTATTGAATCGATAAATTGAAAGGCTACCAAATGTCGACATACTTTTCTCAGAAATATTACCTTTGCCTGGTTAGAGACCCAAATCCTAGGTTGAGTGCCTCAGTACTCAAGTAGGTCGAACCAGAGGTGGTCAAAGGAGAATTGCCTTTGCTTTAGAGAATTGTTCACTTCTCCCATGGACTTCTTGATGGAAGCATGGTGGTGATGGTGGTGAAATAGCAAGGATTGTAGCAAAGGGGAGGGGTTCATGCAGAAACCCAACATGTGAAATTATGTTCCTATATTTAAGATCAATGGCAGATCAGGTCATATCAGATCAGATAATTAAGATGAATTGGATGGATTTGTGGAAGTATAGTCCTAGAGGTGGACTTTATAGTACTCCAAATCTGAATATAAATCGCAATAGACATCGTGTATAATGAACATCACTCCATAACTTCAGTAGTTATTTCGATTATGATTGAACTAGGTGAGTTCCTTACGCAGGAGAATTACCCTAGTTATGTTGATTATGGTTAAAGTAGTTGAGTTCCTTCTACAGAAGAGTTACTCCTACCAAGATGATTGCATATGTGTTCGTAAATATATCTGAATTGATTTCATATCATCTCCGAGCACTGCATGATTATATGCAAACATTTTAGACGGAAATTGAGATGAATGGTTTGAATGAAAACCAAACATGCTTAAGTCTACAACTTGAGCACATTCTTGAAGGAATGTTTACAATCAGTCGACTAATATCTGAATGATATTAGAGGACACTATTGGTCCCAATCATGAATTATGAATCGAGATGGATTCATTCGTTGGATTGACAAAGATACTGAATCTAGAGTTCTATATGTTAGTGCCATTAAAAACGCTTTGCGAATTGCAACAGGCCTGGTATTGCATTTGCAGATGACTTGAAATGAGCGTTACTCCTATGAGGCGGGAGAGGATATCCAAAGATATCTTCATGCATAGATGGTCTTGGTTTGTGTTTATCAAGACATGACCATAGTGGTTTGCGGAGGTACTGGCTACATGATTGATCCCTATAAGCTAGTAATCTGACTGATTTTGTGGTGATACAGCCTTTGAGTAGGAATTCGTCCGGATTACATCGGCTACTTTCACCCATCATTCTGATGCATCAGTTATGTGAGGATTGGTTCCAGAGAACCAATTAACCATTATCTACAGAGATAATGATGCTTGTATTGCATGGATGCATAGGTTACATAAAGAGCAATTGATATGTTGCTAGTAAATTGTTTTATTCTCATGAGCTTTTGGCAAAGCGGAGAAAGATAAACATCTTGCAAACCAAATCTTGTGATGAGATCGCAGATTTGTTTGCTAAGTCTCTACCATCTCACACATTTGAGAAATGTGTTCGAGGAATTGGTATGCGAAGACTTAGAGATTTGCAAGATTCAGGGGGGGAGTCTTCCTGAAATAACCTTATTGAGGCATCACATTGTACTCTTTTCCATGTATGAGTTTTGCTAGATGAGATTTCTCATGACAGGTTTTAACGAGGCAATGTCATACAAGCAGCATGTCATATTGCCTATTTTTCCCCACAGGGGTTTTTCTAAGGCGATAATCAATGACATGAAATATTCTCGAAACTATGAGTTTTGCCTTCGCAGAGGTTTTCTCATGAGTCTTGTTAAGGATACACCAGATATGCTGTATCAGTTTCTCCTAATTTTCCCACTGGGTTTAAGGAGTGTTTACGCAGCATATAAAGATCAAGATCTCCTCATATTTTTCCCATGGGGTTTTTGGAGGAGATGCGCTGTACGATGAAGACGATGAAGATCAACTGATCAAGGGGGAGTGTTGTGAAACGGTGTGACCAGTTGAGGAACAGGCGTATTCACATTAGCGAATAGGTGCGACCTCTTGGTCGCACCCTTTAGACGAATAGTTGCGTCCACTTGGTCGCAACCCTTCCCCATGTATAAATATGTGTCTACAGTGCAATAAAGAAACAAGGTTTCATTGTCTATCCAATTACATTCCAGTTTTTACTCCTAACAGCATGTAAGAAGGTTGTCTAAAAGGATCACATGCAATATTATAGACAATAAAAGCTTCACATATAATGTTTTGTTGGCAATAAGTCGTTTACTCCTAACAGCATGTAAGAAGGTTGTCTAAAAGGATCACATGCAATATTACAGACAATAAAAGCTTCACATATAATGTTTTGTTGGCAAAATCCTATGTGGCTTCACTTCTAGACAGCTGATATGAGCCCATTATACATGCCCTTAGTTATTAGACGGGCCAAAGTGTTAGCATCAAATGTCTGATGTGTTGTTTTTCTTCTCACGTCTGTCTCTGGTGGCACTCGAGTTGTTGGACATCTCCACCCCCCAACAACAGCGAGCAATCAACCTGACACACCCGCTCGAACTCTCATTAATTTAACCATCTATTGAGATTTTCAATAACTTTAGCTAGCTAAGCTCAAGATATTCTACTTAATAATAGTGTGTGGGAATTCGGGGCAGCTTTCGTGATGAGGTATAGTTCCTCATTTTCCTAATTGTTCTTCTAAATAATATGGTAATATTACAAGTTTAGGAAATTATAGATGCTTGAGTATTACAGTCAGCTCGTGCCATTTAGGCAATGCAGTGTGGTGGCTTTTTGAGCTGATCAGGTGGAGGCACATTGAGTTGAAAGGTATAAAGATATGCATTGTCTGAATTTAATATCTGCTCCTTGTGTGGGAGGAATCTAAGACTAAACATCAAGCTTTATTGGTCAAGTGCTCGCGTGTGTGAAGAAGCACTGAGAGAGACAATGAGAGCAAACTAGAGGTGATGATGGAGGGCTAGCTCTGTTACATACCAACAATGGCCTAGACTAGTTGCTTATGCTCCTAGGCTAGCTACCAGAGGATGAAGATTTACAGTTGATTGTTCTCTTTCTGGCGTACCTGGTTTGGTAAAAAATAAAGTACTACACGACAAACCATGTGTAAACACAAAATTTGAGCATTTTATGTGCAATTATGTGGAAATACAATATATTCCTCATTCGACGTGATAACAGGAGAACACACAACAAAGGAAAAGCACCTGTTCATAAGCCTCCATGAAGATGGATACCATCACCCAGAAGGTCGGTGAAGGTAAGTGGTGATGATGTATTCTCCATAGACTCTATAGTAATGTGTGGTCGGTGTTGGGGTGGTAATTCAGGATCATTTGATATGTGCCCTATTATCTGCACCGAGGGTGCTAACAGTGGTTGTGGTACTGAGGAAGTTAAGGCAGAAGCACACGGAAACAAAGATTTAGGCTGGCAGACAAAAGTGGATTTTTCAGATGGACATTGTGGAATAATACCGCTCAATAATAGTGGCCATTCCCAAAATGGAAGAGTAATCATTCCCAGCTAATTAATATTTGTTATTCACGAAGTGAAGTGGTTGTGTAGTGCTTTTCCAGAAATTATGTTTCTAGCTGCGAAGAGTGGACTACACTCCATTGCTCACGAGCTCGGTGATGGGCAAAGTGCACGATCAAACATCAATGTGAAGAAATCGCAAAAAAAAAAAAAAAATCAATGTGAAGAAAGCTCACCGTTGTATCGAGCAATAATTTATTGTCCAAAGGGTAACCCAATTTTGTAAACAATCAATTAACTTTTCTCTTTATTACTATAAAATTTTGAAACAATAAAATCACAAGATAAGAGTTGACATTCTTATGCCAAAGCTACTTATTACATGATGTCCAATTTGGTACTCTTCATTTTTGAGTTGAAACTTCATTTTCATGTTTGTGTTGTAGGTTGAGTTTCATGATTTTCTTAATTGAAAGTATATCATGTCCTATTGAAGGTTCCCTTTTTTTATATTAGTTCAAAACAGGACCTATCGCTATTTATCTCTCAGTAAATTATCTTGTAAGTATGTGGCCACATGTAAGAAGAAAATAAATGCTCTAAATCACTAACATATTCAATAGAATTAGTGAGTATCATTTTAGGCAACAAATTGGGTGATACACATAGATTTTCTCAATCCTGGGAGGTTATAAATTAGTGAACAAAAATCTCCGAATATTTTGAATAAAATCTAATGAATTCTCAGATACACTCGCTTAATTAGGCCCCTGTCTGAGTGAAGCATGCAATTAAGATGTTGCAAACCGAGCCTGAATCCACGGGAATGAACGAATGTTCTAGTGTACAAATCCAAGCTATACCATCTCTTGTCACTAGGTTATTTATCGTTCCGTTTCATTTGGACTGAAGGATATATCACGTCACATAAGTCTTCAAAATTTGAATTTTCAAAGCATGCACATTGATCGTTTTCAAAATGAGAAAAAAAATCGTTCAGAATATTGACAGCAGGGAATGAATGTTCCACATGCAATGCGTTTCTTTCTTGGTACGTTTTTAGTGAGCATTCAAATCTTTCTCCATCAGAAAACACGCTAATCATTAGCGATATCTTTAGGGTGCTTAGCATTTTTATTTATGCAAAAATTTATTGTATATACCACAGCACAATTTTGATGTTTCGAGTGCTATATAATAAGATGCTGGTCAAGGACTCTAAGCGAGTCATCCGGAGAGCGTGCAGTGAAGACTCGAGTAGTAGGGAGCGTTCAGAGATGGCGAGTTTTAGGTGCCTGTCTGTCCTCTTCGCCGTCTCCGTCCTCGTCTTGTTCCACTCTCCCGCAGCGCGCTGTGGCTGCTACAAGCGCATCTTCAGCTTCGGCGACTCCATCATCGACACCGGCAACTTCGTGCACGCGATCGGCGACGGCTCGTCCTCGTTGAAGGAGTTTTGGCATGACCTTCTTCCACCACCCCACAGGCCGCGTCTCCGACGGCCGAGTCATCATTGATTTCTACGGTGAGTACGTGCTACATCGATCCATCTATATATGCACCAGAGCAGGCGATAGCATGCTTATTATCTTCACCACCTTGTATTCCTTCAGCACAAGCGCTCCAGCTGCCACTGCCACCACCGAACCTGCCGGAACAGGACTCGGGACAGTTCCCAACCGGTGCCAACGTCGCCGTGTTTGCTTCCACAGCGCTGCCGGGTAGCTACTTCAAGCCGTTTAACCACAGCCTGCCGACGGGCTGGAACCTGGGCGTGCAGATGGGCGCTGGTTCCTGAAGCGCCCCGGTTATCTCAGGAGCTTAAACACTTTATTATACCAGTCCCTGGATCAGTCGCTGGTACAATCAAGTCTTACAACAGGTGATATTACAAGTCGCGACCTGGCAGGGGTCGATTGAGAAGCAACAAGAACACTAGTAGATAGGCAACAGTAAATATAAAGCTAAACCAGAAGATGACTTCTAGGTCATCAAACACCATAGCGGAAGCAACTAAGCGGTAGACTAATGCCACAGGCAGCTCGGGTGCGAACGAGACCAAGCTTAATCGTCTTTCTCACCGTCGGCGTCGACGAAATCTGGATCTTCCTCTGTAATCAGCAAGCAAGAATGAGTACAAAAGTACTCAACAAGTCGCAACCCTTACCCTACCATCAATGGATAAATGTATGCATTTAGCAGTAGCAAGGTAAAGGCCATCAGGTTTAACATTGCAATAAAGCAAGTTTTACACATGCAGGGGTTCAGTTTATAAAGCATTTTAGCAAAAGCATCAAATTAAGATATTAAGGGTTGGTCAAGTTTTACGTTGCCGGACACCCCGTCCACGACAACCTTCGGCGGAAGGCCGGACCTATTCTCAAAACAACTCACACATCAAGGAGATAAGCACCCATCCCATGCTAGTTCTTGGACCGAACCAAAGCCATGTCCGTGACCGTGGACTCGGCTATTCGAATAGATTTTAACACTCTGCAGAGGTTGTACGCTGTACCCACAATCTGAGTGCATCACAAGCCACCCATGACGTGGGTGTGAAGACTCACAAAGCCATTACCCATCACAGCATCGTCCCGACTAATCGCCATGGGAGTTATCCAGGGGTCTAGCCTCTAATCTAGGTCTTCGACCGGGTCGCATACGTCTGCATCACGTCCACCTGCTCCATGGGCTCCCATTGCATCTCCAGCCTCCAGGCGATTAACAGACTAGCTGGCGGGGTTTAGACTAAGCCGTGCCGCATACACGGTAGTGTGGTCGCACTGAATAAACGGCTAGGTAGGATGTCACAAGCAACTCGGTCCTTATATGAGCCAAGGCAATCATCTCCACATACATGAACCCACCACAGAGGCGACATTCATCTCCCATATCACTTGTCATAAGCACACCACAGAGGCGACACTTAATCTTCCATAAATATCATCAGGATCACCTCAGCTCTAACCCAAGTTCATTCATTCATCTTTCTTAAGTTATCACCCAACCTTACTACTACCACACAACACCAATCACGGTTTTCACATTTGCAAAAGCTAAATATAAGTAGAGCACTTAGTGATACACAGTCCTAAGCATTTATATAACAAGGCAATCATCCATGCGTAAATAATATTTATACATGGATATCCTAGGTTTAACAGGGAATAATTTAGGACATGTAATATAAGGCTTAGTGGTCTTGGTCATACTACACAAAGGTTTTGCAAACATCAGGGCAATCATTTTATGCAATAAAATAGCTTCTACGGGTTGTGTTTATAAAACATAGGAGCAGTATGATCAAGGGGAAAACGGATTGTGACTTGCCTTCGTTGACGTCCTCGGGGAGCTCTTGCTCGAAGTCTCCGGCTCCTGGTTCCTGCTCCTCCTCCTCCGCGTACTCGTACTCTTCGTTAGCTACGCGACCGGCAAACAAGCAAACAAACACAAACTCAAATAAATACAAAAGAAATAGAAGATGAGCTCTATAAAAGATGAAACTGGTAGGAATGGATAGAGCTTGATTTTAGATGAATTTAGGAGGAAGAATCAGGTTAATCGGAGTTCGGACGGTGGAGATATGGATTTTACAGTATGGGTCTTGGATTAATTCCGAAAATAATTTCGGAAAGGAAATAACAAGACGTGTTGCTGGGCTGCTGGTGAGGTTTTATGGGAAAGGCCTGCTGGTTTTATGGGCCTGCGGGAGTAGTATATGGCTTTGGGCTGCTGAGGCTTGTGCGTCGTTTGGCCCAACTAGGAAATAGATCGGGAGAGCAGGGATAAATGGGGATCGACACAGGGGTGTTCGTCCTCCTCTGTTCTTCTTCACCATGGATGGACGCCCGGAGCTCAAATCGGCTAGGGAGAAGGGCAGGAGGGCGGCCAGGGAGTGGGGGAATCGAAGGAGTAGGCCACGGAGGTTCCATTTGAGGCATCAATTTGAGGGGAGGCCATGGGGGAACAGCGGTTGCGGCGAGGAGGAAGCGAGGGCGGCCATGGCTGACAGGTTGAGCTCGGGAGAGGGAGAGAGGGAGCGATTGAGCAGGCTAGGGAGGTGGAGTTGGTGCTGGGGGTGCTCACCTACAACTCAATCGGGTCAGGGACGAGCTGGAGTGGAAGATTGATGGCGCGGCCGTCGGGATTGGGGAAGACGACCGGTTTCGCCTCAACGGAGCTGGGGAAGGGAATGGTGGCCTGGTGGTGGTGCGGTGAGGCGGAGGAGCTCGTGCTGGGGCTATTTATAGCCGGAGGCGAGGGGAAAGGCGAGGCTTGCTGTGGACGCCCTGGCAGTGATGGTGATGCGATGGCGTTGCTGTGCTCGGGTCGTCGTTGCTGTGCTCGAGCAGTGAAGCCTGGCGCTGGGCGGCGCGGTGGCTAGTGTGCAGCGCGGGGTGGCGACAGGACGGCGCGTGCTGCTCAGCCCGGAGTGTGGTTGGAACGGCGCGGCGTGCTTCAACAGCGGCGATGGAATCGCTCGGGCTGGCGTGCAGCTTTGGGTGAGGGGACGCGAGCTGCAGAGAGTGGAGAGGGACCTGGGCGGTGCGTCGCTTTGTGGCGCGCGCGGCGCAGAGCGATGCGACCAGGCAGCAAGCGGAGCGAGGCACAGGCGCGGTGCTGGAGCGGAGCGACGCGCGGCGCGGGCAAGTCGGCACGGCCGGCATTGGCGTGCGGCTTCGGAGCGACGGGACTCGAGCGTGCAGCGAGAAAAGCGGCCAGTCAGTGTGTCGTCTAGCTGCGGGACGGTACAGAGCGATGGGATAGGTCGTGCAGGTGGAGGTTGGGCCGGACCAGAAAGAGAGAGGGGAAAGGCAGGTCTGGCCAGAAAAGAAAGGAGGGAGACGGGAAGTTGGGCTGGAAACGGCCCAGAACGGAAAAGAGAGAGGAAAGGTTTTAAAAAGTTTTGAAAACTTCCGATTACAGTTTCGATTCGCATTTAGATTTTTAGGGTGAATTTTCAGGGCGTTACAGTTCAAACAGATTCTGCAACGGATAGCCCCCGACGACGGTAACCAAATACTCCCTACTACTCATCACAGAGCATAAGTTTCTTATGCATGAGGGGATCCTTTTCGTGTTCCCAATCGATTCAATAATTCTTTTTTTTTTTACGGTCAACAGGGGGAGAGCATCCCCGCCTGAATTTCCATTAATTATAATGGTGGCCAAAGCCGGCCCGATAAATGTTACAGCATGGAGGCAAAGCAACAGAACATCAAGGATTACAAAGTACCACAGAGGCAAACAAAGAAAAAAACACAACTCCCGATCGACTAACAAACAAGCCCTAGCCTTGAACACAAAACTGATGAACAACCATCAATCGTCAACAAAATGGCACCATCGAACAACATACTTGTCAGCTTCACAATGGGCATTGTACCGCCACACCACCCCTCGTAGCTACGCCGCAATGTTGCCGCCCTCCACCTTCCAATGAGGGGAGGAAGCCTTGAAGAATCGAGGGACCACCCAACAAAAGGGGACTAAGAATGGGGAAAGTACACCGACCACAGCTTGCCGAAAACGACGACCTCCCTTTGAGCTGATGAAGACACCCTCCAGCGCATCCGGTCTCCACGAGCCACCATCCGACGCCTTGTGTGGGGAGGAACCCACAAAAGAGGGAGGGCCAGCAAGCGTGGACGCACACGGCATATAATTTGATGACACCATCAACAAGGAGTCCGCCGACGAAGCAGAGGCGCCAACAGCAAACACCTCGCCGAACCACAATGAAAGCCAACAATAAGGCAAGACCGTAGGCCTGGCTCCGAGGCGATGAGAGGAGAAGGAACACAAGGATACACAGATCTCCAAAAGCTTCATGAGGGTGAGCATGGTGGTCAGCAGTGCTAGAGACGTGCGAAGGCATAACACCTCCCCGCGCATCGAGCGTGGCACTTCCGTTGCACGACATCCAATGTTCGCCGCTGTTTTGAGAGGCAGGTTTGGGCACTATGGCAACGCCTCCATCGAGGGAAACAGCGCCCAAAGGCGTCGTCATTACCGGCACCGGCAGGTAGCCGACAGCAAGGCTGAACGCCCAGCGCCCCTCACCTCAACAGCAGTTCACCACACCTCAAGCTCACTAACCACCACAACTCCTCACCTCCATCATCGAGCATCGATCCACACATCTGGCAAGCCGACAATGCAGACCTAGCGCCCATCAGGAGGTTCCCCACCATGTTGTGTTGCTCCATGAGAAGACTGACCGAGCCCGCAATGGGCATTGCGCTCACGGCACCACGTCGCACCCGCCATCGCGCCCGCGGCACCACGCCGCATCCATGCGCCCGCCAGCACGCCCGCGGCACCACAGCGTCTGCGCGCCGCCATCGCGCCGTTGCTGGGTGCCACGGCATCACGGCGTCAAACCGCGACCTTGCCCAGGCAGCCCGGCGTCACGGCGGCTAGGAACGAGCTTGCCCGGCCCCGTCGTCGCTGCACCGCGCAGGCCAAGCATCACCACCATTGGGACGCCGCCGCCGCGCCCGAGCGATGGCCCTCGCCATGAGCTCCACTCCCGGGCCTCAAACCGGAGGGGAAGCACCAGATCCGGCATTGGGGAGCCCGGATCCAGTGATTAGAGGCTCGGCCATGGCTGCTGACCTCCATGTCTCGCGGATCGAACGGGAGAGAAAATGAAGGGGAAGGGAGGAATTGAAACGGAAAAAGGAGGCGAACGGAAGCCGATTGTGCGGCTCCGCCGCTGGCCGCCGCCGCCGTCGTCGATGTGGCCGGCGGCGGCGGCCGGAGTGGGGCAGGGGAGGGGGCTTGCTGGTGGGGCGGGTGTGTCGCCCCTCCCGTCGCCTGGAGAGACGACCGATTCATTAATTCTGTCAGGTGACAAGAGGAGAATCCTAGGCGAGTCCCTCATCGTGCTGGGCGAGATCGGCGGAAACGAGTACAACTTCTGGTTCGACGCCGCTAGACCGCGCGAGCAAGCATACCAGTTCATCCCGGACGTCGTCGGATGCATAGGCCGCCCAGGTTACACGCTACACATCATTGTCGCCATCGTCGTCTTCATCAGCGCCCCATGAGTTCTGATCAGAGCGCGTGATTTTTGCAGGACCTGATCGACCTCGGCGCGAAGACAATCTTGGTCCCGAAAAACTTCCCCATCGGGTGCGTGCCGGCGTACCTGAGCGGGCACGGCGGCGGCGACAAGCCCCGCGACGCATTCCAGTGCCTCCGCTGGTTCAACGACTTCTCGGCGTGCCACAACGAGGCGCTGCGCAGCGAGGTCGACCGGCTGAGGGCGCGGAACCCCGGCGCGAAGCTCATCTACGCCGACTACTTCGGCGCCGCCATGGAGTTCGTCAAGGCCCCGGCCAAGTTCGGCCTCGGCAACCCCCTCGTCGCGTGCTGCGGCGGCGACAACCAGTACCACACCAACTAGGGCTGCAACGCGACGACTAGGCTCTGGGGCGACCCCCTCAGCTTCGCCAGCTGGGACGGCATACACATGACGGAGAAGGCGTACGAGGTCATCGCGGACGGGGTGCTCAACGGGCCGTTCGCCGACCTGCCGTTGCTGAGGAGTTGCTAGGACTGCTACCTCTTAATTTGTGGCAAACTTGAAACCGAGAGATTTGTGTTGCACGTTTGCCATTCCTGAAACCTGCATACGCCATTGAGCTAGTATCATCTCAAAACAAGTATACGCCATTGAACTTGAAGAAATCAAAATTATTATTGGAGAATAAGAAATCAAAATTTTACTTATTATGAACCAAATCTTTTTAGCTCTGTTGTCTCTCTGCTTTTTTGGCCATTCCTGATTTTTTTCATAGGATATTTATTTTCTGAAACGGCTCTTTTTCCAAAAAGAAAAAAGAAAAAAATAAAAAAATAGGGAAAAAAAAAGAGGGGAAAAAAAAACTGAGAAGGCTCGGCCGTGAAGATGGAACTAGCCCAGTAACATCAACATCATGGCCTAGCCCAAGCGCAAACTTATTTCAAACCCCCCCGCGACTCGTGCCCTTGAGGGTGCAGGCGTGCAGCCCGCGATGCTCCCGCCGCCGTCCGGCTCGCCGCTACCTCCTCGTCGCGCTCTCCGCCGCGCGCGCGCTCCCAAAGGGGCAGCAGCTGCACGGTCACCTCCGCAAGGCCGGCCACCTGCCCGCCACCGCCTCCTCCCACACGCTGCTCGGGCACCACCTCCTCACTTTCTACTCCCGCTGCGCGCTCCCGGGCCTCTCCCACCGTGCCTTCCTCGACCTCCCCACGCCGCCAGCGCCCGCCGCATGGTGCTCCCTCATCCCCTCCTTTTCCCAGAACGGCCTCCCCTTTGCCGCATTCGACACGTTCCGCAGCATGCTCGCGGCCGGTGTCCCCGCCACCGACCGCTCCATCCCCTCGGCCGCGAAGGCTGTCGCCGCCACCGAGGCCTCTTCGCGCCCGCCGCTCGCTCCGCATGCACTTCATGGCCTCGCCGCCAAGACGCCGTTCGCGGGAGACGTGTTCGTTTTGTCGGCGGTTCTCGACATGTACGCCAAGTGCGGCCACCTCGACAACGCCCGCCGGCTGTTCGATGAAATGCCGGAGAGGAATGTTGTCTCCTGGTCCGCGCTCATCTGCGGGTACACTGACTCTGGGATGCATCCTGCAGCAATGGTGATCTTCCGCTCGGCGCTTGAGGAAGCTGTGCCGGTGAACGACTTCACAGTTTCGTGCATCATCTGCGTATGTGCTGCGGCGACGCTCTTTGAGCTTGGGGCCCAGGTGCATGCCCGGTCTAAAAGACTTCACTTGACGCGTCACCCTTTGTGGGTAGTTCTCTTGTTTCGCTTTACTCAAAATGTGGGCTTGTCGAGTATGCTTACCGGCTGTTCAATGAAGCGCCTGAAAGGAACCTTGGGATTTGGAATGCAGTGCTTATTGCATCTGCTCAGCACGGACATACTGATGCTGCGTTCGGGCGATTTACAGAGATGCAGAAAGCTGGGCATCGACCTAACCACATTACTTTTCTGTGCATGCTCACTGCTTGTAGCCATGCTGGTCTTGTTGAGGAGGGAAGAGATATTTTTCCCTCATGAAAGAGCACGGTATTGAACCACAGGCTGAACATTACGCTTCAATGGTTGACCTACTTGGTCGTGTTGGACGTATAAGTGAGGCATTTGACCTTATTGAGTCTATGCCCATGGAACCACCTGAGTCTGTCTGGGGAGCACTCCTCATGGCATGCCGCATGTTTAAGGATGCTGACACTGCAGCAATCGCAGCAAAGAGACTATTTGAGACAGGATCTCGCAGCTCTGGTGCTCATATGCTCTTATCAAATACATATGCAGCTGTAGGAAGGCATGCCGATGCAGCACTTGCTAGGACAGCTATGCGAGATGCCGGTGTGCAGAAAGAGACTGGACTTAGTTGGCTTGAGGCTTCTGGGGAGGTGCATACCTTTGTGTCTAACTGCAGGAGACACAAGAGAAGCGAGGAAATTTACAGTGTGCTAGAGAAAGTTGGGAAGAAGAAGGAAGCAGCTGGTTATGTGGCAGACACAAGTGCAGTGCTTAAGGATGTGGATGGGGATGAGAAGCGAGCAACAGTGAGATATCACAGCGAAAGGCTCGCCGTAGGGTTAGGACTTTTGATTGTTCCAGAAGGTGTGCCAATCCGAGTGATGAAGAACTTGCGTGTGTGTGATGATTGCCACAATGCAATTAAATATCTCACTAAGTGCACAGGATTACAGGAAGGATTGTCATTCTCAGGGATAACCGTCGGTTTCACCACTTCAAAGATGGGGCTTGCTCTTGTGGGGATATCTGGTAATGGACCAATATATTCTGTTTCAGTTATTCTTCTTGGACAATTTGTTTTATATGGATTCATCTGTAAGGAGAACCACTTGCCACTTGGATTATTTCCCCCACTAAATGGATATTTCTGAGCTTAGTCTCCGATATGATCATCAGTGAGTACTGATATACAAGTTTCCATAATTGAAATGATATTCCAAATTTTGATTCTTTTTTATGCTGCAAAAGTTCAGAGTATTTTGGAAAGTTTGATCCTTGGACAGAGGATGTAATTTTTGACTCCATGCCTCCCTCGTCAGCATGGCACTGAGGCTTCCACTCAAGATCCTATAACACACACTTAAGTAGCAGCAGTAGCATGTTGTGCAATGTTGCCAGAGGAGACTTTGAGGTGTGTATCTACCTGAAAGCTAGTATTCTTAAGAAATCATATTGCCAGAGAAGAACTTGCGTGTGTGTGATACTGTGATGATTGCCGAAATGCAATTAAATATCTCACTTACTGCACAGGAAGGGTTGTCATTCTAAGGGTTAACTGTTGGTTTCACAACTTCAAAGATGGGGCTTGCTATTGTGGGGATTTCTGGTAATGGACCAATATATTCTGTTTCAGTTGCGCCATAAGGACAACCACTTGGACTATTGTTTCTACAGTTGGATATTTCTGATTTAATGACCGTATGATCATAAAGAGTACAGATGTACAAGTTCCCAGAATTGAAATTGATATCCCATATTTTGATCTCTTTGGATGCTGCAAAAGTTGAGAGTCAAGAGTCTCTTGGTAAAGTTCGATCCTTGGACATAGGATGTAATTTTGTACTCCATGATCAGCATGGCACCAAGGATGCCGCTCGAGATCCTATAACACACACTCGGATAGTAGCAGTAGCATGTTGTGCAATGTTGCCTACGAAGATTTTGAGGTGTGTATCTGCCTGAAAGCTAGTACTTATGAAATCATATTATCACATCAAATTGCGATGCATATTTTTAATTTTGCATGCTCATAGCCTGACAGGATTTTTTAATTAATGCATAACTGCAGGGGTCAAATATGGTCATCTGACACTGGTGCTCAGATAGGATACTCTCCAGACCATTTATTCCGTGCTTGGTTTAATGGTCTTGAGAGTGAAGAATAAGCAGCCCGTGATACTTGATTGTTTTGACACTTTCTTATGCATGGAAGATTGACTGGTATTTCTTCAAATATCTGATTTTTGGGAGATGTGCTTACACTTTTTCTCTGCAACAGTTTGAGAGCCATTGATAAAGTGACGCAAGAGGGTACTATTTATTTACACAAGTGTGACATGCATTTTCTGAAAGGAAAAAAAAAAGGAAAACAATTTCCATTCCTGACTTGCTTGGGACTAAAGGGCTTTCTTCTTGTTTTGTTGTAAACAAAAGGAAAACAGTAGCTGCGATAGTTTAATGTTTGATGATTCCTTTATTATATAATACTGTGGAATTAATTCCTTCTGAGGCACAAATTACGCTTGTTAGGCCAAGACCTAATATTAGCTGCTAACATATCAACAAACAGGAGATGACAGGTGCACTGATGTTCTGTATATATCGATAGACGCCCTCACCATGTTATCTTGATATTCTAACCTTGTGCAGTAAGCTTCTTCAGAAAGGAAAAAGCTAAACTCGGAAACCTTGAAAGCAGATTAACGACTTAACCTACAAAGAACCAAATCTCTGATGCGATGAAGTGACTCCTAAGCTAATCATGTTTCTCCTTACCTATCTATCAGTCTATCAAAATGTCTTCATGTTAGCTGCACTTTCATGTGTCTTGATGCATGTTGTCAAAAGTGACTTGTGAGATGTGTCTAGATTCTTTCTGAAGAAAAATTTTAATTATTATACGGTCATGTTCCCATCTGTATGATTGCATATTATAGATATTTCAAGATTTTACTGGCAAATGCTTTTGTTCTCAACATCGTTTGATTGATGTATGTATTCTGGGCTATGGTAGGGACTGCGAACCATATTATTTGCATGTAAGATTGCCTTGTGGCTGGAGTAAATCTTTGCACATTAGAGATGGTCCACTGCTGTCTGCTGGTCCTTAGAAGGCGAATGCCTATCTTGAGAAGCACACAAAGATATGGTGGCTGCACATTATTTGTCTTCCCTACTTTCTCTGGCTATTGCCAGGTGGCCTGAATAGAATGGTGGAGCTCTCTTTAAGGCTTTATTTGATCCGTGCAAGCTTCTCTATACTTTGAAATCCAGGATGCACATGGTCCAAGTTGGCTAGCAGATTGATAAAGTGGGAGAATGACAGGGGTGCTGATATTCTTCATGTATATTGATGGACAAGCTTGCAGCCTAGCACCTATCTCATACCTATATATATGCAGGTGGAAGTGGAGCATGAAGTTCTGGGACCTTGTAGGTTTTAGAAAACCAAGAAACAGGAAAAGAAGAGCACACAGAAAGATGAATCCAATAAGAGGGATTGGGAACATTGCTAAAAGATGGAGAGAACTCAATGGCATGAATTATTGGAAAGGTCTACTTGATCCCCTTGACATCGACCTGCGGCGAAATATCATCAACTACGGTGAGCTCTCCCAGGCAGCCTATACTGGGCTAAACAAAGAGAGAAGATCAAGGTATGCTGGTTCCTGCCTCTTCAACCGCAAAGACTTCCTGAGCAGGGTGGATGTATCGAACCCAAAGTTGTATGAGATTACAAAGTTGATATATGCAATGTGTACAGTCAGCTTGCCTGATGGATTCATGGTTAAGTCGCTATCAAAGGCTGCATGGAGCAGGCAGTCAAATTGGATGGGTTTTGTTGCAGTGGCCACAGATGAGGGTAAAGAAGTTCTCGGGAGGCGGGATGTGGTGGTGGCATGGAGGGGAACCATACGGATGGTAGAGTGGATGGATGACCTTGATATTTCCTTGGTGCCTGCTTCAGAAATAGTTCCACCAGGCAGTGCCGGTAACCCCTGTGTGCATGGAGGGTGGCTTTCTGTCTATACAAGTGCTGATCCAGGGTCACAATACAACAAAGAGAGTGCAAGATATCAGGTAACTCATTCAAGCATTAACAGATTGCTTTTTGTTGTTTCTTACCATTAGCATATCTAGATACTGATATGGACTATTCAATAGTTCTAAGCAAACAAAACTCTATGGGCAAGTGAAACAGCAAGAGCTAGAGTGAAATATGCTTTGTAATCAGGTGTTCTTTCATTAGATGTTGAGAAAGGAAAGAAATAAGTATATATGTTAAGAGTGATTTTGCCGTGTTATATCTGCCAAAGTACAAAGAACTGGTTTACCTTTTGACCTGTGTAACTATTATATATAGTCACTAGTCAGAAAGCTGGTGTTTGAGTAGTGCCAAGCACTGTTTTCCAGTTTTTATTAGATGGGAACTGGCCACTGGGAGTTATCTAATAGCCTTGCCATCAGCCCAGTTTTAATAAATAGATTGACTTGGGTGTTCATCTCCTTTAGTGAATGCCAGAGCTTCCGGCAAGTTTTCAGAAAAGAAGATGACTCCACCAATGAGAGTAGTAGTTTCTGTTTTCTGTTCCACCTTACTGCACTAGGGAAGCATCATGATCATTCTGGTGGGACTCATCTGAAGCTTAGCTTGCACAAAAGCCATTATGGCGCAACTCGTGCATTCTAAGATAAGAATATTTTGCTTTGGTCACTGCATGTTTAACAAGTAGGCCTGAATAGTGCTATGCCTGCATGCGCCGCTGTCTCCCTGATGCTGTATATTTCGTGGCTCCATTTTGCTCATATTTTCTTTTAAAAAAATGCCTTTCTTAATAGATCTAACAAAAAAGTAGCAGGTGTTGAAGGAGATCAAAAGGCTACAAGATTTGTACAAGAATGTGGAGACTAGTATCACCATAACAGGTCATAGCCTTGGGGCAGCACTTGCCACCATCAATGCCATGGACATCGTCTCCAATGCCTACAACAAGAGCTGCCCAGTATCTGTCTTTGTCTTTGGAAGCCCTAGAGTCGGTAACCCCGATTTTCAGAAAGCATTTGATAGTACAAGTGATCTGAGATTGCTCAGAGTCCGAAACTCTCCTGATGTGGTCCCGAAATGGCCAAAGCTAGGATACAATGATGTTGGTACAGAGCTCATGATCGATACAAGGGAATCACCCTACTTGAAGGCCCCTGGAAACCCATTAACATGGCATGACATGGAGTGCTACATGCATGGGATTGCTGGGTCACAGGGGAGCAACGGAGGGTTCAACTTGGTGGTTGATAGAGACATCGCTTTGGTGAACAAACATGAAGATGTACTGAAGAATGAGTATTCAATTCCATCCTCTTGGTGGGTGGTGCAGAACAAAGGTATGGTGAAAGGCAAGGATGGTCAGTGGCATTTGGCTGACCATGAAGATGATGAATGATGCAGCCTGGCAGATCCTCTTATCTGCTTGATACAGTGTGATTGTGGGTTTCAGATTATGTAATTCTGTCATTCCGTTGCTCAAAAGCCAAAATTGAAACTGAGGGGGCGTGTATTTGATGAATCGCTGTGTTGAAATTGATACGTTTGATTATGTTTATCTTTTCCAATGAAGTATCAAGTTTGTTGAGTAATAATGAATGTGTGAAAGAAATACGATGTTGATTTATGCTTCATTTCGTCTCCGATCTGTCCCTGTGAGACAAACTTTCTCAGAATTCATTGTTTCCAAAATTGCACATCCTTGAATTCTTGCTGGGCGTTTTCTTTTGCAGTTCAGACGGCAGAGGTAAATGCAATCTGAACTTACGAAATCAATTACTTGCCCCGACAAAAACTAGGGACTCTACCAAGAAATTATTAACGGGCAGTAATTTCTTCAACTTGCGTCACTTGTTATTTTTAATAGAAAAGCGAAACGACTCTTGAAATTAAGAGGTATCAGCCCGATGAGAGTTACGCAAAGATGCTCTCGTTGTTCCAGTAGTTGGCTCCGCGTCCTCTGTTCTCCGCCAATGTCAATCTCTCTCCCTTCCCCCCTTCTCGATCCCATATTGGCTAGTGGTAACCTACACTACCCCATGCACAGACGCTGCTGCCGGAGGTCAATTTGAGACCTAAGAGGCCGCCAGATCTCGCCCAAACTATTCATCTGAGGAGGCTCCAAATCGGAGGTGATCGCCTTCTTCCTGGTGTTTTATTAGGCGTAATCATCTCGCCTTTTTGCCCTTTTTTTTAATTGTTGCAGCAATGTACTACATCTTTTGCCCCAAAAAAGAAATGTCCCAGCAGCCCCACTGGATCTCTTTCCTTCCACCTTCCAGTTGTTGTAGTTGTTGGAGTGAGGTGTTCCACAGAAAAGAAAGCTATTATCTTGATGCACTTTCATTTTCCTGCATTTGTGGTCGTAACTCGTAAACTGTGACCCCGTAAAACTTAATCTAAAGGTTATGCGAATATTATTTCAAAGATTCTATCAGAAGACTAGTGCGTTGCTTATAATGTGATAATGTCAGATAATCTGTCATGCTAGCTGGCGCTATTTAAATTTTACAAGTCAATACATGAACAACATTAACCAATGATAATAGTTTCGGCAGCGACGGATGAAGATGGCCCCCATTTCGTTCGGAATCCTTCAATTATATTTCCATGCCCACTGTCATGTGGCATGTCATCAAAAGAATGATCCACTTGTTCACCTACGCGGTCAACCTAACCTTGTACTAGTCTCACAGGTTGGCAAAAGGGTCGCATAGGACCAGAGCTCACAGAATTCAAGGATCACAAATCACAAATCCCTCGCTCGCCAGGCTAGCCATGTTCTCCGGCGAAATGGCCGAGCGGTGGCGGCAGCTGCACGGCAGCGAGCACTGGGAGGGCCTGCTCGACCCGCTGGACGTGGACCTCCGGCGCTGCCTCATCACCTACGGCGAGATGATCATGGCCACGTACGAGGCGTTCATCGGCGAGGCCCGGTCCCCGAACGCCGGCATGTGCCGATACCGCCGCGCCGACCTGTTCCGGCGCGTGGACGTGTCCAACCCGGGCTGGTACGCGGCCACCCGGTACATCTACGCCACGGCCTGCGCCGACGTCCACGGCAAGGTCCTCCTCCGGCCGCTCTGCCGGCAGGGGCGCGCCAGGGAGTGCAACTGGATGGGGTACGTCGCCGTCGCCACGGACGATGGCGCCGCCGCGCTCGGGCGCCGGGACATCGTCGTCGCGTGGCGCGGCACGCAGCGGAAGCTGGAGTGGGTGGCCGACATGAAGCTCGCGCCCACCTCGGCTGCCGGGATCCTCGGGCCGGAGGGCGCGGACGGGTCGGACCCGTCGGTGCACCGCGGATACCTGTCGCTGTACACCTCGGACGACGAGAGCTCCAAGCTTAGCAAGCGGAGCGCCAGGATGCAGGTCTGAGCTCATCTTCTTCTCCTTTTCTAGTACAGTAAATAGATAAACCCCTCTGGTTAACGTGGCTACTAGCACTAGCACTACATTGATCAGTTTGATAACATGGACATTATCATACATTTTGTTTTCGCTTCACATTATCACACCAGTAACCAGGTATATGTGTGTAGAGACCAAAAATTGGGTGACTTAATTATTCTTCAACTCTCCAGATTTTAGACAGTCTTGTTCATCATTGCATTTTCCATTTGACTACATCAAGAGCTTAGCAATTCTTTTACCAGAACAACACTGCCAGTCTGCCATTTATAAGAGAAGCAATTATCACAGTTGGCAATTTTGAAAATACAAATAGGCTTATTTGGTTTGTTGTGCAAAGAACCTCTATATATATTTCTGGTTTGTTCAGATGTCATACAAATAGTATCCTTCTAATTAGTGTTGAGTTGATTACAGTTAAACGTTACTATTTCAAATTGATCGATGGGAAATTTGTCCTCGTCCGGTGACAACATGACATTTGTCCCAGTATGTCCATGTGATGAAATTTGCATTCTCCAGTGCTCTGGTCTCGATAACTTGTGGGATGTCGGCCTCTAGGTTTTGTGCTTTGAACTTACATCACCGTTACAAGAATTATGCATCATAAAGCATGCGTTCAGTTTGAGGTGCTACCTACTTTTCTTTAGTATTCTTCACAAGATGCAAAGGCACTACTGCATTGGTGTTGGTTGGATCACTTGCATCCTGTTTGAGTAGGAAGGGTGATGCTTTGCCTTTAAGTAAGACTGGCTTGTTCTTTTCCTTTTCTGGCATACGGCAAAGTTATTAAAATTCTTAGGTGATACTAGGAAACGAAAACACTACTCAACAACCTGAAATTTTAGTAGAGTTAGATGTCTAAGTGAAGCAAAGAAAAGAGATGAGTTTTTCCCTTAAAATTTGAAGTGATTGTTAGTGGCTTCCTTCTGTATAATAGCTGCAGGTTGCTTGAAAAAGTCCACTTCAATTCTTTAACGCTAAGAAAACGCTTAGCTCACTTAAACTTTTGTTTTGGGAAAAAAAAGTAACATCTATATCTTGCTACCCAATTTTCTACTGCACTAAAATTCCGACAAAATGGCAAATTCATAAGCCTCAGATTTCAGAATTCCACATGGCCTTGTTGCAGAATTCAGAATGGCTTTCCTAAAAGGCGATACTGCTAAAAGGGTAGAATAGTTAGGAGTATTTGGTGAATACAAATGGTAACATCAAGCGTGAAATTATGTTTGTAGGGTTCCTCTCCCTCGCAAAAAAAAATGTTTGTAGGGTTCCTCAAGTGTGAGAACAATCTATTTTCTGAGCTGCTGATGCTCACTCAGGGGAGTTAGATGAATTTATATCATTAAACACATAGTTCATGCTACACTTCTCACGCTGGAGGGGTTTTGGTTGTGCCAGTACCTCTGCCAATGATTTTTTTATCCAATCGTGCGTTACTGTTGCTAAAACACTCAACCTCTGAAACACTGTATACAATCCAAAAAGTTTTGCAGCGACAACAGACCGTTGATTAGTAGGAGTACTTTGTTCTGTTGTTACGACATGAGTTAAGCGTTAAGGCTGCTAATGTGGTTGGCAGTATATCGACCAGAAAAGGTTAAGGCTAGTCACATAAACGATTGTTCATACTTGTTAGCTCGTTGGAGGTTCCTAAAAAATCAGCTCGTTGGAGGTTAGGAAAAAACGAGAATGTGACACCTGTGTGGTGAAAGTAATAGAAACTAAAGATGTCTGGATAGAGTACGAATAGCAAACTTTAATCATCGCAGGAAAAAAAAGAATAAACAAACTTTGAAGGGATCTATTGTTTTGAAAGGCAGCAGCGATATCAGGTAGTAGCAGTAGTGAAAGGAGATGAAATGGGTGTCAAAAAAAAAGAAAGGAGATGAAATGTGAGTCAGTAATAGATGCATGAATTATGTGCTTTGGACAGTAAATATTGATTGATTCTTGACGTATTTTCATTTGGCTTCCCGTTCTAACCTCCAAATTGAATTGGAGATCATTAGTTGTCAATTGGTTTATAAAATTACTAAGCTTGTTATCTTGTACTTGTGCGATCAGGTGCTGACAGAGATCGCAAGGCTGATGGAGAAATACAAAGACGAGGAGACGAGCATCACCGTGATCGGCCACAGCCTGGGCGCCACCCTGGCGACCCTGAACGCCGTGGACATCGTCGCCAACGCCCACAACAAGTCCCCCTACTCCGACGTCCCGGTGACCGCCGTGGTGTTCGGGAGCCCGCGGACGGGGGACCGCGACTTCCGCCACATCTTCCACCGCCTCCCGGGCCTCCGAATGCTGCGCGTCCGGAACCGGCCCGACCGCATCCCGCACTACCCGCCCGTGGGCTACGCCGACGTGGGCGTGGAGCTGCTCATCGACACGCGCCGCTCGCCGTTCCTCAAGCCCCACGGCAACGAGTCGCAGTCGCACGACCTCGAGGTCCACCTGCACGGCGTCGCCGGGTGGCAGGGCGAGGGAGGCGGGTTCGAGCTCGTGGTGGACCGGGACGTCGCGCTGGTGAACAAGTACGACGACTGCCTCGCCGACGAGTACCCCGTGCCCGTGGCGTGGAGGGTGCACCACGACAAGAACATGGTGAAGGGGCCCGACGGGAGGTGGGTCTTGGAGGACCGTGAACCTGACTACGACGACGAAGAAGAGCAGGGTGACGACTTGTAGGAGGGGCCAGATTGGGGAACACCATGATTTGGACATTGGCCGGCTCTCTCCTCTCCTGCCAGGCAACCACAGTATTTTCTGCTGCTAGCTTTCTGATCATGATGTTTTTCACTTGACTGTTTATCTTCAAGTAGGTGATATTTTCTGGAACTGGTCAGTGGTCACTGGGAAATATGATCAAAAGAGTCGATTTACTGAAACAAGAAGTCGAAAACAAAATGATATCTGCACAAGACCATATTGGAGTTTCAGAAACCTTACTCGTGCTTTACTCGTGCTTGTTCCACACCCAAACAGAGAAATCAAGACTGAAGACAAAATGGCCTCCATCAAGCTCCAGGAAACCATTGTACAAAGAATCTGCCCTTGTCCAGTGAAAACGACTCCGCACATGCCGCTCCTGTCAGGGGGCTAACAAACTGACAACCTAAACACCTGCCAATTCCGTTACATTCCACACACTGGTTCTGGGGCCTGGGCTTGCCGGGAGGGACCCTTCGCGGTTAAGATACAAACAAGATAGAAAGACCGAGCGAAGGGCTAGCGTCCACTAGCAATCGATCCGAAGGACAGCAAATCTGTTTCGTGCATTCGTGCTATCTGGCTGCTCGTGCCGTTCTTACAGGGCCTGAGGGCCCAGTCCCATGTACGCACAACACATGGGGTCTTTCATGCAAGCGACATTCATGGTTGGATGCTCTTTTAACACGATTATGTTCTTTTTAGTCATGGCCTTTGTGTTGGGACTTGGGAGGTAGTAAAAAGGAGATGCATGGTACTAACAGCTCAGGGATTCCACAGGCATTGCCGTGATTATATATCTACGGCACCGCACTACCAGTCCTTAGCCAGCTACCTGGCATCCAGCCCCTCGCGCATGCATGCCTCAGTTTATGGGCTCTCCAGTCTCCACACACGCTCGTCAAGAAATACAAACCGCCCACAGCGCCCTCCATTAGGCCATTACACACCACAAACTAAGCTCTCTTGCCCTGCTCTGTTCATTAGCCCCCTCCTCTGCTTCTGCAGCCTGCTCCTTCCAAATTCAGACTTCAGACACTCGCAAGTAGAGGTGTTAATCATGAGGCTGCCGGGGGACCATTCCTCCTCGCTGGCACTGGCTGTGTGGTGGTCTCTCCTGCTTGTCCTTGGGGGAAGCAGCTCTCCGGCGCTCGGCTGCTACACGCGCATCTTCAGCTTCGGCGACTCGCTGACGGACACCGGCAACTTCGTCCGCCTGACGGCGAGGAGCCCCAGCCTCTACGGCGCGCCGCCGTATGGGAGGACGTTCTTTGGCCGGCCCACCGGCCGCGCGAGCGACGGCCGCCTCGTCATCGACTTCATTGGTGAGCAAACTTCCTGCATTTGTGTTTGAACATCTTTCCCTTTTTTTTCTTTCCACCTGCGGCGCTCCGTGTTTTTTGGCAAATTGGCGGCATGGCATGGTTGTGTGTCCACTCGCGCATTCCCTGAACAATTGTGCTTTCTGCGATGTCCATTTTCTGTCTAAAGTTACGGTCAGTGTCGATCCCAAAATGCCATCCTAGTATTATTCTTGAAGACGGTGACATGAGTGACCATCTGCGAATGGCCCAAATGCACGCCGCTTTCTTGTAAAGAAAGAGAGAACGGACGTCTGAACTCTGAGCTCCTCTAAGATGAGCAGAGTAACTGTTAAAACACAACTAACTGATACAGTCGTCTTAGTTACACTTGATGGAGAGGCTTCTGATTGGTCCCCCTCGGCGAATGATTTCGATACTGACGCTTTCGTTTAGTTACACTTGATTGAGAGGCTTCTGAATATCGTCAATACTCATAGGGGAAAAAAAAGGCCAACAAAGTTGTGTTCTCCCGTGACAAGGTTGTTAGGAACCTAACTATAACCACCCTCTAACATTTTGAACGAAAACCCCAGAACAGCATGCTTATATTTGTATCTTGTGAGTGCGTGTGTACCAGTTGTATGAGTTCAGGAGCACGAGCTGTATGTGTACTGTTAGTTGCAAGCTTTGATTAGGAGTGGCGGCGGCGATGGTCCCTTGGAACTGTGCATGTTTATGAATCAATTTATGCACAATGAATTGAGAGGTCGTCCCTTCACCAAGAGACAGTAGGTAGGACGTATCAGGTCATGCATGGTCTTCCAAAGAGAAGGAAAATAACTGGTATTAAGATTATACTGCTCGGTAAGATGCTCCTGCCATCTGAAGTTCAGAACGAGTATTGCATATTTGCAACTTGCAACATGCTGCATTGCAAGCCATTGACCACTGCCTCTAACCTAGAGAGTATTACCGAACATTCCCAAAACGGCAGCAGGGAGAGTGAATCCAGTGTTTACCTGCCTTTACTACTCCTACCTCACAGTTCGTGCCTGGCGCGCGCATTTTGAAGCGCATAGCGGTCACCGAAAGTGATGCGTATGTATCGTGCAGAGCAAGCAAATGATCGTCTCCACGCACTCCATGTACCGAACTGTGTGCGATCTGCGTATTTTCTATTCTATCGACGCACTGTAGACTGTAGCAGGGGAAATCTGTGATCGGGTTGCTGATACGTACGTGTCCGCGTGTTGCATGCAGCGCAGGAGTTCGGGCTGGCGAACGTGACGGCCATCCAGGCGGGCACGGCGCCGGGGGACTTCCAGCACGGCGCCAACTTCGCCATCATCTCGGCCACCGCCAACAACGGGTCCTTCTTCGCGGGCAACGGGATGGACATCACCCCCTACTCGCTGGACACTCAGATGCTCTGGTTCCGGGGCCACCTCCGCAGCCAGCAGCAGCAGGACGTCCTGGGCGGCGCGCTGGTGGCGCTGGGCGAGATCGGCGGGAACGACTACAACTTCGCCTTCTCGCGCGGGGTGCCGCGGGAACGGGTGCGCGCGTTCGTGCCCGCCGTGGTGGACAAGCTGGGCGCCGCCGTCGAGGAGCTCATCGGGATGGGCGCCCGGGCGTTCGTCGTGCCCGGGAACCTGCCCTTCGGGTGCGCGCCGCTGTACCTGCGCCGGTTCGGCGCCGGCGCCGCGACGAGGGCGGCGTGGGACTACGACCCCCGGACGGGGTGCCTCGCCTGGTTCAACAGGTTCGCCGAGTACCACAACCGCCTGCTCAACGCCAGGCTCGACGCGCTCCGGCGGCAGCACCCGGACGTCACCATCGTCTACGCCGACTGGTACGGCGCCATGATGAGCATCTTCCAGGCACCTGGGAAGCTAGGTAAGTACTGTACGTGCCATTATGTGCTTTGATTCGTACGCATACATGTGCGTCGCCGTGCTGCCGTGCTGCATGCCACTGCCGTGTCGAGCGTGCCTCCCTATCTTGCTTTCCCTCTCCTTTTAGGCGCTGTTCGCTGGTAGTATGGCGACGTCGCACCAGTCCGCAAAAGCCATTCTTCAGCCTAACACCGCGGCGTGCACGTCGTGTCACGGATTTTCCCAATCGCATTTGGGCCTTTCGGTCCCTTCAAGGGACTAACACCAGCTAGTGGTTAGACTACACCAACCCGTTCATAGTTTTGGGCTTTACGTTCACAAATATTCTGTTACTTCGGCCTGGTATAGAGTTTAGCCCAAATCTTAGCCCGAATACTATTTTACGGCCCACACTTCGTGAATAATGCCATGCCATGTCGATGATGTCGTCGCTGCTGTTCAATGCAGGGATCACAAACGCGCTGCTGTCTTGCTGCGGGAACAGCACCGTGCCGTGCGGAAGGCCGGGGTGCAGCGTCTGCGACGACCCGTCGACGTACGGGTCGTGGGACGGGACGCACCCGACGGAGGCCGTGTACAAGGTGATCGCCGACGGGGTGCTGCACGGTCCGTACGCGTCCCCTGTTCCGCTCGCCAGCACCTGCCCTCCGAGCTGACGACGACCTCTCCAAGGCTTGGACTGCTGATGCCCGATGCATAGAAACATCCATTCTTTGGAAGCTGTAGAAATGGTAGCATCCAACTGTATGCTTACTAATACCGCCTAGTAAGGGTCATATGATACATTTCAGAATACAGAACAGGATTATTACAGGATCGCTTGTTAGGATCTCTTACAGCGAAGAAAAGTAACAAACAGCCAGGTCTTGGGTGTTTTTTTTTTTTGGAAAGTTTTATTTCCCCTGCTTCTGAAGAAGCACGGTACCAGGTCCCAAATTACAAACAAAAGAAAAAAGATAAAAAAAAAGAAAAAACAAGCTATTATCAAGATCCTAGGTACTACAAGCCTTCTATTACAATCCGACACTTCTCTTTCTCCAAGTTCATGTACCTCGTCTTTTGCCGCCTCTTTGACTTCAATTTTCTTCTCCTCCTGTAGCCTATCCTCTCCGTTGATTCCCATCAGCCATCAACCTCCCAAGTTTACATCTTAATACTGAACTATCCATTTATAAAGACGATAAGAAAAAGGCATCCTCCTGATGCATCCTGAGATACTCCTTCATTCGACTCCTATAGTGTGAGTGACGGAGCTTGACCACTTAGAGAGAGAGAGAGAGAGAGGGGCAATGAAGAAATACTTACTTATTTGTGATTTATTAGTGTAAATTAGAACTTATATATTATAAGTACACTATTCCTTAGTGCTAATGACGGCTTAATTATTGTTTCATGAAGCATGTTGAAAATAGTAGAATGTGTGTGTGTGGGGGGGGGGGGGGGGGGGGGGGGGGCAGGGCCCCCTTTACTCTTCACAAAGCTCCGTTAGTGCATAGTGTGCCATTATCCTTTTCATCTGGTTTCATCAAAATATTCAATAAGTTCATATACCGCGGCCATCAGCGCGTCCTCGTCGTTCGGTTCCACGAATTTGAAGCCAGTAATAGCAACCAGGTAAGTTAGCTTCCGTGAGTCACAAGTACCTGTTCGTTCAAACATGATTAGATGCATCAATGCCATGGTATTACTTTTCTTTTTGGGGAGATGGCACGCGGCTCCAACTGAATGACCCGACGTTTCGCCTTAGCGCCGACGATCCGTTCGGTTGAGAAGGGTCACCGTGACGAAAGATGAACAACCAAACCGCGTGGACGAAGAGCTTGATCACGATCGCTGGCTGCACATGATGGAGGAGATCCGGGCAGAGGCGGACGGAAAAGTCTAGGACTCGCTCTCTGATTCCGAGAGCGAGTACGAGGATTTGGGCGAGGCTGAACAGGATGCCACGGTACGTTCTCCTTTGGTTGCAGGTAAAAATCCATCCGTGGCGTCGATCAAACAGGTTGGAATTGAAAGGCCAAATAAGAAACAGTTTACAGTATCTAAGATCCAGCCGGAGCAGAAGCTGATGAAAGCAAAACTCATGCACGGTGGAAAGGGGATTCGCTGGCCATGGTCCTCATCTTGGAAGGGACCACTGCCGAAACCGAGGTTTTCGCCTCACCAGACTGTCGAAGACCTTCTGTTGCCGGCGATGCAGCGACACAACGGAGGAGCCACTCTGGCCAAGCGGCGATCAGCAGACGGTGCTCCTCCGACATCTGATCCGGTTTATCCGCGTTCAAGAGATTCAAATTCTGGGCCTGGCGGATCACTTGGGCCGGACCCTAATGGAATAGGCCCATCACAGAAGGACCAAAAGATTTTTATCTCAGGACTAACACGACTCCATCGTCTCCGCACGAAACCCAATCGACCGCGATCGTGGTCGGGTACCGTCTCGGGAGATTGCCGTTCGTACGTGGCGGCGACCATGGCTGGTGGGCGAGGTGCTGGTAGCTCCGGTGGAGATGGCGGCAGGGGCGATGGCAGCGACCGGAAGCGGTGATTTATTTTATTTTATTTTTTGAAATTTTTATTTCCCCTGCTTCGGAAGAAGCATGGTACCAGGTCTCAGATTACAAACAAAAGAAAAAAAGATAAAATACAGAAAACAATAAGCTATTATCAAGATCCTAGGTACTCTAACCCTTGTATTACAATTCAACACTTCTCTCCCCAAGCTATTATTCCTCGTCTTTTGCTGCCTCCTTGACTTCAATGTTCATCTGTTCCTCCTATAGCTTCTCCTCTCCGTTGATTCCCCTCGGCCATCTTGTGCTTCACCTGCAAAAGACTTTCAATCCACCTGGTACATATCACATCCTTGGCCTCCCAGAGTCAACTTTCACTTCCTACATCTATACAGTCCCACCTGCAACAAACATATATCCTCTGTCCAAGCCTCATACTGTGCAGCATGAAAGTCAACCACAACAAGCACATTCCAACCATAATCATTGCACAACATATGTCCATCCAACATTCAAAGATCCATTTATCCCTTACAAACGATAATTCAACAATTTTTCAACCATGTTTACATCTTAATACTGAATTGTCCATTTATAAAAACGGTTAGAAAACGGCATCCTCCTAATGCATGCTGACATACTCCTTCAATTCATTTGACTCCCATAGTGTCAGTGACGGAGCTTGACCGCTTATTCAGAGAGAGAGAGAGAGAGAGAATTATTTCGTGTGTCGTGGCGGGGGGGGGGGGGGGGGGGGGGGATGAAGGAATACTTACTTATTTGGTGATTATATATTGTAAGTACTCTATATCCCTAGTGCTAATGATTTATTAATTATTGTTCCATGAAGCATGTTGACAATAATTATGTGGGTGTGTGTGTGTGGGGGGGGGGGGGGGGGGGGGGGGGGGTAATTCTCCCTGTAGTCTTCACAAAGCTCCGTTAGTGCTAATTGTGGCACTATCTCCTTTTCATCTGATTCTATCAAAATACTCCATAAGTTCATATACACAACTTGATTAATATCAACTAGGTATCTTTCTTCGAAAGTGGTATTGTTATGCTAACATGCCCTCTCAAACATATGCTACCATGTATCCACTCTTCTAGGCTTGCTGGTCAACTACTAACTACTCATATCTCTTTAAGTATTGACCATCCATGAATTGCTACAGCACATGAAAAGAATAGGTGCTCTAATGTTTCATCACATGTACAGATTCTATACATTTTCTCCCCTGTCCAAGCCATTTTCCTTAGTTGCATCTTGTTAGTGTTTTACAATGATACATAATCCACCAAAAAATCTGAATTAGGTAGGAAATTTAATATTTCCATATTTCCCTAAGCTGTTTATTAGAAATAGTAACTACACCTTCTTTCACCCCCTTGTAGCCTTCGCTCGTTGAATGCTTCCCGTTTACCTTTCCATTGTAGCACATCTTTTCATTAGTTAAGTTGAAACCTTTTAAGTTTTAAGATCCTCATGAATCTCTCTCATTAGACTTCCATTAAAAGGAGAAACTCCTAAAACTTCCTGCACAATACATTTTTTATTCACAGTGATTTCATATATGTCAGGAAACGGAAATTCAGGGAAGAGTCATTTCCCAACAATCATCCCAAAATCTAATACTTCTAACATTCTCTAAAATAAATCTGGAGAAGCCATGCATTTACTTAATAGCCCCAATAATCCCTCTCCACAGTTCTGAATCCCCACTCCTACTTGGGACATGAAAGATATTAGTAGTGTCTTTTGTCTTAATGTATTTCTTTTTTAACACCTCTGCCCATAATTCCTCATCCCCTTCATTTTGCAAACTAAATCCCATTACCTAACAAAGCAGTATTACAAGCTTCCATATCTTTAACCCCCAACCCTCCTAATGGTATACCCAAGCTTAGCATCAAATTTGTTTAGGATAGGCTCCCAATCAACCACACATATATTCTTTTCCCCTAATGGTATACCCAAGCATTTGAAAGGAAAAGACCCTTCATTGCAGCCTACATCTCCACCAATTCTGGAAAGATTACAGATTTGGTAGCCAGTTCAAACAACTCAAATTTGTCAAAATTTATTTGTAGTCCTGATGCCAACTGAAAACAGTACATGATTAGCTTGAACTTTCGTACCATTATTTCATCATCTTTCTGCAGGAACACTAACGTATCGTCTGCATGCTGCATGCTGCATGCTGTAGGCAAACTACACCCCCCCCCCCCCCCCCCCCCCCCCTGTGCAACCAATTCTTAGGTATCTGCAGGTAAATAAAAAAAGCAAGGAAGACAAGGGATCTCCTTGTCTCAACCCCTTCTTGCTTTTGACATATGATCCATAGAAACCGTTAACCTCTATACATGATGGTCCTCCTGTAAGCAAGTTTTGTATCCTGTGTATCCAAATGACCCACTGTTCAGGAACCTTTCAATCTTAACAACTTTAGCAAAAAATCCACTCAATAGAATCATGCATAAGCCGTTTCGAAATCAATTTTAAACAGGATTCCCTCTTCCTCCTCTACACCCTTTAAGTACCTCATGTGTCATGGCTACCCCTTCAAGGATATTTCGTCCCTTAATGAAGCCTGTTTGCACCTTTGAAATCAAATTTTCAAGCCAATGAATTTCGCCAACCTCGTGTGTCTTGGGTGATGACCGACTCATATTTAAAATGATCATTGGGTTTGTATGAACATTGCGGTCACGGTATTGTCGTGATCAGTTGCGCGTTCCTGAATTCAAGCATTGGCATACCTCCACGACTGGCTCTCTTCCCTGTCAAACTATGCTCCTAGCGCCTACATCGCCCTGGCTGCCACGATCCACATGACCCCGCACCGATGCCGCACGTCATCCGATCTTGCACGCACGCATATATACCTGTGTTCGTCGCTTTCGGGAACCTGATCGGCCGATCACCAAAGACATGCATTTTGCAAGAGCTCGAGACACGAACTTCTAGTTCCACACTCTCACGTTCGTCCACGGGCCCGATCCTTCGTGTACTCCTCCGCCGCGGCAGCAATGCGTGCCCTCGCCCAGCCAACGATGGAGACGGAGCTGAGGGCGCTGGCGTGGGCGACGCTCCTCACCCCGGCGTTCGCCGTGTACGCACGGTTTGCCTCTCGACGCCTCCGGCCGGGTCTCCGGCGCTTTGCCGCGCTCTTCCCGACGTTCCCGTTCTTCGTTTACCTGCCGTTCATGTTCAACTCCCTCCACCTCCGCCTCTTGTCCTCCTTCTTCCACACCTGGCTCGCCACCAACAAGCTCGTCCTCCTCGCGCTCGACATGGGCCCGCTCCATCCCAGCCTGCCCCTCCTGCCGTTCGTCCTCTGCGCCGGCCTCCCTATAAAGGTCCGTCTCGGCAAGGGCCAAAAGCCTTCGTCGTCGTCGCCGCCGCCGCCCGTCGCCGACTTCTTCAGGCCCTGCGCCCGCAGCGTCCTCCTCCTCAGCTGCATCGCCGCGGCGTACCCCTACACGGGGTGGCTGCCGCACTACGCGCTCCACTACCTCTACTGCATCCAGATCTTCCTCACGCTCGACCTCGTCCTCTCCTCCTCGGCCCTCGCAGCGGCCGCGCTGCTGGGCGCGAGCCTGGAACGGCAGTTCAGCGCGCCGCTCGCCGCCGCGTCGCTCAAGGACTTCTGGGGCCGGCAGTGGAACCTGATGGCCGTGGACGTCCTCCGCGCGTCGGCGTACGAGCCGGTGCGCGCGCGGTGGGGGCGGGACGCCGGCGTGCTCGCGGCGTTCCTCATGTCGGGCGTCCTCCACGAGCTGCTCTACTTCTACATGACGCTGCAGCGGCCCAACGGCGAGATGCTCCGCTTCTTCATCCTCCACGCGCTTTTCCAGATCGCCGAGCGGCGGGCCAGGGAGGCTGGGCTGTGGCGGCCGCCCAAGCTGGCGGCGTACCTGCTGGTCAGCTGCTTCATGGTAATCACCATATCGGAGATGTTCTTCGGGCCGTTCGTGAGAGCGGGCACGGAAGCGCGCATGAGGGAGGAAGCCTCGGCGATGGTGGAGCTGTTTTGGAGCGTCGCCAAGTGTCTGCTTCGTCCGTTTGGGGTGGTTTCGGCCGTCGATCATCAGATCACTTGAAAGATTGTTAGGGTGTGTTTGGCAGGGCTTCGGCTTATTCTCAAAACAGCTTATTCAGTGGCTTATTTGTGAAAACAGCTTTTTTGGCTCATGTTAGCTTATCAGTGAAAACAGCTTATCCTGTCAAATTGTTTGGCAAAACAGTTTATCCAGTCTTTTTTGAAAACAGCTTATCTTATCAAAATGACCTCAACGCCCCTGTCCATTTGAGTACATAACGTCAGCGTGCGTGAGCGTATACCAGAGTTCGCGTATGTTTGGTTCAAAATGGTGGCCAGATTGGTAGTCAAACAACTTATGTTACTGTTACATAACTAGTATAGTTGCCCGCGCATTTGCGCGGCTAGAGTTGATTGTTTTCACAACAATAATAGTATAAAATTTATAAACTTGTATGTAAGTATTTTATTATTTTGTAATAAACTTTTATATGCTCTCTTCTACGGTCGCATTTCTCGCCTGCTCGTAATGACGCTCAGCTATTTGTCGCCTTGGCTTGTTGTCCCGACTCACTTGTTTCTCTAGTACACTTCTGTCAACTCATTATCCATGCCGCCTACTTGTCGCCCACTCTTGCAAGGGCTACTACCATCACGTGTCACCTTCCTCCCTCGTCTTCCTACTGGTAGGTTGGTCATCTTGTTGTTTAGATTGCCTGCTCGTCGCCATCTCGTTTAAGGCTATTCCTGTCCTCATTTCTAATTTGTTTTTCGATTCTCTTACTCATCCTTACTCTGTCATCGTCATAGCTTGTTTTTTAGCTTGTCTACTCATCACGTCATAATTTAGCTATTTTAGGCTCATAATGGTATGGTGGGAAAATTAGGAATAAGAATTAGGGATATTTTTAGCTATCTTTTATAACCCAAATTTAGTTATTTTTTAGACTTATAATAGAAATAGGTTTGAAGTGTACTTTTGTTATTTTTTATTATTTCAAATTTAGCTATTTTTTTACTCATAATGGCATGGTGGATAATTTAGAAATAGGTTTGAGGGGTATTTTTGGCTATTTTTTATTGTTCCGAATTTAGCTATTTTATAAATATTTATAGGGGGTTTTGTGACTAATTTTTTCATAATGACAGTGGTAGGTAATTTTTTCTTCTTGTTTTCTTGGATTAACGTGAGAATTTCTAGCATTTTAGAGCGAACGTGGTGGCTTCTTTTTCTCGTCAATTATATATATAATAGATTTTATTATTTCAAAATTTAGCTTTATTTACTCATAATGTCATGGTGGGTAATTTATAAATAGGTTCGAGGGGTATTTTTGGCTATTTTTTATTATTCTGAATTTACCTAATTTATAAATATTTGTAGAGGGTTTTGTAGCTAATTTTTTCATAATGGCAGTGGTGAGTAATTTTTCTTTCTTATTTTCTCAGATTAACGTGAGAATTTCTAGCATTTTAGAGCGAAAGTGGTGGCTCCTTTTTCTCGTCAATTATATATATGATAGATGCAACAACAATCATGCTTTTACTTTGTGATGTGGAACACTGCAGTGGGTAACCTTGTCCCCTCTTGTAATTGATCAAGAAAGCAGGATAAGAAATATTTCAGTCGGCCATAAAAGAGTTGTTCGAAAGGTCATTCACAAAATTCTAAAAATGATGAAAAAAAAGAAGTTGCTAGAAATATGCCATAGAAATTTTAAGAATAACATCTTGTTAATAAAATGGAAACTTTTTCATTTTTTTTTATTTTTTATAAACCATTTAGATTCCACCAAACCTGTTCACAGGAAGGCCTGATCAAATGTTGGTCTTGGCCAAATTAGGTCCAGACTCGAGAGCATGTTGTTTGGTTTTTGACAAAGCCAAATCCAACCCTATACGTTTCAAAAAAAAAAAAATCTAACCCTATACACCAACTCCAACTATGAGCATGTCTAAGCCAAATTGGTTCGGTATGTTATCCGGTTGTCACTCACGTGGTATGGTGTTGGGCTTCCTCTTTTGATTGTTTCCTAAGACATGAAGAAAATATTTCAATCAGCCATAATTAAAATAATGTTTTATAAATTTTAGAAAAAATTCTCACAAAGAATTTTGTAAAGAAATTTCTTAAAAAAATAAATTTCATGCAAACATTTTGGATTTTTTTCAAAGACACTATGAACATATAGATTTCACGTAAAATATCTAGAAAATTGTTTCATAAAAACTCTCAAAAGATATTTTAAAAGCCTAAGGCATGTTTCTCTCCCGGACTTTCAGAGAAAGAAAATGTATCTAGGAAGAGAAAGAACAATCCTCCTATTGAGCGCATAGAGGTAAGGTTACAGTTAATTATTGACTCTTCACCTAATTTAAGAGTTAGCATAATAGCTCGTGTTAACTTTAATTGGGCTTGATGGCTGTTGTAGCATATCCGACCAGACCAAGCAGCCGCAGCCGCAGCCACAGTGGCTGCAGGTGTAGCACATCCGATCAGGCCTTAATGATGGACCCGCATGTAAACAAAAAATGCACCTCGGTGCATGTGGCTCTCATTTGTATAGGGTCCGACCAAAAGTCCAACCACTTTGGATCTTTTGTCCGTTAATGATGGATCCGCATGTCATCAACTCAATAAATGTTACTCCCTTCATCTCAATTTATTTGTCATTCTGTGAGTGTTTTCTGATGTCCAGATTCATAGATGTTCAATGAACCTAGACAATGTCTAGGTTCAGAGGATGTTTAATAAATCTGCTACAGAGCCATAATGACAATTATTTCGAGACAAAAGGGGTAGAGCTTGACTCTTAATGTCATGAATAAATGTTAGAGCCTAACTCTCTACATCTTTTTCACTTATGGCAAAATCCTACATGGATTAGCTCTTAACTTTTCTTTCTTGGTGCTCTAAAGAGGCATATAAATGGAACGTGACCCAATATAGGAGCATGCACATCATTGTACCATAAGAGCTAGCTAGCTCATCATTTGGCTCGTGAGAAATGGATTCTGTTTTTTTGTAAAAAATAAATAAATGTAGTCCCTGGTGATCGTCTCGTGTCTATATTCCTTCCTTGACTCCCACCTTCTCTCCAGAAGTTGTAGTATTGCTTTCCTCAACCTGTTGTGCTTTTCCTCACGCTGCAGCACGCTGCACGTCCTGCCATTCACATGTGGATATAGCCCATAGTGTAGCTCCAAATATCGACATCCAGTTCATTCAGTTGAGAGCAGAAGTTTCCAAAATGCACCGCTTCCTCTTCCTCCTCTCCGCACTGGCACTGGTAGCCACCACTCTTCCCGGCGCTGTGGATGATCGAAGATCCTGGGCCGAGCTCAGTGGGAAGTACAACTGGGACGGCCTCCTCGACCCGCTCGACATCGACCTCCGCCGCACCATCATCCGCTACGGCGAGCTGGCGCAGGCGACCTCGGACGTGTTCATCGGCGACCCGGCGTCCCCGTACGCCGGCGCGTCGCGGTACGCGCCCCCCGCCTTCCTCCGCAAGGCGCAGGTGCCGGGCGACCCGGACGCGTACCGCGTCACGCGGTTCGTGTACGCGACGTCGACGAGCGAGCGCGTCCACGGCGACGCCTTCATGACGCGGCCGGCGCCGCCGGGCGCGTGGAGCACGGAATCCAACTGGATGGGGTACGTGGCCGTGGCCACGGACCTCGGCGCCGCGGCGCTGGGGAGGCGGGACATCGTGGTGGCGTGGCGCGGGACGAAGCGCGCCGTCGAGTGGGCCGACGACCTGGACATCGCGCTGGTGCCGGCGACGGGCGTCGTCGGCCCCGGGCCCGGGTGGTCGCAGCCGTCGGTACACCGGGGGTTCCTCTCCGTGTACGCGTCCAAGAATTCCACCTCCCGGTTCAACAAACAAAGCGCCAGAGAGCAGGTAAACTAAGCTTTGACTCCCTTTGATTTCACGCTCTCTCTGACACCACTCTGTATTTCCTCCATGGCAAATCGTGTCGAGATTGATGGCCTTGTTCAAGTTACTCCTCATTACTACTAAATTTTGTAATGCGTTATGGTGTGCTGTTACAAACTAATATAGCAGACTCGCATGAGCTGTTTATCACTAATTCAGTAGCTTACCGAAAATAGCATATCGAGTATCATGTTGCGGATCAGATGTGAGCAGGAGTAGTATACCATACTGTCGCGCAATTTGTTCACACCTTTGCATGAGAAGTGTTGGACCTTTTGCGTCCTTGCAATAAGTTGGACCGACGACAGTACAGACAGTTAGTGATGTTTTCAAGGATACCGACACAACCATTTAAAGAAGGCATGTGAAACTTCAGTGTATGCAGGTTTCTGTGTTTCACACTCTGTAGCGAATTGGCAAATCGTTTGGCAGCTTATCCTGTACTACTGTAATGTAAGTATTCGTAGTGCTGCTGATAGGGAATTATGTTTTCTAAGGTAGGTACTAGAATATGTTTGGGACCCCTGCTAACCAAAGGAATTTTTGAAGAAAAGCACTCAATCTGCTGCAAACTGCGTAAATTAATGATATAGTTGGAAACGACAAATAAACCTTGATTGGAAGGTGAGATGAGCCAGAGCTCTCCCTCCAATTAGGCTGAGATAACCAGCCGGATCACATTGTTCTGTCTCTACCTTCCGAAGTCCAAGAAAAGACGTGACAGCTGACGGCCCAACTTTCAGCTCCTACCATCTTTTTTTTTCTTGCTCATTCATGCATTCTCTAAGCTAGTACTAACTCAAAATTATTCAATCTACGCATAAGTGCAGGTGCTGGCTGAGATTAGAAGGCTTCTGGACGCGTACAAGGGCGAGAACTGCAGCATCACGCTGACCGGCCACAGCCTCGGCGCCGCGCTGGCCACGCTCACCGCCATCGACGTCGTCACCAACGGCTTCAACGTCCGCGGCCCGCCGTCGTCCAGAGACACGGTCCCCGTCACCGCCATCGTCTTCGGCAGCCCGCGCGTGGGCGACGACCAGTTCAAGAAGGCCTTCGACGCCACGCCCGGCGCGAGGCTGCTCCGCGTCCGGAACGCGCCGGACATCGTGCCCACCATCCTGCCGTCGGCGTTCTACAAGGACGTCGGCGTGGAGCTGCTCGTGGACACGCTCAAGTCGCCGCACCTCAGGGTGCCCGGCGTGGGCCCCGCCGCGTGGCACAACCTCGAGTGCTACCTGCACGCCGTGGCCGGCACGCAGGGCGCCGGGGACGGTGCCGGGTTCAGCCTGGCGGTGGACCGCGACCTGGCGCTGGTGAACAAGGAGGTGGACGCGCTCAAGGACGAGTACCCCGTCCCGGCGGCGTGGTGGGAGGAGAGGAACAAGGGCATGGTGAAGGACGCGAGCGGGCACTGGGTCTTGCAGGATCACGAGGAGGGCAACCTCGCTATGTGACGATTTTTGGTCACGAAGCTAGATGATGAACGGGAAATTTCTAATTTGCGATTTAGCCACGGGGAGGAGAAAAAGGCTGCGAAAAAAATTGTCTCTACAGTCAGGACAGGATTCCAGAGGCATCTTGGCTGATCTTGGTTCAAATTTGAAATATTTTTCTCATCGAATTCATGTTACTATAATACTATTCATATTTGGCGAAAAAATGGAAATCAAGTTATTAAAAGGGGCCCGTGTAGCGTTTTACAACAATGGGCTGCTGGATGATAATATTTGAGCCGCCTCAGGCCGGCGCAATCCAAACATGACGTGCTAATCCACAAGGAGTTGGGCTGAAAACGGGCTGGACCATTAACTCGAAAACATATTTTCTTGCCTTCAATATGAGAGAACTGTACATCAGCCACGCCAGTGCTCAAAAAAAAAAAAACATCAGCCACGCCAGGATCGCCAGGTACCTAACGCATCTTGCCACATCATGCAAGTAGCTTTGCGAGCAGTGAGCTAATTTCATGAGACGAAGTGTGGCGGGCACGTACGAATCAGTAGCCCCGACTCGTACTCAACCGGGGTCCCGGCCAGTCCCCGCCAAGCTCTATAGCTAGCAAAAGCTCTGCTCCCCTTTCCGCTGCTTATCTCGGCAGCAAGCCAGTTTCGTCTCTAGATCTCCTGCAACTGCAAGGGATGAAGTATTGACGTCGCTAGCTTGCTGCATGCTATGCGTACGATCGAACTACGAAGATATCATGCTGGCGATCCTTTGCTTCGAGATCGTCCTTGCTCCTTCTGGTGTCTATAAAGCCGTCACCTGCATTTCCGCAACAAAAGTTCGTTAGCAGTAACATTTATCTTCAGGTGGTTCCAAGCTTATAGGAAACGGAAAGCTGATGTCGATCTAGTCTAGAACACTAGTTTTAAGCATGACAAAAAGGGCGTGTCAGTTTTGCCGCTATTTGGGCAATATCGATTGATTTTGCCTGTTGCGTAACCCTGTTGCTTCCTCCTTTCAGAGTGCGAGCGCATCTCGCCGGGCCCAAGCCTACTGGCCACTGAGGCAATGACGGATTGACGGAACGGTGGAAAACACTCCTACTATAAACCACGCAGCAACACACGGGACACGGCGACCTATTGTTACTGTTCTTCAGCGATTAACACCACACGAAACTCTGCTTTCCGTAAGGAGAGGACACACGTGATGGCTGATTGATTCTCGTCGTAACGCAGGATGGAAGGAATAGGAAATCACTGAAAGCAGCGCATCAATCGTGCGAAGAAGCCATGCATGGCAGGGGCAACCAGCTACTATCATCAAGGCCATATGTACCGCCGCATTGATGCGCGTTCAGTGAGCTACAGCCTCCGCGGGACGCCTGTCTGAACAAGGTGCCGAATTCAGACACGGCGCACTGCCGCTCGTCTCCGTTTGGTTACTGTTCAAACGAGCGACCGACCGGCCCAGTCCTTCCTGTTCCAAGATCCATCCTGGCCTGTTCCTTCGCTGCAGAGACAGACAGGCTGTGGCGTCCGGCGTGCTGCAACCGGCGCGTTGCGAGGCGTCGTCCGGAGTCCGGGACTCGTGACTTCGTGAGAACATCCGTGCGCCGATGGAGCTGCTGCAGCTGCGGTGGCTACTGCGCGGGCGGGCGCGGGGCGCGCGGATGCTGAGGTAGCCTGGCGGGCTGGTGCGCGCGTACAAGGGCAATTAAACCCTCGCGCCCGATCCCAACCCCGCGGCATGTCCTGCATGTGTCCGCGTCCGCTGGGAATGGAGCACGCGCTACGCTAGTTTAATGGCGGAGGCCTCGGCCAGCCCATGGCGCGCACGGGCGGCGCAGGCTCGAGGCTCGCATTGCCGTCCTTGCTCTTTCCGCTTGCTCCGATCGATCTCCAGCCAAGTCTCTGCCGCGTCAGAGGCACGCCCGTACGTAAGCTTTGGTCCCCTTGGCTACCAGGCATGTTACGGTCGCTCTGGGACGCGTGGGTGTGAGAGCAATAACAGGTGGGCCTGCATGGACAAGCGCTGGTCCCGCATGTCAGCCTCAAAAGGATTCGGCTTCGGCAGACGTTCTTGACGAAAGAAGTCACGTGGCATAGTAGTACACAACTCATCTCCGGACCCGATCCAGACTGTTTGGTGTCTATTTTCACTGCAAAGATCTTTACAGGGACATGAAAAAGTGGTTTGTTCGCGAGCGAGACGAATGTCCGAAATTCGTCTCGCGGACAATTACAACGATTTGCGTGGCGTATGCGCATTCGTACGTCGGTATCTTGTACTCTTCAGCCGTGGGGCTGCCATGCACGCCATGCGTAGATGGGCGCCACCACCACGTTGACGGATCTGCGACGCATCCACACTGATTGAACGCTGCGGTCTTCTCCACCCACGCTACTACTGGTAGGGGTAGCTCCGTCGGCGTCCATCCGGCGCACGGATTGCGTTCGGTGCACCCCCTTCTAAAGTTTAGACCTGTCACATCAAAGAGAATCTTACTATGTCCCTCTCTCTAAATCGCGAGACGAATCTAATGAGCCTAATTAATCTAAGTTTCGCTACAGTGATGCTACAGTAACTATCTTCTAATCACTGCTTAATTATCCTCATTAGATTCGTCTCGCGAATTCGAGCGGAGTTCTGAAATTAGTTTTGTAATTAAACTTTTTGCAACGAATATTTGTAATCACAATATTCGTTGCAAAAACCCTTTAAAGTTTAGACCCCATGCAACGAACACACCTCAAGTAAATTTCATTTCGTCCTTTTACTAGCAGCCAGTACTAGCGAGTAGTAGCACTTACTACCAGGGTTCACAATTTCGGAAAAACCGCCAAAACCGATCTCGAAAAAACCGGTCCCGTAAACCGGGAAAACCGGACGGTTTACCGGTTCCCTCCGAAACACAGTTCAAATTCTTCCGAAAAACCGGTCGGTTTTACTACCGGACCGAACCGGTAACCCTGGTTTTCGCCCGGTTTACCGGTTTTCGCTCCGGTTTTCCAAACCCTGCTTACTACTAGCCCGTGAATCAGCTGCCAAGAGGATCCAAGAAGCCCCGTCAGGTTACTGCCTCAAGCTACGCTTCATCAGTGGCTCTGGCAGTCTGGCACAGGACACGACCAATATTACCTGACGTGCCGGCCGTCCGGCCAGGTACGATGCTGTTGATGCATGCGTGCTCGCGTATAGCCAGCCGAGAATCACAGTGGTGGTGAATAGGCTGTGGTAGGTGCAATTCAGGGATTGCTTTTGAATCCAGCCTCGCGAGGACGAGCCATCCATGCATCCCGACTCCAGCACCGGCTGCATACACACTCACAGGCTCGCTGTCGGGGCGCGAGGACGTGCGTACGTGCATTTACGGGACGGTGGTGCCTCCCGCTCCATTCAATCCGTGGCCTTGTGCGCACCGGCTGCCAACTCGATCGTTTAACGCAGGTGCAGTTACAAATTGTACACGGACCATCGAACGAGTTCGCTGCCGGAGTCGCCTTCTAATGTACACACGACCGCCTCTCGGCTCACATCGCGCTAACCATGTGGTAACTCTCGTTTCAAACTCTGGTCAACGGCAAAATTGTGGTTTGGTGTGGGAGCGCTTTCTGTCACGTTTATCAGCAACGATCATTTACTTCGGCGGTGAGAGCGTTGAAGAATGAAGACGCTCGGCATTCACCCTCCCCTGGTCCATGGCACCTGCGAGAAGACCCCGCGGTCCCACGTGCAGAGAGCCAGAGTTGCATGTCGATCTCTCGTCCAGGATCTCTCTGCGTCGTACCGGTTCGCACGCTGACTGGTGGGCAGAGTGGCACCTGTTCGCCGTGTCAACGGAAGTGTGCTGACGTTAATCGATTTCACGGTGACTCGGGCGTGGTCGATCTGCTGTACGTGCAATTCTGTCTGGTCAGTCCCCATTTTGTAGCTGTACGCAGGAGGAGACGCCAAGAGGAAGACGACAGAACGTGTCACTGCCGATTCTGGATTTAACCTGGCGCTTCCTCGTGCTAATTACCGGCAGAATACGAGTATGGACCAGGTGGCAATCATGGCGCGCGCTACTACCGTAGAAGAAGAATTACGAACAATAGGTACAGGAACTAGCAGTCGTGTAGAGTTACACTTGCCTTTTCAAACGTCATGGATGTTGCAGACTTCGAGTTTTCAAAGATTACAAGTCCAAACCGGAAGCTTGAAGTTCAAGTTGGTGCGGCTGATCCAATTTGGAAGTCAAAAGAATGCAGTAAAAATGTTAAGAGCGAATTCTAGCAACTTAGGGCCTGATTGGATCTATAGGACTAACAATTAGACCGGCATTTGGATGTTAATTAAGTTGAAAAACAAATTGTAGTTTTTTTGACTAATTTGTGAATAGAATCTACTTATCCTAATTAGTTTATGATTAGCCAATATTTACTGCAACAGAACATGGACTAATCATAGATTAACTTGGATCGATAATTCTACTCACAAATTAGCCAAAGATCATGCAATTAGTTTTTTGCTTAGTTTATGTTTAATCCTCCTAATTGACATCCAAACGTCGAACTAACAGTTCGAGTAGTTCGGAGAGCTTCAAACAAACCCTTACAAGTGAACTTTCTACGTTCTTTTGAGGGCGTGTTTGGTTGGTGCCTAACCTTAGGCAGTTGTTTGGTGCATAACACATTTTATTTCTTAGCTCCCTGGTCTGCACGTCATACCTTCAATTTTTTTATTAACTTCGCCACACTTGTGCCAAAGAATTTTTTGATCATATTTTTTTTGATGTCAAGCTACACTTGACTAAGGTTAGTTCTGGTTATATTAGACTTGAACCAAGCCATAAACCTTGTCGTAAACTCGTAATAATGTAGAAAAATTCATCATTGAACAAGCTAGCGAGAAAGATAGCACGGAACCAATGGATAATTTTCAACACATCTCCTTATAGTTTCTTGACGTAATTGCATTCGAGATGCATTAGTATCGTCAGAGGCGTAGATGCCACGCTAGTTTAGGGACCTCTAAGTACATGCGTTCCTATGAACTACATTACCTGTGATGGTCCAGAACGACCTTTCAACAGTCGCAATATCAATGGGAGAGCACAATGATTTTCAATGTGTACAAGTGTTTGAGGTTTTCGTTGTGAAAATGCAAGTTTGGAGTTAGGGGGTACAACCGAGTGCTGACGTCTTTTTCATGTATTTTTTTTTATAAAAAAATCAGGGTGTAAATGCACTATGCTTTTATCGGGAGCTAAGCTAAGGCTCCACGAATACTTTCATGCTGTGTTGCGAACAATTATAGGTTTTTGGAGCTTTTTGGCAGGACGCCAGACGTGAGAAGGATTGATTATTCACGCACATCGACGTTGACACACGTATATTAGACGTCGTGTAGCGGCACGCATCAATTGTGGTCACTACTCGCGTCCCTACTCTGCTCTCCTGGTCCTACTCCCCGCCCGATATCGAATGCTTTTACCCCCATCAGCGCTGGAGACGACGCTGCGCATTGCATCGATCGCGCTTGCGCGGCACCCGCTTCCGCGCCATCTCCTTTTGCAACCGAAAGACCCGTTCCTCGGAGGCCGCGCCCCTCACCTTCCGCTTAAACCCCGCACCCGCGCTCAGCACCAAACAACCAAGAGCAGAGGAGCACAAGCTCCACGCACGCCGCCCATGCAGCGATAACCAGCACCGCCGCGCCACGCTGCTGCAGTCACGTACTACGCTCACTGACGCAGTCACGTACGCCGCGGCCCGATCCTAGCTCAGCCGCACGTACGCTCCCGCGCTCCGCTGCTGAGGACTCAACGCCACCGTCCGAGGCCGTTCCACTCCCGCCATGGTGGCCGGGCGCGTCAAGGCGGCCATGGGCTTCCCGCGCAGCCCCAAGCCGCCGGCGCCGCCTCTACCTGAGTCACCAGCGCGGACGCCGGCTCGGGCGCCGTCGACATGCTCCGCTCCTTCGGCCGTCTCTACGCCGTCCAAGGCATCGGCGCTCGCGCGGTCCTTCGGCTCGTACTTCCCGCGCTCGTCGGCGCAGGTGCGGCCGGCGCGCGCGCCGCCGGAGGTCGCCGAGCTGCTTCGCGCCATCGAGCAGCTCCAGGAACGGGAGTCGCGCCTCCGCGTCGAGCTGCTGGAGCAGAAGATTCTCAAGGAGACCGTCGCCATCGTCCCTTTCCTGGAGGCCGAGCTCGCCGCCAAGAGCAGGGAGCTCGAGCGGTGCAGGGAGACCGCGGACCGGCTGGACTCCGAGAACGCGCGGCTGTGCGCCGAGCTCGACGCCGCCGTGCTGGAGGCCACGAGCAGGAAGCAGAGGATTCGTGAGATGGAAAAGGAAATGGCGGAGCTGAGGAAGCGGCAGGAAGCGGCGGACGCCGATGACTGTTCGTCGTCGGCTTCGGCCACAAACGGGCATATCGAGAGCTCCAGTGCCGCACCAAATCATGTGACTTCAGCTCACCTCGGAGCCGATCGGCCGTACATTCCACCGCCACCGCCAATGCCGCCCCCGCCTTTCAAGTCCAAGTCCTATTTCTCCGCCTCGTCACACGCGTCGCCGGAAGTTTCTTCGTCAGCATCGCCGTCCTCCTCTACGTCTACTTCGCCAACGCACTCAAGCTCGTCGTCGGATACGGCGACCGCACCAAGAACCCGCGTGCTGGACCTGTCCAAGCTGCCGCCGATACCTCCGCCGCCGCCACCTTGTCCTCCGCCGCCACCTCCGCCAGTCCAGAGCAAGAGGCCAGCTCCCACCACCCCCAGCTCAGTCACTGTCAGCGGAACCGCGGCCGCCGCACCGCCGCCGCCGCCGCCTCCCCCTCCGGCGAGGAGGCCGTTCGGCGCTTCTCCGGCAGGTGCGTCAGGGCAATGCGTCAGGCGAGTTCCGGAGGTGGTGGAATTCTACCACTCGCTGATGCGGAGGGAGTCGAAGCGGGACGGCGGCTGCGGGAACGAGGCCGGCAACGGCGGCGGCGTGGCAGCGGCGCGCGACATGATCGACGAGATCGAGAACCGGTCGGCGCACCTCCTCGCGGTACGTAGAACTGAAGCATCATCTCGTTTTCTTTTCGTGATCGAACTACCAGTGCGCAACTACATTAACACTGCGCCTGCATTAGGTAGTCCCCCTCTACTCTCTTTCGTAGCTACCAATCGAAGGACTCGGAGATGCTTCGTAGGAACGTTTGGTAACACAGTGATAGCGCAGTGAGGGCGTCGTTCTCAGTCGTTATTACAAGATTACAAGGGGTTTGGTTGCACAGATACGTTAGTTATTTCTGAAAGGTTGTAAATGCATGCTCTGCCAAATCTGGGGTTATGCAGGGACAGTATATGAGTGTCACAGGTTAAGGAGAGGCCAACCTCCCCTTCCATTTTTTTTCTTCTTCTTATTTTCTATTACAGCTCATTTTATCCATACTGTACAACTAACAATTCCACAAATTGAAGGGCTGAGGGACCTATATTTCGTTGTGATGAATTTCCAATCCATGGTGATCTGAAGCCGCGAGCTGAGTGAATGAATGCCACGGTGCGGTGCAGCATGCAGCGAGTATGATAATGATGGTTTGGTTACAGGCAGCTATACGGACGCCGTGTACGGTTTAGCTTAGCTACTAGTACATCCTAGATGATCCTAAGACGTGTGGGTTACGGTCTTGAATTAATCGGAGCTAGCAGTCTCGATCTTGTCCTGAAATTCGTTAGTGGTTTGCGGTTGGAGTAAGTGTCAAGCGTGCGTTACCGGTAACAAAATGATGTTGCTCCAGTCCTTTTTTTTTTTTTTTTGATAATAGATGTTGCTCCAGTTGTGGTAGTACCTGGGATTTGGCATCGATCGGATGGGAGAAAATCGCTAATGCTGTAGAACTGTTTGTCTCTGTTGCGCAGATCAAGTCGGACGTGGAGCGGCAGGGCGACTTCATCCGGTTCCTGATCAAGGAGGTGGAAGGCGCCGCGTTCACCGACATCGAGGACGTCGTCACCTTCGTCAAGTGGCTCGACGACGAGCTCTCGCGCCTGGTACGTGCGGCCACATAATTAATTGATCCGTGCTCGACTGCTCGATGCTGAGCCAGGTGCGTGCGTGCGTGCAGGTGGACGAGCGCGCGGTGCTGAAGCACTTCGAGTGGCCGGAGCAGAAGGCGGACGCGCTCCGCGAGGCGGCGTTCGGCTACTGCGACCTCAAGAAGCTGGAGCGCGAGGCCGTGTCGTTCCACGACGACGACGCCAGGCAGCCCTGCGCTGCGGCCCTCAAGAAGATGCAGGCCCTCTTCGAGAAGTAAGCACGAGTACTCCGGCCGGCCGCGGGATCGCGGTCAATCAATGTCTCGTTTGTTGCAGTTCGGTAACTGACGGTCCGTGGCGTTGCGTTCGCAGGTTGGAGCACGGCGTGTACAACCTCGCGCGCGTCCGGGACGCCGCCGCGAGCCGGTACACCCGGTTCCAGATCCCATCGGAATGGATGCAACAGGACACCGGCGTCGTCAGCCAGGTAACTTCCATTCACCTGCGCTGGGGCCGTGACGCCCTCGTCTCGTAGCTAATTACTACTCCAGAGCGAAATCTGCGTTTCTAGATGGCAAGACAAAACAAATCGTGGCGAACGTACCAGAGAACCCTTTTGGTGCCATGCGCACTTAATTAGCAACTTACACATCTGTCCGAGGTCAGGTACGTACAATTAGCGAAACATCCCGTGGCCACGCCTCGCCCGCGCGTGATCCGGCGCGCCGCGGTTCGTTCACGTGCGGATCGACAGGCGCTGGTGCCGCACCGTCGCACGGCGCACGCAACAAAAGGGAATTCGAGGCGGAATCCGTCGGCAGCGTTCCTTCCTCTCGCTCGCGGCCACGGCCGGGGACCCGGTAGAAGCAAGCGCGGTCTCTTTCAGCGTCTGTTGGGATATGGCGTGGGCGCGGGCGTGCACGTGAGCCGCGGCGCGTTCTCGTGAGCGCCCCTGCTGCCGCCCGTGCGCCCGTGCTTTTGTTCTCTGCTGTCTCCGCTGCTTCAGCTAGCGAACAAGATCGCTGTCCGGTCACGGCACGGGTGCACGGCCGGTACGCGTCGGCGTGGCCTCGGCAGGTCCGTACGCCGGAAGTTATTCGCGCTAGATGCTTTCATTATCTCGGATTTGCGGTACGAGCGAGCAAGAAAGTTGGCGCTGGCGAATTGGCGATGCTTGCTGCCTGCTGGTTCACTGCTGTTGGCTGCTTGCTGCCTGCTGGTTCACTGCTGTTGGCTTTTGCCGTGTTCAGCAGGGCGCTGCTGTCACTGGGGCTGAGCTGCTCTCGAGCCAGCGCATGATCTATATTCTTTATTGGTTGTCTTATGTTGAAATTTTCAGCATGTGTGAGCCTGCTCTCTTGTCCTACACTGGGAAATTTTACACTAGTATACCCTCCCTACCTACTACAAAATTTGTCTTATTCTCAAAGGCCTTACATTTAGAGAAAAATCTAGATCTCTAAAACGTCCTATGAAAAAGGACGGAGGGAGTAGCAACCGGTAGGTGAACGTAATATACAGTACTTGTCTAGCTTTTGACCGCAAGTTCTGTACTATGGGTGCGTTCGTTGCACCCCTTCTAAAGTTTAGACCTGTCACATCAAAAAGAATCTTACTATTTAAGAATATTTTTATTTATTTAATGACAAAACCTATATCACGACCCCCCCTCTAAATCGCGAGACGAATCTAAGGAGCCTAATTAATCTAAGTTTCGCTACAGTGATGCTACAGTAACCATTATCTAATCACTGCTTAATTACCCTCATTAGATTCGTCTCGTGAATTCGAGCGGAGTCCTGAAATTAGTTTTGTAATTAATTTGTAATCACAATATTCGTTGGAAAAACCCTCTAAAGTTTAGACCCCATATAACGAACGCACCCTATGGCCCCGTTCGGTTCCCCCTATAAAACACCCTCTAAAGTTTATACCCCTCTAAAGTAAAAAGAATCTTACTATTTAGGGGTACTAAATAAAATTTAATTGCAAAACCTTTCTGCAGACGGGCGTTATTTTTCGAGACGAATCTAACGAGCCTAATTAATCAATGTTTTGACACAGTGATGCTACAGTAACCATCGTCTAATCGCCGCTTAATTACTCTCATTACGTTCGTCTCGCGAAATAGATGAGGGGTCCTAGACTTAGTTTTGTAATTTGACTTTGTTTAGTACACATAAATCGTGCCGGCATCTTTGATGTGACTGCTACAGCACCCTCTAAAGTGATCCAAACGCACCCTATGAGTATGCGTAAGATACCAGTTTGCTGCTCCTGCTGTTCAGTTTTCTGGATGTAGTTATACTGAATAATTTTATTGGCTACTGATGAGAGGTGTAATGTGCAGATCAAACTCCAGTCGGTGAAGTTAGCCATGAAGTACCTGAAGCGGGTTTCATCTGAGCTCGAGGCGATAGGAGGAGGCCCTGAAGAGGAGGAACTGATGCTTCAAGGAGTACGGTTCGCCTTCAGAGTTCATCAGGTGCGTACATGCTTTGGTTGCGAACACGTACAATAGCATACCTCATGCTTCCATTTTATCGTCAAGACCGTACTGAAATGCTCCCATACTCTTCGCTTCGTGCAGTTTGCAGGCGGTTTTGACGTGGACACCATGCGAGCCTTCCAGGAACTCAAGGAGAAGGCGTCAATGTGCCGGATACAGAGGCAGAAGCAGAACAGACACATGCGGCAGCAGAGGCCTGTCGCCAGGACCTGACCATTCGGTTCTCACATGAGCGATCAATGTATCATAGCACACGCCATCCGTCGTTACAAATAGTACTTATGATTAGTTGATTGTTTTGCTGTAAAACGCACTGGCAGTGTCACACAGGATAACTCTTTGTTCGCTTTTTTTGCTTATTCCTTGGGTTCCTCCGATGTTTGATCAAGAGAGTAAGTAGGGTCACAGACGTTTTGATTGTATGTTTTCTGCAAAAACAGTGTGATTAGCTCAATAAAATTTGCAGCCATCTGTAGGCCGCAGCCCACGATCGAATGGTGCATTCCTCTGTCCGTGGAATGAGCTTCTTTACTTTCTCAACATTGCCTTAGAGTCGCAAACTATGCTTGTCACATAACCTAGGTTCTTTTTTCTTTTCTTTTATGAACGTACAACCTAAGGTCAAACTTGAAAAGGTGGACATCTCAAATGGCTAACGCCGTTCAAGGCTACCGGGATCAATTTCAGTTCCCTCTACGTGTGTTTGATTTGGACTAAAAAGGAGACTTATGTTGGTTCTTGTAGTGATAAATGATATTTTGCAATGAGCAAAGGAAATTCATTCTCTGGTAGCACATCGAATTGATATGTGGATGAACAATTGAATCACCAATTTAAAATTCCGAGGAGGGAGGCGAATCCCGTCCGCATACAGCTCCAATCACCGACATCGAATTGATATGTGGATGAACAATTGAATCCCGTCCGCATACAGCTCCAATCACCGAACAAAGGCAGCAAAAAGAAAAGTGCACAAAGGCTAGCAGCAGTATCTTTTTTCTTCTCTTTCTCTCTATGCAAGGAGGGAGGCGTAGAGGATCTGGTTCCATGTGTCCGGCACGCCCGCGAGGCACCAGTGGCTGCAGTCGTTGCCCGGGTGGCCGCCGCTGTATGCGGACGGGTGGCCGTCCCGCCGGAGCTGCGACAGCAGCGTGATGTCGAGCAGGAACACCGGCTTGGACATGCCGCTGAGCGCGGCCCTCACCGCGCTCTGCGCCGGCACCGGCCCCGCCGGGTACGACGACCCCGCCACCGGCTGCGTCTGCTGCGCGCAGCTCCTGGACCTCTCGCCCCACTCGGCTCCGCTGCAAGCAACGAATGTCCCGCTGTCAGTGTCTCACTTCAGGTTACATTGCTGCATTTCATGGGTTGGGCTTCGATCATGTGATTTTGGGCTTTGGTTATCTTGGCCTGCTTCTTACTTGTAGTGGGTCGGCGAGATGCCTTGGAAGTAGACCTTGGTCCTGGAGGTGTCGACGTTGGAATCGACCCACCTGGCCCATGTGGACATCCCCTTGGAGAAGGCCGTGAGCCGGTCCATGTCCTTCATCACCTGCCCTCCGTCTTGCACGTAGTCCCACCTGGTGGATGAACAACAAAGCGATGAAACAAACTATGGGACAAGAAGCATCAGGATTTCTGTGAGGACGTCGTCGTAGACGTACGGCTGGTCGTTGCCGGTGTGCGTCCACCAGTGCCAGGTGTTGAAGACGAGCACGTCGGCGCCGAGCCAGGCGTCGCCGGTGATGGAGTCGAGCTTGAGCACCCGGCCGACGGACTCCTCGACGATGTCCACCAGGTAGGTGCTCCGGTAGTACGCCACCGACACCCCGTAGTCCTGCTCCCACCACGCGACACGCGCACGTTAGTTGGCGATGCCCCATTTCCGATGGACTGACCGTGCCGTGCCCGTGCGCCTCATCAGCGCGCCGCCGAATCAGAGCAAACGCGCAATTAAGCGCCGATCTCGGTCACTCATGCATGCTACGTTCAGTTCGTGGCCACGCCGGATCGGCGTGCGCAAGGCTCCAAACCTGTCGGCGCCGATGCAGTGGGCGGGGCCATGCATATTCCCGCGACGCAGAAATATCTCTGCTTGTCCGCGTCTGTGGGCTACCTGTGCGTCGCACTGGTGCGAATGCGATGTCACGGCCGCCGTCGTCGCTCAGCAGCCTGGATGGCTGGATGGGGCCAAACGACAGGCAAAGAGGCAGAGCATTGAGCCCCGTACTTTGTTTTCTAGTAGGATTACTATTCTGTTTATTATACTCTACTTCTACTTACCACCCGTGACAGACATTCCATATTTACGTTCTACAAACGGGTAGCAACTGCAAACAGGGCCGTCAGCCGTGGAATAGCATACGCATCTCCGAGCACGTACCCGCAGAAGCATATGCTGGGTAGTAGGAGTAGCATTTTTAGCATAGCATTCATCGCGCTGTGATCATTGGATGGCAATTGGCACCCACAACCACAAAGTGGACTGTAATCCTTTTGGATATTGGAGTGCTACTACCTTCTAGTCTATGCTTTTCTTGTTGCGTCCAGCCATGCATGATGGCAAAGGTATGAGATCGATCCGGGGGTGTTCGTTTCTCTAGACTTAATTTTAGACCTGCTAGAATCTTGTCATTTAGGAGTATTAAATAAAGTCTAATTAAAAAACTAACTACAGAACCTTGTACTAATTTACGAGACGAATCTAATGAGGGTAATTAAACCGTGATTAGACGAGGGTTAATGTAGCATCACTGTAGTGAAACATAGATTAATTAGGCTCATTAGATTCGTCTCGCAAATTAGCGCTAATTAAACTTATTGAAGACGCCTAAATAACAAAATTAGTTTTGATGTGACCTTTAGGCCTAAAGAAACGAACACCCCCGGAGATTATTGCTGACTACGACTATATCCTGCTCTACAGGATGGAGTAGTTGGGCTGTCCGAATCATCTGAAATGCAAAATTGACGTTAGAGTCTAACGCAAGGAACCCATCTCCAGCGCCCAGATAAACGGCCTCGTCAGGACTGTTTTACGGCTGTTTCGATGCGTTGCATCATTGGTAACTCAGTACTTTCTATAAGAGCCTGTTTGGCAGGCTGTTTTGCAGATGTTTTACTGTAGCGGCTGCTGAAAAAATAACTATGAACACTATAATGGCTGTTGAAGAAATAACTGTAACACTGTAGCTGCTGATAAGCAGCAGGCTTCGCGAACAAGCTGAAGATTTGTTCATTTCTGAAACGAAACACAAGTTCAATTCTGCCCCGGGCTGCATGAATAGTTGGTACCACGTTCTAAAGATGGTTAGCTGCCAGCTTCGGTACAGAGTCTAGAGGTTGCAGATTCCCACGAAAGTCACCTTTGCACTTCCCATCCTTACTACTCCCTCCGTCCCGCTTTGTAGGGCGTTTTAGGATTCAAAAGTAGAAATAGCAGGTGGTGGCAAAGACTGCATTACCCCTCTGCCAGCCCAGAAAAAGTACACAGAGCAGCACCATGGAGTAAAGGCATGTGCAGCCGGCCATCCAAAAATCTTTAACAATTCCACATGCTGGACCCGTCGCTGGTCTTCTCCTCCATGACGCCGAGGCCGCCGTCGCTCGTCGCCTCCTCCTTGGTGTCAGGGTTGCCGTCGCTCCTCGCATCCTCCATGGCGGCGACCCCGACGGCCCTCCGCGACTCCGTCTTGCCGCCGGGCCCGCCGCCACCTCCCTCCTCCATGGTGGCCAGGTCGCCGGCCCTCCGCGCCTCCGCCCAGCCGCAAGGCCCGTCGCCTCCTCCCTCCTCCATGGCGGCCGGGTCGCCAGCCCTCCGCGCCTCTGCCCCGCCACGAGGCCCGCCGCCACCTCCCTCCATGGCGGCCGGGTCGCCGCCTCTCCGCCAATCCGCCTTGCCGCGAAGCACGCCGCCACCTCCCTCCTCCATGGCGGCCAGGTCGCCGCCGCCCTTTGCGAGATGGTGGAGAGAAGCGAGATGCGGAGCAGGAGGCGGCGCGATGCGACATGTGGGAGGGAGGCGGCGCGATGGGAGAGATGCGGGAGGCGATGCGGTTGCGAGATGCGGTCACAGGCGCGAGGGGAGAGATGGGGCTGAGGCGGGTCACGGGCGCGCGGGTGGGGCCGCGGGGATGGGCTGCGCGCAGCTGGGCGTTGGGACTTGGGATGATAAGACGTGTGGGACCCACAGATGGCTAGAACGCCCTATATTAAGGGAAAAGTCCATATGGCTAGAAAGCCCTATATTTAGGGACGGAGGGAGTACATTTCTGATATTGGAGCCGATTTGGACATGCGGCCGTACACTTCGTTGTTTTCCCCTTCAGTTCAGTCCAGCAGGCTTCCCTAGCAGCTTACTGCTACAAGGACCTGGCTTCTAGGCCAATAACCATGTTACTGTGATCAGTCACCCTAAAGCTGTGCTTGGATGTATGGACGGTCTGATTAATTAACAATCGCAAAGTACCGATTTGGTCGGGCCTAGGACTAAGAACTCCCATGTGTCGACTCATCTACGTATATGAAAATGGATCGCATCCGGCGGACAGGGGATCCAACAGTTTGACCCCTGTCAGCGGATCACGCGGGCAAGACCCATTTCGCAAAACGTCAAGCGAAAAGCGGAACGGGTATGATGCTGTGCTGTCCCGCCATGGAGTTTGGCTCCCCACGAGCGCCCCATGATTTGCCAATCTCCCTGCCACCACCAGGCACCAGCTCGCGCGGCGCACATGAGCGAGCAGGTGATGCGCGTCCATGTGACGCGCAAGTGCAAGCAAAGCTGCTTGCTTGGCTGGAGTGGCTCGGCGGCGCAGGTGCGCGGCACACTTCGGTCGGCCTCCATCTGCGCGAGACAAACACGCCCTTCCACCGGTAGTGCCCGAAAGCCAGCGGCCGGGACGCCAAAAGGCCAGCACGGACCCCATCTCGAAAGCGTGTGCCCTGTTGTCTATTCTACACTCGCGATTAAATTAAAGAACATGATACCGGAATTAGCAAAAGCGTCGAGCCGATCGATCCCTTTCGCCGGAAAGTTACCACTACCACAGTTTGCATGCTGGAGCTATATGCGTCCGTGCTACTGTGGTTGGATAATTTGCGTCACTACGGTCGAAAAGAATCGCCCTAGCTAGGACATTCTCTTGTGCTGAGCTGCTGATGCAATGAACTGCTGCTGTGTATACGGCCGGGTACGGCGCGAGGCAGCGAGAGGTACGTGTACGCACCTGGAACGTGATGGTGGAGACGGGGTTGCCCCTGGTGTAGCTGGTCTTGGCGGCCGGCGCGGCCGCGTGCAGCATGCACGCCAGCGACTCCCACTGGTTCAGGCTGAGGGAGTCCCCCACGAACAGTATCTTCTTCCCCTTCCACCTCCGCAGAAAGTCCTGCCCGTTGAACCTGGCAATGGCATTGGCGACGACAATGGCAAAGCGCGCCAATTTATTAGTACTAGCGCAGCATTGATGATGCTCCGGAGCATGGCAAATCGAGAATTGATTGGAGGGCCCGTACCTCGGGACCTCGCAGGAGGCCGGGCGCCACCGGTACTTGAGGTACTGCTTGTCCGGGCGGCCGTACTTCTGGCAGTCGAACTCCGGCTCCACGAAGGGGCACCCCGCCGTGTCGTACATCGGCAGCGTGTCGTCGTACACCCAGCTGCCCTGGAACATGTTGCACGACGCCATTCCGGTGCCGGGGACGCCGCCGCCTCCGCCTCGCGGGCGTCCTCCTCCTCCCCCGTGCCGCGTGCTGTTGTGCTGCCTCCTCCCGGGCTTGTGCCGGAGGCCCAGCGTGCCCGTGCTCGCCGCGGCGCCGCACGCGCTCAGGAGCGAGCACGCGACGGCCGCGGCGAGGAGGAGGCGCAGCTGCCATTGCCGCCGCTGCCGCGGCTTGGGGGGCGCCATTGTTCGGCACCTGCGGAGTGGAGTAATGAGTGGCGAGTTGGAGGGGGAGGCAGGCACGGACGGATGAGGCCGCCGCGGCGAGCTTTATAATAAGGAGATCGACGAGTTATTATACGCCTTTCATCCGGTCAGCTTTTTCTGTGGGCTGGATTGATATCTCGGGTTAGATTCTCGGAGGCTCGCTGGCATGTGGGGGCGTACGCCGACGAGGGGAAACTTTTTCCTGCTCAGGCTGAGTACGTCGGACAGAGGCTGGCTGCTGTGAACCGACTGTGAATCTGCGATGATGATGATGATGACGATGATGCGATGGTGACCACGTTTGTGCAGAGGCGGAGACCATCGTCACCGAAGTCCACTGCCCAGTGCCCACGGTGTCGCACTGGCTCTGCCGCGCGCACATCTCTCTGTTTTTGAGACGGCTAATAAGGCTGATCAATGTACAATGCGCATGGCCGGTTTTGAGACGGCGCGTCTGCTAGGGCAAGCTATAGGCGGAACATCACTCTGTGATGTACTATGCGAGAAGAAAATTCGCGCCAATATTTGATTTGCATGCACGAATTGCTGCATCAGCACACACCGCACGAATGCCAAAGAAGCTGCAAGGTTGCTTGTCTCTGATTTGTTTGCACAGCATGGCCGTTAATCTGGCAACTTCTGCACAACAGGCCGCCAATAAGGGCCCAATTCCTAGTCAGTTAGCTTAGTTTTAACTTAGAGAAAAAACAAGCAAATCCCTGAGTACGTAAGGCAGGCCTAGAGGTGAGGTGATTGCGCTTGTTAACAGGTTTCTAGTTTCTTTGGCTCAAAAAAAAAAAAACTGGTTTCTAGTTTCTAATAAGAAAAAAAAGTTTATTTTACTCTCCCAAATTATTCACTTTGTCTTAGCTCCCTTAAACAAAATGATACAATAGCTCACTTTACTTCCCAAAAAAATTCTATTCGGTGTGATATACACCTTATTAAAGTTTTTCATTTTTGCTTCACGACCTACAAGTAAAATTTGAAGCTCAAATTTTACATGATAATAATTTCCATACCACCGGAGGTAAAATATTTATTACATTGTTTTTTAATATTGTTACATAATTTAATTATAATTAATAATATATACACTCAAATGATATCAAAATATAATTCAAATTATTTTAACCTAGGGTATTGTGGAACTACCGTCATGCGAAATTTGAGCTTCAAATTTCACTTGTAGGTTGAGAAATTAAAAAGAGGCAACTTCATTAGGGTGTACTACCTTCATTCCATTATACTTGGCACTTTAGCTCTAAGCACGGAGACTAAGGAGACGTGGAAAAGGTGGGTGCACTGAAAACAAGAAGGAGAAAGATATAGATAAAGATCTATTAGAAAGAGAGAAATGTGCCAGGCTGCTCTGCCCCTATCGCCAGAAGCGCGATGTCGTTAGGGTCCCAGGCCGAAGGTCACCAATAGCACGTCATCGCAATCTCCGCGCCATTCCCCACTCCTCCCTGAGCAGTTTTTCGCGCTCTTCTCGTTCCTCTGCTCCAAGCAATCCTGCCCGCAAGGTGTTCGACGACTTGCCCCCGAGGTAAAATGGCACTTTTTTCAGTTTGGTTCAGAAAGCAAGTTGAACATGGATGGCAAGTGATGAGATGTATATTCGCAATGACTTGAAAATGAGTTTGTGTTGTATTTATGGAAGGAATGTGGAAACGGCTTGACGAACGTCGTGCATGAGTTTTTTTTTTGGGCGAATTTTTTTTGTTTTGTTCTTTAATTTTTTTAGGCGAATCGTGCATGAGTTTGTGTTGTGTTTGAAAACAATGTTAGCTTATGAGTCACTTTTATCTTTGCGAACATTTGAATTATCAATAATTCGATCCGATATGTGCTACGAGATGAGAATGGAGCAAATTGAGAATATATGTACTAGCAATGCTGCTGGAGAAAAGAACATAATTTTTTTTACTAATCTTCTCTTTTTTAGACCTAAATCCAGTTTTAGGTCTTCAGTTTTAACAATTCTGCTGGAGATGCTCTAACAAACTATACTGGGCACACCGAAAGGTTGGCATTTCGAATCCTTGAAAGTCTCGATCGAAAAATCTTTAGTGCTCATTTCGGTACATCACCAAAACTTTCGCTTGCTTTGCTCACAAACACGCTTTTGCTTATTTTGTGAAGAACTGTTCAGGTTCAAAAGCTGGAAAGTCCACTACCAAAATTTGTTCTTTTTGTAGGCCTGCGGGAAACCTTTTCTGTTTAGTGTGCGTGGGGAAGCGGCCAATATGTGGCATGCAACGGTGATCATATTTCTCAATGGAAGACGAGGTCACCGTCCGGCGCAAGTCCACGGCATCATGGTGTCATTGCCGGGCGCGTATACGCCTATAGGTGGTGCTTGGATTCCTGGAAATGAGGATGGAGATTGGGATAGGGATATGGGGTGGGAAATCTAGACCCTTTATTATTTAATCATATTACATCTCAACCCTTCATCCCCTCAAAGGTCATTTCCCAATCTCTATCCCACTCCACATTTCCCATTTGCCAAACACCACCATATGGTACATGAACACGGTATATATACTTCTTCCATCAAGTATCAAACATGTCTTTCCGCTCAAAAAAGTTTTAACAATGTCTAGGGATGTGATATGAGCTAAATGTGCATTGATCTATGCTCTACCTTTTTGCTGTCTTTCCCATTATCAAAAAGAATTTGATAGATGTGCACGGCTTTCTCTGGTTTGTGTATCTGTACATGAACCTGCATACTTTCTTCCTTTCTTGTTTTTTGCTATTCCGTATTTGTATTACTAATTTGTGACATTCCTGTTTCAATACCTTCTCTTCTTATTTTTATTTTTACAAAAACAAGAGCAATGTAAGCTCGGTCGGTAGTCACTAGTACAACATGTGCAATGTTCCTTTTGCTACCACCTCTATGATCTTGTTTCTCTGTTATTCGGATGTTCACATTAATTTCATTAAAACATAACAAAACATTTTTATTTCCAAATAAATATTTTTCTTTATCGTGTCTCTCGTACATATGAGGGGAAGAAACATATTTCCATTTATTGCTTACAAAATGTTTGACAAATATATAAGAAAACATTCATCATTAGCATCTACCTATATTTTCACATCTTTTTAAATATCTGATGCAACACTAAAATTTCTTATGTTTATGCTCTATATTTTATTTGTAGCATACCGCCTCAAAAATAAGGAGTTAGCTTAATAGGATCGAGATCGGGTGAAATATAATATAATACAAATTTAAAATTTAGCTATTACTACTTTGATTCATATTTGGTTACATAAAAGAGTTCGAAAAGCATAGCAGAAGCGATATAAAACTTGATGATATTTACCCTACGATGAAGCACATCGAGCTCGCTCGTAGATGTGCCTCATTCCCCTGAGCCAAAAGATAAATCGCAACAAAATAAACAACAAACATGAGCAACTAATACTCACCAAGACTTACCCATCAAAATAGCCTTCTAAGACCGACTTCTAGCATGCAGGGAGCTAACCAATAGTGATGGAATCATTGCATAAAAGTAGCGCTAAATGTTGGTCCTTCTTTCAAATTTTAGCAAAATTAGAAAGATTCTTGCATAGACATAAATATTAGCACCTATCTAACCCATACAAGGTTGTCATTTCTTACTACGATGTGATGTAGTGAACAAGCGATACTCAATAACCGCGAGGGACGACGATTCTAATTGATTTACGTCCTGCAAGAGAAACCTGAGATACATGTCGTACGCAGACTCACACGAAGTCACGCATGGCAACCTTTCACAAGACACCATAGAGCCGGGGCGGCTAACACCTGTCCCCAGTACACGTCCTCCACGCAATACCCACACCGGAACTATCCATAGTTAGCCCGTGCACCCTCCCTTGTAACACATACCCATGATCCACCATATCCATCTTCACCACCAAAAGAGAGGTGGGTGCCTGTCCAACGTTACAAGCATCGAGTTAAATCGGTTTACTAGTGCTCATATCACTAGCATGCATCCGGTATTGTTCAAACTTGTCTGAGCAGGGCCAAAACAAGAACGGTCCTCAACCGACACAAACGGGGCTATGGCGGACAAGGGCTAACCTTGCCACCTCAACCTACACATGAACTTCCCCGTCCAGTCTCATTTTCATCATCATCATCATCATAATGTGAGAGTAAAAGGTAAAACAGGTCCCACTTGTATCGATTGGTCTACCTACCACCCGATTTTTCTACCGATGAATCGATAGTAAGCGTAGCAAAATCTAATGAGTGGCTGAACATAACTGAACCAAACCCATAGGAATATAGGAGGATACATGCAACAAAGGTTTCAATCAACGTAATGCACATTCCATGGGTCGCATGCATGTGGAAAAGGAATATTTGTGAAACACAGGAGTGCACCGGAGTTTTCCTTGGGATTGATGGTTCGTAGCACATTCAAAGATGTTAAAATCATCACCAAGTTTCTCGACCATAATCTCCATATCTTCGGTTCCGGCATCATTCCCTAATTGATGATATGCAAATCAAGAATTAGATGTAACGAAGACATAAGACTTCATTAATGGACTGAATGCAATGGCATAATGCTTTTGAGGATGCAGAGATGTACTTAGTGATTAACAACCTAGAGCTAGCACACAAATACTATTGCATTTGCAAGTCAACTTTTTATGAAAGAAGGTTTAAACAACACATAGTTATTTGGTGTTTAAGTAACTTAAAGTAAGAACTTCATTTTGAATTTTTTTGACATGTTTCTGGAAGACATCAAAATTTTATCACATTTTTGGCCTGTTCGGCATGGCTGGTGGCTGGTGGCTGAAAGTACTGTAGCAGCTGATTGAATAGTGTTTTGTGAGAGGGTTCGAGCACTGTAGCGGCTGATTAGGTACTGTAGCGGCTGGTTACTGTAGCGGCTGGTGGCTGTATAGACCCAGATACCCGTATTTAAAAATAATACGCGGTTACTGTAGCTACAGTGGTACTGTAGCTATAGTAACCAGCCCAGCCATGCCGAACAGGGGCTTTATGGAGTACAAACCTACTGTGAGAAGTAACATACCCAACAATTTGGCTCAAAAACAAGCAAGAACAATATTCTTCAAAAAAAGAAACAATGCAAATAATAAAACTAAAATTACCACCAAAATATGTGGAAATTAAATATTCCACTTGGTGAGCAGTTCAGAAATGCCATGAAGTGCATGCATACCAAAATTCACAATTTTCTCATGCATAGAAAAGGATATATGAATTTATCTTTGTTTCCATTCTCTGAATTTTGTACAAAAATTTAGTGTGAAACATAGATATTTGATTAGTCCATTGGATAGATCTACTCATAAGGATTCTAATAAAATTTATTTCACATTTCTTCGAGCTATAATTTATTTTGTAGCGATTTTACAAGTTTAGTCGATTTCCAGAGAAAGAAAAAGAAAAGAGAGTCCGACGCCGTAGCAGTGCCAGGGCGCGCGGCGGCGACATGGCTGTTGACGGTCGTTAAGTACCAACTTCGACCGCCAATATTCCTACAAATAAAGGAGAATTAGCATTTCTTATACGCATATTTATTTAAACTAATAAAGTTCCACGAGTTGTGGTAGATTTATTGATGCAGGTGTATTTCAAAGGAAAGGTGGACAAGGGCTGGATCAAACATCTCGACAAATTCAAGTCTATAAACAAAGAGGCAATTGGACATGAAGAAATAATTATTCAAATGACAAATTCAATCTCACCATGCCGAAGCCCTCGTCGAGATAGTCAAAATGGACTTTTGGTTCACCCAATTTGGAGTTTGGGAGGAGAAGTTATGCCACGAAAAAGATTTCAGCAAATGCTGAAAACAGTTGGCCGGCCGGCCACCCACCTAGGCCGGCCGGCCTGGACTTGTCTCCAAATGGCCCAAGCTTCCTCCAGTGGGCCACATACACTCCAAAACACCAAGCCCAAGTGCCCTCCATGGTGGATGAACAACCGACTTCGCGCAGGTGGGCTTTTGGGCCTAAACTTGATGGTTACTCCACCATAACCGCCCCCAAGCGCTAGCCGACTTCGGAACCGACCTCAGGAAGCAATCTGGAGCGTCCACACAGAAGGCGGTGGCCAACCGCCACAATGTGTGGCCGGCCGGCCTGCCACCTAGGCCGGCCGGCCTACCTTGGCGGCCAATTCGCCTCAACCGCCTCTCACTTGCTCTATTTAATCCCCTCTCTCATTTGGGGCTATAAATAGAGGGGTGCTCGGCCGGTTAGAACACACACCAAGAGAGAAATCACTCCTTTGCATTAGATGTAGTCTCCAAGCTTTAGTGGAGTTAGTCTTAGAGTAGAGCTATTCTAGTTCCTAAGTCCTCTTGGAGATTCTGGTATGGCTCTTGTATCATTTTCTCTTTTTGCGACTTTATTCTATTTAATAATATTATTCTTTTCATATAGTCTAGCTTCGGTTAAGCGTTCCTTGTTTGGTTGTGGACCCTTGGCTTGCTTATGTGATAGAGTAATCATAATCTTCTTATATAGTGCTAGTGTGATATTCATATGCCTGTTATGTGGGTATCGCCTAGAGGGCTGGCAGTATGGACATAATTGCCGTACTGTCACGTGTCCTAGAACATAGTATACCGTGCCATGTTTATACTTAGGTTTACATGCATTTGCATATCCAAGCATGAGTCCAGTGATCCTTAGGATTATGCTCTAGATCCATATCATCGCCTAGGGGATTTAGAGTAATGTTTTAGCAATGTAAGCATGGTGCTTGGATTGGTAGAATACATTGGATGCCTCGTGCCCCACGGATTGTTTGAGGTAGACGGTAGGTGGTGACAGCCCTATCCGTCCTCGGTATCCCTCCACGTTCGGGTACGGCGTAGAGCTATAGACCGGAGTCGCCTGGCAGACCAGGGGTAAGCCGGTGCCCAATTTGCTTGAGTGCATATGCCTAAACCTTAGTTGTGTGCATGCATGTGTATGTTGTATACTATGCCACTGTATAATGAAGTACAATAGGAACTTAGCTCTTTTCTTCGTTCTTCTCCACTTGGCTATGGATGTATATTAGAGTTGATCCTTTTCTTGTGTGTCACACTACCCATATATTATTGTTTAGCTATGCATGGACTGTGATCCATTTAAATGTAGACATCGACTATGAGCATAGTATTCTCTTGACCATCGTCTTCCCTGCGGAAAATATAAATTACGATACCTTGGAATACTCCCGGGTGAAATGCTACAACTGTTTTCTCCGTGCGCTTGCGGATTTATCTGTGATCGTTAAGAAATACCAACAAGCATTTCTGGCGCCGTTGCCGGGGAAGACAATTGGTTTAGGAGTTTATAAATGCTCATAGTTATATCTGCAAATACCTGGTCACAGCCCGTACAGGCTATCACTTGCTTGTTTTCTCTTCATGTGAAAACAGGGTAGTGCATGATGACTTCGATTTGCTGGCTATGCGCTAAAAATCCATACTCAATCTTGAGAGAGTCCGACTTCTTGTCATTTCTCCTCAAGTGTGAGATCCTTCGCAATCGAATCGTCATAATGTCTTGCTCATCGGACATAAAACGATGATGCCCTTGCCGACAGGAAAATCGGTAGTTATCTCATATTTGATTTCCAATTGCATATTTGGTTTCCCTTAATTTGAATTCAATTGCATTTGCATGTTTGATTTTTCCAAATCATTTTGCATGTTGGATTGTTCCAACCCTTTAAAAAAAAAGAATTTGAGATGTTTGTTTTTGGAGAAAATAATTTTTGGGCATAAATTCTAGCTGAGCTTTGGCTAAACCTCCACTATTCAAAACAAAAAAAAAATCGACGGAGGCTTTGAGCCAAGCTTGGGGGGAGAGTCCCCGTCAATGGGTCACCTAACATGACATGGTCATTGTTCGCATTTTGCCTTATTTTCTAACGGCCACTTGTCATTGTTCCTCCCCAAATATGGCCATCGAACTTCAAGTTTTACAAAAAAGGCCGAATGGTGATGTTTTCATACCAAATCCATTTCATTCACCACCCAAATGCCCTCCTCATCTGCTTTACTCTCATTTCTCCAAATTTTCTCAAATTCAACAAAAAGATTTCCCTCTTCTTTGTTTTGCATCTGCAAGTTATGCTCAAGCTGGCAAGATCAACCGACGGGCGTGCTCATTTTGATTACACTAATATAACCCATTTCGAGTTTGTTCTTGTTGTTTTGCTTTTTGTTGCAGCCATGAAGAAAGGAACCAAGCAGTTATTGGCGCACTCAAGCAAGAACTAAGCTTGGGGGGATCACTCCCCCACTGAGGTAACTTGTATCTTTCCTTTGTTTTCTGCATTCAAAAAAAAATAAAAACAAATAAATAAAATAAAAGTAGTTTTTGTTTTCTATGCGCGATAAGAATGTTTTAATTCTCCATGTTGAAATGATGAATAATTGCTCTGTTTTATCCCTCTCTTGTTCCTGTTTGCAACTTAGTACTCTCCCGAGTTTTGAGTTTGATGGATGCACCCTTATTCTTGAACCTTAAACTCGTGGGTAGCAAAATGCATAATCCAAGTCTAGGTTGTTGTGAGATATGATACGATATAATAGAGCTGCTATGATCTCTTTCTAAGTAAGACTTAAATTCCAGAGAATTTTTTTTTCAAAATTATAAAACCAAAAGTTCCTCAATGATGAAAATTCCTACCAAAGCCATATGTCGATTTTATTGCAAAACCTTCGTACATGTGTTGCTTGCATTACATTGAGCTTTTTCAAAATTGTTGTGACCCTTGTGTGATGCTTGTCATACTTATATGATCAAGATCACGTACACTCCACCATATACATGTGCTTAACTTCTACACTGGAAGTTAGCATCACATTTTCCATCATTCCACAAAATAAATACTCCATATGTTTTGTACCTCTCTCTCTCCCCAAGTACCCTTGCAAAAGAGGAATGGCTATAAAAAAAAAATCTTGCTCACTCAAGTAGAGCATGATCAAAAAAAAGAAAAAAAAAAGAAAAGAAAAGAGAGATTGCCATTCCCTCAAAATTAACAAAAAGAGAGAGAAGGTATACAAAAAGGAGTAATCATTTTTTCTTCATCATTCACATTTCCACACACATGCACATCTTGATCAGATTGTATGACTTGTTTTTCTCCCTGGATCCGGTCTTTTGATTTAGCAATATATGTGATACAAGTTTGCCTCACTTTACCCCTACCAAGCCCCACATATATAAACCTATTAGAAGTAGGTGGAAAAGAGGCAACATAATGCCTTGGTAAGGAATCATACACATTGAGCGATTGAGAGAATCATTTGAGGAGCTTTGTTTTTATTTGCAAAATCTTTTGAAAACCTCTGGAATGAAAGTTTAACAAAGAATGAGTAAATAGTACTCTACAAACCGTTCTGTCTCTCAACCGCCTAAGGCAAGGAGAAGCAATAAGCCCCATGACGACTAAGGGAAGAGTAAGTTGTCATGCCATCTTATTCAATTCAAGGGAGAATATTTTGTTGTATGCATGGTACTTTTGCGGAGTAAGACATGGTAGCAACTCCTGATCAACAGAACCAAGTCTTTAGCTTTGCTCGGGACGAGCAAAGGTTTAAGCCTGGGGGGTTTGTTGACGGTCGTTAAGTACCAACTTCGACCGCCAATATTCCTACAAATAAAGGAGAATTAGCATTTCTTATACGCATATTTATTTAAACTAATAAAGTTCCACGAGTTGTGGTAGATTTATTGATGCAGGTGTATTTCAAAGGAAAGGTGGACAAGGGCTGGATCAAACATCTCGACAAATTCAAGTCTATAAACAAAGAGGCAATTGGACATGAAGAAATAATTATTCAAATGACAAATTCAATCTCACCATGCCGAAGCCCTCGTCGAGATAGTCAAAATGGACTTTTGGTTCACCCAATTTGGAGTTTGGGAGGAGAAGTTATGCCACGAAAAAGATTTCAGCAAATGCTGAAAACAGTTGGCCGGCCGGCCACCCACCTAGGCCGGCCGGCCTGGACTTGTCTCCAAATGGCCCAAGCTTCCTCCAGTGGGCCACATACACTCCAAAACACCAAGCCCAAGTGCCCTCCATGGTGGATGAACAACCGACTTCGCGCAGGTGGGCTTTTGGGCCTAAACTTGATGGTTACTCCACCATAACCGCCCCCAAGCGCTAGCCGACTTCGGAACCGACCTCAGGAAGCAATCTGGAGCGTCCACACGGAAGGCGGTGGCCAACCGCCACAATGTGTGGCCGGCCGGCCTGCCACCTAGGCCGGCCGGCCTACCTTGGCGGCCAATTCGCCTCAACCGCCTCTCACTTGCTCTATTTAATCCCCTCTCTCATTTGGGGCTATAAATAGAGGGGTGCTCGGCCGGTTAGAACACACACCAAGAGAGAAATCACTCCTTTGCATTAGATGTAGTCTCCAAGCTTTAGTGGAGTTAGGCTTAGAGTAGAGCTATTCTAGTTCCCAAGTCCTCTTGGAGATTCTGGTATGGCTCTTGTATCATTTTATCTTTTTGCGACTTTATTCTATTTAATAATATTATTCTTTTCATATAGTCTAGCTTCGGTTAAGCGTTCCTTGTTTGGTTGTGGACCCTTGACTTGCTTATGTGATAGAATAATCATAATCTTCTTATATAGTGCTAGTGTGATATTCATATGCCTGTTATGTGGGTATCGCCTAGAGGGCTGGCAGTATGGACATAATTGCCGTACTGTCACGTGTCCTAGAATATAGTATACCGTGCCATGTTTATACTTAGGTTTACATGCATTTGCATATCAAGCATGAGTCCAGTGATCCTTAGGATTATGCTCTAGATCCATATCATCGCCTAGGGGATTTAGAGTAATGTTTTAGCAACGTAAGCATGGTGCTTGGATTAGTAGAATACATTGGATGCCTCGTGCCCCACGGATTGTTTGATGTAGACGGTAGGTGGTGACAGCCCTATCCGTCCTCGGTATCCCTCCACGTTCGGGTACGGCGTAGAGCTATAGACCGGAGTCGCCTGGCAGACCAGGGGTAAGCCGGTGCCCAATTTGCTTGAGTGCATATGCCTAAACCTTAGTTGTGTGCATGCATGTGTATGTTGTATACTATGCCACTGTATAATGAAGTACAATAGGAACTTAGCTCTTTTCTTCGTTCTTCTCCACTTGGCTATGGATGTATATTAGAGTTGATCCTTTTCTTGTGTGTCACACTACCCATATATTATTGTTTAGCTATGCATGGACTGTGATCCATTTAAATGTAGACATCGACTATGAGCATAGTATTCTCTTGACCATCGTCTTCCCTGCGGAAAATATAAATTACGATACCTTGGAATACGCCCGGGTGAAATGCTACAACTGTTTTCTCCGTGCGCTTGCGGATTTATCTATGATCGTTAAGAAATACCAACAATGGCCAGTGTTCTGGCAAAACGGCGGCGAGATGGGGGATTACGTGGCGAGCATCGTGACCAAAGGACGACGGCAACCAAGGGACGCTGGCATGAACACGTGCATGCGCACCGGAGCATGGCCGATGACGAGAAACGATGCGGCGTCCATGGCGAAGCGTGTTCCGGTAACGGGAGTCCGGAGAACTGAACGGCGGCAGTGAAGGAGCTAAGCTGACGGCTGTAGCATCCCACCTCAAATAATGAGGGGCTAGCTTAACTTGATCGAGATCGAGTGACACTTGGCGAAGCAAGCATCCGAAAGACCACACACATAAGCATAAGTAAAATAGAGTACAAAATAATTTATTTATTATTACAACTTAAGTTCCTATTTTTGTACATAAAAAAGTTTGAAATTCGAAGACAAACGACAGCAGAAGCAACTAAATTCGACGATATTTATCCTTATGACGAAGCATATTTAGTCCATAGACATGCTTCATTCTCCTAAGGGAAAAAGGTCACCTGCAACAAAGATTAAAACAACAAATCCTGAGCAACAAATACTCAGCAAGTCTTACCCGTCAATGTGGCCTTCTAAGACCGACTCCTAGCTTGCAGGGGGCTGACCATGGTAATGGAATAAATTGCATAAAAGTAGCACTAAAAATTAGTCCTTCTTTCAAATTTTAGCCAAATTAAAAGAGTTTTTGTATAAACATAAATATTAGCACCTATGCTAATTCATACAAGGTTGCAATACAATTAATTGAAGTACATTACAACATATATAATCATCATGTTCCACTTCTTACTACGATGTGGCAGCGATCATAAATGGTACTCAATAACCGCAAGGGACGGCGATTCGAATCGATTTACACCTGCAGGGGAAACCCGGAAGACACAACGTACGCGCACTCACAAGAAGTCACGCACGATAACCTTTCACAAGACACCATAAAGCCGGGCCGCTTAATAACTATCCCGAGTACACGTCCTCCACGCGATGCCCGCGCTGGGCCATCCGTGGTTAGCCCGTGCACCCTCCTTCTAGCACATACTCGCAACCACTATTACCAAAAGAGAGGTGGGTTCACATCCAACAATATAGTAATCACGTTACATCGATTTACTAGTGCCCATCTCACTAGCATGCATCCGGTACGTTCAAACTTGCTCAACGGGTCCACAACGATCGGTCCTCAATCGACATAGACGAGGCTACAGCACACAAGACCTCCATGACTTGCTGCAAACCTACACATCCCCGTCTGGTCTCCAATTATCATTATCATGTGAGATAGCAATAACAACCACAGTAATTTTCCCAATAGAGCCCTATAACTCGTGAGTAGTGTTCCGCACCACTCGACTTCTACCGAGGGCTCTATTTGTTTTTGACCTTTTTCTACTGAGGACTCAACATTAAGCATAGCAAATGAACTAACGAACGGCTGAACATAACTGAACTAACCCATAGGAATACATTAGGATACATACAACTAAGGTTCCAATCAACTCCTATACGTAGTGCACAATTCATGGTTCACATCGATACTTGTGATAAAGTAAAAATATTTCAAAAAGGGGTTAAGATGCACCGGGGCTTGTCTTGGAATCTGAGAGTTAGTAGCACAATCAACAGTGTTAGAATCAGCAGCAATCTCCTTGCCATGGTTCCGGCGTCGTTCTCTAATTGGTGAAATGCAAGCCAAAATTTAGGTATAACGAAGACATGGAACTTCGTTACTGAAATGCTTGCAATGGCATGATGTTGGGGTGCTCAGATGTTCAGAAAAGATCTAGCAAGATTTTGATTCCTTTGGTCTAAAATATTTCTTTTAGTGCTTAAGTAGCTATTTGATAAGATTTTTCTTTCAAAATTTGTTAACTTGGTTCTGGAAGGCATAAAAACACATTGATTTTTCTGGTCAGCAAAAGTACTGTAAAGAACATTGTGGAAAATGTTTAGAAACATTGGATGCATGAATTAATTCATAAAATTAAAACACTGAAAAGCTTAGAAAATCAATTACTGGTAAAACATACATAATTAATTATGAAACTTGATTAACAGCTCAGAAATGTCATGAGAAGCATGCACACCAAAATTCAGAACTTTTGGATGAACATAAATGCATATATTAATTTATTTAGTTTTTCATTCTCTGAATTTTGTACAAAAGTTTACTGAGGGACGTAGTGATTTTACAGGATCTGTCATAGAGCTAGCCATAAGGATTCTACAAAATTTGTTTCACAATTTTCGGAGTTATATTTTATTTTATATCGAATTTACAAGTTTGGCAAATTTTCAGAGAACAGGGAAAAAGGGAAGAGAGCCTGGCACTGTAGCAGTGCCAGGGCGCGCGGCAGCGGCATGGCCGGCGTTCCTGCCGCCGGAGAAGGAGGAGAAGTCAGTGGAGGGTTTGGTGAGCTCCTAGAGGGCAACGGCTACCTCGGCGGGGAGACGGACGGCGACGAGCGCGGCCAGAGCTAGGTCGGCGGCGGGAGGCGGCGCGGCGACAGGTTGGTGGCGGCGTTCCCGGCGGTGGGATGGACGTACGGCGGCAAAGGCATGAGCACGAGCTCCACGGTGACGAATCGGTCCTCGCTGTAGATGACTTCGACGACGTAGAGCATCGGAAGGGGAATCTCGACGCGGCGGCCGCTCGGCCCGGTGGACGGCGGCGGGGAAGAGGCGTGTTTCCGGCGATCTCGACCGAGAAGCCTGGACAAGAACATGTTAGGGGCGTGCGCAAGCGAGAGGAGAGACACCTTGCGCGGGGAATCGAAGAGTAGCTCACCGAGGAGAGAGAAATCGACGGCGAGGACGACGACCTTCACCCGGCGACCATGGTCGAAAATCCCCGTCGATCTCGCGCTACGAGTGGGGAGGGAAAAAATAAGAGGCCGGGATTAGCTAGAAGGCTTCCTTGCGCATCCTTTGGCGGCATCCTTGCAGGCGGGGAGCACTGAAGGAGGCAGGAGGCGAGTTCGAGCTTTCTCGGCGGCAATGGCGGCTAGTTCTTGGCCGTTGGGAGAAAAGAGAACGAGAGAGAGAGAGAGGAAGACGACGACGACTTGATCTGGGGAGTGGGATGAGATGGTGTGCAGTGTAGTGCTTGAGGGCGCACGCGCGGAGTTGCAGCGGCGTGACGCAGGACACAGTGCGGCGCTGCAGAGAGAGAGAGAGAGAGGAGGAACACAGAGGCGAGCGTCTTTTTTTTTCTTCATTCAAATGTACATCAAACGTGCTGAACTTTGAAGCCTCCAAACACATACTTCCAAGCCTCAGAAAAATCTGAGAAATTGTGGGATTGAAGGTCAACTCTGGGGAACAATTTCTCTTATTGGAGGTTTTCCTAATTCGAAATAAATTTTGACTTAAAATTTCTGGAACGCAAGAATTTGTTTGAGGACCTTTTGATTTATTTTATATAATTCCTCTTTTCATAAAATTTTGGAAAATTCTCCAACATATATCTTGGCACTGGGAACCCAGATATTATTTTAGTTGGCCCCACTAATGTGCAACAATTCGGAGGTTCATGCTTGAGCTCAAATTTGAATTAAATTTGAGTTGGTTCGGAAGAATTGGAATTGTGCGCTTGAAAATTGAGCTTAGCATCTATTGATCATTCCGTAAGCGTGATTAAGAACACTTGATAAGCTTTAAAATTAGGGATGTACAACGGCCATGGCGAATGCGGCGTCGATCTCATGGTAGGGTGTGAGGGATTGGGATCAGAGAGAGGGGTGAGCTAGAGGGGTTCCTCGCGGAGCTTCTGGCGTAACGACTCGCGAGGCGATGTACTGAGGTGGCGGGATGGTGGGCGTGAGCTCAGAGCGGCAATGGCGGCAGTGCTTGTGCGAGGAGGAGAAGAAAGAAAGAGAGCGTGCGAGAGAGAGGAAGGCAAGCTGGGGTGGAGTGGATGAGGACGATATGGCATGCGAGTTTTTCCGAACTCAAGTGACCACGCGCGCTCGGTTGCGCGGCTTAACGGCGGCTGCGGCGCTCGGCAGAGTTTTAGCGAGGGAGAAGAGAGAGAGAGGAGCGGGTCCCACGCATTTTCTTTCGAATTTTCGAACGATTTCCAACGTGTTGATATGAGATGAGCCAAACACAACCTTCGAGAGCTCAGGAGATTCTGAGAAATTGTAGACTTGAAGTTCAACTCTTGGGGAACATTTTTCCTTATTGGAAATTTTCAAAATTCAGAACAGAATTTGAATTAAATTTCCTGGAATAAGAAATGATTTGAAAGCTTCTCGAATTATTTAAATAAATTCATCTGTTGATAAATTCTAAAAAAAAGTCCACAATTCTATATTTTTGTGATCATCCAAACGAAATTAATTGCATTATATGTTACTGTTGAAGAAATTGTGATTTCTTCATGAGCCTTGATTGATATTTATTCGATATATTTGATTTGAAATTTAAAGTCAATTCTTTTTACTTGGATGCGTCAATCTAATTTCTGGTGATAGCAAGGAATTAAGCTTTATGAAAAATAGGGATGTTACATTATTTAGAATTATTGAGAACTATATGGTCAAGGGGGGCATGTGCCCCGCCCTCCCCGTGGCGTGTCGTCTGATTAATGCAATAATCAACCTCATATCATTCTCTTATTGATTAATTAATATCTACGAAACTTGTTTTTGGCAAGTGCAGAGTAGTTAAGGATGAATGTACTTACCAGCAAATATGCCTTCGCTCAGGTTAGTTACAAAACTTTGCATGTACCCTCAGCACATGTTAACATGGTATATCTTATATGAAAGTAAATATTTGGATGGCTATAATGTAATCAAACTATGTGTATAAATTATTGTATCGAAAACACGACAGTTATTACTGCAAGAGATTACCCATAAAATGATGGTAAAAAGATGTGTACTTCAGAGGTCATGCAGTCGAATTCAACGACGGACGAGCTCGAATCAGCGATGAGGTGACCACCTCGACCTTCTACCCGTCTCTCTTCCCCCCTTTTAAAGGAGGGGGCTTAGATGAAAGATGGAAGCCCGCTTTATACAGAGGCTAAGTATGGATGTCATAGGTTTTTTTTTACCCCTCAACCCCTAAATATTTAGTTGAAGTTGGAGTCAGGGCCGTTGTTGAAGTTTATCTTTAAAATAATCCTATCTTGCGGGATGGGTTTACAGCGTGACGGACCAGGATTGAGCTTCAACTTGCGGAGAAACTCGAATCCAAATTATGCTCCTAGAGAAAGCGAAGTCCATACATGGAAAGAAACTCGCCATTGCTCAGACGTATTCAAGATACGGAAAGTTAAACTCTAGATATCTGAAGTGTTATGATATTGTTCGTTCGAGGTGTTTGTACTCTGCAGGCTAGGGTACTGTTTGGGTGTTGTAGTTTTTCAAAACCAAAGTATGAAAAATCATGGTTTTAGAAGCTAGTGTCAAGTAAAACCATAGTTCAAAAAAAAGAGGTCATGAGTGAAGTTTCTAAAACTCCAAAATGGTTGCATTTTTAGCAATACCATAGTTTTTAAAACTACAAAACTTACTACATCCAAACACTTTGTTATCTCTTAAAACCAAAGTATTTTGTAAAACTGTAGCATTCTTTCAAAACTTCAAAAATACTTTGTATCAAACAGGGCCTAGTCTGCATAATCAGTTGAGACCAGAGAAACTGCTCCACATCGTGTCCAGGGCAGCACGGGTTTAGCTTTTTTGTATGAAACCTGGCACGAGCGGACGGCCGCAGGAACATGAAGGTTTGGGAGGTAGGGAACCAAGGCCGCCAGCTCGCATGCACGGTCCGATTTTTTTAATTTTTTTTTTAGTTGGTAATTTTCAGGATCATGGGACCGAAGGTAAGGACCAGTAGCGCAGGAGACGCGCTCAATGGTTTGGTAGCAGTGGCAGATTTTGGCCCAAAGGGGCAGCGAAAGGCCACTTGGGGACCACTGCAAATTGCCGCGGCACGTCGTATTATTTGTTGGGAAGAAAAGGAAAACGCGGATTCTTCAATGTCATTAGAAAAGGTTACAGCTACGTGCACTAGAAGTCCATGGCACGATATCATGTAAAAAGGATGATAATGGGAGTGAATAATGCAGTCCAATTATTTGTGGTTACCTTTGAAACGAAAATAACGCTCATGTAATAGATATGACAGTAGAGTAGATATGCCACTATTTTGTGTGGGTTTGAAGGATATTCCACACTTGTGGATCCACCTTGGAAGCATCGAATGATTAAATGCGAGTCCTAGATTTTAGATCTCAGTCGTGGAAGCATCAAATGTCATGCTGAGATTTATATTAGGATCTTTTGGGATGTTGAGGTTTTCTATGTAGATATTTGAGTTTGGACGGCGGTCAACCGAGCTTTGCGCACAATCTCTTTGATATGTATATATGATTTGCATTCCTCATCCACTTCTGAAGTGGCGATGGAGCGAGAGGACATGAGGCGCCAACAACATGAGAAGGGGTGTGTCCCTAAGCCACGGGCGGCAGCGGTGTTTGTCGGTGACGGGAAGATCAAAAAAACGACAGTTAGCATGTGATTGTGAAGGTTGACAAGATGGAAGGAACAAAGTCAAAGACCACCAGAGGAGGGAATGACAAGATAGTGAGGTTAATTCATAATAAATTTGAAAGAGAGTTTGTTTTGATTGCATCCACAGGAAGGTGGAAGACGATTATGTCTTCATCTCACTCCATCAATTGAAAGATGTTGTGTTTTGAATCGGCTGTCAAATAGATACTGCCTTATAACTACATAATTTATAAACTGGTATAATCAAATTAGTATTCTATTTTTTTGGAAAAAAATAATGTTCCATTTTTTAAATAAAGAATAGCATGAGCATCGCATGCCAGGCTGACTTGTATATCCTGTCGTCGTAGTAGGCTCGTAACCATAGCAGTGTGCCAAATATGACGGTCCTGTTGACGCCCCCTTTGCACCCTACGATTCCACAAATAAAAGCTCCCGGCCGCATCTGCACTGAACCCCTCTCTTTCCGGCCGCACCCCCCTTCCACCCTAGCCGCTGCATCGCATCGAATCCCAAATGGCGGCCGCCACCTCCTCCACCACCTCCCTCGCCATCGCCCGCAAAACCCTAAACCTCTCCAGAGCCCCCGCCGCCGCCGACTCCGTCTCGTTCCCCGCCGCGCAGGCCCCATGTCTCCACGCCGCCTCCGCCGGCCGCCGCCGCGCCGTGGCCGCGAAGGTCTCCTCGCCGTCGGTCATCGGCACCGCCATGCCGTCGCTTGACTTCGAGACCTCCGTCTTCAAGAAGGAGAAGGTGTCCTTGGCTGGCCATGAGGAGGTCTGATTCGTAGCCCTTGCTGTTCTATTCGGTGTCCGTTTCGTGATTAATTCGTTTGGGAACCTTGGTGATTTATGGGGGGTTTATGTTTTTCAGTATATTGTGAGGGGTGGGAGGGATCTGTTCCCTCTGCTGCCGGAGGCGTTCAAGGGGATCAAGCAGATCGGCGTCATCGGATGGGGCTCTCAGGTTAAACAGCTGCCAACTTTCTTTCCTTGCTGAATTATTTTCTGTTACCACCTGTGTGTTCTGGTGTATTGCGTCATCCAAATATACTCGCAGATGTAATTCAATATGATAAGGAATATGATTTTCAACTATCTTGTTGATATATTGGTAGCCTACGGTAGGTTTGTGCAATGATAGATCTGATATTCAACATCCCTGCAAAAAATTGCTAAGTCTAGGACCCTTGGGACTGCTAACCAACTTGCTGCTAACAAGAGGCCTACACATGCATAGCACCCCTCTTATGCTTTCATTACTGCTTAGATAATAGGGTTGACCTGAAAATGCACAATCTTAACAAGCAAGCTATTTGCTACTATTCTTACTCACTTCGAACCTGTAATTTGGGGCTTTATCAAGAACAAACGTAGGCCGCTTGAGTCCCCACTGATGAGGTTTGTTACAGGGATTGTGGTAATATACTCATCGCCAGATATATCATGTTTTAGTAAAGTTTGATATGGATGTTGGTTGGTGTGGGATGCGGTGTAGCCTCTAGTTGAAATGTGTCAGCATGGATGGAATCATCTATTTGAGCGGATTCTAATATTTTTTTTCTGGGCATTTTCTTGTTTTAAGTTCTAATACTTCCTGATCAAGATTTTGTCCATTTACTTCTGCACATGGTTGTCCTTGTAGTTGTAACGTTGGTATAACAGAAGATAGATTCAGGTTACTCCATGTTCAAATGGTAACATACTCAACTTTGATCTTGCAGGGTCCTGCACAAGCTCAGAACTTGAGAGACTCGCTTGCTGAGGCAAAGTCAGACATTGTTGTTAAGGTTAAGCTTTGTTTTAACTGTGTTGTCCTGCATATCTCAGCTTTGATTGTGTAAGCAGTAAGGAATACCTGTCTGATTCTGTGTTCTGATTTCAGATTGGTCTCCGAAAAGGTTCAAAATCTTTTGAAGAAGCACGCGCAGCTGGATTCACTGAAGAGAGTGGGACGTTAGGAGATATATGGGAGACTGTATCTAGCAGTGATCTTCTGTTGCTGTTGATATCAGATGCTGCTCAGGTTTGCTTCTCGGGAGATTGATATGCTTATTAATTGCATACTTTATATGGTCGTTCCTTGGTGCTGTGATGTACCTTGTTATGTACTGGTTTAAGTTGTCAAGATTTTTAACATTCTTCAAAACAATGCTTATCCTAGTTTAGTTTTGACTTACTCATGTCTGTTTGAAGTTTCTATTGTGGACATGCCATTATTAGTATTTCTTTTGATGAGTTAACAGTGTTATAAATTCTTCTACAACTTAATGTATCCAGCTTGGTCATATGTGAAAAGAAGTATGTCAACAGTTTTAATTTACTGTATGCTGCTTTGTTTCTATTATTTTTCTTTCCGTTCTCCTTCCATTAAGTTTTTTCTGTTCCAATTTCAATTTTTTTGCACTATTTTTCTGCAGTAACAAATGTATTGTGTTTTAATACTATGTACAGGCTGACAACTATGAGAAAATCTTCTCTCACATGAAACCAAACAGTATTCTTGGTTTATCGCATGGATTTCTGCTTGGACATTTGCAATCTCTTGGACGTGATTTCCCTAAAAACATTAGTGTGATTGCTGTGTGCCCCAAGGGAATGGGCCCTTCAGTTAGAAGGCTTTATGTTCAGGGCAAAGAGATAAATGGTGCTGGTATCAATGCGAGCTTTGCTGTTCACCAGGTATATATGTTAGAATTGAGCATCGCATGAACAGTGTGCAATCTAGCTTGTTTACTTACATTGAAGAGCACTTTTTTTTTGAACCGTTCTTTCTCTGAGTTGATAGTTTCTAATATCTGTTGACTTTCCTTGAATTGCTCTTTTATTTAGGATGTTGATGGAAGGGCTACTAATGTAGCTCTGGGGTGGTCAGTTGCTCTAGGTTCTCCTTTCACATTTGCTACTACTCTAGAGATGGAGTACCGGAGCGATATTTTTGGCGAGCGAGGTGATGCCCTTTCCTGATAACCTTTAATAAAGTTTGCACTGAGTGTATGAACTAATAATTTATTATGCAGGTATTTTGCTTGGTGCTGTTCATGGAATGGTGGAGGCTCTCTTCAGGAGATACACTGAACAAGGAATGGATGAGGAGTTAGCATATAAGAATACCGTAGAGTCCATCACTGGAATCATCTCGAAAACTATTTCAAAGAAGGTATACAGAAATTCCCTTATCTTTTAAATGTCTTTTTTCAAAAGACCTTATCTGTTGAATATCTCTATTGTGCTTTACTAATTGCATGTCTTTCCATGGTACCAGGGAATGCTTGAAGTGTACAACTCCTTGACTGAAGAAGGAAAGAAGCAGTTCATTGAGGCTTACAGCGCAGCATATTACCCATGCATGGAGATATTATACGAGTGCTATGAAGATGTTTCTTCTGGAAGTGAAATTAGAAGTGTAGTGTTGGCTGGGAGGAGATTCTATGTATGCTTTCCCATCGATTGCAAATCTAATCATATTTTTGTTTGTGGATTCCAATGAAACAAAATAAAGTAATTGACAAATATTGTCTGTTTGCTTCTAACAGGAAAAGGAAGGGCTTCCTGCCTTCCCTATGGGCAACATTGACCAAACACGCATGTGGAAGGTGGGTGAAAGGGTGCGTTCAACCAGGCCACAAGGCGATCTTGGCCCGTTGCACCCCTTCACTGCTGGAGTGTATGTTGCTCTGATGATGGCGCAGGTTGGATTTTGTGCCACACGGTGTAAAATAGGATTTAATTATATATTGGTTGCTGAAATGCTTAACGTTTTCTTCTATTTGTGCTATTACAGATTGAGGTCCTTAGAAAGAAGGGCCACTCATACTCAGAGATCATCAATGAGAGCTTGATCGAGTCTGTGGACTCCCTAAACCCGTTCATGCATGCTCGTGGGGTAGCCTTCATGGTTGATAACTGCTCCACAACAGCTCGCTTGGGATCTAGGAAGTGGGCGCCGCGCTTCGATTACATATTGACCCAACAAGCTTTCGTGACTGTTGACAAAAAAGCACCTATCAACCAAGACCTTGTTAGCAACTTCATGTCTGACCCTGTTCATGGTGCCATTGAAGTCTGCGCCCAGTTGAGGCCTACCGTTGACATATCAGTGACCGCTGATGCAGATTTTGTGCGCCCAGAGCTCCATCAATCGTCCTAAAACTGGTGTTAAACCATGGGGCCTCAACTATTAGGTTTAAGATCCGGTGTCAGCATATGAACTCTCTAAGACCATGTACTATGTGTGTTATGCTGTTTGAGAACAGAGGAATAAACTGAGTGTAGGATTGTTGTCACCGAACTTGTGTTCGGCAAGAATAAAATCAGTCTTCTCCATGTGTGCTGCAGGTTCCTTTCTGGTTATTTGTTGGGTTATAGCAGAAGCTCGTTTTCATCAGTGTCTGAAGATCATCGTGAGCTACGTTTTGTCCTAGATAAATAAGTAATGTCAGGCTGTATGAAAGCATTAAGCCATGTTCTATTCCCTTTGGCTTTTTATATGATGTTAGTAGGTTCAAAACTAAACCAATCACCGTTGAATTTTAAAATCGGAGCATTGGTCTAAAGCAGAGTGTTCCACAAGAGTAACAGTGAGTTCTGGTAAACGTTAACCGGCATGTGTCAACGATCTTTTGTAAGGTTCCTTCGGAACGGAACGGTCAAATCACCGGCGAGCGGCGACACTGCTGCCGGCTGTTCGGAACGCCCGATGCAGTAGTACTCGGTCGCCACGTCGTCGAACATTCGCATGCTAAACTCCTAAAACCCAACGATTAGTTCGAGGCTCCACCCCCAGTAACACCCCTTGTTCGTTTGGCGTTTCCTGCTTCGTGCCCTTGTATAAACACCCCCACACATCCGTGCTAATCGCACCATCAACCCCTGTAAACACCTGAAGTAATTAACTAAGCAAGCGGCCATGGCGGAGAGGGAGGGCGCGGTGGTGAAGAAGGGCCACGAGGAGGGCCTGAAGATGGCCGTGTCGCTGCTGGAGGAGTTCGGGCTGCCGCTGGGCCTGCTCCCGCTGGCGGACGTGATCGAGGTCGGGTTCGTGCGCGCCACGGGGTACATGTGGATCGCCGCCCAGCGCAAGAAGGTGGAGCACCACTTCAAGATGGTGAGCAAGCAGGTGAGCTACGACGTGGAGATCACCGGGTACGTGCAGGCCAAGCGCATCAAGAAGCTCAAGGGCGTCAAGGCCAAGGAGCTCATGCTGTGGCCGCCCGTCAACGAGATCATCGTCGACGACCCGCCCACCGGCAAGATCCAATTCAAGAGCCTCGCCGCCGTCACCAAGACGTTCCCCGTCGAGGCCTTCGCCGCGGGCCAGTAGCCGCGCGTACGTAGCCCGGCGCAGTGTTTGCCTGCTCACGTTTCTGTCACGTTTTATTGATGCTTTCACGAAGAGATTTGGTGTGCTTAGCCCGTGATGGCTGAACGATATCACCACCACTCGTGAAACTGTAGAACAACTGCGTCCCAGGCTTTATCCTCGGTCCAAGCCCAACAAGAAGAAGTTCGGTCTTTTATGTACGACTCATGAAAACAACGTGACTTCATTGTGCTTTAGCATACCGCTATGACGCTGTCCACATCGACCAGTGACCGGACACTATGCACCGACAGAACGAGCCAGTAAAGCCCCGGCCGAAAGCGTGGACGCGCACCACCAAGCCGCACATCGAGTGGGCGTGATTGCGTACGTACTCTGAATGAGGGGTCCATGCTCCCGTTCCATCCGGTCGCTTGCCCCCAAAGTTACGGAACCGGCGCAACCCTTTAATGGTGTGATGAGTACTTTGCCGTAGCACCGCTACTGTGAGTTTGACGCAGCTGGTTCCCTGAATCGCTCTTAGAAATTGAAATGATCCATGCTCTTGTGTGAATTGTCGCCTAACCTTTTTGATGCAAGAGGCTGTTTTATTTCCAGACGTGGCCAACTCACAATCATTCATTGTGGTCCAGTCGCCAACATTATCGGCATTGATCGCAGTGTGTAGTACGACCCACAACGTGCATACGCTTGAGCTCTTTTTGTGCTGTAATAATTGGTGTGTGTGTGTGTGGTTTTTTTTTTTTGGGGGGGGGGGGGGGGGGGGGGGGGTTACCGCTTTGACATACAGCGACTACTCGTTGAAATTTTAGAGTAACAGTAACGTATGGTACGTTTAACATGGCACAACATTCTCGTCTCGCCTCTGCCTTCAGCAGCAGTAGGACCGAGCCAGCCAGGCGACCGCGTCCTCGCCTGTCGCGCGTCGTGCACCTGGCACTCGGCTCTCCACCGCGTTGACAAGGTCTTCTAGAACGGCAGGTCGCGGGGCGCAGGCTGAAACCGCCGGCCTGAGCAGCGGGCGTTGCTCGCATCACTGACCGGCACAGGCACACGGCACACCAACCAACCCCGCGCATATTCACTCCACTCATCAGTGTCATACTGTCATCACCTCGCGGTGGTCACCACTCACCACCCGCCAGCCTCGCGTCGCGCTACGGACGCGCCGGCCCCGGCCCGACAAGCGCGCACCGGCTAATCCCGTCGTGCAAGCCGCGCATCGCTTTTCCTTTGTCCGGCCCGGGCGACATCATCAGTGCGATCCACCGGCAGGCGGACGCGACCGCCCCCGCCCGCGTGCATCTCCACCGCTCATAGACGCAGGCGGGCGCCGTACACAGCCACCGCGACCCGTGCGCGAGCGCTTTTACTCCGCGCTCTCGTACGCGGCCCAGTTTTGGAACTTCAACGGGAGGTAGTAAATCGGATCCAATCACGAGATGTGACGCGAGGCCGGAGAAACTTTCGTTTCATTTTTTTTTTTGAGAGAGGAGGAGCAACTTTTTTTTCGTTTCAATTCGTAAAGGCCGTGACTTTTTCGGTACACGCGCAAACTGCGTGAGCCGTCCATATCCATACAGAAAGGAACAAAGGGACTTCCTATCCTACCTTTGTTTTTGCTCCTTTTCACGGCGCGGTGCCGACCGATGGGGAAAAAAATCGCGGCGATCGACAAACCGTGAACCAAAACCACGACACGACCACGAGGAGCCAGGGAGAAAACAACGAAAAAAGGGATCTAGGCTTTCGGGACCGAATCCCAGTCAAAATTGATTGTATCTTCATCTTCTTCTCAAACAAATCTGTGCACGGTTACCGGCTCTCGATGATTGATTACCATATGGCCGCCGCCTCAGGCCGTCGATCAGGCGAGGATCATCTGGAAGAGCATGTCGTTCCAGATGTCGATGGGCCCGGGCAGGCACCAGTGGATGCAGTCGTTGTAGAGCTGCACCTTCTCGTTGGGCCAGTGCCCGTACCGGCTGGGGTGTCCGTCGGGCCGCATGAGCATCGCCGCCGTGGCGTCCATGAGCATGAGCCGCCGGCCCTTCTCCTGCGCGGCCTTCGCCGCGGCGCGGTACTCCTCCATCTGCGCGTTGTAAAAGTGCAGGTCGCGTCCCTCCATGGCGGTCTGGTTCGCCCGCAGCGGCTCCGTACGCCGGCAGTCGCCGCCGTGGTCCCACGTGCCGTTCTCGAAGTGGGACATGGGCGAGAGCATGCGCACGATGACGCGGCCGCGGAGGCGCTCCTGGTCGTTGATGGCGCGCAGCGCCACCCGCCACGCGCGGCGCTGCGAGTAGTAGAGCGTCAGGTCCGGGACGCCGTACTGCCGGCTGCAGAAGCTGCACCCGATCAGCCGCCGCTTCTCGTAGAAGAGGGAGGGGCGGGAGAACCAGTTGGCGGCGGACACCAGCACGTAGTCGAACCGGGAGACCTGGGACACCCACGTCTCGTCGGGCTCGTCCAGGTACAGGCTCCAGTGGCCCGTGTGCGCGGGGCCGTCCTCCGCGGGCTCGCGCGCGCGCACCAGGAACGGCGACCAGAACATGCTGATCGTGAAGTTGTAGGCGCGGTAGTGGTACACCTTGTTCTGGGTCGACGGGTTCGCCGAGATGTCCTTGGGATACGCAACCTGCAAGCGCAAGTCCAAATCCGCCCATTCGCCGTCATGTCTCGGAGCAGAAAAACTTCGCAGATCTTTTTGCTTCAAACTACTGGAGTACTCCTACAGATCAAGCAAAGAGATTACTCCTACCTGCGAGAGGAGGCAGAGCAGCGACTGCATGTGGTTGCGCGCCAGCGAGTCCCCCACGAACGCCAGCGACTTGTCGCGGACGAACTGCAGGAACTGCACCGGGTCGAAGCGCGGCAGCTCGCACCCCGACGGCCGCCACCGCCACTTGAGGAACCCCAGGTCGGGGCGCCCGTACTTGAGGCAGTTCTGGTGCTCCTGGATGTACTGGCACGTCTTGTGGTTGTAGTAGGGCGCCTCCTTGTCCGGCACCCACTCCCCGCGGAAGATGTCGCAGTACTTCATCACGCTCACCACCGGCGTCGACGACGCCAGCTTCGCCGTGCGCGGCGCCACGCCCACGCCCACCAGCCCGAAGTACTGCGCGTTCGTCAGCAGGATGAGGATGGCCAGCGCCGAGAAGTACAACGGCACGGGCCCGAACAGGAACCGCGCCAACCAGTGGAGCTTCATCCTCTCTCCCTAGTCCCTATCTAATACCAATCCCTCTTCTTCCTTCCTTCCTGACTACCCCTGCTTGCTAGTAGTACCTAATCTCTCATGCATCCGCCGCTCTCTTGTGCTGTCCCTGCTATCTAAAAGTGGCAAGAATTCGCAGCTAGTAAGAAGAAGAAGAAGAGCGGAACCATCACGCGGACGACAGCCTCCGCCGGCCGCGCGCCGATGATGGCTAAGCCGCGCTTTCTTGCTTGTCTGATGTATCCCTCTTTCCTCTCCTCTCTCTTTGAAGCCTGTGGTCACGAGAGAGACTAGTAGGTGCGCGGCTATTTTCAATATGCTGCCAGGTGTGGTCTCGCAAAGGAACATGTCCGTCACTGTCAATATTAATTAAATCAGCATACTATATCTAAGCGCATCATTATATACTGCCTCCGCATGACCTCTGTTGAGTGAGTCATTGCGCGCCATTTGCCGAGCTGTAAATCGAGCTGTCTTTGACGAGTGATCTGGTCGTGCGGGGCACCACTGTTGCAACGCACCGCACCAGGCCTGCAGATCTCCGAACCCGATCCTGTTCCATTATACTACTCCTGCGCGTTTGGCTGTACTGTGCAGTGCAGAGGAATCGATCGACGAATGGGAATCAAACTGTTTGAGAGAATAAACAAACAAACAATGGACAGGATTAGGTAGTGGCACCCGATGGATGGTCGAGGCCGTGCACGTCGACCGATAAGACATCTGTTTAGTTTGCGTTACGGGAGTGCGAGCCATAAGCACATTCAGAGGCAGGCAGGGGCATGTCTGTCCGGGTGAGGAAATCGACGGCGAGTTTGTGAGAGGGATGCTGCTGGTCGGGGCCGGCCCACCAGGCAGGCATGAGCGGCAAGGAAACGGCACCCAACCGGGCGCCTTTAGACGGACTCCAACAAGGATAGCTACTCTTGACAGCCAAATTCACCTTTGCATTGCCAAAACAGTGTTTTGCATTGCATTCATTTGGCAGTGTCTCCAACAATGAAACGGCATTTCCTCTGCCTCGCTCCATTCCGCCCGTCGCGGCGCCGCGCAAACCGTTCGCCCTCGCCGCGAGCCCCGCGCGCTGCGCCTGCGCACCCGCCGCTGCGAGCCTTGCGCGCACGCGCAAGCCCGCGCCACGCGCCGGCGTCCCCGCACGCCGCCATCGTCGCACGTCCTGTTCGTCCAGCTCCGCTTCAACCAATGGAACGTCCTGTTCGTCCAGCTCCTGTTCGTCCTGTTCGCGCGTCGTGCTCCAAGCTGCCGCAGCAACGCGGCCCCGTGCAGTCGAGGTCCACGCCAGCGTCAAGCGCCGGCAGCCAGGCCACCGAGTCAGGGGACTCGCGCTCGCCCGCCGCGCGCCGCGCCCGCTCGCCCTGCGCGTCGCAGCACGCCGCGCGCCGCGCCGCTCGCCCTGCGCGCCGCCGCACGCCGCGCGCTCCGCCATGCCGCTTCCAGCCCGCCGCGCGCCGCGCCTGCTCGCCCTGCGCGCCGCCAACGATTGTGTGACCAATTTCGTCGATTGTGTGATCAATTTCGTCGATTGTGTGACAAATTTCATCGATTGTGTGACCAATTTCGTCGATTGTGTGACCAATTTCATCGATTGTGTGACCAATTTCGTGGCCGCATCTACCGCTCCACCCGCGGCACGCCCGCCTCCGTGGCCGCGTCCACCGCTCGACCCACGGCACGCCCGCCTCCTCCGAGCGCCCATGCCCTCGCCTCGCGCCGCGCTCGCCCTCAACCAGCGCCGCCTCCGCCTCGCCTCTCGCCCTCCGCGCCGCGCCGCCGCCGCTCGCCCTCCACGCTTCTCGCCCTCCCCGCGCGCCCTACTCGCCCACGCCGCCGAGCGCGCCTGCCACCTCTAGCCTGCCGCCGCGCGCCTGCCACCTCCTAGCCTGCCGCCGTCGCGAGCTCGTCCTGCTCCGCGGCGGTGGCCACCCCTGCAACCCCGGCGTCGCCTCCCTCCTCGAGCTCCGCCTCAGCCTCTTTCCTCGCTGCCCCGCCTCCTCCAGCCCGCCGCCACGTGCTGTCCCGCGCCGAGGTCGCGCGCCGCCCCGCCCCGTCCCGTCCGGCGTGTCGGGGGCGTCCGAGGTGGAGGCGACCTCGATGGCGAGCAAATCTTTGCCAAATCGGACGGGATAACCTTGGGGATGGGACGAAGGGGCTCTCCGGCGACCATTTTGACCACTTCTGGGTTGCCGGCGGCGAACTGGTGGCGGGCGCGGCGACGAGAACCGGCGGGTGGTGGGTGGTGGGCGAGCAGGAACAAATGCATGTGAGGAGAGAGGGCGTCCAATTCTAGCTCGCCTCTCTCCTCGTATGCAAAAATGCCTTCTCTTTTGCCTGCCTTGTTGGAGAACAAATTTTCGATGCACAGTAGCCTCCGACAGCCATTTCGGGTTTGCCTCTCCAGATGCATGCCCTTATTGGAGTCAGTCTTACACCGGATTATCTCCAAACAGCCATTACGGAGACGCACATCGCGGTCTGTCTGGTGCCCTCTCACCGTTTGCTCGGTCTGAAAGTCCGTTTCAGTCCAGTTCGGCAACGAGGTGGACTTTACCCCTGAGGCAAGCACGGTCTGTGCCACCATATTCAGAGCAGGCAAGCAGCCGTGAACTGTTTGGAACGCGCCGAAGCAATGAACCATCCAAATATGCAACCGCAAAGCGTGTCAGCAGCAGGTTGTACTGCATGAGGAGTAGAGCGAGAAAGAGGAAAGAAAGCTTGCGTCAGAGAAGGCATGGCCGTCCTCGTGCGGTACTAATGAGTAATGACCCTTCACAGAGATGGTTACAACTGTGCATGGAGAGACAGCGGTACGTGGCGTGAACAGCCGGAACAGCTGGCCTGGCCCCCGTGCACGGGACCACGTAGTACATGCATGCCTTGCCTGCCCTGCCCGCGTGCGTTACTGTTGTCCCGGCCCGGGACGTGAAAACGCCGACGACATGATATCCGGGGGAGGCCAGGGTCACCGCGGCAGTAATTTCGTTTCGGCGCCGTGGCGAGGACAGGCGGTGGGTGGTGCGCGGGGCACATGGCCGCGCTCCTCGCGTGCGCCGTGCGCGCATGATGAAACACCCGGTGCGCGGTTAATTAGACGCAGCATCATAATGCTTGTTCGATTTTGAATTTGGGTGCGGTGATCGATGGCGACGGCGATGATTGGTGGTAAGGCGACAAAGCGGCAGGGGGCAGGTAGAAGCTGTGTTCGTCGGTAGCACTGCACATGGCAGAAAGGCCGGGGATGGGGATCGCGGATTCGGCAAGGGAGATCCGGTGGCCTGCGTTTCCATGATTCAGTCGAGCACCATTTCGGTGTGGAAGATTAGGTAGCCGAAACGCGAGCCATATGGATAGCTCGTAGGAACTCTACCATTTCAGCAGTCAGCACTTCGGTTCAGACTTCCGTGGGCGAGATGGTTTCACTCATAGGCGCATCGGTTAGATGGAACCCGACGGCATTAGGATGAGCCTGTGGATTGCAGAGTTGTGCTGGTCACGGCTTACGCATTCCGCAATTCTATGCGTAGACATCATGAATGATCTGGTCATGGACTCGTGGGGATGTTTGTGCACAGCACATGTGGGATTCGGTAGCTCCTAGTATTGCTTGGCCGCATGCATGGTCACAATTGCTAAACAATGTTCAAAAAAACTCGACCTGCCGGAGGAAGAACCGCCCCCGACGGCATTGCATTAAGGAGAAGAGCCTTCTCACGCAGGCCGAGAAAACCCCCGAACCCCCTCCTCATCCGTACACAGGGACTCAGCTGGCCGTTGTGAGCTGCGGCGCGAGTCTTTACCATGTGCTTTGGCCTGGGGAGGACGAGGGGATTTTTTTCTCCACTGTGCGCGCTACAGTGCTCGGTGGGAATCGTGGGCGAGCAGCGCTCGAGCCCACGACCGGCAGCTCACCACCCGGGAGCCTTGCCGCACGAGATATCGCTCGTTCCCATTGCTAAACAATGTTCAGAGGCAATGGAAAAAAAACTTGTCCAGAGTTCTGTTTTCACCCTTCTTCGCGCCGCGAGCCAGCCCTGGTCCATGAAAGATGCGCATGTGCAGTGAATCAGAAGGCGTAAAAAATGTCAAAGTGTTTAGGGCCATCGGGTTGAAGCACGGCTAATATCTTGTTTTTGAAACTATTACTACATTGCAGTAAAAATGTTCCAGAATATATATATCCCGTGATTATAATGCAAATTTCAGGCTGGAATCCAGTACTGCTCGTAAAGATAACAAAGTGAAAAGGCGTCGGAATAAAGTTTAGCTCTGGCCCATCTGCTGTTTGAATCCGATGGTCCGGTTGTGGTCCGTTGCAGCTACCCCGGCAGCGGCGTAAAATTTCCGATCTGGTACCGTCCTCATTGTGCAACACACATGGCGGCCGGGCCGGGGTTAACTGTTCCTGCACGTGAGAGCAGGGTGACAAGATCTGGCCACTCCTTAAGCAAGCAAGGGGCAAATTAATTAAGTACGTAATTTAGTACTCTACTTAGCATCAAGGATTAAATGTTTGGTGCTGTGACTGTTGTCGGTACGCCGTATGGTGGAGACCAAATGAAAACCAGCCGCGTGCATGGCGACTGGATCCGGAACCCCACTTGCGCTGCCCGGCTCCCCCCTGGCCCTGGGCTGAAGCAGCCATGGCCCAGAAACGTGATCCTCCTGTGCAGTCTGCATCCGTCCCCAACCAAAAATGGCCAAAATCGACTAACCATGATTAAGACCGCTTACTGTTGGTAAAGAAAAAAAACATATCCAGGCAGGCTACTGGGATGTTATATCAGATACAAATCGCGGTGTCGCCAGCACCAACACCGTCTTTTGGGGGTAGATTTGGATGAGTGGTGCCTGGCACGCCGGCAAGGCGCGTACAGAACAGAGTACTTGCGGTAGAGCTAACAAGGACTTACCAGTGATTCTAAAAATAAAGGGACTTACCAGTAGCAAACAAGGCCTCGACCCTGGGGGACGACGTGGTAGAAAACGATCGAGTAAATCAGCCACGCGCCTGCGGTAGAACACGAGCAACTACCCCTCTGAACGATCGATGGGTGCGGCGAGGCGAGGGCGAGGCCGCCGTCGGTCGCCGGCGTCCACGGCTTCAGGGCCGAAGGCTGTGCGCAAGACGACGTGTGGCGGTTCAACAGTCAACGGGAATGTTTAGCAGATTTTAGCTGGTGATCGCCGCCCGTGCCGTGTTGAATATGGCTAGACGGTTAGCGATAGTATATTTCGAGTCATTCAGGATGGAGATTAGCTGGGTGCGACGCTGCCCGTTTCCAGCTGCTTGTCCGGATTCTGATAGAACAGCTGATCTAGAGTGCAATCATTGCGGCTAGCGAGCACATAGTTTATATCATGGCATCGTCGTATTACTACGTGCGTAGTGCGACGAGACTGGTGATCAATCTGGACCGTAGACCCGACTCGTTCTTTTCAAGCGGAAACTGAAGCGAGAAGACTTGCACGCACAAAGTCTTCAGCAGTTTGGACTCGTGGTGTACGATTTGAGTTGAGCTCCACGAGGGCAACATGTATGCGTGGTGACTGTCAATAGTTGACTGATTCTGCAGCGCGCGGTCGTGCCAATCCGAACCAAGTGGCGGATCCAATCAGCAGCAGTGCGGCCCGTTGGTGCAAATTACTTCAGTCATTGCTACAAGGTTGAAGGTAAAAAAACCACAAGTTTATGCCACGCATATTATGGATAGGTCTTTGTGCTTGTAGTACGAAAACAGTGAAGCAACGATGAACACACTTTCAGGGATCGATCTTTGTTGTACGGAGGAAAAAGACAAACTCGGATGAATGTCAGAGGTTTATAAAAGGTTAGTGATGGGAAACATCTGATACACAATGTTTCTTAATAGTATCGTTGAACCACATTTGATTCAAAAATCTGATTCGTTTATTGTTTCCTGCCAAGTATAGTTTCAATTAGTGGAAACAAGCTACGCTGGGTAGCTGCGAAGTGCCAACTGCCACATAAAGTACCTCACAAATTAAGCAAAACCATAACTGATTATGATCTAAGAGTCCGAAAACAGAGGTACAAGATTACAAGTTGCGGTTAAGCAACACTCACGATCAAGTGGCAGAAGCTCCCCGGACCCATGCATCGCTTCTGCGGAAGCCAGCCATACAAGACCTTGCAAGGCCAAAGAAATATAGAAGGGCTCGTAGCCTTTAAAAGTTGAGTCATCTAAAACTTATCAAAGAACAAATACTGTAACCATTGAAATGTAAAAGAAAGAATTCATAAAATACTTATCATGTGAAGGGAACTGCACTTGGACGGCAACTGTTAGGGTTTCTTTTATCAATTCATAATTTTGAGGTGAATTGCAAATCTTTCTCCCATCAGCTTAACTTTTTGGGTGAGTTAACATGTTTACAGTAGCTCAACAATAGTCAATCAAACAATCCCACATACCTGGTGGACCGCCTCTCCGAGTCTCCATGCGTCATCCCAAGCAGCTTCGAGTTGTCTCCATGGTTTCATGTGTGCGCTAGTCACGAGCACTCTAATTCTGTCCGTAGGTTGCCTTCTCTTGGTTTTTGTTCTCTCTGCTGTTTTGATTGGCGTACAGAGAACCAACATCGGAACTCGGAAGACGCATCTTAATTATAGAATCGCTATCTTTTGAAAAAAAAAATTATAGAATCGCTTGAGAAATATCACCAGCTTCACCTAGATATGCATAGTTCACTTGTATGTGGGAATTTTTTGAGGTGGCATGCATGAAGAGGAATTTGCTTTTGCGCAGTATGCGCCTACTAGAAGCACCGTTAGCAACCGTGGCCGCCAAATCACTTGTAGCTGTTGCCCTATAGGCACATAAAAGACAACGGCGTCCCTGGGGCCTACCTAGAAGCCGCTGGCGATGACGACTGCGGTGGCTACTGAACCGCCGGTGCAGGCGTGCAGCACGCCGGCGGCCAACACCCTACACGAGCGCCGCACACCATGAGACTTCCCTTCGATCTTTCCTACTTACGTTCTATTACAGTCATAAGGCCCAACAGAAGCCCAATGTTTTCTGGACACCTAGTGGGCTCGTGCAATTCATCCATTTGAGTCCAAAGAACTTGAGGAGAATGCAAAATTGGTGGGCCGTAACCATGACCCATGGGCTGGATTGGCGTCAGACAATTTTGAATTTAGGAAAGCGCTCCTATGGAAAAAAAAAACATGTCGCAGTCTCTCGTTTGGAAGTTGGAACGACAGGAAAAAAGAAAATACAGATCTTTCATTGAAACATGTCTTGAATCCATGCGTCCTAGGATCTGATAAGTTACTTACTTTTGCATAACCTTGTTTATTAATCTTGAAATTTTACTAACTGGAGACTTGGACTCTAACGCATAAGACCGCTTCATTCTTGAGTATATGTATAAGCTTATAAAGTGGTGACAAGAAAATGTTATGTATCCTTTTACATGTACTGTTGTACGGGGTGTTCTTTTCATCTTGACGCATAAGACCGCTCCATTCTTGAGTACTGTTGTGCGGGGTGTTCTTTTCATCGGACTCTCTGAAGCATAGCGGTAGATTCGAACATAAGTAGATGTACCTAAATACTGATGGAGTTACTTAAGTAGAGAGGGTAAGAAGGTAATTTTACATATTGACATAAGTAACTAGGTGGAAATGAACAATAACGTGTAGGGAAATGAATCATCACACCTTGCGTCATTCATGTGACCTTCCTCTTTACTTCTTTGTTATTGACATTTACATTCTTTTGTTAAGATTAACTCTGTTTCGACGCATTAATCGATGATTAATCTATAAGTACGACCCGTGTAGTAAACTAGACAACAAATTAATCACTGTTGGATGAAAATATAGCAAGAGCCAATGGGTGAATTTGATTGGTTGATGCATGGAAGACCAGGGTCGAACATGAGGAGTTGTACTTAGTGGAGCTGAATCGAATTGGACAGGCCATTCAAAGGTGAAGATGCATGTAGCATCGACCATTTTTAATGATATCTTCTTTTCCTTATATGGCTCTCTGTCAAGAAGTGGTTTAAGATTAGATTTAGGAAAGGTATATTGTAGTCAGCTAATTCTAGTTCAACTAATTGTTAGTCCAGACTAACAGTTAGTTCTACGCCATCCAAACAGGCCCAAAGTAACTTGTAAACACCGTAGAATGCCTCATAGATTTAGAAAAATTGAGGATATCCATGTACACGCGTATGCAGTAGTAGTTGTTTTGTTTCTTTCTGCTGAGACAAAAGTGGTAACTGACACGAAGCATGAGTGCTTTTATTTTTCAGTAACTTAACTTCATGGTATATGATTCATTCATATTTAGCAATTAGTGGCTTACAAACAGAGCACTTTATCAAATGCAATGCTCATGAAGGACAAAAACACAGAGTAATCTGTGCTTAATCCAGCATGCATGAACCACTGTATATATAGAGGCACAACTATGCTAATTAAACCAAGCAAAAATCAATCCATCAAGCTCGAACAAAACTAATTTGTGTGTTAATTAGTAATTGGCGAGAATGTGAAGCAGCATATCATTCCAGGCGTCGATGGGCCCGGGCAGGCACCAATGGATGCAGTCATTGTACATCGCCCGCTTCTCGTCCGGCCAGTGCCCGTACCGCCTGGGGTGGCCGTCCGGCCGCTTCAGCATCGCGACGGTAGGGTCCATGAGCACCATGTCCACGCCCTTCGCCGCGGCCTCCTTCTCCGCGTCCCTGAACTCCTCCACCTGCTCCTGGTGGAAGTCTCGCTCCAGATCGATCATCGGAGCCGTCTCGTTGGCCAAGTACGGCCGCTTGCGCGGGCAGTCTCCGCCGGTGTCGTACGCGCCTCCCTCGAAGTGCGACATCGGCGACAGCGTCCGCACGATCACCTTCCCCCGGAAACCGACGCCGTCGATGAGCGCCCGGAGAGACGTCCGGAATGCCATCCGGTGAGAGTACCGGTTCGTGGTGATGTTGGTGGTGAAGTTGAGCGCGACGTACCTGCCGCCGACGAGCTGCCCGCGCTCGTAGAAGTAGGTCTGCCGCGTGAACCAGTTCGCCGCCGAGAGGAGGAGGTAGTCGAACCTGGGCACGGCGGAGAGCCAGTCGCCGGCCTCGTCGAGGTAGAGATTGAACACGCCGGAGCTGCCGTTGATCTCCTCCGACCGCACCAGGAACGGCGACCACATGATGTGGATGGTGAAGTTGTAGGCCTTGTAGTACATGATCTTGTTCCCGTCGTGCGGCTTCTTCGGGTTCGACAGGTCCTTGGGCAACGCCACCTGCCACACCAGTGTACGCGCGAACAAACAACTGAAGCCGGCCGGCGAGGGAATGGTGAAATCGATCATACGAACACATGCACGCTATTATCGTACGTACCCTTGACAGGAGGCAGAGGAGGGACTGGTAGTGGTTCCTTGCGAGCGAGTCGCCGACGAACGCGAGCGTCTTGTTGGCGACGACCTCGAGGAACCTGTAGGGGTCGAACCGCGTGAGGTCGCACCCGTCCGGCTTCCATCGCCACTTGAGGAAATCCAGGTCCGGCCGGCCGAAGTACAGGCAGTTCTGGTGGCTCTGGATGTAGGGGCATGTCTCGTTGGTGTACTGCGGCAAGCTAGGGTCCGGCACCCACTCGCCTCGGAAGATGTCACACTTGGGGACCGCCGGTCGAACGGGCTCCGGCTCCGGCGAGACGTAGTCGGGCACGGCGGGGAAGGTGTAGTAGCTCAGGTACGGTGTCAGATTGGTGAAGCGGGAAAGAAGGATGGCGGCCGAGAGGAAGATGGCGGCCGCGGCGCCGAACAAGAGCTTGGTGCAGATAACCATGCCTGCTCACCTCGTGCAAGCTCCGATCCCGCACAGCGACGAGTCAGAGATGGGATAGTTAGTAGTCAGTGTTATTTGGGTAGCTGTTCGCTCTTGCTGATTGCGTGTTTCAACGTTCAACACCACAGCTTACGAAGAATATAATTGAAAATTGAGTATTATTACTGCTTCAGATGTTTCGATCACATGCATGCCAGCAATAACAATAATCTAGAACCAACTATACTAAACTTCGTCTCGATAGTCGGCACCGCAGACTACCGACGCTAATCCTAAACTATATCTTAATGAAATCAGTACAATTTTGAAGTAATCAATGCCAAAATGGAAACTGTGATCTATGGTTTGAACTACGTCGTTCTGAATCTCCAGAATGTTCATGCAGATAATATTTTAACTATAAAACTCAAACAAAGTTTTAACATCTTGTCGACAAAGTTTTAATTGGTCAGAGTCTAGCAGAGCAAAGGAGAATACTGCAACGGAGTTTGCTTTCCCGCGGGCCCCGATGGATCATCTAAGCGTACCTATCAGTTAATTCACTCGAACCCACGAAGCAATTGGTATCAAGATTGCAATTAGGAAAAATGAAGATCAATTTATCAAGTCCATAACAAATTTACATCGACCAAGATGAATAATTAAATTGTTCTTGTTTATACCGAGGAGTTGAACTTCACAGTGGAAGAGCAGCGTTTGCGGTGGAGAGGTGAAATGATGCTGAGAAACCTTAATTTTATCACTTCGAGGAATCTAAGTTCAGCTATCAAGGTAGTATGGCATCGCCAGCTGCCATGAACATTTTCCATTACTAGCTAGGGAAGGAAAAAAAAATCAGCAACCATCATATAGCTTGACACGAATTCAACATACCACTGCTATACAAAATAGTTCAAAGTTACTACTCTTTACTCCCTCCGTCCTATAAAAAATGATGTTTTAGTTTTATCTTAAATCAAACTATTTCAATTTTATTCTAATTCATAAATAGCATGGCAGGCCAATTTTCATGTGTCGAGGCAACCCATTTCCTTTACCGCTCAAATACATGGATGTGGAGCAAGGTTTGCAATCTCGAAAAAACCGAAACCAAGAAAACTGGCCGGTTTTCTGTTTTGCTAAAGTACAGTGTCGGTTTTGAGTGAAAACCGACCGGTTTCGCTAACCGGACTGGACCGGTTCTTTCGGTTTGACCGGGATTGCAAACCTTGATGTGGAGGCTGCAGAGACTTTAACTGCACTAGTATGGGGGATGGTTGCCTTGGGCCGAGCTTGCTCGACGGGCCAGCACAACCGGAGGCAACGACAATGGTAAGATACTCCCTCCATCTCAGTTTACTTGGCATCCTAGGCTCATCTAGTTTTTTCAAAATAATTGGCATTCTCACTTACCGATGCATCTTTCTCTCCTTCTAATACATCTCTATCTCTATCTCTCTCCTTCTCGTTTTCTGTGCACAAACATTACCAACTTTTCTTAATCTACGTGCTAAAAGCTAAAACACCAATTATTTTTCTTAACCTACATGCTAAGAGCTAAAACGTTAATTATTTTGAAACGGAGTGAGTACGTCCGTAGGATAGGGCTGATGGGACAATGTAGAGAGGAGCAAAGGCCAAGCGACATCACTTCTCTGTTTCTTTTTGTCCCTTTGCGGGTTGATGTGTCAAAGGACATCACTTTTGCGGATACTCAAACAAAAAATTTATGATTTTTTTTCTCACGGGTTGATGTGTCAAATCCGCGAACTAGTAAAACAAACGCCACACTGGGTGGCAGCCATGCCTGCCGCAACCACAACAAGGTTGAAACAAATTATCTCGCATACCAAAATTTCTCGAGAGTTCGTACTTTATGGAGGAGTCACACTAAAAAAAACCATGTGCAAAAATGTAGCGCAAGTTTTGGACACATAAGAAATTTAGCATTTTATAACGTATTTTGAATGATGAAAATACACAAAACATTATTAGATACACACGACTTATGACATTTATAGGGTTGATGGCATTTCTTTGACACAAAGTCATTAAGACCAGTTAGAATTGTAACAAACAATGGTAACATTTCAGTGCCGATCGTATGAACATTGAGTTGTGAAAGCTTAATTTTTAATAAGGTATAACCAGACTTTGTTTATTTCATCGTAACTATGTGAGATAGATCATCAGAAATGTGTCATATTGAGATTGACAGGACTTATTAAGTGCAACATAATGAAATATTTTCTTCATATAAACGTCAGTGGTATGACAAATGCAAAAATATCAACCATAGCAGTAAGAGGACCTCAAAAGGGGAATGTGAACCAGATCGTCATAGGTGCACCATAATCAAATTTCTTGTAGTGCCTAGTTATATATAAACTCAAGGTTATTATCATTGTGTATCATAGGTTAGAGGAAGTTCTGTCTAGAATTTTTGTGGTGAAATCATAATATGACACCAATATTGGGTGGTTTAAAAATAATTTGAGAACTTGTGATTATGAAATCTGTGGTACTTTGAAGTCTTAACCTTTTGCTTAGTTTTCACTGGATGTGATCCTAGGGTCATGCAGAGATGTATGTATTGTTGAAATGAAAAACCTTATTTGACCTTGTCGGAGGGATTTTTAACCAGATAGAACTTTTAGTGATTCATGCACAAGTCAAAGATGCACGAAAAAAATTAGTACTACCAATTAGCGCAACATAGTAAAAGTAAATGAAAAATATGGTGAACTCCAAGGGTATTAAGAATAACATTTTAAGCAGTATGTCATCCCTATTTCTACGAGCCACTTGGCTAATTTAAGGACAAAGAAAAGTATTAATCAATTGAGAGCATGTGAAGTAGCATATTATAATATGAAAAACATGCACAATTATCAACCATAGAAATAAAGAGGAACCCAAAACAGGAATACAAACCAAATCATTATAAGTGAAGTAAAATCAAATTTCTTATAGTGCCTAGTTAAATCTACCATTGTGTATCATAAATTAGAGGAAGTTCTTTCTAATGTTCTTGTGTTGAATTATAATCACACATTACATTGAGGGATAAATTTTTGAAATAAGTGGTACTTAATTTGAAATTTTAAACTTTCACTTAACATTCATTGATATGATCATGAGGTCATGTAGAGATGTTTATAGGTTGTTAAAAAACAATAGTGTGTACCCTTACGTAACTTGGTTGGAGGGAATTTTAACTAGGCAAAACTTTTAGTGATTCATATATAATTTTTTTTTTGAAAGTAAGGCAGGAGCACTGCCATTCATTAAGATAGAAGAATAAGAGTTACAACCTAAGAGTACAAACACTAACCCAGCAAGATAGCTAGGCCCGAGCTATGGACATAACCAAGCTCAGGAAACATGCACAAAGACAACAACATAACAAACCACAACACCACAACTACAACAAACGGCGGCACTTTTGGAAAATCTCAACCCATCTAGGGTCAACAACTACTGAGGTAACCTCAAAGCCTCCAAGAATCTCGCCACCTCGATCAACCCACTCAACTGTTTGTTGATCCTCAATTGCTTGTCTCTCTTAACAAAAATCCACTTCTTGGTCAACATATCGCGGACCACTCTAACACCTGGCTTCCGAGATTTAACTTTAGTCCTTCGATGGTGACTGATACACCGAGTGTCCACCGGACTCTCCACAACAGCTTTCTTCGAAGAAGAGTTGAGTTGCTGAGTGTGAGGAGATGAGGGAGCTACTGTCAACTGCTTGAGGTCGCTCAATGCCTTGATCAGTTCATGCCCAACCAATTGCTCTGCATCACTTCTAAGCAACATTGGAGTATGAATTTCTTCAGTGGGAGGGTTGTGGTTGACAACACTGCAGTCAATGGATGGCGGTACAGAGGTGCCCCTCCACCTATGGTCCATGAGGCGGGCCTCGAGCAGCATCGGATCCATCTTCCTCTCGCAGGCTGTCAAAGGCGTGTTGTGCTTGAAGAGTAGAAGGCTGTCATCAACTCTGGAACCAACATCACTATCAATGTGTAGTGGTGTCGAGGTGCCCCTCAGATTATGACCAGGAATGATGTTTGGAGACTGCTCGGAACTACTTGGACAACACTCTCTGGAGATGTGACCGAAACGGCGACATCGCCAACATCTTGTTGGATCACGACATAAAGCCACCTTGTGATCCGGAGAAAGACAGTTGAAGCATAGGCCTTTCATCTTTCTCAAGAAGAGCGAACGCCGCTCCACCTGCCGACGGGCATCATTGTCCGGCTCAGCTGCTGTGCATCGCCGCTGGCGTTTGGGCTTCACTACTTGCCAGCCCTCCTCAGTATCCTTGTCTTCAGCGGACAACAACGGTGAACTTCTTCCTTGGCGGTCTGAGCCACCCTGACGCAGAAGGGCCTCCTTGTATGAGGGCTCACTGCACAACTTCAACTCGGGATGGAGATGGTGCTGCTTACGCGGAGCCGGAGTCGAGCCCCCGGATGGGAGAGGTTGGTGCTGGAGCTTGTGGGCGCCAGACACGCTGCTGCGACGCCCCTTGGCCCCGTGACCGCAAGTATGGGCCTGGCTCGGCCCCCCGCTGGCGGCCGGCTGCTGCGATGACGGCGGAGGGCGAGCCCCAGCCCTCCACCGAAGCTCCAACGACTGTACACGACCTCGATGGCAAGGAGCTCCGGCGGCAGGCGGTCGAATCAGTCGCGAACGGGAAGCCCGCGACGACGTCTGCGAAGAAGTCGAGCAGCCGCGACCCCAACAGTATCCTGAAGCACGGGGACGACGGGGCCTAGGAGGCGTTGGGGAGGGGAGCGACTGCACCCTCGTTGGCGGCGGCCGGCCGCCACGACGATGACGGCGAAATTCGCGCTTCCCGATCTGCTCATAGGATGGGTTTGGGAGGGAGCTGCTTGTGGGATGGGGTGGAGGAGGTGGATGAGGCTCTGGATCTACAGTTTCGTGGACGGAGGAGGCATGGAAGGAGGTCGCCGCCGGGGCGGCGCCCGGCGACGGAGCGTACGCCGCACGAGTCGCCATGGCGCTGGCCGCTGGGTAACGGTTCGCTGTATTCATATATAATTTTAAAATGCAGTAAAACAAATCAGTAGCAATGAACGAAGTAAAAGTACACGAAGAATATATATGGTGAACTCCAAGCGAACACAGAGTGGTAACAATAACATTTCCCTATTTCTATGAGCCACTCGGATAATTAAGGACAAACAAAAACGTAATCAATTGAAGAGCATGTAAAGCAGCATGTCGTTCCACGCGTCGATTGGTCCTGGCAGGCACCAGTGGACGCAGTCGTTCCTCCGCTTCGTCTCGTGTGGCCAATGGCCATACCTGCTGGGGTGACCGTCCGGCCGCCTCTGCATCGCGGCCGTGAGGTCCATGAGCATCATCTCCGCGCCCCTCGCGGCCGCCACCTTCTGCGCCTCCCTGAACTCCTCCACCTGCCCCTTGTAGAATTCGTGCTCCAAGTCCTTGATCGGCACCGTCTCGTTGGCCCAGTACGGCCGCGTGCGCTTGCAGTCCCCGCCTGTGTTCCACTCCCCGCCCTCGAAGTGCGAGAACGTGGACACCGTCCTCAGGATCACCTTGCCCCGGAAGTCGGCGTCGTTGAGCGCCTTGAGGGACGTCCGGAACGCCATCCGGTGATGGTAATAGATGGTGAGGTTGCTGGTGAAGTTGAGCGGGACGAACAGTCCGCCGACGAGCTCCCCACGCTCGTACAAGTAGGCTGGTATCGAGAACCAGTTGGCCGCCGAGATGAGCAGGTAGTCGAACTTGTGCACGACAGAGACCCAACTGTCGTCGGCCTCGTCGAGGTAGAGGTTGTACTTATAGGTGCCGGGGATCCTCTCCGACCTCACCAGGAACGGCGTCCAGAAGATGTAGATGGTGAAGTTGTAGGCCTCGTAGCACACGACCTTGTTCAGGTCGTTCTGGTCTCTCGCCACATCCTTGGGCCGCGCAACCTGCCGTCCCCGTCCATGCACGCCCGCATCACCGAACGTGAGCGAGCCTTCCAATAACGGGAGAAAGAAAAATTTGAGGCTACTTATGCCGACTAGCAAATGGTGAAACCGTAGTACTTACCTTCTCCAAGAGGCAGCGCAGAGACTGGTAGTGGTTCCTGGACAAGGAGTCGCCGACGAGGGCGAGCGTCTTGTTCCTGACGACCTGGAGGAACTTGTGCGGGTCAAACAGCGGGAGGTCGCAACCGTCCGGCTTCCAGCGCCACTTGAGGAAATCCAGGTCCGGCCGGCCGAAGAGCAGGCAGTTCTGGTTGCCATAGATGTAGGTGCACGTCTCGTTGGTGTACTGCGGCAAGCTCGGCTCCGGCACCCACTGGCCCCGGAAGATGTCGCACTTGGGGGCGACCACCGGCGCCGCCCAGAGGCTGAAGGGCGAGGTGAAATTCGACGAGAGGTTGAACGCCGAGGTGACATTGACGTTAAAATAATTCAAGTGCGGTACCAGCTGGTTGTCGTTGGTGAAGCAGGAGAGGACGATGAGAGCCGAGAGGAAGATGGCGGCTGCCGGGGCGACAGGGAGCTTCATGCATGGAACCATGGCTGCTCACATCGAGCTGGCTCCTGCACACTACGAGTGTGCAGTCAGTGGCATTCGGGCCTTTGCTTAATACAGAATCAGATGCCCAATCTTTGGAAATTGAGTCGTTGAACGTTCGATAACGCGCAGGTCAAAAATAACTCAGTATTGCCACATGCAAATGGATTGGCGCAAAAGAACCTTCAGATCGATCCGCCCACGCTGACCTTACAGGATTTTCTAGTGCAAAACTACGGTCTGGTGTCAGTGCAGTTAATGTCCATTTTTTTTTTGAACGAACAGTTAATGTCGAATTGGATACTGTAATCCATGATTTGAGATAAAGTGCGATCGTTCAACCCGTTATTCTCAATATCTCAATCTTAAACACACGATTTGCCTCACCTGAACATGCATCATCTAGTATATCGGGTACAATCGTGTGTTTGAAATTCAGAAGTTCGACAAAGAGCATGCTACATGGGCTTGCTTTCCCGCCGGCGCATGATAAGGGAACCTTGCAATTCACAAGATCTTTCACAAGCACTGGAGAAATCCCAAGAAAAAAAAAAGAAATAAGTCAATGCTTAAGTCCATAAGAAATTAAGGAGCTGAACGACGAACGATTTCGTAGTGCTTGCTTAATCTTACCGAGGCGTTGAATTTCTCATGGAGGAGCAGAATCTTCGGTGGAGAGGCCAGACTCACCCTGAGGAACGTATCCACAAGTCCAATATTCCAGAGAAATAAAAAATGGGTAGAAAAATCGGTAGCCATCGGCTGACTTGATTCGAAGTCACCGCACCATCTGATACAGAAAAGCTTTCATATGCAGTTCATAAGGGAACGCAGCATTCCAATTGGAATCAAAAAAATCAATTATTATCTCGCAAAAAAAATCAACTATCAATGATAACACACGAGACTCAATGTAAGCAATCGGCCATGTGAATTTTGAAACCCCGATATGTTCTGAATCGTGGAGCTAATTGGAGACTTAGTCCGAGTTATCTCTTTGATGTGATCTCGTAATGTTAATGCAAACTGTTCTGCCTCACAACCTGCTGCATCCCTGCATGAACCAGTTATTAATTCTTTTTATGGAACCCTTTGCACGATCTGGCACTTCGAAATTCAGTGTTTTCTGGCATTATACGGAAGAACACTGGCAAATATTTGATTGTTTCACCAACGTGCAAAAACTGAACAGCATATACAAGTTAATCTGATTCAGCTCAACGAGATGAACTAGGCCGAGATTTGGGAAGCTTGCAGCTTCGAACATTCCTAGATCATTTATCAATTTCGTACAAAGTCATCTATTCGTTCCTGACCTGTTTGCAAGGAGCTTTTATCTCAACGAGAACAGAAAAGTTTATGAAAATTAGTAATGACTACGTAGTGACCCTGCAGCTGACGCGGGGAGGCAAAGGTGGAAAGGATGGTAATGGTTTGTGTCTTTATGTGTATACTACCCCAACCAATGTCAGGGACATTGAATATGAAACTGCACCAGAAAACTGTAAGGAATAATACAAGCTGTTACACGCTCTTGAACATAGGAGACCAAACAAAATTATCATCAGTTCACAAAGAAGCAAATAATGGGGAAATTGCAAGATTGAAGAAGCTGAAGGTTTGCTCACCTAAACAGCTATGCTGATCAGGGTCTATTGCTTACCACGCTGGGTGTGATGAGCATTGTAGACAGCCTCATCAGGGGCAGCCCAGCTCCGTGGACGTTCCTCTGCACTTCAGAGCGGATGATTTTTCTTTTTTGACGGTCAAGTCAAGAGAGCGGATGAATTAACCCAATCAGAAAAAAGAAAGTACTACCTCCATTCTTAAATTGATGTCGCCATTGACTTTTTAAGTTAGGTTTGACCGTTCGTCTTATTCAAAATTTTAGTTCGAATTTGCAAACTTATAAGTTATGCTTCAATTTCCTTTAGTGATAAAACAAATCATAACAAAATATATGATAATTTTTGAAATTTTTTGAATAAGACGAATGATCAAACATAACTCAAAAAGTCAACGGCGACATAAATTAAAAATCGAAGGGTAGCCCAGAAGACCATCTGTCATGTAAGTACCTGATCAAAATTCACATCCCTCATCTTCATCGGACTCTTCAAACACGACAGCAACACCAATATCATAGTCCAGGGTCGTGCCCATGCCATCACCAGAAGGCGCACCACCATCAGAGTCCTCGCCGGTAGTACCATGAAAGTCCGTGATGAGCTTTCCAATGGATACGAGCTGGTCAAACGTCTGGTTGGAGATAGTGCTGATGAGCTTATCAATTTCCTTCTTCTTGTCAGGATTCTTGATTTTGTCATTCTTGAGTGTGGCCAGCACCTCGTCAGCCGCCCCACCAAGCACGCCGTGCGGCTGGCCGCCCAACTGCTGCTGGATGATGCTGAGCAGGGCCTCGTACGCGGCGCGCGCTTCCTTCGTCTGAGGCCTGTAGACAACGTCGTCGACGGTCAGGGAGAGCACGCTGACGTCCTGGTGGGTGGGGGCAGGGCGCCTGCGCTTGGCGGCGCGGCTGGGGACGAGGTAGGGTTCGTCAGCGACACTAGATCGATTTTTAGGACCCCCTACCCTCTTCCTGCGAGAATTTGCGTCCTGGAGCTTGGGCGGCTTGTTCTGGACGGCGCGGTCGCCGAAGGACCTGGGGTCGATCCTGCCCCGGAGCGTCTCGGGCTCGCCGGTGGGCTCGTGGATGTCGCCGGGGCCGGAGTCGGTGGTGAGGACGAGGCTGGAGTTGGCGCTATACCCGTACTGGTTGGAGCGCGCGCGTGTCTCGGCGCCACCGCGCAGGTCGGCCATGGCTGCAGCAGCAGCGAGCGGAATCAGCGAGCAGGTCAATAACGAGTCGAATTTAGAAACCCTATATTCGGGACGGAGTCGAAGCAGCGTATGAGCGGAAGGAAGGAACGGCGGCGGGAGTTTACTTACCTTTGGAGCGGAGAGTGGGGGAGGATTCGTCGCCGCGTTCTCCCGGAGACCCGGGTCGCGTACCGGCGAGGCGCCGACCTCCCGTCGCGTCGGAGAGGGAGAGGTGGGGTGGGGGTGGGGGTTTGATCTGTGGAGGCGATCTTTGCAAGATGGATTTGCGTTTGGAGGGAAATCAAGCCCCCAATCTGACTAAGGTCGGTTCTTGACTTCTGGTTAGTGATGGCCAAATGGGCCGGGCCAAACGGGCGGGCACGAAGCACGGAAATTTTGGCCCGGCCCGAGCACGGCACGGCACGGTGAATTTCGTGCCCGGTGGCTCGGCACGCACGTCGGGCCGTGCTTGGGCCGAGGGGCGAGCACGACGGGCGGCATGGCACAACACGATTACAGCTTGGCCCGATGAAGCACGGTGGGCCGCAAAAACGGCCCGGATAGCCCAGCACGGCACGGCCCACAATTCCAGCCCACCAACTGTTTGCTCCATATAAAAGGTGTGCCGGCCTCTCCCCTCTCGAACCCTAACTTATTTTCTCCCTTCTCCGCCGCCGCAGCCGCACGAGAACTTCTCCTCTTCGCGGCGAGCCATGCCTTCTTCCTCGCCGGCGCGCACGAGTCCTTCTCCTCTCCCCGGCGAGCCATGCTTTCTCCCTCGCCGGCGCGCTCAAGCCCTTCTCCCTCGCCGACGCGCTCGAACCCTAGATAGATGCCAACACGCGGCTCTGCTCTCCCAGCTGTTCAGCGTCTCCGTCGCGCGCAAGGACTTCTCCTTCACCGGCGCGCTCGATGTTAGCCACGGTGCGCCCCCTCATCTCCACTCTGGATCGGTGGCGGGCCCGAGCGAGGTGACGACGGGTCATCTTCAAGCCCGCGGCGGTGACGGCTTCAAACACACTGACAACGGCGGTGGCAACAGCTTTGAGCGAGCCGGCATCAGGGATGAGCACGTCGGCGACGAAGTCTTCCATGGCGGCGGGGACGAGCGCGCCGGCGACGAGGAATTTCGGGCTACAAGGGTTACATGGGCCGCCGTGTTATATTGGGCCTTCGTGCTTTTCAGGCCGGCCCCGCACGATTAACGGGCTTCGTGCCGTGCCATGGGCCGAGGGGAGGGCCCATGGGCTGGCACGGCACGGCCCGAAATTAACACCGGGCCGTGCCAGCCCGAAATTAAACGGGCCGTGCCTTTTCAGGCTCGGGCCGTACCGTGCTGGGCCGCCCGTTTGGCCATCACTACTTCTGGTGGGGGCGGCAGAACGAACCTCAAGTTGGGAAACTAGGGAGTTGGGAGCCTCGTGCAACTTAGACAGCAAAATACCCACGAACAGCCCAGTAGGCCCAAGAAATTCTGTTATTTTTTCCTTTCTCGTGTGTATAACTGCTCCAGCTCATTTCGTGTAGAATTATGATCATGTACTTACTAATTATTGCTAAAAAATGTACTTACTAATTTGATTGAAAAAAATGATATGTTCTCAGTGTATCTTTTCATTGATCCTAATTAATATATGTAAATAGAATTCCTCCTAAAGCTAACTACACGCAAACACCATTGACTAATTAGTGAATAAATACTGTATACAGCTATTTACATATGAATTAGGAAGGCCTGTCCCTCCTAGTTTTTCACTGAGGTTCGTTTGGATTGGAGGAAAACTTTTCCTTTCCTGCGTTTTTCCTGTAAAATTGAACTGTTTCCTGTAAAATTTCTGTGCAATTCCTATGAAATTTCTGCGTTCCAAAAGAGGCCCGAAACTCGGCCACAACAACTAAACTGATCATCGTCCCTTGCATGTGTGGCTGCCTTCGTAAGTTACTTGAGCCATGGAAAGCAACCATGGAGGATCGATGCAGCTATTTAATTTGCTAGCGCCCAAGTGAAGTCAAATGCCTGCAAAGCACTCCTCCACTCGCTCCATTCCAAAAGCAAGGCTGAAGTGCCCCCAAATCCTGCCATTTCCCTCTCTTTTGCCGCCATTCTTCGCTGCATGTGTCCATGCCTTCATATCTAGCTTGCTCGCCCTCGGCGTGATCAGTAATGGCCCTGCTCAACTCCGTGCCAAGGCCCAGGAAGCCGAGGTGTCCGTCTCAACCGATGCCCTCCCTCTCCCCGTCCCTGGTCGCCCTCCTCCTCCTCCTCCCCTTCATCTCGCTTCTCATCCTGCACCGTTCCTCCTCCTCCTCCTGCTCCCCCGTCCTCGCGCGCTGGCTGGGATGCCGCGCTCCTCGGGTCCAGGCGCTGGCGGCTTCGCGGGTGACCTTCGCGACATCGAGTTCTCGTGGAACCACCTTCCGTTCCTGGCGTCGAGGCCGCCGCCGGCCAAGCTCAAGATCGCCGTGTTCTCGCGGAAGTGGCCCGTGGCGTCGGCGCCCGGCGGCATGGAGCGGCACGCGCACACCCTGCATACGGCGCTCGCCGCGCGCGGGCACCGCGTGCACGTGTTCACCTCCCCGCCGCCGCACACCGAGGCGGCGCCCTCGCCGTCCCCCGACGGGCCGGAGCTGCACTTCCTGGACGGTGAGCCGGGGCAGTGGCGCTGCGACGAGGCGTGGAAGCTGTACGAGGCCGAGGGCGAGAACGACCCGTTCGACGTGATCCACTCGGAGAGCGTGGCCGTGTTCCACCGGTTCGCGCGCGGGGTGGACAACCTGGTGGTGTCGTGGCACGGCATCTCGCTGGAGGCCCTGCACTCGGGGATCTACCAGGACCTGGCCCGCGGCGAGGACGAGCCCATGTCGCCAGCGTTCAACCAGAGCCTGGCCCAGTCGGTGTACCGCGTGCTGTCGGAGGTGCGCTTCTTCCGGAGCTACGCGCACCAGGTGGCCATCAGCGACTCCACGGGGGAGATGCTGCGCGACGTGTACCAGATCCCGTCGCGGCGCGTGCACGTCATCCTCAACGGCGTGGACGAGGCGCAGTTCGAGCCCGACGCCGCGCTGGGCCGCGAGTTCAGGGAGGAGGCAGGGGTGCCCAAGGGCGCCGACCTCGTGCTCGGCGTCTCCGGACGGCTGGTCAAGGACAAGGGCCACCCGCTCCTGTTCGAGGCCTTCTCCAAGCTGGTGATGCGCCACCCCAACGTGTACCTCCTCATCGCCGGCAAGGGGCCCTGGGAGAGCCGGTACCTGGACCTGGGCCGCAACGCCAAGGTGCTCGGCGCCGTGCCGCCCGGGAAGCTCAAGGCGTTCTACAACGCGCTGGACGTGTTCGTGGACCCCACGCTGCGGCCGCAGGGGCTGGACCTCACGCTCATGGAGGCCATGCAGTGCGGGAAGCCGGTGGTGGCGACGCGGTTCCCGAGCATCAAGGGCAGCATGGTGGTGGACGACGAGTTCGGGTACATGTTCGCGCCCAACGTGGAGTCGCTGCTGGAGAGGCTGGAGACCGTGGTGGAGGAGGGCGCGCGGCGCGCGGCGCAGCGCGGACGGGCGTGCCGGGAGTACGCCAAGTCCATGTTCGCGGCCACCAAGATGGCGCTGGCGTACGAGAGGCTCTTCCTCTGCGTCAAGAACGAGACCTTCTGCGCCTACCCCGCCGAGTTCGACTAGTTCTTTGTTGATCACTGTGCATGCGACTTTCTAATAATCATACACATGTCATATTTGCTTTGTTTTTCTTTCATTTTTTTCCCGATTGAACCTTAAGCTATAGCCTATAGATGTTACGAGATGTTCTCCTATGAGCTATCGAACGAAATCACAAATGTCTCGCTTCCTACGTTTTCTTTTGGACCGCATAAATAGACGCAAAGTACATTGGAAACACCAAGCATGTAGCGTTGAAGTGTGCTTTGGACGAAAACTAGCATACCTTTTTCGAGTTGACGAATGCTTTTGTGGCAAGCAAGCAAATTAAGCATCAATGCGTTGACTTGCCGCATGTTAGAATTGCTGACTTCCATGGATGTCTCGGGATTGGCTTACACTAGAATTCAATCCTTTTCTTTTTTTTGGCTCTACACTAGAATCTGGTTCTCCCTTTTTTTTTCTTGAGAGTATCTTGTTATCTCTCTCTCTTTTTTTTTTTGCGAATATCTTGTTATTCCTTTTACGCCTCTACGATGTCTAAAACAGGACTAGTAAGCATTTTTGGGACGACTTTGACTGAGATGCAGGCAGTTTGGGACGACTTTGACTGAGATGCAGCTTGCAGGCATGTCCAGACGCAGTAGCAGCGTTTGCCTCAAAGGAACCTGTTAACCCAGATAAAAAGTGGTAGCTTTGGATTTTGAACACAAGAAATAGTTGGTATGATCGAAATCAAAATATATGGTTCTACAAGTTTAAAACCAAGAAACCTACATGTCAAAGTATAAAAAAATTGGCAGTAAGCACAGTTAGATAGACACCAAATACAGAGGGGATCGCTCATTGGATCACCGCCATTTAGAGAGATGGCATCAACTTGCTCTCAATCTTTGCATGAGGGACCTATCTTCCTACCAGTATCAGCAAAGGGCTTGATCGCTTGTTGGCTCAGATATCCAGCTCCCTGAGCCGCCGCCGCCTCATTTGGCATACGCACCGACCCATCCGTCCAGCCGCCGACCACCGCATCCCTCCCGGTGAGCCTCTGCACGACCGACTTGAAGCTGGACAGGTCCGCGTCGACGTGCACCGTCTCGATGATCTTCACCGTCACCGGCTTTGCCTCGCCCCCTCTCGTCGACATAGGAAAGAACTTCTGATGGAACACACGAGTTCCGCGTCAAAAAGGACAATGCGACCACGGCGTTTGGCAAGCAAAGCCCGTGCCGGCGATCTGCTTCTTATAGCCGGCCCAGACTTCCGTCCCATGTCGAAATGGTAAGAGAAAGAGACGTGCAGCCACAGATCTTCCGAATTCTCCGTGAACAGGAGATGCTTGACGGCGGCACCAGTGGCCGGCGTCTGCAGTGAGGTTAGATACGTGCCAGCTGACCAATAAGGGAGGCGAGGCAGGTGTGCCGCATCGCGGCTGCTGCTGCGGCCACGGAGTCTCAAGTCAAAGTCAGCAATACCGGTGAAGAGCCGGCCGGCCGGCCGGCCCGGGACTGCTGCACGCTGGTCAGAATAGTGCACTCACCTTGCTGTTGCCTGCCTGCTTGGCCTTTGACATGCCTCGACCAATAAAACCAACGAGCGGATGCCGAAACGTGGGGCGTTTTGCTTTCGCAAACCCGTTTCTTATTACGGGCCGACAGGCGATAGCAGCTTCAGCATGGCCGCAGAAATTCGCTAACCACATGACACCCAACAAGATACTCGCGTACCTCAGCACTTACGCAAAATCGGTCATGCTGTAAAAGGAAATAAACAAGTCGTGCCCCCACGACATGGTCCAACATAACAGGAAGGATATCAGGCAAAAATTGAACTGTGGTCCTCTCAATTGATCACAAAACAACACAAGCTACAAGTCACACGATGGTAGTAGTTCTCTGGAGACGCAGACAGTTGATGTACATGGCTACTCACATACTGCCTGGCGCCTTCTGAAATCTGAATACCGCATATAACAAATACCTATACCAGTATGGGGAAAATTACAGCGGAATGAGGGCATCAGGATGCAAAAAAATATTGGCACACTGCTAAAAGAATCAGAAATGTTTTATACAGTGGGAACACTGGGTGGAGGCGGCGTCGATCCCTCTGATGAAGGTGGCTTATCTGCGGACTCGGGTACCTCCGTTGAGGGGGCATCGCTTGTAGCTTCAACTGGAGCCACAGCAGGCTCAACGGTGCTACTGGAAACTGGTGCAGCAGCTGGAGTAGCAGTAGCAGGATCAGAACTGCTTGCTGCATCTGTAACCGGGGGAGCCGCTGTAGCTTCCTCAGGGGTTGCTGTGGTTTCCTCATTGCTTGGGGTTGCTTTAGGTTCCTCGGTGATGGGAGCCACTGCAGCTTCTGCATTGGTAGAAGCTGTATTGATCGCTGTAGCTTCTGATGGCTTTGCCTCATCAGCGCTCTGTGACGCAGCAGGAGCACCTTGATTCGTGGTGACTTCTTGTGCCCCGGGAGTGCCCTGAACCATTGGTGTGCCTTGAGGCGCAGTGCTACCTTGAATCATTGGAGCTCCTTGAGCCATCGGTGCACCTATAGGTGCATTTGGGTCTCGTGGTGCATTAGGAACAGTAGGTTTTGCAGCAGCCTTTTTAATAACAATGGGAGGTGCAGACAGAGGAGGCATTCCAGGAGGAAGAATTTCGATGGGAGGCTTTTTCTCTGTTTCTCCCAAGCTAGTGAGTTTTGGATCCTCTAGAGATGCCAGGAATGCCGCAGCAGCATCGGTTTTCACGGTAGGTGTGCGATCCATCTCCTTTTGCAGCATCTTGTTCCATGATATAACTAAGTTCCTTAATGATGGACGACCATGGGCCTGGAGAATGGATTAGTTTTTGTAAGCATATTATAGTCATATTCATCATGGATAAGTTCAGAAAAATATTGAAACAGAACAGAAGAATAAGAAAAAGCTACCGTATTTTGGTTCTCAACATAAACTGGGATTAGGCAATGCATGAAATAAATGAATTCAATGGAGAACTTACTTGAGCATGTAAAACAGCCTCCGCCAACATCCCTGTGTCCTGCCATGCTTTCTCCATTAAGGCATTATCCCCGAGAACTGCAGCTGCAAATGCTGCTTCGCGTCCATGGCCAGCTGCAATCAAATTGCTTACAAGACCCTGGGCAATTACACTTGTATTAGTAATTATTCCTATGAATTCCTGGAAATCACAATAACAATGCATTGTATTTGTCACAGATATATCCCTAGCCTCGATAGTTCTAAGCATGTGCTTGGGATGGTATTCGCAAAAATGTGTGGCATGCATGCAATCTGGTGTATGTTGATGTGCTTCCACCATTGCAATCTCGAAAAGGAAGGGCCAATATAACACCGCAACAGAAAACATGGTATCAGGCTTCAGGATGCATGTTTGCATGAACTTGTGCCATCGATTTGTTATGTCGCATAAAGGCGTACTAAACTTTGTGAAACTATATACAATAGTTGAAGTGTTGAACTGCATAGCGAAACATTTGTTGGTAAACTTTGTGACCCAAGTTTGCTATGTTAAACTATAAGCCATAGATTTGGAGAGAAGTCACGTACCGATAGTCTAGTAAGCTCCCCATGGTTTGCAAGACGGAGTGCCAAACCTCGCAGCATCTGTCCATGCAGAGCTCCCTTTACAGAAGCTGCAGCTGCTAGTCTCTTCAGAACTTCACGAGCAATGTCAGACTGCCCAGTGGCATCTGCTGCATCGATAAGGTCGAAAAACTCCTTGACAAATTTCACTATTCCCTGCACAGCATCTGCAAGACTCTCTTGCTTAGCTTGCTTAGCCACCGCCAAATTAAGAATCTGTGTAACATCAAAAGCGGCAGTTTCTGCAGTTTCTTGTCCCACATCTCGGCTATTGCTCATTGTCAATAAACATGCAAGTGCTCTTTTCAGGTCATTGCTCTGCATTGCAAGGTCGAACTCCAACCTGAGGAGGAGGTAATCAATTTTACGTTATATCCTTTGACCATACAATTAAATCACGACATGTGTGCTATATGCCTATCACATAACAATGTCATCTATAACAGCATACTTAAATAGGAAAAATAGATGTCTTACCTCTTCGAAATTCCAGGTAAATGAAGAGCTTCAGTGGCATAGCCCATTCCCAGCATAAACTGAGCAAGGTCATCATGGTGCTCTCGGCCAAGTCTAGTTGCCCTGCATAATTGGTTATACGTTATTATTCCCTTTCTCAGACCCTGAAGATAACAAGATGCAGTGCTCTACAGACATACCACTTCACAGCACTGACAGGATCCCCGTATGCTGCAAGACAACGGCATCTTATACCAGGATGGCTGAGTGATAAGGCATGTGCACACATATACCTTAAAAGGACATGGAAACACGAAACATTTCAGAATTATATCCAAGTGAACATACTAAATAGGAAACAAAAACAAAGGTGACAATGTAATTTATTCGAATAACCTTTAATCCCACAACAATATATCGTGTATGAAGGAATTGCTCCAGCTCTCTTAAGAAACACATAAGATGGTTAAGAGAGTATATATTACCTATCAACCAGCCAGAGAACTCCATCTCTTACACCAACCACAACAAGAGGTCCAATAGGTCTCTTCTGTTCAGGAGGGAAGCGAGTTACTGCAACAGACACCCCTCCTCCAGCAACAGCCACTTCCGCATATCTTCTGTCATCCAATTCTTTCTGAAATACTGAATCCTCTCCATCTAACTTGGATTGCTTTGGCACTATAAATGGGGGTATAGATGGAGCATGCTGAAAGGAGGCTAAACGAACAACCTGGAAAAAGAGCGAAGTAAAGAACAATTGCATAACATTCACAAGATATTACCGGATCAACAATTTCTGTCAATAAATAACTAATATGAAGACAAAATCATCAGGTTGATTGACACGGTAGCCTATTAATGAAGAGTGCCTTGCCATTTTAGCTACATGAATTCTGAAGAGATAGATTACAGTTTAACAGATATATATCTGTCCATGTTTTTTCTTAATTTTAAACAAAATTTCAGATTTGGCAACTTGCAGGAGAACTATTGGTTCTTCCCATCTGAAGGGGCAAAACTGACATCCCGGTCTGTGACTATATTCGCAACAACCATATTATAAGCATCGCGTGGCACAGCAATTTAGTCAAAATTCAAAGAGACATCCTGGAATATAGGCTATGATATAGAAAATAGGTATTCCCTCCAGTTTCTTAAGGACAAAGTATGAAAGTACTACCGTCTGATTGGTCCACTGGTGATCAGAAACTGATCGCTGATCTGAAAATGTGGCAAACTACTACCGACAGTATTCTTGATGTAGGATTTCAACAGAAAGACAACTACATCTTCTTTAAGTGATGCTGCACCTACCTGATTTGGTGCATGTACATTTCACAAGCCTCAATGTCTTTTTCACTGGTCACTAAAATTAAGGATTGGTGCTTCGGGAAGTAAGTGAATTTAATGATATCGATCATCGGTTGCATATCTTTTTTATCAGTCTCAAAATATTATATAAAAAAACAATACAATGAAGTTGCAAACACTAAGACACAGGAAACTACATATTCATTAAGTGGCTTACAATACTTATCTATTTCACTAGTTTTGGATAACACGCCTGATTTATGGAAACAGAAGACAATAATCTAATAATAAAGTAGCAAATGAGTACTAAAAGCATCCGTACACTGAAAATCATACCTGCAACATTGGAGGTCTCAATGATATTTTTTCACTTGCTGTAACCTGGGGAGCTTCAACAGTGATAAGAGCCAGATCTCCATGCTCTGCAACTGCCCGGCTCTGAGCTTCGCTTGCTTTCATTTCTTCTTTCCTCTTTTTTGTTTCAATGTCAATCGCTGCAACCCCAGCATCGACAAAGACACACCTGGGGAGTATTGTTTACAATGTCAAGGGAGAGAGTTGCTTATGCGGTCAAAAATTAAAATACAGTTTGCTTAACAAAATTCTACGTAGACTATAACTTCCACAAAAAAAGCAACCAATCCAATAAATAATAAAACCTTTTCAAAAATCATAGTTACAAAACAAATCAGAATACATGATCAATGTCTTAGTGAAATACATTTCTGTACCTGTTGAACGAATTTCAAGTTTCTTTCTCCTAAAATAAGTGTATGGAAATTGAAATCCTTTGTTTTAAGTTACTTGTTGGAAGTCCAATTTCAATTACACAAGAAATCAAAACCTCCAGTTTCACACAAGAAACTGAAGGTTGTACAAGCATGCATCACATAGGTAGCATTATTGACATAGCTGGTCAGGAACTGGAAAACAAGATAATGATAATATGGGACACAAAAGAGTAACATTATGACTGAGTTAATAACTGTTGATGGTATGAAAAAGATGAATAGCTTACTCGATTGTTGTTGGTGTAGCCACAAATAACTGTCTACGATGCCAAACTGCACCAGTTGCAAAGGGAATCGAAACATCTCCAAGATACCTAAATTGGGGCCGCAAGGAAGAAATTACAATATACTGCTGATAAGCAAATGCACAATACTCTACAGTTTGGTCCCACACAGTCCACTCTGGTTGTGCAAGTAGTCCGCTTACAGGCTGATAGGTTTCCCAGCTGCAGCAGGAAAATGAAATTTTAGTCTAGAAAAGATGTCAACTGTCAGAAGTAAATTATCTGGATACTAAGGGAATCCGGAAGTAATGAGCTCTAGCATTAAATATCTCAACAACAAAACGCACACCTGTACGCCAAAACAAGCATATCTATACCTGTATAGCTGGAAATTTTGTGGAGGTCCTTCTTTGGAGGAGAATGGATCATCAGAAGCAAAAGATGACCCGCTTCCTCCAAAACCTGATAGGGGCATTGATTGAACAGTCGATATAGCTGTTGCCGTCACAGGACTGATTCTACGAGATGTACGGTATGTGACTCCAAGCAAAGCACCACCATGCAACCCAATAACCTGAAAGATCACAAATTCACAACCATAAATATCAGTCTATGAAATATCAGCTTGATACGAGCAGCACATTAAACTAGAGAGAAATGATCCGGCTGCTGACTTTCTTGTGATGACCAGAAAATCAAGGTTCAACTTCACTAGAGACTAATCAGCCAAAGATGTATGCTCGAGGGTGAAAGCAAAAACAGTTAATCAAATAAACACCTACGTTGCTATGGCTGTCATGCAATGTAGCTAGAGCACAAGAAAACAGAGATGATTGTCCATAAGAAATCAACACAATGGAAACTTGGCAGAGATAAGCAAGCACAGTGAACAATAAAATGAACAAAATGATTTTTCTCGGGTGATTAAAAGCAATGAGAATCAGTCACACTTTCAATTGTTATAATTTTCCACCATGTGAAAAAAATGTTTTCTATGCGACATGATTAGGTAACGAGACCCTGCCCAAAATGATAATGGCGCTGTGCCGCTGTCCAAAGGATATGGGCCAAGTCTGCTGGTACTCAGAACTATGTATGAAACACAACTGAACTTCCTTAAGCTGAAACCTTTTCAGAACAATGTATCCACTGTAGGCAGTACATTATGGACATAGCATGTGGGTATCTACAAATGTTAGTGTTTCATATGTTCATATTTCCACCAAAGCTATAAAAGCAAAGTAAATCGCAATTGCAGATCACAATGGAACTAAAAAATAGAAAATGGAAACAAATGAGATGTGACGATTACTGACCGGCTCACTGCGACCATCAATCGATCTCTGCAAAAGATGTGATGTCCCATCATCTAATAAGATGCGCACTTGTACTGTGGCTGCTGAAGCAGCACTAGCTGCCATAGCTGCTGCTTGAGCAGCAGCCGCAGCTGCTTCTTTTGCCTTTTTAGAAGAACCACCTTTTATAGCAAGTGGCATTCTTGGAGCCAACGCACTCTCTACCAAGGCATATCTATCACGACAGGTATCCCAGGCAAAAAGCTTCCCTGTTCCTGAATCGACAACTGACCAATCACTTGCTTTATAAACAGCAAAAGATGGGATATCTGGCCATACAATTGCAACATACCTGCAAAAAAAACCAATATATCGGTTTTAAGAAAGTTCATTTTAATCTAGGGAGCAATTAACAATAGATTGTCAGGGTCCAAAGTACCGGTATATTGAAAAGCTGAACCAGGCTTCAACCTACGCTACAGGCTCTTTTCCAGTTTTCAATAAGTTAGACCCAACAAATAGTTTCCAGTATTTGATTCGCAAACTCTATCAAGTAATAACATAAATATTCTGACTATATTGGGAAAAAGTATACGGTATTTCTAGAGACTAAACTAGTTTCTTTAACAAAAACTAAACTGGTTCAGATTGATTTAACGTAAACGGTGAAAGCCAACCAGTTTAGATTGTTTTAACATAAACGGTGGAAGCCAACCCATTCATCAGTTTTATGGGTCCCATACAGCATTAAGTGGTTAATGCAAACTAGATTGGACAAAAGAGACGTTGACTTGCAAACTAACAGACTGTACCAAAACAATCCAGCAAACAACTACCTTTCTTATAACAGCAAAATGACAACCTTGCACTACTGGGCAATACACGCCGTTGGTGAATAATGCAACAATAACCAGAATGAAGGCTAGTATAATACAAATTCAGCTATGGCCAATGCGTCATGTAGCCACTACAAGATGAAGATGGTTGTATATTTGTACAAGGCAAACCAAGTATGTAGTTTCTTATATTTGATGTATATGACAGTAAGTTCCAGATGACAAAATTGTGTGCGTATGACTTACTTTCCAGAGCTGCTAACTGAAAGAACTGAATAGGAGTCGTGGGGAGCAGGAGTGCTGATATGCTTCTTGGTTTGCTTTACTATCAACTGTTCAATTGACTCATTTCTTGATCTCCCTGTATCAGATGCGACACCAGCATTTCCAAGAGATGGATTTGCTGTGTTTGACAACTGGAAATTCAGTAACTTAAGTTCTCTTTCAACAATATAAACAGCAGAATGTTCCTTGCTTCCTGTTGGTGATGGTAAAGGGGCAACGGCTGGAAGAGCTCTTGGATCAAACTCACTTAATATAATACCGATATTAGTACCAGTAGCAACAAGATGTGGTTGTAAGGGATGCGCCACCATGCAATAAACCTGAACACACAAAAGTTGAAGAATTATTAGCGGCACACATGACGAAGTTGAAGCATAATGGCTTTGTCTGTATGTAAAACCAGTATTTCCTCAGTTGAGAGTACTGATAACTGAGAAAAAGGGACATCCAGCACAGTCAGGGAAATGGTTATCTTCCAGATTTCTGCTTTGCATTAGCCGAAGTATGTAATAGTTGTGTGTTTTTCAAGATGACATTTATCATAGTTTAGGAAACAAATTCAGTTTGAATAATGCAAATCATGCATATAGATTACCACCCGTCTCTGTGTGTATCCAGATGATACCAACACTCTGCGTGTATCTAGCTGATACCAACACCTTATCTTCACACATGTTATATTGAAAGGGAGGATTCCTCTAAGGAATCAGGACATGGGTAGTTTCTCACTTGTCTTGAAGGGTTACCTATTTTGGTATCAATGATTTCTTGAGGTTCAATTAATCAAGTAACGTGAGACTAAATCATCACTATCAACTTGGGGTAATCATCCTTAAAGGTAAAAGTAACTCTCTGAAATAGTTAGGTGTTGGTAGGGATGAAAGCAAAAATGGAATTTATCGGATAACCGAGGCTCGTTTTCGACTTCTCCCGACCGTAGTAGTTGGAAATGAAATACCAAAAAAATGAAAACAAAAGTGGAAGTATTTGGTGGAAACAAAAATGAAAACGATTTTAGACTTTACCGATCGTTTCCGACAATTTCCGTTTTAGACCAGAAATTACCGCAAATAGTTTACCGTTTTATGTTAGTCTAGCCAACTAAATATATATTATATTTTAAATATGCAATAAACGATAATGTCACTACTTATAGTTTTACATTTTAATTTGAACATCTCTTTTCAAATGTCTCGCGTCTTTTATGATACATTTATAGCTAGTTCAAGTATAAATAATATATTCACAGTTGATATTTTTATATATGACGTGGTACAGCTAATACATGATTGTGATTTGTATTACCGATAATTAATATCGATTCCCGATCGATACCGCATATTTCTGTCGTGATAATTCTATTTTCGATATTTTCGTAATACTGACGCCGTATTTGTTTTCGCCAGTACCGCTATCGGTTTCGCTACCGAGAAAAATCTGAAACTGAAAACAATATAGCCTTCTTTCGACCGTTTCCCGACCGCTTTCATCCCTAGGTGTTGGGTGCTGGTACAAGCAAACATCTGGAACAGTACATAGCATACATATATTCTCTTGATTAGGATATATTTGAGCTATGTGCTGTTTCATCCCACAAAACCTCACGACACCAATGGCGAGACAGTGCTCAATCTTTTCAAATACTGCAAACGATGAAAACATCATAGTACTATGCATGGCCTAACACTAGACTATTGCAGTTCATAAAAACAAAATGTGAAATTAAATCAACAGCTTATTCACATATAACTGAAAATACCATGGTGATATAACAAATAGCAGGTTCACATAACGGAACCAAAACTTAAGCATACCCTCAGTTTCTTATGCTGTGCCAGGACTTGCGGAGGAACTAATGATGACAATTCACAGAGTGGTCTTGTTAAAGCAGAATAAGTTGGATGCTCTATAGCCCTGTAACAATCCATGGTGCAGATAAACCATATTATAATCTATTATTGTAAAAGAACTTCAATTAATACTTCTTTATATATACAAAAATAGGGTACCAAATATGAGAATCCTTGACACAAGTTAGAATATCAAGGTTTGGTGCCCGAGGATGACACCATGATGCAACACTATGACAAGCAAGTTTGGGTACTGGTTTGATGCGTCTTATTTCCTGCACATATCAATTCCGTGAGGCTAATCTTCAAATCATAAAACCATATATAAATTCATGCAAAACACAAATGGAATTACCTTAAAAGTAACAGTATCCCATATGGCTAAAGTTTTATCAGCCCCTATTGTAATGAGCTGTGGAGCACTCCCCATCACCCTTGAAAGTTCAACTGCAACTACACCTCCGTCATGCGCCTTGAGAAAGACACCCAAACAAAAGGAAAGCAGTGTCAAGCAACCCACAAGCTGAGCCATAGAACTTACAAGTCACCCTCAAATACTCTATACTATTTCATTTTTATAGAGATAAATGAATGTGTGTGCGAAAGTTGATACCTTCAAGCTAATCTTAGGAACAAGCTCCCTAGAATCATGGATATGATCGGCACTCCATAATATCAGCAGGCCATCACTGCCCCCAGAAACTAAATGTACCTGATATAAAATGCATCTTCTTTTATTAAATGAAATGCAGTACAAACAGAAAATGATTACTAGGTGTCAAAAAACACAAAATGTACTAGAAACTCGCTGCATATGTGCACAATAAACAAAAAATAGACTTGCAACCACCAAATATGAAACAACTGATGTCAAATACACAGTGTCATCATTTACCTCGCCAGCTGCTGACATGAACGTCATTAAGCAAGCAATTGATCCTTTATGCCCACCAGTATACCTTCGCACAAGCTGCAAGGACAAAAGTGCTCTGTTAAAACCTAACAAATGAAGAAACTTGGGGGTGGGGTACAGTCAGAATATGCTTATATATAACCTTCCATGTCAACATCGAAAGTACTCTTATCACACCATCAGATGAACCAAAGGCAACAAGAGGGGCATCAGTAGAAGATGACCTAGAGAGGAACTCCATGCTGCAAAAGTGAACGTATGATCTAAGTCAACTTCCAGTCCCCAGCACTATTCTAAAGTTTCAAATTACTTGCTATGTAACAAATTAATGTTGGCTGGTTACAATATAAGCCATTTCCATCATACAAATAGACAATACAGGTAAAACAGGAGCAGCTCGCTTGTTTTAAATCTAGGTCTGGTGTTAATCGAAGTAAGGACAACATGAAGCCGAAAAGTAACAGTAACAACAACAAAAGTGCATGGGCATAAGGTTCACAAACAAGTTTGACATATAAATGGTTGGATTAGACTAAAAGAACAGATAGATAACAATGCCATTAAAGATTATGAAAGAACAAATGAGACATGGGTTGATGTATGTCAGAATTCAGACAATTCAGGTAAAGTTTGTCATACTGCTTCAATTTCCGTAAAGACTGAAATGCATCTGCAGTCCCTAAACTTGTCTGGGGTGCCATCTAGGTCCCTGAACTTGCTAAATGTGTCATCTAGGTGCAAAATCCCAAAAATGCCCCTTGTGTTGGTGATGTGGCTCCTGGTGAGGCATGCCTTGCCATCCCTCTCGGTAACCGTTGCTACCAGAATCACGATGATGCAACTAAACAATGTTCTCCGGTATAAACTGTGATGGCGATGCCGGTGTGAGGAGAGAGTATTTGATGGCATCTACATACCAATAAGCAGCCATAGGGGTATTTTCGGGATTTCGAATCTAGATAACACTTTGGCAACTTCAGGGGCACAAATATGCATTCTGAACAGGGGTCTTGACGACACAACGAGGCAAATTTAGGGACCACCGATGCATTTTACTTTCGACAATATAAAAATGCAGTTGTCTATCTATTAATGCCACCAAAATACCCAGAAAAAATATCATCATATATCTGTTGTACACTAAAATGAATCAATCTACTTCGATCATTTCACAAAACACAATTAAATGGTTGAAGTTGCCAGCATGCAACCCTTAAGAGATACAGGTTAAACATCACAAAATGTCTAATGGTTTCACTTATTTTGCTGTGCTGCTTAAATCGAATACCAACTCATCGGTGGCAAAGAAAACCAAGCCTGATTGGCATAATTTATTTAGGCTTGTCTAAATACCTAATAAGCGAACAGAAATATGTGACCATAAGCACGAGCAACTAGAGCATAGTAACCATACCATAGAAGCGATCTATTGTCAAGCTCCGATTTAGGAACATCACGGCCCCTCATTGTTACTAAATCCAAAAATATCACTTTGTTCTCACAGCAAATGACAACAAAGTGCCTTCCTCTTGTAGATGGGGCAGGTGCACTGAAAGTGGAAGATTGTTTACTGACTGCAGTTGGGGCCTCAGCAGCAGCAGAGCAATTGCGCCAATGTTGCCAAAAACGAACATCGTCATCGTAAAAGGAAACCTGCTTCACACTTGGGGAAGAACAGCAGACCCATCGGGTGTCAGGTAAAATACTATACAGGTGATCATCGTAATAAGAAACAAAAAATTCAAATCAATACCTTCCGCCTCTGATGGCCTCAGTGGGCTTTCCTTTTGAATCTGCATGAAGCGTTACAAGGTAGTTGTAAGCAAAAGCACGTGTTACTGCTACTGGATCAGCTTGCAAAATGATCAAAAGATGAATCTAACCAAAAGCTATTGAAGTTGGAACTTGGAAAGGACAAAAGAAGAACAAAAAACAACACAACAACTAGCTTCACTGAAAATCGTGATTTGGGCTAGGAAAGCAGATATGGCAGATGGACAATGTTTGTAAAGTACTTCTAAAGATACTAATTATGGTGATTCCATCCCCAAAAAAATAGTTGATATGGCATTTCTTCTTGACGCATTGGACTATACGCCCAAATACAGCAAAGTACATGTTGCATTTGGACATAAGCTACATATTGATACAGTATTACGCCATGCTGTCCCTCCCGAGTTCCTACTAACAATGTGCATATGAGGCTCAAGGCTATTCACTTACTTTTCTAGCTTAATTACTACTGTTGGATCACATTGCTACAGGAGATTAGCAATGTTGCGTAGCTCTACAACGGCAGAGAATGACCTACTGAGACAGACCTGGATCGCAGCAATCAGTGAAGAAATACCCATTTCATCACAATTCAACAGCTTGAGTAGCGTTAGAACTATGCACAACAACCACGTGGTATGCTCAAAACATACCATCTCCCTCGGCGAGCTTCTCAAGCTTTGCTCCGACTAAGCGCCGCTCGTCCACGCCACCAGCCTTCAGCTCATAGATGACCTAGCCACACCAACAGAATCAGTAGCACGGTGAGATCAACCGGACCTGAAGGAGCGAAGCCTGCGCTCCGTACCACGAGATCAAATGGGGCGAGAACGAGCGGATGGCTAGAGGCGATCGGTACCTGGCGGTGCTCCCAGTCCCAGACGGAGACGCGGTCGTTGGCGTCGGCTGTGACGAGCCAGGGGTGCGTGGGGTGAAGCTGGATCTTCACAACCTTGTCGCTCGTCGGGCGGAACGCCCGGAGGCGGAGCATCTCGCCGCGGCCACCGCTTGCGGCGGCGAGTTCGTCGCGGGCGAGCGGTAGGCTCCGGCGGGAGCAGAGATCTGGGGTCCGGAGATCTGTGGAGGAGCAGGGAGGTAGTAGTGGTGTGTGGGGGAGCTCGCGGGTGGTGGCAGGTCGGAGAGATCTGAGACCGGGAGTTGCAACGGTGAGGAGAAAGGAGGAAGAGAATGAGCTGGATGGATGGGCTAGCAGTGGGCCATTCCTTCTGCGGCCTATGGGAATGTTGGGCCTCCGTGACACAAAAGGCCGATTCCCAGTGCAGGTTTCACCTTTTGGACCGTGTCCGTCTTTCGGCCTGGCTCAGGGTTTTGCATTGAATGGATCGTCCTTGGTGTAGAAGGGCCGAAAGCATGGTTTGCAAATGAAAATTGGATCAGATAGTTGGGTATTGTTGTCTAAAAAAGAAAAAGATACTCCCTCCGTTTTTATTTTATATGACTTTTTTCGTTACTTTGACCATTTATCTTATTTACAAATATTTGTGCAAACAACTAAATATATAGTTTAACTTTAAAGTGCTTTTGATGATAGATCTAATGATATCGATTTCACGTCAAGTAACTAATTACATAATTATATATTGTTGGTCAACGTTTAACAAAAACGTCAACTGCGTCATATAAATAAAAACAAAGGGAGTAGTTGAGTATCTCAGTATCTGGGTTTTAACGCTATAGATAAAAAGAAGTTTTATATGTTAATCAGAAATACTTTGGCACGCAGAAGTATGGTACGTTTTGCCGATTTTTTTTTTTAGAGACACGTTTTGCCGATTGTTGCAGAGTGTTGCCGGAAGGTTTCGACTCTCGACCAGCATCCACGGCACCGCCGATTATAGCGCTGGGATGGGCCGAGGGTTGTTCTAGTTCTGTAGGGATGCACCATAGACCTGTAATCAGTGTCCAGGATTTCCTTTGCTTCCAGCACCAATCCGAGGAGATCTTTACATGCTACTGCGTCCGAGAAATGCTACAGTTACATAGTCTACTCCTTGACCATCTGCATGCTGCCACCATACGAATATAGTAACATGAACCTTCGCCCCCGAAGCTCGACAAATTGATGAGCACAATATCAACTGAGCACAAGAAGCGTGTCACTCTGCATTCGGCCGGTACTTACTAGGGGGGAAGATGCAAGTGCCTTAGCTATGAGCCTAGCACATAGAGATGTATTTACGGTAGAAGAGTGACATGCACGCTCAAGGTGCATGCATGTACAGGCAAAACGCCACTCACACGTACGTAGGAACTAGTCTAGTCACATGAAGGCCCTGTCGCTCTTTAAATGACCACGTCATTCAGTTGGTGTGAAGGATACGTTTTACATCAAACGCAAACCATCATCACTTATAGTACATAGAAAATAGCGTCATCTACATGATCGAGTATTAACTTCGTGATGTTGAGCTACGACCTAAATTAAGTTTCACATTACCATCGTCATCTGTTGAGAGTGTCGTCGTATGGTAGTATGCATGCATATGATTATGCAGCGCTCGCAAAACGACCCCGAGGCAAAGGAGTGACGACGACGACGTCCCATGTTCAATTGATCACGTATCCGGCAGATAAGGGGGTCCTTTCATTCTGATACACAAACTATTCCCTTCCATTGGCAAAATGATGACAGGATCTATAGGCATTTGTATAGCGACTAGGCAGAGTGAGCAAGCAGTCGTGGCTAAATCGCTGCGATCCCAAGCAAAATTAGTCCTCGGCAACGTGGACCTCACGCACTGTGTGTATCGCCTAGCTAGAGCCAGACACCCCATGACACTGTTCTTTCTCGAAAGCTCGCGATGCCATGGATTGGCACGTATCTTAATTACCCGACGCGGATGATACCGACCCAAGCCAAGCTGATCGATCGAGCGCCCATGCGAAGATCGAAAGTTCCAAACAATGCCTTGTCAGAGCAAACGTGGCGCGTCTCCTCCTGAGTCCTGACCTCCTCTTGCTAACAACCGTCGCGCAGCCGAGACACGCATGCATACACCGATTAGGCAACTCGATCGCCATGCATCTCAGAAATTTTCTAGCTGCTAGTGACAAATTAAGCAAGCATCGATCGCATCCTGCGCACCGGTATCACCGGCGAACGTCAGCGGAGGCCCAGGGCGAGCCAATTAACGACGACATGCATGGCCCGGCCGCCTCGGAGAGCCGTCGCTAAATATCTGGAGCCATGGCCTACGGACTGGGGCAACTTGCGTTCGGTGCATCGCGGTCGATCGCGGCTGCTCGCGTCTGCCATCCGAATCAGAGCCACATGCGCGTGCCGGCCGGGGACGCCGCGCGCTCCTCGGCAAACGGACAGCGTCACATGCCGGCCCCGGCTCACTTCACTCTCGATCGCTCACACCTCGTCACCTCCACATAGGCGCATGCATGCAGCGTCACATCGACGGAGGACACAATACCAGCACGATACATCACGAACCGTGCGAAATGGCCAAGCAGGCGATGGCCCAGCGCGGGAGAGGATAAGGCGACGTACGTGATCGAGCTATTGGAGGAAACGCGGAGGCGACGCAGCATGCATGCATGCATGTGAAGCAAGGCCGCCGGCCGGCCGTTGCGCAGGGAGGGGGCGTGTCCCTGTTGAGCAACCGCGCCGCGCGCGGCGCGTGCATGCCGGAATCCAGCGGCGTTGGCGCGCCGGTCGGGGTCGGAAACGGCAAGCTAACCGCCGGTCCAACGGCAACTTTTAGTTGGGCCGTTTCGATGATGGGGGGGGGGGGGGGGGGGGGGTGGGGGTCAGATGGTGGCTGGTGCTGGTCCCGCGCCGCGCCATCCCGGTAGCTAGCTCGTCGCGCTCTGCTGCCTGCGCCGCAGATGGCTGCTCGGGGCCGGCTAACAGATGGCTGCTCGGGGCCGGCCAACACGGTGATTACTTGATCTGAACCGGCCGGACGGCCGGTGGGGAAAAGCTAGGGAGGAAGGGCGCGTGCGAGCAGAGCAGAGGTCAGGACGGTGGATAGATGGATCCACTGTGAGAGGGCGGCGGATACGGTGAGATATGGCGAGCCATGCATGATGTGGGCGACAGGCCGGCCGGCCGGCGGCCCAGCCGCTGCGAATCCATTGCACGCTGCACCAACTTCTTGAGTGTCCAGTACTACGTTGCTGCAGTGCGGCCGGGGGACCAAGAAACCTTAAACGCTCTCATTGATTGATTCCTCTGACGAGCTGACAACGCGTGCACCGACCATCCTCCGGTCTTGCGACAGTGGAAATCACCCCTGTTAACCTGATCAGCTGGGAAGGCTCGAGCTCCCGGTCAGACAAAAGGATCCCATCGAGTGCATGCACTAGAGTACTAGTAGACGGCGTATACTCTGCCACTCCATCGGCGTCCCCTGCCTGCCTGTCCGCCTCAAATTTGAGGACCGGCTTGCCAATGGCGCCGCGTGCGGCCGGATTCCAGTCACTGCACTGCACACCTTAGAGCATGCTCAATGGTAGAGTCAGCTTGCTAACTCTTACAAAGAATCTTTGTGTGTAGAGTCCACATGACAGTGGTTTATTTATGTTAAGAGTTAACTTTTGAATAAGAAATAACAGTACCCTCTCTCTTCACTTTTCTCAATAAAATACTATTTGTGTTGCCTCTTAGCCATCTCGTTGTTGGGGACGCTCTTACCGTTCGTCGTCCCGCCTGCTCACCACCGAATTATAGTACGTCCGCAGCAGAGCAGAGCATATGATTGCATACGCGACGGCCCTAGCAAGCTGGCCATTGGCCATTCAATCGATCACCTAAGTACGTACGTCGGTGATCAGGTGATGTGATTTGTGACAGTTAGGCTTTGTCCTGAACAAAAGCTTACCTCTCTAAATATCCTAGTCACAGTGACATCTGCAAGGAAAAAATAAATCAATGTACAAAAACGTCATGGGCTGGCGATATTTGCAAGATTAGGATTTTTTTTTTTTTGTCATTCATGGGCTGGTACCAACTGATATTTGAGTTTGGTATATGTGATACAGTGAAACCGTAAAAAAAATTACTCTAAAATTAAACCATGGCCTAGAAGCGACATGAACAGGAAAGCCAGGATAACAGAGCGCCACAAGATAGATCAGCGAAAGATAAGGCAGATCAACTGATACTGCATAAGTATCTAAAAGCTGAGGGAGACCTCTGTTCGTCTTTATCGCACGTATCCTGACAGATGGACCGAGCAGTTCTAATCGGATTGTTTTGGTCGGTCATCTATCCTCGTCCCATCGCCACACGTTCATGACAAACCGACCAAACCCTTGAGCGATTGGACACAGAAATTTGATTATTCGTCGTCATATATACATGGAGGGAGCATGCAGTGACCGCACGCGCGTCGCATGCTACACCGGCATGCATACAACATACTCCATCTGTTTCAAAATATAAGCAGTTTTTGACTTTCAGACTTCACATTTGACCGTTTGTCTTATTCAATTTTTTTATGAAAATATAAAACAAATAAATCAAGCTTAAAGTATATCTGATGATAAAACAAACCCTAACAAAATAAATAATATTTTTATATTTTTTGAATAATACGAGTGGTCAAACGCGATGTCTGAAAGTCAACAACTACTTATATTTTGAAACGGATGGAGTAGTACGTAGTGATAACCGATTGGAACGGCTTGTGGCAGTTGGAGTGAAGTGTAAACTTTTACTTGTTCAGGTTAAGTCACACAATAATGAATGAAAATGACCAGAGGGCTTTGGTAGAAGTAAGACAGAATAAATGCAGGAATAAATGAATTGTACAGGAATGGAATCTCGTTGTGAATCTAACGGGATCGGAGTACTCCTTCTGTCCAGAAATATAGTTTACATCTAGTTTTGTCTTAAGTCAATTTTTATGAATTTTGTGATGCTGGAGGGAGTACCTAATAAGCATTGTGGATTACACATTTGTATGAGTAATTATTTATAATTTTTCACATAAAATCAAGGGTACTTTTCAAAATTTCTAAAAATGGGGAGGGGGGGGGGGGGGGTATGCACCCTCATCGGTCCCCCTATCTCCGAGATGGAGGGATAAACAAAGGCCTTAAGATCCTCGGGAATTGCCTCTTGAGTCTCTATCGTGCATTGATTTGTCTCGTTGTGTTGGGCAAGTCGTCGTCAAAAGAAAAGAAAAAACTTCTTGAACTTCGTCAGTTGCTGAGATTGAACAGATGAGCCAACCAGGCACAAGCGTGTGCGTCAAACGTAACTCATAATATTTTAGAAATTATCAGATATGTTATTATAATTTGTTTTATTGTTAAAGAAAAATAAACATAATTCATAATTTTACATGCTAATATTTTTAACATGGATGATAATAGTATAAGAACGGCGTGCAAACCGGCTCATCGGTGGTACGCAATGCCATGGACCAATCAAAATCAATGTGCGCCTGCCAACGCACAGCTCCCCTAGAAACATGCGCGGGCTGCACTTTGGCGTCTATTGACGTGGCGAGTCTGAAACTCTGAATGCCAGGCCACCTCGTCAGCGGTACATTCTGTTATGGATAAGAGTTGGTACAAACTGTGTCCGGCCGGAGTAGACATGAAGGCATAAGTCCATGCACGTGCAACATGCTATAGAACAGTCTGCTGCAGGCATTAGGCCGGCATAACTTCTACATTCCACAAACCATTTGCCGGAGAGTTCCTCAGTCATGATTATCGTTATCCACAAACGACGGGAGAATTAGGAATTCGTACTAAACTAGTTAAGAGCATGTAGAACAAGTGCTTCAGACTAAAACAAATACAATGATTTTTTTCCTACAATGCAAATGGATGCTTACATTTGTCTAACCTCCTCGTTAAACACTGGGGGCCAACTTAGGCATCTCTCCCTATCTTCCGTCATATAAACACCTAGTGCCAAGAATAAATTGTTTTTTTTCTTTTGCTCAAGCACCTCTGTAAACACCTTCATTGTACATGCTCTAATAGAACCTTACTGCAAAAAGAAGAAAAAAAAAGACGTGAACTGATTTCTTGATTGATAGAAAAATGAGTAAATAGAGGAACTACACGTAAGGGATGGTAACGACTAATGACCGTATACATATGTCCTTGTCTATCGTTAAACGTTGCATGTCTTTTGTAGTTAACGAATTTACCCATCTATCAAGCTTATTTCATAAAAGAGAGACTTGGAACATTTTTATCATATACAAAATTCTTATAAAATTCGTCTGTGCAATTACTGTTTCCGCCTAGAGGTTTCCATCGCCACAGCTAACTTGAAAGAAGCACGTGTGCATACAACGACTGATACAACTACACTTTTTTGGAAAGAGAGAGAACCGCGAACAAAGAACCACGTTTAGATTTTTTCCTTGTTTGTGTGCTTAGTCCATGCGGTATTCGGTAAGCACGGTATAAGATGCTGGAGGCAGAGAGCTGGCCACTCGGGAAGACCTTCCACCAACCTTTCGCAACGGTTCACGAGCACGTCGTAGGAAACACCACCCCGTCGTACCATGCATGCAATTTTTTCCCTCGTGCACGTAAGTTTCGCCAGTCCCGTCTGCAGGACCGCTCCACACCCCCGGTGGATTTTGCATCGTTTTTCGATATAAAAGCAGAGCACGCTCGCCTCGCAATGAAACAAACACTAGTACAATAACACCCTGCAGTGGCGGGTGTTTTGAGCTTGCAGTGGCGGGCAAACAGTTCGCCACTGCGCTCACGCCACTGCAAGCACCAGACATCAGTGGCGGTTGCCAACACCCGCCACTGATAATCATCCCTGGCGGCGGGCGGTGACCTCATCTGCCCCGCCACCATAGATGGCTGGCCAGTGGCGAACATGTGACATCTTACATGCCCGCCACTACAGTGGCTTTTTCAAAATAAAAAAAAATTCCCCCCTGCTGTCTTTCCAGCACTGATAATCATCCCTGCTCTCTGCCTTCCGTGGTGCAACAAGCAACAAAGAACACAGGAGATAAGAGATAACAAAGTTCAGACATGATATCTACACAGAAATGAACACGGGAAGAATAAGTACATTAGCATACTTATTGTTAAGATCGAGTTCTATACAACAGTTTTCTACACAAGATATGTTCAATGGTAGGGGAAAATGATACAACAAAAACAGGAATAACAATTCCTTGATCTTGGCGGCTTCTATTATATCCTGAAAAAACAAGAGGGGAGAAAGTTAAACACAAACCAACAACGAATCAACACAATATCTAAGTACTTGTTGTGCTCTCTGCTCTATGCCTTAACCTTGGTGGTTGGTGATACGCATGCACATTTCAGCGAACACTTGGAAGCCAAGATTCGTCGAGCATGCAAGCAACAAATTAAACAAGCAGTAGGCACCAAAGAACGCGAAGACTCACCTGCAAATTGCAACGGGTGGAGGTCGCTGGCTCACGGATGCCGCCCGGAAGTAGCTGAGGACGCTGGCTCGCGGACGCAGGCATGGTCATCGCCGTCGCCGCTCGGAAGTCGTGCGGCCGTCGCACAGCCCGGAAGCCGCACCACCGCGCCGCCCCGCTGCCCAGAAGCAGCGCCACCGAGCCCCACAGTACCTGGAATCGATGAACAGCGGATCAAACCAATCTCCATCTTCCAACGGAACAAATCGCGAGAGAGAGAGAGAGAGAGAGAGAGAGAGAGAGAGAGAGAGAGAGAGAGAGAGAGAGAGAGAGAGAGGAAAGGTACTGACCGGACCGAGCTCCACCAAATCCTAAATCCACGCACGCGCAGTGAAGCAGCGCCGCCGTCGCCTGCCCGGAAGCCGCGCCGCCCGCTCCCCGGAAGCTTGTCCCTGTCGATGCACCCTGGCGCCCGCGCCGCGAGCCCGAGGTCGCCGAGCTCGTGTGGATCTACGCCGCCGTGACCAGGTCGAGGACGGCAGAGGAGATCCGTGCTGTCGGCCCGTCGGAGAGGGGAAGGGAGGGAGGGAGGCGCCCAGATCCACTCGGGACGGAGGGAGGTAGGGAGAGAGAGAGAGAGAGGAGGCGGCGGCGGCTCGTGGAGGGGCGGGAAGGCGGCGGCGGCGTGTTCAGGAGAAGGGAGGAGGAGGCAGCAGCTGAGAGAGGAGACGAGAAAAACCTAAGTGTTTGGTTATATACTCTTCGTATTGGTGTATGGGCAGGCTGATAAGAAAAAGGTTCGGGGGAGAGATTTGGGCCGACGGAGATTTTCAATGGCGGGCCGCTGACGTCATCCGTCCGCCATTGCTGTGAGAAAACATTAGTGGCGGCACGATGATGTCAGCAAGCCTGCCACTGCTGTTGCATCTCCAGTGACGAACGACGATGACGTCATTTTGTCCGTCGCTGGTGTTTTTTTTTTCCCGTGACGGATGGCGATGACGTCACTTTGTCCGCCACTAATGTTTCTTTTCCAGTGACGGACGGCGATGACATCACTTTGATCGTCATTGATTCGTGCTTCAGACCCTGTAGCTGCGCTGATGTCATCATGTCCGCCACTGCTAACTGCTACAGTAACTGACGTTGGGCTAGCAGTGACGCATCGCTGGGTGTCCGCCACTACTGTAATTTTTGCACTGTCATATTAGGCCTATTTTGCACTACCGCGGTGATCAGGCGGGGAGGCCCGGGGAGTCTCGCTTTCCCCCAACGGCCGATCGAGTCATCGCCAACAAAGCCACACCCTCCCAACGTGCCACGACCGACGCTGGTACGACGTCATCTGACGAGAAATATCGGTCGGCACAAGAGTCCTGGCTGCCCGCAAGCCAACCTCGGCAAGCAACCGGTGGCGGTTGGTGCGCGCGCACGTATTGGGAGCTCCTCCGCGCGAGTCGCCGGCCGGGCCAGTTGGCGGAGACTCGGTGGTCGGGGTTTGGCATGCATGCGTGGGCGCTGGAGCAGCGCTGGAGATCCCATCGGATCAGACGCGGACGGTGGCGTACTCGTGAGCCGGCTCGACACGTCGGAATGTGCTGGAGAGACCGCGAGCTGGTGGCGGAAACCTGACGGCGACAGGCGCTCCGCGCCCTATCTATCCATCGGCCGTGCCGGGGAGGGTTGGCGCCTAGTACCACGTTTGTTGGCGAGGTGACAGGACGCGGACGTAAACGGACTACCTAGTCACGTCCGGATGGGCGCGATTTGACACACGGACTCCATGGACCGTTCCGCGATCGATCGATCCGTGCTAACGCTGCTACTCGCGCCAGCCACAGCCGTCGTCACCGACGCTGCGACGCAGTCGCATACGCATGTCGATCGCAAAAGATTGGCGGTGGAGAAGCCACAACGATGCCCGGACGCCGCAGTCCCATAAGCATGTCGATCGCAATGGTTGGTGGTCGGCGGGATGGGTCGTTGTGCCCCTGATTCTGGTTGTCGCGGGATTCGGCGAGAGATCCCCGCGGCCGGTCGTGCCCTGGATCTCTGACGCCACGCCCCGGCGCCAAGCGGCGGGGTCTGGTTGGACCGGCCGGACGTGCGGGTCGACGGCGACGGGCGTGCTTGGATGGGCGGGTTATCACTCTACTTGCCGCACACGTACTAAGTCGGTCGACGGTCGGTTCTCCTCCGCGTTACTAGAAGTGAAGATTTCTTGTGCCTCGTGACATGCCACTTACTATGGTGCAGAGCTACGGTGGTGTCTCTCTTGCAAGGCGTGCATCCGCCACCACCGGCTGGTACGTAGTGGCTTTTGACTGCTATAGACGTTATCCAAACACAACGGCCACGCCGACCACGAAAAAGGTGTATGCGTTGATATTTGGAGAGACTAAACACACAAATTATGCAAAGAGCTGATGCTGGTTGAAAATATGAGTTTGCTAGAATGCCATTTTCGTACCAAAGGTGAGAGGACCAACACGTCATCGACTTTTACCCACACGAAAAGAGCCGTGACGAGGAAACACTTTCCAATTGGAAAAGTCATGTGCTTGCTCGAGAAAAAAATGTGTGCCCAATTTTTTCTTAAAAAAAACAATGCACTGCTACTGCTACTGGTTGAATTTGCAGTTTGGGGATTATCACCTTACCGCCGCCGTCGATCCCTAGAAGAGAATCCTAATTAAGGGCTTCATGTGCAGCCGCAGCCTATTACCGTGGGCATGTGCAAGCAACTCTGTCTGTCGAAAACACAAATCAACACATCGTGTGGTGTGCTAGTGCTAGCGTACCCTGCCGTTGTTCCATAGGAGTAGTACTAGGGTGGCGTTCGGTGACCCCCAGTAACTACCAACGGCCACATCAAAATGCCGGCACGATTTATGTGTACTAAACAAAGTCAAATTACAAAACTAAGTCTAGGAATCCCCATCTATTTCGCGAGACGAACGTAATGAGGGTAATTAAGCAGCGATTAGACGATGGTTACTGTAGCATCACTGTGTCAAAACATTGATTAATTAGTCTCATTAGATTCGTCTCGAAAAATGACGCCCATCTGCAGAAAGGTTTTGTAATTAAATTTTATTTAGTACCCTTAAATAGTAAGATTCTTTTTACTTTAGAGGAGTATAAAGTTTAGAGGGATTTTAGAGGGGGAAACGAACGCCACCTAGGCTCGCCGAGCCCCGCGCCAGTAACTACCAACGGCCGTGGCGGGGCCCGCGGCGCCATCTGCGGGCCACGTGCTCCCGGGCCTCCCGGCTGTCGGCATGATCGGCAACGTGGTGGGCGCGGCACCCACCCGACCTACTACTGGCTGCTGCCGGTGCAGGTGGGACCGGCGATCCACCGCGGCCTTACGTGGCGCGTCGTACGGTCCACCACCTGGAAAGCGACGCCCTTGTGGCTGGCTGATGGCTCGCAGGATCCTCCGCGGGACGCGTGGACTCCACAAATCCACGGATTTGCCTCCGTCCTCTCCGCCCCCCGTAACCCTGTTGCACCGCTCGGATCATCATCACCGCCGAGGCTCCGATCTTGCTAGTACACTAGTACTACTAGCGCTACCTTGTCCTGAAATCTGTACAGATGGGCTTCCAATTCCTACTGCTTTAGCTCTAATCGCAAATAAAACCGAGTACTGTATGCTTTAGCTCACGTACGCTTAAACGGAGGGGGCACGAAACAACCAAAATATAGTACTACTAAAACACTGTCTGAGAAAAAAACTTTGGAAAAGGGTTTCGCTATACAGTACTAGTATATAGAAAATGTCTCATTATATTTTTTATTAGAAGGGTGTTGTCATCAAAGGCAATTTTTTTTTTTGCGGGTAGTCAAAGGCTTTTTTTTTTTGAGCAAAAGTCAAAGGCTTTGTGTAAGGGTCAAAATTAGCTAACGTAAATGTTTTAACCCAACCAAAAACACGCAATCATGTAGTGTAGCAAGTAAAGATTCAGTATTTTTGTAGTCAAAAATTACTTTTCTGAATGATATAGTGGTTGGGTTGTCGGGAGGCAAACTAGCAACAGGATCTACTCTATCCGGCTGACCATATATATCCATTTAGAAAACGTTAAATGAACATATGTATTCAAATTGCAAAAACACTTCTTCTCATATCAATATTTGTTTTTGTCCCTACAGAAATCAATATATTGCATAGGATCATATATAGACTTTGCAGAAGTGTCGATATCCAAAATGAAGCTCTTTTGTGAGCCATTTGGCCATATGGTGTGTGGTATCTCTGGCCTTCATTGCACTGTGGGGAGGGACAATGGTCACTGGAGCACCAGATCCTGCAATCCCGCGCCATGAGCCACTGACGCACCATGTGGCCACGCATGTGGCTAGCACATTACAAATTGCATTCGGTGCAGCGCAATTCAGGGCTAGATTTTTGCGGCCATTGATTCCTCTCCCATTAAGGCTTATCTCCCATGGTCCGGCCGGTCCATGCTTGAGAAAGTCCAAATGGTTGGCAATGCATCCTTAACTTAATTCAAGCATGTGCACGTACTGTCCTCTCACCTACTAGTAGATTTCCTCCTCGTTCTGTCCGGGACCATGGGCGCGCCCTCCATGCGTCCTCAGCACGTACTACACCACACCCGATCAACTAAAAATGCAGCATTCCCGATCAACTATCGGTCGGTACGCATGCATGTTGCTGTATCTTCTTTTGGTGCGCGCTTTGCATGCAGTTTGTATTTCCAAAATCGTTTCCAACATCCGGCCGATACTGCACACTCATTTGGCTGAGGCCAATTCAACCTTTAGTCGCAATTTTGGTTCTTAACTTCCACATTTGTGTCAAACGGTCAAACCCCGTAATACGAGCTTATCCATACACGGCAAAATTTTCTCGGTAGGAGTCAAGCCTTTGTCCCACATGCATAGCACGCCATGCCTTCGAAGTCAATCGCATCTCAGCCTCGCCCCTTGCATGTCAGATGTCAGAGACCGATTGGTAAAACCTTTTCCACGAATTCAGCAAAGCTTTTCGATCGTGATTTGGTAGACTAATTTTCTTTTTCATCGAGTGTGTCATGTAGCTAGCTACCCGGCCACTGATGTTTTGTCATTGACCGATAAACCCGCCATGAATGAATGGAAACAGTAGTGTGGAAACGTGCCGAATAGTAAAACTTTTCGGAGATGAACCATGACATGAGCCACGTCATGCTCTGGAGATCACGTCTGAGCTGATTTTCTTCGGTTTGGCAGCACTAATGATGCGCACAATAACCAGTCGCATCTCTGCAGATTGAAACGGACGGACGAGACGCCAGCAACGGGACGACCGCCACAGGTACGCGCCAGTTCCTCACTGACACGAACTTGCAATGGTAAGTCTTACCACTACTTGTGCACACTAGCTGTCTAGCTTCTACAGTACGTACGCTTAAGCAGCAAGTTCGAATATGCTTGAAGAATAAAACACTGTGCTAGCTATCGCCTATCGCCCAAGCGTGCCAATGCCCCAGCGGCGGCGGCAACCATCGCGAGCCGTGCGGTCTGGCCGGCGGCGGAGGCGAAGGACTGCCCGACGTGTGGCGACGGCTGACCGTGCGGCCGGCACATGCGTCCAAGACGTCAGGACTATTCCTGGACGCGCGCGCGTACGACGACGAGAGGAAGCTCGCCTCCTGATCGGGATAGCGTGACGCCAATTGCTGATCGCGCGTGTCCGAGGAGGCCGACCGGTCTGATCTGAACGTACGCGCGACGAGCCGGGTAGGGCAAGACTTCCGGCCGACGGAAACGAATATATCCCGACGTCACCACGCACGGCGAAGAAAGGAGATGAGCGACGCGCTTCCGAGTTCCGACAGCGACGCCAACGTGGGAGCGAGCGCACCAGTTCGCGCACCAGACGTCACACGCAGCCAGAGAGATTATTGAACTCGATAGTGCAGTGCATGCGTCGTCGTCGATCAACACATTGCTCCAGAATACATAAACTACTGTGATATGATACCGTCTACTGGCATATAGGATTATCCGATAGATGCACGCGCACACGCTGGCTTTTTATTGTTCTCTTGCATCATCCGTCCATTAACCCGCGGAGAATAAACTTTTCCTTTTCTTCGTCATTTTTTTTGAAGTCATGTTTAGACCGCCTTTTCCAATTTGGAATCGAAGACCGAACAGTAAGCAATTCACACACATGGAGTTTAAGCATTGTCAAGGACTAGTACGTACGTGTCAATCGATAGGTCTCATGACCGTGTGAAAAGCCGGTCGTACTATAATTCTCTGTTTAAATGTGTTCTTACTCCCCCCCGCAAAATCGATATTTATATGCGATCGAGGATCGACGTAGTATGAATAGTTTAGTTTGCTGGCCTTAAATAATTCATACTAGCTTCGTATCTTTTCTTTCATTGGAAGAAAGAATATTCATTAATTCCATCCTGTTTCAGCCCCAATAATGCACTTTACCGCTTTATTTAGTCACGTCAAGTCTTTCAATTTTTCTTTTGCCCATATTGATGCATATTCGAATCGTTTGAATTCAAAGGAGCAGAAGTTTTCGGTCGTCCATTCAAACCAAAGTCGCACACGTAAACGTGAAGAAACTAGTGGAACGGTCAGGATGCTTCCACTAGCATATTATGTACGTACGTATGGCCATTAAAAGCATTCGCTGGATTAGTGGGCTAAACGATTAGTGGCTAACTCAAACGTGCCAAACGAGGGTAGACACGCGAATCAAATTTCTTGCAGCTCGGCCTGCAGGGAGATGGCGTGGATCCTTGTTGGCGCGGACGCCGAACCGGCAGGAAAATTTGTTCGCCAATAATTTCTTCAGACAAGTTGGTACGAGACTGACAGATTGAGAAATGAATGTGAAGAGAAGGGGTCTCCAAGGTGACTCAGAGCCTGGTCACCAGTCAGTGATTTGGTACAGGGTCATCCGGGATTGTGTTCTGCACATGCGAAGATACCCTTGTACACATCGAGCAATCTACGTCATTCGAAATGAAATGGTGAATCGAAATGAAATGATGAACTTAGCCTCTCAACCGTTTTAAAAAGTGTATTGGTTTCTTAAAATAAAAAGTGTGTTGAAAGGATAAGAGAAAAACTAGCACCCCAAAAGTTCACTTTTCTCTCTCTCTTTTTACTACCCGCTGGTAAAATTTGAATGACCAGTTGGAATAATCTACTTATGGAAATTCAACTATATTTAAATTCTGCCTATTTCAAAAAGATAATAAATTCATACAATGGCTGAGTTATATAACATTTTGTGTAAACCGAGGCGAATGAACAATGCCAAGTACGTGTGTCTCAATGATTAATCACTGCATCATATAATCTGTATCACCTATCAAGATCTCAACCAAATCCAGTGTCAGTTAGGTTAATCAATGCTGTCAACTTGCAGTCCGCCGAGTTTGCCTTTGGCGCTAAGTTTGAAAGTTCACTTTCGGATTCCTTCACTTGAGCCATAACCACTAGTCCCACTTTACTTACAATTCAAGAATCTACACAAGCAATTATCAGCTGATACATGCAGATCTGCAAAAGAGAAAAAGGGCAGAAATGTTTACGCATTCCATTGTCTTGCTGTGTTGTGCTGCTGCTAATTCACTGCAATGCTAGCTGATCAACTCACTCTAAGTTAACGGAACAAAACTAGGTGGTTACTCTATTCTCTCCTAGCTCAGTTATTAAGATAAAAAAATCTCAATTAAAATTTATGGGGTTATTCATGTGATTTTCTGGGAGTACGATGGAACTGCAACTTCTTTTTATCCCTAATGGTAATGCTTATTCATACCGTTCCCAATATAAGTTCATGTAGCTTTTTGTCAAAAACAAAAAAACAAAACCATCGCAAGATAAAGTTCATATAGTTTTATCCTAAGTCAATTCTTAGTATTTCAACCACCATCAATTTCTTAAAACAGAAATTAATAGCAAAGGTTGATGTTAATAGATTTACATTAAGAAAAATAGTTAGTAATATAATTATTTTTATTTACAAGAATATATTTTTACGTATATTCTTATATCAAAAGGAGTAGAATCGATCAGTAGATAATAGGACCTCTATTGGTTTGCACTACAATAGTTGCACAGTAATAGTAGGCGTAAGTGTGTAACCCACTGTAGCATCTGTGCGCAGGCGAGGTGGGGATGGGTATCGGCGGCGAGCTAGGTGGCGGCCCCGCAGTCCTGCGCGTCGAGGGAGGCGGCAAGGTGTGCGGCTTGCGGCGCGGGCCTGCGCGGGCGGCGGGCGTCTGGCCTGCACGGCGGGCGAGCGCGCGGTGGAGCGTCTGGCCTGCACGGCGGGAGGCGGCGGCGCGGCCCCGGTGGAGCGAGATGCTGTGGCTCAGGGCGAGCGCGCGACGCGGCGCGGAGCTCGCGTGGGGCGGAGCTGGCGCGCTGCACCCGGCGCCGGCGGCGGTGGAAGGAGCGGAGGACCGGAGGAGGACAGGCGCCGGCGGCGGTGGAAGGAGTCGAGCTGGTGTGCGGGCGCGCTGGAGAGAGAAGCACGAGATGAAGAATGGGAAGGAGCAATGAATGAGGGGCAGCAGGGTAAAACGACAGAGTGCTTTGGTTTCCACGCGTTGCGCTAGAACGTCAAGAATTATGGGACGGAGGGAGTAAATCAGTAGCATTGGTAGTAACTCGTGTAAGTGTGTAACCCACTGTAACTTGTCATTTCTCTGATAGCTTCACGTTGATTTCTTAATCATCACACATATATACAAACTCGACAGGTTAGTCTTCGTTAACGTCCTTTCTTGGTGATTATTGTAAAGATGGAAAAGATGCGAGCGCAGGAAAAGTAGCACTGAAGCAAAATCTCGAGCTGTATAAGTGCTGGCAGAAAGGGATCGGAGTGCAAAAGATTTCAGCATCGAATTGGAAGATAAAAAGTCCCGAAGCCCCACAGATTATGACTTATTTTGACAACAACGACTACGACGAATTATAGTCGGTATGTTTCAGGTTAGGCAGCAGGGGCAGCTCAAAGTAACCGTTGAAATCATCCCCTTTTCCCTCTACTAGAATCTGGTTCTCTACGACATGTTGTATATAGTGCAAATTAAGAACAGAGACGTGTTAGAAGGTATATTCTTGTATGAAATGTTTATCATCATGGATGGCACCATTGGACAGAAATGTGACTCACATTATATTCACTACACATGTTCTAGAACACCGATTTAATAGTATCATGCAGAAGTCTTTCACATATTTTTTTTTTAAAAAAAGGGTGGGTTCTTTCGCAGAAGTAGACTCTTATTTTCCTAAACCATTGGTTAAAAAATCATTCAAAATAGAAAAATCTATGACTTGTTTAGGAAGCATAAATAACACGGTTTATTTTCCTTTTCTATTTTGAGTGGGCCAAACTGCAATACAGGTGAAGAGGTTGTTAAAATGGATGACATAGATGCCACATAGACATCATTTAGTCGAATCATTGTCAATTACAGATATTTGAACCTTGAATAATAAGTACGTTTAGAGACCTCAATATGCAAATTAAAATTTCAAAGATTTAGATGACGCCTCAAACAAGTTTGAGGACTGGCCATTTGTTCATGGACTATTATGTGAGCACTGAGAAACAAACAATACAGCAGTCAAAGATCATAAATTTGGCCGCATCCTTTTCACGGAGAGGAACTTGTGACCGGAGTCCACGCACTACCCCATTCACCCTTGATAAGATTAAGAGATCACTGGCATATAGCATAGCAACGGAGTCCATATTATTATTTCTCATCTACTTGAACATTTTTGGTTGCCAAAGGAAGTCTGCAATTCCAAGCCAACGCCAACAAAAGGCCTCAACTGTTGTCCCACCCCAACCGTTACCCGTTATCCAGATCTCCCAACTCTAGCAAATACAAATGAGGCCAAAATTAAACTTTTTAGCTACTGCAAAAGGAACCATCTAAACTGCTCACCCACCTACAAATATATGCAGAAGAGCTTTGTTAATACATCCAAATACAGTACTATAATATTTAGGGGGGTGTTCGTTTCTTTAGGACTAATTTTAGGCCAGCTAGAATCTTGTCATTTAGGGTAATAAAGTCTAATTAAAAAACTAACTGCAGAACTCTGTGCTAATTCGCGAGACGAATATAATGAGGGTAATTAAACCGTGATTAGACGATAGTTACTGTAGCATCACTGTAGCAAAACATAAATTAATTAGGCTCGTTAGATTCGTCTCGTAAATTAGCACATATCTGTAAAAAAGTTTTGTAATTAGACTTATTAATACTCTTAAATAGCAAGATTAATTTTGATGTGACTTTTGAGACTAATGAAACGAACAACCCCTTATACAGACTGACCGGTCTAAATTTTTAGTAATAAATAACCATAATACTTGAATATTTTGAAAGATCCTAAAATTTGTAAGAGTTCTCGTGGTTCGTGCAAGATTTGTATACTCCAAAAGGGACATGAAGGCGGTTACTCGGACCCTTCCAATTTCATACCCAGCCGTCACTTTCACACACGCCTCTTGCCGTTAGCTTCTCCAACAGAAATGCTTTTTTTTTTTTTTGAGGGCAACAGAAATGCTTTGTGTAGCAGGAGTAGAACGCAACCAGACGCGTAAGTCTCACACTCTCACCCCACCGGCCGCTGCCACCTGGGCACAACCAAGTTCCTTTCCAGTATATCCAATCCTTCACCAGTAACAATTCCCTTACGTTTTTTTTTTTTTTTGAGAGAGAGACCGGAGGCTTTGAACTTGATGGAGTTTCGGCCTAGAGCCCTGCTCCCTCGAGCCTATTTAAGCCGTCGCCTCCTCGCATTTCAGCCTAAACCTCTCACACTCTGGAGACTGGAGAGCTTTCTCCAACTCCTGCCCCTTGTCAACACACTGCTGCTCTAGCATAGAGCTTCTTCCCCCCTGTTTCCCCCGCAGGAGCAGAGCCAATAACCGAGAGCTCAGGGAACGTAGCAAGGCGACGGCCATGAAGTACGTGTTGGTGACCGGCGGTGTGGTGAGCGGCCTCGGCAAGGGCGTGACGGCCAGCAGCATCGGCGTCGTGCTCAAGTCCTGTGGCCTCCGCGTCACCACCATCAAGATTGGTAGCCATTCCTTCCCCCTCGCATCCTGGCGATTTCTTTTCTTGGGGGCTCTGGTTTTGGCCTTTCGGAACGGAAAAAAAAAAACCGCCGCGAGCGGAGAATCCCAGAAAAAGGACGGATTTTTCGGTGGAAAAAGCTTGATTTTTAACCGGCTATTTGTGATCTTGCTGTGGCCGTTCGCTCTGGTCTCAGTTTGAGAGCCCAGGCCCCCCAGGCCTGAACGCCATCCTTCTTGTCGTTACAGTTGTGGAGCAAGTGCTGTTTTGGGCAAAGGAGGCAGCATTCCTGGAAACCGGGGAGCTGTCTGGTTCTTGCGATGGCCGCGTGGCAAGCTCTCGTGTGAATGCGCCTAGTTGTTTTTACGTGTCATTCTAAATTCCTAAAATTGAGCTGAGACGAAATGGGCTTCGACTATAATTTGTTTGAACTGTCAAAAGAAGGCTTTATATGCAATGCTTCAAGTTTAACCTCTTGTTCTTCAACAAATTTGCTTCAAACTAATGCACTTTGATTCACACTCTTTTTTTGCTGACTTTTTCTTCTCTGTTCTTGCCAATGAATTAGAGTACTATAGTAGTTCTTGCTTTCGTTGTACTACTACTAGAGACCGTCTGTCACATGATCCAGGAGTATTATCTTAGTTTTAGCGCTGTAAATCAGGATATGTACTAGAGCCAGTAGTAGTTTGGAAGCTTTTACTCATTGTTGTTGTTTTAGCCCTGTAAACTAGATCTGTACACGTGTGACATCAAGTGTCCCGTGGGTTCCAATCTTTACATTCATCTGTTTTGGTGGCTTATTTGCATTGGCTATTGGCAAATTCTTTTGGGTGTTCTGTCTTTTCTTTTTCTTTTTGGTAGATCAGCAGTTTAACCCTTGTTTTTGGATGTTGGGTTCGTTGTTGTCTAGATGAAATGAATATCTTGTGTCACAATATTTAGTGCCTTCGAAGAGACGAAATCGTCAAACATGTCACCTAATGCATTAAAATTATTTTGACTATTTTCTCGTACCATTTCCTGAAGGAAATATTCGGTTTGTTCTACGAGATGGTGTGCAAGTACAGATTTCTGAAAATGACTAAAAATTTTATACCCTTGCTTTTCCCCCAAGGTGTTGTGCACATTTACTGGGCTAAGTTGATAAACAGAACCACTCATTTATTAGTATGCTGTTGTGTAGCGATTTCTTTTGACGAGGAATAACAAGTGTAAACTCTTCTTCTACTTAATGAAAAGCATGCCCAGGCATGTAGTCGAAAAAAAAGAACAGAACAACTCATTCTAACAACACAGGGCATCCATTAGAGCATTCCTTACTTCTGTTCAAGGATTTGTTCGAGAAAAAGGTTCTGTTCAAGGATTTAGTTGTAAGGTTTCCGTACTAGAAGTTGGTGAAGGGTTTCAAGAAAAACATTGAGTTCTGGATATAGGGTGAAGATTACTTGATGTTCTTAATTTCTTATAGTTGTTCATTTTTTGTGTCTAATCTGCAGATCCATACCTCAACACTGATGCTGGAACCATGTCTCCGTTCGAGCATGGTGAGGTGTTTGTTTTGGACGACGGCGGAGAGGTAATTACAAGTTACTCCGGCATATTCTTTCTCGTGCTTTTCATAACAGGAAATATTGTTGGTGTCATCATGAATGACCTTTGATAGTCTTCAGTAGCCCACCTGTAATGGACAAACTTTTCAAGAATTTATCTTGTCACACAGTTCCATGTTTCTGAAATAACTAGAACTGTGTGGATATGATATCTTCGGCTGATTGGTCTTTCTCCTGTTCTTTTCTTGAAGGTTGACTTGGACCTCGGAAATTATGAACGTTTTCTGGATATCAAATTGACCCGTGACAACAATATAACCACAGGAAAGATCTATCAGGTAATCAGGCAGATCAGTCCTAATCCATGTGCAACTTGAACCTGTGTGGAAAATTGTCTATCTAGTCAAAAGATAGCTTTGTACTTCTTTAATTTTGTAAACAAATGATGGGAAAGTTATATTCGTTTTTACTTGGGCATTAACAAACTCGTAGCACTAAATGTACAGCTGCAAGTTACTGAACGTTTGATTGACTGAATGCACATGGAACCCACAAATCTTTATTGGGTCACTTCATATTTCATCGTAACATCCACAGCAGTACGATTATGCATGTGCAGAATCATCCGGACCCTAGCCTGCCACTGTTGTCAGACAGATTCAACTCGTCACGTGGTGGTTTAATTGGAGAGTTGATGCTCTGTTGGCTGTTTCTGTCAACTGGTGGATAAAGAATCTTTCTTTTATTGACCACCTGAATTTTGTACAAGATGCGAAGTAGACTAGGTAACTAGGTCCGAAATTATAGTTGCAACAACACCAGCAGCGGTTAGCCGTTCTGTTACAATTGTAAGTTAGTAGGACCAAAAATATTATGCCTTCTAACTACGCTGTCTTTGTGATCTCCTGTTGATTGTGCATAGTCAAAACTCTTCCTTGGATTTAACACCAACCCTGCCTGGTGGTTTCATCTTTGATAATTTAATATCAGTTTTCTTTCCACTGCTAAAATTAGGCTGTCATTAACAAAGAAAGGAGAGGAGATTACTTGGGGAAAACCGTCCAGGTGCGTTATCAGTATGTCATGGAGCTTCTATGAGAGAAAAATATTTCTGTTGACTAAACCTGTATTTATTTTCATTATCAGGTCGTGCCACATATAACAGATGAAATACAAGAATGGATTGAACGTGTTGCGATGAATCCAGTCGACGGCAAAGAAGGACCTCCTGATGTTTGTGTCATTGAACTTGGTGGCACTATAGGTGAACAAAATGATTTTATATATGAATAAATTACAAGATTACATACTTCAAATGCGTAGTGTAGTTTACCTTTTCTCAATTGTTCCCATAGCTGTGTAAGTATCCGGTGCAAGGGACAAACTATTTTCGCCACATAACGACAGTGGCATTCTTGATGCAGGGGATATTGAATCAATGCCTTTCATTGAAGCATTAGGTCAATTTTCATATCGTGTTGGTAAGACGAGCACTTATTGCCAGAGTATAACGAATTTCCGTGTGGAGTAGTTATTTTACAATTTCCTTTTAGCCTCAACTGATATACTTGCTCCTGCTTAGGATCTGGAAACTTCTGTTTGGTACATGTCAGCCTTGTTCCGGTTCTAAATGTGGTTGGCGAACAGGTAACTTTAACTAGTATGAGAGATCTGTAATGCTTGAACTATACAGCAGCATTCATGTCTTGTTGCTATATTGTCCCAAAATATTTGATATGGCTGAAAGGGTTTGAAACTGTACATACCGTAGTTGAGTTGGGCTCACAAACATTAGTTTTTTTTTATGCTGAAAAAAAATATCAGTGTAGCCCCAAAAGCGTTATAACAAGGAATAGTAGAAACATCATCAGAAACAAAAACTTTATTAATCTTCGATTTATTTTAATTTATGGTATTATGTTAGTTGCTTTCATGCAAATGATGAGATTTTTGTTTTCCATTTATGTAGAAAACCAAGCCAACGCAACATAGTGTTCGAGGACTTAGAGGACTTGGTTTGGCACCGGATGTTTTAGCATGCCGCAGTACTGAGGTACTCTATACAGTCAGCATTCTTCAGTCCTAGTTTTTTTGTGCTGGAAATTGCACTCTCATGGTCAAATCGATGTTTTTGGCAGCCATTGGAAGAAAATGTGAAAGTCAAGCTCTCACAGTTTTGCCATGTTCCGGTAATGATAACCCTTGATATTTCAAGGCTACTTTTGTTAAAAGAAAAAATTCTAGCTCTTGTCCTGACAGTGCAAGTTATCTTGCAGATGTCAAATATTGTGAACCTCCATGACGTGACAAACATTTGGCATATCCCTTTGTTGCTAAGGGTAGGATATACTTTTTGACAGAATGTGTACCATCAATGCAAAATTCACATCTTATTTAACCATCTTTTTTTTTGAGGGGATCTTATTTAACCATCTACAATGGAACTTTTTGTAGGACCAGAAGGCCCATGAAGCTATTCTGAAAGTTTTAGACCTGCAGCAGTATGTATTTTTTGCATGATCACAGTAATTTTATTCAGCTCACAGTTTGAAGAGGCAACTAATATGTTCATATACCGATAATGTATGCAGTGCAGGAAAGGTACCGCGGGAACCAAAGTTGGTGGAGTGGACCAAAAGAGCTACCAAGTTTGACAACTTGAAGACTCCGGTAGGATTCATAGTCGTGATTCCAATTATTGTGCCAGAATTGGGCACTTATGTTCTCTGAGTCTGAATTGAGAACCATTACATAATCAACCTTTCAGGTCAAAATTGCCATGGTTGGTAAATATACTGGGCTGTCGGATTCTTACCTGTCAGTTCTAAAGGTACAGATTCGAATAAGTTCAATTATATACTTGCACTTGCATTGAAATTAAACAGTATTACTTAAATTTTGAATTTGCGTCTCCTAACTTAGTTAACTCCAAATTTGATTTATTTTTTTCGAGAACCTACTCCAAATTTGATTATGAATCAGTGGAAACCATACAAAACTACAAAAAAAGACAAGGTGTTATTCTAAGGTTATACTATTGTTTCAGTATTCAATCATGTCTCTCTCTCTCTTTTTTTTTTTTGAAATAAAGGCATGAACTCTGTCAGATCAATTGAGTGAGAGATGCCAACAACATTGAGATACACCATGTGCCACAGTATGCACCATACATACAAGTATATAGTATTTCAATAAAATCAGAAGATATTGAGGATCTCGCTGAATGGTTTTCTTGCATGAGATTGTTTTTTGAGAAATGTCTATTTAAATTGTAGCTATACTTCATAAGTTGTTGGAACTGTTCCATTATTCATCTTTCTTACTTCCAAAACAATGCTGCACTCCTGACAATATTACTCTCCCTGCCGACTAATTAACTTATTACAAATTCGACCTTATTTCAGGCGCTTTTGCACGCATCAGTTTTTATGGAAAGAAAGCTTGTTGTTGAGTGGGTTCCTTCCTGTGATCTTGAAGATTCAGCAGCTAAAGAGGTCAGTTAACTTTTGGCATCAAGCCAATTTATTCCTCGATGGACCTTCCGCTGATTTTTCCGTGATGCTTGTTCTCTGTAGAACCCTGAATCCCATGAAAAAGCATGGACACTACTGAAGGTAACCCACACTTTATATCAAATGGTGGTACAATGCTTGAAATTTCTGTACTGCTGAGCACTCATTTGTCTGGAATTTCCACCTCAGGGTGCAGATGGTATACTCGTTCCTGGAGGCTTTGGGGATAGGGGAGTTCAGGGCAAAATTCTTGCTGCAAAATATGCACGAGAAAACAATGTTCCTTACCTCGGGATATGCTTGGGGATGCAAATTGCCGTGATTGAGTTCGCCCGTTCAGTAATGAAATTACATGGTGCAAACAGCACAGAATTTGAACCAGCTACAGCATCACCCTGTGTCATTTTCATGCCAGAGGTAGATTATGATCACTGTCACACTTAGTTGACAATTTTTCTTTATTAACCACCCACTTAAAGCTGTAAACTTTGGATAACACTTCTGCAGGGCTCAAAAACTCAGATGGGGGCGACAATGAGGCTTGGATCAAGGAGAACATATTTTCAAGTCAATGGCTGCAAATCTGCGAAACTGTAAGAAAACACAAGCTTTCACCCCCCCCCCCCCCCCCCCTCTTTATTTTGTAGGCAACATACCGCCCTTTGTGTTATGTATAATGGTACGTTTGATTGTTTATTCTTATTTGCGTGGTGGAATATAACTGTTGCAAACTTATTTTAGGTATGGCAATTCTCCCTATGTAGACGAAAGACACCGTCACAGATACGAGGTTAACCTTACTGCATTATCTGATAGCCAAATCGAATCATGTATGCCATTGTCGTCTTACATGTAAAGGTGATTTTTTTTTTCCAGGTGAACCCTGAAATGGTCCCAGACTTCGAGAAGGCTGGCCTTTCATTCGTGGGCAAGGATGAAAGTGGAAGCCGCATGGAGGTAGACTTTTTTTTTCCCCTTGGCACCTGTATACGGAGAACCTAGTTGCTAAGAGCTTATAGTGAAACTTTGTCCATCACCTAACAAACGATGCACTCTCTTGGATGCAGATCATTGAACTACCCTCCCACAAGTTTTTTATTGGTGCACAATTCCATCCTGAATTCAAGTCAAGACCAGGAAAGCCATCTCCACTTTTTCTAGGTAATGCAATCCAATATATCAAAAAGATGCTGATGCTCACATCAGTTTTGTTCTGATATCCCCACCATATCTAAAGTGTATGCCAGATAATCAAATTGTACTAGTAGTCCATACCATTTTTTAGCCATTAACTTCAGTGTTTTATGTTGTGAAGTCTTGATTGAGTGCATTCTCTGTGTATGGTCAATTGCTTCATCTAAATCAACAATGCATCTTTGTTGACAGGATTAATAGCAGCGGCATCTGGACAGCTCGAATCTTTGCTTCGCAGTCGCAGCGTGATCAATCCGAATTCAGCAAAAGCATGCACTAACGGTAAAGTTTCATCAAAACTGAAACTATACCCAAATGGACATTTGAAGAATCCATTAAACAGTTTGGTAAACGGGTACTATGCAAATGGAAACGGCATTCCCATCTAGAAGCATAATGCTAAGCGAGGCCTTGATTGATACTATTTGTTTCTACGGTTTTGCTTGTACCCTTTTTCATCTTTATTTTTTTCCCTTTTTTTTTTTTTTTTTGGTTTGCATTTGCCTCTGATCAACTGAGAAGGCTAAGACTTGCAAGCTCCAGCTCCAGCTCCAGCGCCACACGGTTCCCGGCATTTTAACGAGGAACGTCCTTTGGTCCGTTGAAGCAAGTTAGCTATATAGGGTGGTTTAGTGTGATTTTTTTTTTTGGGGTTGAGGACTTAAATTAAGGCTGGATGTGTCTTGGTAGCTTCAGTAGAGCCTGGAATCTCAACTATTTGTACATTATGGAGGAACTTATCCAAGGACTAAATATACAAATGCTTGGTCATGATTGTTCGTCGTGACAAATATTAACTTAAATGAAAACTTGAAATATCTGATTCTAACATGTAAGTATAATATTTTTGAAGTCGATGCCTGTGTTGTCCTGCTGCATGACGAGCACAATAAACTCTTTGTTCTAATAAGGGTCCACTATTTGCTTGAAGTACTTTTTTTTACCGGGCAACCAAAAAAATTTGGAGCTCAAGGAAACGAAATGTTTGTCAGTATATATAGCTGCATGCTTTTGATGTTTTCTTTTCATGTTGAAGCTGAGTTCCTTATCAAACTAGAATAAGATGCCCTGGAGAATTCATGTAAGAAAAAGGATGCTCTGGAGAGCTGTACATGCAGATATAAGGAACAATCACAGTTTTTGTAGGTGGAGTGATGTTAAAAACTGTGCCTGATGGCAAAATTTGCCTTCTGAAATAATTACATCAAATTAAGAGAAAATTTAACTGGTATTTTCCTTTTGTGACTTAATTGAGTTCCATCAAAATCAAGCCCAACTAATTGAAGATGGAAGTAAAAAATATGCCACCGATGCGCTTGTCTGTTTCATATAAGAACATTCCCCAGATCGATTATGTATGATGGACATATTGAAACAAAAATAACTGGTACCATGAAAAGGATTTGTTTCTTCGCACGACAAAGTTTCATTATTTTTCTTACACAAAGCTATAATCTAGTGTTGCGGAATTAAAAATATCCTGGAGAATGTAATAACTGATAAAACCGTCCACACAGAACGGCAAACCTTCACAATCTTGCGTTGCTGTCTTCGGGTAAACCAAGCTAAGTAGCATAAGCTAGTCTCCAAAATCGCTTCTCCATCCAGAAAATATACCTGTCCATTGTGATAGAGTTAGCTGCCAGAAAAGCATTCTGAACAGTGAAACTCTGTATGCTAACACTAAAAACACAGAGAGAGAGAGAGAAGCCTAAAAGATACAAGAAAGGACAAAAAAAATCAAGTTTGAATTTAAAGAGCGACACTAAATTCTGCTCAGGAACTAAGACAGACATCTTCTATGCTAAGATGTGCGCAGGTCGCAAGCAGGCAGTAATGAACTGAAAAATCTTTCACTACTTTCGGTAAGAGAAAGACTCACCGGTAAGCAATTGACTACAGCCAATGCTGCAGAAATATGAAGCAAACTACTTAAACCATTTTCTATGATATATGGAAGATCCGCAACGAGGAGGAGGAATGTCCATCGAGGCCTGTAGGGGGACAACATAACAGACCGTGCTGATGATAACAGATCACCCACATAAACAAAAGATCCCTCACATCGACTCTGTCCATGGTTATCATTTGAAGCAAGCGATGATGATAAATTTCCTTCTTTATTTAAGCATCCCAATGAGTATGGCCTGGCATAGGAGACCTCAATCCATGAAAAGCCTGGGCTCAGAACAGGTACTAAGCAGTACTCATCCTGTCAGTGATGGTCAAATACATTTATATCAAGCACGGTAGAAAAGCCATACAAACAGATAAGTTTTTTATCGCAAGAAGGAAGAGATTCTTCAAGATGATCCTAAAGACTCTAAATTCATTGATTGTAGTACCATGTAAAAGAAATCAGGGCCCTCACCTGAAAACATGCACAACTACTTCCATCATTTACAGTCCTTAGCCATCCATTTCCGCACTTGCTAAGTTTTACTACATCTTTCGCAATCAAGCAGTACTTTCCCTCAACTTCCTTCTGGTCACTATCGCTGTCAGTCTTATCAGAGAAAATGGTTGAGCTGTTACAGATCATTTTCTCAAAGGCTATCAGTTCATCCGGGCAAGGCAGCTCATTACTTATCTGCCAAAGACTCATGCTTGCATCCATCCACGAATTGGGTACGCAATAACCCTTGGCAAAACTAGTGGCAACATGTCTCTGACTCCGAGAGCCTTCAAGGAACTCAGGACCATTGATTTTCAATTTAGTACCTTGATCAAGGGCTTTGATCCATTCATCAGTTCTCGTTAGTTTTAGACCATCCACAGAGAGGATAACATCATGAGCAGACAAGTATTCTGACAAAGGAGATGTTTGTGGGATTTCCGTGACCTGTACTGAAAGCCTTTAAAATCAGAATATGGTCAAGATCAAAATGATGTAAATGCAAAGAAGCAGACTTACCATAAGGCCATCACCGCTCACATAAAGAGGATATAACACCACAGGAAGTAATAATGTTATCAGCAAACATACTGCACAAAGCTATTAAACATGAAATCATAACATAAACTTGCAGAACATCAGCATGAATCAAGTAACATTCTTAACTAGTATGATCAGATATAAAGCACTGTTACTAATCTACAAACTCCCAACAGTATACTGATTCTGAAGCTACTTTCCCTAGATCCATGCAAAAGCCTGTTTGTGTTTGTAGACACTGTTTCACTTCTCTAACCAGATTAAATGGCCAGTTTCTAAACCATCAGATATAAAGTCAACCAGAGTGGGGGGAAAAAAGAGAAAAACACAAAACTACATCCTACATGATTAAATAAGTTGTATTTTTTTTTTACGTCCAAACCAACCAAAATGTTTCTAGTAAACATCGGGGAATATACTCTCTCCTGCCAGGTATCCATTTGTAGGCTAGCTAATACCTTAAGAGAAGATGGGCACACACGAGATAGCACAATGAGCATAGTGTCGAGGTTAATTTCCAATTTATCATGGCTCACGTTGTTTAAAGGTTAAAATGAAAATTCAGTAACCGATTGCATCTTTCATCAGACAACATAAAGCTAATTGTTCGTGTTTCTTGTTTGTTGCCTCCACTAGTGCACGCAAACAAAATAATAATGCGCACTTGTTTTCTTTTGAGCACTACATTTCTGTGTATGAAGTTCCATAAATACTAACATTAGATACAATCACACAATGCATTGTAAAGATGTTTAACCCATACATTTAGTCAATAATAATCAATGCATGGTAGCATAACTTACCATAACATTATGCCAAATTCCAGCACAATAAATCCGGAGCATCGAAAAGAGCGGAAGATTCTGCAATAGATCATAGTTCAGAGCAACTAATGCCCCAGGAAAAAGTACGGCAACAAACATAGCCACATACTCGATCTGTATTCCCTCACTGTTGCATATGTAGCAAAGATTGTGTCAGAAAATGACAGAGAAATAGTTCTATGAGTGGGCAAGGTAAGACAAATTACATATATTTTGAGAACTAAGTCAAGAAAAACAAACACAGCACATCAAAACAAACAAGCAGCATGAGATGACAAAGATATAAAGACCTTGCAGCTGCAATGGCGTGCCCAAATTCATGAAAAGCAATAGATAAAATTGTCGATATTATGACGACTGTCATGTCCACTATAGACATGCTGAGTCCTGAAGTCTGTGGTAAGGAAAAAGAGGCATGGTGAGTTGTTTGATATGAGAATCTGAAAAAGGATGTGCCAAATTCTGCTCACCAGTAGGTTGCGTAACCAGGCTATAAGAGGTCCACTTCTGAAATAAAAGACAGCAATCGACTCCCATAATATTATCTAGAAAATGTAACAGATGAAAATACATAAGAATTGATACTTAAGGGGAAAGTATTATAAACAATATATTTATGTTCACATAAACTCGATATGAGAGCCCAGGAACCAATAAGGAAACAGGAAATTGGTAAGAATGAGAGCCCAGGAACCCGCCATACATTTATAAAGAAGCATATCAATTGGTGGACAAAAAATTCTTAATATTTTCATAATATCAGAGCCCTAATAAAATGTATGGTGAATGGATCCAAAATGGTAGGTAAAAAAATGAACCACCAAAAGAAATCCCTTTGCTCCAGTGAAATTAATTTTAGAATATCAGAAACACTACTGTAAATTTTATATCATACAAACATATATCATGTAAGATCTCAGCAGTCTCCGTTCAGAAGCAGCAGTCGCCAGCTATAATGAACCAACATCTAGCAAGGCATAGACTTACAGCCCCCATTCTATATTCTGTGACATAATTCTGCATCGTCAAGATAAATTGCATTAGTTGCCCTAACTAAACTGTTCCAGCAGCAACAATTAGTGGCATCCTGGGGTCCATGATACGAATGAACATTTTTCAACTTCTGATTAAAATACAAAGAAGGGAATATTGGGACCAATTTCAACATCAACTTACCAAGGATATACCAACTAAAGCAATGAGAGAGAAGTAAACCCCTATAGAAAACCATGCTCTCATGCATCTGCGAAAATTAAAAGGAAATCAATGGTAATCAATGGCTCCAGTCTACATTCTGAGGTGAGTATAGCAAAGAAACTATGTGACATATAACGTGAGACAAATATTCCTATCAAATAATAGTGTTCTCACTATTAACAATAATAAAATGCACACAGTACTATCTACTTACATTTCTGGAGAATAAGACAAAATAAGCCCTCCTGATGACAGAGATAAAATGCTGAAAGTAAATCGCAGAACTTCATGTTTAGGGTTATTTGACTATAGATCATAAAGCCAGGTGTTAAACTGACTAGTATACATGTTAGAATGCTAGATCTGTCTGAATAACATGTCTAACTTCAGTCTTATGTATGGACGGGAAAACATTGCTTGAGAAGCAACCAAAACTTTTTTTTTTTGCAATGTGGACTCAAGAAAGAACTGTGATGCACATATGCCAAGCAAAATAGGAAAGAGACCATAAAGATTTGCAATGATCACTGCATATGTATTCGGTACACATTTGTTAAGCAGTAGTTCCTTTCAAATTATTTTGCACCAGACGGCAGATGCTATATAGTTCCAGACAAAAAAACTAATACCTGTATTTTGCAGTCATGAAGGAATAAAATATAATCTTCAAAAGCACATATAAGTCATACCTAGAATGCTTCGATCCCAAATCGAACAGGATATCATTGAAGGCATATATCTTGCAGTCACAATACCTAAAGTTGGCATAACAACAGTAAGAGAACGTAAGGGTCGCTTCTTTTACTCTTATAAACAAAACTAAACAAAATATACGAAAGACGGAGCTAAGTAGCTAACAGAAACGCAATTCAAATCTAGCTCTACGAGTAGGGTAAGGTCGACGAGGAGGGCCGTGTATTTTACTGACCAGCAGGAGATGGAGTGCTCAGTGCGGCGGGCGGCAGCGCTCGTGGGCAGGGTTGTCGCCCCGCGTCCGCGACGTCTGCTGCGGCCGGCGCCGCCGATCATGCGAGCGAAGGAGCCGGAGTGAGGCGCCGCCGGGCGAGCAAAGGTCTGGGGGGCTCGGCTGCGGCCACTCTAACACCAATTAATTTGGAAACGGTCCGATCTACATCGGACGTCGGAGATGATTGCTAACCGACATTTTGCATGTACAACCTCCAACTTCTCGTCCTTCACATATCAAGTCCTCCACTCTTCCTCCACTTGCTCGCCTCTCGTTCGAAGGAGAGGTCACAGATCTCGCGGCCTCGCGCCATCGCAGCTTCTAGAAGCTCCAGCCCCGGCCGCCGCACGCTTCGTTTCACGCCGCCGTCGATTCGAGCAGAGCGAGAGGCTCAAGGCTGGTCGGCAGGAGGTGAGCAGAGGAGGAGGGGTTCGGAGGATGATACTGCTCCAGTCCCCGTCCAGGTTCCTGCTCCAGATCCTGCAGGACCGCGTCCTCAGGTACGTCGCTCGCCTGCCGCCCTTATTTGCGTGGAGTACAGGACGAGGTGCTGCTGCTGCTGTCCTTGTTGGTCGACTCCACTTGGTTTCATGCCGTGTTTGTTGGTGCTATGCAGCGGCGAGAAGGGCGTGGACATCGACTGCCACACGGTGGAATTCGATGATGTGCGGTATCATATCCAGGTTAATGCCCTCTTACTAAGGGATCAGGATTACCATTCTTGCGTGTCGTCTTGATTTATGCCGAAACTGAGGTTCCCTAGTTTCGTATCTGTCTTTGAATTGGTGGTGGGATATGAACGAGGTGGCATGGGCTTATCCAAATTGTAGCAACCATCCACTGCATATTAAACTCGTGGGCTAGCATAATTTTGGCGACATTGGTTTAGGCACAAGCAAAACACTTGCTCGTTAGATGGCTATGTGTTTGTTACTTCAGTCCAAAACATATACAGCAGTGTTAATCATGCAGGACAGAAAAGAGGAGCTTGTTGACTGAAATAACATATGGCAAATTCATGTGTTATTTTCATTAACTTAAATGAATATGGAAGTGACTCTATTGTCTATACCATGTATAAATTATCATCTTCTCCATGTCCAATACCATTATCCTAATAAGTTGAGGCTTTGATTTCAGTTTTCAATGAGGAATCCGAAGGTAATGGTTCTATCAGTGGCATTGCCTCTCCCACCTCCCGAGGCGATTCTGTATGATGGGCTTCCACTTGGTGCAATTGAGGCTATAAAGGCAGCATATGGGCCAGTCGTGCAAATTCTTGATCCTCCAAAGGATGGCTTTGAACTCACAATGAAGATAAACTTGACAAAGCTTCCGCCAGATGAAGGTTCTTGAGTTCCCTTTCCAAGGTTATAATTGTCTTGTTGTGATACATGGTCAAATTGACTGATGACTTTGTTTATCTTTAGATGCTTCCCATACAATTAATTCAGTGTAGTGTGACTTGTACAAGGTTATGTTTATCTGGTCGAACTACATGATCAAAGTGGCTGATGATTCTGCATATCTTGAGATATCATCCATAGGCGGCAATTTATTTGTATTGAGTAGTTGGAAATTTATTCTTCTGTATATTTCCATGTTTCTTGGAAATATGTCAGAGATGAGCCTAGAATTTAGTTCACTTAAGTGTGTTTTAACTAGATCAAATTACGTGTGCTTTGTGAGAAAAAGGACAACTTAAAACTAAAGAAATTCATTTCCTAAAGTCTTTTGGCCTTTTGTTTTTACATACTCATTACCACATCTGGGGCATTGACCATAACATTTCAGCAGAGTAAATTTGTTTTGGTCTTTGCATTTGTTGCTTAATTAAATTCTATTGATATTAATTTTCTTTATTCATTCGTTAGTCTTGAGGTTGCGCCATGTAGTTTGTTAAATTGTAAATTAGGTGTTTTGTTTGTATTGGAGGGAAAAGTGGTATTGCATATTGCACTTATGATGGCCTATGGTTTTTCACCAGACCGTAGTACAGACTTTCGCTGATAATATCCAAGGAGTTATCATGTTTCTATTTTCTTCCATGACAGTTCACAAATTTATTTTAGACCCTTGCACTTATTTCATATTTGTCTGAATGCAGTAGCTAGCCAGAGAGTTTGTTCATTAGTCATTTATCATTAGCCTGTCCAAGCATTGATATGTACTGACAAGTGATCCTTTTTTCCCAGTTTAGTCATATTCTCCGTTGTAATCTTAACTTCTAATATCTGTTTCTTTACTATGTTCCAGAGCAGAGGAATGCTCTCTTGACACAAATTGCATCCGTTAGAGAGGTGGTGCTGGGTGCACCGCTGAAGCTTCTGCTGAAGCATCTAGCTTCGAAAACAGTAGCTCCTAATGTTGACAAGCTTGTTGCTCTTGTTCACCGTCCTAACGAATCTTTTTTCCTTGCGCCCCAGGTATTACTTTAATAACAGAAATATCACAATGTGTATACGATGCAAGTGACATTTATGTGCTTTATGTTGTGTATCCGTCTACTTTATACATGAACAGGGAATTAACAGTAGTGTTTGCTGTCAATTCTAAGTTTCCTGCGGCATTTTGTTTATTGTCTACGTCAAACGGGATTAACCATTATCTCTCCAGGCAGATAAAGTCACAGTGGTATACCCAATGAGATTCCAGGACTCCATTGATATTGTTTTAGCAACTTCCTTCCTGCAGGTACTTTGGATTCTTCCTTCTATCTCTTTTACCAGTTCTCTAGCCTATTGTTCTTCATGACCTTGTAGGTTTCACCTGTATCAGTATTCAGACTGGATACATTGACCCTACATTTGAGTAAAGATTTGACCCTACATTTGAGTAAAGATTAATCTGCTTTTAACTAATGAATTCTTTTAGCTCAGTTGGAACTTACTTTTTTTTTTGTTAAACTATTTTGCAATAGCCTTTATGAAAGAGTCCGATGGGAGTACATTTTATCATTCTTTTTTCTTGTATGGTTAAATATAGGAATTTGTGGAGGCAAGACGAACTGCCTCGCTGAATAATGCTCCTTCATGTATGTGGTCTCCAGCACCTCCTCTTGAGTTAAAAGGGGTACCTGTCGATGCACTGAATGCAAATGCTGGCTTTGTTACTTTCGGTAATACGCACTTTTTCCTAATCTCTCATGTTCTCCATAATATTCATTTGGCTCACAAGCTTTTCTTTCACGCAGTTATTTCCCCTCGGCATGTTGAGGGTAAAAGGCTAGACAAAACAGTTTGGAGTTTGTTAACATTTCATGCTTATGTAAGCTATCATGTAAAGGTACAAACCGTTGTATCTGGTTTCACATAAATTTGGTTTGCTCGCAGCAGGTTCCCTGGATCAACCAGTAGTGGTGATTTATGTATTTTATGTGAACTTCTGGTTTGACTGAGAGGAACCTAAAACCAATTATTTCTCATTGAATGGCTATTGTTGCTATTCTAGGTGGGGCTTTCTCTTTTATACCTCAAATTGACACAAGGAAACACATAGCCCTATATCATGTTGAAATATTTAACAGAAAAAAAAGGAGTAGCAACTATCTGACAATCTCAAAGGGATAGGGAAAACCATCATCAATAATCAAGGATGGTTGTCTATTCAGTCGTGTATCATTTTTGCAAATCAAGTAGTGTTTAGTCTTTATGCTGGCAACCCACGAGATGAGCATGAGCATTTTTTTTTTTTGAGGGAAAGCATGAGCATATGTTATTTTCAGTGCAAAAAAAAAAACTTACTATTAATATAAACAAAATGTGCACCCTCTTTTATCATTGATGTTTTTTGCTTTGTGAAGCAATTTTATGCTCATGAATATAGTAACAATTATTCTGTAGAAACTGATATTTGGTTTATATTGCAAGCTGACAGTTTCCTGTATGTATCAGTGTTCTGAAGGATTCATGCATACAAGGATGAGGCGTAGGGTTGAGTCACTGATCCAGGTAGATTCTCTTTTACTGAATAAGGGCATTCCATAGACCTAGTAAATCTCTTATTCAATCTTTCATTCATAATTCTTTAGTGCCCTTTCACATTGAATGTTGAGGAATATGTGTCATTTTAATATCATCAAAATATCTAAGAGTTTCAATTTGTTACATACTAAACATGAAACATCCCATAAAAGGACAGTGTACAACAGTTCGTAGATGAATTAGATCACCGTGGGATGAATACCATATGAGGTCTGATGGTGGCTTCTCAGAATGGGAGGGGAGAAAAAGTACTTAAGGCTTGGGGAAGTTTGACTTTAGTGTTTCTTTCTTTAGCCAAACCAAATCCCACTTACAGAGATGGTGTCTCTGATTGATGGGTTTTAATAAGTATGAAACTAAATTAACTGGAAAGATACTAACTGAAGTCGTTTCTCTTCTTAATGAAATGACGCTCAGTTCTCCTGCGCATTCGAGGGGGGAAAAAAACTAAGTGAAGTCCCAAAAATATAGGGATTGATAGTTTGATACATCACCATTTGGTTTATTTAGGCTCCTAAGTTCTTCTCATCTGCTTGACGCTGTTCTACAGGCTTTGGACCGAGCGAAATCTGACGCGGAGAAGCTGAAGAAGTTAGTACATGGTGCATCATTGAAAAGACTGGTTGGTACTTTGTGCAAGGTGGTAGCATTCGGGCAAAGTCCATCTCTTCTATTATTGATCCATGCTGCTATATTTGCAGAGTCTGAAAGAATGAAGGGAACTTGCATATATGAAGGCTATACCTCAAATATTTTGGCAGATGGTGTTGAATTGTCCATGATACTCTGGTTGCACTGGTTGGTAAATGACATCTGTTTCGTTGTGGAGAACACAGGCGTGACACAAGTGAAGCAAAAGCAGAATCGTACTGTTCTCGTGTATTTTAGTATATCTTTATTCATGGTAGAAAAGATTGATAAGGTGCGGAATGACCTCTGTAAATCGTTGAGCAGAATTGCAACTCATTGCAGAGGTAAGCTAATGTCTCCTCTATTTGTATTATGCATAAATCACATGTGTATTGAGTATGATGGCAGGTCCAAAATTTTCCGACGGAGCAGTTTGCTTGTATTAAGTCTGCCCCTCGTGCATAGCTAGATAAAAAAACTCTCATTTGACACTTTGAATTCCATAGCCCAGTTGTAGCTTCAACTGTCCATGGAAAGGTGAAAGCTTGAGTCAAATCTAGAAAGGCTAGTATTGTTTGTAGGGTGTCCAGTTCCTTGTTTGTAAATGATTAAAACCCATGTTTTTCATGCTACAAGTCGACATCGTCGCCCAACATATCTTGTCAAAGATAGGTTGTTCATCAATTCCCAACTGACGGTGAATCTACGCCCTTTGTATGTGTCCAGCAGCTTCGCTTTCGTCGACCCAGTAGTTGTCCATTGTTGTGATTATATCTCAAAGAAGTGACACACCCATGGTAGTGGAGCTCCATTGTACAATTTGTATAGGTTATTCAGTAGCTCGACTCATTGTGAGTTTCGAAAGTTATTACCAGAGCGTCCCGTCTCAATAAACCATAAAAGACCTCCCTTCTCAACCATGCACCCTAGCAAAATCTAAGATTTTTGAACGATGCCCGACAGCAAAATTCGCGATTTGCAAACTACAAAGTGCTTTTCATTATTCTTAGTACCCGTAGCCTAACAACACGGCACGTCCACACGAACCTAGTACACATGCACACACTACAGACTCGGTACAACTAACGCCAGCCAGCCTGATGGACACACTGCAGCACATTACTACTGTGTAGACGAGCACACGGGCAGCTAGCTGCTCAAGCCGCGAGCCCGTGACGAGTACCCACGCTCACGCGCCGGTCCCCGTGGCCCCGGCGTCGCGGCCCTCCTCCTTCTTGGCCCCGAAGGCGCGGCTGTCCACTCCGCGGCCGGCGGCGTCGTCCACCTTGTCCTGCACCTTCTCGATCTGGATGTTGCCCTGGTCCTCCCGCGACCGCAGGTCCGTGCGCGTGCGGTTCTCCCCGCCGCCCACCGACTCGTACGTCGTCGGCGTCGTCTGCCCCACCGGGTGCGCGCCCTGTGCCCCCGACATCCTGCTTCACGCACGCTCAGCTCACGCCTGCCTAGTTAGACCTTGGGTTTATTTGTTTCTGCTATTACCTGTCGCGGCCTTCAGCTGCTGCTGTCTCGTGGTTATATAGCCGAGCTGCGGAGTGGAACGCGTGCACGCTTGAGGCGCCGCGCACGGGCGGCATGGCCGCGTGCCCTGCGAACGTGGTGCGACGGGAGCGGCGTCCGCGGGACACATGGGCTGGAGCGTCTGCGCGCGGCATGGCGAGCGGACTCGTGTCCGCTGTCGTGCAGCTCCCAGCCGGGAGACGCCGTACGGCTGCGTCAGGATAAGCACGGCGTATACGCACCAGCTGGCCGTCTCAGAGAGTGGCCGGCGAGCCCGACGACCCACCTGTGCCCGATCGATCTGTCACCGGTGTTGCTATTGGAGGATAATGCACGCGTACATTATCCTGTATGAAGGGCGGGCCATTTAGTTGATAGTTTTAATTTACTTCTAGAATTCATGTCTCTTTCGATATCTCACTTCATATAATCCCCAAGTAAGCAAACAATTCATTCGTCCAAAAGCATGGCCTCTGACTCGTTTTGGTGGTTGAGAGGTTTACCATTACCTTCATTGTTCGTCGCCGTTGATGAACCATTCCGTCCACAACCTGCTTCCTGCGGTGTTATATGTTAATCAACTTACGAACTTATGGGATCAAGTTAGATCAGGTGTTGGTGTCCACCATTGGGTATATATGAACTTATTATGGGCAGTGTTACTTCCTGCAGGTGATCAAATACGGGTTGATCAGGTGGCCGGAAGGATGAAAGGCTACAAGGAGAGGCACAAGATGATGTTCTTTTCCTTCCTGGTACTCCCTCCGTTCCAGAATATAAGCATTCCTGGGTTTGGTCAAAGTAAAACTATTTTAACTTTAACTACTAATAACAAAAAGTTTATAAAGTTTGATTATGTGTAAATGGTACTACCGGATACATCATGAAACCAACTAACATAATATGCAACTCTTTTTACTTGAAACAATTTATTGTAATAGATATAGTTAGTCAAAATTAAAATGGATTGACTTTGACCAAACTCAGAAACTAAGTTATAGATCGCATTGCGGATTTAACACATGCATTTTTCTGCAATAATCAAACAAAGTTGGACCACTTATGCACTGAGAATTGATCTTGCGCAATCAAGCACACGTGATATCTCCATATCAGGCAACCATCACGGAATGGCGAAGCGGTTCTACAGAAGGCCTCACCTGCGATCGGGCGGCAGTCCACACGATCGGGCAGGGCGGCACCGCGGCAGTCCACTCAATTGGACTCCTCCGCGGATTCCAATTGTCCTAGGCGGCAGGTAGGATCGAGTCGGGAGTCCTGGGGCGGCGACGTTTCCTGCTGATTGTAGATTTTTTTTTTATATTTGAGATACTGCTGATTGTAGATGAAGAAAGAGTTCGACCGAGTCGAGCGCCGTTAGACTTCGATCGAGTGGAGCCTGGGATGCCGAATGGGCCAGTTCCTCATTTGGGCCGGCGGTGGAGCCACGCAGGTTTGTCCAGGTGGGCTTTTTAATTTTAGTTTTGTTTTTTCAATTTATATAATACATATACGATTTTTTTTTCAAAAATTATGGGTAATTTGAATATGGCCCCGCCCCTGTGCAAGGGTGGAAATATCTTGGCAGTGGCAACATGCAACCTAAGTACAATATATATTCTCTGAGAAGATCAATCTCATTCTAATGTGCATTTTGACAACCAATACTCGTCTAAGACTGACTCCAACCGACGACGCAGTCGGCACCCCATCCCGAAAGTGGGTGTTGAAAAGTGAAAAAACGCTGTCCAACCGAAGACCCAACCACCTCACCGATTTTCGGCGCACCGCGGCTCGCGACCGAGCACTGGGTCGAAGAGGCGAGGCGACCCAGCGCCCGCGTCCCCCCCTGCTCCGCCACGTGGAGGCGGGCCCACGCCCCTCCCGCGCCGCTCCGACGCCGCCGCGCCCCTCTCGCGCCCCTCCCGGCCCGGCAACGGAAGCCTGCGGCTGCTCGCGATGGAGGGCGCCGACAGCCCAGAAGAAAGGGCGGCGCAACCCGTCGAGCGATGGCGGCAGCTCCGATTGAAGGCGTGCCGCGTGCGGCTCCGATGGAAGGCAGCGGCAGCTCCGTCGATTGGAGACGGCGGCGGCTGCGATTGAAGACGGAATAGGCCGATGGGAAAGCCCGGCGGCGCCCCCGACGAAGAAGAGAGCGGCGGCGAGATTCCATGAAGGACGGCGAGCAGCGGTGCCTCGGCGTCCTTCGCCATTCCTGGGAGGCCGGAGGCGGGTGCGGCGGGGGAGGCCGGAGGCGGGCGCGTCAGGACGGGGCGTGGAGGCAGGCGCGGCGGGAGGGGGCGCGGAGGCGGGCCCGGCGGGGCAGGCGGGAGCGGCGCATGAGGCGGGCGGCGGCAAGGGGCCCTGGCGGCGGCGGGCTCCGGGAGGAAGAAGAAGAAGGAATCGTAGCTTTTTGGTCGTCCGTTGGAGATCGCTGTTTTTACGTCTTGTGTTTTGCATACTGTTCCTATCCAGTTTGGGTTTGGGTCGATGGACACCGTTGGAGTCAGTCTAATAGCCTGAGCAATGGGTGCTGTTGGAACAGGGCAGTGACTCTGCTCAGCCAGCAGCCTAAGACGTTCCTTTGCGTAGAAGGACCTCGTCTCATGTTCAAACTCAAGGGATTGGAAACAAGAAAGAAAGCCACTCACAAAAGCGAGTGGCATCGGATCAGATACACGACAACGATGACGAAAACCTCAGCATCCCGTCAGATTTTATGTACTTTACAAGCAATTCAAAGAAACCTTAAAGAAGTAAAAATTATTGTCTGCACAGAACAATTGCTATGTCCTTTATTTGGAGCAGCCACAAAATACATCAGCTTCTTTAATCAATTCACGTAGACAGTAATCAGTTCACGTTGACAGAAAATTGCGCGATGCTCATTCACCTCAGTACGGAAGCACAGAATGACAATGCCAGTATAGCCTAAATGACTTGACGTAATCGATGATAAAACCATTTTTATGTTGCCAAGCAATCTAAGCTCAATTGGCAGACAGTCTTGATTGGAGCTCGGCAGCAACTGCGTCAATGAACTCTTCAGTGTTCAGATAATCGCCTCTTGTAACCCTGAAAGTTTAAAAGGCGAAAAAGAGAAGATCAGGTCAGCAATAACAATGAATAATGCAGAAGATGAGGCAAAAATTGAAGCACGACATACTTGGAAGACCCATGAACAAGAAGGGCAAGATCTTTTGTCATCTTCCCAGACTCCACCGTTCCGATGCAGGCAGCCTCAAGTTTTTGTGCAAAGTCAAGTAGCCTAGCATTGTCATCAAGTTTCGCCCTGTAGTGCATAAACAAAAGAGTACTTAAATGTACCAGCTAACCTTAAGAAGTTGAGCAAAAGAATTATTCACACTGATGCTGATACACTTGCTTCAATTTCACCATTTTGTTTTGGGGAAACAATATATTTATGCTCTACATGCTAGTTATATATAGCTGAACAGGGATAAAATGTCAGCCTGCAAGGCTAGCCCTCAAGTAAGGAGTTGTACCTGTGCGCAAGTCCTCTTGTCCAAGCAAAGATGGAAGCAATGCTGTTCGTGCTGGTCTCACCTCCTTTCTGGTGAACACGGAAATGGCGGGTAACTGTGCCATGGGCAGCTTCAGCTTCGATGGTTTTTCCGTCAGGGCACACCTACATACAGAATGTATCAGAATCATGGTATTCCTCTATGAGAATGTAGGGCATGTATAAATGATATTAAGGGTTTCCTTTTGGCTCTAGAGTTCTTAAACAATTTCGAGATCGTCAACAACATGAATGAATTATACTACATACCAATACTGAAGTCATCAAACCCAAAGACCCAAAACCTGCACATTGAAAAAATATCAAGATATCAGAATACATTTAAATCTATTTTCCATTATTATGCAAGGGAAATTCATATTGAGTGAATTATGTGCACGTATTCAGAAGTTAGTGTATCATGACCTTGAGCCAAGAAGTCGCTCTGCACATCTCCATCATAGTTCTTGCAAGCCCATACGTAGGCTCCTTCACTCTTCAGCGCATAGGCAACCATGTCATCAATAAGACGATGTTCATACCTTCCAAAAATCAACATCACAACATATTAAGAGAATATTTCACAGAGAATTTGAGCAAACAACAGATGAAAATCTACCATATTCCAGCGGCTTCAAATTTGGATTTCCAGTCAGCTTCATAAACCTCCTGGAAGATGTCCTTAAACCTGAACAATCAAAAGACATTACAACACATCTAATTGTCTAGGAAACTTCATCAAGCAACTGTATTAGTACCTCCCGTCATATTTCTTCAGGATTGTGTTTTTGGTGCTAAGGTAAAGTGGCCACTTCTTCTCATAGGCCATTGTCATAGAAGCCACAGCAAAAGCTCTAATTGACTACACAAAACAGTATAGGAAATGCACTGAGGAACTCAAAAAAGAGAGATTATTTTGCAGCTAAACTCACTGAGCAAGGAAATTACAGTACCTCATCAGTGTTGTACATAGACAAGGCAACTCCTCCAGCACCAGTGAAATTGAAAACCTCCAGATCAATCTGCTCTTCTTTTCCCTCTACAATGAAGAAAGAAAAAAAAACATGGGATCAAATTTTGTTCACATCAGTTATCTGAACGACAGCCAATACAGTAATATACAAGAAATTATTGACACACAAAATTCCTTTCCCAGCTATTCATTTTGAAATGACGTTCTGCAGGCGACCATACCAAAAACTAGCTTGAGCTTGCCAGGTCCCTTCAGAACTGCATCAGTCGCCCTGTACTGATCCCCAAAGGCATGCCTTCCAATGCATATGGGCTTAGTCCATCCTGATTGCATCAACACCAACACCTCAGCTTACAGGTAAATTTTGAATTACAAAATGTACAGTAATTTCACGATTTCCTTAAATACCTGGAACAAGTCTTGGAACATTTTTGCATATAATTGGCTCTCTGAACACAGTGCCTAAATATAACAAGAAAAAAGAAAGCGTGAACGACATTAACAAAGGGCCTAAATATAACAGGCAGAAAGAGAAACGTGAGCAACAAAGTTCTGTGTATGAAAATTAAAGCAGCACAGTACCGTTTATAATGTTCCTAATTGTGCCATTTGGACTCCTCCACATCTGCTTTAGGTTAAACTCCTTAACCCTAGTTTCATCTGCCATGGCGTTGTAGTCAGAAATAGATAAGATAAATTCATAGAAAAGTATTTAAACAACATGAAGAGTATAAAAAATGCAGTAATGCACCTGGAGTAATAGTCGCACACTTAATAGCCACATTGTACCTGCAAAGTACTCGGTTAGATCCAAGCAATATAGAATAATAAACTTACAGTCAATGAACCTCATTTTCAGCAAACTTCAAAAGAGCAAGATGCAGGTTACCAATGACAAAATTTGGCTGCAGCAAATTGCATCCAACAAAACTCAACGGCAACAGTGACAATGCAAAATCAAGCATATCCTTCGCATGTGACTAGTATAACAACAACAAAGCCTTTTTGGCATGTGACTAGTAAGTATATAAAATTCTTACTTGAGAGTAGCCTCTGCAGCCTCCACTGTGACCTTGTCATCAGTGGCATCACGGTGCAGGATCCCCAAGTCATAGTACTTGATGTCAAGGTCCACATATGGGAAGATAAGCTGAAAGAACAAAATTATCACCATCTAGACTAATAAAAACATAAAAAGGGATAAAATAAAGTATGTACTGCAGATTAATCAGACCACAGGGAGCCATGAATAATTGATTACCTTGTCCTTGATAGACTTCCAGAATACCCTGGTCATCTCATCACCTGCAGTATGATAATGACAAGGCGCTGCTTGATTAGCAAATAAACATGGTAAAACTAATTACTTATGCCAGATGAAAAAAAAACATTGATTATTTTTCAAGAAAATTAAATAAACACTGGTTCAACAATCACAAGAAATTTCTTGCGAAACTAATAAAACTATTCCTAGTATGGCTTTACTCTTGTTTGCATTATCTAATCTAAGGATGGAAGAGAGGTTAACATTCGGTCCACAAGGCAGAGCACCGGTTTTGGAGGCAAAGCATGGCACAGAAAATTAAAGTTGTTGGACAAATATCAAAGCTAGATCCATTAGTTTCACATGATCACATCAACCAAAATTATTCCACCAGTAAAGCGTTAAAGCAACGACTAATAACTAAAGCATCACTTGCTCGGTATATCTGGACCCTGATAAGCAGGCTGCGTCCGCTACTTTTTTAAGCACATCTCGTCCGACAAGATCATCGTCAACGTGACGTGCGCATGCGACATCTGAATCTCGGTATATGCGCAGACCCAATCTGTGAAAAAGGTAGGGAATCGCATCCCTCGCTCCAGCAAACTCACGCTGCAGCAACTCGACAACAGAGACAGACTCCACGCGAAGCTCCGAACATGAACCCGACCACGAAACCGTAAACTAACAAAGCATAGTTAACCAGACGATCGCAACGCAAGGACGTCTCAATCTCACAGATCTCGCCGCACCACCACATCCACAACCCGGCGCAAATTTAAAATCCGGCAACACACAAACGCGATGGGAAATATGGAATAGCATCAGCGAGCGATCGGATCTGACCGTCCATCTCGACGATGGGGTTGGCGACCTTGATCTTGTCGAACGCCATGGCGGCGGTCACCGCGCAGCTTGCCTCGGAGATCGGGAGGGACCCGGCGAGGCGGGGGTAGGCGACGGTGGCGGCTGTGGAAGGGAGTCGGGCAGATGGCAGGCAGGGGGAGAGAGAAGTAACCAACTTCGCGAGCGGATTTAAAGAACCGGAGGGGTGCGCCGGGCCCACATGGCAGGTACAATACGATGCGTACTGCGTAGCGTAGGTGGTCGCTGGCTTTACGATCGGACGGTGGGGACCGCTTGTATGAATCGAGGCCGCACGTAGCGACCGTGGATTATGTTGGTGGGACCTGGAAAAGATTACTTTCATTGATGGCCGAAGCAGTTTGCGCAGAAAGTTGTTGATGATCATGAGCTCAGGACTAGTTTGATTTTTAAGATATCTTGAATTTTCCTGCTGTTGTTTTTTTTCCTTCCTTTTTTTTTGATAGTCTGCGGTTGGGTTTGGTAGACTAGTGATGGGATAGTTTTGACTAATCAGGATAAGTGAATAGAAATTTGTCGCATCTAGAAGTACTCCTTAAGCAGTAGTTTCTTGTAGAACACTAACTCACAGGCGAGCTGTTACCATCACACTATGAACTATTGGATGCTATCCCAAAACTTGACGACGGGCCTTGAATTTTTCATATATTTCCGTTAACCTGAATTAGTTACAACTCTCTTTCTCAACAGGAATGAGAGATATACTCAGCCATATAGGGGTTTGACGGTTGTTGCTTCAAGTCTGGCAGCAACCGCAGTGCTCAAGATCTCCACGCTGCCTGGCCCAATCAAGATTCTCGGGGTGGGAAGCATACAAGCTCATAGTGTCACATCGTCATGGCACAAAGAAATGTGTGTTTCTCCTATGTGGATAACATTTTTTTTGTTTTTCCTAAAACTGGCAGCTAATTTTATACGTGTCTATCTTTTTTCCTGGATGTTATGTAGCTGCTGTGAGGGCATAGTATTTTAGTGCGGAGACATATACAACCAACGAATACTGTACTATCAGCGTGACATCGTCAGTGCATCACGCAGCATCTTCACCAACTTAAAGCCACTACAAACAATCGGCCTGGTCTAATCATCTTATCTCCAACTGCAAAGTACTCGGCTGTATGTCCCACGTGTCAGTCATTAGATGCATATCATCCATAGAATATAATGTGCATTTTTTTATACTTTATCTGGTGGGATACTGGGATACAAAGCTAAGCAGTTCTATCACCAACAACTCTTCTCCACTTTGCCTTCACACTCTCACAGTACCAGGTCGACATCACCTGCACTCACTTGAGCCAAATGGTTAGCTTCTGTCGTTCTGAACATCGGCTTGGCCGTCAGAGATTTCCATAAGCCGCCGTTTGTTATCCTTCTCACGCCTACTGGTCCCTTCCCGAGCCACTTTTGCAGCTCTGTTTTGTTTAGCAAGGTCAGGTTTCGGTTGAGCATAGCTTTCAGATCCGTTGACATTATTTCTTTCATATCTTAATTATAGCCACGTTTAGAGAACCCTGTTACGGGCAAAATATCTATAAAGTTCTAAAATCTACGCCAAAATCACAAAAAATTCGAGTCATTTTCATGGACGGCTCCAGTCGGCTTACCGCCGTTTGCAGTTCGAAGAGCCAGGAAGGGAACTAACACTTTAATGGCACTCAACAAAAGACACCATAATCCGTCCGCATATGCTTACTGGTCCACATGCTGTGATCTTCCTCGTCGCCGTCATCGCAACCATGCAGCTGGTGTTTTCCTGCTTTGGTTTTGGTATGGACAGTGGCCGACCTGGATCGAAGCATTCGTCTGCCGGGATTACGTTTTGGACTGTGGTTGTTACACATCTCTATTCTCTTGTGCCATCATCGATCGATACATCTCTCTGCCCATTGTCATCGCGACAGCGCGTAATGCAAATGATCTTGTGCGCTTGTTTTTCCTGGAAAAGGGAATATATTGATGTTGCGCTTTTTTTTTCCAGCAGAAACGAATATATTGATCTTGTTCGCTTGTGGAGTGCTAAACGCTAGTCAGTGCGCCAATTCTCAAGTATTTTGCATTCTTCCCCGTCAAATGACTAGCCTGTGTTGTGGCTGAAGCTAAACTCTGAATCCATTGCGACGCTGTCTGAATTTAGCCACCACCCGTTCTTTTCTCCCTTTTCTTTTGAGACTGCGCCTACCACTTCAGAATTTATAAATCCTATATATCAGTTTTTAGAATAAAAAAAAGCTCAAATAGAACAACAATCATATGTCTGCGATAGGACGACAAGAGAGATCCACCCAAAAATCAACCGTCAGAATTACTGGTATGCTTCCCTGCCACACCTTTGAAGCCCAGCTTCATGCTGACCTCTTGGCAATTGGCAGCTCTGAATCTTCAACATTACAGGAACTTGATACAGAGCTGCAGTTTTCTCCCGAGCTTCAGTTTTCAGGATGCAAGTTTGCTTTTTCTTCTTAAGTTTTGAGATGCTTTAGCTTTGGTGTATCAACTGACTTGGAACGTCTTCATGTTCCTAGGCTGTTATATTTGCAATAAAAGAACTCTACTGTCGTTTTTAGCACGCTACAGATAATGAAACTGTCCGGCTGAGAAAAATTCATCCAACTCTTCTCTTTTTTCTTTTCTTTTTTTTTTTGCGAAGAAAAAATTCATCCAACTCATGACAACCCACCAACTTTACTGAGGCCGACCGATCAATTTACTATCTCCATCAAGGAAACCTGCAATCACAAACTACTGTAAAAAGAGACCAACTCATTGCGTAAGGTGTCAGGGTTGGCCATGGTCCGGGTCCCCTAATTTTCAGATTTTGCTGAAGAAAAAGTTGATTTTGCTACTGAAATGTTAAGGATATGTGTTGTTTCTCTCTATTGGCCCCCTCTGGATTGATAGTCAAGTTCCTTCACAACTGTCAACAAATCAGCTGCCTCCAGGGTTGCTGTTTCTCAGAGAAAGATGACCATTCACCTATTTTCAGTCTTTGTTGCGCCACCGCCATACAACGGGTGCAGATTGGACTCCGGCCGAAGCCGTTGCCATCGTTGTGGCAGGGCGATTCGCCAATGCGTCCGCCACCGGCCGGCCATGCACGATGCAACCGTCTTCAGTCCAGTAGGAGGCAGATAATACACCCGAACAAAGTTTGCAGAAAGAACGTCACCGGGAGCTGAATGACAGACCGCTACAAGATATAGCCTAAAGAACAGAGCACGCAATCGGCAGGGGACACGAATAGCTACCACCATCAGCAAATGCTTCTACGACATATGCATGCCCAGCAGTTTTGGATTGAATCAGACGAGAAGGACCAGATTTGAGGCTTAATTGTGAAAACAAACACATCTCCTGTCCTGTCACGCTCACTGACATTGTTTGGCACATTGAACGGCTTGTTATCTTTAGATGGAGTGGTATGCAAGCAAGTTACTGCAGCCTGCGCCTTGCAATCAAACGGAGCATGAGCATCCGAGATATCACGAGGCAGCTTCGAACCACATTAAACTTGAACAAGCTGACGGCCGCGTCGCTCTCCGTGCCTACTGCCACCGACAACGCCGCACAGCAAAATCAGTCGACGACGACGACCGCTGCAAGTTCGCCGCCTTCCGAGAAAAAAACTTGTCATAACCATGGCGCAAACCGGCGGAGACATGGAATGACTGCACCGTCAATTGATCTATTGATCAGGTGAGTTATCCATGGTGGAGGTGTCAACTCCTTGCGCACAGTGGGGAAACGCATTATCAAGCTCTCAACAGCTTCACCCAGCAACCTGAAGCAGGTGGACATTCTACCTGAACCTGGCCGAAGCGGCGGCCGGCGGCCGTCTCATGGCAGAGCGATACGGCCACCGCCGATACACTACGCAGCCGTCTCCGATCCTGTAGGTGCAAAGAAAGAATTCTAACAACGCTTGTTCTGGGAAGAGCGGCAGAGGAAACTAAATGGCATCAGGAAAGTGCTCATCAGAGGAACTGAAACACGATGACTTCCGCAGGTTCAGGATGACCCAATCAACAGAACACGCGAAACCAAAGGGAGAGTAGTCGAAAAAGACCGGCAATCAGCACGGAAACCAGATCTGAACTAAACAAACGTCAACTCCACGCTCCACCATTGCAAAGCACACTCCCGGGTCGAAAACAAAACACAGGCCCTGGTGCCGTCGTGCTCGTGCGCCATCACGCATCGGATCGCTTACTGGAGGAAGCAATCTGTACGCTGCCTTTTTTTTGAGACACTCTGTACGCTGCCTTGTGGAAACGGAGAGGAAAATCCAAAGGCGAAGCGAGAGGAAACAAGACTACTGTACCCAAGGTTGGGCTGTTGGTTACCAATACAAAGGCAGGAGGATGTCTTCGGTTCAGTACCCCACGCGCGTCTCCATGGCCATGGGCGCTACCTCTGTTCTCCTCTCTACCATGCTGCAACTGCGAGCGGAAGGTTCACGATGAGCAAGATGAAGTGCGTAACCATTAAAAAAACCCAGTAAACCGCACTTCAAAGGTTGGAAGCATAATCAGGCGACTTAGCACACTGGACCGACGGATTCGACTCTACGGACTTCGCTGCTGAGCGTGGAGCAAATCCGCCGAGCATCTGACCACGGATCCGTTCGGCGCAACGCTAACCTCGCCGGAACATTTCGGATCCGTTCGTGGTCATCACCGAGGAAGACGAAGCGGCACGCGCTGGAACCCAATCACTCATCAAGGGGACCCTCGCCGTCTGCAACCATCGCCGCCGAGCTAGTTCTGTGACCGTCCGTAGCTATGCACACGGCAGCGGCGCTGCTCCACTTCACTTCAATCGAAGCTCCCCCATAGTCCCCATCTCCACGGGCAGCAGCAAATCGACCTGTGCGGCTGTGCCCCTCGAATCGAACAGCTCGTGGGAGATCACCCAGCACGACGACGCGAACCAAACAACGATGCTGCCACGGCCACGCGGACGAACGAGTCGCGCTTGCCGCACGAGCCGCTGGAATCTAGCGCGCGGCGCACCAGGTCTCCATCAGAACCCACCGTCGTGCAGGGAAAGCGGGACAAAGGCGCCCGTACGTGTCGCTGGTGGGGCTGGCTCGGCCCCCCTCCGGTGGAGCCAAGTCCGCCGCGCGCCGTTGCTCCGTTCAACTCAGGCGAGGGTGTCGTCGACGGGAGAAGATGACGCCGGCCAAGTCGCCGCCGGAATAGCACAGCTCAGGAATCGGACGAGACGACGCGAATGTACGGCGGAGATGGGATCACCGGCGACCACCCCCGAATCCGGCTAAAGATGCACACCTTTGTGGATTCGAGCAGCACGGCGACCATTAGAAAGAAGATGATTGACCGCACCAAAAATCGAAAAATAGAAACTGGATTAATCATTCGGGCTTTCGTCTTGCTCGGATTCACGCACAAAATGATGGCTCCAACAGGATCACCACCTGCCAGCCGCTACGCGCCTGGCCCGTGCACGATTTTGGCTCCACCGGAGAAAATCGACACGAAGGCTGCGGGAAATCCCAGCTCCGGAACGAGGAAAGATAAAAATTGTTTCCATGGCTCCCGGATCGAGCACCACAATCGGGGCCACGCCGGGCGGAGACGAAGACGAAAATAGGATCGAAATTAACAAAAATTCCTCGTCAACATCGCGAAACCATAATCTAATCTTCACATCGAGACGGGACAGCATCCGAGCTCCCCAAATCGAACTCATCAGTAGTACAGCGCCTACCTCCTGCGTACCGCTGCTCGTGACATCATCACCGAGAACGGAGGCGGAGGACTCGGCTGCCCAAGTGCCCAGCTCCTGCGCTGCACAAAACTTGTTCATGGCCACCTATCTTGGTCAGCCATGCCCAGACCACTGCGATTCCGCATCAAAATTTCTCCAAAACCTCAAATCTCCCAAGCACATCTCATCTGCCTACGCCCGAAACCAAAATCGAAACCCAGATTCGAGCTCAAATCACACACGAAATCTCGAAAAATGAGATATCGAAAATCGAAACAAAAATCCAAAACCCATCATCATCACCACCGTTTCTCACACGAGTCCACGATGCCAAAATGCGACACCCAAACTCGTACCACCACCTATCGCTCGCTCCTCCATGGACGCAGAGCGGCGACAACGCCGCCGCCACCACGGCCACCGGCCAGCAGCAACAAACTCGCGATCGCAACCGCACGAGCCGCTCCCACGACGAAGACGACGACTTCCATCTAACGCCCCCGCCGCTTACCCGATCCACGCCACCAAAGCCAACCTCCGAATCGCACGAGGAAACTTCGAAAAAAACGCATCTAGCTCACCACCCGGCCGCGTTCCCTTCAACCTTTTCCACCCCTGGGTCTTGGAACCTCGTTAGAACACACAAAGAACAAGCGCCGGAGCGCAAGAAAAAAAAATTCCCCAGAATCAGAAGCCGAATTCTCTCCGTGCCCATCTGGCCCTCTCCATCGCGGCTGTTCTCCGTTCGCTCTCCGCCGCCTCCGCGAGGGCTCGGGAGGGGAGAGGAGCTCCCCAATTGCCCGAATTCGCGCGGCTGGTGGTAGGGTTAGGGTTTGTGCCCCGCCCTGATTCGCCTGGCGATCTAGCGGCCGTTGTGGCGGTTCGCGATGATCTTCAAGCGGAGCCAGCGGTCGGAGATCCTCCAGCTGCGGCGCTGCAATGCCGCGGGCGGCGGAGGGGAGGACGAGGGGGGCGGGGAGCGCCGCCCGAGGAAGAGGCAGAGGGGCGACGAGTTCTTCCCCGTCGAGCTGCTCGGCAACGTTCCGGTCTCCGGCATCCCGTACGCCGCCTTCGGGTTCCGGTGGAGCGAGCAGCCCGCTGCCGCCTCGCCGGCGGAGGCCGCGCTGCCGGCCGCCGCGTCGCGGCCGCCCGTGGTGCGCACGTCGCGGGGGCGCACCCAGGTGCTGCCCTCCCGGTTCAATGACTCGGTGCTTATCGACCCCTGGAAGAAGGAGAAGCCTGTCAAGCCGCCTGCTGCACTTGTCAAGGTGGAGCCATTGGTGCCCAAAAACGGGGTGATCCACAATAAAGTCGCAGTATTTGACAGGACCTTTGCATTGTCCGAGGTGGACGATGACGATGAGGAGGAGGCATTGGTGGAGCGTTTCCGTGCATGCCGGAAGTTCGGCGGCGCCAGCAATTACTTAACCTCTCAGAGCACGCTCACTTCGGTACATGACGAACTCTACAGCAGTTACCGCAGAAAGGAAGTAATGCTCAGTCGATACTATGATGATGATGAGGATGATGATGATGATGATGATGATGAGGAGGAGGAGGAGGAGGAGGATGGCGAAGAGAATCAAGAACAAGAGGAAGAGCAAGAATTGTTGGACTGCGGTAGAGAGTTTTTGTATGGAGACATCGTGTGGGCAAAGCTTGGCAAACGGCAGCCCGTGTGGCCAGGACTGCTTATCGACCCAACTCAACAAGCTGAGCCTGAGGCAATGCCACCGCAGCCTCGCCGTGGTGCCGTCCTTTGTGTGATGCTATTTGGCTGGCGGACAGAATTCAGCGATGAGAAGGTACAATTTCTTTATGGTTGTTTTTTAAGAGCTGATTGACTTGATTGCTAAGTGTTCTCAAGTGTTCTTTATCATATATAATGATGCATTCGATCACCTGGTGGGTTGCAGAAGTACGTGTGGGTGCGACAGGGGATGATATTTCCATTTGTTGACTACGTGGACCGGTGAGCAATAATACAAAGACTATTGCTGTATCTGATTAATGCTTCTAAAAACTTTCCGTAGATAGTTGCAACCGAACTGTTGTCACGATGACCCAGAGCATGCCTGTTAAGAATCAACTCTATTTCCATTTCAGATTTCAAGGGCAGACGGAACTAAACAGTTGCATACCTGGTGATTTCCAGAGGGCAGTAGAAGAAGCCTTTTTGGCCGATCAGGGATTCTCAGAAGTGCTGATGGATTGCAGTACCACAGGCCAGCCCGCGGTGTTTCGAACTTTTCCAGCCGAGTTACAAGAAGTCACCGGTTCAAATGAGCTGGAGTGCCAGTTACAAATGAAGGCAAGTCAATGAACTTTTCTGGTCCATGCATAGTTATATCCATACGCATATATGTAGGACATTTCGACAATCAATTAATGCGTTGTGGCCAATGTTAAACTGCCTTTTGTGTTTCTGTCAGTTTATACATTTAATGGGAAAAGTTATCATGCCGTTATATCTTCAGTATCATTATCGCTGTCTTGCTTTATATAATAATAAAAATTTTGTGAGATTCAAATACATGCAAAAGAACTGATGCATGATATGATAAACGTTTGTAAGTTGTAACAAATAAATGCTAGTTGATATTGTACTGTGTGAATATAAGTAGAATAACGGTATTAAGTTTTGTCTCACTACTACTAGCACTATCATTTCACTTAGCATCCCAGACAACTCTTGCATTATATTATGAATTTTACAAATAGACTAATTCTGTTTGCAGTCATGCACACAGCGCTACAAAAGAGCACTTCAGTGTGAGAGTTGTGGAAATTGTTTTCCAAGCAGCCATGTAAAAAAGATGGAGTATGTAATGGGGCAACTTGTTTGCAAACATTGTGCTATGGTATGTGTTGGCATCCAAACATGGCTACATAAAGCATGGTATTATTATTAGTGAAAAAACTTGTGGATTTAGTACTTACCCCCAACAATACTTTTTGCATTTGCAGATCTTGAGATCAAAAAAATACTGTGGAATCTGTTTAAAAAGTTCACAACATAAATGTGGCGGAAGATGGGTAAGACGCAGTGACGCACCGTAATTGTTAGAGCATTAAGCATATTTCAGTGCAGTTATGCGAAATCTCATGTCAGAAAGCCATTATCCAGGTTTGCTGTCATGGTTGTGAAAGCTGGGTTCATGCAGAATGTGACGAAAAGTGCGGCAACCTCAAGGTTTGTCTTTATTTTCTCATGCAACAAAGCAGATACATATGCAGTAATTTTGTAACATGCTCACAATTTAATGTGATAGGATCTACGAGAGAACAGTTATTGCTGCCCATACTGCAGAGTTAAACTGAATTCAAACGGGAAGAATACAAAATTTTCTGATGTCAGGTGAGCTAAAACCTAGTGATATTTCCAGATTTGAAGTGTCTGTTTTATTGATTTGACAACGTAAATGCTGTCTAATCTTTTTGTTAAGCAGGAAAGATAATTCTGCACAAAAAGGAAGCAAGCCCGATAAGGTTGCTGTTGTCTGTTTTGACATGGAAGGAATTTACCTACCAGACCTCGAATTGTAAGCACCAAGCTATGTTAGTTACATTAAACAATCAGTAATGCTATTTCTTATTAACTGCCAGGGATGCCTGCACCACCACGCCTTGTTTTTACCGGAAATTTTTACCCTTTTCTTTCCTGGACCCCCATCTCTATCTTTGACTGCTCTCATCCCCAAGTTATTTCCATTGTTTCTGATGTTTGTATGCTTATGTTGGGATCTGCTTATGACCTCTGGAATTTCTTCTCTTTTTTCTTTTTGCAGAATTTCTTGCCACTGTGGCCCTTGCAAGGGACAGAAATTTTTGTTCAATGAATGGGAACGTCATGCTGGCTGCAGAAGTAAAAACTGGAGGTCCAGTATCAAGATTAAGGGCTCGTTGATGCCATTTGGAAAATGGGTGCGTATAATGGTTGCAACTTTTTCAACTTTTGCCATAGTACATATAATGTGAATATGTTACGTCCACATTAAATTTGTAACTTTGGTTTTGTGCTTTCTGCTTTTGTATAAGATTGTCAGACAGTTTGATTTTTTGCCATTTGGAAAACTGTTGCATATGATGGCCACATCATACTTTCAACTTTAGTCACTACATATAATGAGAATATGTTACATCGCAATTTGTGTTTTGGTTTTCTGTTTTCTGTTTCTTGTATATTAAGATTGTTAAACACTTTGATTTACAGATAGATAAACATCAACCAGGTGTATGTCCCACAAATCCTGGAAAACGTTCATCTCAGAAAATGAAGAAACAGAAGTTAATTGATTTTCTCAATGGTAAGTAAGATTCTATTTTATTCTTCTTATTAGGCTGGTTGTTTTTATTTTTCAAAATACTTCTCCCTTGGAATTTGAATTCATGGAACTCTAATTTCTATGCATTGTAGAACCATATGATCCTGTAAATGTAAAGTGGACAACAGAAAGATGTGCAGTCTGTAGATGGGTTGAAGACTGGGATTACAATAAAATTGTGATTTGTAACAGGTAAACTTGCAAATTAACTTTTCCGGTTCAAATTTATTTGGAACTAACAGCAAACTCCAAGCTGCAATTGACAATATTCATATTCAGATGTCAGATAGCAGTTCATCAGGAATGTTATGGTGTGAGTGGCACACAAGACTTTACCTCATGGGTTTGTCGAGCCTGTGAGAAACCTGAACAAAAGAGGGAGTGCTGTCTTTGCCCTGTAAGAGGTAAATCCTTGTGCATTTGATAACTATTCAATATTCTTTCTTTTAGTAATGATACCGAGGGAAACTTTAGTCCTCCTAGTCTGCTACGCATGCTTTGATCTTAGGTCTGTTATGAATACATACTGCTACTGATTGTTTTGATCCTGAATCTGTTAAGCTAATAAAGGTAGTGACATGCTGCTTATGTGAACAGTATTTGGTGTTTGCTGTTTACATAAACATTGTTTGGTCTTTGCTTCCCTTGAACCACATCTGACTCATATGAGTTTGCCTAGTCTGAAATCTGACTATGAAGTTGCATGTTCCATCTTTATTGTTGAGTATTTTGCTAATCATTGCATGGTTCTCGGTGAACTTTTGTGTTTATTGTAGGTGGTGCTTTGAAGCCAACAAATGTTGATGACTTGTGGGTCCATGTGACATGCGCATGGTTTCAGCCTCAGGTTGCTTTTGTTAGTGATGAGCTCATGGAACCTGCTACTGGGATATTAAATATACAACCTTTGCTTTTTATGAAGGTTGTTTATCTTTCATACTGTAATTTAAGTTGTTTAAAATCATTTATCAACAACATTTCATGGTTGGATTCTGACTGGCTAAAATGCTCCATTCCTCCAGATGTGCGTGATTTGTAGGCAAATACATGGCTCGTGCACACAGTGCTACAGGTGCTCAACTTACTACCATGCCATTTGTGCATCAAGGGCAGGCTATCGAATGGAGGTAGAGTGATACTAGCAGACACTTTTATACTGTGAAATTTATCAACTGCAAATCCTTTGTCCTAAGCAAGTTGGGGTAGGCTAGAGATGAAACCCAGAATTACCAACAAGAAAAGTAGAAAGAAATTAAAAGGCCAAACAACATAAACAGAAGTAATAGGCATAACTGTAGTAGAACAGGTCCATGGAGATTGATAGCATAAGCTTTGTTTATGGTGTGTGGATTGCTACTCCCCCCGTTTTTAAATTGTTGTCGTCGTTGACTTTTTTTCGCTACATTTGACTGTTCGTCTTATTCAAAATATTAGCTCAAATATATAGAATTACAAGTTATGTTTCAACTTTCATTAGTGATAAAACAAATCATAACAAAATATGATACTTTCGGAAATTATTTGAATAAGACGAATGGTCAAACGTAACGAAAAAAGTCCACGACGACAACAACTTAAGAACAGGGGGAGTATGTGTTTCTATCCATGGATAACTTTTGGTTGATATTTGAATCCTTAAGTCTATCTTCACATGCTCCTCTGTCCTCCCATGTCAAGTTTGGTCTATCCCTGCTCTCCTTACATGATCAATTATTCTTTTCTTTATTTCTCACAATTTTTGGCAGAGGTCTAACTTTTACTGTTCTTTTTCGTTTCTACAGTTGCACTGCCTGGAAAAAAATGGCAAACAGTCAACAAAGAAGATTTCTTACTGCGCTCAGCATCGGTAAGATTATATTTTACACTGGAGGAGACTAAAAAATGGAGCAGCTAATGCTTTATGACCATCAGTCGTTTTTGTTCAAATTCAGTGAGTTTCATGTTTCAGCGTTACTTAAATTCTCTGCAGGAGCCCTAATCCTGATAATGTTTTGATAATTCAAACTCCTGCTGGAACATTCTCATCAAAAAAGCTTGTTCAGAGTAATGGCAAGGTAGCTGCATCAAGAATGATTAGGAAAGATCTTCCCATGGATTCACCATCAGAAGTTGGAATACCGGAGAATTTGTCAGCTTCAAGATGCCGGATTTATGTTAGGAAAGATCTGAAGGTATTATTACATCTTAAATTTTGTTAGTTAAGACTCTTTTCAAATAGAAATTGTTTTTTAGATGAGAATAGGGAATGCAGCTGTACCCTTGATACTAGAGGGACTTTATAATTTGCATTAACATGGTAACAAACAGTCGTTTGCAATGAAGTTTGAGAAAAATATGGTTGTGCATAATAGGATACTGGTGTTCAATTTATACAAGCATGGTTCACTACAAGATGGCAATAGTAGCATAAGTTATTAACTACATCCGTTTTTAATTTGCACTAACCAACGTCAACAAATTTAAAACGGAGGGGGTAATAAGCATGCAGCAGTTTCATTGGTTTAGTGATCTTGGAGGTATGATCTACTTAGCTTTGAAGTCAGTCAACACAAAAGGTTGTATTAATAGTTCCTTATATGTCTAGACCCAACAAAATATAGTCTCTGGAACAACCGCACCTGTGCTTCTGTAAAACTGGTTCCATGTGTGTACTGATGAACCACCATTTTGGAAATCTTTAACTGTGTTTAATTGACGTGCAGAGGTCTCAAGAGGGAGCAATTGCACACCGTGTAAGGGGACCCTGTCAACACCGATGGGACGAAATTGATAGTCTGAATCCACCTAAGGTGATTTTCTGATTTATACTTTGTAACGTATTGATTACTAGATTTCTTTTTCTTCACATATCTAAATTTATAAAGGATACTCTGTACTTCTATGCAGGAAGAGAGGGACCCAGAATCCTTTTCTACATTCAAGGAGCGTCTGCGTTATCTGCAGGTCAGTGTTTAGTGTTTTTTAGTTTCTTGACGCACCTTCAATGCTGATCCAATGTAATGATCTTTTTCTTCGTTATTTCAGAGAACTGAGCATACTAGAGTATGCTTTGGTAGATCAGGAATTCATAGGTGGGGACTTTTTGCTCGTAGGGACATTCAAGAAGGGGAAATGGTACACTTTCCATCCCTCAAGAACCCTCTTTGCCTAGAGTTTTGAATGCGCCGCTTCTCAATAAATTGCTCATGCTAGAGTTTTGAATTATATATTTCAGGTGCTTGAGTATCGTGGTGAGCAGGTCAGACGAAGTGTTGCTGATTTACGGGAAGAAAAATATCGCGTGCAAGGCAAAGATTGTTATGTGAGTCATCTTACATGATTTCAGTTTGTCAGCCGCCTTGTAAAACGTTTGATGACTATATTTTTTCCCCTGAAAGTAGCATTATCGTTTAATATAATACACATGATGTTACGGGTCTGATGATCGTATTATGCTGATTTTCTTATGTTTTTGAATGCTCTTAGGGGGGTCACACATTGCATTAATAATGATGTGTCATGTATTCTTTTTCGATGTTGAGTGATGTGCTCATTGTCCACGTCTTTCGATTACTTGCGTAGTATAATAGTAATTGTGTTGCAATGTTGTCTTTTTTTTATATGTATACACAGCTTTTCAAAATCAGCGAGGAAGTAGTAGTTGATGCCACAGACAAAGGAAATGTGGCACGCCTGATTAATCATTCTGTAAGGATCATATCCCCCTTTTGAATATACCTGACTGAAATGGACACTTACTTGATGCTTTTCCCTTACTTTTTGATACAGTGCACACCAAACTGCTATGCAAGGATTATGAGCGTTGGGCATGATGAGAGCCGTATTGTTCTAATAGCCAAGAAAAATGTCCGTGCCGGTGATGAGCTAACGTACGATACATAAACTGATATTCTTATCTCTTTGTTTAACATTTCTGCAAATGACATAATGACTAATCAAATTTATTTATTGTGTATTTTGTAGGTATGACTACCTGTTTGATCCTGATGAGGCTGACGAACGTAAAGTTCCTTGCCTCTGCCAGACGCCTAACTGCCGCAAATTCATGAATTAGTTTACTGTAGATGTGACTGGCCCCTCACATAGGTTTTTTCCCTTTCAATTTTTTTTCATGATTCATTTGTGGTATATGCTTACCCTCTCCCAATTTTTTTTTACATTCATCTTAGGAATAAGTCTAGTCAGAGCTGAAAGCCTTGAGCTCCCATTCTTGTAAATACCACAAATGTATTCATTACAATTCCATTGTTTCTAATGAAAACAATTTTGCGCCCGTGCTATATTTGCACATTTGCATACGTAAGCGTGCGTTCCTTGATGTATTTCTGCCTTCCGGCGCTGCTGACGGTACGATGAGGAACCTACCATTCCTCGATCCTTTTTCCCAGATTAAGGGCATGGTCTTTCTTCATTTATTCTATTGGCATTGGACAGATTAAAAAGGTAATATAAATGTTTCTGTAAACGAATCTGTGAGTACAGTCCGGTTTGTAAATCCCGGTTTATTAAAACAAAATAGAACCAATATGCTGCTACACACAGATTGCGCAGTTCAGCTGATGCATTCTACGGAGCAGTCGTAGGGGTACCTCCAGTTCCCCGGTCGGAGGAGCAGCTGATGCATACCCGGGGCAGCGGTCGCGCGAGTGGCGGAACCTCCAGCTCCCCGGGATTCGGCAGGCGTAGGAACCCATCGCATCGAGATATCCCGCAATCCCGTCATGTTTGTGCTACTGCATTTGCGGCGCTGTCGTCGGGGTTCCCCGGTGCCGTGTACCAGCTCACGTGCCGCCGATCCGGTGCGCGGCGGATTCCCCAGGCTAGCGCACGTTGCCGGAAAAGAAGAAATGTCATATTTGCTCGCCGGGCTCGATCCGAGGCCGCACTCCAACCTCACCGTGGCCGCGCGATCCGTTCCTCCCGCATTCCCGCGGTAACTGAGCAAGCGTCCCGACTCGCTGGGTTGCTTCACGCTGGCGGGCGGGTCCGGGACGGGACTCCGGGCGCACGAGGAGCTCAGCTCCGCCGACGCCGTGCGGAGTTGTGCTCGTGCGCGCGCTATTTATGCATGAACTAATATAATCCGGAGAGCTCGTCTGCGAACGTAGTTCTGCGACAAAATTGCATCTTCCCCCGATTAGCGAGAGGAGCCGTCGCCGTACACTTACTTGTATAAACTAATATAATCCGGAGAGCCAGAAGCATCTTTGCTGTAAACTAATCCAGCCCGAATATTTATGCATGAACTTCGTGGCGAAGCGCAAATGTTTACGTTGCCAGGGTAAATACATGTAGTCAACGCCTCGATTTCCTCACTGACATCAAAGTAACCACTGCTGGTCGTGAACTCAAGGGGAAAAAATGATTTTTGAGATAATATCATGATTCGACAGAAATGGGAATGGTCGTATGGATCTTTATTAGGATCGGTACTATGCAACTTATTATCCTTCACCAGAGGCTCGAGTTGCTCCACGAAAGCAACCAGGCCATACCGCGCCCAACTAAAACGGTCGACTACAGCCGGTTGGAGCGACCTACTTTTTTTTTTCTAGGGTAAACCACTTATCACGCATTAGCTATATTGTTTCCAAGATCATCAGCAGCACCAGTTTTTTAATTTACTAAGACGCAACAACCTTAGTGTTGTACGTTCATATTATAAATTTATTTGCCTATTATTTCTAGCCTTAGCCTGATGCGCTGTAACAATATTTTCAAAGTTACAAAAATACTTTAAAGTGAAAACGTGTAGATTATTTTGAAGAAAATTTGTGTTATACCAGATAGATGCGTATATTGAAATGCTTATCATCCAAAACAAATCAAATTTTAAGTTAGAACAGTTGTGATTGTCGAGCCTCTGAATAAGGTTAAAACGAGATAAGCCCAACCCATGTAGCAAGTTTTATAGAAATCGATAGGAAAAACCACAACTTCCTGTTTAGCACACTACTGTAATGGGGCTATCCTACGTTTTCCAAGGGAGCTATCTGAAGGAAACACTAATGCACTTATCCTTTCCGGTTCCTGATAATTTGCCATCAACCCCATCCGAGAAAAATGAATATACCATGCAGTGAGAATGGCAAGATGGGAAATCTTTTCTATTATAATGACGCTACCCAAAAAGATGCAGTGGTACGAGTACGTGCAAGCAGAAGCCACGAGACACCGCAGCATTGGCATGGGACGCAGCTCGACACGCATGCCATCCTGCAGTTTCCGCTTTCTATAGGCACGTCCAAGTTCCCATCAAAACACCTAGCCCACTGCCAACACAACACTAGAAAGGGCAAACAAAACGATGCAACTCAAAAGAGAACTAGACTGAGGGTGCAAGACCCTCAGACCAAAAAGGAATTAAAAATGGAATAAAAAGGAGTTCAATGTGTACTTTCTGGGGAATTAGGTATCCGACTTAAATTTACCCTACTTCCCACCAATAAAGCTTCAGAATCCTGAGCGTCACTTGCTGTGACATCCAACTCAGGGACAAGGCTAGATGAGTTCACTTCACCATTCTCAGGATTATCACCAATGGCTTTACCCATCTCATCTTCCATACCTGTATCAGCAACTTCATGCATGATGGAAGGTGGTATCACATGACCATCAGGAAGGCTAGCAGCAGCAGAAGCATCTGCCTTGCCTTGGCAAGATTCTGTGACAGCAGGGGGCATAACCTCCATGATATCGCCAGATTCTCCAACGGCTGAAGGTGCAACATCCTCCATGGCATCAGGATGTGTAGCATCCCCCTGGTCAGCACCATGTTCCAGAGTTACTTGTGGCGCACCATCCTTCAGGACATCAGCAGATACTTCAATTGCTGAAGGTACCACATCTTCCATGTCCTTGTCAGGTTCTGTGATTGCTTGTGGTGCCATCGCCTCCATCTCTTCATCAGGTTGCGAGATTGCTGGAGGCGCCTCCACACCAGCAGATTCTGTAACTGATGGGCTTGCGGCCCCAATGCCATCACCAGGTTCCTGTTTTGAGGGTGACCCTTCCCCCATTATATCAACATTATGGTGTGGAGCAAGGTTACTCACCACTGATTCTTTTGGAGCACAGTCAAGCATTTCTGTGTCATGACTAGCTTCCGGTAAGTCCATCTTCCCTTCAGTCTTAGAAAAGGCAAAAACCTTTCTTGTCTGATTCTTGTGAAGGGCCATAGCTCGCTGTTATGAGGAAAAACAGAAATTTAGCATACAATCCGTTTTCTACCATATAGATAACAAAACTCACAGTGCTCTGGGAATCAAAATAGCGAATGCAAATAGATTTCCACTTCGACATCAGAAGTTCTAGAGAAGATTGGGTAAGGAAAAGGACTTGCCTGAAAGATAGTACTGTTACTCTTGAGGTAAAGAGAACTCAACAGATTGGGGGTTCCATGGTTACTGGTAGTTTTTCCAATACTTCGACTGTTCTGCTACAAAAAAAAAAAGTAACAGCTACCATGAGAACTGCAAAAGTAGATGAAAATACAGATGCTCAACATCAATTTGAACGAATGTAAATACCTGAACAAGTTCAGACTTGACTGCCTGTGGGTCTTTTGCCACCCCCAAGTTTCCCAGCAAGGATATACATCTGTTGTACAACTCTGACTCAACAAGATCACGTGACACACTAATTCTGGATAGATAGCTTTTAGAAAAGACAGCACCATTCTTTGAAAGCATAGAAGTATTAAGGGGTGCTCCTGGAGAAGATTCCAAACTTTTTATCGAGGTTTTTAAATCATCCTTAGCTTCGAAGTTTTCTGAAGTCAAGTGTTCGATTTCTTTATGCTCAATCAGAGGTTGATGATTGTGTTCTCCACCAGACGACTCAGAAATAGCAGTTGCTGCAGAGTCAGGCTCCTTCTTAGCAACAGGAAGTTCACCATCAGGTATTTCATTTAATCCCTTCGACGCATCTCCGGCCATCTCCCACCCTCTGCTGCCAGCATGACTCCTGTTCTGATCCCACTCTTGCCTACCATACATATAGTGTTCACCTGGAAATGCACTTCCATTCCAAAGGTGAGGTGGGATTGATTCATCCATAGGGTTAGGCCAACCAAATGGGCGCATGTGGGTCGAAAACCTGTCAACAGCATCATGCATAGGATACGAAACTCCAGGTTGGTTCAACTTCATTTGAGGCCTAAGGTTGAACATATGAGGGGCAGGAAACTGATGGACAGGTGGGTGAAATCCAGGTGCACCATGCTGGATGGGGACAAAACCATTTGCAACTGGAGCAGGCCAATTTGGTGGGTTGTTCCAGCCATGACCACGTCCAGAATTCATATCGTTCCTCTTTTGATGGCCATGGAACCTCCTATCTCCACTTTGAGGTCTACGGTCATCATCATGAGAACCCATGAAGGAAGAATCTTCAGGTCTGTGCCTCACAGATGGTGGCAGAGGATGATTAGGTGATGCACCTGAAAAATGGCCACCTCTGCTTATGGACGAACCAGAAGGAGTTGGTTCTCTGAACGGAACTTTAGCTGGTGTTCGATCCTGATGAAGCGACCGTTCTTGGGACAGGTCACCATCTCTATCCCTGTACTTGGTAACACTGTTTCTTTCACCTTTATTATCAAGACTTCGTCCACCAGTAAGCCTACCGGAAAACCTTTGGTCGCCTGAAGATGGAGATTTTTCAGACAACTGCTTTGGTGAAGTATGCTTGTCTTTCCTAGGTGTGCGATCATACTGTGCTGATGTAGAAATTTCCGATGGTAGGTCACGAGGATGATGATCTTCCTTCTGCTTCAGCCTTTCTGAAGACCAATTTTCCCCATCTCTATCACGAAATCTAATGGCAGGTGTCCTCTCTCTCCCAGAAGATGTTCTTGGTCGACTATTTCTCTCGTCATGTGACATTTCTCTCTTTCCGTGATCTTTAGATCCATGCCTGGACATAACCAGTAAAAATTTAGAAGCAGCAAAGCATTCGAGCAAAAAAAACATGACATGAACAAATAGTATAAAATTGCAAGAATTCATATTTCTTAACATAAAACCAACATCTAGACCAGGTATCACGAAATGGAAGCATATCCCAACTCTTTCCTAGTCCACATCTGCGAAGATACACATAGGCATATCACAGGACTATTGCGCATTATAGTTTGATCCCCCTCGACATAAATCATACACTTCAAAGATAAAAGATAGCATGTTCTTTGTGTACTTAAAAAAAATAACCTCAATGAAGAATCAATCAACATGTGTTAGATAAACAAACAGTATCCCTAAACCACAAAGAGGAACTTCCGAACCTACCGATCCATTCCAGCCCATACTAGAAATGAAAATCTTATTGTGTACTAGAAATGAGATCAACCTCAATTAGGAGTGAGGAAGCTACCCCAACCATTTTAGGTAAACAAACTGTAACCTTGTACTTCAAAGAGGAACATTATTCTCTTTGCAGGATTCCGCAACCACAATAACTAAAACCTTAAGTCAGCAAATATACCTGATAAAACCCCATCCATCAAAACTATATTCATGAGGCGTCCTCAGAAACTATAATCTATTAGTGAGCACTGAGCACTGTTAGGAGCACGTTCACCTCAATCATCAGCTAATAAAAACAAAAAAAGACGATTCAGGTCCAAACGGCAATACTTCCTATCAAGCTTGCCTGTCACACATGGATACCAGATTGGCAGCAACCCTTTCCAAAGAAATACATAAACAGTTTTGCAGAGTCTATGCGCCAAAGAAATGTACTGAATAAGCAAGAAACAAATATTCTCACAATTACAGTAAACCAGTCACTCGACACAAAGAAAATAATACAACACTCAGGCAATATACAACTACAATGCTGCAGTCAGTTCGAGAGAAAAAATGTGATATTTTCACATATAACCAAACAGAAGAAAAGTTACCAGCTTTGATCTTTGTCGTGATAAGAACTTGGACTTGGTGAACTTCTTGCATGGAGTTTACTTGGACTAGAACTACGATCAGGTCTTGCTCTCTCAATCAGAGAATCAAGACGCCCACTGCCTGAAGATTTCTCCAAATTTACACGATCACGTGTGCTTGGAGGCTTTAAATCATATGGGTCGTCAGTTTCTTCAGGAGGTCTCTTTCTCCCCCTACTTTCTTTGTACCTACTGCCATAATCATCATGATGGTCACCATCTTGAACTGCGTCCTTTCTGTAATGGGTCTCCGAGCTTCTGTGCCCATCTTTAGCACTCTTATAATCAGCCCTTTCAATTTCATGGTCTCGGGTCACACGCTCATCCAAAAACTTGTCATCTTGTTGTCTTCTATCCCTTCCATAATCATCCTTGTACTTTGCTTTGTACTTGTCATCATCAAACCTTTGTTCCTTAGAACTCCTAGCTTTACCATGTTCATATCTGGACACAGTCTTTCTGTCATCACTGTCTCTATTTTCAGCAGCCCATTTATCTGTATCTTCGGAGTCGTCTTTTCTTCGGGCGTGTTTGTCAGGTTGCTTATCAGAATGGGAGTACTTCTCTTTTGCTGGAGTTTCTGCTTCCAAAAGATTCAATTTAGTGAACATCGTACCCAAAAAGAAACAAACACATCGACAACTTCAAATGAACAGCAGCCAGGCAAAACAAATAACTACAATAGACATCCAATTAAAATACTTATGGGATATCATTCCACTTCACAGATAAATTACCCAGTATCATCGAATGCAACAGTCCAGAAGTAGATAAAAGACGGTTTCAGATTATTATATAACAAGTTATCAACGGCAAGCTATATAATGAGCAATGCGGACTCTTAAACATAGCAACAGTGAGTTTGTAATGACACGATCAGTTTCCTGAGATACCTAGGTCGCAGCTCTCCATTGCTAAATAAATGTTCAATGCTATAATCTTTCTGACTGAGCAGATTGCAACTCCAGCATTCTGCTCAACCTAGCAGGTGAAGAATCGAAGTTCCAAAGAAAAACATTTTGATTGGATTTCTCGCTGTGTAACAAAAGTAGCTCCAAAGGTGGGGAAAATGGACCATTCCACAACAATCATATCAGCCATGTCCAGTAATTCATACTAGCTAGCAAGTCATTAAGTACATGTAACAATAATTTTGGCCATAAGAATAAAACAATGATAGAAGTAAATGTAAATGTGCCTTGCTATTTTGCTCAAGAGAAATGTAACACAAGCTGATAAATCATTAGGATATAACCAAAAGTAGCAAGAACAGTGCATAGTATAGCACAAATAACCAAAACGTAATATGCATTGTAGGAAAAGATGCATAGAAAGGGTTACTTTACCATTGATCTCTGTGTCTCTCCTATACGAGTAAACCTCCTCCTCCATTCTACCTGATTTTGAGCCACTCTTCCTGCTACCCCCATCATCATACCTGTCATGCTTGGAATCATAGTCTTTCTTGTCCCTCTCCCGATCCTTCTGCCTCTCCCGTTCCCGCTCCCGCTCTCGATCCCTATCTTTCTCCCTTTCTCTCTCTCGCTCCCTCTCCCTTTCTCTCTCCCTTTCCTTCTCACGTTCTCTCTCCTTCTCCCGCTCTCTATCCCTACTCTTTTCCCGGTCTCGCTCCTTCTGCCTCTCCCATTCTTTTTCCCTTTCCCTCTCCCTGTCCCTATCTCGATCATCCTTGTACTGCCCTGTACTCTCCCTCCTCACTGAATCCTTCTCCCTCTCTGATCGCCGCTTCGCAGAATCACTCTTCGATGCAACGTCATCACTCCTCTCATCCGAAGCCGCTGGGCGCCTGCTTGACCTCTTGGACTCGTCCCCTGATCCTTTGGGCTTGTCCGACTGTTTCTCCGCATCCACATGCCCAAGTGCATCGCTCTTGGACCTCTTGTCGACAAGGTGATCCTCGCAGACGCCGCTGTTCCACCGGTCGCTCACCACATCCACCACGGCCTCCTCGACCCTCTCCTTCCTCTTCCTCCCGTGCTCAGCGTAGCCGTTCCCCGATCTCGCTGCATCCTTCCCCGACGACGAGCGGCGCCGCTCGGGCTCAGGATCTCGCGAAACCCTAGCGGCTGCCGTAGCCTCCTCCCGCGCGCCGGCCGCCAACACCTCCTCGCCCTCCGACTCCGACCGGTCCGCGGAACCTCCCCGCCGGTGGGATCGGTGCGACCTGTGGCGCGAGCTCCGAGGCATGGCGGGCCAACCCTCGCCCGAACGCCGCCACGGGGTCAGATGCGGGGGCTGGCGAGGCGGGGACGGGAAGCCCTAGGTCGCGCGAGGAATACGGAGGATCTGGGCGGCCGTAGCGGCAGGGAAAGAGCCGCGGGGAGGGCGTCGGCCGCGCGGCGGCTAGGGTTTTGGTGGGGCGGGGGAACGGGCGGAAGGGAGGGATGGAGGCGGCGGCGGGGGATGGGAGACGACGAGTTCGTGGGTGGAGAAAATGGGGAAAAGAAAAAAAAAATGGTGGTATCTTTTCCGGCTTTGGATTTGCAGGGGGGTTTGGTGTGGCTGGGGATTTGGCCCGGGGTTGGTTTTGCTGGGGCCGAAGGGGCGCGGCGCGGGTGCTATTGGACAGGAGAGACGGGAGTCGATCAGTCGAGGCGCGTCGCGCGCGGGTCCTTGGGCTGCAGTGCAGTGGACGGCTCGGGTCTCTCAAGTTCTTGGCAAAACTGGCTCGATTGCTCGACGGCTCGATATAAAATTCAGAGGATTTTGCTGATCTTTCACGGAGGTTAAGCCACACGAAACAAGAACAACGAAGAGCACCTAGGATGAGGTGTTTACGGGCCTTTCATCCTTAAACGAACGGCTTACATAGGGTGCGTTCGGATGCACTTTAGAGGCCTCTAAAGTTACTGTAGCTGTCACATCAAGAATGCCGGCACGATTTATGTGTACTAAACAAAGTCAAATTACAAAACTAATTCCAGGACTCTCGTCTATTTCGCGAGACGAACGTAATAAGGGTAATTAAGCGGCGATTAGACGATGGTTACTGTAGCATCACTGTGTCAAAATTGATTAATTAGGCTCATTATATTCGTCTCGAAAAATAACGCCCATCTGCAGAAAGGTTTTGCAATTAAATTTTATTTAGTACCCCTAAATAGTAAGATTCTTTTTACGTTAGAGGGGTATAAAGTTTAGAGGGAGTTTAGAGGGGGAACCGAACGCCACCATAGTTTGCAGAAAAATAATCTAGATAGACATCTTATGTTAGGCATTCCACAAAATATCTGCTTAACAAAATAAGTCATTGCATACGTCATCACAAATCTAATATAATTCACTGCTAATATAGGCATATCGGTTTTTTTCCTAGTAAAGTGGCGAATTCCAGAGGCGGGTTTCGTTTCCTTTCGATTGAAGCAAGCTTGTGCCTAAACTTCTACATGCAATGGTCTTCTCTTCAGTTTCTTCGCAATTATCTCTACAGTTTCTTTGCCATTCTCACTGACCTTCTCATCAGATATATCTCTTTCCTATTTTGCTCCTTGCCAGCCCTGTTGGTGTCGCAAGTGGGAGTGCAATAAGAAATCTAAATCATTCAGTTTGCAGATGAATAATCTAGATAGACATCTCATGTTAGGCGTTCCACAAAAGATCTACTTACTAAAATAAGTCATTGCATACGTCATCACAAATCTAACATGATTCACTACTAATATAGGCACGTCGGTATTTTGTTGGTAAAGCGGCGGATTCTAGGGGCGGGTTTCGTTTCCTTCCGATTGAAGCAAGCTTGTGGCCAAACTTTTACACGTAATGGTCTCCTTTTCAGTTTATTTGCAATTATCTCTACGGTTTCTTTGTCATTCTCACTGACCTTCTCATCGGAGATATCTCTTTCCTATTGTGCACCTTGCCAGTCCTGTCGGTATCACATGTACTGAGTGCCGCGCACCACCTAATAAGTACTTAGAGGCTGAGAAAATCTAAAGAGCAAAGGCCCACTAAGGTTTAGACCTCATGTCCTCAGAGGGTTGACCGTAGCCCAAACTTCGATGCCTAGTAGGGTGTGGCCTGCAGACGCACCTCCGCAAAAGGTTGCCTACAACCTCAAGCGATATCCATCCTGTGAGAGATAAAAGATGACGTGGTGGGGGGCTCTAGCCCCCTCGCTCCGCGCTAGATCCGCCCTTGTATGTGGAGTCCAGAGGGTGGGCCAGATGTCGCGGCCTACCCCCAATTTTGGCCCAAAGAAAGCTCCCCTACTTCTCCTTCCCTCTATGACTGATTCCTGGCCCGAGGCAACGCGATGTCAGCGATCCGCCGCTAGTGTTCGAGTTGGATGACCCGCACAGCGGCGGCCCCCGCAGTGGTGCAACCTCAGCCTCACACTACGCGGCACTCGAAAGGGGAAAGGGCGGCACAGGTGTGGCCTTGGCCTCGCGCGGGGCTGTGTTGGCCGACGCACGAAAGGAGAAGTTACACCAAGCGAGCTTGGCTTTGGTAGCTGCATGCTCAATCTTTCAGTCAGCCAGCTCGGGTACGCCAAGCGAGCTTGGCTCTGGTAGCTGCATGCTCGTTTTCCTGGCTCACCTAAAACCCAGCTCACCTCGTTGTGGTAGAGACTGTGGCTCCTGGTCTGCCTACGTGTGCGCCAGAGGCCCAGCCCAACAGGGTTTGGTGGTCTTCTTCTTCTTCTTAATAAAAATTCAGAGGGACGTCGGACCTCTGGTCTCATTCTTTGAAAGGAGAAGCTACGCGACCATGTTGTGTCTTCTTCTTCCTCGCCGTCAAGCTTGATCCCAACCACCCCTCTCTCTTCTAGGACGGATTTCCTCGTTGCCAAACCTTCAACCTGTTCGACTAAATGCTAGCCTGCTATGTTTCGATTCGATGATCATCATGATTTAGTTGCATAAGCTAGATCAGCTCGATCGGGTTCTGCTTCTGACGTTCTGTAGCACATCCTTGAGATCCTTGTTGATTTTAACTGCTCGGTCCGTTGGTTAGGAGTCCACTTGTGGTAGTTCATTGTTGCCTAGATCTTCAATGCCATATATTTTACCTTTTACAAGCTTTCTCATCGTTGCAGGTTGCAGACTTCTTATCTCCTTAATAAACTTTCCCTAGAGAATATTTGTTCAGTTATCTAGCTCATCTTCGGCAAGGTTCCTTGCCTCCATTGATCTTTTTTATTGCTACTTCTACCTTTGCCTGCATTGATCATAGTTAGTTCTTGTGTTGAATCTGTGCCAATTTCTAGATATTTTTATGAAATTCGTCCAACAGCCGTCGCCGGCGCTTTTATCCACAAACCGCTTTGGCATGCGGAGCCGCGGGTCAGCATAGCGCCTGTCGACGAAGCTCTGCCACAGAAACTACCTTGTGACCCTATGCTCCGCCTAAGAAAAATATTCCATTCCACCCTCGTCTCTAATCCTAACCTCGCGGTTGAGTAGCTTGCGTGTCTATTGTGAAATATAATTTCTATTATTGACCTAGCTCTTCACACCTTCGATGATGCTTGCCAATGCAGAACCATCGTCATCTAAATATATGGTACCTACATCCGTTTGAAAATACTTGTCACTCGAAAAATTACTGTTGAAACTTTGACTACGTGTCTTTCTCTAACATGTTTTTAGTTACTTCAAACTTTCATATTATTTTGTAGGTTTTGAGGCACACTAAATTAGCGTTATATACTTTCAAATGTATCTAAATATTTTGCAAAAAAAAAAACAGAGTCAACTTTACTACAGTGATTATTTTGTGGCAATTATTTTCAAACCGAAGGAAGTATAAATAATCCTTTCTTCTAAAGACATAGTACAATCATCAAGACAAGCTAGGTCAATGCTTTGGTCATACATCAAATACTTGAATGGTCACCACAAAAGAAAATAAATGGTAGATTCTCAAAAGAAACACTTGAATGGTGCTGATATTATGGTTTATTCTGACTACAATGCGTAAATTGTTTTTTAATCTCTTAAACAGGTATAATTGCAGTATCTGTTCATGAATGTGTAAATTGTTTTTTTTTTTTTTGAACCTCTCAAATCTGAATATAAATGTAGTATCTGTTCGTACACGTAAAACACGCCGACACACGCCGACGCACTCCAACGCACACGAACACCCCCTACATCTATACCCAGCAAAGCCAGTCGCGTCCATCCAAAGATCATCAGAACCATCTGGTCCCGATGCGCGACGAGGGACGTCGCACTCCCTTTGTGTCATCACGCGTGAGAGGTACCGAAGAAAAGAAGCCGACGAATCCATCGCCCTGAGCCACAGATCCACCGGCAGCTCTCCTCTGCAAATCTCCACAAGCTCAACGGCAACGCCGGAGGAGAAGACGTCGTCGAGACGGCGGCAGCTCGGGAGAACTTATTCCAAAGGCCGCGCCACCGCCGCCGCACAGCAGCGCAACCCAGGACACGAACACCCGCCGCCGAAAGAAATCGACGCCGGTAGAACCAGTCGAAACGGAGTCCACCGACAGCAGCACGGCCACCATCTGCAAAAACTCCGCCGACACAAAAGATCTCACCGTCGCCGACGATGGTGACGGGAGAAGAAGACCACCGCGCCGCCACATAGGAAGCAGCAGCCTCAGACCACCGCGCCGCCACACGAACTAGCCGCCTCCATCTCCAGACCCACGCCGCCTCACCAACACCACAAACGCCAACAGCCTCCAGCGGCCCCGGCGCAGCAGCACGAGGCGGCGCAGGACCTCCATCCAGACTGCCCAGTGGCCCGCATCGGCACGAGCGACAGCTGCAGCCTCAGCAATGGCACCGGCGACGGCGAACAGCTACCCTACTCCCTAAACCTAAAAGAAAAGGAAGGAAGAAGGGATATGTACATCCAGACGGCGAACCCGCGACCCCCTCCCACCTCTGGCGCCAGACCGGCCGCCAAAGGCGAGAGGGCGCCGGCGGAATCGCCGCCGGAGATGAGGATTTCCGATTCGCCTCTCTTTACTGTTACGAAACGAGAGAGTTCGAGAGGAGTCTAATGCGGGCCACGTTGTGAATGTGTAAATTGTTGGGTATACGTCACGATGGCGGCAATAACTGGACACGGACCGGTGGACCACTCGACTCCGGCTCGCCACCTCACAGCCCAAATGGCGGAAACGGACAAGCGCCGGCTCAGGGGCGAGCTGGTACACCGCGCCCAAAAAATATCGCGGCCCCCGCACGGCCGCTTGGTCGCAGGCGCGGCGCGGAGTGAGGCGGACGCGCGCCGAGCTCATGGCTGCCGCGGCCCCGCCGCTTCCCCGCACGCAACCGCCTCGCGCCCCCGCCTCTTCTTAAGTCAAGCTCCCGCCTACCTCCACCTCTGCGCCGCGGCGATCTCCTCCGACAAGTAGACTGACGCTACCAACCAGTACCCACTCACTCGACATGCCTCTCGCGGCCGCCGCCGCCTGTCCCTCCCCCGTCGGCCTCACCCGCCCCTTATGCCGTGTCCACGCGCATCCGCGTGGCCACCGGAGATTCCGATTGGAGGCGAGCTCGTCGGCGCCCTCGACGGCCGCGGCGGATGAGGGGGCTGCTGCAGCGGGGCCGTGCCCCGTGGTCAGGTTCGACATGGACGACTTCGCCGTCGCCGACCGTGTCAGCGTCGGGCTCCACGGACGGGTGGGTGTTAATTGGGATCCACCTGATTCGCGTCCTTCTTGCCAATTTTGCCTCGTTTCCTCCTCCCTCGTTGCTAATGGTTAGTGGAACTTTTGTCCTTTTTTTTTTGCTTTGTCTCGTGATGCAGTCGGATGAGATGATCTTCGAGGCCACGGTGCGCGATACGAGAAGGTCAGTGGCCTAGGACACTCTAGCTAGTAGGAACCCGTTGCATCCGTGACCAATCTATATGATTTTGATGCTCAGCGAGCTGTACGGATCAACGGTGGTGCTGCGGCAGCTGAAGAGCTTGCAGGCGAAGCGCAGGGGCCGACGCGCTCTGGAGGTGGCTTTCCTCTCCTCTGTTGGAATGTTGTTTAACACGTGTGGATTTCGCCCATTGAGCTCGGGTAGTTGTATGATCGCAGGTGCTGAAGAAGCTGGCTCGCCGCCAGATGATGTACGACTCTTACTCACTGCAGGTCCATGGCTACATCACTTCAGACAATGCCACGGAGGAAGACCACGGCCCGTTCATCTTGGTGCATGGGGTTAGTTCTTACTTCCTCAAGCTCACTTGGCCGGTCTTAAACAGGACAGTGTCACTTTCAGGTTTCAGTTTGGGGACTTATGACAATATGGCAGTCACTTTCATGTCAGCTCACGAATTTAGGGTGTATATTTAGATGTAATTGACACGTCATTTTGCTTGTTCTTCAGAAGAATATTAGAACTCTTCAGAGCTATTATTGTATATTTCCACTTTTTTTTTCAACTGAAAAGGCCAAGATTCTGCTTTGTCCAGGATTTAACAATGCTCTAGTCGAAGTACTGGTTTCTTGATTTGGAATGTTAGAGTTTTTATTTTTTTTTATTATGCAGTATCATGGGAGTTATTCCTTGCGTCACTGGTTGCAACTTTCGGATTGGCTTCCGACCTTAGAAGCAACATTAGCATTGGATGAAGAACAAGTTAGGAGGGTAGGAGATGACTCAGTAGGAGGGCCTGCTGTTACTCGACAGTTGCGTCTGATCAGAATATTGATGAGAGACCTTTTGATTGGTGTAAGCTACATAGTTTAATTCTTCTGAGGCACTCATTTACATGTTGGTGTGGACTTGACGGTACATCTTATTTACTGCAGGTAAATTATCTGCATAGCCATGGGCTTGCACATACCGAACTTAGGCTGGAGAATGTTCATGTGAGCCCGATAGACAAGCATGTTAAAGTGAGCAGCCTCTCTTTTTGTTTGTGTTAACCTCAGCTTTTGTATCCTGTCCTTGCAATGATGCTTCATAGTTTACGGTGGACATGCTATTTTTTGCAGTGTTGTTGGACAACCGAACAATACATTCCTTTTTCAGCATGATTTTAAAACAACATACTGTCACTATTTGCCCTGGAGCGACCAAAATTTTGCAGGCACTACATTGTTGCAATCAAACAGTGTATTTATATACTTAACAGTTTACCTTGCTGTTTTGAAGTGTGCTTTATAAATCAGGTTAACTTATTTGCTGTGGGTAGCTGAATCATACATATAAAGTGCAACATGCTTAATGCCATATCAACCCCCATCTCCAACTTTTTGTGTGTTATTAACCAACTAGTTTGTACTTGACTCTTTTCTCATTGAGGCATCAGGTGGTCATTAATTATTACAATTATATTTTGATCGCTGAGTGAATTGCCCATTGTAAATGCACATCTATATATACTCCCAAAACCTAAGGAGAATGTCTTTTCTAGCTATGTACTATGTAGTACTGCACAACAATAATTTTTTATGCAAATTCATCGTTTAACTAAGAAAAATAAATGCTATAATGAAAGATACTACCTTCGTCTGTAAATACATGACATTTACGATAGCTAGTTTAGTTCGAATTGAACTAGATTTGTTGTCCTAAACAACATATTTTAAGAAAGGAGGTAGTACCAGATTGAACTACGCCCACTGTTGTTGAAATGCTGTACGAGTGCTTTTGTACCTCATTCTGGTTCTTATCATATTTTCCAATGTTTAAATCTTACCTTTTGTACCTACTCCAAGTTTTGAACGCGGTAATCAAGTATTCTAAAATTGTATCATACCAAGAATCCAAACATCACAAACTTGGCTTGCGTCACTTCATTCAATAGCAAATAATCAGTTCACCAACAACTTTTTTTTGCATGGAAAATGTTAGAATAAACACATTTCTTACGATGTGTGTATTAGTGATAGAAACAAACAGCTATAAGCTACTGACTCGGGAATGAGATTGTGTGGACCGTTTCAGCAGGAACAGGTATTACAGTTGAATATGACATTTGAGTTGGTTTCTCATAAGCATACCAACGTAAAGAAATGCATCTGTATGACTTGCATACATGCATATTCATGACATGCACATCTTAGAATTAACGATTAGGGATTGAGTCAATGCCCAACAAGCCCTCTTAAATACAGACTCTGTTATCTTGTGTATTTTGTGTCCCAGTGTCGTGTGGCTACTATTGCATCTATCTATACATAACATAACAAGTCATATTCATGCTCTTATTATGTTTTCAGGTTGGCATTCTTGGAAATTCTGCTGATTTTCATGACGGTGATCCTAGCAATAACACAATATCAAGTAATAGCGAAAGGCGAAAAATGATGATAGCATTTGACATGAGGTAAGGTTAAATAAAATCGAGATGCGTAAGTTTGCATCTACTGTACTGCTTTTGGAAACAGCTAATCAGTGGTTACCATGAAGTATAGAGTTTGAAACTTTGAATTGTTTTTATTCACTAGATGTGTTGGCTTCATCATGGCAAAGATGGTTCTGAGAGAACTATTGGATCCTTCAACTTTCTTTAAATTCAAATCATTCTTGACAAAGGTTTGTTTTGTGACTTCCTCCAAGTTATATACTACTCTTGCCAATTTATGTTGCAGTCCTCTCACAAGATCTGTGTTCATCATAGTATGCCTGTACAGAGTAGCATCCTTTAGTCAAGCACTTAGTTCAAATGGTTTCAAGGTGAATGTTTGATGGCATTAAGTACAGAAGTTTAGAAATGGCATGCTTAGCTGATAGGACAACCTAATGAAAGCATATGCTCCACTATCCTGACTTTTAGAGTTATATTTTCTTACTGCAAAATCATCCACTATCATACTAGTATATTACCGAGAGCTATTCCAATTTGCTGAACTCACGTAGTTTTGAGATAAAATGCTACATGTGGATGCAAGTAACTTCAATTTATTTAAGTTTCTGTAATTGGAATTGAGAACTATTGTTTCAACCATGGGCATCTATTTCAGGGGAATGATCCATCATGTTTGCGCGAGTTCCTTCTACCAATTCTCTGCCAAAATTCACCATCTGGGAATGTTGGTCTGCAGGCAAGGATTTATAGTTCTGTTCATTTATCAACATAACATTTCTTCATGCAATCTGATTAGTCTTTTATCCTTTTCCTTAGATCCTAGATAGGAACTGGGGTGCTGGTTGGAATCTTTTATCCTTATTGCTGGCGACAAAACCTGAGAAAAGGATAAGGTAAGACTATTCAGCTTTGCTTTTACACCCACAAGTTAAGCACTGCAAAATTTGGAAACACATTTGCTTTTCAGCATCACGGCATATTAATTTTCAGCTAATATGCAGTTGTCTTTCTTTTTATCTTCAGTTGTCTTGAAGCATTGCGGCACCCCTTCCTTTGTGGGCCTAAATGGCGCATAAATCCATCTGTGAATATCGTACGATGGGGCTTGGGATCGACTGCTGTTCGCATGGCTGAAGATTATATCTATGGACGTCATCAGGTACTATTTTCTGCACATGGGTAATTCATATCCCAAGCTGCATCTTCCTTTCAAAACTTGCCCAAAGGCTTGAGTACAGAAACTGGCATATATTTAGTGAAGGATACACGTTATTCTTGAAACCCCAAAACTATATCATTCGACAACTTATAGTGCTCTCTTTCTCATATTTGCAGCGCAGACGGTTAGCATATTTCATTGAACTGATGGAGGTGCTAAACCCCAGTTTAAGGACAGAGGTAACTTCCTAACTTCCTTTTATTCTGAGTTGTAACTGTAATAAACCTTATGTGATGTGCAGCTTTTCTCTGAGATAATTTTGTATTCGGGATTACTTGCCACTATGCGAAGCCTTTATAGTTTCTTGCTTACAATGCCTGTCAGGGTTTATGTCATGATATTTCTCTTGATCTATTTTCTTTGCTGCTATCAGTGTCACGATTGTTCTTGTTACCAATCTGCTTTTGTTTCTCGATTTATTAGCTTGTTTTCGTCCATCTTTTGTTCTCTGCTTAACACTCTTATGTATGTACTTTTATTCAACAGAATTGGCTTCAGCACCTACCTGGGCGTTGGCGTCTCTTGTACTGTACTGGAAGACACATCGGTCTGACACTTCGTCAGCCTACCCCTAGAATCCTCATCAGTGATGTCTTCCTCACATTTGCACAAACACCGGAGTTCGTGGAACCTGTCTTCCTTCTGAAATCAGATATTAGTTTTAGAATCATGCCAGAATCTAATTGGCCTCATGACAAATCTGGCACGGAAGGAACTTTGTCTGTTACCGCATCAGCAAGGATAACTGTTGGGAGGATTTATATCAATGAACAGGACAGCAAAGAGAGTCGGATTACATCTTCCAGACCACCTAGGAGATACCTTCGTGGTAAATGGAAGAATGTTTCACAAATGAAAGAGCTGCCAGCTAGCCTCCCCACGGTAAGCATTGCAATGGATGACATTGATGTATCGATGAGCTGCAACTCTACCTTGAATGTCAGTTCTGCACAAAATGTCCTGCAAGAGATCCGCACACAGACACCACCTGAGATGTTCGATTTATCAAAGATTGTCTGTGGTACATACATTGATGCAAGGTTGATGATTCTTCGCGGGGTTAATGGGTCGGCTCTGCTTTTCGTTAGATCTAATCCCACAACTGACTCCTGAAGAGTCTTCTTTTGCCATGTGATGCGTATTCATTCTCTGTACATTCTTGTATTTGTAACTGTACATTCATTTGTAGCAAGTGTAAATAATAAGATGTGCAGGACAGAATTAGGCTGTTGTATATTCATATCAATGGGATTCTGTCGTGGCCCTTTTTAAAATGTACTATTTTGCACATAGAATCCGGATGAAATAATGAATCTTTGCGGCTACGATCTGTACATGTTCCAGCGTGCACGTCCTGTGCGGTTGCGGCTGTGCTCTGTGCCTCTGTTACGTTGAGTGCATGTACAAGCGCGTGCAAATCGAAAATCAACAACCCACCAAACTTCCAGCGTGCACGTACCAGGTTGAAGGCGCAAATCGCCGCGTTGCCGATTGGCGCGTGCGTGCTCGTCCCGGAGGTCCCGGACTCTTGCTCCCCATCAATTGGCAGCTCTGACGCCGGCCGGCACGCCTCTTATTTTGTTTTCTCTGTTCTCTACCTTCAACCGACTAGCCAAAAATCCGCATGCATGCATATATATATGCAGAAAGATCGATCACATCCACATCCTCCCATCCTCAACTTTCGCTCGTCGTCCTTCCTGCACGAAACGCGTCTGGTGCGCTTTTGCAGTTACCATGGACGAGACCAAGCGCCAATTGCTGGCGGACGACGGCGGCGACTTGGATCACGACGGTCCTCCGCACGACGACGAAACTGATCGCCTTTGGAATCTTCTCATTGCTGCCGTGTTCTTGACACTCGCCTGCGTCGTGGGCCTATAGGGTTCCTGATAGCGCTGGTTAATAAGGACGCCCTGACCCCGGAGCCCCGGCTGTTCATGCGGCTCGTCGCGGCCGAGGGGCTCGGCGTGTACGACGACGAAGATCCGTGGGAGCCCCCGGTCTTCGAGCTTGCCGTGGACGTCGACACGATCCTGGAGGAGACCCTGCTTCGGGGGCCCCGCGACGTCGGAGGCGGGGACGCGATGCTGCGGGTGTCGTACCGCGGCGTGGTCCTGGCCTGGGGCACCGTGCCGCAGTTCACCATCGACGGCAAGCGGCAGGGGCGGTACGCGCCGGGCGTGGCGACCGTGCTGGCCAAGGCGGAGGGGTCTGTTGTGCGTGAGGCGATGCGGAACCTGATAGGGGCTGAGCTGCAGGCTATCGGGAGTGCCGAGTTCGTCGTCGAGGGGGAGCTCAAAGGGTTTGGCGACCGCGTTAGCTGCAAGCCTGCAAGACGTACTTGTTCGAAGGCGAGCCGACGCTGGCACTACCTCCATGCGTGTGCGGTTGAGAAAAGGGCGAATTCACCGTGACACTGGCCGCCGCCTCTGTTGCAAAACGTTTTTTGTTCGAAGGTGATCTGACGACGGAGGCGCTGCCTCCATGCATGTTGACTTCAGGAAAAGCAGCGCGCAGTAGAGTTCACGCTGAATTAAGCTTTTCGTCAGCGTCAATTCTACGGATATTAAGGAATCTTATTATAAATTTCTCTGCATGGCAAAATTAACTCAGTGTAGTACTTGATTACCCCGTATGGCAAAATCATTAGTTTCTCTGTTGGCCTCGTGCATCGTTACGTGTCCGCAACTAACTGGCCTAAATATCCGCACAACTCCATCTCAAGTACGTTTGATCTCGCAGCAAATACATCCCCAACTCCATGTCAAGTATACTCGTCTTTCTTCGTACGCTACTTCTCTCTTCGATCTCTCCACAACAACTCGTCGATTTGCCCCAAGCTAACCCGATCGATCGCGGATGAACGACAAAGCCGAGTACCGCCCTCTGGCGGCGGCGAAGGCCCCAGCAGCAGGGGCCTCCAACAGCTGCTACGCGGAACTCACATTCATCCACTACGTCTACGCCGTCCTTCTCAGCATCCTAATAGTAGGCATCATAGCGGCCTTCGACGCCGTCGACTCCACCCCGGAGCCCCGGCTGTTCGTCCGGCTGGTCGAGGCCGACGGGCTGCAGATCGACCCGTGCGCCGCGGAGGCGCGCTCTCCGGCCTTCAGCCTCGCCGTGGAAGCCGACGGGATCACGCAGCGCAAACGGGGACCCTGCGCCGGAGGCGGCGGGGACGCCTTGCTGCGAGTCTCGTACCGCGGCGTCATCTTGGCATGGGGCCGCGTGCCGCAGTTCTGCGTCGACGGCAGGTCGATGCGGGGCCCCAGCGCCACCGTGGAGAGGGTGGTGGCCACGTCGGAGGGCTCCGTGCTGCGGGCCGAGATGCGGAACATGATACACGCCGAGACGCAGGCTTTCGGCGATGCAGAGTTCGACGTGGACGGAGAGATTCCGGGGCTGGGTCACCTCCGCTGCAAAACCTACTTGGTACAAGACGAATCGGTGCACTCGCTGCCTCCATGCACGTACGGTTCATGAAAGATCAAAGCATAGTCCGTGGTAAAAACGTTGAGCTTTGTTGCCGTCCATACTTAGGGATTTCTCTTCAATTTAACACTGAACATTGTATTTTACGTACGGCAATATAACTGGTACATTGTGCCACTGATTGATCACTTTTCAAACTTTGACTAACAATTTCGAAAAAAACTATAAATATTGACAACACAAAAATGATGTCACTGATACATCATGAAATGGACTATCATAATGTCTTTTTTTTTAGTTTGAAACAATATATATTTATATATATTGTTTGTTAAATTTCAAATTTTTTGACTTAAGACAAAACTAGATTTATATTATATTTCTGGACGGAGGGAGCATTTTTTTTTTATGATCTTTGCCAGGCGCCAGGACTTGGTCAAAGAGACTCATTAAGTTTTCACGGAATGACTGAATTGTTCTTTTCAATAAGCACGTTTTCCTACAGTCATAATTATCCTGGAACACCTGAGATATATAATGCGGATCAAGGCCCCCGCTGTCATGATGGAACAGTTTCCGCCTTGCTTCATGATGTTGATCACAACTGCTTCCTTGCGAGCCATCTGAGCCAGCACCTGCCATCGCACCACCGCCAGCCTCTAGCTGAACCACGCCACAGTCAGCTCCACCCTACACCGCAACCACACCACCTCCGGTCTATCCCAGAGCACCATCCGTCTCTAGCACGGCCACAGCATCACCTGCACATCAGCAGAGGCAGAGCCATGTCGTCGCTTCTGTTCACACGCGCGCCGCCATGTGGTCGCCGCGGCCACCAAGCGCACCTTGTTGCCGCGCACTCCCATGCAGGCCACTCCCGCCGTGCCGACGCCACGCACGTGACCGTCACGCCGTCCGCGCGCTGGCCTCGTCCCAGCGCCAGCCGTGGGCACAGCGCGCTCAAGCCGCGCTCACCACGCCCGCCTGGCGCCCTCCTGATCGCCGCGTGCCCGCCACGCGCACCTCCGCGTTCACGCCATCCACGAGTTCCCGCGCCGCGCACGCAGCGCAGACTTCGTGCCCGCCGCGCTGTTCCTTTGCTTACTACCTAAAACGAGACTGCAAGCGACGCTGCAGCTCTGTTTTGGTCTCTCGACGTCGGAGGCGGGGACGCGACGCTGCGGGTGTCGTACCACGACGTGATCCTGGTGTCCCCCGTTCACCATCGACAGCAAGCGGCTGGGACGGAGCGCGGCGAGCGTGGCGACGGTGGTGGCCAAGGCGGAGGGGTTCGTGGTGCAGGAGGGGGCATGCGGGACCTGATACGAGCCGAGATGCACGCTCTTGGGAGGGATGAGTTTTCCGTGGACGGGGAGCTTCCGGGCATGGGCGGCCACCTCCGCTGCAAAACTTGCTTGTTAGTCGCAGGCGAGTCCACGGAGGCGGTACTTCCATGCTGGGTTCATTGGAAGAGAGCGACTGCTGGTAGCATTAGCACAGCTTTTCGATCAGTTCCCATCCATGCATATTTTAAAGGATGATGCGGTTCAATTATTTTTGTATGTGGTTTTAAAAATATCTTAGCTCGTACCAACCAGTTCACCTAGGAAAAGGTGGACAATTCACTTATACTTCAACAATGAATAACAATTCGTAAATAATAGTTGAGGCTGCCAATGCGCTACCGGCCTTCTCTACCTCGCCGTCGACACGGACGGAGTTTCACAGTGATTCACTTCAAAAAACTGAAATATCGCCGTCCGTGCTACCGTGGTACTCCGTCGGCACGGAGCACGGACAGAGTATGATCTTGGCGTTGGGACAAGTGTTGACACGGTCATGCACCGTGGAGGGTAATGCGGAGGCCGCCGTACGTGCTGCCGGAGGAGGTTCGTTATGCTTGCTACATATCGAGCTGCATGTCGTGCAGGGTCGTCGAGTTTGATGTGGAGGGAGATGTAAAGCTATTTTGTTGGACGGTAAGTACGAGGAGTCAAAAGGGGCTGTGCGTGGTATAAGGGGTTTCTGAACTTATATAACTTTGCCAGCTAGTTCGCCTCATGATGCATATGTGACTCATGCGATTTGCTGCCATGTTCGCCGTGGACGTCCTGGGCTTTGTTACTACTTGTGAGTGCAAGCACAAAAGCAGATGCAAAGCGAGACCCAATTAATCGTGCAAATCGCCCAACAAAGTTCCAGCGATGTGACTGATCGAGCGCGCGTCGCCGGTTAGCGCGTGCGCGTCCCAGACCCGGACTCTTGTTCCCAGCAATTGGCAGCTCTGACGCCGGCACGCTTCTTATTTTGTTGGTTTTATCTGTTCTCTACCTTCAATCGACTATCCAAAAAGCCGCATGCATGCGTATACATGCAGCAGCTATAGGATCGATCTATCCGTCCAGCCTCTGATCCGCAACTTCGCCTCTCGTCCTTCCTGCACGCGTGCCGTGCGCTTTTGCAATTAACATGGACGAGACCAAGCGCCGCCGATCGCTGGCGGACGACGTCTTCGATCACGGTCCTCCGATGGACGCCGAATTCGACTGCCTTTTGATTGTTGTCTTCTCCTTGGTTTTCGCCAGCCTCCTGTGCCTGATGGTGGTCCAGTTCGCGCTGGTTATCGACGACGCCCTGACCCCGGAGCCCCGGCTGTTCATGCGGCTCGTCGCGGGCCGAGGGACTCGGCGTAGACGACGACGACCGCCCGTGGGAGCCCCCGGTCTTCGAGCTTGCCGTGGACGTCGACACGATCCCGGAGGAGTCCCTGCTCCACGAGCCCCGTGACGTCGGGGGCGGGGACGCGACGCTGCGGGCGTCGTACCGCGGCGTGGTCCTGGCTGGGGCACCGTGCCGCGTTTCACCATTGACGGTAGGCGGCAAGGGCGGTGCGCGCCGGTCGCGGCGACCGTGCTGGCCAAGGCGGAGGGGTCTGTGGTGGGTGAGGTGATGCGGAACCTGATACGGGCTGAGCTGCAGGCTGTCCGGAGCGCCGAGTTCGTCGTCGGCGGGGAGCTCCCAAGGGTTTGGTGACCACGTTAGCTGCAAGACGTACTTGTTCGAAGGCGAGCCGACACTGGGACTACCTCCATGCGCGGTTGAGAAAAAGCGGGCGAATTCACCGTGACCTCTGGTGCAAAACGTTTTTTGTTCGAAGATGACCTGACGACGGGGGCGCTACCTCCATGCATTTTGACTTCAGGAGAAGCAGCGTGCAGTAGAGTTCACGCTGAATTAACTCGATGTTAATTTGATTAGCCTCGTGCATCACCTGGCGTTGGCCTAAATATCCGCACAAGCTAGAGTCCATCTCAAGTACGTTTGATCTCGCAGCGAATACATCCCTAATTAACTCCATCTCGAGATAAAAAAAAAAAAAAGCTCCATCTCAGGTAGCTAGTCTTCTTCGCACGCTACTTCTCTCTTTCGATCTCTCCACAACAACTCGTCGATTTGCCCCAAGCTAACCCGATCGATCGCAGATGAACGACAAAGCCGAGTACCGCCCTCTGGCGGCGGCGAAGGCCCCAGCAGCAGGGGCCTCCAACAGCTGCTATGCCGAACTCACGTTCATCCACTACGTCTACGCCGTCCTTCTCAGCATCCTAATAGTAGGCATCCCAGCGGCCTTCCACGCCGTCGACTCCACCCCGGAGCCCGGCTGTTCGTCCGGCTGGTCGAGGCCGACGGGCTGATCGACCCGTGCGCCGTGGAGGCTCGCTCTCCGGCGTTCATGCTCGCCGTGGAAGCCGACGGGATCACGGAGCACAAACGGGGGCCCTGCGCCGGAGGCGGCGGGGACGCCATGCTGCGGGTCTCGTACCGCGGCGTCATCTTGGCCTGGGGCCGCGTGCCGCAGTTCTGCGTCGACGGCAGGTCGATGCCCCGGCCCATCGCCACTGTAGCGAGGGTGGTGGCCACGTCGGAGGGGTCCGTGCTGCGGGCGGAGATGCGGAACATGCATACATGATACACGCCGAAACGCAGGCTTTCGGTGATGCAGAGTTCGACGTGGACGGAGAGATCCCGGGGCTGGGTCACCTCCGCTGCAAAACCTACTTGGTCCAAGACGAACCGGTGCACGCGCTGCCTCCATGCACGTACGGTTCATGAAAGATCAAAGAAGTTGAGCTTTGTTGCCATCCATATTTAGGGACTTCTCTTCAATTTAACACTGAACATTGTATTTTACGTACGGCAATGTTATTTTAACTGGTACATTGTGCCACCGATCGATCACTGATTTCTTTTTATGATCTTTGCCAGGCGCCTGGACTTGGTCGAAGAGACTCGTTTTTTAGGTTTAACGGAAACGACTGAATTGTATTTTTCAATAAGCCGACTGTCATATTGATCTTGGCACACCTGAGAATAATTGAGATATATAGTGCGGATCAAGGCCTCCGCTAGCTGTCATGATGGATGGAACCGTCTCCACCTTGCTTCATGATGTTGGTCACAACTGCTTCATTGCGAGCCGTCTGAGCCCAGCACTGACACACTGGCCTTGACAAACACCAGCATCGCACCACCGCCAGCTTCTACTCAACCCCGCCAAAGCCAGCGCCCAGCTGCACCCTCCACCTCAACCACAGCACTCAGCACCTCCGGTCTATCCCAGAGCACCATCGATCTCGACCACAGCATCACCTGCACATCAGCAGAGCCATGTCGTCGCTTCTGTTCACACGCGCGCCGCCATGTCGCCGCGCACTCGCACGCAGGCCACTCCCGGCGTGCCGACGCCACGCACGTAAGTGACCGTCACGCAGTCCGCGTGCTGGCCAATCTCATGATGACTCATGCGATTTGCCATGTTCGCCGTGGACGTCCTAGGCTTTGTTACGTGTGAGTGCAAGCACACAGCAGATCCAAATTGCTCCCAGCAATTGGCAGCTCTGACGCCGGGCACGCCTCTTATTTTGTTTTCTCTTATCCAGAAATCCGCATGCATGCATATATATGCAGCAGGATCGATCTACCCATCCAGCCTTCCAATCCACAACTTCCTCTCGTCGTCCTTCCTGCACGCGTGCCGTGCGCTTTTGCAGTTGACATGGACGAGACCAAGCGCCGTCGATCGCTGGCGGACGACGACGACGTCTTCGATCACGGTCCTTCGATGGACGCCGAATTCGACTGCCTTTTCATTGTTGTCTTCTCCTTGGTTTTCGCCCCTGCCTCCTGTGCCTGATGGACTGGTGCGTGAGGTGATGCGGAACCTGATACGGGCTGAGCTGCAGGCTCTCGGGAGCGCCGAGTTCGTCGTCGAAGGGGAGCTTCGAGGGTTTGGCGGGCACATTAGCTGCAAAACATATTTGTTTGAAGGCGAGCCGACGCTGGGGCTGCCTCCATGCTCGCCTTGCTCGGTTCAGAAAAAAGGCGCGTTCACCGTGAAGCTTCCCGTCACTTAACTTTGTATGTTGCTTTTATTTTGCGGGAGACTTATTGGTGCCTTACATGTGTGGCAATGATGCTTGCACCTGGAAAGAAAAACAAATCATATGTTTTCTAGTTATTCAACTTCTGAATTTTTAGTAGCATGTTTTTTTTTTGTTTGCGAAGCGTGGTAGACACACATCATAATTAAATGCAATACTCAAGTAACCAATTGAGCTACTCTCAGTTTGCTTTATTAACACAATACAATTACATTTGTTTGTACGATAGCTAAATTAGTTTTGTTATCTTTTAATCTTGAAGGATCTACTAGGATATAAAAAAGGTTATCAGTTGCGCTTTTTCCTCACGAGGAAGTCGTTGTGGTGTCTTGAAGCCACTATTTGCTCGATGCAGTGAGATATTTTTCCTATATCATGACAAGTGGGCCTAACTTTACATAATAAATTAAAGTTCAGTCCATCTTTCCATGATACTATGCCGCTCACTAAAAGATATATATCTGTTGTTCAGTTTGAGGGATTAACCCCATCTAGGATGGAATGGTCCATCATAGGGTCATCTTGACGACTCTGTTCATCATAGTACACCATTTATGTGAGGGGTGGGATGAAAATGGATCAACCCATTCCATCCCTTCAATCCTAAAAGGATGTTAACTAGGACATCTGAAACATAATTATAATAGTCAACTAAAACTTAATGTCACAGTAGAAGTTGCAGGTTGTTTACTACGGATTAATTACCCATGCTGAATGAGCACAGAACGAGAAGAGTGACAGACCCGCACATATAATGTTCGCAACCTGTAAATTACACATAGTATTAAACATAATGCACTATGTTCAACAAATCACGTAAGTTCAAGATATCTTAGACCAAAGGCATCAAATTCATATGTAGATATGCAATTTTGCATCCAGAACGAGGTACAATTGAATCAAAAGCTCTTGATATGATCGTTACCTTCTTGAAGTTAGGAATTTCCGGATGTCCTAAACAGGGTAATTAATGAGGACGCCTCCATGTGACCTACTGAAACATAAAAATAAAAGACACCGATATAAATTCAATTATTAACTTCAGATGTGGTGAATTTTACCGGCTTCATAAGAGGAATAATTTCAGATGATACTTGCAAAGCTGCAGCAATCCACCCAATAACAATCTTCAACATACCATCTGATTTAACAGCTCTTGCTATTAGAAACTAGAGCAGGACAGCGGCGAGGAAGATGTGAACATTCAGCCCAACAATGCATATCTGTCGCACTTCAAATGTTAGTAACAATTTGGCATAGCATAGCATGTTTCTGGTTGGAAGCAGATAATTTTTTCTACCTGGCCTTTCCTTGTTCGGCCTTTATGCATCACAAGGAACAAAATCATAAATGATTGAATTCGCCAATTAAGAGCACTGACTAGGATAGCATCCACATCAATAATTTCTTCCTTGTCCTTGAAACTTACTTGCAGCACCCTATACATAAGCCACGCATAGGTGGAGAGGGATGTGCTATCCAAAGTTAACTTGGAGTAACACTTTATGGTTGACGGTAGAGTCCTTGTACTCCAGTAAATTATGCTGAAAATATGTGTGTTAATCACTAAGGATTCTCATCAGTAAAAGGAGATTCCAGCATTTTGTACCATTTTACCATTATTTTTTCTCGAACACCCTTTGTATTACCATAAAAGGTACATCATTGTATTGCATTGCGAGTGTTTGCTTCTGAAAACAAAACGAAAGCGTAAAAGAACTTGTATGACGTACAAATAAAACTCAAGCTGAACATGTACAGAACATGGAGAAACTAGGCTACAAGGTGTTTCGGTAGGGGAAAAAGCCAGGCTTGAGTTTTTTTTATATAATCTGATCATGTTGCTGCTATTCTTTGACATGATTTTATATCCCTTTTTATCTGGCTCTTTAGTGACTTCGTAGTGTATGCTCATTGGTATCAATGTGAAAATTGAGGGTGATTGCCTTCCTATATAAAGAAAACGTATTGATTCCACAATGTAAACAGGACAACAAGATAACTATAATTGTGCTGACCAGCTAGCACTTACATTATACCTGCCAGAGGTGGTTGTGCAGGGGAGTTCCAATAATAACCCTTGTGGTTGTTGATAGAATTGGGAAAAAGAACTGCTACTTTTTCTTTGCCCTGGCCAGCAAAGTTTCCCGTCGCCGTGGTGCGTCCTGGCGCAGGCGGCAGCCACGTACGTGCCGGCGACAGTTCCCGGCTCGGAAGGCGTCACGCGCGTCCGAACGATTTGACGGCACGGCACGGCCCGGAACGAGCTGCACGGCAAGCAGCGGCGGCGACCGGCCGGCCGACCCCGGCCGGCGGATGATACGGCAAATGACCCGAGGTGCACCGGCCTCTCTTTCTTTAGCTTTTGATGAATTCACGCCTGCCTGGCAAGGCCAGTAGTACCCGTTAGAATACGTACAAATTTGCTGCCTTGCGGAGAAGTCTGATGCCTGCAAATACATGGCTCAAGCTTCACGCTTTGGTTAGTTCTGCTTGTAAATTTGTACCAACGAGGCTAGTTCTGCTTGTTCATATGATCTGCATCGATGAGCGTGTACTTGTACGTGGCCACAAGGACGTCCCTAGCTCATCGCACTTGCAAACTTGCACGCGCGAGCATGGCACATCAATGCACAGGACTATCGGGGCGACGGGGACGCACGCAGGCAGGGTCGTTCACAGGCCTCTCGATCGATCCACACGCGGGTAAGCGTGGCGCCGCCTGTGATGTGAGCCCCGCATGCAGGAAGGCAACTACCAACTCCTGATACTTCATGCGACGTTCGCTTTGTTGTACACCTGATGCCGTGATGCGACGTTCCGTCGTTGGTTGTACTACTTGCTAACGATACATTCATTCTTCTACTAGTAGCACGAAAAAAAGGGTCCATCCCTTCGTAGCATAGAGACAAATTCGTATTCTGATCATTTATGAGCTACTAGTACTTTTAATTTTTTTTAGAAAAAAAGATTGAGTCACTCTAGTTCCAGAGGGAAATGTCCATAATCCTTGTCTGCGCGATACAAAATTTTAAGATCAAAGGTTTGTGGACAAAATGCCGAAGTTGCATATATTGCTTCTAGTAGCCTCTCCGTTTCAGGTTCCTTGTAGTTTTGAATTTAGGCACGATAATTGAAATGAGAAGATGTGAAAAAATGATGGACACAAAAAACCACAAGAGGTGGAAGAGGACAGAGAAAATGATGTATTGAAAAATGAGAATAAAGAGAGAGAATGCATTGGAGGGTGAGAACTATAAATATTTTGACAAAATTTTTAAATGCTAGAACCACAAATAAATTGAAATGAGGGAGTAGTTAAGGCCCGTCTCAATGGGCACTTACAGTTTTAAAGAGTGACACGTCAGCTTTGTGATCTTGTTCTGTGAATTGAAACTGCATCGCTGTTTCATTTCATAGTTTCAAATGTTTGCTAGAATATTAAATTATTGCTAGATGACACAGTTGTTGGTTGAGACGTAAGGGAACACTCAGTGGAGTTCGTTTGACTTTCATTGTGTTTGAAATGGTGCCCACATTCTTTTTCATGGGATGAAAGACATCTCCTCTCATATTAAATTTCTTTACATGTCACATTTTTTTTATGTAGCATCTAACTAATTGCAAATGCAAAAATCACTGAGACTGGTGGAAGCGTGGCAGAAGCAATAGGCCGTGCAATAGTTGCTTTTCCCTTTTCGGCAAGTGTCGCTGAAATCATTGCATTTGTGGTATTGGGCCAGAATTGTTGAACTTCAAAAACTACATTTCAAATTTTCTTCGGATTTCTGTCCCGAATATGAATTTTGCCACAGAATTCTTGCGACCAGCCGACCACAAATAGCAACCAGCGACCCCTTGGAGGCTTGGATGCGGAGATGTCACGGAACGAGTGACCACCGTGAGAGACAGGTACGAAAATCCGGTGTGGTCCACGCACAGGTCACCTAACCGCACCAACATCCGGTTTCTTCAACACGACCTCCACTCCCAGTGACAGGTGGGCTCGTGCGCCGCCGTCTTCCGATTCGCCTCTACTTCCACCTGCCCAACCCGCTCCGCTGGCGTCTCGCATTTCAGTCGTCCCCCAGCTCGCAGCAAACGGCAGCAGTCCAAGGCAGCTGCGACCACGATTCACGAGCGGCGAGGAGAGAGAGAAAGAGGAGATGCAGAACGTGGTGGAGGTCGAGGAGGGGCGCCCGGCCGCAGACGGCCGGCCCTCCGTGGGGCCCACCTACCGGAGCGCCTTCGCCCGCGACGGCTTCCCGCCTCCCGTCCCCGGGCTGGAGAGCTGCTACGACATCTTCCGGTGAGCTATCTCCCTCCCCGTCGCTCTCTCTTCAGTTCTTAGGGTCTTGAGCTTGCTGCTCCATTGGTGAGCTCGGTGGTGGGGATTGGTGCTTGGAACCTTACTAGGTGGCATCTGTGGTGATTGATGGGATGCTGCTCTTGCGGCTTGCGCTATAAAGATTCAGATGCTATGGATGGACGCCCGTTTCGGTTGTTCTCGCTATTTTTTTATTTCGAGGCATGGAGATTAGGATGCTTATTAGTTTTCCTTGCGATTTGTTGCTTATGCTGATGTGTCTGAACAAAAAAAGGTGGTGGATTAGTTGACTTTATCTGCTTCACCTGCTCTGCTACTGACCAAAATAATCGCAAAATGAATCCAATTCGTTATGAGAGTTTCGAGCAAGATTAGTTAACGAGCTCACCTGTTTTATGTATGTTCCGAGATCCTAGTTAGTTACGCTTGAGATTCGCTGGGCAGTTGCGGAAGCAATCACTCTTTCAGACTCTTTTTTGCTTCTTGTCCGCTCCTACTTTATTCCATAAGCGAATAGCAAATCTTGGACGCTTCAGTGTTCTCAGTTTCTGTCGCCTGATCTGTCCTTATGCCTTGGATGCAAAGTTTTTTTTTTAAATTATCGTTGTCCTTTCTGTTCCGGATATGTAATATCTCCTGAAGATCAGGCGGCAGTCACTAATAGTCGAGTCTGGATGTCAATCAGAAGAGAATTGTCTGAATCAGTAAAACTGATTGTGACTACGAGCATGCTGTAGACTTCAATGAAGGAATTTAGCAGTGGAATAAGTTTTGCACGATCATTTTGCATTGTTGATCTTTGGGTGGTAATGCTGGATTGCTGATGTCATATTGGTTAATCCGCAAGACCTCAATGGTCTCATGTTTGTTTAGTATTCCAACTGACAATTTAGTAGGAACTAACCAGAGGAATTAAGAGGACTTTCTTCTGACAATTCATGGATTTAGGTATCTGTAGTCTCACAATCATTGTGCTTATTTAATCTTTGTATTTCAACCATGTCTCTCGTTACACAGAATGGCTGTGGAAAAGTATCCAAACAATAGAATGCTTGGTCACCGTGAGATTATTGATGGGAAGGTAACTGTGTTACTTCCTGAAAAACTTATATTCTCCTGAAATTCTCCAGCGGCATAGAATTTACTGAAATATAATTTATCTTCTATATTAGGCTGGTGAGTACGTCTGGAAGACATACAAGGAGGTGTTTGACATTGCACAAAAAGTTGGCAACTCTATTAGGAGCTGTGGGCTTGCAAAGGTTTGGTCGCTATTTTGTATAGCTACTATTTAATTCACTGTGATGCTGATTTATTCTGAACATCCTTGATGAAATGTTATGTCATTTCTCACTTTGGAAAGACGCATGAATTGAATACACTCGAACCTTTTTTTTATCATCTTGGACACGTCAGTTAATGCACTCTTTGTCAAGGAATCATTGATATCGTGCTGACTATTCGATATGGTGGTTTTGCAGGGTAGTCGGTGTGGTATCTATGGTGCTAATTGCCCAGAATGGATCATCACAATGGAGGTAAAATATTGTCTTGTTGTCAGCTTTAGTTAAGTGCATACCATCTTTCCTGCTATATATATTTTTCAAAAAAAGAGAGTAAATTTGTACCTATTACTTTCACCGCTTCAGAGGCTGGAAATGTTTTTGAAACTAACCAAAGCACACTATGTTTATTACATATCTTCTCTCCCCAACCTTTTGCCTTACCATCTCTATTCTCTGCAGGCTTGCAATGCTCATGGAATCTTTTGTGTGCCACTATATGACACACTTGGTATGTATTGTGCTATGTTCTTTACTTCTCCAGCCTTGGCTATACATGGATGAGTCTATCATTCTCTGTTGTGACACTTCTTGCTAGCGTTTTTGTTTGTTTGCTTCTTTGCTATTCATGTACGCGCACTATTTTAAACTTTAACAAACTGAAACTGGAGTCCTGATCACATTTTCAGAAAGAAAAGAAATGAAAATACTCAGCATCACTTAGATATATTACAAATTGTCTATATGATGACCTTTTTAGTCTATTATGTAAACAACTATGTAATTAAGTGGCATTGATTGAGTGCTAATTTTTTCCTCAGTTGCACAGCTTCTAGCATTAGAGGAGGCAACAATTAGAGTACAGTTCATTCTTTCTTATTGACAATGTTCTTGTTGTAGGTGCTGGTGCGGTAGAATTCATTTTATGCCATGCAGAAGTTGAGATTGCTTTTGCTGAGGAAAAGAAAATTGAGCTGGTATGAGATTGTGTTACATGAAGAATTAATATGATTGCTATATTTTGTGTAGTCTATGTTCTGTGTCTGGTAGTGGAACCTCTCGTAATTAATTGGCATTCATTCATTTCTTTTCCTGTGCGATAAATACATGAAGCTGAGTAGCTGAGCCCATGCCTGTGTTCATTGGTCTACAAGTGCAGCATAACATCTCTTTATCTTAACTCTTGCCTGCAGTGTAAGTGGAGCTTAGGTTTAGGGTTTCGTATCTCTTAATACTCATGGGTCAATGGACCAATTCATGTACATGTTCCAGGTAGAGCCAAACGTGAAAAGATCACAGCTAGACACACCTATAACACATGTCTAACAGACTATATAGGGCGCGTTTGGTTGGTGTCCAAACCGCGACGCAGCTCGCCAAGCCACAGTTGCGGCGCTGCCGCACATCCAAACACATTTTCTGTAGCTACACCACGCCGAACACTCGCCACAGGTTGCTAGTTCAAAACCTGCGCCGCTGCTCGCCAAGAGTGTGGCGGACGAATCGTCCGCCGCACTAGCGGCGCAGCCGTCTGTGGCGCAGGCCAAGCAGGCCCTATATTCATCTTATCTTACTATTTATGTTTTGGGCCCAGGTTATGAGAGCTGTGTTGCTAACTGTTATTAATAGCACTTGTATGAATCATAGCCTCGTAGGGGCAATGTATAGGGGTTAAATGCGTACGTATAGGAATAGGAAAATCATTCAATACTGTCTTAAGGGTATAGTGTCCTATTAGGAGTCTTTACCCTTAACAAATACTACAGACTCCTATACCCTTAACATTAATACGATAACGCTTATTCTATTATCATTATATGTCATATGTGTGCTATCTCTCAAGGCATGTTAAATGTTTTTCGATTTGGGCAGCTCTTGAAGACTTTACCCAAGTCCAGTGAGTTCTTGAAAAGTAAGTTTGATTTATCCTAGATAGATTCCATCATATAAACTGAAATGTTTCTCCAATGCAGCTAACTGTACCTTTCCCTAAAGAAAAACTAACTGAATACTCTTATTTGCAGCAATTGTGAGCTTTGGCAAGGTAACGGAGGAACAGAAGGAAGAAGTCTCCAAGTATGGGCTGTCAGTCTTCTCATGGGATGAATTTATGTCCCTGGTAAGATAATCTTCAATATATATATTGATACTATTGCTAGTTTATCTTTAATGTTGTATCCCACCAATGTCAGTTAATGACAGCATGATCAAATACTTTGTACTCTTATTCATGGAACACCAATACCAAGATTTCTAATGGCTACTGCGAATTGTTTAATTATTATATATTAAACCATCTATGATGTTGAATGCCCTCAGAATATTGTTTGCTGCTTTATACTTGAACACACAGAAATGACTAAAAGTGATATTTGATCTAATTACCTATTGCTGCTGTGACCTATCTTGTTAGTACTGTTCCATTCACATGTCATGATGTATCTGCAGGCAGGTGACCAAGACTTCGATCTCCCAACCAAGCAAAGGAAAGATATATGCACTATAATGTATACTAGTGGAACTACTGGTGACCCTAAAGGAGTTCTAATCTCCAATGCGAGCATTATATGTCTCATCGCAGGTGTTGACCGGCTGCTTAACTGTGTCAACGAAGAGGTGAGATGCTCTAACAGCCCTTATAAATATGTGACCTTGCTTCGTATGCCGGCTAACTTTTTATTTCTACCATTTGAAAATTTTAGCTGGCAGAAAGCGACGTTTACATGTCATACCTTCCTCTTGCGCACATCTTTGATCGTGTCGTGGAGGAGTTGTTTATGTTCCATGGTGCCTCTATTGGATTCTGGCGTGGGGTAAGCATCTGTAAATTTCACCTGAATGCCTCTTGTTATTTTACTTTTGGACATTGATGACTGTTATTTTTGTTGACAGGATGTTAAGCTGCTAGTTGAAGATATTGGTGTGCTAAAACCAACAATTATGTGTGCTGTTCCTCGTGTTCTTGATCGGATATTTTCTGGTAAGTTATCTAAGTCTCATTGTCATGCGATGCATATGCGGCTGCTGCGGATGAGGTGGCGGCTTAGTGATAAGTCTTAGGAATAAATCAGTTAGGCATTTGTTAGGCTTCCAGTTTAGTCGTTGGTTTGTTAGGCTGGCTCTGCGGGTTATAAGAAGAGGCACGGCATCAGATTAGGGGCATCATTGAAGTTTAGGCTTAGCCTGTATCCTGTCCTGCCTCGGCAGCGCGGCAGCCGTGACGGCTCCTCCGTGCCAACGAGGTCCAGGGCCACGTCCAGTTACCTCTTTCAAGTATAATCTACGTCCATCCGTTGCCACAAATCTCCCTGCCCGTGACACTCATGAATCATTTTGTTGGATGAGACGTCTAACACTATTCAAGTGGCAGAATTGTATACATACACCGTTCGATTATTTATTTACTTATCTTGTCCACCAATAATCTGGAGGCGATTTGGCCAGATTACCTAACTAATTTACGTTATTATTCACCTTTTTATCAGAGTGGGTGTATCCATATCATATCTATTCGTTTATCTCATCCATCATATGCATTTTTTTTTGTTTATTATTCCCAACTTGGTGACAAAAGCCTTCAGCAACTTACTGTATAGTTTGAACCTGCATATTTTCCTATTGATTCAAATCTGAAGAATCGGTAGCCCAGGTTCTTAGTCATTCATAGAAATTCATATGTGAACCTGCTCTATTATTTTTGGTCCATCTATTGGTGCAGTTTGCTTGTACTATCAAAAGGATTTTAATCCGGGAATGTTTGCCCAAATACGAATGTTTATGGTTTTTTTTTTCCTTACGTCTTAACTTATTTTTCAGGACTACAAGCTAAAATTTCCTCTGGTGGTTTTGTAAAGAGCACACTGTTCAATCTTGCGTACAAATAGTAAGATTATTTTCCTAAGTTGTCATTTTCTTCAGAATACACCAGATGATAACATTTTTATTTAGTGTCTTTAGCTGTCTTTTTTTCTTTCATCATTGAAGTACCTCACCTTTTACATATCCAAGTATGAAATAAGAATTTTATTTTGCAGCAAGCAGTTTAGAATGATGAGAGGAGCTAAGCACAACGAAGCTGCTGCTATATGTGACAAAGTAGTTTTCAGTAAGGTAACTTAATGTGGCAGTGAATGTTCTTGGTTATGTATGCTCTTTCTTCCTTGTTTTGTTGATTCGAGTTATTTCACATCAGGTGAAAGAGGGTCTTGGTGGAAGAGTTAGAGTTATTCTATCCGGTGCTGCCCCGCTTGCCACCCATGTAGAAGAATACTTGCGTGTGGTGACGTGTGCACATGTCATACAAGGATATGGTATGTTTTGCGCCCCTCTTTTAAAAACAACAGCTCCCTACTCCTTTTTACTGGTTCAATCTCTAACTTTGCTCTTGACTTTTCCCTATTGTCCATCTAGTGGTTAGATGCTGCTATAGTTTTGTAGTATGGAACTATGGATGCAAAATTGGTGTAACTGTGTGAATCAAGTTTTTTCTTGATATTCTGTAGTTTAGTTTCGTGACTTAATAGAATATTTCCTAGTTTTCTGCTCGAGGCATTACTACAAACAACAAAAAAAATGAGATAGAGAACTGTTAGTAGGATATCTTTAGTTTTCTCCTAACATGCATTTATTTTAATTATTTCATGGCTTAAAGAAAGGCGAAAGTTTACTCATGTTCTTTTAGCCAAGTCAGGCCAGATCCCTTTCCTGTATCATCAACTTTCTTTAGGATGCCATCAGAATTTCGATTCTCTTATCTAAGCTAAGCTGTCTATACTGGAATGATTTCAGCCATTTCACTCATTTTCTTCCCTTTCAGGTCTGACGGAGACATGCGCTGGATCTTTTGTCTCACTACCGAACCAGATGTCCATGATAGGGACTGTTGGTCCTCCAGTGCCAAATATTGATGTTCGTCTAGGGTCTGTCCCAGAAATGGAATATGATGCACTTGCAAGCAGAGCTCGTGGGGAAATCTGCATCAGGGGAGAAACACTGTTCTCTGGATACTACAAGCGTGAAGACCTTACAAAGGAGGTTTTGGTTGATGGATGGTTCCATACTGGTATGCATTGCTCATTCACTATCTGTACTGTTGCTCTGTTTCTGTAAGTTGGTGGCTGCAAAATTTTTAACCTTGTCAAGTGAGATGTTGAGTTTAGTGACATGTGAGCAATGACAAAGGAAAGTGATTCCGCAATTAGTTTTGACAGTGAGAAAGAGGCTAATTGATAAATGTCCAAAATTGTTCAATACTATTCTAGACAATGACACAGGAAATTGCTCAATCCTTTTTTTGGTAGTACCAGAGCAGTCACAGTTGTTGCATTTGGCAGCAAAAAGTCCACGTTGAAATTCAATTAGGGTTCCAGACATGTATCACCACAACCATTTTCCTCAGATATTTTGTGCCAACCAGAGATTTGACATATTCTCGTATTCTCCTTGCAGGTGACATTGGTGAGTGGCAACCTGATGGAAGTATGAAAATCATAGATCGCAAAAAAAATATATTCAAACTTTCACAGGGAGAATATGTGGCAGTTGAAAATTTGGAAAATATTTATGGTCTTGTTTCTGCTATCGACTCGGTATGTAGTGCTCTACTTTTAAACTTTCCTGCTGTTAACTTTGTTGTTTGTATAATAATCAAGATATGTCTGAAACGGTTTACTCGTACTTCTCTCCTGTTTATTCCGTGGAAGGAATTTATCCAATTTTCTGAAATTTTTTTCAGATATGGATATATGGGAATAGCTTTGAGTCCTTCCTTGTTGCTGTGATCAATCCCAACAAGGATGCTCTTGAGAGTTGGGCTGCAGCAAATGGAATAGATGGTGATTTTGAGGCGTTGTGCCAGAATCCTAAAGCAAAAGAATTCTTCTTGGAGGAACTATCTAAAATAGGAAAAGAGAAGAAGGTGAGCTTATGATCTCTTGTTTTGTTCTATTTATTGGTTCTTATCTGGTTGCTCCTGGTGCATAGTGTAACTCCTCACTTATTTCTCAGCTCAAAGGTTTTGAGTTCATAAAGGATGTGCATCTCGAACCAGTGCCATTTGACATGGACCGTGACTTGATCACTCCAACATATAAAAAGAAGCGGCCACAGTTGCTCAAGTACTACCAGGTACTGCTCTTTGAGCTATGTTGTCACAATGCAGGTCCTATGTTGTTACTTGCCCGCATGGCGTGACTGCCAGTGTGGGTAGCAGTTCTTTCTGTGCGTGCCTGTTGATACTTTGTGTACTACCTCTTAAGCTGTTGTTGTTTTATATTATCAGCATTTTTTTACACTGTAGCGAAAGAGCTTTTCTGAGTTTAACTTCCATTTGCAGAATGTGATTGACAACATGTACAAAAATGCAAAATGAGATCACGGTGCCATATGAACGAAGATTCTAGACGCGGAAGTAGCTTACAGAAGTGCTGTGTATATGTTCATGTTTGTGCTGTTTTACTGTACACTAAAATGAATATGGGATGTCTAATTTCTTTTGTGATCTGGTGGTTGGATTGGCTTGGGCTTTTATCTACCCCCCTCCCTTGGATCTGGTGGTAGTATGGAGTTGTACTCGCTGACGGGTATGATGGTAAACTTCATGTACTAGGACAAAATATTAGTGGCAAAATTTGCTCTGGACACTATAAAAACGTGAAGTTAGCTGTAAGACACCGTTCTTCTTCTTCTTTTGTGGAGGACACCGTTCTTATTTGTCTTTGCTTGTGGACACTCTTTCATGGCAATTTGATGGACACCACAACAATGCATGTGATATGATTATATGGGCTGAGGGAGAGTCAGATATTTGAAAATGACACTAACTGCTTTTTTTTTTTTTGCTTTTGAGCTTACCTGGTTGAACCGGACCAATACCGAAACCTATAACTGGGCCACAACCGATCGAGCGAGGTGCGCCGCTGTACTACCAAACGGCGGCGACGCTCGCCCTGCCCTCGTGCCCTGCTCCCACGCGCCCATGGCGTATGCTCGTGCGCCGTGCACCCTACTGCAGCGCAGCCGCGCGACTGGTACTCCCTAGCGCCGCTGCTTGCCCCATTATAGGTAGGGTCATTGCTTTGGACGCGTCCACGGCGCGCAGCTCTCGTACAGCCGCGTGCACTCCCGAGCTCTCTCTGTCCCTGGGCTTGCCGTTGCTCGCTGCAACCTAATGTCTTGACACAGTCTGCAAGTTAAAATACGCCTGCAACGTCAATTTAAATACGAGCAATATTAAAATGTTTTCCTTTTCTAAGAAGTACGCAAATGGTTTGGTCATTTGTGTCCAGCAATAAAGCAAGGGCATTTGGTCCATCAAGATTCTCCCTCTTGTCCCAGATTATATGAACTGTGGTGTTTTCAGCAAATTACCACAAAAGAAGAGCGTCCATGAGCAAAGACACAAAAGCACATTGTCTCCTAGCCAATTCTAACGTTTCTAGGAGAAAATCTCCCCAAAACATTTATCACAAATTAATTAGTTTATGCATTCATGTTTGGTTCGGTAGGTAACCCAAGCCGCCAGTGCCTAGGACTGATCAGGATTGGGGCCAAGCATGACTGACCAAGTGACCAGGGTGCATACGATTGGTATCATGCAATGACCATATCAGAGGCCTTAAATTTCGGAATACATGCAAAGAGAAGCTTCTCCAGGGTCAAGGAGGGGTGCCATGTGCACACACCCCGCGCGCACACGGCGTTCAGTTTGAAGCTTCGTCACTAACCTCAGGACCTTTGTCGTGGCGACCTCTCCATCGCAGCTCAAGCTAAGCAACATGTAGCCTAGGCAAAAGCATTGTGTAACCATTCTTATTTACCGCCGATGAGCTTGCTGGCGACCTAAGTAAGTCCCCACCAAAAAGTAGAAGACAAAATTAGATCTAAGAGGATAGCGGCTGAAGAAGAAACTAAAACCTGAGGTGGATCGCTCATGTCTTGTACCCATGTTGTTGTTGATCCGTTGTCCTATATGGAGAGCTGGACAAAGCCCTGGGTCGGTGTGGGTGCGTGGGTGACATACGAAGGCGAGCACCATGCGTGACGCCGTCGTTCGTCTCATCGTTTGGCCCCTTCTGAGGGCCTGATGCATGATCCGAGCCCACACGTCAGTGACACACAGAGAGCGGAGTGCACCGCCGCTTCCTGAATGCGCGCCCTCTTTGCACCGTCACTGCGTGAGCGTGCGTGTAGGCTCTCCCGTGCCCGACGTATTTGTTCGTGTCTTCGTGTCTTCGCGTTCTGGTGGTAGTTGGATCCGTGCTAGATGTTGCTCGTCTCTTCTCTTTTTGTGCGCGTATCGGCATTGTTAAGGGTGCGTCACATTACAAATACATCTTTTCCTTGGGCTAAATAACAGTAACGGGACCAGGAGACCGTGACATCGGATGCAAAATACTGCTGTCGTGCTGTGAGTATGCAAGAAGCAGCATTTTTCTTGTGTTTCTTTTGCCTTTTCGGGGACACGCATGAGTGACTCATCAAGTGAGACCCCTTTATTCAGCCAAGGAGCCACGTAGCCGTGAGGTGCCGGACCTTTTCTCATAAGTAATACGATGTGTACTGCCACGTCCCCGCCGCTTTATAGCAAGTGGTAGCTTGTTTCTAGGTACAACGGGGGACCACGCGATATACCACGCTCATCGATGACACCTTTGGTTTGGTCGTTTACGAACAGCTGCGTATATAATCTACGTGCGCTGCGCTGCTTCGACCTACGTCCTTGTTTAAGAAAAGGAGGACGACGAAAGAGGCGAAGACACATCGCTCGCATACACAAGCCAAGCTGTTTTTGTTTTTTCAATCTCGTTTGGCCATTGCAGACACGTCTCCCTAATGGTTTTTGACCTGCAATCGACAGGTGCCGTGATATGTTACTGATATAGAGTAAGCAACAGGGGCCGCAAAAAAAAAAAGGAGTAAGCAACAGCCACGCTTGTTACTCTTTCCCAAGTTGGGTACGTGTGCTTACATGCATGGGCATGAGTAAATGAATGTAGGCATGTCTACGCGCATGCATGCCAGCCTTATACGGTAGTATATGGGGCCCTGTAATAAGAATCGCGTCGATCAACATCATGCATTCACATCACCTATATATATAGTATATACACTTCATGCAAATATCAGGGCGGCAAGCAAGGTTACTGGGAATATTTATACTTCTAGCAGTGGTTAGGCTCTTAAAAAACTATACAGCTGTAGTGATTGCAAGCTAGATATAAAATAATAAAGTGCCACCATTTGAGTTACACGTCAATGGTGTGGTTGTATTTCATACTGTACATTTCCTTTTCATTTCGCTTTGTGTATCCGATCCGAGCTAGTAGGAAGCAAGACGCACTGATTCGCAGGCAGAAATATCTAGCCGGGTGCGGCATGCATGCACGCCTGCCATTGCCGACCGTCGATACGACGTGGTGAGCGCGCGTGCATTTCGATTCCGTGCGGAATTATCTGAAGCGAAGTGCCAGCGTTCCGCAAGCATTCGAAAGATATTTTCGGCATGTAGGCCACGTACGTACCATCACAATCTACCGGGAATGTTTCTTCAGCACATCAGTCTTGCTTCCAGAAATACTGGGAATACTTTTTATCAACATACAGGCTGATTGGCTAGTTTGTTCCGCAGTGCCGTGTGGTATCACAACCAAAAAGTCGTACATTACACATACTATTTTACCCCTATCATCACAACAAAGGTATAAATTAAAACAGACGCGCTTAATTTCGTGCGATGTAAACCGACCGGTCGTTGGTGTGAAAATACTACTAGTGGGTTTATAATTAAAGTGTAGTCAATGTATTCACACATTTCATGCCATTTTGAGGTCGTAATACAGAGGGAGTAGGTAGGCATACAGAAAACTCCAGGTATTGTTCGCGATATGTTGTCCTTCTGTCGTTCCTCTGCTGATGAACCACGATCGATCTGGTTTCCCCAAGTTTCCAGTAACCAACCTGACCGTCCGTGGGCGCACCTTGGACCGTAACTATATATACTACTGGTACCTTTTTACCGCAGCAGCACCAATTTTCCCCTGGCACCAGCCATACCGCGTTCCATTAAAACGCCGGACGCCGACGAACGCCACGCTCTCTCGGTGGCCGCGCCCGCCAGCGTTCGCGCGCAGAGAGCGAGCGAACAACCTCAACAACAAACAGACTGCCGCAACACTGTGCGCTCGGCCTGGGTACGAGGACCGGTCGACGATGATGATGACCCGTCGCCCCGGCGACGAGCCGCGCGGCTTTCGAAACCCGGAGGCGGGGGCCCCGCCCCGCGCGACCTTTTCGGTGGCGCCACACGTGTCCAGTCCGGCAGTGGAAACTCGGCGCTCGACCTGCGGTGCGGTGCGGCCAGCTCTTTCGTTCGTTCGTGCCACCCGTCTGTCGTCGTACCGATCGACGACGAGTCGACGACAGGGACGCGGAAAGAGGAGTGGGAAAAGAGAGGCACGCGCCCGTCATAACGGCCGGGGCGTCCACGTCGCGTCGTCTCGTCGCGCACAGTAACGTGGGGCCCGGCACGCAACGTCCCTTCGGAATCGAGAGACGGAGAGAGAGATACGTGGGGCATGCCAAATGCGACGCGGGCAGGCTGCGCGCTGCACCTGGACCCCGGCATGCCCCCCGCGCGGCCCGAGCCGTCGACACGCGTCCCTCCGCCCCGCTCCAAATATCGCAGGCGCGCGCCGCTCCGCTCCACCCACCCAACCGTCGTCCCAGGCCCGCGCCCGCGCCCGCGCCGCGCCTCCTGGCGCGCTGGTGCGCTTCGGTTTCGCCTTGCCGCCGGTTATTAGCAGAATTTCCAGTCTTTAGTTGAACACGGCAAAGCAAAGAGCCACCCGCGACCGCGAGGATTGTGTGCTCGAAAAAAAAAAGGAAGAAAGCAGTGTACCTGATGTCGGTTTAGATTGAGGCGATGACATGGCTCGGTTAACCAGGGCGTAGACATCACTTTCCGTGGTCCACCGAGTGACCCCTTTTGAGCGTAGACGACATGCCCGCGTTAATCATCGTTGCTAGGCGTTTTCGTGAAAAGCTAGGCCTAACTGTTACCCCTCGCAAATGGTTTTGCAAACAAAATTAGATTACAACAAAGTTCTGCTATACTCATACCCACCGCGCTGCGATTCCACTTACTGGCTTAACATGCCACATCTCTAGTAGTTGGTTAGACACGACTATGCTACCTACGAACGGAAATACATTTAAAAAAAGAAGAAGAAATAATATAAAAAACAGAATGGTGTATAAATTGTGTAAATTACTGCAGCTCATACACGGCAACATTTTCTATGGCCATCATAACAAGGGTTCAGCATGTGAAATAAACATCACAATACAACTTGTTGGGAGCAACTCCATCCCATTCCTGCAAAATATGTATTTATTTTTTTGTTCGATCGAAATGCTCACGTTCATCTAACATTGTCGCACGCTAACATCAAAATTATGTCGAGTTAGCCATTCGTTCACATTCATTATATATGTTAATATTGCACACGTCACATTATCTCTATGGAAGTTTCCACCTAAAAGAAAAGAAAAAAAAATAGCAACATGCCGTTATGTCCTAATAGCAGCATCAATGGTGTGGCGACTTAGGTCCTATACCAGTGCGGAGGCGTGGGCCGAATATGTCCCACACCAGTTGTGCGATGGTGTGCGAAGCATGGGTCGGCCCCTATACTAGCTAGGCAGAGTTAGCGGGCCGCGTGGGTCTATATATACCGTGAGCTGCATGGGTCTTGATGGTTTTATTGAAAGGCCGCGTTCCATTTTCTTTAAAAAGTTGGACAACCATCACCATTTTTCTAAATACAGCGGCTCAATACACGATAAAGTATTTACATTTTAAAGTAGAAGTTTCATAGGCCTTCTCAATGAGATAAAGCCATGAAGAGGTCACTTATTTTTGTCGGAAAAGTTTATTAAGTATATCTGGTTAGTATTGTGATTGTTGAGCATTGCTAACAACTTAGGCCCCGTTTGGAACACAGGAATTTCACAGGAATTTTACAGGAACTTCACAGGAAACAGTTCAATTCCCGCAGGAATGAGGAAGAATTCCTCCATTCCAAACGGGGCCTTATCGGATTTCCGATTACCAAACATATCCATGGTCGAAGCCTTATGTTGTACGAATTCATCAACACTTTAAACTTGATCTCAAATGCACTTGAAATATACATTCACGCCTCTCGTATTATTTTACATGATATTCGTATTGTTGTCTTCGATGCTCTTCACATATACTACTATGACAATATGCTGATATACTCAATACATAGTGTTGCAGTGCTGCCGATATTTAACGTTTAATAGCCTAGTATTGCACAAAGTCGAATTACTCCTATCAGGCAGTGGCATTTGTTGACAACTGGCATCCAAAGGCACCTGAATCTTGCACACTGGCATGCGAGGATGGCGTGCGTCTACCAATTCGTTCCTACCGGTCAAAATCAGACGACATGCCCCAGCGGTCGTCCTTTCTCTCTCCTCCACGTAACCCCTCTCTCCTTCGCACCAAGGTCCCACGCGTTACCTTAAAGCGCCAAACGGCGAGGCTGCCGGCTGGGCCTTCCCCATGCTTGCCTTACTCACTGAGACCTTGACCTCACAGACAAGGCATCTGGAGCCCGTCTCTGCGGTCCAGGTGAACCGGGCACACCACGCCCGTCCTCGAGCCCCGAGATCGAAAGCCGCTCATCGCGTCCGCCACGCGACGCGCACCGGCTGATCCGCGCCGTCCACGTCCTGGTCCACGAGATCCACGTCCGGATACGGCTCCCGCCTGCGGTGTCGAGCATCCGGGCCATCTATGCCCGATCCGACGGCTTCCGGCCGTCCTCGCGGGTATTAAAGGCAGCTTGCCTTGCGACGCCTTCACTTTCTTTCGCACTCCTTCCGTTCTTCGGATGGAGAACGGAATGAGCAGCAGCGAGGCGAGCACGCGGGATCATGGCGTGCCCGTCCGCGAGGCGCTCGCCGGAGGGGAAAAGAGGGTGAACGGCGTGGCGCGGTTGGCGCGGCGGCGTAGGCTTGAGCTCCGGCAGCTGGGACGGATGGCGTCGGCCACGGCGGAGGACGAGGCGGCGAAGCGGGTGCGCCCGGTGTCCGACACCTCCTCTGACTCGTCCGACTCGGCGAAGGTGGCGCCGGAGCCGCCGCCGCCTCCCGCGCCCGAGGCGTCGGCGAGGGTGCCGGTATGCTTGTCGCACGGCGTCGTGTCCGTGATCGGGCGGCGGCGGGAGATGGAGGACGCGGTCGCCGTCGCGGCGCCGTTCCTGTCCACAGCTGGCGGGGAGGCGGAGGACGGTGGGAAGTTGAAGGACGGGGAGGAAGGGTTCTTCGCGGTGTTCGACGGGCACGGCGGGTCCCGGGTGGCGGAGGCGTGCCGGGAGCGGATGCACGTGGTACTCGCGGAGGAGGTGGAGAGGCTGCGCGCGCTGAAGCTCGGGGACTTCGATGACCCTGACGGCGCGCGGTGGAAGGAGGCCATGGCGGCCTGCTTCGCCCGCGTGGACGGCGAGGTCGGCGGCGCCGAGGGCGACGACGAGGAGGACACGGGCGAGGAGACGGTGGGCTCCACCGCCGTGGTCGCGGTCGTCGGCGCCCGCCGCATCGTGGTCGCCAACTGCGGCGACAGCCGCTGCATCCTCTCCCGCGGCGGCGTCGCCGTGCCGCTCTCCGACGACCACAAGGTACACCACACACTCGCTCACCACACCCCACCCCTTCCAAACAAACGCCCACCCCTTCCAAACAAACGCACCCCGCCTGACCGCATCGAAGACGGCAAAATGAAAACTTGACAAGTGTTCCGGATCCGTATTAATTTAGATTTGTGAAGCATCCGGCTGCGAATTAGGGACGCCACGCATCGACGTCGCCGTCATGACGCCACTCCCCCAGCGAGATCCTTTTTTTGGCCTGGATCACAGGTGTCTTGCGCAGGGGCTTCCCACGCCTCGGGTGCGCACCGGCACCAACCACCCCTTATTTTGGCGTGCGGTCGTGTCGAGAGTCGAGACAGGGCCGCTCGACCTTGCCGCAGGTTTCTTCCCTCGTTTGTTTTGGGCATGGCGCGTTAACCTTTTCGACGAATTTCGACTAGCCATCTTGCTGGGCTAGCCAGATCCTCCTCCTCGTGACCTTGTGCCGAATCAGAAGGCAAATTGCTCGTGCCCGTGGGTGATTCGGGGTGGGACGGCCGTGTGGGGCTATGTGACCGGGCTTGTCACATTGCGTGAGAAAATAGCAGTTTGCGAGAACTCTCCCACTTTGCCGGCCGGGTCCGTTAAGGCAACGGCGGGTGGCTTACACCTGGCCGGGTCCTAGTCACGCGAGGCAGCGAGCTGACACGTCGATGGAGTTCCCCGTTGGGCCAAGCCATGGTTCCCCGCGAGGACGGGCATGTTTAGGCCGCGTTTGCTGAATGAGTGTAAAGGGTCAGTGGTTGGATCGAGGTTCAGTGTGCCTTCTTTCTCTGTCCCTCATGGCGTGCGGCTTGTGCTGTCTATCTGTGATTGGCTCCTTTTGTGGTAGGAAGGCTGCTTTCACTATCAATTCGCTAGTAATCGGCTCCTTTTGTCCCAGGAAGGCTGCTTGCATTATCAATTTACTAACCTGGAAAGATAGTGCTCAATACATACTACATTAAAAAAAAATTGGGTCCAATGCTTGCTTACAGCTCATACAACATTCAATTGCTGCCTCATCACAAGGAAGTTGTTTGTTGAACCACTATCAGCTACTAATTTCACATTGTTACTATTGACAGAGATTGAATTAGTGGAAATTAATCCTTGGTTTAGTTAAGCACGTTGTGATTTAGGAAGTAAAACAGATGGGACAGAAATCCCCATCAGACATGAACTACCAGCTCCTTTATCTTTGTGGCCTGTCTCTATGTCACGCTGTAGTTTCCTTTTGTAGATTTAAACTACATACTTTCGTTTTTCAATAATTCACTGACCTCTGCTCCTGTGGTTGTTTTGTAAACTTGAATTAGGACAAGCTGTGCGTTCAGTTTCCTATTTAAAGTTAATTATTGAATGCACAGCTTGACACAGAATAAAGTGTCTGACATTTGGTCTGAGGGTGAAGTTGAAGTGGGTGTCAAAATGCAAGTGCTGCAAATGTTGGAGTGAAATAATTTGTTTTAGAAGCGAGTTTGCATAGTTGCTTGCCAGGCTCCTCCTTTAAGCATTGCTATTTGTCAGCTCGGTCTTTTAACTCCAATGTGGTGACCAACCTTGATCATCTTGAATGTGCCTTAATCTCTGATGATGTAGGATGTGCAGAGGGACAATGCATCTGTTCAACAGGTGTAGATGCTTAACGAAATTGATCAATGCAGGAAAATGGTTTGTTTCTAATAAATTTTTGAAAGCTCCAGTTTGAATCCAACTTTTTTATTTATTCAAAGCGATTTGCTGTGTCTATTGTTTAACGATGCAGTGCACTACTGAATTAGTCTACTGGTACTTCGAGATTTACTTTCCTGCTATTCTACGTCTTTTGCAGTTTCATCCTAGTCTAACCTGCAACATGTATCGCAGGTAATGCTAATGAAACTTTTGATTGATCTGTACAGCCGGAGCGACCAGATGAGCTGGAAAGAGTAGAAGCAGCAGGTGGGAGGGTCATTAACTGGAATGGGTACCGTGTCCTGGGGGTTCTTGCGACATCAAGGTCAATCGGTACGATTATGTCTCCTGTTGTTTTATATGTTTTTCACGTGAGATTGACATATTTGTAGCTAAATTTTAATCTAGCTACCAAACAGAACGATGATAATCAAATGGCTAACAATCGCAGTAACTTTGGTAAGGAATGAATTGATGATGGGTACAACTCCAACCATCTAGTGCAATCAACAGTTCCAGCATGGTATTGGTTGGTTGAACTACAAAGATTTGGAGGGTACCGGCTTAGGATCAGAAATTTGTGCGCCTAGATGATCATGTTGTCATTCAGTAGTGATCCCTATTATGAGCAGCGTGTAGTGAATTAACAAAAAACCTTTTATGGACTTGGAATGTGGTGAACTCGAATTGCTGACCACACTATCATGTCTACGTTGATGATACGAACATTACATATTATGCTCTTGTTTTGGAATGATCGCTGAGTTTCTTCTGTCTGCCGTTTCAGGGGACTATTACCTGAAACCGTATGTGATAGCAGAACCGGAGGTGACTGTCACGGACCGAACGGACAAAGACGAGTTCCTCATCTTGGCGAGCGACGGGCTCTGGGATGTCGTGTCCAACGAGGTGGCCTGCAAGATAGCGAGGAATTGCCTGAGTGGGCTCGCGGCTTCCAAGTACCCCGAGTCCGTCTCCGGGAGCTCGGCAGCCGACGCCGCGGCCCTGCTGGTGGAGCTCGCGATGTCGCGCGGCAGCAAGGACAACATCAGCGTGGTGGTGGTGGAGCTGAAGCGGCTGAGGAGTAGGAAGGCGCGAAGACAGAATGGCAGTAGGTAGCATGACAGGAGTGCCGGCCGGCTTGCCGCAATAGTTGAGCATGGCCGGAGGTGGTCGAGGAGGGTGGCGAAAGATTTTCGCAGCTGAGCTTATGACGGGGTGCTGTAAAAAGGGCTCTCACTCTCTGCAGGGATCAGTCCATAGAGCTGTTCCTGCGTTGTGTTGTGACTGCTGAGCGAGCGTGGTAGCTATAAGTAGCTGCGCTGTTGTATTGCGTTGGTTCTTTAGTTCTATCCTGACATGGCATTCCGGCCTATCGGAGCAGCAAAATGAGCTGCTTTTCTCAGTTCAGGGTGTCTGAGCCTGCTGCTCGCTTGGCAAAACTGTGTGATTCCCTTTCTCTCAGCCTAACCGGGTATTGAACTCTTTCGATGGGCAATTTGAGTTGAGCAGATTACAGAATACAGAGTCCCTAGGTTAATTTCTTGACCGTCATGATTTGAGTGATCTGTGTTACGCGAGATATTGAAAAGGAACTTATTAGGAGTCGAAATAGGTGGATGATATCTGATCCGATTCCAGTATGCTGTCGTATTTAGAACAAACGAAACTATTTCCTTCAAAATCCCCTGTTGACGCTACACTATCATCTTGGCTAAACCTTTAATTTCGAGCTACCTAGCTTTCCTGCCGCGCGGCAAGTCATGGCCTCCCCGCAGCAGAGCGTTTTTTTGGGGGTTGCCTATTTTATTGTTGCTGCTCTTTTCCTCGCAATGGTAATTATCTACGGCGTCGCTATAAGTGCTCCTCCAACCTACGTCACAGTCAGCCTGGTCAGCGCACGAAGACTCGACGTCGACGAGCAGGCTAGAACGGCCCCGGTCGAGTTCGAAGTCGCCATCGGGTTCCTGCACCTCGACGGCGACTTCGCGGTCGGACACGCCGGCGGGCACGTGGCTATCTCGTACGCCGGCGTCAAGCTCGCGGAGGGCACCGTGCCCAAGTTCTACGTCGCCGGCGGGCCGAAGCGGGTGGAGGCGGCGAAGGCTGTGGCATCAGGTGAGAAGGCGCAAGGTCAATTGCCGCAGGAGTTCAGGGACCATCTGTGGGTGGACTAGCAGCTCGACGGCGTGGCGGTCCTGGCGGAGTTCGACATAGAGCTGAGCTTTTTCGACGTGAACATCACCGCCAACAAGAGCACGCGTAGCAGCTACCACAGTTGCGAGGCCGGTTTGGCGCTCCCTGGGAAAGCCGCTAGGCCAAGCAAGTGTGGGGTGGTGGTATCTCTTCTTAGCCGTCATAGCTAGTACTCATCCATAATTCGTTACGCACAAACTATCTTTTTCCTGTGAACTGCGTTGTACCTTATATCGAGCATAATCCATACTACTTTCGAAAATACAATTGCCTTTTTTTTTTGTTATTACACAGTACCACTAGGCTACAAGCTTTTTCACAATACAATTGCTTATTAGTCTGAGAAGAGTATAAAACATGGTCGGCTGTCTTATTTGAGTCTGATTGCTCACCCATTTGAGTCAGAGCCTGCTTGACGCTCAGATGATATGCTGTTGCGGTATCTTTTTTTTTTTAGGGCAGCTGTTGCGGTATCTCCTGCTCAGAGATGATATGTGTAGTTGTGCAAAATAGTGCAATTCCGTTTCCCTTCCTCCCTCAGGCCTAGCTAGCCGGGTTGGCATGTTATCGTCAATGTGGCTGTTGCATTGATCTCTTTTGATGGACAATTTGAGTGCCAGGACCTGGCCCCGCCCTGAGAGAGTTAAGAGCAGATTACGAATACAAAATTCTGCGGTTTCTCAGCCGTTGTGATTCAAGCCGTGTTCTTCTGAGAGATATATTGAAGAAAAATAACCCCCGTAAAAATAAACGAACAAACACATTGAACGAAAACAGGACGCTGCTGCCTCTAGGAAGCCCACAGCTGTAGACGTATGGGCCTGTTGAAGGCCGACTTTGGGAGATGGAGCCCAATGGGGGGTCAAGCCTGTACGCCGCTCACTACTGCTCGACGACGCACGACGCTCGCCTTCTCTGCTCGGCGTCCATGCCGAAGAGATGTTCGCCTCCAGGTCCATGCCACACAAGCGTTCGATTCGACTCTAGCTCGCCACACGATCGCCTCCTTATTGACGTCGTCGAGGTATGCGTGCTTTGTTCGGTGGAACCCCGCGACATGGAGATGGTCGGCATGACCAAGAGCTCTGGAACGACCGAATGCAGAGGCGCACTTCGCGAGCTTCTTCCATCGGTTCGGCAGGACTTACCAAGAAGATGCCGAGCGCGATCGGCGCTGCCTGATCGCCTTGCCGTCGGCACGTCGGAGAAGGGTGTGTGGGAAGAAGCTGCCGCATGCAAGCATCGGAGCGGACCGACTTAGAGCCTCTGTTCTAAGAATGTGTTGGAAGTGAATCAAGACACTTCCTATCTATACGATTCCTATTCGAGAAAGTACATGCTGATCAAACAATCTATTGGAATCCTACGCTGTTCCTGTCTATACGCCTCCTATTCGAGTACATGATCAAGTCCTGATTAGATTGCACGATCAAACTTTCTATATATCCGCACGTACCCTATCTAGCAGTTCAATATATTCTTCAATAGTACTCCGTTCAAAAATTAAAGTCGATGCATACGATGATGGCCGAGAGGCCCGAGAAACCATCAGCAGCTTGCGTTGTCATATTAGCCATCGCTATTTGTGCATGCGTCGTCGGTCCGATACTCGGGTTCGTTATTTTCGAGAGCACACGTCCCACCCACATTACGGTCAGCCTTGTGAGCGCAAGAGGGCTCGACGTCGACGACCAGGCGACTCCGGTGAAGTTCGACGTCGTAATCGGCTTCAAGTACCTTGGCCGCGACAACGCGGTGAGCCACGACGGCGGCAGCGTGACCATCTCTTACGCGGGCATCAAGCTCGCCGAGGGGCCCGTGCCCAAGTTCTACGTCGCCGGTGACCGCACCCAGTGGGTGGAGGCCACAAGGGCTGTGGCGTCGGCCGAGAAAGACCAAGCGCCGCCGTGGCAGCTGTTCCGAGACCACCTCTGGGTGGACCAACAACTCGACGGGGTGGCAGACTTCGATGTCGCGCTGAGCTTCTTCGACGTGAATATCCCTCTGGCGTGACCAAGAGTAGCTCCCATAATTGCAAGGCCGGATTCGCATTTCACCGGAACGTAGCTGGATTAAGCAACTGTGGACGGCCTGCATCTCTTTTGGATCGTTATGGCTATTACTAGATCTCACAGTACACATTAGTGTTGCCTAGGAACCATTATGTAATTATTTCGTGTGAATTCAACTAGCTGGGTGATTCGTGTATTTGTCTGGCTAGTAATCAACAATCTAACTAGTATGTATAGATATGTCTCATTTTATCATTATTGTTTTATTATCATTATTTTTTATCACTATTATTGTTGGCTGATCGTTCTTGTAATGGTTATAGTGCATAATTTATAAAGGTGGGTAGTTCTGAAAGCATGCAGATGGCATTCTGGACTTTTTTTTTTCACAATGACATTCTGGGTAATATTTCTTTCTTTTTTTTGCCTACTAGTGTGGTAATTTGTAGATCTTGAGATGAATGTAATGCCTCCTTTTCTTGGCCAAATACTAATGCAGTAACACACATTGTTAAAAGCACAAGGAACTTATGTAAGAAGATGAATAATACACGCTATACATGTAGGGCTACTTATATAGATTATAGAGTATATACGCATGATGGTTCAAAAATCAAGTAGTTCCTATAGATAAAACAGAAACTGTTACTACTACTCTATCAAAACAATTGGACACTTTTGAGTACCACTAGTGAGATTGTGTGATCCTGCTTGTCTGTTGAAGCAGCCATGGTTAGTAAATGATTCAGTGTGGATAAACAATCTGTCTAATATGTTGACGTTTCACTGAAATCGCCTTGCCATGTCTGCTTACCGATACCGATAACTGGTCACCTGAACAATTACATGCTATGTCGTCTCAGAAAGTGTATTGCTGCAAATGAGTAATTCCATCCATGAGTCTAAATATCAATCTCTTGGCTAGTGTACTATTTGCATTGCAGATAAAATTACTTAAAATGTCATGAGTCCAGATATTTTTTATGTAATAATTAACTAAGCTTTGACTTGAAATTGACATTTTGGATATTCTGTGAATGACATGTTTCACAGATCATACTGATTAGTCTAAAAAGACATTATATTAATTAATACGTTTTCCTATGTTTGTAACTTGATTTGCTGCTCAAGATTTTCTATGGACCTGTCTGACAGGTCATAAGCACGACAGATGCTGAAAATGGTCATGGTACCATTTTGCCTGAGGCTCATGCTGTGATGAATGAAGACTAAGCGCCATAAAGCACAAATACATTTGAATCATGAGAAAAAGAAGAATGGAAAGAATAGCATTGATGCATGTGGTGGCGGAGAAAATGAACTCACACCGTGGGAGAATTTTGATCTATGTCATGCCCAACAGAGGGCAACCTATTAGAAAGTGTATTGCTGCAAATGAAAATACTGGACGTATGGCTATTATCCCTCGGGAGGCCTGAACTAGTATGAACTCTTTGTGTGCCCTAGATTGATTCCTCGATTGATCGTTGCTCCCTCGATCCAAATATTTGCCGTTCTCCCGAATGACCGGGCGACGACACTACTAGTGATTCCGTCCACCAGTCTGATCTGTTGGCGTTTCACTGGAACAAGCTAGTGTAACGTTGCAGGTAAAATCACTTGAAAATAGTAAGAGTTTGTCTTTTACAGTTGTGAGATTGAAATGTATGCCTGCACTCCAAGGACAAGTATTGTTATCAGTTCAGAATCTTTTGTAATTTTCCTAAGCGTTGCCTTGAAATTGTCTTTTTTTTTAATCTGTTGTACAGGACATGTTTTAACATAACACACTGTTTAGTCTAAAGAAACAAACACAGATAAATATGGTATTTCTTTCCCAGTTGGAAATTTGATTAGTTGTTCAGGATTTTTGAATGGACCTGCCGACAGGTCTTGTGCTTTACAAGTTCAGTAAGTGGGAGCCATAATAAGAACGACGGCTGCTGAAAAGTTTATGGTTCCATTTCTCCTGAATCACGTGAGGAAGCTCGCTCAGCTTGAGGTTGATGCTGTGGTGAATATAGATCGAGCGCCACAAAACAAAAATATAATGAGAGAGAGAGAGAGAGAGAGAGAGAGAGAGAGAGGGAGAGAAGAGAGAGAGAAGAATGGCAATCTATTCCCGATGAATGCTCTAACAGTTGGAAACTGAATGACTGAGGCATGATGTTTTGCAGAAATGGTGCCGAATTTACATGAGTTGTAAAAGTGTCTTATTCAGAAGAAAGGAACGGTTAGCTTTTGATGTTTACCTTTTTCTATCACACAAAAACATATTCCATTGTTTAGATATTGGCAAAAAATCAAGAAGTGAAACAGAGCATAAAACAGAGTATCTGTTCAGTTTTGAGAATTGCTGGAAATTCATCCTTGTGCTGCCGCTCGGCAAGCCATAGATAGCATCGTCCCCAGCATCGTCATCAGCGCTGGAAAGCATCTCCACTCCATCCCTTCATAACGTGGTCGGAGCTGCCGCCGGGCGCCACTGCCGCGCGAGCCTTGTCCATCGCCCATGACCGCGCGCTTGACATCCCCGCGGGGCGCGCGCATGCGTTGCCGACGGCCGACCAGGCACGCCGAAGCTGAGCGCCTCCCGTCCAGTCCAGCGTTGAGTTGCACCATGGGAGGTTCGCTTGCTCGGCGACCCTGAATCCTTCCTTCTGCGGCTCCTCGCACTGCCGGCAAACCAACGAACAAACAGTCCATAACTTCCAAACTTCAGAGTATGTCCCGGCACCCTCATATGTGCGAGTCGACAGACACTGGATCGTCCTCGTGACGCTCGAAAGCAAAGCAGGGTCCTGGTCTCGGCTCCTCATAACCTGAATTAAGTCACGGCAGCTGCGGGTCCCGGATCGTCGTCGGATTCATTCATCAACTCGAAACAGACACAACCGCCGCACTAGGATCGCTTAGATCCCACGCGCGGCGCGAAAACCATCCTCGAATCCAAGTCCCGCTCCGTCCGTCCCTTCATAAAAGAACGAGCTCGCGCTGCCATCGATCGCTGCTTCTTTCGCAATCCTTTCTAGTTCTTCCAACTCGCCTTCTCCATCAACTGGCCGGATATGGCAGAGGACGACCACTCCTTCACCCCCGGCAGCGACAGCCTCGTCGGCCGCTACCTCCGCGCCAAGCTCGACGGCAACATCAGCGGCCTCGCCGACGCGCGCTTGTTCCACAACGCCGACGCCTGCTCGGCCCGGCCGCACGATCTGGTCCGCAATCACCTGCCCGCACGCGTGCCATGCAGAGACGCCGGCGATGGAAAGCAGTGGTTCTTCTTCAGCCCCGCGCGCTTCGTCGGCCAGTCCACGACGAGGCGATCGCGCACTGTCGACGGCACAAACGGCAAGGAGTCGTGGCACGCCGAGGGCAGTCCGAAGCCGGTGGAAGGCAGCGTCGGCGGCCAGCTGCAGAAGTTCTCGTACCACATCAGAACGGCGTCGCCGGGGTCCGTCGAGAAGCCGGGATGGATCATGACGGAGTACAGCTTCAAGGGCACCGGAGCCGGCGACCTCGTTCTCTGCAAGGTTTACAAATCACCTCGAGGCCATGGGCGATCCAGCGCATCGTCGTCTTCGAAAGCTTCTTCATCGTCCAGCACGTCGTCGGCCCGGCCAAGTACTCAGGCACGAAGAGGAAGGCGGCAGATGACAACGAACACCTCGAGGCGGCGACACCCAGCAAGCGGCCACGCCAGGCCGAGGAAGACGACATCATGCTGTCCGTGGAGCCGGTGCCGCAGCTCGCACCAGCAACCGTCGGCGGCATCACGACGCTGCAGGAGTTAGAGGCCTGCTTGATGGCAGAGGACGACGACGACGACTGGATGACATACCGATCCCCGGAAGACGAGGACCGCCTAGAGTACTACATGAGATTCTTCAGCGACAACCATGATGAGCAGCAGGTCACCATTGACCACCAGCAGTGCGCCGCCGCCGCCATCCAGACGGGCTACCAGCGTACGTTGATGATGTGATCCTGGGAAGCCCTTCCACATCCTTCCCGCATCAATGCTGATCAAGTGCTGCTGCTACTGCAATCGTGGGCGACGATCATCATCAAGGACCACGAGTTTGGTAGTTATATGTAGGGCTGGATAACGAGCTGGCTCGGCTCATTAAGGCTCAGCTCGTTAAAGCTCGTTCTGATAACGAGCCGGCTCGGCTCGGCTCATTATGATAACGAGCTAAAATAGAAGCTCGGCTCGGTTCATTTAGAAATATCGAGCTGGCTCGTTAGGCTCATGAGCCAAGTATGTTAAAACTTTTATGACAAAAATTTAGATGATTTTAAGCAATTTTAAATATTAGCATGTGCCAACAACACAAAAATCATAATATAACACAATATTACAGAAAAAAATATCAATCTAAGTCAACAAAGATGAAAAATAAATAAAAATTAAAAGATGGTCCAACATTTAACATGATTTTTATCTATACTGAACTTGGTTTATTTTTTGAATGATAAATTGAGCTTCACCCAATATAAAACTACCATGTTATTAGAGAATTAAAGTTGACATTTCTATATAATCGAGCCTATCGAGTTAATCGAACTGTTCGCGAGCAGCTCACGAGCTGGCTCGTTAACTAACGAGCTATGATGAAGGCTCGGCTTGGTTCATTAAGAAGACCGAGCCGAGCCGAGCCGAGCCAAAATTAAGATCGAGCCGAGCTGGCTCGCGAGCCTCGAGCTTTTTTTCCAGCCCTAGTTATATGTCCTTTCATTACTCCTTTGTTTCCTGCATTTTGCATGAGTCGTTTAGCTTCTGTCCCTTTGAGGTTACATGCGCTCGTTGAGGAAGACTAGTGTGTTCTTTGCATCTCGGTCAAGCTTCTTTAGTGTTACAAAAGAAAGTAGTAGAGTCTCCGGCCTAGGTAGCGAAAGCACTCATAAGACGTGTTGGTTCACCGTTCCTTTAGTTATTTAGATTGACTTAAGAGATTCGGTAGATAAGAGGTTTTTGGATCCTAAAACTAAAGCAAAAAAAAAAGGTTGAGCTATAAAAAGTCCAACTTGTGCAATAGTACGTGCGGGTGAAGATTCTCCCACACGGGCGAGATGGAGCATAAAATGCACTCGCTTAGGAAATCACAAATTCCCGTCTGCCGGCCGGGTCAACGGCAACAAAAAGGAATAAGGATGAACATGTAATCCACGCGGGGTCGCTTAAGCAATCCTAGTTCCGGAGATTCTACCGAGTACTTTGTAACACTTAGGTTGATTGACTTGGATTCATAGGGCATTATTACATCTTCTTTAGTTGAGGTCTGCATTTTCCAACGAGGGACATTAGTCTAAGCACTCATGCATGTGTGGTGACGCATTGGAGGGTTGAAGTCAATGATGTAACAAATCCCCTGATGTGGGTTCCTTGATGATGTAAACTTCAAATATTGATTGGATGAATGGAGTTGTTCTCTCATGTTGGGCAAAATTATAGCATCTCTTCAGCTTTCCAGTATTCGTAATAGTCGCATGCTTCAATGTGTTGTTTACTAGCCATGCAAATTCAGTCGCCGGTAAACCAAACATCGGCAATGACCAGCTTCTGCTCCTGCCCCGGGCCTGGCCACAACATATATGCAGTCGTCATCTGCTCCTGCTGCCGGATGCACAACAGTCCCTCAAGTGACCATGTCTCTTGGAAGCATCAGCTGCCTCCTCCCAGCGCCGCCCCCTCAGACTGGCGGCTTCCTTCCAGTGGCGTCAGCGTGAAAGCGCCACTGTCCACGACGTATGTGCAGGTGGCTGTCGTCCGGTCTCATGACCAGTCTCTCGTCATCGGGAACGGAAGAAGGCGATGTGGAAGCCGGCGCCCTCGAGGCCGGTGGTGGACGGATCTTCTGGCGCCCGCAGGTGATTGTCACGTTTGGATATTCATTCATGAATCGTGGTAGCTCGCAAGCGATCTTGTGCATTTGTCGAATGGAAATCACCAACATGTTCTGAAGAGGCCGAGCCCACTGTTTCATTTCTGTTGTTGTTCCCTACAGCTTCATCACAGTCAAACGACCAATTTGCCCTCCGCGTGCCGTACGGTTGCACCTCCCTGCCACTCTCCCGCCGCTCCTCACTACGCTCCTGCAGTGCTGCTGCTGCGCTCGTACTGACGAAGCGACGAGGACGAGCGGATGCATGCTCTACGACGTCAGTCACTAGCCGCCACCTCCTCATGGCCGCCGACATCGCCGTCGGTGTCCACATCCGTGCCTACTACGACAAGGTCACCTATACTCAACAGCCCGGCGTACTCGTTCAGGCAGCCAACGTCTGCTCCGTCTCCCAGGTTTGTGCCTGAAACCCTCATCTCTCTCACCCACCACGAGTTCGACACATTGTCAGGCCGGCTTCTCCAATTGCTGCCAACACGATCACCGGTGCTTCAGTGTCGTTCTTGCCTAGCTTAGGTATTTACGCCCTTCGTATGACCAATCACCACAAGAACAGCGTTCTGTTCGGTGACAAAATGTTATCAAAGGAAAAAGAATGAGTCGTCCCATAGGATGTGTCGCAGCTGAGTTGATTACCAATGAGGCAGCAAGCATGAAGGCTGGAATAGATGTGACTAGTGTAATCCGGCGCGTCGCTTGTTAAAAATGCACGATTACTAATCATGGAAGTCAATATTTAATTGAAAGTTCAAGAGAGAATGAAAACATGAATAAGATACATAGAGTTTACTACTATTCACAAAGCATCAATTCATATTTTAGATGTTAAAACCAAATAATACCCAAACAAAATTAGGAAACCTAGCAACAGACTGAGTCAATGGTAGGAACACTTGTTTGGAAAAGATAGTACGTAGTATCATATTGAGCTCCCAAATATCTTCATTTTGGACGTGGTATACACTGAGCAGAAAGAGGCACGCCTTCTGCTGAGACTCGAAGATGACCTGCAGATCGTACCATCAGGCCAGTCCTTGACTGGTCATGTCCTTAAGGGCATTAAGAGAGCGCACCATTCTGACCAGTGACCACTACCATAGTTGAACTCATTCGCAAGAATCTAAATGAAAAGTAATTCCATTAATTTTGCACATCAATGTCATAATGCACTTGATTGTCTGAACAATCTTCTTCCTTTTTTGTTTTGTTTTGGAAAGCACAATCTTCCGATCTTGAATATAGTCGTGGATGATGGGAAACAATCAACACTGATCAGTGGATAAAGACATCCCCATGACGGGAACTATATGTTGCAGAACTGATCTGCAGCACAAATAGGGCTGGACGTCGAGCGAGTCGAGCTCGGCTTGGCTTGGCTTGGTCTAGCTTGTTTGTCTAGCGAGCTAGCTTGGCTTGGCTTGTTATCGAAGCGAGCTCAAAACTTAGCTTGGCTTGGCTCATTAAGCTTGCGAGCCAGCTTGTTTGGCTCAACGAGCTGGGCATTGTAGATGATCAGTGTAAAATTATAGATGTTATATTTAAATTCTTGTTGGTTAAGATGCAAATAATCATAGTTATGCTACAAATAGAAATTAACGTCGCACTTTAGTATTTGAAACATTCACACAATAGTCTTGAGAACTAAGATTATTGAAAATAGGACTTAGAACTAGATCTTTCTCAGCTCATTTGGCTCACGAGCAGCTCACGAGCTGGCTCGAGCTAGCTTGTTAACCAGACGAGCTAGATCTTTAGCTTGGCTTGTTAACATTTGCTTTCGAGCCGAGCCGAGCCGAGCCGAGTTAGGAGCGAGCTGAGCCAGCTTGCAAGCTGCGAGCTTTTCGTCCAGCCCTAAGCACAAACAATCAGTGAGATCTTCCATATTGATTATGCACCAATAATCATTTCTCTAGCAAACAGAAGGGATAGTTAGGAAAGCAAAAACCACGTAGGACAAATCTGATTTAAATTCCTAAAAAATAATGGTCAGCTAAACAAAACATGGCAATTACATTCTTTATTTAAAAACTTGGAAAACAAAAACAGACTGGTTCAAGGACCAAAGCCATGAGACTGTGTACTATTCAAGTGATCGACTTGCATTTGAGAAAACTGACTTGAATTTTAAGACTAGATGCATGCCTAAGATATCCAACTTAGCAATAATGTTTGCACTTGCCCTGGCAAGAAAGCCTCTCAAGCACTGAGCTTGTGCAGGACCCTGAAAATTAGTACTCACATAGGCAATTATGCATATGAAATTAGTATCGCAAATAGACAACAACTGTGATGTCAGCTTCAGGCAGCCAACACATTGTACTTGGCAATACAATCATGTTATGTCTTGAAGGAAGCAATCGGTGACCAAAATCAAAGAATACATAAACTGATAAGGAGCAACAAATAAAAGTGATAAATTTGGATCTTTTGAAGCTAGGGAGGCTGCTTCACACGCTACTAAGCACTTATTTCTGAGGAAACCGGAAGATGTAAACAGGATATCGTTCTTTGTGTATTAAGTCTCAACATTTTCCATCTAAGATTTGTCAAAGGATAGTCAATCAATGTGAATAGTCACCAACAATTTTGACAATAGAAATACGACTAAGATACAGGTGTTGCTTTGGTTTATCTATGCCGTAAAAATGCAGCAACATATGCATTCTAGAACATATTTCATAGGTGTCTAAAGATCAAGTTACTCTGTATTTGGAAAATAAGTAACATATATAGCTGCTCTGCAGAAGTATTTATGATAGCAAATATAAAAGCATCCAGGTAACCTATTGGCATAAGAACGCCCAAACAGTAAACCAAATACTGGTAAGGATCTGAAAGATTTTTTTTTGTGAGAAGCTAAATCGATTATAGCTTAGGATGGGAACGTAAAATTCACCCAAAAGAATGGCACAACAGATAGAATAGTTACAACCAGTAAATCAGTGAGTTCTATTAACTATTGATTAAAAGTATATTTAATGTATAGAAAATGAACACATATATATATAATAATATGTTCAATAAAAACTGACAAACAATCTACTTCAAGTTTATTTTTATCAGAATTAGACTGAATGGCCGCATACATTAATATTCAGAACCTCGACCCATCAGACTTTGTACACTGCACTAACCGAGACAAAGCAAGCAATTATTGGCATTACATTATATAGGACTCACCAGATAATAAAATCTTGTAAGCTCTCTACCAAAAAGGAAAACCATCTCAATGAAAATCATATCGCAGGGGAACCATATCACAAATCAAGTAGAAAATAGGTACAGACATTTCTAAGATCCTATAAAAATTGGCAGACTAATCCAGTTAAACTAATTATTGGTAGATGACGGTCCGTGGAAAGCAAAGCACGAATCACATCACACAATACTCTAATGCCACCTTTTTCAGGGCTAAGGTGACAAGAGGGCCGGCTTCAGGCATTTCGGTTCTAATTCTGGCACATTTTCCCGGCCTTGAGGAGGAGAAAGCACGAATTAATTACCTTTTCTAATTATTATCTTTATATTTATTTAAAGTTCATCTGAGCTCAGATAAAGCAACTTTTTTTTTTGATAAAAAGCTAAAGCAACTTGATACGCTGCATCTTCAAGTCACGCAGCTTATTATTGCTGAACCGGGTTCAGAGCCCAGCAGGCGCTTTCCGTGCGCAACAAGACGGACACGAAAACTCCCCCATCGTCACTTGAGAAAACTGATACTACCTCGAGATAGAAACAGGGAACACTACCGTACTATAGGTCCGGAAAAAACGGCAAGGGGTGACGTGCGTCCAGTTCCACGTGACAGCTGTAACCGACGGCTGGATCCGACGGCGGTTGTGCGATCGATGGTCTTCGTACCGGTCTGGGACTCTCGCTGCTCGACTCGACTCGTCCCAGCAGCGCACGGTGGCGGCGGACGCGGGCCCGCCCCATAAAAGGAGGGAGAGGCCTGTCCGGTGAGGAAGTGAAACCAATCTGAACTCGCGCACGCCGCATCCCCTCATCATCTCCCCCTCCCACTAGGGCTTCCCTCTTCTCTCGGCGGACCGCGGCGGCGGGATCCACCCCCAAGCAGAGGACCCCCGCCCCAGCGCCGCCGATGTCGGGCTCCTCCGAGGACCGGAGGCGGAGGAGGCGCCGCCCCGCAGACCTCGACGACGAGCTCGAGGAGGGCGAGTGCGCCCCGTGGGACCACTCGAGCTCCGACACGGAGGACTACTACAACCGCGACGCCGCGTCCTCGGGCGAGTCGGAGGAGACCATCAGCGACCTCGACGACGCCACCGCGTCCTCCGCCGCCGCACCGAACCACAAGAGCAGCTCCACCGCGTCCTCAGCCGCCGCGCCGAACCACAACCACCACAAGAGCAACTCCGCCGCGGCGAACCACAACGGCGGCGGCTCCAGGGCGCACTCCGTCCTGGCGAACCACAACTATGGCAGCGCCCGCGCGTGCCTCACGGCGGCGGACCACTACGGCCGCGCCAGCGCGTCCTCCGCGTCGGCGAACCTGTCCTTCGCCTCCGCCGCCGCGGCGGCGGGGCCCATGATAGCCTGCCGCGTCTGCGGGAAGGAGTTCAGCAGCGAGAAGGCCGTGTGCGGGCACATGAAGGTCCACGCGCAAGAAGCCCTGCATCACGGGGGCAAGGAGCAGCAAGGGAACGGGAAGAGGGTGAAGAAGGAGCGCAGCGTGGCGGTCGCGGGTGGCTGGGGCGTCACCGGCAGGCCAGGCTGCTCGGGGTGGGGGTCGGCGACGAGCATGGACATCGCCAAGGGCTCTCCGGACGACGAACCGGACCACCCCATGGACATCGTGCCCCCGGAGCCCAAGATTGTCTACGCGCCGACGCCCGTGGCGTTCGCGATGCCCGAGGACTTGCCGTCCGTGCCCATGGCGTCTGCAAGAGCCAATATTTCCGGCGAGAGCAGCAGCAAGAAACCGATGCCCGACGATGGCATGGAGATTGCATCGGCAGGAGCCAACCCAATTCCGCCCACTGAACCTGTCGTCCACCAGCAAGCTGCTGCGCCTGCGCCCGCGCCCGCGCCCGCGCCGCCGCCTGCCGGGAAGCAAGCCCAAGTCGTTCGCCACAAGCGCGCCCCGCGGCCATCTGCAGGACGGCAGAACCCGGCCGGGTACAGATGCAAGGACCCTGCGTGCAACGCGTGGTACCAGACCCACCAGGCGCTCGGTGGCCACATTGCCGGCCACAAGAACAGGCGACTCGCCGCTGAGGGAATGCCCCATGACGGCGCCGGTCCAAGCAGCGGCGGCGGCTCCAGGGAGGCTAGGCCGCACCCATGCCGGATGTGCGGCAAACAGTACAGCAAAGGCGTGCAACTCGGCGGCCACATGAGGATGCACTTTGAAGGCAAGATTGTGCCCAAGAGGAAGCTGCGCCCGATCGAGCCACTGCCACCGCCCGCAGATGTGGCAGCAGGATCAGCGCTTAAGCTTTGCCGGCCGGCTGATGCTCACGCGGATGACCTCACGCTCGCGCTGCCGATCAAAGCGGAACTGCAGTCGCTGGCGCCGGCCGTGGATGCGGGGCAGCAAGCTCCAGCGGCGGCGGCGGAGGGAACCCCAGAGTCTTCACCTGGGCCGCGCGGCACGGGCCGAGTAATTCTCTTTGGCATCGACATTGGATTGGGAGTGCAAACGCCACCGGGCCAAGAAGGCTCGCCTGCGACAAAGGACTCGTCAGCGTCCACCGGTGACCACACTGAGCAGCAGTAGGGTATTGTGCAAAATTTTGAATGGATTCTTACGCTCAAGGAAAAGCTTGAGCTATTTTCTTTCGTTCGACAGGAAACTTTAGTTTTGTTAGGATAGAGCAATCCTAGTAGCTAGGAACAGGGGAACAACTAATGTTGAGGGCCTACAGAGCTGGCACCCTTTACAGAACAGTATACATACATATGCATGTTGGGACACACAAATATGTTCCAGTTTTCTTATAGAAAATTTACCCCCATTTTTCATGAAGAGCAGTTACTCTTTTGTGTGGACAGAATAGATACTAATGGGAACCTGTGAAAGAAAAAGAGCCTGGATAATTTTTGTGATCAATTGATGCTGAAGGCTTTGCTTTTGCGCACCAATGCGGTGACTGGGAGTCTGGGACAGCAATGGAGGTGCTCATGCCGTGCAACAGGTTGCGCTGGCAATAAGATGCTGTAGAAATCCTGCTTAGTGTTTATCCTTCATATATGTAAATGTGTGGAATATATAGGAATATATATGTCCGCTCCTTCCGAACAGACAACTGAACATACATATGAAGCGTAGGTGCTGAACAGAAGCCACATTTTGCGCTTACTAGGAGTACAAGTGTACAACTAGTATATCTGGAAGAAAACAGAGCTATACAGTTTCCCTTCTGCGCAAAAGAGGAGTTTTCGCTAATAGTACACTCAGGACAACTAGCAATTTTTAGTACGAGACACATGATTTGTGGGTCCGATGCACCAATCGTGGAGTTTAAAAAAAAAAAATCATAAGTCCACCATCATAGGTATCGCAAAACTACATTTCTGAAAGTGCAGCTCTGTGAGATGTATTACAACATAAGCGCGGTGATACAAACTCTTATA